>CM052215.1:14135331-15430231 GCA_028454225.1 Lasioglossum leucozonium | reverse complement strand
TTGACCAGTTGACCAGTTGACCAGTTGACCAGTTGACCAGTTGACCAGTTGACCAGTTGACCACTTGACCACTTGACCATTTGGCCACTTGACCACTTGACCACTTGACCACTTGACCACTTCACCACTTCACCACTTCACCACTTGACCACTTCACCACTTGACCACTGACCACTGACCACTTGACCACTTGACCACTGACCACTGACCACTTGACCACTGACCACTCGGCTATCTAGCAGTAATCATCATGTAGAATACAGTGAACATCGAGCACTGCTAACCTAGTGAATAGGTTAAGAATTGATCCCGATGAACGGCATATAAAAATATGTAAACTAAAATTGATAGCTAAAGATTTAAACGGAGCAGGTAACTCGAGCTATTGCTGGCATTATAATGGTTCGATAAAGGATTGGCTAGATCGTATAGTGTGAAAGGTGATCCGTAGTTGCGGCGCAGCTATTGAACCCAACCTCCGCGAGATAATTCAAATGTTTCTCTCGGTGGAGAGCAATGAGTTATTCCGAAGGCTAATTGAACAGGCGAGATACAGATCAATGATTTATCCTTGCCAAAGCAACGCGGTCTCGTAGGATAACGTTTGTTTCTTCCGTTCGAGTGGAACATCTTGCGGTGCTGGTCCACTGGCTACAGGCGCTTTTTGCATACCTTTCAGGAGCTTCTGGATCGAATGTAACGAATAGAGGTTCATTTGAATGTCTTTCATTCGGCGTTAGGTATGATTGTTGACCTATTGTATAGGGAAAAAAATGAAATTATTCAGATATGTAACGGTTAAGAGGTTCTTTTCAGATTTATGGTTATCTAGGTTGAAGAAATCCGGAACATAATTCCCGACTAATAGATCCTGTGGAAATCTGGTAGGACTATACCATTTTCGAATACAATTCTCAGAACCGAGTAATAACTACTCGCAACTGTGCTTGGAACTCTTGGTAATACAAACGCTTCAAGCGTGGGTGCTAAATGAATTTTGAAGAAAGGGTTGCGGAATAAAAAAAAAGGTTGGAAAACAATAGCTCGGAGGAACGAACGAGCCAGCAAGTATTTTTCATAGTCACGGCAAGATCCGTTACAATCCCACAGAAATATCTTGGCAACTTCCAGGTAGGCGATCTTGATGATTTTACCTGACAGTAACAGATTACTGCGAGCATTTGTCCTTCTTGTCGTACACGTAGGGCGGCCTTGATTTCATTCAGCGCCGCAATCATGGTCGAGGCTCGAGTGTCACCGTGAATCCACCACAAAAGGAAACGTAACGTGCGAAAGAGGCTTTAGTCGTCGCTATAGTTTACGACCCTAACAATAACTGAAACGACGCGGTAACTATGAGCCTTATGGCATCGGGCACGAGAGAACACGCATCGCTCGGTCGTGCACACGATGTTATACAATCCCAGCTAATTTCTGGCTATTTGACCTCTTCACTCTTGGCCGTTTAATACAAATCTAATACAGATTTAATATACTGTGTGTCTCGTATAACTCTGCCATCCGCAATAACTTTATTATTTATACAGATACGAGATGCGTGAGTGAAGATCATTTCAAGGTCACATAAGTAATAAAGGTACGACAGAGTTCAGCGAGACACCCTGTAGACACTTAATACAGATTTAACCTATGCATATTCTAAACATAAATCAATGTCAACACACGATCCGTCAAGAATCGTAAACTATTACGCTACCGTAATAGTTGTTCCCTAATTATTCCACAATAAAGACACATTAAGCACATACTAATGACACAGAGTATAAATGCGAAGCTGCACGTTCGCCAGAGATTATAAACTATTACGTTCTCGTAATGACGTTACCACGCTCGTCCGGGCGGAGCGAAATGACTCGGAACCGGTCGTTGCGCGGTGTCCAACGAAACAGCTATTAACGCAAAACAAATTGTTCGCGTTCTCGCGAAGTCGGACTGAAAACACAGTTTTTTCCCCAGCGTAAATGTCGATGTTGAGTAACTGCTAACCAGCCGCTCCACCGTCGCGACGCTCGAGGCGTCGGTAACGATCTCTCCATTCGCGCATCATGAGAGGCATAATCGTTAACTCGATTCGCCACGGCGACTAATTAATCGCTGGCCAATTGTTCGCGGCGGTTGGCACGGCTCTCGAGAGCCAGCGCGTTCTCCCTTTCAGCGACAACCCGATCCAACGTGGAATGGCGAGTCGAGGTCCTGACGGAAGCTCGAAAAGGTAATTTAGAAGGGAGCACACGGTGAGAAAGCACGATCGCAGGATCGAAGATCGATTCCCCGACGTGCCGAGGATCGCGTGACCGATCCCTCCCCCGTCCATTACTCTCCTCGCTGCTCGTCGAATCGAACGGCTATTGCCTCGTTGGCCCTTCGAACGGGTAAACGACTGTAACGGTAAATGCCCTCCGCGAAATATGTATTTTATCCTCTGGTTTTCGATCTTCCTGATCCTTGACGATCTCCCTTTCATGTTTCGTCACTTGGCCCGCGGTGGTAGGAAGTCGACGGCCGTATGATTTCGCTGACGTAGTCGTTACCTCGATAGATCGACTCCTCTTTTCCCCCAGCTCATTTGCGGAAGCGCAAGCTAGCACGTTTTTCTCGAAGAGGCTTCGGGACCTCGATTTTTCAACGCAACTATTTCGTTTTAGCGATTTTCTTGCAAAACCTTCGCCGACGTACGCGCGACACTTTCCCGAGTAAAACGATACCAAACACGACACCGTTCGGATCGCGTTTACCCGTTTAATCCGCGATATAGTGGAGCCTCTGTTATCCGAACGCTCGTGTCCCAGCGATTAGCACGGTTAATCCGTACCGCGAATTTTTAGCTCGTAGCTAGGACCTGTTATCGTCGAGCGATCTGCTCTGTCGCCGAGTGGTTCACCCATTTTGTAAGGTAAACGACGTAACGGTGAACGCTTCTCGAGGCCCGTGCGAACCTAAATATGTATCTTAATTATCCGCTTTGGCGAATTTAACGAGGCAGTCGCGCGCGAGATTCATCTCTCGCGCGGATTTTTGTCCGCTTATCGAGGATGTCGGACGTCGTCGCCGTGCATCCCACTCCCTACCGGCCGGCACGGGCATTGTTGCGAACGCTTAAAATGATTTAACGGTATCAGCTGCGGCCGGCCACGGCCTTCCACTTCATAGGGATTGCGTTTCTTTTTTTGTTTTTGCAAGCGACGGCCGATGATTCATCGCGACACTTTGAGCGTGGCTAATCCGAGGCGAATGTATTCTGCCCCGTGATATCTTAATTCACCTCTATTTGTCGCCTAATCGCCCGGCGGCATGGCGCGAGGCTCGCCGCGATCTCACGGTTTCTTTATTCGCGGAGTTTCTAAATCACTCGCGGCCGCTTAAAACGCTTTTCGCTCGATCCTACCGGGAGATATTAGACCGTCGGACTGGCTATTAGCTGAATGCGCGAATAATGCAAATTTCACAATTAGCGAGGCTTACGCTCTGGAATTAATTTCATTCCTGCGGATGTTTATTCATTCTGCGAGATTCGCTCCGGGGAACGAAAGTGCTCCGGCGGAGATAGCGTATTCAATAAATTCACGCTAATTGTTGTGCACAGGGGAGAGTCTTCGATGTTTGGTGAAACTAGTTTCAAACAAGATTCGCGCCAGATTCTTGTCTGCTGTTATTCTTATTGTTAGATTTTGTTTTGTGGAACAAGTCTTTGGATAATTGACGAAAATGCTAGAGCGTCGAGGTCAACCGAAGGTCAACGATTTACACGTACGAAACGACGTCTTACGAGACCCGCCCTTCGGGAATTGATGACAAAATAAATAGAAAAGCGTCAAGGTCAGTCGAAGGTCAACGATTTATACTACAGAACACCTAATGGGACCAGCGCTTCGAAAATTGATGACAGCATAAATAGAAGAGCGCCAAGGTCAGCCGAAGGTGAACGGTTTGTACTGAACGGAACCGTAGGATTTCCTGGAGAAAGCTTTGCCCTTTGGAAGCTGTGTGATCGACAGGCCCTCAAAGGTCGGCCATAGTCAGCCGCAAGGCTAGAAACGATTTATGCAAACCGGGGTCAGCCAGGGGGGCGGGACTCGGTTAATGAGCTGTTAAGAGAGGAACGAGCAACGAGGGCAGCAAGTGGATCGGACTTTTACGTTGCTACTTGCACCGGGAAGGATCGGTAACGCCGATCCCTTGGCGGAGTTTCGAGGCTGTAACCTTCGGTGTCTGCTCCCGCCTATTATCCTCGTCCGTCAGGACATCGTAACCGCACGTTTGCCGCGCGATCCTTTCCGGCTTGTCGGGTTCAACGGATCGTCCCCATCCCCATTGTATTAATCCTGCAATTCCGCGCGATACGAAACATTCGAAAAAAGGTGCAACCGCGAAAAGCTGAAAAATATATCCCCCGTATATAACCTATTGTGGGATCAGGACCCCCCCAGACCAACAAAATACCGTACGGAGATTAGGAATAATGGGAGGGTTCCGTGGGTGAGCGTGTTAGCCGATCGGTTACTGGCAGAAAGGCCGGGGTTCGATTCCCGCTGGCGCGGCGGTTCCCTCATTTTTCCTAAAATCCTACACTATGTCCCGGCGAACAGTGTCCTCAAATAATGGAATGACCACCAGGAAGAGCGCGTCCCCAAATCCACCGCGTCCCTCATCAACGAAAGGCTGTCCTTCGATTTGTCTCCCATTTGCCACGTACTCCCCTGCGCTAATGGGAGCACCGAGTCAGCGTTCATGAGCGTTACCGCGGATTAACTCGGCTCGCAACGGATTCTGGGAGCCCTTGATGATCCTCGCGGACATTCCCGGCCCGTTCCAGTCGTCCAGAAAGAAGTCCCTGGCAAGAGCACGACGGCAGCGCGGAACGGCAGCGGTGGCGGAGGCTCGGCACGCTGGAAAAAGAAAATTGACGTTTACGAGTGAGCGCGAAGTGAGATATTATCCTGTCTCGCGTGCTGCTCGGAGAGTTATTACTTGTTGCGAACATGCTCGTACGCGAATGCGCGCGCGCGCGCGAATTGACCGCGAAAATCCAACCCGGCGACAAAAACCAACGTCGCTATCGTCCCGCGCGTGCAACTCTAATGACGAGGAGGACGAGGACTATGACGACGACGACGACGACGAAGGAGGTCGTTGCTGGTCTTTTTCACCGCCGTGGGAAGACCCATTGACAGTGACAATGCGCCCCGGCAACAATGGAGACCCCGTGTAATTGCTTTTCTGCAAATATGTAATTTCTTTTTCGGTCTAACGCGTTCCGCCTCGCGTGCACGTAATCTCGTAGTGCGCTGGTCGGCGGTGATCAAAGTTGGGAACCGTCCTCCCTGGATCCCCCTTGTGCTTTAATACTTCGCGTTCCTCTTCTTGTTTCTTCATATTTTTCTTTTTTTTTCTGGGTAAAGACGATTTTCCTAATCACCATCGCGCCTGCTGTTCTTTCCGCGATTAAGTTGTTCCGACTTGGATGTCTCTCGGAGGAAACAGGAGCAAATTAATTTCGTTTCTCGTTCGTAGGTGCTGGCGTAATTGGTCGCCAGCTTGTATACAGATGTACGTATGTATATGTAGAGTAATGAATTTTAATTAATCGCAATGTAATTCGGATGAAGTTTTCTCCGGAACGGAGAGATCCACACGCCGGATAAACGCCAATACGGTCTCTTTAATGGAATTACTACTTCCTGGCCGAGAATACCTACAACCTCCGGCTTCCAATCCCGCTTTATCCGATGTCTGGCAAGGTAGAGCGTTCAAGTATAATCGATCGACAGCCACGGCTCGTTCAATGCTATATGGAAAATGTGCTACTGGCTCGTCGGTGCTTCGGATTCGTCTGGAGGCGAATTTCGTTCGGAAATTGATACCGCTGATCAAATCCTGGAATCAGGTGAAAACCAATTGCAGTTTTTTCGATCTTCAATGGTGTTTTACAATTAATTTTAACTACAATTCTCTAGTGCATAACGATTAAGTAAAAAGAACGGTAACTTTGTCTGAAATCTTCAGACCTGTTGCAGATCAATCGAATCTCTTCTGATAATCATCCGACATGCTCTAAAATTAATTATACCAATTAATCGATCAAGTATAATGAATAGACTGCAGATTTTACCCGATTACGACAACAATGAGTAGCTGTAATTTGGCACAATGTAAATATTGAAAGAAATTAACATTATCGACTTGGTAAAATTATTAAAGAAATGAAAAAAAATTGCAAACAATTTTTATCATCCATAAAGTGCAATAAAAAGTATCCAAAATCCTTGAATTCGTCGAACGCCAATCGAATCCTTCGGGATTGCACTGGAATGCATTAGGTCGCACCCGGAAGTGTCCCGATCGTTCCGTGAAAGGCTCTCGGAAGCGTATCGTCGTTCCGGCTAGCGTGTTAAACAGCTGGCCTATGTGCATCGTCCTTTTACGCGTCGACGGCCCCGAAAGTTCGCACAGCTGAGGAACAATGGTCCCCCGGGCAAGGAGAGCCGAAGCTCGGTAACTGTTGCATTATGCGCGGCCCGCGAAGATGCACCGTCAACGGGGCTATCGTGGGTTTCGATCGACCTCTCGCTGGATGTTAGAGGCCACGGCTCGCCAAGCTGTCGGGCTCCCGTCCCGTTTCGGGCTCAATGGACGCTGTTGTGATAATAACGGAGACAAGAAAACGGCCAACTACCAACTCTTCCGACTTCACCG
Source organism: Lasioglossum leucozonium (assembly GCA_028454225.1). NCBI lineage: Eukaryota > Metazoa > Arthropoda > Insecta > Hymenoptera > Halictidae > Lasioglossum > Lasioglossum leucozonium. The sequence continues at coordinate 15,423,517 of CM052215.1, read as the reverse complement.
GCTCCGACAACCACGGCGTTCGTGACGGCAAATTGCGAATCGTCTCGTGGGCGTACGCAATAACGGAAAAACGAACAGGACGGGCACCGAAGGAAGAAAGAAATCTTCGAACATTCAACATTGAGCTATTGAGCATTCAACAGTCAACATTCAACATTCAGCTATTCAACATTCAACAGTCAACAGTCAACAGTCAACATTCAACATTCAGCTATTCAACATTCAACAGTCAACAGTCAACAGTCAACAGTCAACAGTCAACAGTCAACAGTCAACATTGAGCTATTGAGTATTCAATATTCAACATCGAGATATTGAGCATTCAACAGTCAATCGTCCACATTCAACATTGAGCTATTGAGTATTCAACATTCAACATTGAGCTATTGAGTATTCAACATTCAACATTGAGATATTGAGCATTTTACATTCAACATTGAGATATTGAGTATTCAACATTCAACATTCAACATTCAATATTCAACACTGAGTATCGAGCGTTCAGCGTTGAGCATTGAAAATTCAGTGTTCAGGAATTGTTTCCTAATTCTGATATTTCCTAAGAGACGGCGGATCTTCGTGGAAAATAAAAATATCGCGCGCAAAATCCGCGGTCTTTGAAATAGAAGAGCGATAATTGGTCGGTAAGATTTGCAGTGGGACTGATCGGTGTAAGAAATTTCTCAGTTCTCATGGGACCGCTCAATTGTTTCAGAGAGTGGGTATAGCGATCGCCTGTTCGATCAGAGAGGCAGACGGTGTACAGACCATGGCGCAGAAGGCAGGATAAACTTCCGATCCGAGACACAACGTCTTGATAATCCGCGGGAAGCTCGTGTAGCCGGTTCCGTTCGGCTCGTTTGACCCTTGCCCGTGAAATCATCCGTACTATAATAATTTATTGCTACCAGCTCGTGTTTCTAGCTGGTAGGCGGCTTCGTTCTCTCAATCTAGATCGGTAACGGCGGAGGAAGCGGCGTTTCTCGAGTAAGTCCTGGGAATCGAACCCGGAACCCCAAGGCTCGATATTCTTTTTCTCTTGTGGCGGGTTGGTGGTGCGCGTTCTGCCCGTGGCATCCACCGACGGCCGCGAAACTGCCTCGTGAGTTATCCCGTCGTCGATTTTGTCCATTCCGCTGGATACGTTTTCCGTTACCCATTCGGGATTCTTGTTTGCTTGGCGCCCGTGCCTGTGTTCCTTTCGCACAGCACCCTTGCTTCCGGTTGGAATTTTTCTGATGCGAATCGTATATCTTCGCCCCTAACAAGCCTCTGTCCACAGATCATAACTATTTGCCTCGTACCGTCTTACGGGACCTGGAACATACTGCTCCCTGGGTCGAGCAATTAATTTTTCATAACGTTTCATATACATTCGTCAAATCGAAGATCTTGCTGTGAGAACCAGGCAAGTAACAGACCATTGAAAATTATTTAATTCTTACTTTAACCGATCAGCAATATATGAAATCTATTCCAGGAATATTTAGCGAACGAACAAACGTCTCCCGATCGAGTAGCGCAAAGTGAAAATCAAAGACGAGACCGAATAAATCGCGCGCTTTAAACCTGACGGCCAGTAAAACGGCCGGGCAAACTGCATCGGTAAACAAGGTAACGCGATTTTATTATTCGGCCTGGCATCTCGACTGGCGAAACAGCCCGACCGACCCGAGGAAGTTTCCTCATCATAGAGTCGTCGACAATTTTGTCAATTTCCGTGGGTACGCGGACCGTTACGCGAAAGCAGTCTCTTCGCGGAAACGTTCTCCGCAACGGTAGTTCATCCATTTTCCGAACGCTCTTCCTAATAAAACGACGACGACTACTGCTGCTAGCTTCTAGGATCGTTCGCTCGAATTGATCCTTTTTCGAAAAGCCTACCTCTTCATTAACAATTATTTTATTGGGAAGATCACGGTTCTCTTTTACCGCGAGTAGGAATGCTGCTGGAGAAATAAAAATTGTTGCCGATGCTCTTTACGAGACGAACGGCTCTCCGAGACGAACCTAGAATACAATTTTCTCGGGGATCGTCCGACTGTCAGTAATTTAGAAAGAATAGCACGATAATCAATGAAATAATTAACCCGCGAACAAATTTCCTCAATTTCCCGCAGCAGTCGTTCGCGTAACGAGCAACGAATCGCAACGAGATTCCCCGTTCAGTCGGCGATCGCATCTAAATCGGTTTCTTTGGCCGGTGTAATTCGTCGGATCGATGGCCGAGAGAGCTCCACCCGGGAAGCGGATCGCGATCTATAATCGCGAAACACACCGGCCGGCTTATTTTACGGTGGATTCGGAGTTTTTCTGGCAGGGTATCGCGAACTAATGACTCGGCCCGCGGAGCCTAACCGAGGCAATTAGCGGCCTTGGCGAACGCGGTACGGCGCATCGGGGCGGCCTGAGAAATCGACGTGAAAAATTATGATTTCTTGCGGCCGGCCGCGCTCCACGGCCGTGCTCGCCGGAGCTGCCTATCATAGGAATTCTTCTTTCCAGTGCCCCGACACTTCGACGATTTCCCTGCAGAGGATGCGCCCGGTGCCGTTAGGCGAGTGCGAAACGGAATCTTCGCGGAAACGCTCTCCTCGAAGCGACAGTAGTTCCTGCTGAACAATGGCCCTTTTTATTGCTCCTGGAAACGGGCCGCGGCGAGGCGCGCGGCGCGAGGCTCCTCGCGTGCATTCTCCTCAAATTTCGAGCGGCTTTTCCTTCAATTCGAAACCGGTGCTCGCCTCCTGCTCATTTAGCAATTTTAAAAATATTTTTATCCTCCAGCTGCAGATGCGTGACCATTTTCTGAATTACTCAGTTAAAGTCCTTTTAATACGGTGATATTAGAAACGATTAAACAATTTAGTTATTTTTTTCCAAATCAGACAGTATATTAATTTTCAGCAGTGAACTGTGTTATACATTTATGACAGCGGCTGCTAAGAACTCGTTTAGAGACCGAAGTAATACGGTCATTAATGCGAATATAAACGCCTCGCAAGAAGTTGAACGGTCGTAAACGGAAGTAAATCCGTGATAAATCTTCCGATCAGCGGCTCAGCGATAATTCGATAGGTACGGACGCGTCCTTGCGCTAAATCGCGCGAAGTAGTTCAGGCACGAAAAGCAGAAAGCCACGGGCCACGGGCCACGCCAGCGATCCCCAGTGATAAATGAAGTAACGAGGACTAAAGAGAGGCGTACGGCGGCATTCACCGTGACCGAAAAGAACTAAGTTACTGTTATGCAATAAAGAAGAAGTTATTGTGGCTGCCATTGATCCCTGAGCCGTATATCGCCTCCTCGGATTATAATAATACCCGTCACTGCCGTGCATCAATGCGAACTAGCGATCGTTTCTCCGTGATCCGATTTACCATTCCTCCTACGAGCTGGGACGCTGGACGGATCTTTCTGCAAAAGAAAAAGAAACAAAATGTTTACGCATCGTTCACAGGAAAACGAAGCCGAACAGAAATTTCATTCTTCTGCTGATCCAGTTCTCATCTCCGTGTATCCCCAGCATAGCAAGTCTGAAAAGTTCGGCTCCAGAAAAAAAAAATGGCCCAAAGCCCGCGGTTCCGGAAGCAGTCGAGATCCGCAGAACCATTGGACCCAGTTTTCAAGATCCTGGAAACACTAGACCGTCGCAGGCGCATCTGCTTATCCGCTAGGTTCTCGTCCCGTTCGGTCGATCCTGAAAAAAGCCAAAGAACGGTGTCCGCCCCGGCAAAAGTGCCATCAAAACCAAAAAATCCCGAGGAATCCCGTGTGCTCTGAAATGTCGCGCTCCGATTGGCCGCGGTGTCGAACTCGAAGGCTCTCGGATTGGCCTTAGGCGTGTTTCCCCACCTCGGCTGGAAATTCACTTTTTACGGGCGTTATTACAAAACTGACTGGCATCTCCTAGACCATGTCATTACGGCTTAGTACTCCACACGGCGAGGATCCTCTCACGAGTACCCACCACCACCACCTCCATCATCACCACCACCACCACCACCACCACCTTCACCTCCACCACCACCACCACCACCACCACCACCACCACCACCACCTCCACCACCACCTCCACCACCATCGCCACCACCGTCGTCACCACTTCCACCAGCACACTACCTTCACCGCCTCCACCGCCAGGAGAGTAACCTCTTCTATTTCTACTACTCTTCGTCCTCCTCCTCCTCATTTTCCCACCTTTCGCGGCCGTGGAAGACGAGCAGCCACGCGCGGATATCCTGGCAGAGTGTTACGGAGAACGGAGAACAGTGGCACAGAACGCACGTTGCTCCATTTTCGTGCACCACGCACAGGAAGCCAGAGCAGACGGCTACCTAGAGCTGTCGTACTAATCGCGAGTTTCTCTGTGTCCGCACGCCTTAACCGCGTCGTCGATTCCTAGGGCGGGAATCATTATTAACAAACCACCGACTACCATTCCGAACAAAACCTTCGCGTCCGGTCAGCCAATCGCCAAGCGCTGGTTCTCTTGAGAAAAGAAAGATTGCTTCCTCCTCGACTGGAAGTGTCTCTCATTCCGGTGACGAGCCTAAGTGGACTGTCCGCGACCGGTGGTGAACGGGATAATCCTACTCTTGAGCGCGCGCGGACCGGACCCCGGGCCCCGGACCATTTTATCACGTAACCATCGCCGCTTTCGTTTTCGTTTTCGTTTTCGACGCAACGGTAGAACAGTGTGCACTGTGATTCGTGAGAGAGAACGCTCCAGTGAGTTTCCAGGGACTGGTTTTCCGAGAGGGCCACCACGAAGGTCGCGAGGATCCACGGAGCCATGGCTGCCACCAGGACCGACTGGAACGTTAGATTGTAAGTGATTGCTTTTTATTCACGACGCTCTAGTTCCTTTGCGGGACGAGCCATCTGAAAACGAGCCGACTACGGGCCTTCCGGGCCTCCTCGGGCTCTCGCCGGTCTCCTTGATTCGGATCGACGAATTTCAGTCGTTTGCGGGGATTCTTTTGATTTTTTTGACTTAACAATTTTCACATTTCGGCACAATTGCAGAGTCTGTGGGACTCTTCCGATGGTGAATGAACTTGGCATTAGACTGCGGATTTTTGTTACATTTCTGCTGAAAATAATAATTTTATTATACTGTTTAAATGTTTTTCCTATTTTGCAATTGGTCTACCCGCTATTGTCACTAAAATCCGCAGTATACTTATCATTGGACAAATTATACTGTTTTTCTTTTATTCGATATGAACGATTGTTTCGTCCTTTAAGTTTTTCGCAATTCTATTTTGATGTACGTACATATATACTGTGAATTTTGGGGTCGTATTTTTGAGTGGTTCGGGTTTCGAGAAAATCACGCAACACTGGTCTCCCTCGAGCAGATTGATTCCGAGACAGTCGGCGTGCGCGTCTGGCTATGGATGGTTCAATCTACTTGGAGTTCGATACAGATTTAACACTTTCATCGTTGCCGTTCATTTCGGAAATCAATCACCGGCGACACGCGATCGCGTTGGTTTCTAACGAGCGTCGTACGCTTTATCGTTCGCCGAGGAACACGAGAAAGAGGTTAAATCATTTTCTTGCGAGTTTAATATTACACACAGCGATCTTCTCTCGGAAGGAAGATGGAGGAAGTTCGCGTGGGTGTCTCGCGTAGAATGTAAAATCACAATTGTCACGCACGAAAATTGTACCACTCCGCCACGAGAACTGGAACGTTGCAAATACACGTTGCATGCAGTAAACACTTTAACTTTCCAAATCGCGGTTGCACAGAGAAACATTTTATCATACGCTTCCTTGTCCTGGAACGACAGCTAAGGAGCTCAAGTTCAATTATTCGTGAACGAGAGACAAACATTACTTTTTTATTGATTGCACGACGCCACAAAAGTGAATTATTCAGACTGCCGTGCAATCTTCGTCACACAATTTTAAAAAAATTAAGGCACGACAGCTCTAAACACAGACTAAGAATCGAATCTCAAATAATTAATTTGCTTCTGTTGCTAAAATTGTACGAACAAATTCAGTGTAATACAACGCTCATATTTAATAAATAAATTCTTATAGCTCTGACGTTCCAGTGATTCTTAACAAAATCTGAAGTGTTTCTCATTAGACAGAAATTTTCTGTACAGACTCGAATAAAAAAGGTGTAAAAAGCAACGTTGAAAATTTTCTTCGCTGGCAATCTTTTCACCAAATTATTTTTCCAATTCAATTAGGAATCCCCCTAACAATTAGAACAAATCTTCCGAGAGTTATGGTCTTTTTAACAGTGTGCGAATATTACCGTGACAGATTGTAAACGAATCTGACGAATAGCTTTGCACAGAGATTGAATAATCGTTAATAGAATCTAAAACGTCTGGTTTCGCACCATCTGTTGATCGCAGCGTAAAATAGTGGATACGATTGCACGGTAAAGGAGAACGTGAAAGAAAGCAAGAAAGAATGATCGTGGGTAACGTTCGCGCATGAGCGATCGACAAAGGCGGAAAGCGTGGATCGATCATATGGTCAGATTATTCCTCCCGGGATCGTATTAAGAGGCTGATTGCCCCGGCTCGTTTATGGGAAATCGAGAGAATATCGCGTGCGTTTTCGTTGAGCGGGGGCCGCGGCGATCCACCCGGCCGATACGAAAAGCCTTCGATCACTGGTGGGAATCCGGTCAAAAATACATAATCGATTAGGAGCGAAATCATCGACCGTGAAACACCTCGTATCTCTCGTTAATCTGTTATCCAACGCGTCCCGAGCGGAGCGGCGTTCAATCTTCCGAGAAACAGCATAACAACGTCCGCGGCGCAGCACGCGGAGACTCGACAAGTAAATAATAATTGCCGTTTTCTTTTGGATGGAACGCGGCCCGAGATACGATCTTCCCGTTACGGGGCTAAATCAGAGTTACTGTTTCCGCGCCTTTACGACGCGCCTCGACCGGGAAACCTTGTCATTGCTGCTGAACAAGTCTCTCGGCCGCGCGTTACTTTCTTCGAATTCGTCGAGTTTCTAGAAAAAAGCCACGCTTTTACATTAAATTCTACGGGAGCTTCTTCAACCGGTCCAATTGTTTGACTGGCAGTCTATACCTCGGTATAATTGTGTTCTACATTTTTTTTAAAATGATGGTTCAGATTCTCCATTGATCAATATTAAGGTTTCTGTCGATCGAAATTTTATATTATATATGTGAAGAATTATCGGCGCAATGTTCGATCAATTAATACAATTAGCTATGTTATGTTCTTTAAAACGTAACGATTCGGATGTGAATCTGTACAACGTCTATTTGGCCACGTTTGCTAAAAATTGTGAAGGAAGGTGGTGTTTCGTCCTAGACCCGCTAGAGGACTCATCAGTAAGGCTATCTAGCGGGCCCTGCCTTAGACACAACCGTGTCGAAAGACTTTTTGAAGAAAGTTATTAATATACTGATCTCCATTGATCTTTTGCTTCGAAAAGTTCCGCGATAAATCGGTCACCTCGTTTAACCCATTGCAGATTGAATCATGCTAAATCAATGAATCAAATAGATATTGGCATATCTGGTTGAAAACAAACACAGAAAAGTCTCCGAACCGTTAATACAGAACAACATCCTCCGTCATTAATCATCGATCTACAACGCATTTCCATGCGTGTACAGAAACATTTATGTCCTACTTTATTTTTATTACGGAAAAAAGGAACTCGCTTGTGCTATCATTAGCTGCGCGCCGAACGAAAGAAGATCTCGTTGCTCTTCTTCGAAACATTCTCCTGCACCGAGAAAACGAGAACTGCTAGGAACGCGTGTAATTCACAGTCGAATGATCAATTCTTGCAGGAGGAATCGGCAGGGCGGTTTAGGTGTATCAGGCGAACGAGAGTTTGTTTATAAAAACGGAATGAGATTGGATAATAATTAGGTAATTATTGCGGGTCGACGCGCAGGAAAAGGTGGCGAATAAGTGGATCACGGAAACGATCGTTATCCGAGGCAACGAAAAACCGATCGATCGGCGATCGGCCGCGCTGGCCTTGATCTCTTGATCGATCGTCGTCGATCGGGAGGAGAGTCGACCAATCAAACGGGACATTAACCACAGGATCGGGGATCCTCGCTTTGCATGCGCCGCGCCGCGCGATAGGAAACGATCGAAACGCCGATCTAGACGATCCACGGTGCGTGCGCTCGCGTAAATCGTATGTGTGTCCAACCCTGGGGGAATACAGGTACGTGTATCACCACGGCAATTAAAACGGACGCGCGTGCGCGTACGAAAGTGTAGAACAGGTTCGAGTAAATGAAATCATTAACGTCCCCTAACTGCCCGAATTACATGCAACACGAACGGATGTTTGTTTTATCGAATCCTCGCGTTTCGATTAATTCCACTGCCAGGAAGCGTGATTCATTTGGTTAATCGCTACCAGCGTGAAATGAAATACCGACCAATGGACTCGAACGCTAACCCGGCAACGTATTAGATTAGGTTGTAATGAAAGTTCGCTGACCATTTTGATTAAAAGCGTTTTACAATTAGGTCTATGGATCCTGTAGAAGAGCTGATCCCAGGAGAACGAGGATCAATTTCTTCAAATTCAAAAATTCGAAACTCAATATAGAATCTCCCGTCATTTAAAAAATTCGAACAATTAATTTAAAGTTGAATTTACGATTTGATTCGAGGTTTCGAATTTCGATAACTATTAAACAAGTGACATTCAAAATAGAATTTTAAATCCAAAAATCCCTCTATTGAAAAATCGGGCTTCGAATTAAACTAGAAATTCGAGTATAACCTAAAGTATCGAATTCTACGACCAATTCCAATAATCGAACTGCGCATCGAACACTCGATCAGACATGAAAATCTCGATTCGAAAAATTCGAATGGATAACACCGTGTCTGCCACTATACTAGCCGAGCGGCACTTAAACTTCGCGATGACACATCTCCAAGATACAGATCCCATGAGAAGCTGTGTATACTCGAGCGTGCGTGCGTACGCGATATCAGAAATCGTGACGCACTTTAGCCGGTCGTGCACGCAGCCCGATACGTGAGCTATACGTCGCGTATAACGTAACATGCACACAGAAGCGGGAACAAGAACCGACGAACACAGCGGGTCCGTGGTGTGTGGTTAATTTACAGCTAGTTCTACAGCTCGTATCCTCCTCGTATCTCGAGCGCCGTATCTTGTCTATGACGTCCCTGTCAACTGGCGCGGGATCGTAATCCCGGAAGTGTGCTTGTAGATCGGCCCCGCCGATCAACAAACTACAATCGGTATTCGCTCTTCCGGCCTCTGCCAGCTCTCCCCGCTGATCCAATATCGATCCCCAATTACCTCCAACCTTCAATTTTCACTTGGCCTTCCGGCTATTCGACACACAAATTCCGGTCTTCCCTTCATTTTACTATTTTCATTCTCGTTAATAATCGCAATGCAGCCTTGACGTCTGGGGCGGAACTACCATAGCTCAAAACCAAGCCCAAAATATTCGCATTCATTATTTATTCTTTTTGCGTTCATTGAATTTTTACAATTCCTCTTCTCAAAAAGCATTAAAAAATTTCAATTCTATAAAATATCGAGTCATTCTTTGTGTAATATAAATTATTTTTTTTTATGGGAAAATTTGTACTTCGAGAAAATTTGTAGTTCCACCACTGCTTGACGCAAAATATAAATTGTTTGTTATTCTGGGAAAAATTGTACTTTTAGAAAATTTGTAGTTCCACCACTGCTTGACGCACAATTTCACGACTCATTAACGACTGTCTCCCTTTAAAGAAATATGCTTGTGTTCTTCCAATTACATAAAAATTGCTGCTTCTGCCAAATTCGACTGGTATTATTTTCGAACGAGCTTCACAATTGATCGAGTCGGTCCGGCGCACCGGACACTTAGCATACCAGCGAAAGCGTTTTCCCCGCTGACCAAAGCCGTAATTGGCCACAATCAAAATTGTTCGTGGTCGGAGCAGCGCCGGTATCAGAGCTCCAATTTGAAAATCGCCGGTTCATAAATTATCCCGGCAGATCGACAGATAGGTTTACGGCCGGCTGATGGACGCGTGTCATTTCTCCGGTCTATGCAAAAATTCCGGTGCGGTGCGGCACGGCGGCGGAACGTATAATTTCTCGGCTTTACGACGGTGAAACGAGAAGGAGTTTCTGGCGAATTCGATGTAAAACAGTGATTTTTCCGTCGGCGAACACGTCGGACGCGGAAGCACGAATGCGGGACGATAGAGCGAGGAATGTAGCCGTGGGTTTTACGAGCCGGCTACTCCGCGTGATAAATATCGATAGGTGGACTAGTCGGCCACCCGGCTCTAATGCTCTTCCTTGTACACCCGGGCCCTATTCGTCCGTTTCCGCGAGTTTGTGACGAATTCGATCTACGGACGTCCCCCTCGGAGATCGAAGGCGCTGATCCTGGAAAGCTGTTCGCTCGAAAACAGCTCTGTTAGGTCCCAGCGATCCTCGAACACGATACCCGGGACCGTAATCTCGCGTTAATCTCGGCGAGATTGCGTGACGATGACGCTCGGAATTAAAATGGGATCTGGTTGCAATGAAAATTGTGGGCATGGCACGTTCGCTTCCTCCTCTGTAGGCGTGCCACCAGAGAATTATCCCTTTTCAAATGTAGAAATTGTTACATGAAAGATGTCAACGTCGTACTTCGTCTATTTTTCCCTCGCGCTGCGCCAACTGTCTTTCATTCGCAACTCATCGTATCGTCTTGCAGCATAGACTGCAATTTAAACGGACTTAAATTATTTTTTCATTTTCGTAGGGAATTGGCCCCGCGCTATTTTACTCGCGCATTCCACGCTTGGTTTTGTAGCTGCGCCTCGGAACAGAGTCGTCGGATGAGGGGAACACTGTTACCTCTGCCGGTCACGTGACGTTGCGACGCGTGCGCGACAGAGAAACGCGTCACGTGACCGACCTGTGGCGGGAGCTTAATCTGGCGACTCTACCTCGTTCGAGCGCAAAAGGTTTTGGATTATACATATAGGAAGTGAAAACTGGATGGATTGTCGGTCTGATAATTATTAAGTTTCTGGTTTTTTATTTAACAATTATTGAAATTATAAAGATACTCTCATTGGAAATGATTCGTGTTCAAGCACATACTATAATAAAAATCACGCATAATCTATATAAATACGCAACGCGTGCCAGCTATTTTTACAGCTCGGTAGGTTTAGCGTTAACATCATAAAAGTATGAATCTCTGTTGTCGAGTTCTACCTAGAAAACTTCAATAATACTCTTCACCTCTCATTACCATAATCTCTCCGATGCATACTATGTCCACGCCTCCAGTGCAATCAGCAACCAATTAAATCCTCTGTCGCTGACTCACGGTTTCCAGCCTCTCACGCAGACAGTTAATTTATAATTTAATCGTTCCCGTGATCGAAGTGCGTTTTAATTGCGTCCTTCTAACAGGACTGTTTCTTCATTATACATCTATATCTCTGCCGATATTAATCAGCGAACGATTATTTTAAATCGACTCCTGACACGTGCCGCGTTGACAGAGCGAACGTCGCGTCGCGTCGCACGTCGCGATCCGTGAAACGCGGAAAAATCGCTGGAAGATCAACGATAGAACGGTAGAATGAGTTCCGTCGATCGATCTTCGGATTCCGGCGTTCCGGACGATTAAATCGCGGCTGAATGAAGCTGCGTGCGCCTTATTCGTGAATTTCAACAGCAGAGGTCTGCCGTTTCTTGGCGTTTCTTTTGTCAGGATCGAATACAGACGGAGCGGACTTGTCCGGTTTTTGTTGCGGAGCGTGTAAAAAGCGACAAGCGCGTCCGCAACAACTGCGAGCGTCAATTATAATCATAGATCCCGGGCTTTGTCCCTCCTTGTTCGTTGGAGGAATATTTTTGAAAACTATCAACGCGTTTACTCTCGACATCCGCGTCTTGAATACTAGAGAAAAGTGTTCAATTATTAACAAATATAAAATTTCTTTCTCTCTCATTATACGATCAGATTATTACAACCGTAAAGTGAATCACCGTGCAAAAATTATGTTGTTATTCATTTATTCCCCTCCCGGTCGCCATTATCCTTACAAAGACGTCTCTCGAATAACTTTTAAATACTTTAATGTAATCGGAACGATCGCAAAACACGAGAGCCATTACATTTCCGAGGATACGCGAGGAATCCCCGTGCATAGCAATAATAATTATCATCCCGAGCGTCACCGTCTAGGCGAACTCTGGTTCGCTTCTGCAATAAAGATGAGCGATAATAATAATAATGACACGCTAAAGCAACGTGGAACGTTTGCACCGGCGTTATCAGATTAATTGACAATTATAACGCATCAAACCGCTTGTAAACCGCCTGGCCTAACAAAAGGAACGCGGCGGAATGATCACGTGATTACCGGCGTTTTCGTGGCAAACACTTTTCCAACCGCGTAAATCATCGCGGACGCGGTTAATTGTCGAGATTATCATTAATCTCCGCGCCGCGCCGCACCGGTCTCAGTTTAATTCCCATCTTCGGAAGAGAGAGAGCTCCTCTCTTAGGCTGCCCGGTCGCCATTGTTCCTGGAGAACAGTTTCCTCGAGGCTTCCTGTTTCTCTCCTCTCCTCTCCATCTCTCGCGAAACGTCGTAATGAATGCGAGGAACGAACGGCAGAGAGAGGAAGACGGAAAGGAATCTTAAGTGGCTGTTGAAGCGTGTATTTATAGGTCGATTTTGCCCTAGCTATTCTGCCAGTAAAATGTGCAAATCTTGAGCGATCGCCGCCGAGCCGTTTCTCATCGGGGAATCCGTGCAAACACCAGCCTTTTACTGTTCCGTGCCATTGCCATTGCCATTGCTATTGCGGAGCGAGATACTTTCTGGAAAACAAAAGTAACTCGGCCGCGCAGCAATCACCGCATACCGACGCCAGATTCTTCTATAATTTTATGCAATTAAACGAGCCACCGTGCTTTCGCGCGTCTTCTTCGTGATCCTGCGTTGGAACACCGGCTCCCACCACGCGTTTATCTAATCCGAGGAACAGAATATATATTCGAATCTGATTATTTTCTGGAATTGTTGTACGGTGGAATCGTACTCCCCCATTCATTTTATGTGATAGTTACCATTCATTACCTTTTATACGATAGCTGCCATTTATTTATTCCAGACATAGGGATTTCGGATTCCGCGCACTAGAAGTTCAACTTTTATTACTTTCTCGTCGAATTATACAGGGTGAATACGATAAAGCAGGACACCTAAATATCTCCGTTATTTTTCGTTGTACAAAAAAACTTCGTAGGACAAAGTTACACTGTTTGTAGGGCCTGTATTTAGGTGTCCTGCTTTATCGAATTCACCCTGTATAATATCGTATTCAGAAGAGTTGAAAATTGTTGGTCTCCTCAGTGAAAGTTTAATCCAGACCTTCAAATTCGAAGCTGGATTCGAAATTGAGAATGTCGATTTTGGAATAGAACGAAAATTTCATAATACAATAGTAAATTCGGAGAAAGAAGTACTCCGACGGAAAATTAGAAATCTGGAATAGAGAAAAGAAAAACGACGGCGAACGATGCACCGAAAGCGTTAATGACTTGTCCGGCGGTCGGAAAACAGAAGCATCTAGAGCGGCGGTAAATGCGTACATCCGCGAAGGGAAATTACGCGCGGCGCGAATAAATCAGAATGACAGACAGGTTAAGTGGATCGCGATACAAAATAGCCGGAGAGTACATCGCTTTGCCCGGTAACAATGCTGTTCGACCATTTGTTTCTCGGCGATCAAGCGCGAACTATCGACGAGCCGGAGCCACAAATCAACAATCGTTGAACGGACACGCAACGAGCACTGGGAATCGAGGCAGAACCGAAGCTCGTGGCCGATACGTGTGACGAATGACGGGCAATTCCGCGCGGTGTTTCCTCGGCTCTCGGGCTGATCTAATATCTGGAATCCATATCTATAGGAACGTTTTCGTGACGCATGACGAACGAGAGCTCGATGCACTTCCGCTAATATCGAATGTCGGAATACGATCGTTTTAACGGCGGGACAAATGTATCCACGGCCCACGCTGGAATCACGGCAGAGACCGCTCCTTTCGCGCTGTTGATCGGCCCGGCCCGGCCCGGCCCGGCCCGGTTCGTATCAGGAACCAGGGATTATAATAAATCGAGCGCAATGGATCGCCGGAGCACAGGTGGACGTAAATTGATATGCATAACGGGGGAATGATTACCGAACGTGACCGTGCAACTGCGCGTTACCACCGTGACCCGGTGATCCACGCAGCTCCACGATCGTAGAAAACTGGCGTCGAGATCATGCTGACCTGCCAGCACGCCCCGCTACTAATTTATGGCCGGGTCCACGCCGGTCCCGTGACTCATTCCGGCTGCGGAACGGCCCCGATACGGGCTGGGCCCTTCCCCAGGCCCAGGTCTCATATCCACCCGAGAAACTTTCGATAGATTTCGTTCAAAATTGTTTATCACCACTCTGCATTCGGAATTTTAAATCGACAAATAAACATTTCATCCGAGCTCGAATACTTTCATTCGGTATGATTTTTTTTCATTCTCTAATATTTAAATTTAAATTAACTCGGAAATCGATCTCCAACTTTCAATTGAAATTCAATTCTTCAATTCAATTTTAAAAATATTTTATTCGACCTTGAACTCTTGCTATTCGATTATCTGCAAATATATTAGCAGGACATTTACTGTAGAATATCCAATGCAATATCTCGTTGAAAAGTTGAGTTTAAGAATGCAAATATTCAAATTTGAATATATCCCATTTCCTCAATTCAGAAATCGATCACCGATTTTGAACTCCCAGAGTCCGAAGTTCGAAATTCGAATTCGAAGCACAGATTGGAAAGTCGAATTCGCCTAGAACCAACAGTGTCGAGTTGTGTCAACGCGCAGAGCTTGCGGAGCTTACTCAACCCGCATCGGAGCAATCGAAAGAGGATCGTGGAAGGCTCACCGTCGCCGCGCCGATCCGCCGACCGTTAGATCTTCGGCATCGTCGATCTCCGCTGTCATCCAGCTGTTTCGCGGACTCGTTCATCGGAACAGACAACAATTATTCGAGGCAGCCGTACGAGTCCGAAGTAATCGTCGCGATGGATCGACCCGTCGAAATCCGCGAGCTTGGTCGTTTCCTCGTCCGTTTCTCGAGCGGCAACGATTTCCTCCTCTCGGGGGATCGCGTTCGATTTGTCAGCGGTCGATTCGCGCTGGCAGTTTTCTTTTTCCTCCTCGTTTTTTCTTTTTTGTTCACGGTTCTGCTTTTCCTGTATATGCAGAGATAGCGGTACGGCATTGTAACTGTTGCGGGAATGATCAAGTGGACCATTAATCGGTGGAACGAGCGAAGGTGCGCGGCGGTTATTCGGTAAACGACCTCGTTGAGAAGGTAGTGATCGGTGGATATCGACCGGGGAGAGGAGAGCGAATTCTCTCTCTCTCTCTCTGTGGAATCGGGCGTTTCGCGTGATTGTCACGCACGTATGTACGTCCAGCGGTGTTTCGATTCCGCGCGAGACACGCGTGCCGTTCATGAGGAATGGCACACGATCTAGGCGTGTCCCGGGGCCGTCCACGTACAACCACCTTGATACGGGAACATTTCCGGCAATAATTGACCGGGAAATTCCATCGCGATCAACAATCTCGGCGTCTCCGAGCCGCGGAAAACGCGCGGTTAATTCGCCTTATTGGCCCTCTCCTACAGAGGAGATCCGCGATCGATCGCATTCCCGGAATCGCCCCGCGATTTCTCGAGATGTGTTTCGTGCACCTGATATAAATTCCACGGTGATAAAGATCGCTCGGCTGTCACGAATGCCGAGGTCCGATCGGGTTCCGTTGCGCTCCGGTGTTCCTGCAGATACATTTTTCAGATTTCGAATTCCGCTGCGAGCCACACGGTCTTTATTATCTTCCGAGCGAGTTGCAGTCGAGAGAAGACGACGGTCGCGTTGCTTGTTCTTGTCCGAGGGGAAGTACCGCAAGACTGGCGGGGTTTCCTAAATTTTTAAACCATTACAGTGGCTAACTAGCCGAGACGCCGGATGGGTTAAGCAGAGGCGACGAAATTCGTGTGGTGGAAACTGAGATTAGGATCGCAGGACTCCTTCTTCAACTCGAAAATGATGTCTGGAGGTCTGGCGTCACTTAGCGATGTCTTAAAGACGTTCGTTTCGGGGCTGAACGTCTGATTTCTCTGGAAGAAGATCGATTACCCGGTGCCGGCGAAAAGCGGCGATCGAACAGGTGGCGCGCGAGGAAAGTCGGCGCCGCGCCGAGCCGGGGTGTAAAGCGTGAGAATATTCTCGCTTTGCTCGTAACGACGGCAGGTTTTCTAAAGAGGCGAGTAACGTTTCTTGCCGCGTAGCCGGTGCCGAAACCTGTCGCGCGACCGACCGTGCACGGCACTGTTACGACAACACACCGTCCGATTATGTCACGGTAACGTAACGTAACGCGACGGAGAGACGCTCGGCAACGGGCCCCTGGGTCCGGTGTAAACGAACGAAACTTCATAATTACGGTAGCCACACTGCGCGCGGCGGAGTCGCGTCGCCTCGCAGCCTTGCCACGTGCACATCGTAAATGATGATAATGACGCGCGTTCCCGCTAATCTGATAAGCGTTTAATTACGCGAACAAGCCTTCTCATCGCTGTTTTCTCTCCCCTATTCTTTCCCTCTCTCTCTCTCTCTCTCTCTCTCTGATCGCGACTGCGCGGTTGACATGTTTTTCCTTCTGTTTTTCCCGGTGGCCGATTTTTCCTAGGCCCGCGAGCCCGGAGATCCCGCGTCCGCGATTAGGTTGATAAACGAGGTCTGCGTATAATGTCGAACCGGGAAAAAATCACGGGCACGGACGGTTCGCGATTAATTGTGGCCATTTCTAACGCGTCAGACCTTTCCGGGCTTTTTACCGGCGGACTCCCGGTGGCAATTTTCTTCCCATCTTGCACGCCGCGCACGTACAACCTCGTCGAGCCTTTTTTCGCCCTTGTTCACACTCTCGGCCAGACATCACCGCGAACCGTAATAAACCTTGTCCTTTGTTTGTTTATTTATTTATTTATTTATCTCGTTGCCTCCGGCCGACGGCGCGTCGAGCAGTCCGCGGATGTTTGAAGGAATCGAGCTACGAAGGGAACGCCGCCGGAAAACGGAAACGCAACGCTGTCGAACACCACTCTCGTCCTTGTAATTATCGAGCCCTCCGCTTGATCACTGTAATCCACCGAGTGCCTCATAGTTATCGACCGTGGTCCTTTTGCACCGGTGCCGACACTTCTCGTCGTTTGCTCGCGCTCCGGATCTTCGGTGATTCAATCGTGTCCGGAAATCGACGGCCTATTCTACTCCGCCGCAGATGCGTCGACACAATTTTTGTTTTCTCCCCAGTCGATCTACCGATAAGTTTTTCATTGTTGTTGCGTGGAACAGGGAACGATGCAGGAATGATTATTCTGTCTGACGAGAAACAAAATTTTCTAGGAAAATCCCGATTTTTCTTCAAAGTTTGCTATCCACAACTTTCTCGCGTTTGAGTCTACATTTGAAGCAAGGAAAGACCGAATTGACTTCACGCAAAAAATTGAAAAATGGTCA
Source organism: Lasioglossum leucozonium (assembly GCA_028454225.1). Lineage (NCBI taxonomy): Eukaryota > Metazoa > Arthropoda > Insecta > Hymenoptera > Halictidae > Lasioglossum > Lasioglossum leucozonium. The sequence goes on along the minus strand of CM052215.1, from coordinate 15,405,876 downwards.
GGTCTCAAGCTGTACAGTCCTCTGCGCGGTAAAAGAACAATCGAATTATCGCCACGGGGTGCGAGGAATATTGATCGGAATTCCCGAAGAAAATTCTCGACGGCGCGGCGGAGCGATTTGCGGTGCGGCAAGAAACTAACCGGAGATTCCTGAGGGACTAACGACTGTAAAGGGGTTAAATCGGACTAGCCCATGGTCGCGCCGACGGTTGTACCTGGACGTTGTACTCGGCCGTTGTCTTTCTCGGCAGTGTATGTACAGGGTGCATGTAGCCGGCGGAAGGACAGGGCCTTAGTGTCGTGAGCATGACTCGGCGCGGTCGCAATTACGATCGGAGTCTTCAGTGAACCGTCTAGTCATCGTCCCTTTTTTCCTCTCCTCTCCTCTCTCTCTCTCTGTCTCTCTGGTTTACTGATCGGCGAACCCGTGCGTGACTATTCGTGGTCTGTTCGGGCTGGGTTCGATCTTAGATACTCCGGGGCAGGGCTTCGGTTGACCTTCGCAGCAGTCCTGACCTTCAGCAACGACTCCGCCGCGATCAGGATCAGGATCGCGAATGGAACGAGGTTATCCGTAGCTTGGGAGAAGCGCTTTAACGGTTTTCTTCGGTCGGTTTCGATCCTTTTTTTTTCTCCCCGCGAGCGACCGCACGGGCTCCGCGAGAGGAATGCGTTGCGTAGGAAGCACTTGTTGCGTGGGTAACAATGTAACTGTAGACGACTGGTCACTCGCGCAGTGTCACGTGACACTCAACAGCTCGATCAGCCGTGTACTCGGATCTTCTGGCGGAGGAGACGACGACCGTTCCGTGCGGTTTCTGCCGCCGCGTTGACAGTTCCTCGATCCGCAGAAACTCGAGCACCACGAGGAATGCCAGACTCCGACACAGAGTATACTCAGGCTCGAATAGTACGATTGGCTCTCAAGGTACACCCTACGACCCTCGTGTGGATGATTCTACGTCTGAATTATGAAAAAAAAATGCGAAAATCTTTATTCCGCATGATCCTCTCAGTCCGTTCCGTGTAATATTTGGTCCCCTCAGGGTTTCAAATTCATTTTACCAACTTCTCCCCCTTTTACCACTCTTCACACTATCGCCTAATTTCCAATTTCACCAGGACCTACTTTTTATTAAGGTGGGTTTGAACACGTGAAAAGCACCCAAGAGGGACACCTCCCGGCTTTTTACCGAGCGGTCACCCATCCAAGCCGCCTTCCACGCCCCACGCTGTTTTACTTCGGTGATCGTACGAGAACCGGTGTTTTCAGCGAGGCAATGGTCGTTGACTATGATCCTCTCAGTCTAATTACAATTTCCGCATAAAAAATCCTCAGTGAAAACCTCCAGCTGTCCATCTGAAATCTTCGCGAAGCTCCACGTGAAAGCAAGCCCTTCCCCCACTCAGCAACGAAACGCATAAAAGCCGTCAATTTCCTCGGAGAATCCGAGAAACCTTAATCTACATGAACACCGGCCTGATAACTATCCTGCAGAGTGATCCTCTGTCGGGCAGAATGTTGGAAGGAGCTGCGAGCAACCACCTGCGCAGGTTCGAAGGTAGCCGGCTGGCGCAAGAAAACGCGAGCAACGCTAAAAGGTAGCAAGGTAACACGGAAGCATGGAAAGCGAGCGAGCGAGCCGAGGCGGAGAAGCCGAGGGCTGTTTCCTGAACGGATTCTCGGTAGTAGAGGATACCGAGAACCAGGTGGTGGTGGTGGTGGTGGTGGATGTTGGATAATAGGGAAACAGTTTTCAACCTTCTTTCTTCCCGTTTTCTTTGGGGCCTCTGCTCGATGCTCCCTGGACGTGCAGCACGCCGTTGTAGCCAGCGCCAACATCGGCGGCGTTCATCGTCGACACATAAAACCAGCACGGCATAAAGTTCCTCCTACACGATTACAACTGATCCTGCTACAACCTCCGCGCGGCATCGAACTTCCGCTTCCTGGCAGACGCTTCGGGGCTACCGTTCCCGTGATTTTCCCTGTTACTCACCGACGCGACGGTAACCCCGAAGATCGGTCAGATGATCCCGAGCAGGGATGCCCGTGTCGAAGATCGGTCGAGCAGATTGCGAATCGATCCTGAATTCTATGGAAATATGCTTTTTTATGCGGATCGCTATCGACCATCGCTGCTTGATATTCCTCATTCCCCGTCTCCCGGGATCCTGACTGTCCAACGTCAACCAAAAGGCTCGAGCATGATCCTACAGCCTTCTCTTCGATCTTGATCACCGGACGGTCCAAGTCGGTTCTATTCGTTTTCGAAAATGGAATTGAAATTTCTCCGAGAAAATCGAACCGAACGCTGCGAAAGCACAAACTCTGCGCGCCTCGAAATCGGAATGATTCGATTGTTTTTTTTTTCTCGCGATTGTCCGAGCATAATCGCGTCACAGTTCTTCCTACTGATCTCACATGAACAAATTTCTAGTCACAATAAGTTCTTGCGCAAGAAGCGATCGTTACGGTTACCCACGATCCGGCTGTTCTGCTCCGAGTTGAAAGCGTGCAATCTAAACTCATAATGAAAAGCTTCTACGACCTTTTTGCGAGCACGGTCGCGCATCCTCTCCGATCGATGAACGATAATAACGTATATAATCGTTACGCGGCAACTTCGGGGATTCTGATTAGAAGAACGGTGAGGCCGGAAGCGTCGCCATCGCAAAACAGGCAAACGGTTCGCTTCCGGTTTTAGCGAGCGTGCTACGTCGCGCGTGTTTGCCTTTCGGATTAGATCTTCGTGGCGGCTGAATCTGCTTTTTCAACTTCACACACGCAATGTATTCAGCTGTATAGATCGCAATCCCGTGCATGGATCCACGCGGTGCACGACGCCGATGGATCCGCGCGATCTCTGTCAACCTCGTTGGTGTCTCTTGTTGTTGGACGACTTTGTGCATTTTTGCACTGTATTATTTATCGAACCACATTCCACCGTCGGAAAATAAAAATAACCGCGCGGAATATTTCGCATTTTTCCGCCGCCAAAGAAAATCGCTGGTCACTCTGCACGGCGCAGCAACGCGGTTCACGCCTTCGATTTTTCCTGGCGGCACTCTCGTGTAAATGAATCGAAACGATCGTGGGCACCCTTGCGCGCGCAAGTTAAATCGCGCTCGATGACGAGACGAAATCCGTAAGCGCATGGTTGCCGAGTCTATCAAATCGTTCGCTGTTCTCCAGATTTAACAGGTTTGCGGTTTGGACAGTGACTTATGGCGGTGGCTAGCTGAAGAAGCATGTACTTTGCTCGCGCTGATGACCCTTGCACGGTCCGCCCGTATATAGTGGCTGTTTGTGGAAACAAGATGGTGATTTCTGCAGTGGCATCAACAAATAGGCGCCGAGAGGCTCGCTACGAACTTCTGCAGACTTCATTTCGAGCTGAAAGATTGTTTCTGACGGCTGGAAGACAGCCTGTCCGTTTATTGCAATTCTTCCGTGAACATTAAAAGCTTTTTCAAGGCTAAATACCTTGAAAAATAAATTACTCGGAAACTGGAAAAAATCAAACTCTGCGAATCTCTACCGAACTCGTTTTCGAACAGCACGTTCCATAAATTGAAAGAAAATTCCGAATGCAACTGAAACTCCAGCAGGAAGCGGGATCCCATCGCGGGCCCGTTCGGGCCGTCTCGAGCCGCGCGCGGCGCGGTGCGTTCGATCGGGAATTTTTCAGTTTGCCGCTCGTTAAATCGAAGCCTCGGCATCATGTTTACGATGTTTCTGTTCGGTGACCGGAAGACTCGTTCCTGGGAGACGAGGCCCCATCCCCGGCAGCACTTTCTTCGGGCCTTTCGTTCATTCTGTTCGCCTTACGACGCCGACAGGCGGGCCCAGAGTTTACGATTCCCGACCCTCCGTTCTACAGCTTTCGCTGGTTCGGCGATCCCTCTCGTGGAAAGCCGATCGTTAAATCTTCGAACGATCATTTTCCGGCGAGTGATCCGCGTCGTCGCGAACCCTTTCGTCCAGCTTTGGCCACCCCCGCCACTCCCACATTCGTTTTACGAGCACTCTTTCATTTACGGACATTGTTCTTCCCCCCTCCCGGACGTCGGTTCTACGACCAGCTTCCTGATTGCCCTCGAGCGAGAAAAGAAGGGATGGAAATGTTCTGGTATTTTACTTAGGCTAGGTAGCCGTAGCCAATCGGGGAATAAAAGGATGCTGGAGCTGTTCAGAATTTTATCGTGCTCGTGCCTTCCTTCCCGTTTCCGTTCGTCTCTGCCACGAATCAGTCCGCCGGTACCGCGCTCGCTCCTAATTGTTTGCTAGTTGATTCTTTATTGGCGGTTCGAGAGATAGCTCGTAATTGTTATTTAGCAGGCGTCCCAGAGATAACGGACGTCTACCTGGGATATCGTTCTGCTCGATTTCCAGCCTTTCAGAAAAATCGCGAACGTTACTTGTGGATCTTGGGAGCGGCTTTATGGTTGCAGAAAAAAAAGGAAACAGGAATCTCGATTAAATTAGAGCGCGAGTTAGGAGACACTTTATTGGCAGGATGGGGATGATGCGCGTTGATGCGAATCGCTCTGCTCGGTCCGCAACACGTCGGATATCTGGCTGAAAGCATCTTTACGATTCCCAGTCATCGGACAAACCGTGCAACCGTAATTTAACAACTGCAATTAAGGTATCAACGAAGAAGATATTCCGATGTACACACTTCCGATCCGTACAGGCAGTCGATCATTCCGTCGTAACGATCGCGATAAAATTTCTGAAAGCTTCCTGCGTGGATCGCGAACGGCCTCCGTCGCGTCGCGTCGCGTCGTCGGCGGGAAAGGTCGCGCGACCATAAGCGCCCTGGGAATCTCGTTTCATTCTCTCGCGTCTGCCGCTGCGGTTCTCCACTCTTACCGTCGTCGTCGGACAATGATCAGCGGATTTTTCGGAAATTGAAACCCACGGAAATTCCCGTTACGGGATCGCGCGTACTCTCACAGCGCTCCTTAACGAGCCATTGATCCTTTCTTCGTTCGACCGGTGGGAGAAATGTTTAATTTATGAAATTACGCGCGCGGCCGTAACGCAACGCCGCGGCCGCGTCGCGGGGCCAACACGCGCGTCCCGACGTCGGACGCCATTGTGCTCGAATTCGCTCGATTTTTCTTATGGCATACGAGATACCGCTTTGACACGAAATATAATGGCTGGTGCGGAACAGTAAAACGTAACGGGTGCATCGCTCGAGCACGGTGAACGTATTGAAATGTGTCGTTCGGATTTACGAGTTCTTGGTGGAAGAAGTCTCCGACAATTTCGTCCGAATAGCAAAATGGTACTCGACCGATTTTCTCAGGCTTTCAAGCGCGCATCACAGATTGCACGTCTTTAAGATTAATTTATTTATTTATGCCATAAACCTTGTATGGTTTATGTATATCATATATTAGTATAACACTTTATCTCGTTTATATCATTATACTAAGCTAAATTAACATGAACGGTAGACGCTAGATACTAATTTTACATTTTCCGAGAAAGTCGACGTCTTTAAGATGTCAGAAAGTTGATGTCAGTCATTTTAGGTGTGAAAGTCTTACGTCTTAAAAAGACGTCTTTAGAACGTTTCTGAGAAGTCGTGTGCCATGTATAGTGGGATAAGAAATTTTTCCAAAATTTCGTTAAATCACTACAATCATTATTCAGCAAAACTAAAACAACTTCTCACTGACTCGAATAAAATGAATATAATAAATAAAATTAACAAAACGACCATAACCGTGATCCGATGTCCCAGGAGAATCGATCACCCGTGACCGAGCGGGGCCGAATCAGATCGCGGGATCGGCTAGATCATCGAATACTTGAAATTCCATAGGCAAGCTCCGGTAATAGTAGGAAGAGGGATGAACACGCGGCAATAATCGTCATATATATTACAGTATTACGTAGCATTAGCGGCGGCACGGCGCGGCAAGGAAGCACGTAAGTGCGGCCAGTGTTGCGCCGTGGTTCACGCACCGGGTCCGGCTCGTAAAGAACAATGGCGGAATTTTAATAGAGACATTCTCCTCTCCGAAAACGTACGCGGGTGGGGGGATAGATGCTCGTTAAACCTTAACGATTACCCGTGAGATCGAGAATAATTCCAGGAAATTTTCCGCGGGCCCGTCTCCCTTTCTATCGGGCTCGGTCTCTCGGGTTGGGGGCAAAGTAACGTTACCCCATCCGAGATGAAATTTATCTCGCTCGCGCGAAATAACGCCGTTGCCCCGTAATGATACATTGTAATGCTAATCCACCGATCTACGTCGTTGTACCCACGTGCTCCGCGCAGACATTTTCTGCGCCTTGTCTTGCTACGAACAGCTCCGCTAACGAACGCTGCAAAATCTTTATACAATGGCTGCTTCTATACATAGATCGTTACTGAAATACTCTCGATTGGTCGTTCTAATAATTTAGCTCAACTTTCGCCCGGGGGACCAAAAATTTTCAACTTTTTCGAATGTGGTATTATACAATTTGACGAAAAAATGATGAAACTTTAAATTCTACTGCGCGGAATCGAAGTTTCGGTGCGCGGAGTTCACTCGTTTGAAAGTTACGTACTCTCGTATAGATCTTGGATTTCGCGCACTAGGATTTAAAGTTTTATCATTCGTTCGTCGAATTGTATAATATCACATTCAGAAATGTTGAAAATGTTTGGTTCCCCGAGAGAAAGTATATCCGGTAATTTTGCAAGCCGGCCATTTTGTTCGATGATGAAAGCAAAGGACGATCTATTACAATTTCCGTCAAGCAATGGGATTGCGTGGCAAATATAGTGAACGGTTCTCTCGGAAGCGATTCAGGAAAACGAGCGTTCCAGAACAGTTACACGAGAACCATCCCTTCAATTACAACAGCGGTAGGTCCGGCGCGGCGCGCCGAGTCGCAAGTAATTGATAGGAAAGATAAGAGATGATCGACTTCAATTTATCACTGGCACCTTCGAGGAGGACTCTTCGCGGGGATAAAGATCTTAATTGTTTGAGAAGGGTGCATCGCCGAGGGATGACGAGCATCTATCGGACCGGGATAAACGTCGATCGAGATAGAAGATTGGTACGTGACAGGACAGCGAAGGAATCGCGTGACTCGGGTAGGTGATAATTACGTTAATTGGTGCGTTAACGATGTGTGTTGCTTTTGCTGCGTGCCGCTTCGACGTTCGAGTGTTGAAATGAATCGAGCGATTGTGGCGATTCGCGATCGGGAGATTCGAAAGCACCGTAATTAGAGACACCATTATGATTCTATTAAAAACGATCACGTTCAAAATGTGCTCGCAAAAATGATCAAGAATCGCAACATTGTACAATAGTATTCTCAGATAATACAGTCTCCTAATCATATAAATTAATCTCAGGCAAAATTATGAATTATTATAAATAAATGTTAACGTTATATTGATCGTAAATTGTTTTTTTAAACACATGGTATGAAATTTTTGGCGCACGGTTCGATCAGTTACTACAATATAATTAGCTATTTAGCTACTTATTTATAATTAGCTATTATAAATAAAGTTTGGAATAAAGTTCTGTAATAGTTGAGATCAATTTCCATAAAAATTCGATGAAAAATCCATTCGGATACATGCATCAGTAGAACGTGTCTGACCATTGCACACCGTTTCTACTTGACACGAATTTTCTCCGAAACAAAACCTCTTATAAACAATTTTCCGAAACATTTTCAATTATTTCACCTGATAAGAAGTCTTCTCGCACCATTACCAACCCCCTGCATGATTAATAAAGATAAAATGATTTTTCGAATTTCCGGGTTCGGGATGATTCCTTGTCAGTGGAGCATTCGAAAGAAACCGTAACAGCGCGTTAAGTACAGCCCTCGGGTACATCGACCAGCAGTTCCCAAGCCCTGATCGCAGATCGACCGCGGTCTGTGAACACGGCCGTGTGTTTCCTGTCCGAACGGTAATACGCGCGTACGTTAACGTCAGTCGAATATTTTTCGCGAATCCCGAAGATGTTCTCGCCCGGGGTCGACGTCGACGCCTACCAGCAATGCCGTGTTCCACGCGCGTTCGACCCAAGCACGGTGATCCGTGCGAGCCTCGGAGATCTATGATTAACCGGTGGTAGGAAGATTGAATCGTCCCGAGGCGAAGCGCGCGCGCCGCGATCCTGCGACGAATCGATCTTTCGGAACGCATCCGACTCGATCGTCCGACTACCGGCATTACGTTTTCGCGAGGAATGTTTACGAACGATCCGCATAGATCCCCGACGGCTAATACGTTTACCCCGTATTACAAACAATTACCGGTGCACCACACGCCGGAGCGGGTTCGTGCGTTTCGAGGTGAACGGGGGAAGACTTATGAACCTCTTCCCACTTGAATTGAAAACTGCGAGCCTGTTCCATCGTCGATTTTTATGGTTAACATTAAGTCTATCACTTCAAGGGTAGTTAAGACGTCCTTTCAGGAAATAAGACTTTTAGAGCTAAAGTGCATGTTGCGACTGCAACACGTGCCTCACCGACCCTTCAGCGGATTAGGCGACATACCTGTACAACCACCGTACCCCAACAGATGGACAGGCCCACCGAAAACGACGAACGAAGACAATAAAAAAAGGATTTTCCTGACAGTTTTCCCACTCCTCAACCCAAAGTCCTTCCGATGCACCCACGTCCAATTACCAAACGTTACATCTCCCCATTCAAATACACCCTTAACCAATCACAAAAATAACCGAGGTGACGACGGACAAGACACGACGAGACTGAGTCAGAACAAAATCTGAAATCGAAATCGAAACCAACTTATAGCTACTGCGATCAGAACAGTCAAAACGCGAATAGTGTACAATTATAATAAAGTGTCTACATACAACTGAATTTTATTATCACTCGTACACATTAAGGTGCTCAATATCACTTCAGTGCATATCCTTGTATACAGTGCACGTAAAATGGACGTCTCGAAGACGTCGTGTGCTATCTGGATATAATCCCTAGGACGGTTGGCCGTTACTTTTCCTACACCCTGTACGCTGCTAAACATCGTCAACATTTTTTCGTCATCTTACACGAAAAGCCTTTACACAGCGAAATAGCTAAGAAATGAAACTTCGCCTAAAGATCAGGCAACAATACTGCGAGGCGCATTCCTGGAACTTCAAAGACGCCTCCCGCAGCGATGGAAGCGGAGAGGACTCGTCGAATAAGCACCGGTATCCGGCAATCAATCTCGAAGAACAGTGTTCAAACATCCTCCCCTAAACGACGGTGGTTGCCATCGGCCCGGCAACTTTCCCCGAAGCTCACGAAGTCATTAGCGATCGCTTGATGCGCGGCCAATCCCACGGCCGGCCACAAAGTGCCAATCCTCGATTGGCAGTCAGCGAGCATCAAAGCGAACCCTTGGTCTGCGCCTCGGACTGGGATCCCGAACGACGATGTTGCCGAGGCGAAGTGCAAATTCCGTCCGGGAATCGTGCCTCGGAGCTTCTTAACTTCTTTCCGCCGGCCGACCGATGCCAGTTGCGCGTTCAGATCAGTCCCTTCGATCGATATCGAGTTTATTGGACAGCCTGTATACTGGGTGAGTCGCTCAACCGTACCTATCTCGATGTAATGTCAAGTCGCGAAAACACGTTGATCATCGCGTGTCTGATTCGACATGAAGGAACATCTGTTCGGGAAGGTTCTGCTGCGATACGGGGCTGCGAGTGAACCTCAAGCGGTACAGTTAAGCGACTCACCCCGTATGTATCGTGGCGAACCGAAAAACCGAGGCCCGAGGCGCCGTTCGTAATTCAAGCTCGCCCGCGGTACCCGTGCATTATTCAAATTTCCCGCGGTTTCGCGTGTCCGCGAGCACAAACGTGGCTGAATTACAATGTCGGCGACGACGTGTCGATTCGTCTTCGCGCGGTTCAACGTGACACGGAAATCGTTACCGTCGCCCCGACGATTATTCGCGGAACGATCACGAACACCGGCGCGAGAGATCGAGAGGAACGATCCTACGGATCCCCTCGATCGCTCTGGCGGCCAAGCTCGCCCGGACAACGGGGAAGAAACACAAAAAAGATAAAAAAAAAGAACCGATCGGTTCTCTCACCGCTGCAATGCAAATACGAAAGTGAGAGGGACCGGGACTGCATAAAACGAGCCGGGCGAGAGTGTTTCCTGTTCGCGGGTCGAGCGAAACCGTGGGTGGCGAGGCCTGTCCTGAACCGTTAAGGTCAACGGACAAACACCGACCGCCACGAATCCAACGATCCAACGATCCAGCCACCACGAGCATCCTCTATCTCTCGGGATCCTCCGAGCAATCGAATCGCTTAACCCTTCGACGCGATTTTCTCAAGGCTCTGCCTTGTTTCTCCTCGTGCACTGCCAATCAAAAAGATTGTTCAATTTTGCGCCATGCTTCCGAAGATCATCTTCGTTTCATCGTTACGTCTCTTTGTAACGAATTCTAAAAATTTCTCTGTTTTTTTTTATTCAACGAAGCAAATCTTCACAGGGCCTGCAAACTGATTCAACTGGATTGAACAAAACAGAGCCGATCCCCAAGGGTCTTCGAGCAATCCCTTAGAAAGTCTCTTCGTCAACGCAATGTTGAAGCACCCCACTCGAAAGCTCGAGTGCTCCGAAGCACATTCCCGCGTGAGGGTCATCGCGAACGTGCTGTGTTCAGCAGAATCCGAAAGAGCAATTTGTCCGGCCGGTTCCGCCATCTATAGACTAACCGTGGATTGGGTAGCAATCCATCGGATAGCCTAACATTAGGGAGAAGAACCGTCGAGCAGGAATTCCTCGATCGATTCCGCGGCCGGAGGGAGTAAGCGCGGTTGCAAACGACCAGTGCGGTGCGGTGCGGTGCGGTGCGATGTTCTCTCGGTGGCATAATGTCAAGGTTGCCCGGCGGCGCGGCGCACACGAAGCTCTCTCGCTCGTCGAGGGAACGACATCGGCCATTCACTTCGATCCGTAGCCGTCATCGGCGGCGCAGCTGGTCGATGAGGCGCAAGGTCGCTTCGTTACCTCGAGAGAGAGAGAGAGAGAGAGATTTCGAGGTCGGCCACGTCCTCGTCCCAGAAACCCCCGGGGGATGAGGATGCGGCGGGCATCGGCGCAAGCGTGCCGTTTGTGACGTCCACACAGTCGTGCGAAATCACTCTTGATGGAATCTTGGAAAAACTATTTTTTGTTATTCAACCCCTTCGTATGACATCGCCTGTAAAAAGGCTATTGGAGGGGTGAAATGAGTTTTTATTTATTTTTGCATGGAGATCCGCTGCTTAATTGTGACGTTTATCCTGAATAGACATTTTTTATAAAAACTTTTTGTCGGTGTTTAGCGACTGCGTTGGACGAGGTTTTATGGTAGGGACACCCCCTATTGCACACTGGACCCGGTACGTGACTTTTGTAGTTCGGCTATGGTGTTGGGCCTGTCTTCGCCACTTAATTGCCGTCCGTACTCTGTCCCTACCATAAAACGTTTAAAACATTCGTTCTCTAGTTCCAGCGCAGAAAATCCCAAGTTTGGTCGCCAGATGTGCGACTTTGGCAAAATTCTTGGGAACGCTAAAAATACAGAGTCCTTTTGTTCCGTCCACCCCCAAACCGTCCCAAAAGTAGGGATGACTTCGTTAAAGGTGGGAGGACCGATATGATAAATAGAAGAACTCTCGTTCCTCCAGCTCAGTTGTTGTTGTTAAAAGGTCGAGACAGTCATTTTGAAAGTATATTTCCTTAACTTAAAAATTGTGTTTTACTTACACATCCTACCAACCCTATTCCTATAAAAAGTGATAGGGTCCAATGCGAGTCGCGTCAACGGAAATAAAATTTCGGAACGGAAAGTTACGCCCTCCGTTTGACTTAACATAACAGTGGGATTCACACGATGAAAAGGAAATAATTGATTTTTTCGAAATTTTTATCGCCAACGATTCTGAAGATCGCTGAGAATATGGATTCAAAGTTTACCTGCGATTTACTGGAATTTTCGATGTTGCTTGTCGAGCCGTGGAGTTTTCGTCTCCTCGAGGTTCACAACCCAGCAGAACCGCAAGCCGTTTCCCCATCAAGGTCAGGCCGAGAGCTCTCGAGCTCCGGTATACCGGAAGACAATTCCGCCCGACCGACTTCTCGCGATTGCGGTTTACGAAATTAATGGTAACGCGGCGTTATCACGCGATAATGCAGCTTTGTTGTGTAACTCCGTGGTGAGTAGTTAACGGGAACCGGGATCGACAGCACCGTTCGTTTCCTTTAACCATCGTCGAACTTCTGCTCGAAGATTAACGAATCGGAATCGCGGATAAAAATCGTCGTGAAACAGTGATCAATCATGCGCGCATAACCGCGATTAGCGGGGCTGGTTATATCATCGACACCTGCGAACGGACAACCGATGTTTTTCCGCGATATGGAGAGAGAGAGAGAGACTGTTGATCATTTCATTTCCACGTTCCGTTGGACATAATTTCATGCCGCGCCGATCCATCGAATTCCAGCTGTTCTCGAAAAGTAGGTCCCACCTTATCCGGTCGGCTGGTATCCGCGAGGCTGGCGCACGGCGACGTGATTCGCGAAATTAACCGCTGGTCAACTGTTAAGTGGTATTACGTGGATACTGTTACCGAGAGATACGGTAACTGAACGAAAACGGCGGAGCAGTAGTCGAGGTCCCTCCGGTCTGTCGCTTGAAACCGAATTCCCAATTGTTAATGAGCACTCCGCCGCTAATTGTCTAGAAGTTTACCGCTTACTGGTAGTACTATTACCAACAGTTATCACAGTGCACCCTAATTACGGGTACAAACGAGGCTGCATAGAAAGAAACGCTCGATGTCGGGCAGAACAGAGGCTGGCGGCTCATTATCCGCAAAAACCGGGACAGGAAAGAAGCCGAACCCGAATCGTAAAGAATTTTCTAATTCGGTGCTTGGGCGGTGGATAAGCTTCGTCAAAAACTCGGTTCACCGTTACTTAAAACTGAACTCTGCCGTGCCGTGCCATGCCGTAGTGGCCAATAAGCTTCGCATTCCAATGATCTTTTCTAGGATCGGTAAGGCCAAGTAGAGCGTACGGCTATCCGCCATCGAACCGACGCTCGGGCTTAATCTCGTGGAATGTTTCCGTTGGTTCCCATCGGGTTCTACCCTCGTTACTGGTCTGGAGCCGGGCCGGGCCGGGCCCTACGTTCGCCAAGAACGCAGATATCCCCGGAAAGAAAGCGGGAACAATGAGCGGGCAAGGTCGGGCCGTTAGCGGGCCGATCCAAGGTCAGTCGTGACTATGAGCGGAGAAAGAGTGCTGCTCGTCGTTAACGCTCTGGCGCGGCGCGGCCTGTTAGCACACCTGGCTGAAATCTTGCCTCTCTAGTAGCGAATAGTCCACGCAGCACAGCCTGCAGCCTGTCGCAGCTCGTTTGTGCAAGTGGGAACCAACACGATTAACACTTTCTCTTAACAAAGTATTTCAACTATGAGAAAATTCTACATCTTCCTTTTTCTCGACTAAAATATCATCGCTTATTTGATGACCGGAGGCTTCTCTGTGCAATCATTAAGATTCCGAGAAAAAATCCCACTCGTCTGGTTTCGGCAAGCTCTAAAAGTCACGCATTGCGTGTAATCAACCGCCTGCCTCATCCGAGACGCGTTTCCCAATAAATCGTAGCCAGGTCTGACAGTTAGCGGCGGTAACAGTATCCCAAGCTCGTGATAGTGGCATCAGCTGGCCGTGAATCGGAATCGCAGCTAATTTAAAGGGGCGCCACGGCCGACAGTGGCCCCTGGGGGCAGACTGGGCCGGGCAACCTCGAAACGAACCGCTCCGCCGCGCCACGCTGCGCCGCGCCGCGGCCTGAAATTGTTTTAGCGAGTCCGTGGCAGCCCGTGGGCGATGCATTCATTAGCTCCGTTCACGGGCCAATAACAGGGAACCCGGCAGACGCCGCGGTAACAACGTGTCAGTCGTTCTAACGGATCTTCTTCTTTTACTTCTACTTGTTCTCTCGCTCCGGCCCGCTCCAGCCCGCTCCGGCCCGTTCCGGCCCATTCCGGCCCGCTCTCTATTGCCCGGAGATTCCGGCCATCCAATCGTTTAGCTCGATTTTGCCCTGGTATTTCCCCTTTTCGACGGGTCTAACCCGCGAACGGCGCGGCGTCCGGGAAATGGCCCACTGAACACATCCGCGTACCGATTTTTGGTAGCCGGAGCTGCCAGCCGCATGTTACGGTGATTGAAAGAGGTTGTTAACTCCGCGGAGAGGATTTCCTCCGGGGATGATGTCTTTTTTGAGTCGACGGGGATTGAAACATTGTTCGGGCTCGTGTCCGACTAGATCCCGGCCCGAGATTGCTGTAATTTCATGTGGCATGAGCGATTCCGTACGGTTGGCCAACGATGGGATGCGCCAATTTGCATGTTACCGTGCCCGGTGGATCGGCTGAGTTAATTCGCTATTTGCGTATTCTATGGCTTTTTGATATTCATCTTTAATCAGCTCGATCGTCTCTCATCGGGCCGGCAACAATCGCCTCGATGTGCCATTCTGCCAGCGTTGCTACTTTGTTGTGCCATTTCAGAACACTTTAATCAATCCCTATAAATGGTTCACTGCGTGGATCAGGCAATTTTCTTATTAAAAAGGATAACCATTTTCATAACTACACAGCGGATGATCTGTTTTCATACTGAACGAAATCTTCTGATCGAAATAAACGCCATTGCAATGTAAATCATCTTTTTCCAATTACGAATTATTCTTGAATTAGGGAGGGTTATACACAAGAATAAAAAGAAACAAAGCTGTGTAACACAGGCGTTCTACTTGCACATTGGCGTAGAGGTTCTAAACAGCCAGTTCTCGAGCAGCAAAGGAAACCGCAACCCGTTCGGCTCGGGACCGATGAAGACACATTTTCCCATGCAACGATCGAGTCGGGCCCATGCTCGTCGGGTCATCGCGATCGATCGATCGATCCGCGTCGCGTCGATTCCGCGAAATCTATTCCGATCTCGTTAGAGTTACTATTCAGCGCATTGTAGTCGAGCCGGATCGCGACCAGGAAATATTAACCGCGAGTCATCAGGCCTGTCCAGAACAATGACTGCGAGCGGGGGTCGAAGACGGTCGGTCGCGACGCAATTATCAAGCGTGATTAATGACAAGCGAGCACGTAACCGCGATAACTCCGATGACGAAGCGAAAGCTTTACACGAGCTGGCGGGACAGCCGATCCCGACCTTCCTCACGGCCTGCCGGTTGACAATGAAATCGACCGGAGCCGGCGAAACGTTGCGTCTCGCTAACTCGTAGAGTGTGCCTGAAAAGAGTCGGATTATACAGGGTGATACAAAAATCGAGAATCGTTTTGTTAATCTTTTGTAGTCGCATCGCTCGCCGGCCTAGGACACTATGCAACCTAATAGAATCGGCCTGTAGATACCAGCTGTTCCGAGCACGTCCTGCGCGTTTCATAGACGACCCGCGGATAAACCGGATGACTCGGGACCTGTAGAGCGTGCCTTTTCCCGTCGGCTCGTCTGTAATGCGCTTTTAATAACATCTTTCTCTTTCTACGTCCTCAATTCTTTTTGTTCCTCGACGGTGCACAATAGGGAGACACAGAAAGCCGGACGACAATTCGCCACTTGCCCAACTGCTCGACGACCCAGCAACCGGCAATTTTTCCAGGCCAAACCGACGCGGACCCGCCACCTAATTGCTCCTCGGACAGCAATATGTATACATACTGCTCGTCAGATTAATCGGACCTTTTTTTTTTGTTAAGGGAGAGGAGGAATGCTTTTTACGCACCAACCCCCCCGGGATGCAGTGACAAACCGGGGGGAGTGTGGGACTCGGCGCGATCTGGAAAAAGGATAAACCTCCTCTCCCAGGGTCCTTCTGACCCTTTGCCGCTCTATCGTTGGGGCCCCGCTTTTCGCATTTCTCCCTGTTGGTTAAACCCCAGCTAAGTCCACTCCTGTTCTTGGCTTTTAGATTAATCGGACCTGGGTACGAATTGACCCCTCGAGTTTCACTGCCTCGCGTTGCTATGTCCAGCACTACCTCGCTGCGAGCCATAAATTTTTCCAAGCCACTTTGTCCGTGACCTTGAATAACCTCGAGTTATTACAGTCACTGAATTCCTAACGAAACAGACTATTATCGCAGGTGTTTAAAAAAATGACGACGACCTTCAGATTAAAAAAAAATATAACAAAAATAGATATATTTTATGGCACCCCTTCGGCCTCGCTGGGCCATTCACCTTGTCCTTCGGACATTTGACTTATCTTTGAATAGACAAAGATGTTTGAGGTGCAGACGTTAGGTGAGTCACCCTGTATATTATATAAAGGGCGTTCGAAATGTTCGAATAAACCTTCGTCGTTTAACAAAGCCTTGCTAAGAACAATTTGTCGCTCATCGAAACGGCCATTACGGTGACCTGATAGATCATTTGTTGTACGTGCTAGTGTGCCTTCAATCTGCAAACAGTGCGCGCGCGGCTCGTTTTATCGTGGTGCGGGGGTTTATCGGAGTCGCTTCCGCGTCCCTGTTCTCTTCCGGCAGTTCGATCGCGGCGTTCTCACAACGACGACAAGGCGACGCCGCGCCGAGAAACGATTCAGAGCAGAAAACAGAAACGCGTTGTCGTTCTCATGGTCGATGACATTCAGCGTCGGGAAAACCTGGCGCGAGCGGGCGCTCGGTGTGCCGAGACAATACACGCGAGTTTCATTCTCACGCGCGCCGGCTTCGCGATTGTTTGCTATCCGGAATTGTGGGCCGAGTAACGTTGATCAATTTCGCGTGCCGTCCGCTTTCAAAACCCGGAACCCCGCGTCCGATTCAACGATGTTACGCTTAACTATACTACGGACGGGAATGAATGGAATACCGCCGCGGCGAGGTTAACGATCCGATGGAACATTCGTTAATTAGAAGTAGACCGCGGATCTTTCTGAAAAGTTTTCTATCGGTCGACTAACTACCACTGGAAGCGAATAAAAATTTTCTGATAATTTTATTGAGTTTGTGATAATTAGAAATTCTAAATTGTAGGAAAATCTTGAAAACTGAAGATGTCAATATATGATTTCTCATCTATTTTATTAATTTCCACTTCGGGTCAAATCACCGATTTTATATTTTTTATTTCACAATTATCGAAATCATAAAGTTACTTACACGGAAATTGATAATTTTATTGAGTTTGTGATAATTAGAAATTCTAAATTGTAGGAATATCTTGAAAACTGAAGATGTCAGTATATGATTTCTCATCTATTTTATTAACTGCCACTTCCGGTCAAATCACCGATTTTATATTTTTTATTTCACAATTATCGAAATCATAAAGTTACACGAAAATTGATTCGATAAATTTTTTTCTCCAAGCATATATTGAAATAGAAATTGCACAAAATCTAAACGAATAGAGCCTTGTCAATTTTGTAAGCTAAATCATTTTTATCGCTTTTCAGTTAAGGGAAGAGATAATTTTTATTTTGCACGAAGATCCGCAGTCTAATATATTGATACTCATAAATAACGAGGTACTTTGAGTACTTCGAGAATCGACTCGAACCCTCGAAAAAGTCTGAAGTGGTGCTAATGCACCATTGCAGATAACGCAAATTGAATTGAGCTTAACCTGAGCTTTCAACAGGTATGAACACGGTTAAAGTAGACAACCGTGTTCGATTCGTGTCTGGTCGCAGCGACACGCGTTTCACGGCGTCTTAATGCACTTCTTCGAGTGTTTCCCGGAGGGGAATCAGCCTGGCGGCGGCGTGTAGTACAAATTATTCGATGTCGAAGCTGTCAAGAGGCGGCGAGAGTGCGTGGTCGTGCGAGCGAAAACCAGAAAGAGGGAGAGAGAGAGCGAGAGGGAGAGAGAGAGAGAGAGAGAAAGAACCAGAGAGCAAGAACCACGTTCAGGACATCCATAAAAGCGCGAATGATTTTTTCCCGCTCGGCCACGCGGCCGAGTGAAACGCCGACAACGGCCGATCGTTCGCCACCGATCGCAGGAAACGAATCGTTTTTGCAGATAGTTTTTGCTGAGGATGACTAAGTCAGTGTCGTGCGAACCGCATGATCGCGTCACGTCGATCGTCTGCTTTTCATCGAGCCCCGGTCGACTCGGTTTATTTTGGAAATCGGTTCGAATTGTTCCGGACGTTTCTTGTTTAATGTCTTGCTGAGTTGGATTACTACTATTTTTAAAAAATTGCAAAATAGTTTCACGTTAATCGGATCGAAGTTATAAAATCGTAGACCGATTAGAAAAGAATTAGGGCACCCAAACTGGCAGAAGATTCTTCGAGTTCACACTAATCAAAAGTTAAACTTTCATTGAGGGGACCAAAAATTTTCAACTTTTCTGAATGTAATATTATACAATTCCACGAAGAAATGATAAAACTTGAAATTCTGGTGCGCGGAATCGAGCAACTTCACTCCTGTGTTACTTTTAAACGAGTGAACTCCGCACACTGAAACTTCCGCACGTTAGAATTTAAACTTCTATCATTTTCCCGTCAAATTGTATAATATTACATTCGTAAAAGTTGAAAATTTTTGGTCCCCCGAGCGAAAGTTCAGCCGAAAGGCGTGTTCCACCTTGAATCATGACTACAGAACGGAGAAGAGAGATGTCTGACCGCAGGCCACGATCCTATCAGACTGTGAAAACAAAGGAAACGCGTCGCTCGATCGCGAGACTCGTCCCGAGGAAGTCGAATGGTTTCCAGGGAATCGTCGTCGCGTGTGCGACAGACCGTATCGAATCTGGCCGGGATAATTCCGTAACGATCGAGGGTGGACCCCGAGTTCCTTGGATCTCTGGGTGGTATCGCGGTTAGATCCTCGTCACGATTCTTGATGAACAATGAGACGCTCTCCGGGAGCGACTCGTGAATATTACCCCCCGGGTAATTGTGCCGGGGTTTCGATTAATGGACGCTCGTCTAAAACGGCCCCCGTGATTTAGTATCCGCGGGAAGATCGACGAGAACGAACGCAACAACACGATCGTTAGCGCGCTCGCGATCGTTTTCCCATGTTTCCCTCGCGATCAACCAGCTGACACCGTCGGCTTTACTTCGCCGATGCGTATCTCTTTCGCGGTTTTTGCCGAGCTTTTCGCTGGAGCACGCCGCTCGATACATCCCCGGTGATCTGCTCGCTGAGATCTCTCGCCAGTTTTATTGGACACGGTCAATTAAATTGGACGAAGGTCGGCCCGGACGATTCGCGAGAGAAAGGAAGAGAGACCGTTCCACTCGGAAATATAGTAAACGATGGGAACACGCCTAACAGCTGGCACGGTCGTCGGTGGTCGGTTCCTAACGGTTCGTGACAATTAAACCTGCCTTTCGGTTGTAACAATGTTCTGCGATCCGCCGTGGACGAATCTGCAGCGCCGACAAACCGTAAGGAGAAGTTCATGTTAATTTAGCATCGTACAACGATCTACGTTTCACTGTTAATTGTAAACTGTTGTACTAGAGTATGCTATATAAATCAAACGGCATCGATAGATAAATAAATAAACGATTTCTCTAGAAGGATCTTTGAAGATTGGTTTTGATACAAGGATACGTTTTGTACAATGATTTTTGCGCAGCGTTTTTTATATAGACATTTTTATACAACCATTTTCCCAACGATTTTCTCGTACGAATACATGACTCGGCGAAATTCAACGGACTTGACATTGACTGGGAGAACGGCTCTGAGAACGGTCCGGGAGAATTCACGGTGGACAATAGCCGGGATGGAGTATCGCCGTCGGGAAACGGCTGGAAAATCCGAGTTCACTCTTGTCCAGTCGCGACGCGACGGCGAAAAATAGAAAAAGAAGATGACGAGGAGGACGAAAGAGAGTGACGGAGAGTCGCGAACCGAGGATAACGGTCCGTTCCATGTGGCGCCCCGAGTAAATGTCCTCGGCTATTCTCTCATTATATGTAGTTGGTGGCAGCACGTTGCGTCGATCCGCGAGCCATCCGGCTGCGATTATTCGTCGGCTGAAAATTCGCGGACCTTTACGGTTAATCGGCCCCCGTTTCCAACCATCTTGTAGGACAATTCATGGAAATCTCGATTCACTGTACCATTATCATAGATTTTCATACGTTCCCTTGAAAAAAAATTTACACTTTTTAGTATGTCTTTGAGATTGCAAAGAATACAATCAGGTCGCGTGTCAATGAAAAATTGTGTGGATCGCAGCGCACCGTAGCCAAGCCCCGAAAGCGGTGGGGCAAGATCGGTTTCACGATCGGTTTCACGCTCGGCTGGCCGATGTTCCTCGGAAAGCCTGGTGAATCTAACAAATCGTGACGGGGTTCGATTGATAGCGTCCAAGAGAAGGTCTATCAATTAGCCGTCATCAATTCCGTCTTTCAGCGGGCTAAATGGACGCGATAACGAGCAGTCCGCGGCTCTCTGGCAGCGTTTAACCCTAACAGAAGGATAGAGAGAGGGAGAGAGAGAGAGAGAGAGAGAGAGAGAGTGAGTGAGAGAGCCGGCTCCATAGTATTCCTAAGGGTTGATTTACGCACGGACCCCTCTCA
Organism: Lasioglossum leucozonium; assembly: GCA_028454225.1. Classification (NCBI taxonomy): domain Eukaryota; kingdom Metazoa; phylum Arthropoda; class Insecta; order Hymenoptera; family Halictidae; genus Lasioglossum; species Lasioglossum leucozonium. Next base: position 15,385,272 of record CM052215.1, on the reverse strand, counting down.
TCCCCCGTCGCGCGATCATCGAGCCCCTAGGGTCATTAGGTCCCATTAGAGCCCGCGCAGGAGTAAATAAATAAATAATAATAACGAAGCAATAAATAACGTCGTTGCGCGAAAGCGCAACGCGAACGCGCGATGCTACAGGGGAAAAAGTCATCTAGGGAGAGAGAGAAAGAATAACAGCCCCGTAAAAATTCCCGCGAGACGCAAAAGGGGCAGGCGAGCGAGCCCGCGCGCACACGCGGTTACAGGACGATTCGTTGCGCGCTGCGTTTCTTGCTAGCCACCGGGATTCCTTTGTTTCGACGATGTTTCACGGCACACCGGTTTCTTTCCACGGATAAACGAGGCCCGGTTAAGATTACCGCGAGATGCAATCGTTTATCACGAACGATTTTATTGGCGCAAAATTGCCGGGGCTTCGGAGTTAGCCGGTGCTCTTAACGAGAGCCCGAACAGACGCGAGCCTGATTCATGTGACGCGCAAGAGTCAGTTCAGTCGCTTCGCTAAAGGAAAATTTGATGGACTCGGATGGCTCGCGGTTTTGTGACTTGGGAGGCGGAGAATGCTCGTGAAATTCAAGTCGGCGCGCTGGTCCGGGTGCTTTTTTGGCGACGGGTTCGTTGGGTGCGAGCGATGCTGTGGGGATTAATATGCTGATTGTAAATGGCACTTTGAGAATTTGGGAGATTGGAACCTTGAGGATTTCAAAGATTGGGAGGTTATGAATTTTAAAGATTGGAACCTCGAGAATTTTAAGGATTGTGACCTTGAGAATTTCTAGAATTGGGAACTTGATAATTTTAAGAATTAGGACCTTGAGAATTTTATATATTGAGACCTTTAGAATTTCAAGAATTGGGACCTTGATAATTTTAAGAATTAGGACCTTGAGAATTTTATAGATTGAGACCTTGAGAAGTTTGAAGATTGGGACCTTGAGAATTTCAAAGATTGGGGGGTTGTGAATTTTAAAGTTTGGAACCTCGAGAATTTTATAGATTTAGACCTTGAGAATTTCAAGAATTGGGACCTTGAGAATTGTATAGATTGAGATCTTGAGAAGTTTGAAGATTGGAACCTTGAGGATTTCGAAGATTGGGAGGTTGTGCATTTTAAAGATTATAACCTCGAGAATTTTAAGAATTAGGACCTTGAGAATTTTATAGATTCAGATCTTGAGAAGTTTAAAGATTGGAATCTTGAGAACTAGGAAATATGGGGCCTTTGAAATTTTACAGATCGGGACCATGATAATTTTAAACATTGGTACTCTGAGGAGACCTAAAAATGTCACGAATGGACCTCGGAACATTCTCTATAATGTCCATAATAATGCCATTAACAATAAATACGATCTTGGGAGCATGTCAATAATAAGTCCCCGAGTGGTAACAGCTCTGTCTCCATATTGCTTGCAAACCCGTAACTGAAGAGCTGATAAAACTTGAGATGCAACCTGAGTCGTACGTCCATTGAAACTGCCGTTTGATATGATCCTCAGAGATAGTTTAATACATCAGCGAAAGTGGCGTATCGCTGACTGTATTGTTTGCGATTCGCCGACAAGATAGCAAATGCGTGGGCGTGCGTCAACAGGAATTGGTTCTCGAAGCCGATAACGGCCGATGGGATTACCGATCGGATCTCGTTCGCACTTTTATCTAGATCGCCACATCGCGATGATGCCGAGATACAAAGTGCTATCTCGGAGATCCGACGGAGCTTGCTATCGCCGCGAGCAGAGCCTCCCTTCATTAGCTTCTATTTAGATACTCCCAGCCAATTAGTTTGCCCATTATTCCCGACGCGCTGTGGTCGTCCGGTTTTCAAACAACGTCATCGCTCGTTCTGGATCGAGAGGATCGAAAAAGACGACACCGGGAAGAGTGACTCTCCGGATTCCTCGATCGCCGGAGATCGCCCGTCAGCAATTAGCCGCCGGAGGAGATTCGGGCGAAAGGCATGCGTGGACGCGCAGCGCCGCGCCGATGCAAATAACGGACGTCGGAATCGAGCGGAAAAAGCGCAAGCTGTGTTCGCAACGGGTGCGGAGACTGCGGTGAGTCGCTCGGACGTCGGCGCGATCGAATCCGTTAAAATGAAAAGTGGGAAAAAGCGATGACGCTGCGAAATCGGTGAAATTCTCCGGGACTCATGCGGATAACAACGGTTTACACAGCGATTTGCCAATGATGCAGACCTTACACAGAGTATGCAAAATCATATCATGCTGTGGAGTTGGTGTAAAAGTTCGAAAAAATTTTCCCAATTTTAATAGTACGAAATCAGATCGTTCGTCCATCGAGACGGAAAAATTCCGATGAAACGTCTCGAGTTTGGCTTCCTATATTATAATCAGTGGTTCGCGCGGAAGAGTATCGCGCGAGGTCAGGCACGTGTTAGTTACGTCACCTGTGTGTAAGATCGATTGGTTTCCTGGCCGATGATGCTTTTGCAGCCGGCGACGGGGAGGCCGATCGACGTTTCCTCGACAGAATTCCAGAGCGTGTTGCTACGAGCATGAGTACGTGGATGTGGACGCAGTCGGCGACGCCGCGCCGCGCCGGGGCCATTGTTCTTCCGCGTCGCCTCGTTTCCTCGTCGTTGCGGTCGATCGCTCGGGATTAAATTTCTTGGGCGGTCATGCGACCAAGTAAATATGCATTTCTTCTTCTGTCCCGTTCTTCCTTCTCTTCTTCTTCTATAGGCCTCGCCTAGCAGCCTCCTCCTTTTTCCTTCGTCGACCTCCTCGTCGTCCCCTCTTCTTCGTCCTCCTCTTCGTCTTCCTCTGCTTCGTCGCTCGATGTATCTCTAATCGTAGCTCGCAGCCTGCCTGGAGCGTGCTGGGAACATGCTGACCGCGTTTCGGTTTTAACCCTCCTCAAGCGTGGACCCTCCGACAGCGGGTCTGTTTCACACGTTGCAGGGTTAAAGTGAAAATTGTCTTAGTTCGGACAATTTAAAGACGTCTGTTTGACGTCTAGAATACGTCTTTTAAACGTCTAAAGGTCCATTTATACTATCAGCACAGACACGTTCCGTATCCGATCAGACAAATATTCTTCAATGCATTTAGGTACAAGTGTTTATACTATCCGTATCGGAACGGCACCGGCACGTATCGGCATCGGTCTGACCGTCCAACATTCTCGCAAAGAATACTTTAGCGGTTGGTACCGGTGCGAATAGTAGTATGCATGCGTTCTGACTGTTCAGACTAGGCTGAAAATCATGAGTCAAACGTTTGTAGATCCTAAGATTAAAACTTGGACTTTTGCATTTTCTCGCCAAAATCTATAGGATTACATGAGAAAAAGGCAAAAATTTCTGTTTACGCAAGGTACAGTGCAGCCTAAGATAATACTCGGAAAAAAGATGGCTGATGTGAGGGTTGAATTAAAACCAGTATTGACGGTGAACCCGTCAAAATCCTTCGAGATTCGTTCATAGGTCACTAAAGACTACAAGATATTAAAATTTGAACAAAATCCGAGACAGTGCTCCAAAAAGTGGAGAAATTGCTTCCTTCAAGTGTGTGCTTTTCTTTATTAACGCATTTTCAATTTTTCCCAAAAGAATATTAAAACTAGTTTGGGACATTCTAAAATACTGGAAGAATTTTTCTTCGTCGTCTATTAAACTTTTGTAAGGGTCCAAAATTCACCTTCAATTTTTCTTTTTTTCAAACAGTTGTGCACTGCAAAACTATTTCCTTTATATTCAAGTGGGAAAACATTTTCACTCTCTTCGAACGTCTTTATTAGTTGCTTTCTGTTACCTGACTGATCGGTTGTGAACCGTTCGATCAACGGATTGGTGCCGATACGGACACGGAACGTGTCTTTGCGGGTAGTAGAAATACTACTGTCCGAGTCGGAACGGTGCCGATACGGATACGGAACGTGTCTGTGCTGATAGTATAAATAGACCTTTAAAGGCGTACCGTTTCCTAACAAAAAAACATTCAGGAGACGTTCGCGAGAAATTTCAAGACGCCTCCGTGCTGTCGTGGACGAGTTCAGCCGTGACGTCGTCTTGCGAATGCATTTTCCAGCGAAACGCTAATAGGAAAAATCCCCGGCACGCAAATAAACGCGAGATACGGGGAAATCAGGTCGCGGCGAGAGATAATCCGGACGTTCGCGGAGCCCATTCCGCCGAGGATCCCGTAGAATCCGTTCGGGACGAGGCACGTTCGCGAAGGAATGCCGGTGGCTGGGATATGGTGGCTGACATTGATGACGAGCTAATAAAGTTGTCCCGGTGCAGCGAACAGATAGAGATAATTCGAGCAAGAACGGTGCTGGGGCCGCGTTCGAGAAACACGCGTCCCGATCGGTCGGGCCGGCCTTGCCGCGCCGCGCGCCGCCGGGACAAATGACGCGGAACGCGTATCCATGTAAATCCGCCTTTCGGAACGGAATTAAGAAGCTAGCCCCGACAAGAAAAGTGTAGCAACGAGGCTGCGCGCAGCCTCTACAAAGTTATCCTCGAACGAGGACACTCGGACACGGTGGCTAGAAAAACTGCGTGGGGCAAACGAAGAAGGAGAAACCGTAAATCGATCCCGGGGGCCGGTTAAACGCGTTCTACTCTGATAAACGAAGCTGCTGTTTTACGTGGAACACCGTTCGTTCCCGGAAGAACGATTTTATCCGTCGGTACGGAACCGTTCTCGCGATTTACATGGCTCGGCTAACGAAGGGTTCGGAACGTCACGAGACAGGTCCGAATTGTCAGGGATCTACGGCTCCGATCCACGGTAGCATCGCAAAGCTCCAAAGAGCAACAACGAATTGTTGATGAGACCCAGCTGGCCTCGAAGAAGATTTCAACATTCTAGCTTTTAGGAATGGTCTGGTTTTTGTAAAATTGGTTTTACAATGATATTGTTAATTTTTCACCTTACAAGATAAGCGTTAAAGGGTTCTTCTCCGCACCCATCTCAGCTGCATAAGAATCCATCGCATGATCCAGCGCTTGCGTATTACCGTAACAGCGCGTCCTCCTTGCTGGAGGATCTCGATCTCGCGATCGCGGCGATAAGGGATCCGGTCCTTTCGCTACCAATTCCCGGGCAATTTACGATCAGCCTATCCTCGATGTCGGGATACACATTGGGCAAGAATGCAGGATGTGCCTGACGTAGCCGCGAGGTCCTCGCGCGGCCGTGATAACGGTCCGTTTAAGTAGGAACGTGTTAACGCGACGCGTGATTTCTGTCGTCGATCGGGGTTCGCCTAACTGCGTGCCGAGGTACACGGGTTCTCGAACGGTGAACAGAGCGAACATTGCTCTGTCGGGCCGGGATCATGATGTAGCTCTCCTCGTACGCGATACCGCTCACTCCGCGGAACAGCTGACTAATAGGCGTGTCCGGCACCGACGTTTCATTAATAATATTCGTCGTGTATTTATTAGGCATAACGCGGCGAAGAATTTGCCGATCGCGAATGAGATCTTCGGACTTGGTGACCTAAGAAAAATAATAATTGTTCTAGCAATCAATGTTGGAACCTTGCAAACGCGAATATATGTGATTATTTCAGATATATTTCTCGAGGCCTGCATTAATTTTTAGGAACGCTCGGAAAAATTTCGCGCACGTATTTAATGGAATTTATTGGGAAGCCTATTAACAGGCATCCGGTAGATAAATTGTTGAGATCCGCTACGGTGAACCGATGCGATCTAAGTTGTTATTGTAATCGTCGCGCGTAATTAAGTGTGTTGCGTTTAGAGCCGTTCTGTATTCTATGAGCTAAACGCTTTTCTTAACGCGCCGGAGGCGACTCTCGGCTATTATATGAATTAGATAAGCATCGAGGCACTTTGTTTAACACTGCGGTATCTTTTTAAAATGGAACGACTCTCGTAATTCATTGTTGTCTGCTCGATGGCGAGTTTTACAGTGTTTTAAATGTAATGATAAAATTTTCCGGTTTGACTTTCATAAAAGTTGACTTTTAAAATTGAAATAAAAAGTGTTAATGCCGTCCTATCTACGCAAGTAACTGTAGAGGACTAGCATCCACGACGAAACTCGTGAGAAAATAAAACGAAATTTTCATATCCAGAAGCTATCGTAAATATTTATTGATCCAGCAAGCTTCTTGCTTGATACCGTAACTTATTCTATTAATATCGTCCGATCGTTCCTAACTGGAAGATCCCTAGTTCAGATTCCTATCGCATTAATTTAGTAACGATGCTGCGTACCGTTCGAGACGAGTCGAGTCACCGCGTTTACTTTTATTTTACGATTTAACCTACTCTGGCAGTAGAAAATCACTGGTTACCACCAGATTTTATGCAAAGCAGTGAAAATATAAAAAGAATATTTAAACTACTGTTGTACTATTTTCGACTTATTAAAACGATTAAAAATCGAAATAAATGTTTACGTAATTTCTGCATCTTACAATCAATGCAGATAATTTTGATTTCACATACAGTCTAGCAAAAAGGACGTAATTTAAAACGGTAAAAATATTAAAACAATCTAAGAACACCCACATATTATTTATGGTTACCACCAGATTTTATGCAAAGCAGTGAAAATATAAAAAAAATATTTAAACTACTGTTGTACTATTTTCGACTTATTAAAACGATTAAAAATCGAAATAAATGTTTACGTAATTTCTGCATCTTGCAATCAATGCAGATAATTTTGATTTCACATGCAGTCTGGTAAAAAGGACGTAATTTAAAACGTTAAAAACATTGAAACAATCTAAGATCGCCCACATATTATTTATTGAAATTGTTGAAGATAGAAAAAAATTTTTATATGGCTTCCGTGTTTTTTAATTGACGAGAAAATTTCTATTTTCCATAAACATCCGCAGTTTAGCGATAGCGGTCCGATCAGGAGCAGTGTGTCCTCAGGTCTGTCGATGGTCGGCTGAATCCCCTAGCGCGATGACGTATCTCCTCCTCGTTGTTGTTCCTCCGTCTCTTGCTCGATGCTTCGTTTCTGCGACGTACACAACGATCCCGGACCACCTGCGAGCCCCGGCAGGTGTCGAGGGTTATCACCCTGAAAACGGTGTTCTTATACGGGCCGACAACACACCGGAGATGAACTCGTTCCTCTAACGAGCAACGAGCGACACGGCCACGGAATTCGTTTCGAGTGTCCCGAGAGCGAGCGGCGAGATTAATTTTCCGCCGTACACCCGGGGAAATGTGTTCTCTCGTTGCCCGGAGGAAGCAAGAAAACACGTTAAAACAGAGACAGAATTTAAACGTCCTGGCCGCCGCCGCCGCCGGCTGTTCGGGACACGGGCGAGTCTCGCGCGAATTAAGAAATATACCGACGGAAAACCGCCTAACCTCGCCCCTTATTAGCCGGCTCGCGGAATTTATTTACACGGTTCATCGAGCACGGTAATTGATTAGTCGGGAACGACGGGGGATACGGATCCCATAAATCATAATTATATCGCGGCATCGTGTTGCACGCGGTGCAAGCAGACATTCGCGGCTAATGAATTAAAAAATTTTACGACGCTCACGAGATTATCTTTTTTGTGGACTAGATATTGTAACTAATGAAGACGCTGTAAAAATCACGGATTAGATCGCGGCCTCTTCTTGCTGGAAGCTCGCCGGTTGTTTTCGATTTTGTCGGAGATTTCTTGTTGAAAAATAGACGACATATTTGATCGAGGAGTCTGTGAGAACGTCAGATTTTTTAAGCAATTTTCACGGTCGAAGTTGTGCGTGCATAAAGTCTGCAAGACGGAGGATTCCGAAGATAGATCCGAATAATTTTTGAGAAAAGGGTCACGCTATGTCTCGACTCGGTGAAAAAAATTACACTGTAACGAACGCGATGTTAATTGATACGAGCGACTAATACGAGCCTCGGCTAATATTGTCGTGTATCCTGCTTCCGGGGAAAGGCTGTTCGGGATACGTGGCAGGACGTCCCGCTATAACAGCCCGGCCAGATGATGCGCAGTAGTCGGTGAAGGTTTCAGGATGCTGGCTGCGAGAGGACGAACGCGTTTAGTGCCTCTGCTACCCGTTACCTAGTTTTATCCTAGCCCGCGGTTACGAGGATCGCGTTACGACCAGTCGCCGTCAGACATCCTGCTGCTCTCGATGCCGGGGACTGCTAGACCGAGATCAAAAATAAAGACCGCAGCTGATTCCTCGAAAAAATTCATTGACACTCGGTTGGTCAGCCTGACCGTCGCGCCGGGTCGCGTTCTGGTCGTTCGTCATCGACAGGTTCTGCGCACCGCACGCGGGTTGTTCCGTTAATTTCAGATCCGTTTACAACGACGAATTCCACGCGTCGACGCTGCCAACACGGAGAACTGCACACTTCTCCAAAGGGATCATTCATTTTTAGTTTAATTTTTATCCTTAATTTCAAATCCTATTACAACGACGAATTCCACGCGTCGACACTGCCAACACAGAGTACTGCACACTTCTCCAAAGGGATCATTCATTTTTAGTTTAATTTTTATCGTTTTGTTCGCCTATATTATTATAATTACTCTACGTGAATTTTCATCGAGAAAGAACGATCCATTTAACACTAAACTTGCGGAGCACTGATTTATCGAATCAAATGTCATGTAACTTTGTAATTTCGATAATTATAAAATGAAAAATATGAAACCAGTGGTAGATCTACTGTTAAAGAAAATATCGAAAGGAGGAAGAGTCGCGCATAAATTCTTTCAGATTATGAAAAACGTTTAATAGGCTCGGTTATAATGTAATTAATTACACGCGCCATTGTGTGCAGATGAAATAAATTATGGAGATCGTGCACCGTTTCTCATCTTAATCCTCTCTTTGCTTTTCTTAGTAGATCAAGATACGTCCTCGTAAAAATCTAGACTACTGCGTATTGTTCCGTTTCTATTCGCGTCGAACGTTTTCGTCGGAAACGGGGGAACAATGGTAGATTTTCCAAGGCGCGTTTACACTGGGATTCGTCGAGCATTAAATAATAGGACACCTGTATGCGTGCACGTACATCCAGTTCGCACCGATAACCCCTCGAGGAATCTCGTCGGAATTGTTCTCGCGGGAATCTCATAAATCTCGTTACTTATCGATTAATCGTTGCGCGGTTGATTGCCGGTAATTAGAATTTAGTAATGATCCTTATCTGCCCCGTCATCTTAATTGACCTGTCTTTGCATTTTAGATTTACCGTAAGTTATTCCGGTAGACGGTCTCTAATTAATTTCGTCGGACGTGTGGGTAAGTCCTCGTGTTGCCAGTGGAATTTCACAAAGTGCACCGGCCATGCTCGATCACGATTCGATCCAGATGACATTTACACTCGTTTTGGGGTCGGCGGAAACTCGTACAGAACCTCGTTGCCTGCATAAACAACCATAAACCTGCGCCGAGGTTTCGCAACGCAGAGAAACACTCAATTGTGGTATTTGAAAAATTTGTTCACGTACCTGAAGTTTCGTAGAATCTCACTGTTGAACTTTTCGTTAACTCCAAAGACTCCGTTTAGAAATAATAACGCGTCGCGCATATTATTAATAATAATAGAAGCTAACACGTGGTGTCACGTCGATTGCTCGGTCGGAACTAACTAGAAATTTCAGATCTAGATGAAACAATCGAATCGCCAAAGTGCAGGGCGCCTTCCTATTGGCTACCGTCGAGTCACAGAGTATAAGAAGCTTACATTTGAACACTCTGAAAAAACAATGCTCTAAAATGCTTCTAAAAATGTTGATTTCGTCGAATTGTTCGGAGCACGACAGGGATTTAGGGTTGTCGGACGTGGGAGAGCCGGCGCGGCGCGACTGCGTATCGTGTGGATCGGGCTTTATAGACCGACGCGGACAGACGTCACGATAGACCGAACAGAGCAGCGAAGCCGCAAAGAATTCCGGCGGCTGGCGGGGAACAATGCGAATTTTCAACGATTCGGGGAATACGAATCAGGCCAGGTCTGGGTTAGCGCGAATTATTCCGCGACGAATACGCGTCGACCGTATCGCGATTGCCACGCTTCTGTTTACCCTCGTTCTGCTTGTCAAGCGATGCCTTAACTCTGGGAACATCCTGCTGTCAAGCCAGCCTCTTAGAATTTTATTGGGCTGCTGGACAGCGATCGCTCGATCGCGACCGAATCGTTCGATCCGAACCAACGATCATCCTACATCGTCAACCTCCTTCAATCCGATTAATCGTAACCGAACCTTAACCAGTAGCTCAACAAATGAATCAATTCCGTTTATACTCGAGCATATAAATTACATCGTTCCATCCGAATCATCCTCCATCCTCAAGTCCCTTTAATCCGATTAATCGTAACTGAATCTTAACCGGTAGCTTCGCAAATGAACCAATTTAATTTATACTCAAGCACTTAAATTACATTCGAAACGGACACGACTCCAATTACAACGCCATTAAATTCCAACTGTATTAGCTCGAGACCTCGTAAAGGATGTCCGAGAAGCTACCGATCGCCGAATTAATGGTGTACCGAGTAGTTACCGAGAAAACGACAGCTAGCTGGCTATAGGTCAGCCTGTGGTACCGGTTTCGATCACCCAGTTTCCCGGGATCGTGCCGGATCGACGACTCAATCCTGGGTAAGCCGATGATTGGCTTCGATCGATCCACGATCAGTGTTGGGTCTGGTTGTTGGAAAACGCTCGCCCGTTCCCGGGAATCGAGTGTGTCATAGGATGCTGGGCCCGATTAATCGATCGAGAACTTGCTCGGCAAGCAAAGAAACAGAGACGACTGCCTCGGAGCTGATAGACCAGACGAGAATGAAAGCTAACATACCGAGGCGATGTCTCCTAGCTGCAGGTAGCCTTGCAACTCTTCAAAGTCCCCGGAAGTGCTACAAAAGCCTCGTCGATCTTGGACCAACGCGAGCGCCAGAAAAGTATCATGGGACTCCGAGTGTCCCGTTCCGAGTAACGACAATTGATAAGAAGATCGCTGCCTCTGGCTGATGTCTTCTTGCTCCAGATTTTCTTGCGGCTCCTCCAAGTCGCACGAAGTGCCACGAGGACGGAGGTTCGAGTGTCCCATTTCGAGTAACGGGTCGCCAATTTGCCGATTGGGATCAGAGGAATCGTTGCTCCTGCGAGACTTCTTGCTGCAAATTTTCTCGCTACTCTGCAAAGTCCCGCGCAAATTATATCGCCAAAGTCTCATCGAGCACCGAGCGGGAGCAATTTGCCAATTGATTAGAGGAATTGCTGGCCCCGGGTGATATCTTCTTGCTCCAGATTTGCTCGCAGCTCCGCAAAGTCCCACGCGAATCGCAGCGCCAAAGTCTCCTCGATCTTGGAGCACCGTGTGCCCCAGAAAAGCGCGATGGGACCCCGAGCGGGAACAATTTGCCAATTGATCGGAGGATTCGCTGGCCCCGGGTGATGTCTTCTTGCTCCAGATATCCATGGAGCTCTACAAAGTCTCGGCGGACAGTCTCTCAGGGCGATCCTCACGGTGCAACATCGACCGGCTCGATCGTCGATCGCATCCCGCGGTAGGATCAAGGGGTCACGAAGTCTCCGCGCCTGGGACATCGGATATCATTTCGCGGTGCGAAACCCAGGTCCGCAAGATCGCGTGCTTCCCGCCGACCAGCGCGGCGCGCTGGGAAGATTGCTCCTCGATCGAACTGGGTGATACTGTCGGCCCGCGCCGACTTCTTCCACCCCGGCGGTTCTATCGGCCATAGTAATCTCGTTCCTGTTGCGTTGTTAAGCTTAAACGTCGCTACAAAGTAACGCTCCCTTCCGGGGCCCTGTTATTGAATCACTCGGGTATCGTCTTCATCTGCTGGCCAACCCTTTCTTCTATCGACAGAGGGGTTCATCACTCGCTGGAACAGCCCTTTGTACCTTCGCACTGTCGTTATTTACTGTTTCGACGAGCGAGTTCGTTGTGCGATTCTTTTAAGACCCACCCGGAGGTGTGGGGGAGGGGGAGAGGGATAATAACATACATTACACACAGCCGGGTGAGAGATGATATCGGCTACGATCCTCCAGCAGTTTCCTAGGCGACGTTTCGTAGACGGCTGCCTATTAATCAAAAGCGGCAAACGATTAAGCCGCGAATCTTTTTCCCCGGATCCCATCCACCCCGTTGTCTTCTTCGACGGCGCATCCGACGGATTTCTTTCTTCTCACGCTAACCGCCCCGCGTCCCGGTCTCGATTAATCAATTTGCTGATTAATTAGCCTTCGACGCTTACCCCCGTCGGGAGTCCTCCGCGGTTTCTTGCCGGCTGGTTTCTTAGATCGCCGTGGGAATCGTGATTGTTCCGATGTCTAGCACGCACCTCGGCCGGTAACAGTACATCTCGTCGTTTGTGCAGCTATTCGTTTCCCTTAGGAAATTTCGAGACAGCGTGCGTGCATGCTGGTTAGCTTTTTCTTATTTGAACTGTTTTAAAGTAAGAATGAATTATATGAAGCCGGCTCCAGTGTCTCTCGCAGTCGACGCGCAATTTCGAGAGCTTTTGCATAAAGATCGCCTCCGCTTGTACGCGGCGGGGAAAATTCAAGAAGCCGGTGTTCGACGGTTAAGAAAATTATCGGGCAATTTGCATAATCTTCTAATATCGAACAGGACGTGTTTATGAAATACAGGAGATCGTCGTCGAGGAAGGAGGAAAGGAAGCATCGGTACTTTCCGCGGGTCGCGATGTCTGATTTTCCGACAATTCATTAGAAAACCGGTGTAATCTCGTGGAGTTGATCTGACAGCGTCGGCGTATTCAAAGGAACCAGCGCACATTGTAGACGGTAATAACAGACTGGTTGTGACGTGGGGTGTTGCGAGTTTTCGCAGATACGCGGCCCGCTGATTACACGCCCAACGGTGGAGTAACAATAAAATGGTTGCGCGAGCGGATTCCGTTCTGCAACATTATGCTAATAAAATAATTAACGAAAAGAACAGTGCCGTGCGGCAATAAGCTGTCGGAACGAAGGGGAAGAGTAATGTTACTCGACCCGAGGTGTCCGTGGAAATCAACGGAATCGTAAACAAGCCTCCGCCGCGCCGAGAGGGACGATGCTAAATGGCCCCGAATGGAAACACGTCCGTGGTATTACTCCCGCGGAGAAACGGGCAGCCAACGCGTTTTTAGCAATTTACGCCCGGTGATAAATTATTGCCGCGGCACGTGGCCGGTTCTCGGATCGCTCGTTACTGTTTCAGCTGCATACGGTGAACGCTCATTAGCCGGGAAGTAACGCGTGCGGCTCGATAGTCGCCGCCGCCGTTAACGAATCGGCCGGTTCTTTGTAATCCCCACTGCGACTGGCCTAACAGCACATCCTTCGAACATTGTCTTCCGCCGATGAAAACTGCCGCGCGCGCTTTTACGCGCACGTTCGAAACCGTCTCGTCTCGCGTAATTGCCAGCGCCGCGTTCGCAGCTCGTAAAAGTATCGAACAATTGGGGAAAATGGCTGCGCGGAATTGCTCGAGTGTGCGTTGTCCGTTTCTGCTGAAGAATTTTTATTAGCTTCCTCGAAATAGTGGTGGAGCGAATATAACCGATAGCGCGATCGTTGCAAGAGAATTAGTATTACTAATAAGCGGATCTTTATGCAATTATAACAAAAATGAGTAGGTGTAAATTAAAACAGTGAAAACATTAGAAGAATTAAAAAATAAATATTATTTTCAACCTATAACACATATTAACAAAGAAAATAAATTTCTATTTCACTTCAGTTTGTTGCAATTTAGGTAGAACATTTTTATTTTGCATAAAGATCCGCTGTCTACTGATAAATGTTACGGAAATGCGTTCGCGCTGCAGCTTCGAACCAGTGAAGTGAATTCCGATTGAAATTCCCGGACGAAGGAATGAATTGTAGATAAATGATCGATTATTATTCTTCATCGACTCGTTTTCATAATGCGTCTTCGTGGCCAATAGTGCTCGATCATGGGAAAGACGGTGGGAAAATCCATCGGAATGAAATTAAATTCCCGGACGATTGAATGAATATATAAATGCGTAATTGTAGAAAAATGATCGATTATTCTTCATTGATTCGTTTTGAATGATGCATCATCTTAACCGATCACGGTCGATTATGAAAAAGAGGGTGGGAAGCCACGGTGGAAAGAAACAAAATGAAATTTCCAGACGAATAAATTAATCGGCAGTCTCCTGGTTACCAACGAAAAAGAGGGTGGGAAGATGGGGATCGGAACGGAATGGAATTTCCGCGCGAAGTAGCAAGTAATCGAAAACGGAGAGAAACGGTCGGTTTTCCTCGATTGACTCGGGAGAACGGCAGATGCCGCGAATTTCCTTCGACCGGTTATTAAGAAATAAAATTGTAACGCATCTCGGGTAGTCGATATCGTCGGTGAGAGGGGCTTAATGCACTGGCATTCGCTTCTGGCATTAGTTTCGACTGGAGATTTCCGCTGGCGAACGGTAAACGGACGATTAAAGAAGGGTCGTCTTCAGAGCGGTTTCCAGCGCCGACACGATCTCAAATCGGGATTCAAATGTTATGGATGCGATTTTGCGTTTAACGATCGACGCAGGTGCGCGCGGCTAAACGCGGGCAGAGAGAGAAAGAGAGTGGGAGAGAACGTACGCTCCTATAACGGTATGGAGACGCCTCATCGGTTCGCGCGGGCAGGATACAGTTCCTCCGCGCGGAACAAAATGAAACAGCGGATGCTGGCACTGTTTGCTGGAAAATTGATACCTGCGGCTGGAAACGCAACGGCCGCGATCATCTCTTGCACCGCCGCGCCGCCAGTTTCGCTAACAGTCCGCCGGAACGCTCCAATCGGAACTGCTACGACGATCCAGAGGACTCGATCCTTAATCGACAATTTGCTGACCCGTGAATCCTCCAGAAGTTTCATCAAGTTCAATCAAGTTTGACTCTAGAATTCGAAAAAAATTTTAAAGAAGGAGAAGACGGAGCAGGATCTTCGGGAGGTGAAAGAAGAAGCGTAGGAGGATCCCCGGATCGTGTTCGCGGTCCGTCACGCGATTAGGTCCCGCGAGAATATTCGCTCCCTATTGAAACCGCCTTGTTGCTGGATAAAGGAGCGATCCCCGGTGAACATTGTCTGGGAAATAGGTCGGAGCCACGTTACTCGCTTATTTAATTTTGCACAGAGTAGCTGGGTGTTCTTTTCTTTCCCCGGTTGGCGTCGCTCTTCTCTCCTTTTTTCGCGAGAGCATCGGATATTATAACTGTTTATTATAATCTACATGATCGGCATCTACGCAACGATAAATCTCCATGAACGTTCCTGCCATCGCTCTTCTTCTCCTCCTTCTTCTGTCACTGTCTCCCCCTATTTCTTCTTCTTCTTCTTGTTCGGAGTCTTCTTCGTTTTCTCGATCTCCTTTTTCTTCCTCTGGCCAGGCCACGCCAACCGTAATTTGCCGTACTTTCGTTCGTGGCTTGTTACGCAGGAAACCCAGGCAGGCGTCCGAACAATGCACGCCACTATCTGCCGCGCGATCGATAGATCGCCAACGATCTGCCAGTGATCACCATTAATAACGAATCCTCGGCCGGACGATTCTACGGCCGATAGCGACGACGCTGATTTCTACTTTGGACGTTGCGCTCCGGCTCGCCGAGCATGGAACAACCATTTCTTTCTCTTTCGGGAGCACCATCGCCAAGTACAGTTCGCGGAAGTTCATGCGCGTTCGGACGGTTTACGGAGCAGCTCGCGCGTCGTCTTAACACTTTGACTGCCAAACTAGAAACCTAAAAAATTCCATCAAATCAATGTAGGTTATTTAATGAAATCAAAATTGAAAAAAATTATATGTATGACATGGAGTAGTCCTCCAACTTTCTGGCATTTTACAGATCCTAATAAAATTTGGTACGATTAATATATTAGCGTAAAAATTCATTTTAAAACTTGGACAAATAGTTCCGTCACCCACATATGGGTGACATGGCAGTCAACGTCTTAAACACGTCCGACTCGCGTCCATTTTAAGAAGTCCATTCTAAAACGCTTTGAATGTCCAACAACTGACGTCTCGAAAACGTCTTGAAGGCGTCTTTGTGCTATCCGAGATCGCGGGGATAAAGCTGAGGTTCGCAACTCCCGCTGATCTCGGTCAAAAAATTCGCGAGGGATTCTAAAGGACAGCTGTCGCAGAGCAGGAACCCCGTTAACGGTAGATCCTCCTAATTCAGGATCCCGGAATGCGTCCCCGGCTCACGGCTACTTAAACGCATCGCGTCCGACTACTCCGGCTAACGAAGGCCTGATGACGCTGATGACGCCGTGGGACTAATCTTTCTGTATCTCGTTTGCGTTTCGCGTACCATAAATTGCCGAGTTCCACGCGGCGAAATGATCGGTTGCGTCCGATGAATCAGGCCCCGGTACAGTTACGTCTGTCAATGTCTTCATAGGCGGATCCAGGGCCCGCGATCTGTGTCGTCGATTTGCAACAAAGCTGCTGCTGCTGCTGCTGCGGCGGCGCGCAACACGCTTTTCCCAAATCGAAAGAAAAGTTGGGAAAACGGTGTCGATCCGTAATTTTCTGCGTTCGCGGAATCGATTCGAAACAGCGGAGCGCAGCGCCGCAAGAAAGCAGCGTTTCTTCCGATGATCGCTCTATGATAATTTCTGCTCCCGTGTACCGTTACACGCCGGATTACGATCCTTAAATCGATCACGATCACAATGCGTCGACCGTGATATCTCTGATTGCTCTGCATGCTCCCGGCGATACCGATTGCTACGGCCTCCGGTCTCTCTTTCTTACGTTCGGTCGGTCGGTCGGTCGTTTTGAAAAAAAAAGAAAAAAGGAAAATCGGGAACGAATCAATCCGTAAACCACAATCGGCGCGAAGAGAAGCAAGAAGGATATAGTACAGGAGGATCGTAGAGCACGTCATACTACTTGGCCTTCCGGTGATGGATCGCCGAAGGTTCGGTATTAAGCAGTTAGGGTATTATGCAGTGGGTCATCGGGCGAGACATGCCTCTCTTCGTGGCCAGCAATGCCCGTAATTAGCCCCTTCCAGCATGCCTTGCAAACGCGAATCTTTAGGATCCCTGAATGAAATCCTCTTAGGCATTGAACCGTTGATCGCGTTGGTATTGCGAGGATTATACTACGTGTACGACTGTTGCGATGAATTCAGACAGACAATAGGTCATTAGCTGTTTGACTCTTCTCTCGTGGACAATCGTGCAGTGATTTACGCGTAACACTTTTATATCGTAATGTCTTTCACCTAATTTGAACACCTTGATCTTTGACTCCTTTCTCAAAACATGATTTGTGGATCGTGTTCCAGTTTGATTATGCGAGTTGACCTCTGTGAATAGACATAATTGCAGCAACGACTGAATTGCAACAAATTGTACTAGATCTACGCATAACTAACAAATCAATGTGTCCGCAGGAGGTACGTTTGAAAATATGTAGAAATTCCTGAATAAAACAGTGATTTGTCCCGAACGTGGTAATTGGCTTCGGGATAGGAAACATTAATTTCGGCCACAGGATTTTCCTCGATCGATCCAACAAGATTATGGCTGCTGGTGTAATGAACGGTCCACGGAAGGTGCGAACGCGTTCTCTTCGTGGCTCATCAAGCACCGTGACATCGAACATTCTAATCGAGCCAGGCCCGCATCGCGAACGCCGCGGAATTCCAAAACGAGCGGCGAAAATAGAGAAAAACGGATCACCAGGAAAAGAAGCGCACGGGTATCGCTGAGCGCTGGGAAACGGCCTTTACGATTTCAGGCGAAGCTATTATCGCAACGGATCCCGCAAAAAAAGTTGAGACACGTCTCACATGGGGGGAAAAAGTTTATATTTCCTCGCGCGTGATAGCCGGCGACTAATCGCAGCACCCGAGCGAGAAGAAATTTAATGAACCGATAATCGTCGCGCCGAATAAATTTCCAGGCCTGGCTCCTTTTTCTCGGATTTCTTGCTTTCCCGCGATACGTCCGATCTGCGACGCGTATTTCTTCACTTATTTGCGGAAGATTAGAGCTGTACGCTACATAAACAGCGTGAGATGCGGAGGAATTAGTGTTCGAGGCAAGACGGCAATCTGTGACGTGCAAATATGCGGTTCGGGAATTTTTTCCTGAGCAATTAGTGAATGGAACGTTACAATTTTTCCTTTTTTCGGAGAACGGAGTCGTAACTTTTAGCCTTACAGTACAATTTTTGTTTTAATTAGATATGTTGAAAATAGCTGAGTTGTTAAATAATTTTCAAACCTGGGGAGTGCCAGTTTTGCAATTTTTTCCACAAGTAACTGCTGAATGAAAAATTTTATTTTTTAGAGGATGTAAATACAACTATTAGCTTGATATTACAATTTTTTAAAATTACAAATATTGCATAATCGAAGACGGGAAAACAGCTGTAGACATTTATAACGAATTAAATAATTAAGAGAACAAGATATATATCTAGTAAATATGTTTCTCATAACAGTGGTATGCAGGGAATAATATCAGCCGATTCAGCGCACATGAATTCAATTAGGCAAATTACACAGTCCGAAGAATCCCGAAATTCTAGAGCAAGGTTCGCTGATAACTACGTCAGACGTACAACAATTGACCATTCAACGCTAATCACCTGGCTATAAATCATATCGGACGTAATCTCAGGACTAGTTCTCCACTTGCTGGGAAATCTGGTCTGTGCATTGCTGGCCGTATCTACTTGACTTGCATTTCTACTCGTGCTCGCTGTAACGTAGCGATGTAATCAGAACAGCTTATTTTCTGTGTCAGTGGAAATGATACGGTGAAGGCCGAAAATTATCCCTTGACTGTTCGATCATCTGTTATCTGGAGCTGTATCGAAATGCACCTTTTTCCTTCTTACGTCGATCCTTAAGTATAGACTCCACGTGTGGAGGATCTTCGCACATTTGCGGTATACGCAGGCTTCTGAACCACAAAACGACGTGCGGATAAATGAAAAAATGCATGTTTAAATTTTTAATAGAGCACTGGATAATCTTATCGGCCCCTTCACTTTTTTTCAACGTCGGAGATCTGAGATTTTTTGGCCTGGCGTTATACAATTTTTAGAGGCACTAAAAAATTTAATTAAATATTATCTATATTTAAAACATCTAAAAGTTTACGTAAATTATAATTTTTTTATTTTCATTATGAGTGCTTAACTTAGTGTGTTTTTGACCACTGATGAAGCTGTTAAACATTCTTAAACAATTCTAAAAGGACCCAGCCTACATCCATAGGCTACAATACTAAAAATTGAATCCTTAAAAAATAACTTCCACCGTTTTGAAACACCTTGATCCCGGTTCGGAAGACCGTCGCGACGCACCGTCTGCCCCGACAAGACAACAAAAAAGTTTCGACCGAAACTAGCAAGAAAAACCGGTGTGACGGAGATGGCCCCGGAGATTCTGGGTAGTGGCTCCTCCATTTCCTTTTCGCTCCGCGTTATCGGCATTAATGGCTCGCATTAATGGCGACGGGCCTTGGTGTAACGAGACCGTCTCGGTGGATAACTGTTTCCCTACTCGAGCGAACGCGTTCTAATCCTGCGTAATTTATGTAACATGTAAATCGCGGGGGTCTCTAATGCCGATTCAGCCGAGGCAACTGTTTCTAAAGGGCCGCAACCACGCGTGACCAAACATTCTCTTCCGCGGCCCGGTCTCCATGGCGCAGCACCGGCACCTCGGTTTATCGTGGCACCGGAGTCCGTCGTTAACCAGCTCCGGATTCTTCGGGTATACAACGAAAGACTATAATAATCGATGCCCGCGATTATCCCGCGAATCGTCCGCGGTCTATTTCTGGTCGACCGTTCGGGCTCCGATATCCTCGAACGACCGTTCCCGCTCGGCCTTTGTTGCCGATCCGAGCGTGTACTAGACGAAGAAAATATGTATCAGGGTGGAGCTTATATTATTGTACTCGACTCTTATTATTGTTCGTTTAGCCACAGCCCCCGGAATTTGCGACAAGTGCTGGGAAAATGATCTGGAAACAATTTAGCGTTCACCTATTAAAGTGTGTTTCCTACTTTTCCGGCAAGGTTGTAGGAGCATGATCTACGAGTGAAAATAAGACAAAAATTTTATATGAAGTTTGTTTATAAACGCTTTGTTACAATATTACAGGCAAATATTGAATAATACGGAAGGTCGATGAATCTAATTCTTTAATTAATTCTTTAATTATTCAGCTTTAAATCTGCTGTTCCGCACCTATTCAGGCTACAATCAATATTCCCCTATAATATTGTAACAAAGCGTTTATAAACAAACTTCATACAACATTCTTTTTTATTTTCACTTATAGATCATGCTCCTACAATCTTGCCGGAAAAGTAGGAAACACCCTGTATATTGTTTAACCCAATGGGATATAACCCTACTGGACAAAGAATTATTTTTTCCCGGTGAGAAAACCACGCGACACACAAGAAACAAATTTATATTTCGAACATCATGGTCTGTGCTTCGTTTTAGAGTACATCGAAGAGCCATCTCTCTTCTCAGAAGGAATCGTCGAGACGTTTTTCGACGCGTTGATCCTGGGAAAGGGGACGATTCGTAGGCGGCATGGCAGCCGTGATCGCGACAATTTCGCGCGTATTTCGCGGTTGTTGACTCCGCTTCTGCGCTCGGTTATATCCGCTTATCCGTGAAATCAAAGTCCCTCTCTCTCTCTCTTTCTCCCGGTGTTTCCGCGACAGGTACGCCAAGGCCCTCTCGCCTCAGGGACGTATCGCATCCGGAAATGATCCGTCGCTACCGCACCGGGCCGAGAGCATTATCATCGGCTTTCCGGAGAACCGGAGCAAGAAATACGGAACGGTGACTCGCTCGTCCCGTTCGGGCTGATAGGCGGCGGCCCGCGCATTCATACGGACGCCGGCCGGATGCGGCGACTTCCCGTGTCGCTCGATTTCTACTCATTTCACAAACGAGAGGCCAATCAACCTCTTCCTGCGACGGCCGGAGTCGTGCGCGAAAGTCACGGCGTTTCGTCGCCGATCGACAGTTGTTAATCGTTTCTTACGAGGGTAGACGCAGGTATCTTTGTCTCGACTCGTATGAAAATGAACTTGATACACCTCGAGCGGCCAAGCTGTATCGTCGCAGAACACCAGCTACTGGAATTTCGAAAGGGACGCGAGAACGGATGCTTATAATTCTTATTATATTATGTGAAGTGTTGTAATGTATTAAGACGTCTGTACTGTACTGCAAAATAATCTCTTCCTTGAGATTCAAATTGCATTAATAATAAAAAAAAACAAGGACTCTAATATCTTAATGTAGAGTAATAATATATTCTATTAACAAATACAGGATTTACAATTGGGTCATTCCACGCCAAATCGATCACTTTTTGCGGAGATCATCGACGATTTTGTTCTGAATGAAATATGTTGTAGTTCATGTGAAATTAGGGGGGTTTAAGTAATCATTTTGCCGGTTTCGAATTTTTTTAGAAATTTTGCCCATTTTGGCGATAATAGGCCTCGCTTCCGAATTTTTATCTCAGGAACTATTTGTCCGATTGAGCTATATTGTTTTTTGTTTTCTTCGGAAAGGATCGGGCTATGATAAAATAATTTTTTCATCCTCGAGAATTAACTTTATAATATCGAAAAATATAAATAAATTCTTCTTTTACGTTTTTTTCAACTTTGGCCAGTAATGTAAATTTTGAAAAAAATATGGTTATATTCCCTGAAGTTTTCTCTTCAAAATATGCCCTTGACCAAAACGGCGTTTTGCCTGTAATCGTTCGCTAGAACCACAGCTGGATACCGTTCCGAGGACGTTTCGATTAAAGATCGTCGGGATTAATTGAAAAACGCTGTAATCAAAATCAATGCGCAGCAGAGTCGGTCGAAAACTATTTCTCTCGTTTTCTAATGAACGTTCAACCCGAACCATTATAATCAGCGCGTAACCGCTCCTCTGTTTAGCCTAGCCGTGAATGTCCGAGGCCAGATAATCATCGTTCAAATTACCTCGCATTCCCTCGAAATTATGATTCCCGGTATCAATCTATCCGACGAGCAACATGATCCGAACCGGCGGCATCATCATCCTGTTACGTAATTCTTATCTCATGCGAGATCGTTCGCCAGCTAGAAAAAATCTGTAGATAAATATGTATCACGGCCGCGCGCATACACACATACACGCGCGCGCGCGAAAATGTTAACCAAACGTGGCCATTAGTCGGTCGGCTACCATATCGCGCGATCGATTAGGCCGCCTAATATCGCGTTATCAGAGAACCGCATGAAATATAATTTCATCGAGGTAGCATGCGAATTTCCGATGTGTGTTGCGATCGAGCAATTACCTCGGATTTTGCCGCGATTCGCAATTACTACTCCATCAAGATCAATTTAAGAAGATTCCCCGAGTTTCCCCCTCCGCCCGAAGAGTGCTCGTTTCTTTTTTACGATTGATTCTCCCGATGCATGAAATGTATTGAATTCATTAGCGAGAGGTTTTTCACGGCTTGCTTTTACGGCTGGACGCGACCCGCGGACATAATAATTATTCCGAGCGGGCGCATTAGCCTAATCTCGGGCTCGCATCGGACCCGGTTAAGAGCAACGGTAACTCGTCTCAGGGATCATTCGTTCGTCTCCGATTCACGGGCCTTGCCGGTGAACATTCGCGATAAAATGTCCTGGAAATACCTGTTGAAATACTTTCGTTCAAGTAAGATAGTGTTTCAGAATGTACCCCTGTTTTATTTGTCAGCGTCTCGCTGGAATGTTGCAGAATCTCTCCGCGTAATGTGCACGAATCGGAAGCGTCTACATGCTGGGAATAATTGGGATTGATATAAAATCAATTTCAGACTGCGGGAGAAATAATTGTATCAAATGATTGAACTCTGCGTACTAATAAACGTACTAAAATTCTCGAAATACGAAAGTGGGTGAATGCTCAGCTCGAATCGCGCAGGAACTGTTCTCTGAAGATATTATTCGTAGCCGGTAACCCCACGATCGACTGATTAAAAGCAACGGTAACCGGCCTCGCGGATCATTCGTTACTCCCGATTAAGTTTTTCCATCAATCCGCGCCTTATTTCATTCCGCTGTCGATAACACGCGTCACGTTCGAGAGAACGGTCGTCTCGCGGCTCCTCTCTCGTTTTAATAAATGTCCGTCGATAAGAGTAAAATTGAATTCCGACGGGGCTGGGGCCGAGAGAATCTACGATCCGGTACGATCGTGCAGCGGTGATCGATCCGGGTCCGGTCCTGGGGATCGATAAAATCAACTGGTGGAAAATCGGGCCCGCGCGGATTCATTCCTATTACGTCCGGGCAAGAAATATGAACTCGCCGCGACGCCGCGCCGCATATAATTTATTCACGGTCCGATGGCCATCGCCGGGCTCGCGTCTTCCGTAAAACGGGGTCAGAATCATCTCCGCGGACCGTCTGGACGGTTGCCGGTAGCCCGTGTGTCGCGGATGCCATCGGGTAACTTGGCATAATTGCCGGCGAGCGCCGGTGGAACGTGGCGAGGTCGTAAAAAACGAACAGATGGCGGCCGCGCTCGCTTTGCTTCTTCTCTCCGCACCTTTTTCGAGCACCGACACCTTTCGCGCCGCGGACAGATTCGACGAATAACTTCGCCGAGATGATGCCCCGGTGCACGGCGGTTTGATGTTTTTAATAGCGGTCGGGGCAGCGGTTAGGATGAAACGCTCGAGAGGAGAGTACCCTAAGCGCGGCAGCCGCTGCTGTCGCGCCGGAGACTTCGACGCGCGGTCAGGCGAGCACAGTGGCGGCTTTAGGCTCGAACGCTGCGGGAAACGAAGTTCAATGTTCACTGTGAAAAATGACGCTGTCCGAAATTAAACCTTGCCAACACTTAAACAAATAAAATGATTGAGGAATTTTACTGAACGAAATATTTTGCAATAGTGAAAAATGGGAGGCGTAGATCTGGCAGAATGTCATCTGAAATGAAACATTGGCAACGTTTCAACAAATAAAATTGTCGATTGAATTTTCTGAAAGGAAATATTTTGCTATGTTGCTCGTCATAATGAAAAATGAGAGGCGATCAGCGTAGATCTGGCAGGAGGAATGCAAAGGCGTATCCCCTGCGCGATGGATCGAAGAAGTTAGGTGTACACAAGAAGTAAAGCACCGGCCGATGGAACGTTATTACAGGCTGCAGCCGCGGAGCATTTCGCTCTAACGACCGGATTCGTATCGAATTAAAGGGAGTTAAACGCAGGGAAAACGGATCGCAACAGCCAACGGAGAGAGCGCATCTCTCTTTTTCCTCTCTTTCGCGAGGACTCGGACAGCGTGCGCTTCGCAGGACGCGATCAAGGATTCCGTTAATCCTGGATCGGCGCATCCGCCGTTTCGCGTCGCGCCGCTCCGGCCCGTTCGACTTAATTATGTTAAATAAACTGCGACCCGTGTGTATCGCACGAAATTCACCGGTTCTATCGTAGAATCCGGCCGGGCATTAAAGTCGCGCGACTCCCTGTTTTATGGCGATTATCGGGAATTAGCTCGCCGACGGGAACCCGTTAGGCCAGCGATCGTGCTGGGTGCGTGCACCGCACCGGCGCGTTTATGCGAGCGCGTGTCCTACTAAATGCTCTCTCGCCGACTTCCCTGGTCAACTCCATTTTTCTTTTCCTTTTTACTGTCTAAATTCTTGTTGCGCTTTATAATTTTAAGCTGCGTCCGCAATTTTATTGCAAGACAGAAACTGCAGCAATATTAAGGTCACCTTAATTTCTGTTAACGGAGCCACTATAATTGCTCAAGGTCACTCAAGGTCACGGCCAGAGGAAATTGTATACCAGTTAAATACATCCTGAAAAATTTCACCTGGAGGCACATCGAGCAGCAAGATTCGCAAACAGAAACGTTTCGTTTGCACGATCGATCGGATCCATGAAAAGAAACGATCCAGGGGCCAGATCTCGAACAATTTGTCGATGACTGCTTTAACCGGCAGAACGACGACGCGCCGCTCGCTGGTTCGGTTAACCGCAAATCACGGATTGTTGGCGAGCACGTACCTTATAGGCGCGCATTATCCTGCATAAACGCTGAGAAATATGAATTTATGTCGTGGATCCGTGCAGACCCGGTTCCTTTTTACCCGTTCGAGTCGTCTGCTGTCTTTTTTGTTTTTTTTTTTTTTGCTAAGCGTCACGGCTGCCGAGCAAGAAATTTATGTAATCGCCGGCTTTCCGAGCTGAACCGACCGAGATTTACAGGGGATTTATGAAGATCGATAGCGGCGATGGCGGCGGCGGCAGCTACGATCGCCAGGAAAGATCGTCGAATTTAGAGGCTCCTTAGACGTTCCCTGCGGCTTAATGCCCTTTAATACTTCGCGATCGACTTTATTAAATCCACTTGGCTGGGCGGCTCTCCGCTCGGTAATTTGTTTTGCTAACTGCCTCTCTGGATACGTTAGTTTATTAAATGCGATTTATATCTATTAGCCGTGGAAGAAATTCACCGATCAGGTTTAATTTGTTGCGGTGATTTTGTACGGTGCGTTCGTTACAATTTATTCGGTGGACGTCCGAAGTACATACTATTTCAGGTAATCGTCGTTCTAGAAGTTTAGTAGTTAGACAAGTAGTCTTTCATTTTCTTGCGTGTAAAAGCTTCCTGTAAATGTATAGACACGCGTAAATATTTTTTCGCAAACAGGCAAGCTATTAAGCACAAAGAGAAGTCTGATCGTTATAACTGTGAGGGAATAAATAGACGGGGGATTATGAGAATTAGACGGCTGGTATGTAATTTCGAAATTCTATCGAGAAAAACCAACCGAAAAAAAAATTCTAGCAAAGTGGCGAATTCGCAACCTCTCGGTTGAGAAGAGTCGAGAGAGAGGCCAGCGGTTTTCAAAGGTTCCCGTCAAATGTCAGCGAAGATGAGGTCTCAGTCGGCGGGCAGGCGTCGGCGCAAGAACACGTCGAGGCATTCGGGGTCGTGGCCCGTTCGATTAGGGTCTCTCTCTCCCGATGGATCCAGGAACGGTAGCTATCGGCCTGAACATTAATCCGGGATCGTAATTCGACGTCCGCGTCGGCCGTGCGTCATCGTGAGCTATTAGCTTGTAATGATGTAACTACCGGTGTACCGCCATGTCGAGAGAGAGAGAGAGAGAGAGAGAGAGAGGGGGGAGAGAGGGGGGATAGAGAGATACTAGAGAGTTAAACGCTTCGAAATAGCGGCACCAACCGACAGCCGATCCGCGAGCATATAAATACACGCGAGAGCCATCCTCCGATCGATGACCTTGAACGGTCGAACCTGATTCATCGGATCCTCCCCTCCGAACGACGCGAGTGATACGAGTTCCGTTGCGGGCCGTTGCGTTCCCTCATTTATTTTACGATGTCCTACAGACCTGGCCCAGATCGAACGGTTTCACGACGTTTTTGACGTAAACAAACGGTTTTCGACGAGAGGCCATCTTTCCAATCGACATCTGCTCGATTGTTCCAAAAATCTGAACAATGAAGGAAGTAATAAAATCGAGTACATATTTCAATTAATATTACATCATAATTATTTATCAAAAATTTAAATGAAGTTCGCAGGAGATCCGAACGAGTTCGATCATATTATAAAACAATACCTACCCACTGCTGGTACATCGAAACGTCGCGGTTTAATCATCGCATGAGAATCACAATAGTACGCTAATCAGCCGGCTCTTTGCTTCGAACGCTAATTACAGAACACAATATTCGCATTATTCCCCCACTCCCGACTGTTCGACAGTTTCACTCCTTCCCAGTTAATTATTTCACTCGGCAATTTATACCGTTCACCGCGAGCATAGATTCGATCTAATTGATTCCGTGGATTCGCGGATTTAATGGTTCTCGTCGATCGATTTATGGGGCCAATTAAGGTCGATGAAATTTAATGCAGCGGCGTCGCGTATCGCGTTTCCTGTGATTTCACCATTATCTTTAGCAGTTTCTGAAACGCGTTCTCTCGAACAACACGTAGACCCGTGGACAATGATATAATTTATTTATTCGATTTTTTTCCGGCGAATGGCGCGAAATTTATGGAATTCTTTTAACGACGGTCCAGTAAAACCTTATCAGACGCCATTGATATCGCAGTCGTAAAACTGTTGCCTGTAGACGTCGCACTTACGCCAGCAGAAATTACGTTCGTAAATGTCGGATAATGTTCGGCATGTCTCGAGACGTTCAGGATTCCCCGCGCCATCTTGGCTCGCCTTTTTCTCTCTTTTCTCCTTTCAACTTGTTACACGTAGTTCTCAAAATTAGTTAAGGCAATTAAATCCTATTTCACACGCCAGTTTGTTGCAATTCAGCTGGACAATTAAAAAATTCGCGATCTACTTCCCGGCAGCTTTGAAGACCGTTCTAATCAACGGAATAAACCCAGTAGCATGATCGCGGCCGAGCGCACGCATCCCCGAAGGTTCGATTATGACTGTTTCCTCGACGGTAAATCACACCAGGGTCTCGCGCGACGCTTCCTCGTCTTAATTGCGTTTAAATGCAAATCCGCGAGCCGCGGGAGCGCATAAACGCGAGCGCGACGAGCGAAAGAGTGCCCGGGCATCGCGAATATGGCGCGGCGCAAGCGCGCGATTATCGCGATTCGTGCGTGCCGGGACTTAATGAAGACAACCGCCTCGGCATTATTAATTAGAAGAGCGGAAGACGAGGTTTATGTAATACCGATTTCTTGCTTTTTCCTTTTTTCTTTCGCGGTTTCCAGCATCCTCCCGAGGGACCGTGTAATGGCAACGATGATCGCGGAGACCGGTGAACGGGCGATTCATCACCGGGAACGTTACCCTGACCGGAGATATTGACAGCGGATAGTTGAATGTAATACCGAGATAGGAATCGCCGCGCCGCACCGCCGATAAATCGAGAACCTGTCGCCGCGATGCCGCGGACACATTATCGACGATTTAGCGAATCGTTCGAGAGGGATTCGCTCGTGGACCGGCATAATATTTGGCGGAAGTAATCGGATCGACGTTAGCGGTGCTTAACGATGCGTAATGAACTACGATCGCCATGGGAATACAGGTTCCCAGACCTGTCTCGTGTCGTTTACCGGTGCGCCGCGTGATCTTTCCACGATTTATCCCGGGGAAAATTGAATTCAAATGACGACGCAGGTGTCCCGGTTCGAGCCTATAATTATTTTCCAAAATATTGCTCGGTCCGAATCGCCTGTCAAATTGTACTCCACCTTTCTTTTGACAATCATGTCAGTAACCGGGTACCCAAGTGCCCGTTTCGAATTTCTTTTGAAAATTCTTTTATATCTCTATAGAAAAATACTGAAATTATTGTAGACAATTATGTTCTTGGATGAATCATAAAAATATGTATTGAAACTATAAAGTGTAACGTCATCGAATATCGTAGAAAATATTGGTTACTGACAGAATTATGTATCCGTTTACATAAAAATTGTGTTAACGGACTTAGACTGCCAACAAGCTAGCAAATCCTTGTGAAGGTGGCAGCGATGACGCAGCCGCGCAACATTCTCACAAAATCATCCGAATCAGCATAATCTTTGAGAGAAGCGGCCAGTCACCGTCAAAAATCAGTGGGAACCTGTGCTCCTTTCACGCGCAATTGCGGATCCCACGGATAAAAGCCTTGCTCTTGCCAAGGGAATCCGATAATTAAGAAGAGAAAGAGAGGGAGAGAGAGAGAGAGGAGGGGGAAAGGTCTTAATCAGGCTTCTACAATTAAGCGTCGCGCACAGTCCTCGTATGGTCCACTGATGCATGGAAAACCTTGGCGCGCATCCTCGTAAGTTCCAAAGATTGTAGGCGATTCGGGGTCAGCGTTTATCCCCGCGAATACCTTTGCCGGCCGATTAATAAGCTCGTCCGTCCAGGCGAAACTGTGAGAACCGGCTGGCGGACGGGTTCAGCCAGGGCTCGAATTTCCAGTCGCGGAAAATGGTAACAAGGTTCGTCGGGTATAGTTAACCCCTTGACGCGACCCCCGGAGGCTTGCGGCCGTCAACGAAAATAGACAGAGACTATTATTTCACGTTGAAGAACGCGCATTACGTCGAGACCATGTGGAAGAATGTACGTTACGGACAAGTTGTTGAAAATCGCCGGCTGAAAGAATACAGAGAGACAGCTACGCCTCTTAGCGAGACCACTGAACCGGACCGTGCGCGAGCTTGTATGTAGAGAACCAGGGGAGGGAACTTATTGCCTAACGGTGAACGTGAACACATTATTATTAGTGGACTACGAATTTTCTATAATGCTAAACGAGGAAGAGGACCTGCACCAGGCAGCAAGGCAAAATCGCCAATTTCCTCGAACGAGTTTCCTTGATTTTGAGTCGCCCATGCAGCCGCAGCCTTTCGAAGAATCAGGATTCTGAAAGGACTACTGTGAGCCGGGTCGTCTCCACGGACCGTGACACTAATGCGCACGTACGTCGTCCAAGAATCCCATTTATTTATCGATCAGAGCACCGAGGGAGCAGCGGAGCCACGGGAAACCTGTGCTCTGCCAATGGCCTGCGAGCCATTGAAACGAAAAGTGCCGTGCGATCCCTCGAAGCCGATAAAGCCGCTAATTTCTTGCCGTCGAATGGGAAGCCGTGCCCGTTGATCCTTTTTTTCCCCCGTGGGTCCGTTAATGGCTGTTTTACCGTTCCCGATAGGTTCCAGGTGTCCGCGTTTCACGGGTTTTGTTTGATTGCAAGGTTAAAGTCGCTCAATCTACCGCCTCGCGAGCCGGGTCTATTGTTCCACGGGAGCCTCGTGGGACGGAGGGCGGCGAGGGGAGGGGAGATATTGCACTTCTGCCGCCGTTGGCGAAGCTGTGAGAACCCGACCCGAGGCCGACGGCGCGGAGCGGCGGCGATCGTTCGAGCGAGAATTTTGTCGCGGAGGCGGCCCCGAGACCCCAGAGATACAGTCCTTCACCCTTCTTCGAAGGTTTTGCGACCGCCGCGTCGTGTAGACAGTGTGCACCGATGCAGCCGTGCATATCGACCCCTCTCGCCTTGGCAAGCAGTAGTTCTTTGGGTCTACACCCCCGTGAAACTCTGGCACGGAGGAAACCTCGAATGCTTCTTTCGCTAACCGCGCGCGCGCGGCTAGTCGTGTCTACGAAGTAATTCGCGCGCACTGTCTACGGGGTGTCCCGCTAACTCTGTTGAAAGGCGGTCCTGCCAGTTTGGGCGCTGCGCGAAATATTTGAAGGGCGAGCTATTCGGTTCAAGGTGAGTCGCATTGTACTGGGAATCATTTTTTTACCGAAGACTATCTTTCTTCTCGACATCTCAATGTCGTCGATTCTTTTTCTTTTGTGTGCAAACTGCCAATGATCTTCGCGTGACCTTGAGCACCAAAAATTTACAAAATTTCTGGGAAATTTTGACTTTCAACTCGTGTCGCTAGCATTGTTGTACTACTTCCTCAGCAGCGCCTTAATTTCCTCTGCAACATTGTCGTCCGACGATCTCGCTGCTGAGTTTCGAATGCATAACTGTACATTCCGAGACGAGAGGTTTTCGATACTCGGCAGCAGGGTCGCGTTCCTGGCAGCTCTCCGACGGATCCGCCTGGGGCCGTCGCGGCGCTAATCGGCGCTCGATCGAACGGCGACGCCCTGGTCATCGCAATTACCGTTCCCGCGGACCTGGACGCACGGATTCACCGGCGCGGCTTTTCCGCTTTGCCCCGCGGCCGGATAGAAGCGTTCCCTGGCACCCGCTACCTGACTGACGCACGGATAACGGAATCAAAAGACGATCCACCTCCGGGCCAGACTCCTTTTTGCCCCCTACCCCCCTCCCACGCCATCGACTCATTTCGCTCCGCGAGCCGGCAATTTCCGACCGTGAAGCAATTACGAGAGCTGATTCGGTCGGGGACCCAGGGTTAGGGTCGGCAAAATCCGCGTTTTCGTGTTTCAACCCCTTTCGGAATTTTTAGAAAATATTGATAAAATAGGCATCGGATTTTATGCTTTTCCGAAAAAGAGTGATTTGAGTAATTTAAATAAGCAATTTAAATGAGTAATTTGAAACCGTAAAAACATTAGAAGAATTTTAAAATACTATTATATTATTCTCAATTGATTAACCCTTCGCTCTCGGAGTTATATTTTAAATTGAAAATTAAACATTTCTTCCAACTTAAAATAATTCCATTCTATATTATTTTTAATATAAAATTAATATAATACCTCATGCAATACTTAAATGTTTAGTAACTGATTGGAGACCAACTTACTTAATAATATAAACAATATTTTTAATAATGGTACAGCAATTTTTAGTGCTAACGGTTGAACGTATTAAGAAAGAAAATAAATTTCTCTTCAGGTAGACAATTTTTATTTTGCATAAACATCAGCTGTCTATCGATACATTGAAAGATCGCGTCGCTAAGATTGCAAAACACCGTCTTGATTTTGTTATTAGTTCCCCACTAGTTCTAAACTAGGTCTGACCCCAGCAGAAGTTCAGCAGCTCTCGGCCGAGTTTTCGTAATAATTGCAGAGGAGCCAGTTCAGTAAAACTTCTCTCGACCGATGTTGACAGTCATAATAACTGTCCGCCCCACTACCAGCACCGGGCAGATGTCATCAGCGCGGAGTAATTACAGTGGGGTGGACAGTTCGAAAGACTAATGGCGTACGTCCGGTTATTTTCTTACCGGTAAAAAACCGTCTACAGGAAGATGGTACTTCAAGGTGAATTTGGTTATTCGATGAAAGATGTGCGTTTTCTGTAAGGTGGAGTCGCGCGGCGTTAGGTGTGTCTAGATGGATCTTTAGAGATCTTCGCCGGAGGGATGTCCTGCTTGGAACAGGTTGCAATTTTATTTCGCGTTTAATGGTTTTTACCAAGCCTTTTCCTGGCCGCGTAATAAAAACTGGCGTTTGACAAGCGAGAAGGAAAGTCAATTTCTGCCGCGCCGCGCTTCGCCGGGCCGCGCCACGCCGCACCGCGCTGCGCCGGGAGGAGTTGATGCGCGCGTTTATGCGAATAACAGAAATTACGCGAGCCGCGAGCGTCCCATTACTCGCTGTATAATAGTGATTATGGACGAGCGTGTGTTTATTGGCGAGTGTTCGAGATGATGTTAGACAAAAAGAATAAACGCCTGTCTTTCTGCAGCTATTTAGTCGTTGAATTGGAACTCGATGCCACGGTACCGTGTACTTGCCGTATATACCGGGTGTCCGGAATGTCCGGGTGGATCGATATCGGTTTTATTAAGCTTTCTAGATTTTAAACAGAATTTCAAGTGAGGTAAATCAGGTCCGAAGTTTCTAGAAAAAGCAAAAGAGGAGTGGGTGTTAGTCCCAAATTTCCCGCAGAATGAAAGGTGGTCCCAACGGTCCGAAAAATACTCTCCGATCGGTCAGCTGACTCTGATCGTTGCCCCACTTGGGAGGGCAGTCGATAAATCACTCCCAACCAATGGCGCACTCGCGCCGATTGAAATCCTTGAACCACAGGTCCCGCGGAGCCAATATTGATCAATCTGCAAGAAAAAGGGTTGTCCATAAATCGCGGTAAGCGAAGGGAAGGTGGGGTGCGGGGGCAAAGAAGGGGGAAGGGGTAGAAAACGCAGCGACAGACGTGCGCTTAATGGCCGGTTGAGTAATGGATCCGCGTGTCGGCAGTTCATAGCGAGGGAAGGCGGCGAACTGTGCCGGCCGGGTCTCGTTAAGACATTTCGTACGGTTTTCTTGTTTGCGTGGCGCTCGCGTATCATCCTGTTCGGCCGGCTGGTAATTATTTGCTCGTAGGCAGCGACGGTAAATGGAGCGGAAGGTGTTAGTCGTGGGACGCGCTCGCGGATCGTTGCACGGGGATCCAGGATGGCCGTTAATCACTGCTACACAATCCGCTTTGCTCCGCTCCGTTCCTCATTTGCTCCGCGATGCTTTGCTCCGCGATGCTTTGCTCCGAATTGCGCAGCTCCGAATTGTAAGGCTACGAATTAGAACGCCCCAAATTGTAAGGCTCCGAATGGGAACACCCCGAATTGGAACGCCCTAAATTGGAACGCCGCAAATCGGAACGCCCCAAATTGGAACGCCCCAAGTTGGAACGCCCCAAATTGGAACGCCCCAAGTTGGAACGCCCCAAATTTTAAGGCTCCGAATGGGAACACCCCGATTTGGAACGCCCTAAATTGGAACGCCCCAAATCGGAACGCCCCAAATTGGAACGCCCCAAGTTGGAACGCCCCAAATTGGAACGCCCCAAATTGGAACGCCCCAAATTTTAAGGCTCCGAATGGGAACACCCCGAATTGGAACACCCCAAATTTTAAGGCTCCGAATAGTAACGCCCCAAATTGTAAGGCTCCGAATGGGAACGCCCCAAGTTGGAACGCCCCAAATTTTAAGGCTCCGAATTGCAACACCCCGAATTGGAATGCCCCAAATTATAAGGCTCCGAATTGCAACGCCCCAAAATTGTAGGGTTCCGAATCGGAAAGCCCCAAAATTGTAATGCCCCAAATTTCAACGCTCCGCAATGCTTCTCGCCGCACCGCAATGTTCCGATCCACTCGTGCACGCGTCCTTCCGTCGCCGCGTGGGCGGACGTCCGCGTATTCGCACGCGAAACTAATCGCAACGAAGCAAACCGCGGCCAAGCGTAGCACTCTCGACGATGGAAGCGTTCCGCGTGCTGTCGACAGATGTTCGACGCCGTGTTATTGTGCGGTTAGGTCGATTACGGTTGGATTTCTGTTAGCTAGAAGCAACCGAGACTAGACGCAGCAGGAGAGATGAAAAGTGGACGGGTGATTTTCAACGATGACCTAAGAACCCAATCGACCGCTGTAGATACGGTGTGAACGCGCAACGGATTCGGAGCTGATGACTCACGTACTGACTAGGCGGCTAGGCATTCTGCCAAAAGTCTTTTCTTGCGAAAAATCGAACAAAACAAATACATCGAATTGACCGAAATGATAATTCGAATGGTTCCCACTAAAAAATCAAATTGACCGGTTCTCGACATTTCATCGCGAACAATTGAAATTAAATTGATCGATTTTCGACATTTCCTCGTATACAATGAAAAATAAATTGCTAAAAAGACACTGACATAAATGATAAAAAATCCCCAAGAATTTCCAGCTGAGATTTTAACTCTTACGCTTTTGTGGTTGAACCCCTCGACGAAAAGTGTCGCTCACCCCGATCACGCGAGCGCTGCGCGCCTCGGCGGCTAGTTGCTCGCGTGAGACAGGCCGACCACGAGGGGTTAAAACCGGCGAGATCGATGTCAAAGAAGGAAACCCGTTACAGCGTAGAAAGGAAGTCGATGAAGTGCAACAGACGGAACACGAGTAAGAAGAGAGGCGAGCTGGTGGGGAAGACTAAAGTGCAAGAGCAGAGAGGAAAGGCAGTCGACGAAGAAAAGCTTGTAGGAGGTAAAGGAGGAGGAGGAGGAGGAGGAGGAGGAACTGGCCGTGAAAGGGGGGAAGAGAACGAATTCATCGGCTGGTATCTACGAGAACCAAACACGACACGGATCGCAACGCATTAGATCACCGTTCCAAAGAGATTCATCATCTTGCTGTGTTCCTTTTCTCTAATTGCACAATGCTTTCGATCAAGCCTTGTCTAGAGACCTCGCACGTACCATTCGCGTGTATCATCAGCACGAAAATGTCTGCGAACGATTTACTTTTTAGCAGTAAGATTTATCGAGGCAGTGAACGCATCGAGCTCCACTTTGAAAATTCACGGAATCGCGAATACTCCTATAAGTCGCTTAGGTCGACGGGACACAACGGTTTTGACGTTAGCTCGCAGGAAAGAATCTTGACGATCTTCCGCGTGACTCACGCGGCTCCTTCCTCGTTCCCAGCGGGTTCCCATGAGTCCGACGGGGGTCGGGCCCCAGGATCTCCGGGCCCTTTTCCGTCGCTGGGTCCCCGGAGCACGCGTTTTCGCATGCTAGCCGCGCGCACACTCGCTGACGCATCGACGAGGATTCCCTCGATCCTTGCCCGCGATAGACCGAGTCACGCGTGGCAATGATCCGATTATGGTTCCACGCGATTCTATCGGCCGTTGTATTTCGCTATTATGGCGGATATTCACGTGGTGCCGCGTAAACGGACGTGCAAACGGCCGACGCGGCGACGTGAGCGCGTCCGTCGCTTTCTCAGGCCGTTCTTTCTCCTGAGAAATTAACCGGCAACAGCATCGGACAACAAGCTTTGAGAATCGGACAGAGGACCTTGGCTTTCATCCTTGATCTCTCTCTCTTTCTCTCGGTACCGCGGGATTCCGTGAGACGAGGATTTTCGTTACGGATTTTGCATGCGAATCGAGTTTCAGTTCGCGTGATCGCCGCGGTAAATCGTCGTTATCGCGAGATCGAGATAAGCGATATCTTTCCTGCAGGTTCTACTCCGTTGACAGTTGATAGCTGTTGCATTTATGCAGGCTGTAAAATCGCTTTGAATTACCGCAGCGATTGTTTGCGCCTCGATCCTGCGACGTCGGTGTTGCAGGTTTCAAAGATCAATGTCTTTGTTCGAGGAATTTTTGTTGCTTCGTCCGGCTGGAATATCCCGGGACAAAGAAAATGATCCGCTTCGTCCGACCACTCACCGGAGAATAGAAATAGTCATTTCCGAGAAAACTTCTTGTGGAAAATGTTTTTGCGAGTATTAACGATGGTTGTGTCGCTTTTGTTGCAGATACGCGATCGTGTGGTTGCTGTCCGTTGCCTCGCTGCAGTGTAAGGTACAGTGTGTTTTTTTTAAACTGAATACAAAAAATGTTAACGTACCAACTTTTGTCGATGAACGATCTGAAAAATACGATCTCGTACATTTTTAAAGGCGACGAATCACGAGAACGCGGAGGGCGAGAGCAACGGCGAGGACTCGGTGCTGGAGGAAGCAACCGAGGAGTATTGGGCCGGAAGTGGATCCGGCCCCGAAGATGATGACTCGCTACACAACGAGACCAGAGAGGCGTTAACGCACGAGGCCAGCGATCACGACGCCGTAAGTATCATGATCGTTCGCGATCGGAATCGTTGTTGCAACACCTATGTATAAGCAATCAAACTACTCCCGCTCTCTGAACGGCCGTTACTCATGTTACACCTATTGTTAGAACCGCCTGTCAGACTTCCTCCGATAGAGTTGAAAGATCCCGACGACGACCCGCTGGTAAAAATAACGATTTCCTGCAGCCGCCGTTTCGCGTAACCGACGACGGATCATCGATTATTCGGCCGATGGGGAAAAATGAAAGATCGGGGGGAGGCAATCGATCGGCCGTCCGCGGCACGTCCGATTGGCCGGGCGATGCTTAATTATCGGACGATTAGCCGGAAATTATTGATAATTATTATTAATGGCCACGGGGGGGATAGAAGCCTTCGCGAATGGCACGATATTAATTGCCGACAAGATACAACGTTTGATAAAAATTCAACAACAGTTTAAACCATTCCTCGTGGAACAGCGACGCGCTTATCGTGGTGCCTGTTTTCCACAGAGACACCGATCAATCTTTTAATTACCGGACAGCCGATGTTTATGCAAAATAAAAGTTTGTCTACACGAATTGCAACAATCTGGAGTGAGACGGGAATTTATTTCCTTTCTTAACTTGTTCAATAGGCTGAAAGTAATAATATTCTTCTAATATTCATAGGAACAGAATTGTTTGACTCTTTGCGCTCGGAGCTCTTTTACCTGGAAAATTAAGCATTTATTTCGACCTAGAATAATTCCATTCTATATGATTTTTTTTTACATTTTTGTCATGCATTCATAATAATCCACTGTCTATTAATAGAAAAATAGGAACAGAATAATTATTCGAGGCTCGCGCGCCGGTTCTTTCCGGTTCGAATTTCGTAAGAGCGATCCAGCAGGAAAGCGGCATTCCACGAAGTGACATAAGCGGCTCGCAAATTGGATCGAATTAAACCAGTTTCAGTCGGAAAGCAGGTGTAGGTCAGGGACAAGTCCGACAGACAGCAACGTCGGAGACAGGATAGGTACGTTCACCCAGCTTGTCCGACCGATCGTGCCCGTACTAATGACTTTCGACACCCTAACCGCGCGACCGTTAATCATCGCATGAGCGCGCGCGTCATGTTCGGTACTCGGGAGACCAAAGGCTTACGGGTTGTACGGGCGAGAGAGAATGATCGCGCGAAGAAGAACAGGCCATCGGCGGACGTCGCGTCGCCTGGCGTCGCGTCGGTTCCCGTTTAAAATGACGCGTGGCGGTTTTAGACGATGACAACAAGCGTCAGAGCTAAAGTTACGTCCATTGAAGTCCGCCGGAAACATGACAGAACCGTGGTATGTACCATAATCGGTACCTGCGCAACGCTATTCTCTTATGCAGTTTTCTGCATCCTGTAACGATCCTCCGAAGCCTAACTCGCAAACCTGTCTTACATCAACGTCCTATCACGGCGAACATTTGTTCGAGTAATTCTTATCGTTGAGTTCTTATTTCAAATTAACTAAAGACTTTCCGACGAACAGTTTCAATGGAGGAATAAATTGAAATAAATTATACTGTATTTATTACTGTACCGACTCTTCGAATTCTTCAAATAAACACTGACAAATTGAAGATCTGCCTCTGTATATCTTCATTTAGCGCGAGCAGGAAGCGCTTGCAATAGCTATCGCAAATGATTATGACTCAACTCTGAGAACCCGAAGCGGTCAGCTGTACCAGCGTACTGGGAATGAGCTTGGCGAAATGCAACCAGGTTGCATTCGGATCCGAGTGCATTTCGAGGATAATCTCGATGGCCCTTAGAGGCGGTTAAGGGAAAATGATCCGGTTTCACGGAAACCGGTGATTGGCCGAGCCGAATCCTCTTCCTCTGTGCCGGCACCGCGCACCGCGCATTCTTATCTCGGTGTTGTGGCTGGAAGGAAGACCGCTAAAGAGGCAGTTCGTCAGCTGGACGCGCATAAAGCGGAGAGACAGCAGGGATACGGCGAAAGAATGATCCTCTAACTACTCTAGTGGCCCATAAACGCTTGCGAAGCGTCGTTCCGCGGCGCGGCGGTTGCCCGATCGAATTCCGCGGATTCCTCAAACGCGGTGCCTGTGAAAAGTACTAATTTGCGAGGAAGTAGAAAGCATAGCGGAACGAGATACGGCGGAGAGACTGTAGAAACATGGTGGTGAGATTATCTGGAAGCTTATGATGAGGATGCTGCGAGATGAGCTTCCGATCATTTGTTTCATCGAAGAATTGAAAAATAAATACATTGATGTTAATATTAAATTGTCAAGTATACCTTCGGGCTAATTAATGGTTAAATAACGATGCGCGTTTTCATATGCGAAGCGAAAGTGATGATCATGTTGGTAGTAAACGTGTTAATGGTCGGCGCTGCAGGGTTTGGGATAATGATGGTTAATTAGAGGGAGGAGGAACGAATGAAAATATAGTATTGGTTGAAGGCGTAGTTGAATTAGTGTGGAGTCAGGATGTTATTGTTAACTTGAGGTGTAATTTGTGTGTAGGTGGTTTATGTTGGAGAGGGTGCGGCGTACGTACCGGTTCCCTCGTTGAAAGGACGACCTCTTAGCCCGAACCTTCAAGCACTTCAGACACTTCAGGGTCTGCAAGGTCTTGCCGGAGGAGGTGGGACGGGCGTGGTCGGTGATGAAGACTGGAAAAGGCATCCTGAGCCCTGGGACCGTGAGCACAGGAGGTACAGACCCAACACGACGCGTGTGCAACGTAAGTCCACTATTCGCTGATTAATCAGGCGCCATGCATCTTCCATTTCTCGAAATATTTCAGTTTCTGAGACCCGTTCTCGCATTTCGAACACTCAAATTTAAACGCTTTTGGATTGCCGAAATTTAAAAGTTTCAATTTTCAAATATTCAAATTCTTAAATATTCAAATTTTCAAATTTTCAAAATTTCAAATATTCAAATATTTGAATGTTCAAATTTTCAAATTTTTAAATTTTGAAATATTCAGATTTTCAAATTTCTAAAATTTCAAATGTTCAAATTTAAAATTATAAAAGTTTCATATATTGAAATATTCCAATTTTTCAATATGCGAACTCATATTGTGAATGCATAGTCTGTTTGCTACAATTACAAACCACAGAGAAAAATAAAAAGTTCCTTCTCTCGACAATGATTCCAAAAGATTGGAAATAGTACATTGATGTTTCTCTTGTTTCAAATTGCCCCTACTCATAAACGCACAAAACCAACAGTCTGGACACGTACCCGTGATTATTACTGTTTCTGTGCCTGTCGATCGATCGATCGCAAGGAAAGAATCGAGCCTGATCGTTCGATCCAGGGGAATCGATTCGAGCGTCGCTGGCTGGTCTCGCCGTGGTCCCGACACTCCGGGATCCAGAACGCGATGGCGAGTAGAGCTACCGTTAGAGTGGACGCAATTAAAACGGTGTTGGAGAGTCGTACGGCACTCCTGACATCGAGAGTACACCTTCGGCGCTACGTCCTCTCTTCGTCTTCTCCTTGGACGTCCACTCCTCTTCGAGCGTTCGATCGCTATTATCCCCTGGATCACGCCTAGATCGAATCCTGCCTCTTCACGATGATGACCCTTGCCAGCAATTCCTCAAATTACCTGGTTACTGTTGACTTTTTCTCGCTGAATCGACCCTTGGAATTTGTTGCTCGACGCTCAACTGTCCAACTGCAGTTGTATTGGAATAGAACACGATCGAGAAGTACGGAAACTTGATGGCACACGTTCCAATAGCTTCCCGGAATTTTTTAGAGTAATAGAATCATTATTTCTACAAGATTGCAAGTATACGTTCATTTACAAATTTTTTAGAAAGCAATCTTTTTGCTTACCTTCGACGATGCTGTCAATTTGTCTATAGTCCTCATTTAACACGTTGACTGCCATGTCACCCATATATGGGTGACGGAACATTTTGTCCAAGTTTTAAAATGAATTTTTACGCTAATATATTAATCGTGTAGGGTATGGGAAAGGGATCTGACTGATGGGAATGCCGGTTAAAAATGAACAAACTTTAATACGTCTTCTGCGTACGGCGTCGCGGCTGGCACTGTCTCCAGTGGTGCTGCTCCAAAACAAAAACCTTGCTCTAACAAATGAAACGTTGTACATGCTCCAAAACACGTGAAGCCTTATACATACATATATTAACATACGCCAATTGTTCAGACGAGTGACGATCGACGACGGGGCATGTCCCCCCTGACGCCTCCCCGCTTACAATCGTACCAAATTTTATTAGGACCTGTAAAATGCCAGAAAGTTGGAGGACTACTCCATGTCATACATGCAATTTTTTTCAATTTTTGTTTCATTAAATAACCTACATTGATTTGATGGAATTTTTTAGGTTCCTATTTTGGCAGTCAAAGTGTTAGAAACAATTCTACAGCTAAAATACCACGTCTCAGCTTTAACAGAAAAAAAAGAGTACGCTAAATTTTAATTCGATCGGTCGAACGATCACCGAGAAAAGGAGCACGAACGTGACTTATTTCTTACGCGCCGGAAAAAACGTCCCCGGGGACTAAAGGGTAGAAGTGCCATTTCCAGCTCCGATGGCCATCGGCTTTTGCCATCAGGTAACAGTAAGAAACTCTCTGTCCGTGATAGAGTACGTGTACGACCTTCCGCGTGATTTAAGCGAGTCGGTGGTGGTGGGATCTTTAACGATGTACACAACGCGTTAGAGTTAATATCAAGGTGTGAAACATTGATGGATACTCGAGTACCGAGGAAATGGTAGCTCCGCTTGCAAACCGGCAGCATTTATGAAAAGAGGAGGCGGCGGCGGCGGCAGCAGCAACGTCGTTCGATGGAACAAAGAATGTAAACGGTCCCGCGGAATCTCCGGCGAACTCCCATTTAAATCCCATTACGGTCTGTCAGTCGGAAAATTGCGGCAGATGAAACGGAACGAATAAATACAGATTGATGCGGGTCATCGAGACGCGATTACCCGGCAGCCAATCCGGCTGATTTTTCCTTCGATACGGTTCTCACAGAAACGGAGGCTACGTCGTTAAACAACCATTTGGCTAATAGTTCGCGTGCTCCGGTATCCTCGGCGATCCTGGCATCCGATAGCAATCGGACAAAGAACCCGTGCGAAAACTACGCGGAGGCATCTCACGCACATAATCGAGTTACAGGGTGGCAGGGATAATTGCTGACGCGCGCGAAAAAAAAAAGAAAAAAATCTAACATCTTGTTTGTCCTACGTCAAAAATCATTATCATTCCGAGCGTAAACGCGTGAAACGCGTCCCGGTTTCGATAACGATCCTCGTTCGTTGGTCGCTTAGAAATGGAAAAAAGGATCCCGTGGGTGGTGGACCAGAGGGACGTTGATGATGATGAAGAGACGGAGGAGAAGAAGAAGAAGCGAAATGAAGTCGGTGCTCGAGGTCGTAGAATCGCGCGTCCAGACGAGGATGCATTAAACCTAATGGGCCTTCTTTCGCGTAATTGACGATACCGCGGGTGGCCTTGCGTTTCCCGCAGAGATGGGTTTTACGACTTCATTCGAGATACGGGAACGCGGGGCCCCCGAGGAATTCATCATCGGCGAACACGAAGGCGCTGGACGAATCCTTTTGGACGGCAGGCCGTGGACGAGCGCATAAAAGCTGGCGCGGCAGCCTCCTGGGGTGTGCTACGATGCTAGGCCTCCGATAACTGAATTCTTCGCGTTTCCTTCGCGTTGTTGCTTTTTCGTTTTTCTCGCCAAATCCTTGGACACTTTAGAATCGGAGGCCCGCGCAAGAAACGAACGGATTAAACGAGGTTTCGTTTATCCGAAAAATAATCGAGCTTGCAACTGT
The DNA here is from genome assembly GCA_028454225.1 of Lasioglossum leucozonium. Classification (NCBI taxonomy): domain Eukaryota; kingdom Metazoa; phylum Arthropoda; class Insecta; order Hymenoptera; family Halictidae; genus Lasioglossum; species Lasioglossum leucozonium. Next base: position 15,343,375 of record CM052215.1, on the reverse strand, counting down.
TGCGAGCTAGACACGGCCCACTAAAATAATGTTTTATTACGCTACTGCGGCGTGTTGTTTAGCGACTGCGTTGGGCCCGGTACGTGACTTTTGTAGTTTGGCTACGGTGTTGGGCCTGTCTTCGCCACTTAAGTGCCGTCCGTACTTGGGTACCTTCGAGTCTGTCCTTGCCATAACATTCGTTCTCTAGCTCCAGCGCAGAAAATCCCAAGTTTGATCGCCAGATGTGCAACTTTGGCAAGAATGAAGAATTTGGAATGCTACGAATACAGAATCTTTTGTTCCGTCCACCCCCAAACTGTCCCAAAAGTAGGGATGACTTCGTTAAAGGTGGGAGGACCGATATGATAAATAGGAGAACTCTCGGTCCTCCAGGTCAGTTGTTGTTGCTAAAAAGTCACGTTATACATCAGTCGTTTTGAAAGTATATTTTGTTAACTTAAAAATTGTGTTTTACTTAAATATCCTACCAACCCTATCCCTATAAACAGTGATAGGGTCCAACGCGAGTCGCGACAACGGAAATAAAATTTCGAAACGGAAAGTTACACCGTCCGTTTGACTTTAAAAAAAGTCTAGCCGCGGACGCGTTCGAATAACACGAGTAATAATAGAAAATCCTCTCTCGCGTCCTCAGAAACGGTGGCAATCTCTCTCTCTCTCTCTCTCTCTCTCTCTCTTTCTCTCGAAGCAACGAACGGCCGAGATCTCCGAAACAGTCTACGGCGCGTACTCGAGCGAGTATATCTTTGTTGCGCAACCGCCTCCATTGTTTACGCTCGGACGTTTTGCCGGCCGATGAACACAAAGCACGTATCCGCAATTCTAATCAGCGCGCGTGCATACCTGGGCTCCCCGGCTGCAACGCGTGCAACGCGTGTGCACCGGACAAGTCCGAGTCCGCGCGGCGCGGCACGGCGGCAGCATCGACGGCACAGAGAGCGCTCAAAAGTTGTATCATCGGCCCGTACCACCGACTGTGACTATCTACAGCCCGCATCTTCCGCCGTCCATCTTCTACACTCCCGCCTGGATTACGTCGCTTCGCGATGGAAACGGCCGCCTTACCACGAAGAGCGCCTATGCCATACCTTCTTCTTCTTCTTCTTCTTCTTCTTCTTCTTCTTCTTCTGTTACTACTGGCTCACTTTCACTCGTCATCGGCGACCGGCTTTTCCGCCGCTTTCCGAAACTTTCCGCCGGATGCTCGACTTTTCCGAACATTTCGACACCGGACCAACGGCTTAAACCTTGTACACACCCTGTGTCCACGATCCACAGCGATAGACTGGTCAGCGAAACGCAAAATTTTCTAGAAGAGATAGTGGAACTTGAAACATTCGAGGAAAATCAAAATTCAAGGATACTGTTATATTATCTTCAATCTATTAAATATGTTCAGAAAGGAAATAAACTTCTATGCCACTCCAATTTGTTGTAATTCGCATAAAAAATTTTTATTGAGATCCGTAGTCTAGTTGCGAGCGAAATAAAAATTCTCCATCTAAATTTGCAACAAACTGGAGTGAAACTGAAACTTATTCTCTTTCTTAATACGGTCAACAGGTTGAGAATATTATAGCAATAATTTAAAATTCGTCTAATGTTTTTACTGTTTTATGTTATACCTGCTCATTTTTGCCATAAGTAATTTTATTAAAAATTTTCATAACGCTACACAGACGAGCAATTTCGAATGTTCGGTATGTCGACTGTTAAACGACCTAAAAAATTCGGCTGTGACCGGTGGAATTTCAATAATGTTTCAGACATCGAGGCAGAGTGCCAGGACGACTACATGAAGATCCGGATCGGCTTCAACGGTTCGTTCACCGGTCTGCTGTACTCGGCAGGTAAGAGGTTTTCGAGGGGACTCGCGAAATGACGATCTGGGATCACGGACGTGACGCGGAAAGAAGCCAATCGAAACCGTCCGTTCGTATCACGTCTCGAACCCTTCGCGACCGCGCGCCATGCCACACCACTATATCTATCTCGTAATTATCCTCGCGAGAGGCTCACGGCCCGATTGATGCCGGCGGTGACGAGCTAATGGCAGGAATTATCGTGGCGAGTCATCGTTCGACCGGCGAATTTTCCTTTTTCGCGAACCGGCCACGCCAGAACGGTCGGACGACGACGGTGCGCTTCCGTTATTTTGAAAGCGGCTTGCACGCGCGGCGCACGCGATGCGCCTGGAAATAGCGCGTCCTTGTTGACCATCGTACGGTTCCGACTGTATTAATTTTCCTCCGCGCGTCATTTATAGACGAACTCGGCTCTTTCTTGCCCTCTTACGAGCCTGTGCCGAGCGGTAAGCAAGCTTGGCTCGCGAGCGGGTTTATAGGTAAAGAAAAATCACATTTGCTATTGTTTGTAACGGCCTCGTAACTTTTAATATTACTGTTGGAACCGGTGGATAATAAATGTATTATACAATGCGTAATGATACTGGATATACAGGGTGTCCCAAAATTCCTTCAACTCCCGGGAATTGGAGGTTCTTCAGGTGATTCGAAGCAACATTTTCCTTTGTAAAAATGGCCGCCGCAGTTTCGTTTGGGAGTTATTAACGAAAAACACAGACCAATCGGGGCTCTGGCTCGTCCAATGGCAACGCGCGCTCGGCGGAACCTGTCGCCGAGCCGGAATCCGTTCACTATAGCTGCGCTCTGATTGGTCCGTGTTTTTTGTTCATGACTCCCAAACGAAGCTGCGGCGGCCGTTTTTACAAAGGAAAATGTTGCTTCAAATCACCTGAGGATCCTCCCATTTCCGGGAGTTGAAGGAACTTTGGAACACCCTGTATGTTTGTAATATGCGAGCTACGAGTACGTGTTTACACTTCAAAGGTCTATCAGAGAAGAAGGTTATACTTACGACGCAAACGCGCATTACAATATAATATGTAGTGCCCAACAGGTGTTGCGATTATACAATGATACGAAAGATTTCTACAGTTATAGCTTTGATTGATCGCGACTTTACTGTAGTTTGGCGGCAGCAAAAAAGGTGTGTGCGTGTGTGAGAGAGAGGAGTCGTCAAAGTGGACCCTGCCAAGCAGAATTGCGCGAACAAGATTGTCGTTATTAGGGACATTTGGTGAACATCGGAGCATTATGAACCGATCGATTGTAATTGCAGGCTACTCCTACGACCCGGACTGCATGTACGTTAACGGGACGGGCCGCGATTACTACGAGTTCTACATTCAGCTGAATCGGTGCGGCACCCTCGGCGAGAACACTCATCATCAGGACAGCAGAAAGAATCCCACAGTACGTAAAACCGAACATAGTCTCCTCTCGGTTCGTTAGGATCGCAGCGTGAGTCGGGCGTTTGACAAGGAATAATAATGATTAACGTCCCGCGGGAAAAATCACCTACCTTCCACCACCACCACTGTCTCACCTGCCCCTGATCATTCGAAGCTCTTATTTCGCGATTGTCCCGACCCGGACGTTTAACGATCGGCTGGATGTCTAGAGGCTTCGAACGTATTAATGCAACACCGCGCGCACTTTCCGAGGCACGGTCCCGGTCGGCTCGAATTATAAAGGAGAGGCCCTCATAATTCTGTTACGTTCTGCTTATACGATTTATTAAACGCGGCCGGCCGCGAACGTTCCCGTGATTTATCGCGCGGTGCACCGAGACGCGTTTGTTTGCCCGTGAAACGCGATTAGTCCGACCGGGGACTTGTCTGTTTTAATAGAGCGCGCGTACGCGCACACTGGCACGAGGCATTTCTTATTATTTTTCGTCGGCTTTATTCGTTTCTTCCTTCGCGTTCTCGTTTTCTTACCGGCGATGGCGGGATTTACGACTCTCCCGCGAAACGTTACAGAAAAACCTGATGTGGAACACGGTCACGGTGCAGTACAACCCGCTGATCGAGGAGGAGTTCGACGAGCACTTCAAAGTGACTTGCGAATACGGCTACGACTTCTGGAAGACCGTCACATTCCCATTCCTCGACGTCGAGTAAGTGTGCAAATCGGTTTACACGCGAATCGCCCCGGCAAATCGGCTGCCAACGCGCCGACAGGACTCTGCCGATTCACTTTCGTTCGCTTCGTACACGAACAAAAAGAAAACATCGAACCGCGAATTTCCGCTGAATTAAAATGCAGACTTCTATGAATAGTGGACTGGAAAGGATCTACGGTGATCGCGATGATCTCGATTTATCGATTTCCGTCCTGTGCGCGTTGCTGTTGGACAGCGGATCTTTTTGCAAAATAAGAATTGTCTGAATTCTAACAAGTCAGGGTGAAATTGGAATTTATTTTCTTTCTTATGAATTTTTACTGTTTCAATTCACACCTGCTCAATTTTCTCATAAATGCATAAAGTCCGCAGAATTTTTATTTTCCATAAAGAACCCGAGTAAATCCGAAAAATCCATTGGACGATACGATCGATAAATACTGCTTTCGTTCTAGGAAATTATGAACGTCGAACTAGTTTTAACACCTCGCGAGTAAAATGAATAGTGCGAGGGGTAAATTGGTCTGCGGCAGCGTTAACGCGCACTCTCGTAATTAGGTCAGCGGACACAAGCATTCCAGCCGGCGATTTTGGCGGGGCGGCCAGGAAATGGCTGAACGTCCTAGTGCCGGATAACGGGCGGCCGTTTCTCCTATCAGCCTAACGCGAGTATCTTCTTCCAGAGTGGCGACGGGAAATCCCGTAGTGTTCACCCTGCAGCCACCGGAGTGCTACATGGAAATCAGATACGGTTACGGGACCACTGGAACTAGAGTGGCTGGACCAGTTCGTGTCGGCGATCCTCTGACTCTCATTATCTACATGCGCAGCAAATACGGTACGCGCGCATAACTGCACGCATTTTGCGCATACAGAGCTTCCCCTACCCTAGCACCGCGTGGTCGTACCACCAGCGAGAGATAAACCTAATCGCGCGGCGCCCCGTAACATCTGCCGAGTGTTATTCGTCGGAATAACGGGACACCGCCGGAGACCCACTTAGCTTAACGTCGCTTTCCCTCCCCCCCGGAAAAAACTAATATTAGATTGGTTATCCCGGATCGATGTCGCCGGGAACTTCCTCTTCCGATGAAGAAGGGTCGCCCTTTGCTCGGGCCGACTCTCTCGGAGGGTCTTGAAGGGCGGACCTTAAGATTCCCAGAATCTATTCCGGGAAAATTGTCATTGCGCCTCTGTCCCTTCTGAAGTCTGCCTGGTTGTTTTATTCAATCCTCTCCGAATGATGAGATCCTCTGTCCATTTGGATCTTTGCTGATGCTTAATCTTCTCTCTGTGCGCTATTCTCTCTGTGCTCTATGCAATTTTTCAGCAAAATGTAAAGAAAAAATTTGTGAGAGTTTATTCATCTTCGAAAGAGATAAATATATAATACTTAAAAATTTTGAAAGATATCCACTGGTAGCACTCTTAGATAATCTTTGGAAATTTTCCATTCGTGAACTTTTTATTTCCGTTTCTATCAGCGTGCATTTGCATTAGCTTAATAATGACTTTAGTTGTTAATTAACTTAACACTATTGAATTTTAAGAAAGTATAGACTTTAATTGAGGGTTGAATCGAAAGAAAATTACAAGACGAGTAAAAACGGTTAAATCAGAATTAAAATGATCGACTAAATCCCTCTGCGTCCCCGTTTCTCGTCAAACAGTGCAACGATTGTTCTTCTCGCCAGATGGTTTCGACATAGTCGTGAACGACTGCTACGCCCACAACGGCGGCAACAAGCGGATCCAGCTGATCGATCAATACGGCTGCCCGGTGGACGACAAATTGATCAGCAGATTCCGTGGATCCTGGTCGGAAAGCGGCCTCTTCGAGACTCAAGTGTTCGCGTACATGAAGACGTTCAGGTTCACCGGCTCGCCAGCCTTGTACATCGAGTGCGACGTCAGAATGTGCCACGGGAGATGTCCGGTACGTAGATACATACATACGTATCTTGATAACCAACAACTTCGGGTCCGGTTGAATTGGCCGGTCTCTGAATGGAACGGTTCATTCATATTTTCCACTCACCTGTTGCGGTTTACGACTATGTCCAGAGCCAGCCGTGCCACTGGAGGAACGCCAAGAACGTGGCTAAACGATCCTTGCCGGAAATCGGCGGCCCATCGACACCTGCGACCAGTCTGTCGGAGAATGTGAATCTTTTCCAGTCGTTGCGCGTTCTGCAGGAAGGCGAGGCCGACACCGAGTTCTTCCAGAACTCGACCACGGCTTATAGAAATGGTAATTTCTAGAATACGATTATGATCACTCTTATCTCCTCTACGACAATAGTACTAATGATTAAAAAATATTTCACCATGATGACTGCGAAAGTTTATTTCCAATTTTGATAGACATACTTTAAGAAAGTGGAATCGATTAAAATCCTATATTTCATGGGAACACTCTCTGTAGATCAGAAACAAGTAAAAATCCTACTAGATTCTGTATAGTACAATTTTGAATAGTATTTGTTGAGAATTTTCATACGCCGTCTAATAATGGTATATAGAATTTGTCGTTTCACGATATAAATATTAGTAAAATTCGCAATGATTCACAGAAATGAAAATAAAATTGCTCGACAACGAAGAAAGGGGGTGGACGTTGCGTTTATTGATTTCCGTGTACGTTTCCTTTCGCAGGACCCAGCGAGGCGACGAACGACAGAGTGTGCCTAAGATCGACGGTCCTTAGCACGATGATAGGGATCACCTGCGGTTTCCTCTGCATAATGGCAGGAACGATATTGGCCATGTGTTCACGGATGCGGAGACAGGCCAGGGAGAAGCTGCTGTCCGACAGCATAAGCTACATGACCCACAAGGGTAGAATCAACTAAACGCGGCCTCTACGACTGTACTTGCGAACCTATTTTCTACTCCCCTCTTCTTGACCGTTCCACGGTACGCGCGTACCCGCTGAGCGATCGGCGAAAGTCCTTGTCGGTAACGCGAGGACAATCTCACTCGGTAATGTAGACAGCGGTCGGCAAGAAATTGCGAACGACAGTGTCGACAGCCAATAAGGAAGACCGCGAGACACGCGCTCGAAGAAATTAACAGGTCCTCATCATTAATAGGCTCCTACTTGAACGCTCAGACAAAAAAAAAAAAAAGAAAACGAAGAGTCGAACATTGTGATGATCGTGCGATTAGGTATATACGATTTTAAGAAACACTGTCGGTAAGGAGATACAGAGTTGCCGACTGAACTCGCTCGTCCTTTTATCGACCACGCTTTCTCCCTGTTTTCTGTCTTCTTCTTCTTCTTCTGCGGATAGAGAAGGAACCTTCTCGTTTATCGCGTGTACAAGCGAGTTGCCGTCCGTCGATATTAACGATTCAAGGCGAATTTAGAAGTCGAGGATTTTGCCACGACCTGTTTGTCGAGCGCGCGAGCAAGAACATTGTTTGAAAAAATATTCCGAGAGGAAGACGCGACGGAGGATTTTATAGTGGTTCTGGACTGCCGGTCTTTATGCAGATTGCCATGTTCGTAGGTTCTTTTATAACACATGCGAATAGGGAATGAATTTCATTAGAAATTGATACAAGGTTTCTCATGGTAATGATAAAATGAAAACACTGTTGATTTTTAGTGACACGTGTTCTCTTGTAGGACGGACGTTTTACATGCAATAGAAATGCGTAAAAGCCGGCAGTTCAACGGTCGTATTAACGTAGGGACGTCTCTTTGCTCGTACGGTCGACGTCGCAGGAGATTAAAATAAATACCTAGATAACAGGCACCTAATGCCGTTGATGAGATTCAGTAGTTTAAGTATGTCCAATCACATTACTCGCCATATTCAGGAACGCAAAAATTAGCGGAGCCTCCTTGTCGCAGCTGAGCAAACCGGACGTGTTGATTGAATTCTGCTTGGAAATTTCTATGAACACCTTTGCATTTCTGTTTCGGTGGAAAGAAAAAGCAAACGTTTATTCTCTACTCGATATATTTATTTACTATTACGCTGTATTACATAAAATGACAGCAGATGAAAAAAGAGAAAAAAGATGAAGAAAGGGCTGCTTCGTCGAGGCAAGATGGAAACTCGAGGTTTCTGAATGTTCGCGAATAATACACTAACGTATGATTTATACATTACGCTATATAACAAGCAGCCACAATATCTAGGTTTATACTATCATATGCATACGGTATAATACAGCGACCAGTGTCTTGATTTCCTTAAATATTTTGTACCCTCTTCTCGCGGGAACGGCCAGCGAGGATTAAATAATATTTTGCGAGACCGCCCCGCGCGTAATCGGGGGAGCCAAAGAAACGTAGCCCAGCTCTCGTCTTAATATTTATTCCAGATTATCTCGCCGATGTCTCTTTACTCGCGCGACACATTTTAATCGTCAGCCCGGTGAAATATTAATTTCCCCTCCTGGTCGTTCCGGGGCCCCGTTTCATTCGTTCTCGGGAAGATCGAACATAGACAACAATCGTAAACAATACCCATTCTCACACGGACCAATCAGCACGATCTACTCGATCCACTGATCCACTGCTCGATCGAATTACTTGTAAATATAGTACTGTACGATGCATAATATTTATAATTAAGCTCGTGTGTATCAAGGTTTCCAATAAACTTTAGAAGGAGTAACCGTCTTCGTTTCGCTTTGTTTATCGACAGCGGTCTAATTGTTGCAAAAATGTAGATCCTTGAATTCTTAAATACTCAAACTTTTAAATTTTCAAACTGTTTCTATTTCATGTTTCTGTCTACTCGCTTCGAGAACACAAAAATCTGCAATAATTTTTCCATGTCAACAAATATACTGAAAAGGTATGTAAAGAAATTAAATTAGATACCCGTTTATCGGCGCGAAACCGTTCCGATTAACCGAAAATAATCGAAACAATCGATAAAGCTGTATAAAAATTTACAGATCGCAAGGAGATCATCGGTAGAGCCGGAACGCTGACAATTTTATTGATCGTCGGGAGTCAGGGCCGAGCGAGAGACCAGCGTGACGAAAGGGGGCTTCTACCTGGCCGATTTTGAAAAATTCGACGTGTCCCGGGATCACAATGGCTGCGGCACGGAACGAATCGTGTTTCCCAAACAGCGGCATCCTTCACCGAGTTCCGAGCATCGTTCTCAAAGATCGCCGCAAATGGCCGGTCCACGGCCAGGGAAAAGTGAAAACCCACGCGATACTTCATCCGCAAAACGAGCCCGAACTGCCGCCATTTGTCGGCCGATGCTTTTTCGATAACGAAAGAAAAATACGGTAGTCCGAAGGCTGGGCATTATCGATGCTCGCACTATTGTTGGACAGGTAAAACGTTTCGAGTGCTGCCAGAGCTGGAATGGTTGACGAGATGCGTTCTCTGAGCGTCCCACATTTTTCTTTGTCGTCGCTTCGGCTTGCATCGGTCGCTATACCGCTCGCTAGACTGCGGATTTGTATGCAAGCTAACAATTGCATCGGTACAAAAGCGGGGCAAAGAAAATGGTTATTTTCTATTAAATAGTTTATCGGTGTCTTTAAATTCATTCGATTCTTTTATCGTTTGTTGCCATAAATAAATAAAATCACCAGTCTATTCGTCGCTATTTTAATAATAGAGATTTAGTGTTAGTGAACGGTTTGCTTCCAGCTATTAATTATTACTAGCATTGTTTTTAATTGTCGCTTCCGCGCAACGTCTTCGGTTTCCGAATCCTGATTACATTCTTAATGCAATTAACAGTCGAGTCGACAAAGGACGCTCGCGTCAGACAATAAAATTGTAGCCAGGCTGCAATATTTCGCCGGTGTGTCGCCGCTCGCGAATGCATTAATCCGTTTTCGCCTCGCGCCAGCATCGCTGTCCCGGCGATTTATTTATCGCAGCGACTCTTTTATTGAAATTAAAAGCGGTGCCCGCTATCGAGGGTGTGGGAGAGCAGGAGAAGGTCGGTATCGATCGAGATATACGTACGTATCGAATTACTGGCGGATTATCGTCGAGCGAGGATCAACGACGCGTCGCCGTGGCGCACGATAATTATTTCTGCGTTAGCCATAATTATTGCTCGGGTGGCAATTAATTCCTGCCGGAGCGGCAATTAATTTATTGCGGCTTGATTAATCGCCGCATGCTCGCCGGCCGAGACACAGTTCGTTACTGTGCTGCCGGATCGCGCCCTTTTGCCACGCGAACCGAGCCCTCTCGCGAAAAGAATTCGCCCGTGGAATTTCCATTATACGAATGAACCTTAGCTTTCTTGAATTACGTATGTATATCGATTAGTAGTCTGTACATGCTGCCTTAGAAACATAACGAGTTTTAATTTATTTGAACTTTGGCTATTCGTATTATAATATCTGCTCTATTAAATATATAGTTAGTTAATTATTTACCACGAGAGGGTGTCATTCTCAGATAGCACGCGACGTTTTAATCACGTCTTTTTTATATCAAATTTAGGTCTGAACGTCTCACGTCTTGAATTGAAGTCTAAAGACCTACCGTTTCCGAACAAAAGACGTTCAGGAGACGTTCGGGAGCCGTCTTTAAGACGTCTCTGTGCTATCTGGATCTGGCCAGTGATGGTAGGAATAGTGTTAAAATATTTGTGATTGTTTCTTGCAGATTATTCTTTCTAGAATGCTTTCTTCAACCGACTCATGCCTAAATTAAACTGTTTCTGAAACGCTGTTATTAAAATGCATTTTGCGCGTGGTTTTTCATTCGGAGATTTATCAAGAACGATGGAAGAATCGCGCAGATCGCGGTGGTTGGGTTAGCTACTTTTTCCATTTGCATGGAAGTAGGTGCGCGCACAGTCCAATATTTCAATCGTCCGTGGTATCTCGTGGCAAATTCGAGCGTGTACTCCTCGACTTGCAACTTCCGGTCGGCGAAACGCATCGTTGCAAGAGAGGCGGATATCAAAATGGAATCTCGCGGTCTAATAAATACTCTGTTATCACGGCTAATCGAGTTATCGCGTTTGATACGCCGCGAGGAAGCCGGCCGGGATCTACGACATCGAGTTCGTGAAACTCCGCTTGGTATTCGCTGTCTCGTAAAATCTCTGCTGCAGCTGGTGAAGAGACAAAGGTTGATTTGTTCGCACGAAATCAACAATGAAAGTCCGAAGAAGAATATTCTAGATTAATAGATAATTAGTCAGTCGATTTTTATACTTTTATTGCATTCTTTTTCGTGAATGAAGCGTATAAAAATTATCTCCGCGCCATAAATCGTGGCAGATAATCGTAAAAAGAATTCCTGTCACGGAGAACAATGACGGTTCGCGAAACGTTTCAGGAACGTCTTCGTACGCGTGGATCACAGCGGTGTCGGTCGTCAGCGTGGTAAAGCACGTCGTGTGTACATACACTTAATAAAATAGAGGTGTGGAGTACCGCGATAGCGGCTCGCGGAAGTTATGCCCGACCGGAATCGCTGTTAAGTCTCCGCGGTTGGCAACGTTTGCTGAATTATTGCCGGGCGAATGCTGCGCATAATTCGACGACACGACGCGTCGCGCGCTAGCTGTTTCCCCGTTTCCCTAACCGGATAGAATTTAAGGGAGGATCCTTTTTAACACGGCCGGTTGGTCGTTCCAAAAATCCATGCAACTGCCGTATTAAATTTGGTAACAAGCTAAGGCTGCCGATACAATAAATTCCACATTTTCCATAAAATATCGAACCGCGCGAAAAAATACATTTCTGCAAATTCCCATTTTTCAAGCGGCCCCCGATAAATTGCGGCGGAATCTCCCGAATAAACATCGGGCGAACGATCAGCTGAAAACCGTTCGAACGGAAACGCCCGACTCACCGTGTCGATCGTTAAACGTCGATCATTAACAACGCCGATAATCTTCGAAACAGATTAGCGATTGGTTAGCGTTTAATAAAGCAAACACTCGGCCCCGCGCAGATAGCCGGCGAAATATGGCGTCGGCGTCGTCTTACGCATTTTTCAGCGAACCGATCGATCCCGATAAAACGCGAAAAAATAAAACAAGAACCGGGGGAGCGGGGAGAGGGGCGAGGGCTGAAAACGTACGAGCATTTCGCGCACGCCCGAAGCGTTCGTTTACCTTTGATTAAATCATTTCATTGAACACGGCTGACTGGTTCCCGGCGCGTTGCGGCGCGGAGCGATTCGCCAGCGAGATTAAACCTCGGGGAGGTAGCTCCGCGGCCAGATAAACTCTGACAGATGCTCTCCGACGATTTCCGCCGTGACCTATCTGCGTGCATAACTCAGGGGCCCTTCTCGCGTGATTTCGCGTGATCACCGGCACTCGGTAATGAGGGTGTCCCGGAGAAAAATTAGCTGGAACGCGGCTCCCGGGACCCGAATTCGAGGAGCCTCTCGCGCGAATCGTGAGATTCGACTCGCCTTCAGCGAATTAAGTTTCAGGAACCGAGCCTGAGGACGCTGCAGATCGCGGTGGTCAGAACCTGAGTTAAGTTCCGGGAAACGAGCAGTGGACGTTGTTGCAAATCTTGGTCCTCGGCCCGCTTTAAAATGGGAATTTATTTTCAGGAACTGAACAGTGAACCTTACAAATCGTGCTGTTCAACCTGTTATTAATTACGAATCAACCTTCAGGAACGCGAATATTGCAAAATGTTCGTTGCGAAACCTATGAGAAATTTGATGGATTTATGACAAAAATTAGCGTAATTTGAATCAGTAGACACATTAGAAGAATTTTAAAATACAGTTATATTATTATTTTCAATATAATATAATATAAGTATAAGTACAGTATACAGGGTGTCTCAAAACTCCTTCAACTCCCGGAAATGGGAGGTTCCTGAGGTCATTTGGAACGACATTTTCCTTTTGCAAAATGTCAGGTGGGGCTTCGTTTGGGAGTTATTAACGAAAAACACGGACCAATCAGAGCGCGAGCTAGACGCGAACTGTCTGCGCGCCGGCTGTATCTCCTACTGCCAGCACGGCGGTCCGCCGCGACGAAGAAATGAACAAGCGAAAAGAGCAGAAATAGATTGAATTAATTATTGTAAAAACTCACATAATTCAGCGTAAATCCATTTGTATTGATCTATGAGACTGCTCGCGAGCAGTCTCATAGATCAATACAAATGGATTTACGCTGAATTATGTGAGTTTTTACAATAATTAATTCAATCTATTTCTGCTCTTTTCGCTTGTTCATTTCTTCGTCGCGGCGGACCGCCGTGCTGGCAGTAGGAGATACAGCCGGCGCGCAGACAGTTCGCGTCTAGCTCGCGCTCTGATTGGTCCGTGTTTTTCGTTAATAACTCCCAAACGAAGCCCCACCTGACATTTTGCAAAAGGAAAATGTCGTTCCAAATGACCTCAGGAACCTCCCATTTCCGGGAGTTGAAGGAGTTTTGAGACACCCTGTATAATAAATAATGTTAGTATAATATAATATTATCATTTTCAATCGATTAAACGATTTTGTTGAGAAAGAAAATGAGTTCGTGGTGATTCGAGCAGAAAATTATTATTTTTCATAAAGACCCTGCTGTCTATTCTTGGTAGCGTTCAGAACAGCAACAAAATGTTTGCAGTATCATCGAACTGGAAACCGGCAGGGCTCGTGTTTATCTTGGGAAGCAGCGTTTTCGTCTGGCAATGAAATTTCCATGGGAACTTCATTCCGCCATGAATTATATCGGCATCGGCTCGACAGTGTGCCCATTTTAGGGCCGAATTAACGATTCGAATGGCAACGATTTCCCCCGCGAGGCTCGCCGTCGACGCGAGTCGCGCGCGATTAATGCCCGTCCACGACTGTTATTTTCGCGAACGCGAAATTTCTTTTTCATTAAGATGCTATCGCCTCGGGAATAATTGGTCGATGGAACGATGGGTTGCCAACCGGGCAACGTGTGTATATCGATTCCTCGATACGCCGTATCGGGTTGCTCGATGCTCATTTGCATGGGAAAGAAGGTGCCAATTTTCCTCTGATAAGCGGCAGTCTCGAGCTGGAACGACAAGCTACTTTGTTCAGCCGTTGCGTTGTTGTCGTTCTTGACGGCCTTCCCTTCGGCTTTTGCTCGCCTTCTTCTTTTCATGCCCGAGACAACGCGCTGCGATCTTTATCTTCGTCGTCCTAGCGGTTCGATCGACGCCTCGGAAATCTTTAATATTTGATCTCTCGCGAAAAAGTCGGGGTGGACTCGTATTATAATAATTACGGTTGAAGAGAAGGTCACTCGGGGACTGCGTCCTGCTACGATTCAAACGTCTTTTTGTTCTCTAAGGATTCCTGGCAGGTGGTTCATTTTGCGTAAAGATCTGCAGACTTGAGACAAGAATTTTTTTATTTTGCAAGCTTAAATGGAACTGCCCATAGGGGGTTTTAAAACTATGCATTATGACTAACATACACAGCACCTTCCAACATTAGTAGTATAGATACAGCAGAATATAAATTACATTGTTTGAAAATTTAAAGAGAGTGAAAAATCAATAAAATGATTTTACATGTAAGAATTATTGAAACGAGTTCATCTGACTCGAGAAATGTCCCTGAAACATTCTCATACGAAGTCACCTTTTCCTATAATAATCACTCGGTACCACCAGATGCTAGAAGAGCCTATGAAACAAAATGGAGGTGCGGGCCGTCAAAAATGACGGGTCCGCTCGTCGTCCATTATTCGGCGAGCCAATCAACCGATGGATTCCGCCTCGTCGTCCATTACCCCGAATTAACCGGCTTCTGGAACGAGTATTTAATCTCCCAAATGAGCCCACCCCTTCACCCCCGGATGAGCCAGGTGCCTGGTATCGCGCGCACGGGGTGCAATTAAAATTCAGGGGCCATTTAATCAGGCACCGGCGCGGCGCGGCGCGACGCGACTCGAGGAGTGGCTGGCCGTCGACGAATGGGAGCGAATCTGTAGGGTGCAGCTAAACAGAGCCCCCGAAGAACGCTAACGAGCGTCCACGTGCTCGTTAACGCGAGAATGCGACTTGGACCGCGTTAACGAAATTTACGAACGCGCCGCGCCGCGGTGGCTGCTGGGTAACGAGTCTGCGTTTCCTCGGCCGGTTTTCGGTCCATGGGCCACTCTTAATCCCGAGATCTACGGATCCAGCTCGATCCGGACTGGCTGTGAACGAGGACACTCAAGGTGTTTTAATTCTTCGATGGAGTTCAAATGCGAAAATATTTTTAGATCTATGAGCAATTAGAAGCATGCTTAATTGTTTGGTAGGCACTTGAATGTTGGAAATACTTTGACAGATCGTCGCATAAGCACGAATCGCGTAATTGTAGGTCATTAGGTACGCGACGAAAAGCAATTTAGCGTGTGGCACAGATCCGCTTTGATCCTAAAGAGACAGAGTCAATCGTGAAACCGTCGCGTCGCGTCGGATAGGCAAAGCCGAGAAGGCTAGTTTCCCAGTTGCGCGGCGCGCGGCGATTCGCGTGGCTGCCACTTAATTTGACTTACTCGGTGAAAGGAGGAGACTCTCCGCTAACTAGCAGAGCCCGCCGGTGATACGAGAAACAGCTTGTTAACCGTTCAGCACTCGGTGATAACTTGAACACAGGTTGCGCGCGTAAACATCGCCTCCTCGCGTCAACGCGGCCAACAATTCATTATTACTTCCTGATGACATGTTCCCGAACGATTCGCGACGATCGTCGGTTACGCAACCGGCTGCATTCGCGGACTCTCGCACGAATTTTCGACTCGTAACGAGTGGCCTGTCGCGCGGTGCAATTAGCGCGCCCAGGCTACGAAATGGTATTTCCACTTCGTACTTCGTCCACTTGTCACTTCGTGTCGAAAGGTGAAAAAATTCTCTAACGATTTTACCGAAATATTTTGGAAGATCGATCATAAAGGTTTTGAAACGAGACCGGAGGTTTCGTAAACGATTCAGAGTGCTAATATTTTTGTAGCCACCGCAGCTCGCGCAAAAAGTTTTACCCGGCCATGCAACTGCCACTCGAAGTCGCCCCTACCGTTTAATTCCCATAAATGACAATTCCCATTGAAGGAAGCCGTAAAAGGTTCTGCGCGCGTCTCACCAAGCCACGATGGCTAGATACTATCCCGGTGTAGGATCCGATCGGATTAGCATAGATTTCCGCGTTCTCCGGTAGAAGCGGCGCACCACGAATCCGGAATTGCTCGGCGATAAATTCTGTGTTTGAAAAAAAAAATACCGTAAACCGCTTTGGGAACCTCGAATATTCGATAATTAATCGACTGAATCTTCTAAAATCACTGAACCCTGGTTCTCTTCACTTCTGAGAAATCCTAATTTTATATAAAAACGACAATGAAGAATAATTTTCTGAAATAAAGGAATCCCTACTTTCTTAAACTAAAACATGCTTTTGTTATACCAAGATAATGGGCGTTCACGGCTCGACCAGAAAAAATTCATATTTTACGCTGCTCGCATAATTATCGACGTTATTATCCGATAAGCGGGGCCCAGGAGCGCGAAAGTAACAAGCGTAAGAGGCTCCGGTGATCTTTATCGATCGCTCGATAATCCCTGCTGGTCGATCCGGGAAACAAGAAACGAGGAAATCGCTCGAGATCTCCGTCGAGGAAGTTTTAAAGCAGCGTCGTCGACGATCGATGCCGACGCACTTCGACTTCACCTGACCGACGATTTACGAGCTGACATTTTTTTGCGCTCGGCCACGGTCTATCCGCTCGAAGATCGGCCCGTAATGAGGCTTAACGATCGCCCCGAGAGAGAGAGAGAGAGAGAGAGAGAGAGAGAGAGAGAAAGAGAGTGCACGTTGACGCTCGCGCTCGGCCACGGCAGCTCCTCCGTTCGAGAGACCAGACGAAAAATGAATACGTGATTCACGGCGCGCATGCACGCCACCTTTTCGAGGGTGAAAAACCGAGGGAATCGATAGTCGCCGCGGTAACGCACCCCCCGAGGACTGCGGAGATGCAGTTTCTCGGATTGCAGTCACATTCGACCAATTTTTTCGGGCCTGTTTTCACGCGGGAGGAATTTTATAGCACTTTTGGAACCGCTTTGCTAATTTTATATGAATTTTTAGGACTTTTCCGAAGGGAGCAATTTTATACCAATTTTTTTGGAACTGTTTTGCTAATTTGGTGATCGTTGGAGCAACGACCTGGCTGTCGGGACTGCGACGGTGACAAAAGTATCAGGCGAAGGATTTGACTAACCGCGAGATGAACGCACTTTCGACGCAACGAAAGTTTACAATCGCGATCGTTCACCTCGCCAGCTGTTGTCGTTCGAGCAGCCTTCGACGAGACAAAATCTCCCGAAACGCGGTCGTTCTTATGCCACAAATCGCGATGGTGAGTTAATTTAGATTTAAAAACCGGGTCTAGGTTTTTAAACGACGGTTCAATTTTCCGTAGCACCGCTCGATGAAGAAGTACTTCGAGGTCCGGTCATGACAAGGCGCCCGTCCAGTCGGTAACGCATCGTACCCCGATGATAGTTATGCCGGCAAGAAACGCAACAATGATGTAAATAGATCGGATAAGGGTTTTCTTTGGGCAGTCTCGATCGCGATTGCCCGGCCAGTCCCCGTCGAATAAATATGTATGAGTAAAAAGGCCGCGTTTCTTGGTCGCGGCTTCGAAAATAGTTGCTTCAATCTTTCGGGCCGATTAAGAATGCACGCAAATTGTTCCGAGCTTAACCCCGGCCTCTATAACTCACTATTACAGATCAAATTGGCCAGATAGGCTTGTAGAACGTGCCCGAATGGGCATTGTTACAACGGCGTATTACCGTAATAGCGGCGATCATAGGATCGCTATGTAGTGGTTCTCGCCGCGGTGGTTCGCAATTGATTTATCCAGTGCCCGGGAAAATGATCGCGGTCATGAAACGATCGGAGGGAAGAGAAACGCCGAAGCGGGCGAAGACAGAACCGATCCTAAGAACATACTAATCGCCCGAGGATGAATAGCGAGGTTGAAGGTTCGAGCGGAGGACGGAGGATAGTGGGGATATCGATAGAGAAAAGATGTTTCCAAGTGGTTTCTCGAAAGAAAATGCCTGAGATCATCGTAACTGTCCGTACTACCTCGCTAGTAAACATACAGTCTCAAAAATCACCTTCCACCTAAAATGAATTCTATCAAAATCGATATCTACAAAACAACGAAACATTATCCACTGTAGAAAACAACCAACTGAAAATCATACGAATACATTACCAACAGATTTCGGAGCACGCGTCTCGATAAGTGCGGAAATTGGGGCTGCGTCTCGCCTCGGGCGTCCACATATACTCGTGCTCACCACCGAGATCATTACAAAATGAATCCTCGGACGTTCGTCGAACAGCTCGAATTAAAAGATTTTATTTTCGTCGAGGTAGATTGGCGATCCGTCACGCCGCTGCGCCGCGCCGTACGTTCGGGGGCTGCGGATCCCGGGACCGTTGAACGTGTAGGGCTGGGGTGCCGGGGATCGGGGGTCGGTGTAGAAGCTAAACGTGGCAGGAGCTAAGAGCCGGATCACCTAAGAGCAGATAGAGGAATCAGAAAGAACAGGCGGAACGTGCTGGAGACAGAGGAGGGTTAGGGGGGGGAGGGGTAGCGAGGTGGAGAGGGAGGTGGACAATCTGGAAACCCAACGCGATAACGCGAGGCGGAGGGGATAAATCGAGTGCGAGAGCGGGAAGCACAGGCGAAGAAGAAGGTGAAGAAGGAGGAAAGAAGACGAACACGAACACACACCGTCCGACTAAAAAGGACAAGCGAACCAGGGGCAGCGTACTGGATCACCGGCGCGGCGAGCAGATAGAGGAGCTAGAAGTAAAGCGGAGAGCGTTGCGCCGGCCAGGTGGGAACGAGAGGAGGTGGTCGAAGCGAGAGGGCAGAGATATAAACACGGGGCGAGTGGTGGTGGCGTTGGAGAAAGGTGGGGAGGACGAGCGCGGCGGTCGTTGGTGGGAGAGCGAGGCGGTCGCTGGGTTCTCGGGTGGGAGGAGGACGGAGAAAGGGCGTCGGAGTGGGGAGAGCGGGTTCCGAGTCGCCTATCAGCGTCCGGGGAGGCGGAGTGGGGGTCCGTGGGCGGTCCGGGCGCCGGAGTTCCCGCGTCGGCCGGCAGATGTCGAGTGGTCGCGCCCCTCGACAGGGTCTTCACCCCTGGAAAGGTCAGCGGTGGGCGGGCCGCCCATAGAATCGACGCCCAGGAACGCCCATCGTCGGCCCTCCCGCCGCTTCCTCGCCGCAGACGCTCCGCGGCAACCAACTGGACAACCAGCCCGGTCTGGATCCACAGCGTCGCACAACGGTTCTGTTGAAACTCGCGTCTACCAGCGCCGTGCAGGACCCTCCACACGTTCGCCAGCGGATCGTCGCCTGGACCGTCGTGTCCCGTCGACCCGTTTTCCGTCACCGGCCTCGTTCCCGTCCCTTTTTTGCTTCGGTTCTTGCGCACTGGTCGGAAATTCGGCAAAGCCCCGGCATATAATTCGAGTGCGCGTCGCCAGGCAGCCGGGATCTCGGACCCAGGCGTCCTCCCTGTGACCCTCCTCTACCGCGAGGATCCTCCGAGACACACGCCGCGGACACACACGGGACAGTGAGAGTGCGATGGATTATGGGCGTGTCGGGGCTCCGTTGCGGTCCGACGGGCCAGCGATGACCGAAGATCACCGTGGGAACGGCACCGGTCGCTGCCAATCGGACTGTCAGTCGAACGAATGAGTCGCCGGCACCGGTGAGAGGTCGATCCGCGGTGCTACGTGTCCGGGAAGGACTGTTTTCTCGAGAAGGATGAGCAACCACCTCGGGATCAGGTGTGCCGCACGGTCATGAACAGGGTCGAACAGTGTCCGTCGGCAAAGGACTGGAGTACTTAGTGCATGTGGGGATTAAAAAGTTCCCTTACGGTAGAGTGTATCGAGCAGGACAAGACATCCGCGAGCATCTTTGACCGACGACTAGACAGATATCCTGTCCCAGGATGATCGTCAGTCCAGGTAGCTACAAGCGGACGGAATCCGTGAGGTAGGTAAGCGACGAGAGCAAATCGAGCAACGACCACCTAAGCTGACCATCGAAAAACGAATTGAGCACGTCAGACGATTCCTTCGATATCATCATGAAGAGGTCCGGGACAAGCATGGCCTAGCTCTCTTTACCCGCGATCCTCCGCAAGCTCAACAATTTCGTCGCAAGAGGCCAGGAAAGCAAAAAATGTCGAGCACGTCCCCGGAGGCTTCGACGGGAGTGGAGTCGTCGGAGCTGCACGAGATCAGGCAGAATCACCTGTCGGGTAGGCTGGAGTCCGAGGACTCGGTGAAACGGGAGCAACTTCGGGGAGGCGACAACAACCCTGACAGCGATTGCGAGAGCGACACGAGCGAGGTGTTGAGCGTCGGCAGCGAACCGACGCCCACCAGCGTCGTTGGAATCCGGGGCTGTGGCTCGGTCAGGTACGATCAGGAGTCCGCGAGCAGCCGCGGCGGTGACTTTCGCGATGAGGACAACACGAGGACGTCGGCGACACCGTCGCCGTCGAGTTCGACGAGCTGCAACGACGCGTTTTATCAAAGAACATCCAACCACGTCCCGGCGCCCAGTCCGCCAGGGTATAGTCAGCCACCGTCGTCGCCTACAGCCTCGTCCGTGAGGTCTCCAGCCTCTTCGTCGGCCACGGCATCGTCGCCGGGCCGTCCCGAAGGTATTCAGGACGTCATAGTGCCCAGGTACCAGTCCAACCATCCGCAACACTTGCTGCCGAGATACTCCTCGAGGGACTCCGAGATTCTCGATTATCCAACGCGGGTGCAGCACACGTTGGGCCACGAGATCATCTACCCGACCGTCGAGAGGCTCCACAGAACTCCCATCAGCGTCCCACTGGTGACCAGGTTGTCTCTCTCGCCTCCGTCGGCCATGACGGTCACCGGACTCCAAGCAACCACCCCTGTCCTCCACCCTGCGGCCTGCAGAGACCCCAGAGAAACCGCCTCGCTGATGCCTCATCCTGGACAGCACCTCCATCACGCGAACAGCCACGTGCATCTGCATCAGACCTCCCAGGTGCAACACATCCCCGCGAACTCCGTGCACCAGCATCGACTCTCCGTCAACAAGATCCTCCAAAGAGACCCCGGCAGTCCTGTCTCGCCTGGAATCAGAGAAGAGAACGGCAGGACCGTGCCAGGCAGCAACGGTGTGCAGAACAACGGCATCAACAACACCAATCATCATAACAATCATAACAATAACAACAACCTGCAGCATCAAGCCGGGTTGAAGTTCAGTATAGACAATATTCTGAAGGCTGATTTCGGAAGGAGGATTACCGATCCCATTTCCCTGAAGAAATCAAGGCCTAAGAAGGTCTCCTCCAGGCCTATCGATCTAACGAAAGACTTTCTCGAGTCGTCGTCCGAGACCTCGGAGAAGAGCAGCTCGGAGACCAGTTCTACGACCAACACATCGCCGGGCAGTGTCACCGCGAACCCTGCTGCCAACGCGCCTGGACCACCTGCGACCGAACCTGGCAAGCAGCTACCCTGGCCAGCGTGGGTCTACTGCACCAGATATTCGGATCGACCTTCCTCTGGTGAGTTCTGCTCTGTGGATCATCCTCGTGCACTCTCCAGGTCATTTTCGGTTGGATGGAAACCTCCGGGGTTCATCTCTAAGTGTTAGTTTCGCGGAATTTTTATTCGAGAGTCGTTTATTCGAGAGACAGCACATTTTCGATGGTTTTGCAACTCTAGTTAGTTTTACAGATAGTTCTCAGCTAGATCCTCGCGAATAAAGTCTTCAAAAACATTCCGAACATGAATACTCCAATTTTCTGAACAGTGCACACGGGATACGAATTAGCATCGATAATTATACATAGTATTACAGACCTGCAAAAGTTTTCGGCCGAATCCTCCGAATTTATTTTCCACGAAGTATCCAGTAATATTTGCATGAATAACCAGCGAATAAAATTGCTTCATTAATTTTCTATCTCCTCGAGAAAATTCGTCCATTTAAATGAGCTGAAAATGAACGAAGAATGGTCCGAAAGCTTCTGCACACATACTTAAGATTCTAAGAGTACAACGTCTACGTGTAGTTAAGTATCATAGCAATTAGCGCGAGAGTGCCGGGGAGCACAAGCTCATCGAAGCTGAAACGGTCCCACGGTGTGTTTTCGCAATACGAAAAAGAAATATGGCGACCGGTCGGCAAGTTCAGAAATGAATTCCCATCGGGCCGCGAAATAATTGCAACGGTCCCGCGAAAGGTCGGTTAACGTAATCAACGGCGTTACCACGGAGCGGAGCTATAGTTCTCGGCAACAATTTATATGTATTCCCGTGTGCTGAATTTTCGCGAGGGCGGAGACGCTGAGCACAATCGCTCGATAACGGTGCCGCTCATTAGACGCCCGTAAAATCCGGAGAACTGCATAAACTGCATGAAGCGCATGAAGTGCATCGCGCCGTAGGAATTTCATCTAGAAATCATTTTCGCGCCACGGGAGAAAACCGTTTCGCTATGCAAACCGTTTGTTATGCAAGCGTAAGCCGTTGTTTAGCAACGGCCCCGTCACGATCCCGACAATTTTATTCGTGCCATCGACCAGCCGATTTTTACGCCCGGCGAGACCGACTAATTATCCCACAACTCTCCGAGAGAGTGTGCTCGTGACGATATCGCGGGCATAAATAATAAAACTCGTTCGGCCATCGGCTACGATCCACGGTGATCGTTGGTCCGCGTCCTTCTCGGATCGAACAATCTGATTTTAATTGCCGGCATTAATAATTCATCCGGCAACGAACCGCAGGAAATCGAATTCTCCGCGATTTCGTTACGCTGCCGACTAATTAAGACGTGTAGATACTAGCCTCGCGAGTCACATCGGCGAACGGAAATCGAGTTTCGAGCTGTCCCCGATCGATCTTCGTTTTTGAATATTCATCGAGCGACACGTCGAGGGAATCGATCGATAAATAAAATTCAACTCCGATCCCGATGTGAATGCTCGCCGATGTCGAAACACGACGGTCTAGTTTGTTGAACTATGGTAATTACTGTCGACGGAGAGAAATAAAGATTAGATCGGATTACGCGTCGTGAAACATTCGTTCAAAGGCAGCGGATTTTATGTATTTACGACAGAAACGAGCAGGTGTAATTCGAAATAGTAAAAACATAAAAAAAATGTAAATATACAATAATTGTACAATAATAAGAAAATATGTTATGTTATTTTCAAGCTATTAATGATGCTAAGATAAAAAATTAATTTCTATTTCACTCAAATTTGCAGCAATTCGTGTAGA
The DNA here is from genome assembly GCA_028454225.1 of Lasioglossum leucozonium. Classification (NCBI taxonomy): domain Eukaryota; kingdom Metazoa; phylum Arthropoda; class Insecta; order Hymenoptera; family Halictidae; genus Lasioglossum; species Lasioglossum leucozonium. Next base: position 15,320,111 of record CM052215.1, on the reverse strand, counting down.
CAATTTTTATTTTATTTAATGATCCCTCCCGCGCACTGGAAGTCAAACTCGCGATTTCGAACAGAGTTTCATAACGAATAAAATTCTACTTTGTTGCTGTCGACGTACATAAATTTTCCTCTTCTAGGAAATTGTGAACCAGTAAAAGTTCAAAACCCCGGTGACCCGGTGCGTCGCGTCGCGTCGCGTCTGGCCGAGGCCGATACCGATTTGTCAGAATCGTGTTCGCCGCATTTCCCGGTCCCGGATCGAAGATTTATCTCGGGGCCTCTCGCGAATTGTTTCCCGGTTTTGCACGTAGATGGATGCTCCTTTCAAACGACACGGGGAAACGTGTAATTACTCCGGTCGCCTGGGCCGAGTGCCGGCTTGATGAATGGTAGAAAACGTTTCGTCGTGTCACTCATATCTGATATACGCTCATTGTCAGGAAACAATTGTTAAGCGGGCTCTCCGTAGGAATACAAGCGAGCGGCCTCCCTCCGCCCCATAAATCAACGCTCGCGGGATACGCGACTAACTATTTCTCGGCTTTTGTGCCGGGGGGACAACAATTTCCTATAGGTCATTCAGTTGTCGTATTCTTATGCAAACCATCGGTAAATAATTGCGCCCTATTAGATCGCGCCTGTGTTTCAGTGTGTTCGCGGGCCGTGCGAGGCCGAGGCTTTCAACGGGAACCGGTGTTCCGCGGATGCGTGTCCCGCGAAAATTATTGCGCCGCGACACGATCATTGTACTTACCCGCGGCTGAAAAAAAAAACGGAAAGAAAAAGAATCCCTCTGTAACGCAACTGGTTCGATGCCGCGCCGCACCGTCGCCGCGCGCCATTGTATTTTAATAATCTCGGGGATATACGCATTATGCCGCGAATTTCTCGGATGACTTTCCAGCGGCGCGTCGCGACGGTTAGGCTCACTTTCTTCTCGCCAGAGTTTGCGGAAAATGATTCATAAGCGCCTCGGCACGGTTCGATCCCGACTTTAACACTGAACTTACCGTCGCCGGTCAAACGACCGGTTTCTGCTTTTTTATTTTACGATAAATCACAGAAAATCTGTATAAATTCCATGATATTGTTACGAGTCAACACGTGCCAGCTCTTTGTAGAGCTCCGGTGGGTTCAGTGTTATACCTCTGAAGAAAGATTTTTGAATACATTGGAAATATTTTTCTCGTATAATAATTGTTCCAGTAAATTGAAAACTTGTATCATTCCAATTATTACAGGAGGACAGAAAGATCTAGATATCTCGACGAAGTAACTTCGCGAAAAAGTGTATTCAGCAACCTTTAGGTATTTCTCGTATTCGTAATAGCAGCGGAGAGCTATGACGCGGCCCAGTTACCATTTAGCGACCGGATTCGCGACTTTATTTTCCGTTTCCTCGGGAAACGTCGCGTCGTCGGCTCGGGCCGGATATCGGCCGCGCGCGCACGCCCGGAACGCAGAAAAAATGCGAGCCGATCAGCAGCGCGGTATCAAGCCGCGCGACCCGACCGGTGCAATAACAGTGATTAAGCTTTATCGTTGCCGTTTCAACGGACTATTTATCTGTCGGCCGCGAAATTACGCGCTGTAAAGACATAATAGGAACGCGGCCCGACATTGTCGTTTGTCCGCGGCCCGAACTCGTCGCCCGGAACCGCCCTCCCCCATCCCTGCCCGCGAAAACTACCGGTTATTAATCGGGAATTCAGCACTTTTACGTGTTCCATCGGACGTACGACTTCATTCGCCGTGACTGTTAATGCCGTGACTGTGCCCGGGACTATTCCCTGCGTGTCGCTGACGGATTTCTTGCCGCGGCTCGTTTGACGTCTGTCGTACAGACGTTTCGCGGCTTGTTCGCCGCTAATTAATGATCGAAATTATTATACGCGACCAACGCGTACATGGGGAAGCTCATTAAGCTTTGGACAGACGCTTTTGACCATTTTCTGGCTAGCTAGTTGCTCCAGAAATATTATAAAATCGATACGTTACTCGAAAAATATATTAAATATATACTCATTATTTTTCCGTAATATTCTTCACGAGTTAAAACTAGAACCGACAAAAGATTTCAGATTTTTTTGAAATTTCTACCTTACGTTTCAATTATTAAAACACTAGTTCCTCGAGGATTAGGCGATTTCTCATCGTGTATAATCAAACCGGATCACCGAGGTAAAAGTGGAAAATTATTGAGAGCAGGTTGTTCACGGTGGCTCGCTGATTTAGCCGCTCTATAAACGAGGGAGGCCTCGGTCAGTGTTAATGGCTGTTTATCGTCGGTTTTCTCGTCGTCCGACGAAACGCATGCGACGGCTAACGTGTTATCGCCGGGGATAAATTTGTTATTAACCGTCCCGAACAACCGTTGCTTCGTCCAGCGCAGTGATAAGTTTGAACGGCGAGGCAGCGAGCCGAGCAGGACGAGTTTGACTTTTTCTTCTTATTTTTTTCTTTTTTTATTATAATAGACGCTGACCAAGAACGTAATTATACGGCCGCTTTTGCGGGAGTTACGCAAGTTTTGCGTGGCTCTACAAATTATTCGTGTATCTGCCGGTTAGGGAACCGCGATTGTCGGATGCTCGACGATAACGCACGTACACCGGCTACTCTAGCTTTAGCGTGCGACGGTCACGTTACGTTACGCTGTCTTCGAACACTCAACGAGCCTGCCGACTATAAAACATTTTGTTTAGTAGCCGATGCGAAGGAGATCCGAGCGTTTATGGCTCCCGGTCTGCTCCTCGGTCGGGGGAGCTCCTTTCGAGTTGCGCACAAATCGAAAATTCGATTCCATCTCAAATGGCACTCGCTTTCAAACTCTACTCGAAAAGTGCACTCGCTCTTCGATTCCTCTCGCTCCCGAATTATTTCACTGTTAAATTCTACTTAATCTCATATTCTACTCGCCTTAAATTGCACTCGTTCCCTAATTTTACTTGAAAATTGCACGCGTACCCTAATTTTACTTGAAAATTCCACTCGCTCCCTAATTTTACTTGAAAATCGCACTCGTCGCCTACTTGAAAATTGCACTCGTTCTCTAATTTTATTTGAAAATTGCACTCAATCTTAAATTTTACTCACCCTCAAAATCCATTTGTTCTCAAATTCTTTCACTCATAAATTCCACTTAATCTCAAATCATATTCGCTTTCAAATTTCACTCAATCTGCAATTTCACTCGTGTTCCCTAATTTCACTCGCTCCCAAACTCTATTTGTTCTCAAATTCTTTCGCCCGTAAATTCTAATTAATCTCAAATTCCACTCGCTTCCAAATTGCACTCGCTCTGCAATTACACTCGTGTTCCCTAATTTCACTTGCTCTCAAATCCCATTTGTTCTCAAATTATCTGGCGTCGCGAGTTTTCAACAACATCGACGGCAAAGCTCTTTAGTTGTTAAGTCGACAGACACGGTCCCGTACGCCTTGGAATATATTAATTACCGCGTGCGTCGCGGTCGAGCAATAAAACAAGTGTATCGTGCGCGTTAAATCCATTTACGGAAAGTTATGGTTAATTAGTTTTCCGGGGCGAGTGTGTGCGACGCAGACGGAAGATATTTCCATTAACGAGAAGCAGCGGCGAAAATTTTTCCACCGAGAGATCTACACATACACGGTTGCGGAAAATAAGAAACACTCGCTACGGAACCGCGGTCGCCGATAAATCGCGACGATCTTCGGTGGCAACGAACGACCGAGCCTAACCGAACCGAACCGAACCCAACCGAACGAATACGATTTCTTAACGAGGAGAAAGGGCCCGCGAGCGCGTTTCGATTAGCGACACCGTTAATGCATAGCAATTTTAATTGGCCACGGTGCTCGCGAAAATTTGCTACGCTTGGAACTGTTCTACGCCTCCAGTTAGGTATAAGCTGTCGTTGCCATTTTTGGGAATGGCTGCATTGTGGACCGCTGGGAATCTATCGGTGAAGTAATTTTATCGATAAATGTTGCAAAATATCTTGCCGCAAACTTCTTTGCTACCTCGGAGGCTGGGTACTTTGCTCGCGAACATGTTGCCAAGCCGATATGGCCACGTTCGTCTCCATTTTAGACTTCAATGGCCTGATGCATAAACTGGCTTATAAATAAAAATATGCAGTTGTTGTTTACAGTTGAATCTGTTTAATACACAAGATTTAATGATTTAATATACAAGATTTATGAGTCACCAGCTAAGAACTGTTATTAGGATTTTTAGAATGCAAAGTCTAGCGAAGCGAGGATCGATGGATCACCTCGTGCAGGAAGAAAAGAGCCCGGATCGACGGTCTAGCGAAAGATCGAGAGTCTCGAATAAATGTCTCTTTATTCCGCGGCGAGTATTTCGTTAAAGCTTGATTTATCGGCATATCGCGGTTTATGGGGCCGGCTGTTTTTATCGCGTAGATCGCCCGCGGCCTCGATCGCTCCTTTAATTATGCAACGCCCGTACGGATCCTGTTCGCGGCCGAGAGTTAATAATAACGATCGCAGAGATCTCGTTTCCTTTCTTTACACGGAGATTCCGAGGGCCGAGAGAGGACTGTCGAAAGTGTCGGGAGGGTGGAGCCTTTCCGCTAATGGCGCGCCAAGGACGGGACGCGATAGCGGCGATGTTAACGAAAGACGAACATAACAGCGCCTGCGAACCGGCGAGGCACGGTGAGGCAACAAGCAACACGATGCTCGACAATGCTCACCTGAAAGATATATGGCCGGGCCCCTGCTAATCTAATTATTTTCATATCCCCGATCCCGCTGCTAGCCGCCGATCCTTCTCCACAGATCTCACTGTCGAGCAATTGTTACAAGCACTTTTAAAAGATTTTCTTTCAACGTCTCTTCAGAGGATGTGAAAATTGTTGAGCTTACGATCGGAAATGTTGCAGTGGCGACAAGAACTGTTTTCAGATTTTACAACATTCATTCTGTCTGTACCGTACAGAATATTTTCGTTTATGGATCAAATTATTTCTTAAAGTTATCAGGGCCACCCCTGTATATTTTCAAAGAGAATAAAAAATAGTGCAAATTTTAAGAGCAGCATACATTTTAGTTAAAAAAAGAAATTTTGCAGTGACGACAAGAACTGTTTTCAGATTTTACAACATTCATTGCACCGTACAGAATATTTTCGTTTATGGCACAAATTATTTCTTAATGTTATCAGGGCCACCCCTGTATATTTTCAAAGAGAATAAAAAATAGCCTTGAATGCTATTCGGACCGAGACTAATATAATTTGGAGCTAGATCGAGCACTGTAGAATTTACCTGCTACCCACCTTTGAAAGACGAGTTTGCAATCAGAAGCTCGAACCTCCTCCATTTCCTGTGTCCCGTTCGAAGCTTATGGTCGGTGGAATCAAGCTGGTGTGCGCGATCGAGTAGTGTGGAATCGATCGCAGGTTGCTCCATATCGGGAGGGGGCCGGCCTCGTGGGATCCATCGATCTTATTAAGGTTAAATCGAGAAGGTGCCTCCCGTTCTCCGCGTCCGTGCGCGATAACAAACCCCGACGAGCGTTGACGAGCGTCTACGAGCGTGCACCATCCGCCGCGTATAGTAGTACATACAGAGTATACTTATGTTCACGGGAACCCTGTGGCCTAGAGGCCGGCCGCAGAATCCTATGAATGGCTTCCGTTCGTTCCAGATATCGTAAAGTGTGTTCCTAGGTAGACAAGGATCGTTTCGGTGGCCAGCGTCGTCGTCGTCGTCGTCGCGCCGCTACAAATGGCGGTATTGTGTTACGCGGATTTGTTCAGACCGGCGAATACTCTCGCCGCGTCGCGTCGCGTCGGGGCCGACACGCGATGAGAAATCTTAGCGATAAATACCGCGGAGATTTATCGATCCCATTCGAGAGAGACGGGGTCCGTGCTCCGAGGTGTAACGGGACGGCGGACTTGTTTGTTAATGGCGGACTTGTTCTTTAAACGATCGCTCGTTCCGATCGTAAAATTCTCTTATTATCGATCGGCCCGATCCCATTGGACACCACTTCTCCCCCACTGCTTCTTTTTTTTTATTATTGTGGAAAATCTTAGGTTTATTTCAACGTAATACAGAATTCAATATGTGGATTACAAACGCGGGAAAGTTTGGTACTTTTCCGTTAGCCTGGCGCAACCTAATCCAGACCTTATAGTCCAACTCAGACCCATAATTATAAGCATTCTTTTTGGGTAAAACTATTTTGTTTACAATTCATTAATATTTGTAATTATATATGCTCATAATTATTGGTCTGGGTTAAGTTGCGCCCGGCTAACGGAAAAGTACCGAAAGTTTTTATGGAATAAGAATGCACAAGTACATAAACATTAATATGAAATAATTCCAACCGCTCGTACTTATACCCCTACTAGTGCCGGATTAGCCATATAGCAGAAGTAGCGAATGCAACGCGAGAAAAGTTTATTTGTGAAAGTTGTGTTTTATTTCATTATCGTACAAAACCTACGGCCTCTTGGTAACATTTGCTGCAGGCCCCCGCGCTGGCTTAATCCGGCACTAACCGCTTCTGAACGAACTCGCCTAGTAAAATTCCACGATCATTCATATTTTCCTGGTGAAATGAAAAATGACACCAGACAATTTTCCGAAAATATCTGTCACACCTCCGGCAATTAGAAAATGAAGAAAAAAACTGAACGGAAAGAAGAATGACGTTTGCAATTCCAATGGATCTCGCTTGTTGCCGCCATTTAATTGCGGCTCGCCAATCAAACTCGAACATCAATTCCGCGATAAAACACACCGAAAAGCAAATAAAACCGAACCGCGGGATACGCGGAAACCTGGCAGCCGGCCATTACCGTAGTATAAGCACGATCGATTAAAAAAGTTAGTTCTTTCCTCGGAAACAGCATTAAAAACTGCTCATAAACGACTGTAATTGCGCATCCGCCAGAAATTCCGTAGCGACGACGACGACGACGACGACAACGGAGGAAATCGAGCACGTCCGATCGTTAAAATAAAATCACACTTAACGACGTATTAACGACTCGCGTAATTATCATTCTTGTAGATCGCCAGGCTCGGCAACCATATCATCACGCGTGCCGCGAGCCTCGACAACAGAGATCCTCTCCGTGGATCTCCGTGGAAAATCTCTGGATGCGCGAACTCGGCCGATATACACACGACGGTTGTCCCGCTTCGCGATGCTTTGCACTGCTTTGCAATGCCCGATGGAGAAATTACGCTGTCGCCGGCGACGAAAGGCAGGTATAATGACGCGACGAACGTCCGCTCGCGAATAATTAAGGAGGCGCGGTCTTACAGTCGCGGATCAACGACAACTCTATCGTTACGCGTGATTATAGATCCGCGACGCGCGTGTCGGTAATCAAATTGGCCGGCTCACCTGTTCGACGCGTAACCAGAAGCTCGGTGAAAGATACACTTTCCTCTCTGGCGCGCACCTAGTTTTCGATTTGCGCGCGCTCGTCTGCTATCTAAATGCGGCCAGGCTGCTCGGGAACTCGATCCGATATGCATAATCAAGCTCATCATCTTGGACGATCCAGCCACCACCGTTTCGAAAGTTGTTCGTGTTCGTAATCTCGTTTGCTGGTTCTCGAGCTTTAAGTTTTGTCGGGTTTCATTGTATGGTACGAATAAATTAACGTGATAAGATCCTTATCCGAGAACTCTATAGAATTTCATAATTTAATTAAACTTTAATAATCATATGGATAATATAAATGATTTCATTAATTGAAATTATTTTGTTGGGATGATATTTAAATTTATTAGACGTTAAAGTTTATAATCATAGATTAATGTAAAAATAAGTGAAGTTTTAATAAGAAAAATTACCTTAGGTATGACAGCATATCTTGAGGAAGATCATAGTAACCCTCGTTCGAAATACGACGAAAGCCGGACCCCAGCCGTCGTCTTATATCGGAATAGAAGTTCACCGGAGACAGACCACTGCGGTTCGCGTTTCGAGAAATAATAGGCGCTTAATCCGGGTCTGCCGAATTAAAATTTCGAAAGGATATCAGGCACTTCGGAGCGACGCTGACAATGAGGTGGGTTTAACACGTTGCTCTCGGACCCGTCCGATGCTGTAACCGTGGAGCATTTCGAAGCGTCCATTGGCCGATTAACAAGCCGGCGGATGGCACCGCGGGGGATCCATTTGCTGGGCCCGGAACGTTCCTTTTCGTTCCATTCGTTCCTTCGTTCCCTCGTTCGTTCGTTCGCCTTTCAAATATCCCCCTGACTTACGGGCGTAACGCGCAACGGAGCAAACTTTTACACGGCCGCCTGCGCCGATAACCACCGCCAACGCCATTCTATTCTATTCTCTTGTCTGCTCTTCCTGTCTTCCTTCTGGCTGCTCGGGATTGCCTGCCCCGGGACTCGATTTCAACCGTTCGGCTACCGACAGGCTCTTAACCGAGAGAAGCACGATATTGTTGAAGTCCGTGACTGCATAAAACAGAAGAAACGTGTAAAAAATTCGTTTGATCGTCTCCAGGTGAACTACATAACGACGTCGTGTATCTGCGACAGTGGAAATCCTCGCAGGAACACCTCGTCCCAGTCAACGAGGATAGGATTGATGATTCGAGCACTGTTCCGCGAGTAATCCCTCGACTCCATAGAAGCCTAATGTTGACAAACGATCCGATAGCTCGCGGCAAGCTCGCGAGCATGGTCGCGCGCGCACGGAGCTAAGTAGCATGAGCGCACGTAGAGGAGAAGCGTTTCGCAGTTTCGCGGGCCGGGCCAGGTCGGCGGGGGCGACTTTGATGAATCAGGCTGCACCTCGGTTTGACGATAATTTGAAGGTAACAGCGCGAAAGATACGGGCGCAGTATCGGGCAATTAATAACGCGGCGGTTCCCAGCGTGTTCCGTGGCGTTTAACTTTTAAATTAATTGTGCACGAGCCGCGCGCGGCGTCCTTGCTCGCCTCGTCCGATGCTTTTCCGACGGTAATAAGCCGCGGAGTATACACGTAGGGTCAGCTAATGAGAATCGGCCGTGACCGACAGGTTCTGCTCGAAACGATCGTCGTTGCGCGAATATCAATCCTAATCCGGGATTTTCGCGACGTGTTCGCGAAGTCATCATTTTCTCATTGAATTCGTACCGCGAAGAGATCAACGATTTTCACAGTCCGATGCTCGAATGCCACTAAATTCCTCGATCGTCCGTGGATCATTGTGCGGGAACGTTCGATCGCCGTGGATCGAATTCGTCACAGTCGATCGCTCGAGGGAAACCGAGAGGACCCATTAGTGAAAGGAAGTCGCCGTGATCGAGCCTCGAAGAAACTCGGCGAATGGGGAGGGGGAATTACTTCACGTTCAAGTAATATGCCGGACGATTACCCATCGCGGGATTTTCTGTCATTAAATCAATTAACTCGCTTCTAACGAGGCTACCGTTTTCTTACCGAACAGTTCTCTCCCCTCCTCTCTCTCTCTCCTTCTCTCTTTCGATACGATACGATTGCTCCCTGAGGAACACGCGGCGGCAGGCGAGGCTTCTTCGATATTAGCAGTCGCGCGAGATCGTCAGCGATTAGCCTCGTTGCGAAACCTAGTCGCGGATTCCACGTCGACGGGTTTACTTTCGTGCGACGATCCGCACGGGTTTCACCCTTTCAATAATTAATTTGGAAACTCTGTATTGCACATTTTGTGACTTCGTGAGATTTTTGTGAGACGTACCAGACCAAAATCCAGAACCGGTCCCGAACCCAGATAGCACAGAAACGTCTCCGAAACGTCGTTTGTTAGGGAATGGTACGTCTTTAAGACTCCTAGAATACGTCTTTCAGACGTCTGTGCAGGACCTAAAATGGACGTAAAAAGGACGTGTTCAAGACGTCGCGTGCTATCCGGGGAAATGACCCGGTTAATTCGCGATCGCGTATCAAGAAGTTTCGCGTTCGCCGATCCGGCTCGTTGGTTAATCAGCATCCCGGGTCGCTAGCTCGCGTGACCCTGAAGAGATTGATGTACCCTCGGCTGCTTAATCGTATGCTCGTAAAGACGTATGACGATCGGCTTCCTTCCGGGGGCCACCTACGCGTCTCGATTTGCAGCCGCAGCCGCAGCAGCAGCAGCAGCACGACGGCGTTGAGACGTCATTAGCCGCGCGGAGCCGCCCGGTGATACTTCTCGGAAAATAATTATCATAAATTCCGTTTCTGCGAACTCAATCACCCCGGCGCGGCGTATGATGAATGCCCCGGCCCGCGGATCTTGATACCTTTCGCAATCTCGTCGCGCTGTCACCGTTTCATTGCCGCGAATTAACTCGGCGAGCGCATCGGCCGCGCGAGCACTTTTCCGTCGAGAATCCGCAACCCGTGTAACCGGTTGATCGAATCGAACTTTGCATAAATCGATAACGAACCGCCGCCTCGAGCACATGTCCCGGCAAAATTGTTATTAAAATTTCGAAAATAAACTTGGACACGTATACGTTCAAATGATTTCGTGTGTAAGCAACTATTCACGGTGACAAACAACGTGTTTGTCTCGGTGATCGCCTCCCACAAACCAGTCCGACTATGACATCCTATACACCTAATTCATTCTTTTGAGGATTCACGGATCGAATGACTACATAAAATGCATCCAGCGATTTCGTCTTCTTTCGGGAATGTCTCTTTCATTTTTTTTTGTTTTTCGTGAAAGGTGTCCTCTTTCAATCTTGTTCCTCAACGGAAACTATAAAAATCCCCGTCTGGGAATATCTATTTCCATAAATGTTCTCATCGTGTGCTGAGCGCCGTCTCGAAACTAAATGCTTCAGTGGAATCGACAAAAATTGGAATAGACAGGTTCCTGTGATTTTCATAATCGTCTTCTCATAGAAGAAATACTATTCCATTTAGTTTTTATTTCGTTGCAATCGACGCAGACAATTTTTATTCTGCATAAGGACCCGCGGCGACAACAATTTTCGCACAGCTACACAGTTTCACATACACATACACAATAAACGAAGACAGGAGAGTCCTGGCGCATGACCGGTGTCGGGCCTGCCAAAATCGTCGGCGGCAGATTAGCAGGCTTAAGTATGTCCCGCCACGGTCACTGAAACGAATAAATCACGGCACGAGGAAGCGTTTAAGCGGGCGAATTCGGGCCGGAAGTGGACCTGTCGTCGACGGGAACGACAGACACGACGAACGCCTCTTCTCGTCTGGTGTAGTTCTCTCTGGCCTGTGTGGTATTGTATAATGTAGTATAGGCGCGCGTGTTCGCCTCGGTGACGGGTGTAGGTGTATTATATGATCCCCGTTGAAAAGAGGGAGGAAGGAGGGCCGGGAATCTCTTACAAGCTTGTATAATACGTGGGTGGGCCGGGACTCGTGTCTCGGATTCTTCTCGCATACGGGGTATTCCCTTAAAACGCACGGGGACACGTGGCACACCGGATTCGGTAAATTATTAACGAGACTCGCTGTCCGGGCTCCATTTTTCGGATGACGTCTGTATTATCGGTGCCACCTCCAGCGTATCTTTACCTCGTTCTTTAAATTCTACTAACGTGAATCTGTGCGATGTTCTTGCTTCGGAAATTTTTAGCATTTATGGAGAATTCGAACATCCGAGAAAAATTAGCCGTGTCTCTTTACTTTTCGGCTTCAGATTGTTTTAACGCTGAACCTGCCGATGAAAATGTTTCAGCTTATAAAAGTGTTATTTTTATTTCAATACGCGCTTGGATAAAAAAATTTAACGAACCAACTTCTTCTAATTGAAATGCTGGAATGCTGAATAGGAATAAACAAACGTTATTGACATTAAGAATGCGTGTGCTTCGTGGTAGGAAAATTTTGTTTCGGAATAGAATGGACGAAGCTTATGTTATAGCGTCTATAAATCTGGACGTAGTTTACAGTACTGCGGGCAGGAATCAATATTATAATATTTGTACAGAATAGTAGCAGTACGCGTTCGCATAGAGTGAACAAAGCCTTCTTATTGTGCCTGTAAACCGCATTCACGAAAGCCCGATGGAATCGTAGATTCCTAACGAAATCGCTATAATAATACGCGAATACCCATAGCAGCCGCCATTAAAACCGCGGATAACCAAACAGAGCGCATTATTCTTTCGAAGTGCTTCCTCGGGAGAAACGAGAAGCGAAACAAGCATCCAATTTGTACGTTTATTATCGCGTTTATTTATCAATCTCCCCGTGCGCAGGGCCTACGCGATAAAACCCGGTATAACGGTCTGGCAATTACAATTTTTATAGGATCATTAGCTCGCTCGGCAAACTCTATGATCCTAGCTCAGCGGAATTTCTCCCAGGAGATTCCCCATTTCTCTAATAATTGGAGCAATCGTAAAAGACGTTGACTTCTCTCACAGACCTCTACGATCTCCATATATCAGCCAGCCGGTTTATGAACTTCCGTGTGTGCGAGCCGAGGGCGAGACCGTAAATTATTGAGCGTGCGCTCGCGCGATTCCCCGACAACGCAATGCGGACTCGCGGAAATTTGCGAATTTCCGCGAAAATGCCAACTCGAAATTTTCGCACCTTCGCTAGCTATGCGTTATTCATTACAAGATCTGCAATACGAAGCATCAATGCATTTTCAACACTTAACATTTACAAATATTTTTCCTGTTATCGATCGTATGATTGTTAAACGAATTAATAGTGTTCTCGGCGCAACGGTTCGATCATGTAATTACAGAAAGCAAATTCGCAAGTTAAATTAACTTTCAACGTTTCGATCCCTATGTGGATCATTCTCAAGAAAGAAGAAAACTGCGTCTGGAAAAAATTATATTTTTATAAGTCTTTATACTGTTGTGAAAACGGATTGTATTTCTGTATCAACATACTGTATTTTATTACTCGCATGCTTTATGATTTCGATCCACATAGGGATCGAAACGTTGAAAGTTTAATTTAACTTTTTGCTTTTTGTAATTACATGATCGAACCGTTGCGCTGGGAACACTATTAATTTATTCGTTTAACATTTTCAGTCTCATAAATAGACAGCGGATGTTATTCATTTATGGCAAAAATTAGTAAAAATTTCCAAATACCGTTACATCATTCTCAAACTATGAAATCTATTAAGAAAGGCAATAAATTTCTATTTCAATTTCAATTTGTCGTAGATCACCTGCAAAAAATTTTATTCTGCATAAAGATCCGCTGTCTACTCGTAAATCAGAATAACTTTTTCATGCCTTGCAGTTGCTTTTTACAATGTTCATTCGGATTAGAAAATTTTAAAAACAGCGTTCTGTAAAAATTTCATCCGTGGCTTGGTAACAAAGCTGTTCCAGCTGCGAGCGATTAAGGCGTGCTTTGTCGATCGCGTTTGTTTCTCGCCCACGCGGTCCATTATTTTCCAGCAGCTCGTCGAAACAACAAGTCTGCGCAATACCTGCGCCAACGAGCGCATTTAAATGGGGTCGTTCTCCGCGCACCTGTCCCCCTGTGTTCCGACAATCGAGCAGAACCGCTTCTGGTGCATTTCTTGCGATCCCGAGCGACAAACGTTGTCCGGTCGTTCAACGCATTGAAAACTCTCGGGAATCAAGAGGCCACGATCTGTCTGGAACAGAATGATCTTCGGGAAATTTTTTCTCGGGAACCGTAAGACATTGTTGAAAAAAATTTATCGCGTTCAAAAACGCTTATTTCGTAGAATATCTCTTAATTTTTTTAAACAAAAATACTTATCTGTTACCAAGTTATGGCTGTCGGTCGAATATACAAATTCATTATAAAATTGATCGACCAAAGAGAAACGTGTAATTCGAGTATCGAAAGTGTGAAACGACTGAGTCGATACTTCGGGTCGAAGTGGACCCGTGTAGCATGATCGAAGGGTCAGCATGATCGTGGCCAGCGTAATACCCGTGGAAACGCAGCGCGGCGCGGCGCAGCGCTAATCGGCAGAATGTACTATCTGATTAAAGGTACTTTATAGTTAATTACTTTATCAAACTGTTAAGTAGGATTGCGCTCGCGAGTCATTCCAGCCGTTGCCTCTCACGATCGACAAAGCCGTGTTTCAATTACCGCGGCTGCCCTCGCCTACCGTGCATTGAGATATTAAATGAAATCCATAAATTCATAGACACGTCTCGATTAATCACCGCTCCCGGAGAAAGAGGAGAGAGCGAGCGAGACCGAACGAGCGAGAGAGAGAGAGAAAGAGAGTGAAAGAGAGAGAGAAAGAGACCGTGGAAAGTTAATTACCAGCGGCCGCCGCGGTTGCGTTGGTCGAGCGAACCGAGCGCGACGCATAAATGCACGATTATTTCGCGATTATCTAATACGAATTATCTGCGGAACGATGCCAGCGCCGCGGTGCGTGGCTTACACGATCGTCAAATTAATTATTATGTTCGTCTCGGTGCGCCGCTCAAAAGTCCGTGAAGCTCGTTAAACTTTAAGGTGTACACGCCGAGATAAAAGGGGCTTAGCGCGCGCAAAAAAAATGCGAAACGCCTAGACAAGCCTCGTTTGCTCGACTATGAACCGGGGATTGGGAACTATTGTAACGTCGATCGCGCGAACATCCGTATTCTTTATGGAGAGCCAGAATTTTCGAAATTGTGCGGAACTGCAGAAAGAAAATGGAAATTTTCGACGCGGAACAATCGTGGAGAGAAATTGAATATCTATCAAGCCAAGTTGTTTCGAGTATAGCTGCTTTCGAGCAACAGAAGCGAGTCGGCTTCCGTCTACAATTACGAGGATTCGCGGTCGCGTAGTCGGAGAAACAAATAATGAGGAAATGATAGGGGATGATTGTCTCAAGCAGGATAGCAGGGGGATCGATCACACTCGTAATCAACTCCCCGTGGCCATAACAGTCGCTCCGTCATTTTAGGATGAATTATGGTCGAAGACATCAGGCTGGTTCGGCTCGCGATGTGGGTGGTCCTGTCTTGTTCCTATACTCCACGATCTACCACGCTTTATAGCGCGTTCGACGATTCGTTTTCCTCACAATGTTGCCCGTGTGCACACGTTCGTGTGATCGAATTCGAACCTTGAATCACCTTTCCGCAAAATCCGGTCACACTGAAAATCTATTAAATATGTTATTCATTTCCATGAAATGAAATTCCATTTCGTTGCTGTGGATGTATGATCATCTAAGACGCCCTTATTGCCGAATGGTCGGCCCACATGGTCCACTTTAACCTTCCGTAGAAACGATTAACATCGAGTGATCCGTTTCAATCCACGAAACACAAACGAAAAAAATAGTGAACGGCGAATTGAACGGATTAAACGCGAGGGGTTAAAAGGGTTCAAGTGGGCAATGAAAAGATCTCGTCAGGATTTCGAATTCTTTCGTGACGCCTGAACTCCTGCCCTCCCCTCCCCTCTCTGTCTCACCCCCCTCTGTCTCCAGCACGTTTCACGATTTTATCGGACAATATTATATTACCGTATCATTCCGAAACGTGGCTCCGTAAAGATATTGTTTTATTGCTGGCCGGAAAGGATCCTTAATAACAGTCCGAATAACCGGATAATTTTTACTCGGAGTTTATAAAATGCGAAATTTCTGCCGAAATGGTGGGTGCATGTTCGCTTACATATGTATAAACGGTCGTCCTCGGGTGTACCTTTTCCCGTATTTCACAAGGTTTGATAGAATATTGCGATTACGAAGGCAATTGCATAACACTAAACCTATCACCGTGACCGGTTATATATTTTTCATTACACGATTATTGAAATTAATTCTAGTGGTCGTTAATGACCAAGATGCTGATGCCATCGGTGTAAATAAATTATTGAGAAAAGAAAATTATCGAAATGATCAAGTTGCTTCCATGGAAATTGAGTTGACAAATTTTTTTATCTAAGTACATGCTGAAATTGCTTGAATTTTAAATAAACATTTGACTCGCTTTTAGCTCTCGGTAGGTTTAGCGTGAAATATGTAGATCCGGTACCGAGGTGTTTGCGATTTTCACGAATAATTGCGAAACGGTGAGAGACGAACGAGGTTCGCCGGTGAAATGGCGCGACGCGTTTCGCAGGACGAAACGATCGGCGCGAAATGATGCTCGCGCAGGGCGGTGCATCGCCCGGTGCATCGTCCGGTGCATAATGGCGCGCCGTCGGATATTGGCACGCGGATCTGCGATTGCGCGGCGCAGCGACGCGCCGATATTGTATGTCCGCGCAGCAAATTTCCACCTGACTACCGGCTAACGATCGCGATCGCGAGCACGAACGCAGCGCGATCGGATATTTTTGATCGTGCGAGAGCCCGGCTTTTTGTTTCGCGTTCCGCGAACCCGCCGGACCGGTTGCGACTTTCCTCTTGATTAAAGTATTCCGTCCCTTTCGATCGCCGCGCCGCGCCGCGCCGCACCGCGCGTAACGTCATCCGTCATTGGCGGCGATCGCCGCCGATTTTTCTCCCTTCCGATCGACCAGAAGTCGGGTTTCAATTTGCCCCGACACCAATCTCCTCGATCGCCGATCAATCTTCGTAATTTCCAATCCGCAGTATCCCTTCGCTCCGAAATCCCTTTAATCTCGGTTTTCCCGCGATCGGCGACAATCGAATTTAAACGAGACATGGCTCCTGTTTGATGATACCCAATTTCGCCGGACGATTCGTTCGCGCAATCTCCGATGCACAATTTCCTTCAATCTGCTCCTCGATCTTTTACGACGTTCACATGGCGAGCCGCTTCCGAGTCCTTGGGAAGTAGATTGGTCGTCCGCGCCGTTTCGCCACGTCTTGTAATTTTTCTTTTTTTGATTCGACCATTCAATCTAGTTCTATATTTGTTTAAATTCAAACGTGTTGATTTAGTTAACGATTACTGTCATTGTTAACCTTCTATCTGGCTGACGGAAACGGAAACAAAAGCTAAAATTCCCAGAAAATTTTCCACTGGTCAACTTTTCAAGTGTTGCAAGCCTACCTTTGAAAAATCAATCACATTTCACAAATATACTTATGCAGACAAATTTTTTCTTTAATTTAGTGCACAGTTAACATTAAAATAGCACAGAGAGAAGGTTAAACTTGTGCTGCATCTTACGATGCTGGAGATGAATTGTTCGCAAATATCGTGCACATCTATTACACATGCACACGCTCTGTTGGCAGTCCTTGCAAATGGAGGGTCGCGTGCGAACGGAGGCTAGTTTACGTCGGCCTGCAGCAACTTTTCCGACCGTTTTCCCCATAACAATTTCCTCAATCTCGTTAACAATAACGCACGCAACACGTCGGTGCGCATCACGTAATGAAACGTCCGCGTACGTGCACATACATAGAACCCCGGATTTTTTGATTATGCTCGTGGCCGTCGTCGTCGTCGACTTTGAAAGTCGCCAGACCGGTTGCGTTCCCGTCCTACGATAAATAAATCCACGATCTTCCACGGTAAGACGATGGTGGTAGTGGTGGTGGTGGCGGTGTCGTTCGTTATCGATCACTGACTTCTTTATTATATTGTCAATAATAATATAGATGTCTACGAGCGGAGGTGATTAGCGACTCGCCTGGTCAAGGAGCATCATGCGAAATATAAATATCCCGGCGAGAACGAGCGATCCATCGATCCGACCATAGGATCCACGGATTTCCATGCATAATTTCTGTTCCGCGTACGAGCGTCCTTTTTAATGTCCGCGAAAGCCTCAAGTTATTATTAAATCTCCATACTGCATATTATTAGAATTTAAGAAAATATTTTCACATTGTTCACAATGAGATTATTAGAAGAATTATTGGAAGTGTTGCATATTTGGGAATCAATATAAACTGAACGATCGAACCCAGCGATTTGAAACTTCGCACATGCGTTTGCACATGTCCGGACCAACGGTACGAATTTTTCCAGAATATTTTATCAAAGATAACGGGAGTTATAAACAAACGTAATGAAAGTCGCTCGCGGCGACCAATAGCTCGACGTCCGCGGCACGAGGTGGCCCGGCCGCTGCGCTGGTTCGAGCTGGGAACGTTTAACGGGTATCTGACGAGTTCATTAATAACCCTCGGTAGGTAGGTGGATGGATATAGCTCTTCAGGTATTCACGTGCTTAATTGATTCCCTTATGCAATTACCGCGAACTCTCTCTTTCTCTCTCCCACTCCTTCTCCTTCTCTTTTGTCTTAATGGGTCAACTTTGCACGAAATTTCTTGTCGAGTAGTCGGTTCGGTAGTTCTGCAACAACTGTAACGCGATAATCTATGCTAACGTCGTTCTCTTGCTCGTTGGATTTTCCTGTGTTAACACTTGTTACTTTTATGAAGCAAAATCTGCCGGCTAGTTACTATGTTTAGCGTTAAACGCCAGAGAGAGAGAGAGAGAGACGAGTCGCTGGAAATGGTCAGACGTTCAAGCTAAATGGCTGGGCCGTGCCGAGGAAAATATCAGCGAGAAGTCCGACTGTCCGCTTGGCCACGCTAGACACAAAACCCGGGTAATCACATTCTGTCAAAACGTCTGAATTGTTGAATATAACTCCAAACCTTAACTCGACCTTTACCCAGCTACTAGAATCTAATTGGCTGCCGGTTGCATTCCTGAGGATTTTTCTAAAGTCGGTACTGCTCGTTCGGAAAAATCCGATATCGGATAGATGAGCGATGTCGATTGTTGAACGTAAAGTTGCCGAGTTTATCAGCACATCTGCAGGGAAATATGCACGGCGTTAAGCACCTTCGCGAGGCGTTTCTTTAATTGAGTCCTGTACAAAAACACGCGATCGAATGTTATTGCAGGAATCCTGAGTAGCGAATGCGAGAAAGTGAACATTCTTTCGGAACGGGACATTTTCCTGTTTGCCGATGAAGTCATTCGAAATCGTAAAAATATGAAGAGCGTAATCGAGGATCGAATAGCGGCTGGATAAAAACGCTCGTAAATCGTGATTGTTCGGTAGACACCGAAAACAGCATGAAAGATCGACATTCCGGAGATGGTTCGGCGCTCGCGAGCTATGCAAGTGTCGTGAATACTTCGACGGGGGTAGCGTGCGGGCGACGGGACGCGACGAGTCGTTGAAAACCGTCCCGGGGACTAAGACGACTGAAAGATGAGACAGCCGAATGCAA
Source organism: Lasioglossum leucozonium (assembly GCA_028454225.1). Classification (NCBI taxonomy): domain Eukaryota; kingdom Metazoa; phylum Arthropoda; class Insecta; order Hymenoptera; family Halictidae; genus Lasioglossum; species Lasioglossum leucozonium. The sequence goes on along the minus strand of CM052215.1, from coordinate 15,301,040 downwards.
ATATCGCGGGTCGAGGTATGCAACCCCTGCGCGAGCGCGATTGATTCGGGCCCGTCGGGTGCGTAAAAAAATGGGAACGCCCTCCGGCTAGCTATGCGCGGAATTCGATTGACACAGTGTAGCGCGACACCCCCGTGGTCCGAAGGGTTGTTTTAATGAATTTATACCGGTCGAGAGGGGAAGCGCCGAGCCCTCCTGGGCCACCGGTTCGTCGAAAAACAACGGGGGTGAAAACACCGACCCGGTCGACAGAGCGGAGATCAGAGAACCGTTGAAATTCTATCGACGCCTGTTGTTTCGAATGTCGCCCGGTGCGGAATGTCTCGAGTCACGGTTGATTAAAGCTGATTAAAGACGCCGTCCCTCTCGGCCGATCACGCGATCAACAGAAATTGTTGGAATCCAACGATAGAAATAGGCTATGGTGCGTCTTCGGCCGGAGTCGCAGAGTTTTCGTTGCCTGGCCCAAGCATTTTTATGACACCCCCACTTAAGGGAAGGGACCGGAGGTTTTTCCAGGGACGAACCAGCTTAGTCGTCATCCTATTACAGTACGGTCAACACCACAGCTTCTTTTACACTACGGTGACAACAGCATTAGTTTTCTTTCTATTTTTAATACAGTTTGTTCTTTTATTCTTTCACATCGGGATCACCATCTTAAATCCACTGCTGTAATTTTGTTTGCTTTAAATAAATAAAGTGTTCTTGTTTAAGCAAATAAAGTATTCTCAACAGAAATTCATTTCTGTCCGACACTGTTCCCAGCTGAAAAACTGGCTAACGAATCAAAAATTTCGACAGCTTCGAAAATGCAGAAAAATCAATTTCTACGTCAATGTACATCGCAGAGTAAAAAGGGGTTGGCTGATATCTTTTCGCACAGAGGGACGTGAAGCCCGTCGTGAAATAACGTTTCTATTACGTTGACACGGTCGTGACAAATGTCGTGGGTAAACGGAAACGTGGCAGCAGCACCGCGGCGAGTCCAAGTGACGAAATGCGCGGGGAATAAAAAATTGATCAGCTCTATAACCGGGTCAGGCGCCCTGGTAGCAAGCGCAGGTCGATGCTCGACCTTTCAACCATACTTTACCATACCGATGCGGTGCGATGCGATGGAAGAAACTCGGTATTCGCGAGACTGCCTCGCGGGCATAAATATCCGGTTGTCTTTACGCAACACAGAGAGACGTTCGCGTGATTCCTCCTCCTCCTCCTCCTCCTCCTCCTCCTCCTCCTTCTTCTCGAGAGCCCGAAATTTATGGGCGTTCCGGATTATTGGGACGTGAATTCTACCGGAGCCTCGCCGCGTGTACATCCTGTCATTACGTGCAACACGAACCTGATGAAACAATCCGTAACAGACTGTGTGCGAATTTTCTTCGTTTTGTTCTTACCCCGGCAGACTGCTGCTGCTGCTTCCGGAACTTTTCATTCCGAGGAGCTGGAGGGAATTTATTTAAAATATATCGCGTTCGTGTCGTGTTAACAATGAATCTACCACTGCAATTACTGAAGTAACGAAGTTCTTCACACGGAAATTGATTCGACAAGTTTTTTTGCCCAAGCACAAAATCTAAGTAAGAGGCAAAGGAATTGGGCAACGGACTTTACGTTGTTGAAGTTTGCGCAGCTGATTCCACCGGCGAGACACAAAAATTCGCAAAGCGCGGTCCTTTCTTATGGATCCTCGCGCAAGAAATGTGAATACGAGATTATCCCCCGAAATAATCGTGCATTTCGGCGATAATATTAAAAATAATTGCTAAATTGATCCTGAATACGAACCAAATAATAACATCGGACGATCACAATATTTATCCAGGCAAATTTCCCTCTAATTCGACTGGAACCATTTTAATCATAGAGCCACCGTCGAGCAGCTCTAAATAGAGATATTTTATGGCCCCCGTGTAATTACATATTTCAAAACTAGACTACCGCAAAAAAGGAAACGAAAGAAAAAACAATATTTCACGCACCGTTGAGATCGGCAAACCGGTCATTAAAAATTGTCGAAGGTGCATACGCACACAGAAACCGGGCACATATCAATCTTCTGGATCCGACACTTCGGAGTCCCCGCGTTCCACGCCGTCGTCCGCCAATTAGGTTTTTCCTTACGAAAATTATATTATCCGTAATAAGTTCCTTACAGCACTGTTAACCATGGCTCGAAGCTAGTTAATTACGCCGGACTCGAAAGCCCGGCATTATCGCCGCTCATGCGCCGGTCTATTACATTTTTTCGCCGTAAGAATAAGTGGAGCGAGACCGAGCTAATTTGTCCCGGGGCGAGGAACAACGATTTTCTCACGTTTTACGACAAAGCCACGATGATAAATGGTTCCCCCCACCACACGACCAGAGGGGGCAGACATGAATGGATACACCGCGTGTCGTGTTTTTGCGGAACGTACGCGATCCACCCTCCTCCCACCGCGAAACCGTTTCCGAGCTTGTTTCGCGGTTTTACTACATCGATTCTCGAGTAATTAGTCACATTTCTAAAATGAAGAAATAACGAAAATATATATTTTTATGGCATCTTGTGGGCGTCGCTTGTCCTTCAGAGATTTGACGTATCTTTGGAAACAACAGAAATGTTTGAGGTGGACATGTAGGTGACTTATTTATAAGGTTGTTGTTGTTGGACAGTGTATTTGGCCCTCTCAGGGTTTCAAATCCATTCCACCACCTCTCCCTTTACCAATCCTCAACTATCGCCTAATTTCAAGCGGGACCTACTTTTTATTAAGGTGGGTTCCGAACCACCTATTTTGCCAACAACACATGAAACGCACCCAGAGGTCCACTTCCCGGCTTTTTACCGAGCGGTGACCCATCCTAGTGCGTCCCCCGCCCTACGCCGTTTTCTTTATTTTCAGCGAGGCAATGGTCGTTGACGACTTATTTATAAGTAATAAATAAATAATAATGAATATTTTCCAACATCTTGAACCGTTTACGGAGCTATTTTAACTGGAAAATTAAACATTTCTTCCGACCTAGATTTATTTTTCATTTTACAGATATGAAATTGATATAATACCTCATAGAATACTTAAATGTCTAGTAATTGGTTAGGTCGTATTTAATAATGCAAACAATTTTTAGCGGCTAATCGTCGCCACTCGAGTGCCAAGAGTTAAAATCGTCAGAGGACGAGGTCCGCTCTGCACATTTAACCCCGTGAACGAACAGTGGCTCCGATTGGTGCACTGGAGGATCCATTGCCGCATTCTCAGGTGTGTCTCGTGGTTGTTGAAGGTGTTGGTAGAGAGCGTTCGCACGAACAGTCGGTAGGCAGCGAGTGAATCGGCTACCGAAACCGCATTCTCGCGTGAAAGTCCCGTGGAAGAAGATCTCGCAGATCGAGCGATCATCGGGCACGGACTATGGAACGGAAGGGAACAGAGGTTCCAAACCCGGCGTGGAGGGGGTGTAGGGGGCAAGGGGTAGGGCACATCCGCCCGGCAGAGTAGAGAGATTAGTAAATCCACATTATTAGCTTTAATGAGCCGAGACGCCGACCGCCTTCTTGCCTACGGCGAGATGCCGGCAAGGTGTGTGGCGAAACTCGGCTGCAGGGTGGCCTCGCCGAACTATACGTCCCTGAATACTATTAATCGATCGGCGAAATTCTGTCCTCGGCGACCGGTGACAACCTCTCCGTATCCAGAAATATTGCCGCCCTAAGTCGGCCATCTTTCCTGTACGGGACCGAACGGTACTCGAACCGATCCGTGACACTAATTCCCTAAATGATCGCGGAAATGTAGAATCGTGACACTTATGGAAGGCTTGTATCAGAATTTTTTTCGATTCTGTCGTCGAATCCGAGATCCAATGAGATTCTTTACAGAAAAGTATTAAATATTGTAGAAGTTGAATTAACCCTTATAAATTCGAAAGTTGAATGAATCCCTTTAAAAAATTGCTGTACCATTATTCGGATAAAATTGTTTATATTATTAAGTATGTTGGTATCTAATGAATTACTAAACATTTAATCAATTTCGTATCTATAAAATGAAGAAAAAGGTTTGAAGAAGTGTTTAATTTTTCAAGTTAAAACAGCCCCGAGTGCAAAGGTTTAAGAATTACGAATTAAGTGTTTCGTGCTCATTGATTACGGCGGTTAATCGTGGACGATTTGCATCGTATAATTGCAATCGTGCACACGCGTGTACGTGTTATTCCTCGAAACCGAAAAACGCGCAGCTACCGCGTGGGCGGAACGCGTACAGAGACTCGGGTTGCAATAAAGTAATAAGCCTCTATAAATAGCGGCACGAAGCCTTATGGAAGGAACACCATAGAGGGAGCCGTGGAAGCATGGATGAAGGAGCTTGACCGCGAAAGTCAAGAACATAATCATAGACCATGATCAGCCGGGTTCCCTTTACTTCGAGCCGAGAGTCGTCGTCTCTTTCTTCTTCTTCTTCCTCGCGAGGCGAGGCGAGGCGAGGCGAGGCGAGACGAGACGAGGCGAGACGAGGCGAGGCAACGCGACGCAGTCCCCCGTTCGTTCTCGTTCTCTCGGTTTCTGTCATTCCTTTTACGGGTCTCTCGCCGCGAGAGCGCTGATTGTTCGCTAAATTAATTCGAGGTCCTGCATGTACGCTCGGTTAAATTTGTCGGCTCGTTTACCCCTTGGTTTTTTCATGCCCGGCGATCCCGCGGGGATCGAGATAACGAGGCCGATAAACGGATCGAGGAAATCGAGATCGGAAACGTTCAATCTTCGGATCGGATCTTGCTTTTTTGCCCGGGAGAAAAATTCTTCGCTGCTGGGAGCATTGTGTACGTTTTTACAAGAGTTTCGAATTCCTCCACAGTTGGTTCTCGAGTTATCGTACCTAAAAACTTCGCAGAAATTAGCAATTTTAACCCTGGAACATCACACTTACTCGAATATCGCGTTACAATTAATGTCGCTCTGCAGTTCTGAGACATTGAACAAACAGTTTAATTATGTACCTAATGAGGAATCATCTGTGGGGATTGTCATTTTTTTTATCCGAGGGATACACCGCAAAGAGTGACACCGAGGTTAAATCGTAGCTAGACCGAACAATGAAACGTCGTTCAGGTTCCACAATTAGCGGCCACGGGAGACAGGTGAAGCACGGAGTAACGCCCCTTTGGTGTACACGTGAATCCGGATCGATATTTCTCCTCCCCTGCCGCCACCAGTATCGGTCGATCATCCTGTCCTCGGATCCAGAGTCTTTATCGAGGCTGGCTCGGCCATCTGTTTCTACTTGCTCGGTCTGGTACAGCAGGCTTCGGGACGCACGTTCAATTCTAAGATTTTGATTCGCGTGTCTTCTGGTACGAATACTGCATCGAGATTTTGTAACAAATTCGAGAGCCATTTTCGAAGAGTCCTTTCTTAAAAAAATTACGAATGAAGCTGTTACGACTACAGGACAATTTTTAAGAAGGTCCCGATTGATCTTCGCGTTTCATGATAAAGTATCTACCTCTGGACAACGTATTAATTTTTAATATACGCAAGATTTGACAGGTGTGACCGTTCGTAGAAGGCGATAGAGCGATAGAATTTCCGTTCGAGGCATAAGAGAAGAGAAGAGAGTATCCAGCGAGAAGGCACACGGGAGAAATGCCAAGGTCGAGTTGGTCCTGGCTGGTTAGCAGGTTGAAGAAACGGCTCGCGACATTTACTCAGAACGACCGCAAAAATTTCGTTGTGGCCCGATTTCTGTACAATTTCGTTCGGCCGATGGCTCTGTTATTTTAATTATCCAGCCTTTCTTTCAACGGGGGTCCCTTGCGGTTTCCCCCTGTCCTCTTTCCGCGTCCACTTTCGCTAACGGACCCTTTAAACCTGGTAATCCTGCCCGCGATAAAAAGCTACGGTTCGCAGGGCGATCGGTCGATAGCCGGGGCACCGGCTCGTTGCAATAATTATATCGGAGCTGAAGAGCTGACGAGCACACAAACTGCTTCTCGAAAAGACCGCGATTCAACAGCCGGAGAAAGAAGACAGAGCGGAGGGAGAAAGGTGGCCGTCCGCGCCGCGCCGCCCTGTTTCATCGTTAAAAAGCATTCGATACCAAAACGGACCCGGGTAACCAGGTTCAAGGAAGTCTCCAATGACAAAGGCCACTTTACGGCCGGGGGCCGCTCTTTCCACTCTCTGTAATGTAACGAGTCTTCTTCAAGTACGCTCTTCGTGTTCCTCTTCGTGGTCTGGGGGCTGCTCTCTCTAACGACCAGGTACGGAAGATATCGTGCTCGATAATGGTTACTTTGGACCCCGACCTTATATAACCTGTTGTCCGAGGTGAGGGTCCACCACGACGCACGCGTACAACACAGCGCCTACGACGGCTCTCTTTTTATCCCCGTGAAACGAGAGACCTATCCCTCTGTCACTCTTGCCTTCCTTCGATCCCCTCGGTCCGGTCACGGTGAACGGGTTTCCTGTCTGCTTCAGGAAAATCGAGACGCGACAACCGATCGGGACAGAGTACGTTTCTAATCCTCTCGACGGGATCGCGCGAGCGAAAAGAATCCTAGCCGTAGAACGACCAAAAAGAAATAATATTGTCCTCGGGAATCGTCGTCGCAGTGGACTTTTTCCAGACCTCGTCGTTTCCTTCGATTACTTCTAGTAATTTTTATATCGGATTATTTTTAGGTTATCGTGGATTCCTTTAATTTTTAATAAATTGCCTTGATTCCTCTTTAATGATTTGTTTACGAGCTAAATGTTTATTTTACATTGTTTATCGTAGGAGCCAGAACACCGCTGTTTGCCGTGGCTGTTCGGCGCTCGCGCTCGATCGCGTACTCCCTCGGTCGATCACCGTAAACCGGTTGGATCATTCATAAATTCATATCGGCGTTATCGATATCTTAGACACTACGCCACTCTTTTTTTTTCCTCCTCTTCCGCTCGCTCCGCCGAGATTGTTTCCTCAGCTTAATGGCCGCTTTCTCTTTCTCCTATAGAACCGGTTCGCTGTGAAATTACGTCTGCGAACCACCGGTCAATGTGTTTTCAATTACGTTTACCGGGCCGATTGACGACCGATCGATAGATCCGTATCTTTCTGCCGAACTGTCTCCCGGTCTACTAGGGATCGTTAATGTTGATCGTAGAACGACTTCAAAGGAATCTCCGGACGTTCTGCCGGTCAAATGACCGTTTTCGGATTTAGTATTTTATAATTATTGAATTTGTAATGATTCTTCCATCGGAAATGATTTTACGCATTTTAGTATCCAAGCACATGTTTCAATAAAAATCACAGAAGATCTACAATGCAGAGTAGCCATTTTTAGGTGGATTTAGCGTTAAAAAGAATATCGGTCTTAGTAAAAACCAAGGAAAAGAATATTTTCGCACTCACTCTCTCCGAACTCCGTACAATTGTTCCGAAATGTTAAAACGTTTTCCAGGTCGTCGAGGTGGTCCAACCCCTTGAGACAGTCGAACCGAGACACGGTAACCACAAAGTATAGAAGATTAGGGTAGAATATGGCACGCGGAGAAGCATCTCGGGTACGTTCGTACCTTGGGCAAGGTTCGCTACCCGTTGAACGAACAGAGCGCAGAAGGGTTATTTAAAGAGAATGAGATCCTTTAACCGGATAATCATGCTTGTTTCACTGTTTTTCCCTCTCCTGACGATCGAATCGTCGAAGGCGAAAGGGACGGGTCGAGGTATATCGCTCGCGCTCCCCCGAAGAGAAGAGTGACTACGACGAAGACCCCCGAGGGTGATACTCCGCTTAATCGCCAGCTCGCGGGTCCTTTATTGCCAACGGTTACTTTGGTTAAGTACCAGGGTCATTGAGAAAATTGTGGGTCTGTTTGCACTGTCAGCCAGTGGACTGGTTTCATTCGGTTAAGCCGACGGACAGCCTATACTTGAACCGAGCACCGGACAAAATCGCTCTATCAGCCCCGGATCCCGGGACACACACACTCGGGAATCTGGAATCAAACCCGGGCTCCCAGAAAGGAATCCGCGGGTAGAGAACCTTGGAATTACGTTCGAGTTGATTTTATTTCAATTAAACGCTGCGCCGCGCCGTCCGGTTTACGGTTTACAGTTTTATTTATCCGTTGCTTCCGCTCGATCGGGGATTCATCCGGTGTTCGGCAGCCTACGAGATCCATAAACTATCTCGGGTAGGATCGGTCGATGCGATCGTCTGATTAGCGTGCATATTTTATGCTAATATTATATCAACAGCTTTAAACAACAAAAGCAGCTTATCGAGCAGAAAAACGTGTGTTGGCGATGCGAATCGCGCAGTTGAGACGTCTGCGAACAGCCGTCGCGTAAACGGATCTGGCAGTTTCCGTGACCGCGAACAATAATAATCGCGCTTAATTAGATGCCGTTTCCATCGGCGCGGCGCGGCGTCGAGCGGCGCGATTCTTTCGTTCAACATGCAACTTCTAAGCTGTTATCGCGCCGCTAGATTCCCGCCCTCCAGCTGTTTCTCCGTGTGTCTCACACCCGACGAGATCTCTAATTAAATCTTAGATCAACGACGAGGGCGTCAAAGTGCGCGTGCGAGGGCTCGAACAGAGACTCGTTCGAGAACGTTGTTCCCGATCGCTGAGAGCGGTGGCCAACGTTCCCGGAATGTCGCTCGGGTGTAAACGTATTAAACACGCCGATAAGAAAGGCTCGCGTTTAGTTTCACTTGACGCGTTTCACGGAACGCCGCGCCGCGCGCCAGCATCGTATGCAAATCGGCTGCCTACCATTTCCATTCTTATTGGCCACAATTGACTCGTCTGTCATATTAGCACCGGGTGGATCCGCTCGTTGTTCCTCGAGCGAGTCGCGCGCGGAACCTGTTCGATAATTTATGCCACTCGGAACGATATTAAACCAGTTATTTTGTTTATATGCCCGCTCTAGAGCCGCGTTGGCTGTTGACCCTACCGTGCCTACGCTGTTCCTCTACGCTCGAATCGACCCGGTCTTCAAATTCAATTATAACTTTTAGACCCTTGCTCATTTTTCATATAGTTCCTCAAAACTGGTCCGGTCAATTCAACATTAAATTTCAGGTAACGCTACGCTGAATTACTCAGCAACCCTTCATTTTTCACACTGTTCCTATTTTACGTACATTATACGTCGTGTTAAAGCCGTCTTATTTCACACGTTTTTAACCATCTCCGCCGAGATTGTTCTCCCGGTAAATCAGCGAGCAGAAACGAAGATCGGTGCGAATCGGGAGGTTCTTAACCAGCGATGGAGGCGCAGTACAACAAACACTGCGGCTAATTACTCGGCAAACACGATCGCGGCGCGGCAAAGTTCACCTCCCTTCCCCCGATCGGTCAATCAATTCCGCCTCCGCGATAGAACGCTCGTAGAGAGGTTCGGTAGGCTGGTGTGCGCTCACGCACGTGTACACTGTCAACTCGATTAGGCAGATTCACCAAACTCTCGGCTGACTAATAGCGAGAGTCATTAGATCGCGACGGAGCGTTGGCATTCCTGACTCCGCGGCGCGTAATGAAGCGGCACGTCCGCGCGCGTGCACATACACGTACACATAAATCTACACACGTGCACGGGCACACGATGATCGCATATAAACACGGGTACACGAACTCGCTGGGCAGGATTTAATCGAGTCCCTTCCAGAGATCTACAAGCTTCCAGGGATCTTCGAATGGCGGCGCGTTGCCTGAAATCATACGAGTTTCTGGCAAGAGCGTCTTTCTGTTGCTAACTGAGGATTATGCTCCTGGCTAATGACGTTGCGTCATCCGCGAACGTTGACGGACACCTGTGCTACCGTGGATCCGTCGTCGGGGGAACGCGTTCTTAATCAATTAAACGCGCGGATAATTGGAGCGAGCGAGGAAAAACGATATCCTGCCGCCGGGAATTATGGGATACGCTGTGGTCAACCAGGCCGAATAGCGATTGCTTGGTGGTCCCATGGTCTACGGAGATTGTTGGGAGGTCCTATGGTGTCGCCTTAGAGACAATAGATCCAGAAGATTATCGCTGTACCGAATGCTCTGTGAAAAGATAGCTCGCATCCAAAGGGAGAATTTACATTTTCTTACATTTCTCGTGGGGAAGTTACAAGTTTAGAAGGAAATAAGAACGCGTGAAAAGATCACCGAAGCCCCGTAGGCTCCGTTTCAATAGACGTTTAACTTTTATATTTGCTATTAGACTCGTGTAAGATCAACTCGTTTTGGTCGCTAATTACCCGCCAGTAAATGACGGAAAATTGTAAGCCTCGAGGGTTTAGATTCCGGGCTTTAAAACGGTGCATAAGAAACCCGCAGACATAATGGTACAGTAGAACTCCGTTTATCCGAACATGTCGGGGTACGTGACGGTTCTGATAACTGGGTAGTTCATATAATAGCGAGCTCGGCAACTGCTCTTTCTACTGTTCTTTGCCGGTTTCAATGAGTTCTTCCATTAGGACCCGAGCATGACTCTGTTTGAATAAGTGGGGAACGATCGGATCCGCTTCTACTCTATTCTTCGCTGTATCATCAAACCGTTTCGCAAATCTGCAAATTCACAAGATCCTACGTGACACGATTACGAAAATTCTAACATACTGCGGATCTGCGCAATGGAAAAATTTTCGCATCCGTTGCAAGGAACAGGAGCAACATAGAAACGTCTGTGCTTCAAAAATTTCAGTCGGTCGAGAACAACGCATCCACTCTTTTACGCTTTCAATTTTTCTACTCTTGCGAATTGCAGCATTGGGACTAAAGTAAGCTGCTCGGCCAGAAAGCGTCGCGTTAATTCTCGCAGTCGCGGACACAGAGACGACGAAAGTCTCGAAAAAACTGATTGCAGCCGAGTGCAAAAGCCTCTAGCTGAACAATGCGCCTAACAATCGCGTTTCCCTGGTAAGCGGTCAAAAAACCATCTGGCCAGGTGAAACGGCCGAAGAAGAAAGAAGGGGTACACGCGATTTGTCATCGGCGGTCGCGAAAATGCCACCCGGCGTCGACCTCCATCGACGGAGTAGAAGAAGAAGAAGAAGAAGAAGAAGAAGAAGTATAAGAAGAAGAAGAAGAAGAAGCAGTCTTTGGCATCGGTGTGTAGAGCCGGGTCTCGGCTCTGGAGGTCGGTTCGAAATTTATTCTAACGCGGACACAAATAACGTTTAAAACGCTACTCAGCCGTGTTTAGAGAGTAGTCCTGGCCGTCGGTAAGTACCGGCCGGAATTCAAGCCAGCTAGATTGAGAGATATTCCGGCGATCCGCGCGCACACGTTACCAGTCGGAGGGGCCGGGTGCGTGCACGTACGGGGTCCGGTTGCGTGGTGTGCAGTAGTGTGCCGGGGCTGCGATGCTATGGGCCGCGGGAGCGACCGAGAGGACGGTACGGAGAGAGAGAGAGAGAGAGAGATACACCGAGACGTTTTTCTGGTGGGGATAGGCCTCTGCGTGCGGTCCCTTCTTCGACGGACCACCCAAGTAGACCGGCTTACGCCGCGGCCATACACACCGGCCGGGCCCGTTTTCGCTGTGTGCGGACGCACCTACACCCGTCACCGACGCCACACCGCTACACCTACACACCTGGACGGGCCGGCACGCACGAGCGCACACGTCACCGTTCCCTGCTCCGATATCCCCGATACACCACGATTCGCGAAACAAAACAGTCGCACCGGCGAAACCAAACCGCGCCACCACACTTATGAATGAACCGATGTGTCCACCGGCGATATAGTCTGGCTTCCTCTTCATTATGCCGATAGCCGGTTTTCGATTTCTCTTTGAAACTTCTCGATCGGTTCGCCGGTTCTATTCAGCGATCACGGTGTTCTCGAATGTGCTCTGGAAAAAATTGAACAATAAAAGACAGTCCAGTAGTTTGCTCGTTCAGCTTTGTTCCACGGCGGACGCGTCGGTTGAACGTTTAATCGAGGGAACTGTCTTCGGTCCATTTACGGCGGAAGCGGGTGCGACTCGAGCACGACGACGCGTCGAAGCGCAAGGTGCATTCGACGATACTCCGTGGTGGTGTTCAGCCGGCGGTTCATTCTGGTTACTCGACTGCTCTCTCGGTACCTAGTCGCCAGCTACCGACTAGGAAGCAGATACTTCCGAGCTGCACGCTCGAGTAGTTTCGGCCGATCGGAGACGGACAGCTTCCCCATAGTCGCGATCCGCGCGACGACCGTGCGACGTTGCCTTCATCCCCGTGGCAAATGTCGGGATTTCTACGGCGGAAACTCATCGCGCAGCGAGTCCAACGACCGTGCTTCTCGGAAGGCAGCCGGCGCAGGGTACCGGCCGGTAAATCATTAGCGGTCGAATGGAAATTTCGTGCCGTCTCTCGCGGTGTGCCGGACTTAACAGGTGTTACGCGACTTTATAACGTTCGAGCGACCGCGTAGCCTGCCGGTAGTAACGTACGGGTTTTACACAGGTGACCCCTTGACCCTCGACGCCGGGGGTCGTTGATGGCCGAGGAAGCATCGTGCACGCCGACGTCCCTTCCAGGACGCGCTAAGTCATGTCCACCCGGAGGACCTCTTCCAGCTCGACAAGTCCGCCTAATCCGAAGCCCGGCGCTCCGGCTAATCGCGGCTGCTATCGGCGCAGCCAAGATACAGCGGGGAATCGTTGTCCCATCTACATGGATTAGCCTCTTGGTCTGCTTTTTCCGTTACCGTCTTCTGCACGCGTGTCTCGCCGAGAGCGAGGGAGACTTCAAGGTCTCTCTTCGAGATGCACGGTCGAGTGCGCGTGGTGTCGGAAACGTGAAGCAATGAGGAAGAGGATTTAAGGAGGAAGAGGACGATGAAGAAGATGATGAAGATTGGCAACAATATTTTTCCGAGACCATCCGTGTTCATGCTCTGTATGAGTGCCAGTTGAGATCGCGGGAGTAGGGGTGGAATTGGTAAGGGAGAATTTATGGAAGATTGGGACGACGAAGAACATGATGAAGATTGGCAACAATATTTTCTTTTGAAACTATCCGTGTTCATACTTCATGAGAACCAGGTGAGATCGCAGAAGTAGGGGTGAAGTAGGAAAGCCAGCGTTCGTTACTGTCATTAGCATGTTAATTTCAGGGGGGAGGGGACGGCCAGCTTAATGAATATGAAAACGAGTGGCGGGGCGATTCGAAAGTGCGCGCGTTTCGCCGTGGGTCTATCTGCGTTTGCCGTACGACTCTAATAAAACGAAACAGCTAGGAGAGATAGGTGTGCGGCTGTTGCGCGGCCGTGCGCGCACCTATTATAATCTTTATGGCTTCATCTTGAGGCGATTCGACGATTAAACGGTATAGAGTTGAGCGTTGAACTCGCGCGAGACCGACTCTCGATTATTAACGGCAGTGACGAAGTGTGTTCCAGCGGGACGATCATGCGAGGACGAATGCAGACGAACGAACAAGGCGAATGGCTTCGCCGCGCCGCCGCGAATTAACATACGCATATATTTTCTAATCCGACTCGGATTGCTCGGCCGTCTTTTATTTCTTTGTTATCTCGGGAGCTGTATCGACGTGAGCGATGATTGAGCTACTGGCCTGGCTACCGGTTGCACTCGGCTTCGTTCTGTCGCGTTCATAGCTTCTGTATTATTTATGAAATGACAGGAAAGTCGTCGCACGATATCGGCGAGCTTCGTTAATACTGAACCTACCATTACCGGTCAAATGACCGTTTCCAGATTTTTTATTGTCCAATTATTGAACTGTAAACTCGAAGCTTTTGTCGACGAAGATTCAACTAACATTATTCTTTTTTCGAGACTGGCAAGGTCTGAAGTAAATTGCAGTCGCAGTGAAATAAATCACGGAGCAACGGGTTAGGGATGATCGATAAGTGCATATATATTTGGTGTGTTCTTCGCGGAACGATTCAATTGCGCCGAATCGATAGAGACGTATCCCGGGTCCCGTGGTGTCTGAAACCGCGATTTCCATTTCCCCTGGACGCGCGGCGTTCCTCGCGTGTCTTCTATCAATTGTCAATAATCGGTAGATACGAGCGGATTTTATTAGGTCCGCGTGATGGTTTAGAATAGACGAGATAAGTATCGCCCGGTGTGTGCGTACACACACAGACACACACCGGGCAACTTTGCTGCACCTGGCTCGACACACAGAGACCGGACTTACGACTTCATCTCCGATGGTTTGAAACGAGTAACGCGAGCAGGATGGCCGTGAAACCGCGGTAAAACGGGGCTTAAACCGGGAATATTTTATCGCCGGTCTTTCTGATTGACCGGTGTAAATTGATTAGATTAGATCCCAGAGGCGCGAGATAATATCCGCGCTCTCTCGCGCTCAACAAGACGCAACATCCTTAAACCGGTGTAATTGGATAGCCAACAATGCGGCTCAAAGGTTCTGCGCTCGAGAGCTGTCGTGTAATGATCTTTGATGCCACTGGCGAAGAAACCAGAGTCAATTTGATCTCGTTGGCTGCGCTGGCTCGATACGATCGAGCTTCCGACAGAAACACCGATCTCCGCTAAAACGATTCGTTTCGAAAACAAACATCGACATATTGTCTGTGTCTTTTTAACCCTTTCGCCAAACAATTTTAAGTCGCGCATATTTTTCGTTTCGTATTTTTTTGTGACTCTGTGGCAGTCGGTGTATCACAATGGGGTCGCACGGCGATTTCACCGCGTATCGAGTGACTTGTTAGAGGCGGTTATTATCCGAGTGCATTCGGCGGTTCGATAATCATTGATTACGCCGCCAAAGAGTATCGAGCCCTTGCAATCTCGAGGGGCCAGGACGGTTTAACGAATTCACGTGCTCGGGTTAATTACCGTGGATTTCGCTGGCCGCGAAACTGTTGGCCCGCGCCCGGCCCGAAGCGGCGTGGGGCGGAACGGGGCGTGTACGAGGCGAGAACGTCGTCACGATAATGAGCCATTAAATGATTGTCGTAGCGGGGAACGGTTTTATTATCTCGCGGTCGGCAAGATAAGCCCCGGGACTACCGACAAAGCGGCCGCGCACGGCCTGCGACGAACACTTCATTACGGACTTTCGATTGCCCCGAAAATGCCTCCGGGGCAATTAAAACCGGTCTTAATTTTACCCCGATGAACGTTAATCCGCTTAACGATCGTATTCGGGAATCGATGCTGTTTCTGCCCGCCTCTCTCGTTCCAAGCCGACCGGTACTCGAAGTTCACTTGCTTCGCGTCTGTACTCGTCGGTTTTGAACAACTTGTGGATCAATTTTCTGCTACAGAGCAGCCAAAAGAATCGTGCCGCAAATTTCAAAAGCTTGTCCGGAAGAGGAAGTTTCAATAAATTCACGGTAGATTCGTGAGAAAAATTTTACCATGATTCTATGTATAGAATTTTTTTCGAGTAAACGATTGCGAAATTTCTTATGCGATGAATAAATCCTAGGGAAAAATATCTATGACGATTCGGTAGCCGACATCTTAATTAATTGGCCTTCGTCGATCATGTGTCCACGAGTCGTGACAATACTCGAAGAAACCACATCGTTCTGCCGAGGTCTGTTGGCCTTCGCAGTCTGTTTGGTGGGATCGTCGTATATTATCAATTACGAGTAGGCGACGGACACTTTTACGACAGATCGCTAGCGTTATTAATTGTTATTGTCGTCATTAATTCCTCCGTAATCTCTGTGTAAATTGTACGACATAATATGACAAGCGGTTACGTATTCCTTGTCGAAGTCCTTACAAATTTATGCAAATCCATCGGATTCTCTAATGGCCATTTTTCTTGGGATTCTTGCCATTCGAATCTACTTTCTTGCGTTAATCGGCTCTTGGAATTCCGTGAAGTCGATTTCAAGGCTGTATACTCTGACAAACCATTTGTTCTAAAAATAAATTAAGGAGTTAACCAACTGACGAATGAAACTTCAAGCTTTGTCAAATCGCCATACTATTTTTCAAAACAATTTTTATACAATATTCGTCTCTAAGAAATCGCTAAATATTGAAGTGTGAATACGATTACCACTAAAATGACCGGTTTCATATTCTTCATTTTGCAATCATTGAAATAATGAAGTTGCTTACATGGAAATTGATTCGACAAACACATCGAATAAAAATTGTACAAAATCTAAATAAATGGAGCCTTGTCATTTTCATAAGCTAGAACATTCTAATCGCTTCTAGTGCTCGGTGGGTTTAGTGTTGATAATAAATAGATTCCAGATCTTCACGTAAACAGGCTTTCCGCGAGCGACCCGAGTCACCTGACCAGGCACGCCAGGTGACAGACGGCGATTGGTCCGCGCGCGTTTCGTCCGACGAAAATGTCGGACGTGTGTAGTCCAGCTCTCGATCGTTCTCTTCAGAAGAGATCGTAAATTCACCTTTAGAAATCAAGCTCTGGCTTATTTCTTCCTGGCGGAGGGGTGGGGTGGGGGCGGTGGAGCGGTGGAGCGAGGGGATGACGTTGCGAGGCGTCCGGTGAGAAAGGGGGCGAATGGATACAAAAAGGGAGGAGGTGGGGGAGATTTAAAGGCGAACCGGGAGAGTTCGGCGGATCTGTTCGGCGAGTCAAGGTGCCACGACGGAAATAGGTGGGTGAAAATCGAGCAGCACGACGGAGAAAGAGCGCACTTCGAATACTCTCTCTTGGCGCGGCGCGGCGCGGCGCGGCGCGCGAGGGCCAACAAGGGAAAAGAAGAGAAGGACGAGGACAAGTCAAAGAGCAGAGAGAAGGAGGACGGGCCCCGGTGTGGCTCGTCGTAACTCAAGTCTAGTTAAGGGAGCCATAATTCAGGGGATAGCACCAGGTCCTCAAACGGCCCATAAATTATGGGCTTTTAATTTCGCGATATTAACGGGACGATCGGCCGAATGGCAAGCCGAGCGCGGTTCTCGGAGTTCTGGCGCACTCTTTTCGACCTCACCGCGTTTTTGCCCCTTCCTCCTGTCTCTTCTTCTTTTCATTTGGCGCGTCGCGGATCGCTTACCGAAACTATTTCACCGCTGTCCGAGTTATTTCGGAAGGACGCTAATCCGCGATTGCCGAATCCCTGTGTATCAATTTTCTTCTTTTTTTTAAATTATTTATTTATGTGGGAGACGTTCAACGACCATTGCCTCGCTGAAAATACCGATTCGCGTTCGATCACCGAAGTGAAACGGCGTAGGGCGGCAGACGCACTAGGATGGGTGACCGCTCGGTAAAAAGCCGGGAAGTGGCCCTCTGGGTGCGTTTCACGTGTTGTTGGCAAAATAGGTGGTTCGGAACCCACCTTAATAAAAAGTAGGTCCCGCTTGAAATTAGGCGATAGTTGAGGATTGGTAAAGGGAGAGGTGGTGGAATGGATTTGAAACCCTGAGGGGACCAAATATCATTACATACATTTATGTGGGCTGCGGTTTGTTCGTGTTCATGGTGACGCGTGACACCACCGGTTGTTTTGGCAAATCTATAAAAGAGGCGGAACGCGAACGTCGATCGGGAAAACGCGAGACGATACGATACGAAAAGAAACAGAACGATATAGAACGAAACGATATACATATTATAATAATGCGATTTGTGTGTTTTACGGTTAGTGACATTATATCGTTTATTGTGGTTTGTGTGTGTCTGATTTGTTCTCTTGGTTATATTTTCTTGTTTGCGTTTTCAATAATAAAAGGGAGTTTTCGAAAAATACTCGTTGCTTACATTTATAAATGTGATCACATAGTCGAAATCGGGGCAGCGTATCTGTACCAATTTTATTTTGCATATTATTGAACCTCTTTTAGATTAACAGATTGCCGCAATGCTCGCCGCTTCCGCCTTCCAGGACTTCCATGTCAGGATTCCCGGGAACCTATCGTTGACGCGCGAAGAAAATTGAGAAGTTTGATTTGCGAATTTACGAGCGGATAAATCACACGCTATCGCGGAAATCTGACTGAGGATCGCGGATTGTAAATATTGGTAGATTAACGGTGATTATGCGGCGAAGATCCTCCGCGCGGCTGGCTTGCCTCGAGCACATAGCAAGAAGTGTCCAAGGGTCGTCTCGTGTGTTCGACGTTTCCTGAATTCGCCAATTCAATGTGTCCGTCTCGCGATGACGCCGCCGCGGAGGAAGTCACTTCAATAATGATTCTCGTCAAAATCGTAACTCTTCGTGGAACCTCGTGGGATCCATTCGAACGTCGGAATTTACTCGAGTGATTCTCCACGTTTGAAATTCTAACTTCAGGGAAGATTATCTTCTCGTAGCGAACTTCTTCACGTAGAAAATAACTTCCTTTTCGAAGTCGGAAAAATCGCAAAGAGACACAAAGATTATTAC
Source organism: Lasioglossum leucozonium (assembly GCA_028454225.1). Lineage (NCBI taxonomy): Eukaryota > Metazoa > Arthropoda > Insecta > Hymenoptera > Halictidae > Lasioglossum > Lasioglossum leucozonium. The sequence continues at coordinate 15,282,751 of CM052215.1, read as the reverse complement.
CGATTCTAATATTTACAGTTCAGCAGATGGACAGTTTAACAATGGCATTTGAAAAAGTTTTATCGAAGAACCGTACGCAAAACGGAAAGTTCGAGCACAGGTTCGACGGGTGTCGTTGCATTACAGAATTGGAAATTTCGTTGACCTCCGAAAAACTGTTCCGTGAAATCGGTCACCTCTCTCCGCTCGGCGATTAGCCTAGGAACGCGAATGCATATTTACAGGGGCGTACACCGTGCGCGAGAGACCCGCGTGTACTTTTACTCTCGTCGCCATGAGAAAATTGCGCGAAAGCCGCCAGCAGGCAACCGGCAGTCGCCAGTCGCCAGCCGGGTTAAACAATATTTGATCCGCGGCTCCGAAAGGAGAGACAGACAGGTTTACAGCCGCGGATAATTTAAGTTATCCGGAGAGTGCAAGCAGATTTCCAGCGAGCGTGTTCGTTACCGGGAAACCGCATCGAATAAAGAAAGAATCGGTCGGGCAACGTGCTCAATGAATCTCGGCGTATAGTAGATATGTATACCCGGTCATGTAATAGTAAAACGTGTGGCACAGTTACTGTAGTCGGCAAGAAAACGAAACGTAAGCGCACCGTTGTACCGCCGGGTTGTGTAAATCGGTCGCAAATGGATCCGACCTACAGGTGCTTGATTCATGGGAGCCGTCCGTATCGGCGATCATCGATCGACTGGCGTAACTCTCGCCGAAGAAACTTCTTCTCGGAAAACGAAGAAGGATATTATTTCGTAGCTCGGCGGTCTCGAACGACCATAAACCGCGCGCGACGAGGAAACGCGCCGACGGACGAGTCCATCAGTTCCATTTACGGCCGATCGGAATTCGGTTCGGCGCACACCAGCGGGGAAAGCTGCCGAATAATTGCTCCCGAAAACTAATTAGAATCTTCGCGGTACTATACATACTTTCCCCTCGTGGTATCGGCCGCGTAACGCGTACCGGGAGACACCGATCCACGATTTCCGTTCATCTGTTTAATCGGCTAGACCCCATAAATCCCGCGGGAACGCGTTTCCGTCACGAATTTCCCAGTTTGCTCTTTTCATCGCGGCGAGTCACCGCGCTGCGCTGACAGACTATTCATCCGGAACGCGCAGACACACTAATATCGACAGCCACTTAAGGACAATTGCTACCTTGCCCGGTTCGACCAGAGCCGTTTTCCGCGAAACAACTGCCTCGATGCTTTTCCCTCGACGAGACGGGCGTTTATGTCTGTTTCGAGGACCCCGGAGAATTATCCGCCGCGGTTACGCTTCGAACCATCTCCAGGTGCTCGTCGGGAATCAATTTTCTGTCGAATCACACTCGTTTATGATCGTCAGCCTGTCCGAGGCCAATCGGTTAACTGCCGCTCGAGAGCTCTGACATTTTAGCGTGCTTAACTTTTCTGACGAAAATTCGAGAAAATTTCAACCGCGGATTTGCGCATACTAATTTATTGAGCGAAAGGTTCCCTGGCCAATCTGAGCGAGGCACCCGGACAAATATTTATTTTGCATAAAGATCCGCAGTCTATTCATGGGGAATCAATTTTTCACCGAATTGAATTGGAATTTACTGAAGACAATAATTAGCCGTGATCTGTGAACGAACAACAGATCTTGAAAGAAGGTTTGTTAAACTATGTGCAATGATACTGGTTGGCCAAGACTGGAGCGCGGCGGCCATTTTGCGGGCCCGCGTTTTTAGGTAATGAGAGCTAAATTTTTCGCGGGAATATTGCCGCCTATCGCGGATGATTATTCGGGGAGAATTTACGAAGGCCGGTTAAATCGAACAGTTTTCGAACAATGTCTTCGATCGGTCGCAAGCGTTTCGCTCGGTGGCTGTTGCGACGGAAAAACAGCACGGTGAAAAGTTTTCGAGCAACGATAAAAACTTTCTCGTTACAACGTCGCCGTGCAGAGACATGAACGACCAGTGGGGAAGGCTAGAAAACTTGACGGAGAAGTAAAGTGCGCAGGGTAAAAAGGAGCGTTCCGGAGCGTGTTTGATCGGTGACACGCGGAAAACTTGGCTCGGGGTGGAATGCTTCGTGGGAGTTCGCGGGGAACTGGCCGACAAGTTGGCTTTCAGCGGCGCGGCACGGCGCTTAGAGCCACTCCGAATTTCCCTCGCCTCTTCCACGGATCCGTCCGCATGAATAATTAAGAGCTGGGAATCTGCTTGACGCGCACGTACCCTGTCGAGACCGTACGAATCCGGTTTTGCCGCGGTTAAAAACTGTGCGGCCCCGCCGCGAATGAGAAACGCGTTTGCCGCCGCACGATGACAAACTATTCGTGGCTCGCTCTCGCTCTCGCGTGTTTTCGCGTTTCGCGAAACCCCGCTGCTATACAATCCCATTCCTAACTCATCGGTGCTGCAGGTTTTATCCTCGACTGAATTCTCGTAGCGATACCGTTCGCAGCGCGTGCACGCTCCTCTGCTGGTTTCGTTCGATGCTAAATTTATTTTCAGTATTAATTTTCTTCGATGTTAATTTTATCGAATTTCATCGTGTTGTTCGCTTACGTCACGCTGTTATCTCTAGCATCTACGAAAATAATTAAAATAATAATTTATTGCTCGCTTTAGTGGTTTTGCAAAGCAATTTATCGACACTCCTAAAGTCCTGTAATACTTTGATTATTTGAAAATGATAAAATTAGCGTATTTGTTACGCAGTCTAGAATGAGCGCGTATATGTACATCGCACGATCGTTAAAGGGTTAGGATCAGCATCTGGACACGAGGAATCTTTGAATAATGGATCGCGGCTGGCTGAGGATCGAGCCTGAATTAATAAAATCGATGTCCAATCCCCACAAGTCCCGATTCAGTATCGACACGGAAGATGTTCGAGCGCAAGGTGCATTTACGGTTCTGCAGGGTGTAGGTGCACGGTTTTTCTGAGTCGGTGGCAACGATTGCAGGCGGTGTCGACCGATGATCGGCTATTTGACCGGTTCTCATGAACTCTCCAGCACGTGTATACCAGCCCGAGCCATTTATGCCGGTCTGTACACGTCGTACAGCTGTAGACACGCGTGTCTTACGTGCGCCCACAGAAAGAGAGAACGGTAACACACCGACACCGGCCGAGACCGAGAGAGACAAAGAGAAAGAGAGAAAGAGAGATGCTCGCTCCGTAGAGCGTCGGTACGTGCTCGCTGTCATACATTAGAGTTAATTAAGTGTGTTTAATTAAACCCGTCGCTCCCCTTCTTCCGTGGACCTCGTCGACGGCCTCTGTCGTCTCGCGGAGATATACAACAGAACTATCCGCGGAGAGCGAGGTTCTCCTTCGGGGCCACGTTCTCCTCTGCTTATGGTTCCCGCCACGTCTCGCCCATTTTCTCTCGTTGCACGCCGATCAACTTAGAAGTGTTAATGACTCTCCCTCCCCTCCCCCTCGCTTCGATTCCCGGTACCAATGGAATTTCTCCTCGATCGCGTTTACCATTACGGGCGGGTCCGGATCGTTTTCGGTCGTCGAGGAAGCAAAAGAAACTGGACCGCCGCGCCACCGCCACCGTCACCGCCGAGAGAGAGAAATATCATTTACACAGGCATTCCCGTATCGAGTCGATAGCCAACCGTGGAAATTAGCGTGACAATTAGCGGCGCCCGGTAACGATCCGAAGCGATAAGACTTTCGTTTCGACGAACACACCAGAAAAAGGAAGAGAGTTTTGGGACGAGACGCCACGCTGTTGCTTCGAATCTTAGAAGCGTTCCGAAAAGGCTGAAAATTTATGCAATTGAATATGTCAAAGTAATCAATTTAATTGGTTGGTCCCAAAATATTTGTATATTTAATCAAAATGTTTCATTTCTACATAGCGTAATGTCCTCGTATCGCATTTCGGTTACAGTATTTTCTCCCCATGCTTCATACAAGGATATTAAACGAACAATTTTTGTTTCGCGTGAAGATTTATTTCGGGACAATGTTTCAAACAATTTTCAATCGTATGGGATCGACGATTAAGAGGAAGTGCATTTATTAAATATTTGTTCGCGCGGTATATCATGGTAAAAGGTACTAAAGATCAAGCCGCGCGACTCGCGTGGCCCACTATTAAGAATTTATCTCCGATCAAGCGACCAGTGTCTCATTTACAATAAAAATTAGACGTAACGTCGAATCTCGCTATCTATCTCCGGCGAAATGGCAGTCCGTGGGTGCCTAGGTGGACATTCAAGGCGTGGTGGCCGTTTCACGTCCAATTCATTTCATCTTTCACAAAACTTTCCCCGGAATGCTTCGGGCCTCGCGTGGTCGGCAACCAGAAAACCAACACGCCGCGCGGTTATTAAATTCAACACCTCGAATCTCCATTGGACGTGGGACCAGCCGTTATTTATAGAGCAGCCGATGACCTTTGAAACTGGACCCGCGCATTAATAAACCGTATTGTCTGACGGGGAAAGTTGCAATCACATTGTTCAACCCTGCGAAACATTACGGCTGCACGGTGGCGAGTTTTCCTGGCAAACTGTTTTCACTAAAGTGATCCGAAACCTTGGCCCTTAGTCTGTAAAAATTATTCCAAGACGTACCTTCTTCAAATGAACATTATCGCTTATGTTTAATGAATTACTATAGAGTGGAAACAAAGACGGAACTACGATACCGAAGACTCCGCGGCGCGAGAGAGCTCAAAATTTTTCCTTTTATTTCACCAAAATTATTCCTTGTAATTTCACCAAAATTATTCCTAATTTAAATTAAAAGTACACTGTCAGAAAAAACATACGTTTTGCGGTTTATCGCAGTTTTACAATTCTCCTTTATAAAAAGCATTAAAAAATCTCGATCCTGATTTCGAAAGAAAAAAGGGAGCCCAAAATTATGTATTTTCCGAAGGGGTAAAAAAATTCGTATTGGCGCTCCTGAATGGAACAATTTGAAACATTTGGTTTTCGAGTTAAAGCAGTTCCGAGTGCAAAAAGATGTGAGCACAACTCCGAAGAAAAATGATCTTCTGTGAGGGAATACATGTACCGCGCAAAATGGCGGATAAAATCGCATGAAAGTCGTGGCGCGTCGTTCAGCCGACATCCCCGGTTAGGGGTGAAGATCGACAATGCGCCAGGTGACCATCCTGTCAATCCCGATGGCGGAGGGAGCGCCGATGGCAGCGGAGTCTATCGAATTCCCCGTCACGGCGCAGCGCGGCGGCGGTTCGCCGGAAACCGGGTTCTCGGAACTGAATTATATTGTCACTCGCGGCAGCGCATCGCGATTAACAGTTAGCCGTTTTTCTGTCGGCAGTCCTTGAGTGCGGCCGGCATTCCTGAAGAAGCGGTATTGCACTGTCGATCGATATCCACGTGCAGGGACGCTCGCGGTTGCGCTGCGCTAACAATCGGCCGCACGAATACAGCCGCGGACAGAAAAGCGAGAAGCGATTCTTAGGAGACGTAATGGCACTCGTTCTCTCTCTCTCTCTCTCTCTGTCTCTTCGTTTTCTTCGCCACTTGGTTCGTGGGGGGGAAATGGGAACGAGGAGATGTGTAAAAGGCAATTGCCTCTCTTCACTTATGGTCCGACATAGCCGGCGACTCGCATAACTTCGCCTCTACGGTCGTCGTACGTCTTCCACGTTAATGCGCCGCGTGCATCATGCGTGTGCGTGGACGCGAGCCTCACCCCCGAGTACGAGAGCCGGCAATTTCGCGGGGATAATTATAAAATACGTTACCCGCCGATGCGGGGGACCCTCTTTATACACTATCGCCGATACTAAATAAACTCGCGTTTCAACGAGCGTCTTATTGCGAGCACTATACATATGACACCCGGGGGTGAGTGGAGCTTGTCGCGTCACTGACGAATACATAGCGGATCTTTATGCAAAATAAAAACGTTTTCATTTTTTATCTCTTAATATTTTTAATAGGTCGAAAATGATATGATGGTAATTTTAATTTATAAATGCATAAAATTAGATTTTTTGGAACTTCAGAAAGATGCGATCAGGAAATACGGATCGTTAAAAATAGTTGGTATGTATCGTCTTATAAAAATTACAAGATTGTAACTTCAATGATTGTAGGATCGGGAAGAAGTAGTTTGACAGGCTGCGGTAGATTTAGTGTTGAAGTCTTGCTACTGAAATCGCCTACCGCGGTGCAACAATAATTAAACCGACACTCGCTTTTAATGTATCCAACAGCCCAGAACCAATCCCACAAGCGTACAATTATTTAATTAGCGTAACATCCTTCGTCAAGGCCACGTACTCCGGTGAACATCGCGGAATATCGAATTTCCAAACAATTTTCTGGTTTATAAAAAAAAAAGATAACAGCGAAGCGGCAGAATTTCTTAGAAAAATTAGCAAACCGATAAGTGATCTCGTGTAATACGCGCTCCCCTCGTTAGCATACATTTTCATTTGCTGCTCACGCCGACAAGCACTTACACGGTAATATCCCTAATATTATGCATAATAAAAATATATGTACTGTGTCTTACACGTTTTTAACTAACTGAATCCCGTTCGCTCGGAGTCGCGCACAGCCGCGAAAGAAAGTCTCCCTCGATTTTTATAACTTTCCTCTCCGTTCTCGCGATCGGCAACCGAAAGTTTCCCAAGCGAACCTGCAACGAGACTTTTGCGGCTGCAAAATTGTTTGGGCTCCGCGAGCGGCCACGTGGTGTCGAGCAAAATCGTGGCTAATAGAATACAGCGTGCGATCGCGATAGCGACGGCCTAAATTTAACGTGCTACATAATTCGAGTCAACGTCCGTGTAATTAATCGCGCCCGCCGTTGAGCGCAAGGCAACTTCCGGTCGCAGCCCTTAATGGCAGCGCCGCTAGCCCTGATCGGCAGCCTCGGAATCAGAGCACGTAATGCTGCGCTAACATGGCAGCCGGTGCAATTTTTCCCCCGACGTTGCCCGGCAAAACGGTGGCAATTAAAAAATGTTACGATCGATAGCAGAATGTCAAGGACAAAAATTTCCACTAGCATCCAGTATGATACTTGGACCACAGATTTTACGGATTTCTGATAAAAATGAGTACATCAAATGCGGAATGAAAAATGTTTTTAATATTTTCTTGCGTTATTCTCGACTCCATAAAGTTGTCGAAAAATTAAGTAAACGTCGTGTCCGATTTGTAAAATCTTAAAGAAACGAACATCTTCATAAAAGTCACCGTGTAATCGAGCAAAATCGCCGATCTCTTTCGGTTCAATTAGCGTCGCGATTCGGGCCGCGTTATCGCGAAACCAGTCGAAGCTTTCCGGGCCGAGTCGACGTTATAAATTTCGCGAGAAGATAATCAGTATCGCGTGTAAACGTCTGCGGAAAGTCACAGTTGCCCGGCGCTCGGCACGGCGCGGCGCGGTGCGGCGCAAAAATGAAGAACCGCCTCTCGCCGAAACGCTTTCGTGTATATGTAGCTCGGGCCCAAAGCGATTCGGTCGTTTCCCGTCGACGAGTTAAGTTGTTCGGTGGACCGTAAACAGGCAACCGTGCGTTCCAGACATAACAATGTTGCACGTCGTTAAGCGGATCGTGTCTGGCTTCGTGCGCGGCGCGAAGACGCGGCCGCGCAGTACTTACCTTCTTAATTACCCGTCGGTTAATTATACCGGCGGCACTACAAAGTTGCTCTCGGTACCTCGGTATTGGCACTCGTTAATAAAACCGCGCGGTATCGTTTATAATTGAATCGGGAGTGCCTCTGCCCCCGAAACGCTAATCAATAGACCGCGGATCTTCGATAAATAATTTTGCATTAATCACAAAATCTAAATACGAGCCTGTGTTTCTCTCGTTTCGTAGTTTTGTAAATTTATAAAACATATTTTTACACTACTGTTTCAAATTGCACCGTAATCCAACTTCTTCCCGCTATTTCGATTTCATAATATAGAACAGGGTACTCGGAAATACTTCAGTTAATTTTTCCAGAATTTTTGGCAACACGCCACCGTGAGATATCGCTGTCCGACGAAACGAGGTACCATTTCAGGACAAACGAAAAAGAAAAGACTCTGCAAGGTATTCCGAAGTATTTTACGACCAGGAGATGTGTTGGTGAGATTTAGCGTGTCCCTGTGAGTGGTTGAATGGACGAATCGTAGTCGATGGCCAGGTTAATCATCATTAAGACGGAAACCAGGTTCTCTAAGGCCACTCGAGGATCCTGAGTAACGATCCTGGCAGCGCGAGTCGCATTAGGGCTCGTGTAAATACGCGAGTTCGTCGAACATGCCGCTTAATTCCGAGCATGATTGCGAAATATCGTCCTTTGCGAGTCCTTGCCGGAGTCTTTGACCTTCGCGGACCATTTCAGGTCATAAATCCCTGTAAGGAACCGTGGCGTCTATTCACTGACCGAACACGTTTGTAAACATTTCAATGACATCTTTTTATTCAATGCCATTTTTTTCTTTTTTTTTGTGGAACGCTATTGTTCTCTGACCTTCGAATATTTTCGCAATTTATGGCTCTCGCGTCACCTAATGGAGGAAATACCATTTGAGACCTCATACATAGATGGGACTGACGTACATTTTTCTATTTAATTCTTTGTTCGATTCTGTTAAAAATTTTCGGCTCCATCTTTACAAAGGCTAATTTCAAACCGACGAGTAATTGCAAATGTTCCATACTCACCAGCGAAAGTGCAGTTTTCTAAGCAAAAGTTAGGGGCGCAGCGTAGCGATCGGCAGACAAGAAAGAAATGACGAGAGCGGTGAAGCGGCATCGTTTCGGTCGCGGTTAGGTGAGTCACGATCCACAGGATCGTTGTTGCCCTCGAATAGATCGAAACTGGCTGTGGCCCCTCTAGCGATCGCTGGATCGCTCGGCCGCTGACGTCACTCGGCGCGTTTGAGGTCAGTAGAACGAGATGAATTGACTCGTCAGCGTCGATGCCACTTTTTTCAGCTCGCGTCGATGAAATCACGAGGGTGCCGCGATCCTTCGACAAGGTGGCCCCGACACACTGTCACGCCGCGCCGTATGAATCGAGGATCGACCGCAGATGATATTTTTTCCGTCCGGATCCATCGATCCCCGTCCTCTCTCTCTCTCTCTCTTTTTCTCTCGGTGACTGATCGACGCGGCCGCGAATAAATCCAAATTCACCGATCCGTAACGTCTTGATCCGCGGCCTCTTGGAATGTTCGAAAATCCTTAATGCTTTTGTTGGAAAGCCGATTCGATAAAAATTTCGTATTGTATAAAAATTATGCACGAGGATTTTTTTAAATATTCGGAGTACTTTCCTCTGTGGTGATAGTTAAATTAATCGTTTGCAAGTTGATTCTCAACAATTTCGATTTTCGGCATCGGTACACCGCGCCGCAGCGATCCATCGTGCTCGATCGAACGGAGCAGTGATCGAACGATCTATGCAACCGATATCGAACGGAGAACGGCAAATCGGCGAAAGGCTCGATCTCGGTTTCTCACGAAATTCGCTGCGCCTTCCGCCTCTTACAAATAGCCCCGCTTTTTCGAGCCGATCGAATTCCTCAAACGCGAAACCGAAATGCCATGTGCATTTCTTCGCGGGATTGCGCAACGCAGGCTTTTAACGACACTTCCTCGTTCGGGACAAGAAGTCGTTCTTCCTTCTTCTTTCGACGCTTCTGGTCTTTGCTTGCATAAAGATCGTCGCTAGATTCAGTTCGTTCATTTTTTAACACGACTATTCGATCGCAGCCAATGAATTAATCCAGTGAATTGTTCGGCAGTCCATCCGTCCCTCGGTTCACAAACCGAATCTGTCCCTCGGCGTCAAATTCGACTCGGTGGTAAAAGATCGATTAAACAGTAAGGTAAACAAATATTTTTTTATTCAAATCGATGAGTTAACATTTACATATAAGGTTTTTCGGTTACGAGTTTCGCAATTAAAAAGTCAAGGTCATTAAGTTTCGGGCAAACTAATCTACAAATGACAGGACAGGGAAAACTGTGCGAAATTGACACGAGGGGAGCGAAGGGGTCAAAGCGGCGGAGTAAAATTCGAGCGGCGGTGTCCGCGAGGTGTGCAGAAAGACGAAAAATCGGGAGCGGAGCGTGTCGCGTCGCGTCGGGGCGAAAGAATGAGAGAATAAAACGAGAAGAATAGTCGTGGTGCCCGGCAGTTCCTCTCGCGGCGTCCGTATCGAATGCTAATTAAACGGGTGTCGACTGTATCAAAATACCTAACGGCTGGGCCAGCGTCGAGGACTACGGGCCGATCGGTGCGGCGCGGTGCGGCACGGCGCGGCGCGGCGGCGCGGAGAAGGGCCACGGTATAGTTTTCGGGGAGCCGTGGAGCCTAATGTATGCCAGTGGGCTAGCACGGTGGTCTCGCGGCACCGTGTGGGTGGTCCACGTTCTCTTGCCAAGGCACTCCCCTATGCTACGGGCGCTGCTATGTGCACTATATACCCTTTCTCTCTTACTCTTTGTCTTTCGGCCTCGTCTTCTCACTCCGCCTGTCATACACTCCCGTTCGGGACTCGCCTAAATTTTCCACGTTAACTTTTTCCTCTTTTCCCAAGGGCTTAACCCTTGCATCAATAACCGACATTTTTATACAATATTCCATAACGCTCTAATTTATAGTTTCAATAGATATTTTTAATTCGTCAAATGTAGGTTAATAAAATGTCGATATTTATCGACGAAAATGTCAAAGAAATTTCAAAACAGAAATTGAAAATGGGTACCCGATATTGACATAAGGATTCAACTGTTGTGAAAAAGAAAAAGCTTGACGTTTAATTATCAGAAAGTAATTTCAACCCTTAACCGCCAATACTCGGCCGTTTGTCCGCAAAACCAATGCAACGTCTGACAATTTCGCTACCGCATTAAACTAACCTCGCCCATGAAAATTTTATCCGCGATAAATACAGCTAAGTTATCATCGATTCGAGGAATTCCACATATCCTTCCGTGACCTCGATGATTAAAGGGTTAATTACCGTGAAACCGCGGATCGCTATGCACGCGTGGCATGTGCCAGTTAAACACATATAGGGAAACGATCAGGCTCGCAAAAATCCATACGCCTGTCTTATCTTCGCGAGATAGCGAGAAGAAATTTTTCTGCGATCGCACATGAGTGAGCCATTAGGATTGGAATTTGCATAAAGCACCGCAATAATTGTTCCTCGTTATTCCACGTAATAAAATCGGCGTAACGTAACAACGTTCTGGCAGCGAGGAAAAGCCTCCGCGAGGAACTTCGTTGTTGAAATACATATTTATTCTTTGTTATAAAATTCTAAATGTAAAAGTTTCTTCTCTGTTCTTCGCCCGAAGGCAATTCTCCACTAATTTCTCAAGAAAATTCTCTTCCCGCCGTTCTCTTTTCCGAACAATTTAATTCCCCATTAATTTCCCGGTTTCTCGATCTCGAAGTCTCTCGGATCGGCCGATATCTCTCAATCTCCGGGGCGTCCAGCCCCGTGGTTCCCGCTCAAAAACTTCGTTAGGGACATCGGAGCGTTCTCTAATCTGATGGTCTCGAGAGCCGAGAGCCGTCATTCCCTCGGCGAAGGAAGACGCTGCGCGCTCATTTGTATTCTCCTCCGCTTTTCTTCTGTTCATGGGCCCGACGACGCGACGTGGGTCGTGTTCAGGTTCCAATGGACCATATTCCTGGCACGTGCGCACCGAGGCACGCGTAGTAGGTACACATATCCACGGGACACGGGGGTTCGCGAATAAACACCGGCACGAAACTGCTTTCCACGTTGCGGTGCCACCGCAACCTGTGCGAAGGGCGCTATTAGGCGAGAGAGAGAGAGAGAACCGGGTATCGCCGCTCTGCATCGAGCCGGTGGTGCATCGCGATGCACATTATGCATACAGCGTGCTCGCGTTTACGGCCCCGGTATCTGCCTATTTGTTTTCGGCCGTTAACTAATGCGCCGCGTGCTACGCGCCTTTCCGCCGATGCGGTTCCATGCAACGATGCGCCGTGCAACGACACGGAACTGTATCTTCATGGGTTTCGAATTTTGTACCGGTTTCGTATAAACGGTCTCTCTTTAGAATGTTGTTACCATTCATTGGAAACGGCGCACAGAATTATGTGTGCGCGTCTTTAAGACGTCTTTACGACGACTGAATGTCTGTCAACAGACGTCTCTAAGACGTCAAAGACTGTCTGTGTGTGTGTCAAAAAATGGAAGCTGGACGGAATTATATTTCGATTTGAATTACCATTTATTGGAACAGAAACGACACAAATAATTATGCGTGCAGAGACATCGGTGCACCGAGGATGCATCGTGTTGCAAAAGATGGTAGCTGGATGAAATAATATTTTGACGGTCTTGAATTTTACAATGAACATTTCCGTCATTCTGTCGGACCAGCTCCTGGAACCAGCGGTTTTCTCAAGGACCGAAAAGAAATGGCTACACGGCCTCGGTAGTATTTAAGGACATGTCACCGGACCCATTGAATCACGGTATGGACGTTCGGTCTGTTGCACTCACGGCTCGGTTGCACTCGCGCGCGGATTCGGTGCGTGTTACGGGGCTCAAGATAGTCTTTACACGACCCTTTACTTACCGGCGATGTACAACACAGCTACGTCCGCCTACCGTATTCTCCTCCACGAGAGAAAGAACCACTGTGTGGAAGGGTGGCTCGAGACTGAGACACGGAGGTGCACACGTGTGGTCGCCGCAGCCGCGCCGGTGTATCGCTCAATTGAGCGAACGGTCTGAAAACCGGTCCCCGGACAACCGAGTGTCACGCCGTTGCCGCCGATGCTGTTTTGACTAATTCGCTGGCCCTTTCCCGCTCGATATTACCCCATTTCGCGACTCCTCCATGCCTCTAATTAACCGTTTTGATCTTTCGCTGATCATCTCAGCCGTGTTATTTCTTCTGCGTTCGAGCCGAGCTAATGCAATCTAATCTTGTTTCTTTTCTGTTCGCATTTCTGTTCTTAATACTTTCTGATAAGATTCAATTTATTTAGATTTTATACGATCGTGAATACGCTGCGAACCTTCATGCAAAATAAAAACGTTTCGAATTAAATGGAAACGAGAATTCCATTTGATCGATTTCCCAGGAACAGTGGTAATTTGAACGAAGATAAAGAAGTCTCGGACGAATCGTTTCGACTGTCCCGCTGATTCTGCAGTTTAGGCCTGTCCGGTTTGACGGATGAGGGATACAATATCGCAGCGTTCGCCATCCTAATGGAGTGCTCGAAAATAGCAGTGGCCGGGTCGCTTTGCGCGGAAAGAAGAATTAGCAGCGAATGCCAGGGAGATGAAGTGCGAAACGGTAAGAATAGTTTCGCGTGCGTAGGTCGCGGAATGAAAGAAAGGAGACGCGAGTATCGAGAGAGGGAGAGAGAGATAGAGAAGGAGAAAGTGGAAAAAAGAAAAGATGAAAGATAGAGCGAGCAAGATAGAAAGCGAACGAAGGAGAGAGGAGGGATCCGAGATAACTGGGCCGGGTTTTATTAATACGCTTGAGGACAAATTAGCCAGTTGATTGCACGATTTAATTATAACCGTCTTCCTCGGCCTCTCGGGCCGCCTCGAACCGTCTCACAAGAGAGAGAGAGAGCGAGATAGACAGAGAGAGAGAGGCATTCGCTGAGGCCCTGTCGAGCCACGGTATTAAAACGTCGACTTCTTTATTAACCGAACCTCGGACGCGTTCCTCCTTCCTTCTTTCTTCGGTTCACGCGTGAACGAAACCACGGTTGCCGGCGTTATCGTGGTATCTTCCTCGCGAAACGACTGCAACCTCCAAAACGGACGATCCGATTTTATGGTATCGCTTCGATAGGGTCCTCGAGCAGTTCTAGAGTTGTCTTTTTCGTTCTTTTTCTGCCGGATCCGCAAGGAAATCACGGAACACCACCCCGAAGCCGTGGACACGATTTTCGGGACCAGATTAGGGTTGCTGGCCGGATCACATTCGCTGCCGTCATCTTGATAAAAACTGTGACCAACGTGAGTTGATTTTAACGCGAATAGAGTTAAAACATTTAAAGATATTGAAAATTATTGTATAGCTACAATTATTAAAAAAAATATTTATTGTGACTTTTAGACAATCGGTATTGTGAAATTATTGTTACAGATAATGAAGACACGGTTATAAACATTACATAGACCTTGAGACGACCTTCAGACGAATTATTCTACGTTTCTCGCGAACCGTGTCCTTCTAGAACGTGCAGATTAGTGTACTCACAATATTTGTATACTGACACAGTGTTAGTATATTTTCCAAGGCTTGACGAAATTGCGAAGCTCCTGAAACGTCGTCGGGATAACGAACCGAGAAGGGCGCGGCGTACATTTGCAAGGCTGAACAGCAAAAACCGTGTAGGACGTCGGGCCTGAAATCTCCGATTAGGAAACCTTTAGTCTCTGGAACCGGGGATCGCGGGTCTGTTTGCCCAGCAGCGGAGAGAAGAACATCGTGGAGGGCACTCGATGGTAAAGGTCCCGCTAGCAGCCTTTCGTGGAGAACAAGTTCGTCCGGGGCCTCGCGCTGCTCCTCTTTTTTCTTCACCGGGACTATACATAGTCGCTATTCATCGTCGGTATAACCCACGGACCTACACGGTGGGAGCCGTGCCTCGTAATGAAGACGTTTCTCTAGGTTAGGGGAAGTTTGACGTTTTTATGGGTCAGCCTTGGCTCCTCTTTTTTTCGGCTCTCTCCGTAGTAGCTCGGTCCTCGTCGTTTCCACGGGCCCGGATCGGGCTCCTCTCTTTCTTCGGCGAACCTCCGTTCAACTCTTTCCACGGATCTCCCGGCGTTCCCCGAAGGATCCCGGCCAAAGCCAGCCACGTTATTGACGGGTCTATCATCTCGCTAATTCCGTAATAGGAGGACTTCTTCGGGGCGGGGGAGGGGGTTAAAAACTTCTCTAACGCAGGATGTTAACGACCGCGGACGGGGCCCCCGAAAGAGCCGCGGGTGCAACGACCTTGCATCCGCGCCGATGCATCCTGCGGATACGCGACAGGGACAAATCGTCTCCCCCACCGCGAGGGGAAACGTGATTTGTACGGGCGTTCGTTCGTCTGGCTCGGTTCTTACCGGCTCCGTAGAATTCCGAGGAACCGTTCGTCGCTCGTTCCCGAAGACGAACGCTCGAGAGCCGAGGTGTCGAGCAGCCCGGGAGTCTGGTTTGACTGGCCACTTTCGGGGCCCTCGGACCACGATCGGTTCTTTATGGGTTCGATGCTATTCTCCTGGGATATCGGAGACGTTGCTGGCCTTCGACAGCCCCCTCCTATCGATTTGACACGTTTCTCAATAATCCAGCCAGCCGAATATGCCTTGCACATCGTTTCCCCTCAGCCCGGAACGACTAGTCGCAAACAATGCGTTGATTCACCTCTAATTCCCTTAATCTTGCAAATGCATAGAACCTACTACCAGAGTCTACTAATTATCATATGCACGTTCCCAGCTTTTAAAATGTTAGAGCATTCTTCGGCAAAAAGAGGTTTCCTGTCTCAGTGCCGGAAGGGTCCCGCGTCTTCGTGTTGCCTGGACGTTTCCAACCTGATCGTTTCCAGGATGCAGCTTGGGTTAGCTGCTTGTGGCAGGTGATGCTGCGTCCCGGTAAGCAGATCCCCTCTTTTTGACGCAAATCGCAATTTCGCGGGCATCAGCGAGCCGCTTTTTGTCCCGGGAAAAACCTCGACGGGCGTGGATTCGTTAATCGACATGTCGGGGCTCGGTCCAGATAATCCGCATCTTCCCCTTCTTTATCTAATGAGATCGTCTCGGGATCAGGGAAACTGTTGATCCACGCGATCCACTGTTCACCGGTGGCTCGACGATGCCGATGATCTGCTTTCCTTTTTGTGACGAACGTTCGACTACATGACAAGACGTCTTTAAGATGTCTGAAATAAGACGTCTTCGAGACGTCGTGTGCTATCTGGAGTCGACAAAAGTATCCAGAGACGTGTATTTACACGATTTTCGTTTCTGTTTTGCCCGGAGTCTTGAATAATTGATACGTTAAACGCATTAATGCTCGGCTATCGCAAAGGTAATTGCCGGTAGCGTGCGCGCAGAGAGAAGCATTCCTAGGTAATGCACCTACACTCTCGTCGGCTGCAATTAAATGGTAATGCTCGTCGATCATAAAGGTTGCATCGACGTTCGAGCCGACGTCGATGATTTATGAGATCTGCAGCGAATTTTATTGTGCACACACGTTGCCGTGGAGCGAGCGAACGAACGAACGAGCGAGAGGAGCCTACCATAATAGCAACGATGCTAATAGAACCGTAATTATTGATAATCATGGGAACTCGCGTAATTAGAAGACGATCGTACGACGGCGATAATGATAAAATCGTCTAATGGAGTTGACTGACCGGTCGATGATTGTTGCGCGAAAGCGTGCGCTCGCGAGTACCCGCGTGTGGACGTAAACGGATTCAAATTGATTCGTAATGTTAACGATGACGAAGCTGACACACAGAGCTACCGAGGCGACTCGTTTGCTCGTAGCCGACTATGATTTACGGCGGTATAATTGCACGGCGAGTGCAATTGTTGGTCAACCAGGAATTCCTCGGGATTATCGTCCCGGGGAGCTAACGAGGTTAATTTTATTCGGGTAATAACGATGCCTGAAAATCACTGGACGCGGTATGCTTTCACTGACGTAAACTATAATCGTCTTCTACGCGGCCGGTTATGCTCTGGTTCGCCTTAATGAGCCCGGCAAAGCTTTGATTCTGAGCTGGCTTTATTTTCGGAGCGTCGCTATCACAGGTCTGGCCCCTGACAATGGCAGGCTTCAAAGGGTGCCGATTGTTAAAGAGCTACAATGTGCACTAAAAGCAATAATGCGTCGATTGAGATCATTTTGCGTCAAGTTTCAGTCTTGCTGCTCGATCGAGAGGGTAGTTACAGGGATAAATCGTATTGTCACTTTTTGGTCCATTTCTTCTATGAAATATTCAGCAAAAATTCTGAAAAAATTCCGAGCTGTTCTTACCGTAGATACACATATTCTCGAATTTTTTTGAATTTTACTCTCAATTTTCCAGAACTAGGGTTTTTGAACAAAAGGAAGATAAAATTCTTCTGCATTTTCATTTGTCAGAACTAGAATTTCTGATCTAAAAAATTGAAAAAATTCTGAAGTGTATGTCTCTATAATGGCAACAAATGAGATTTTTTTCAAAATTTTTGCTCGCGTTTACATAGGTACTATGGACCAAATACTAATAATACGATTCTCCGTGTAACTACCCTTCCGATTGAAATAGAAGGTTCCAACTTGGAATCGTGCTTCACAGACTATCGACTAGAAGGTTGACAGTTTAATTAGACCGCTTCTTCAGTTCTTATTTTGGCTCGTTAAAATAAGCAGACTCTCGAGGATGAAAAAGCGCCAGGTGAAACAGTATAGAAACCGCGAAAATCTGATACGCCCCATCCGAAGCTCCACTTCGGTGTGTCGATGACGGTGGTCCTCGAGGCACAAAGGTCGGTCGTTTAAAGGACGCGCGTTTTATTGGTGTCGCGCGATCGAGCAAGCCCTTAAAGTACTTCGCTGCTTTTTTCGTTAGCGTGGAGTCCGAGAGGCAGCCTCGTAAACAGGACGGAGACAAAAGGATTATTCGGAGGGCCGTAGAAACCAGAAAATACACCACTAAATAAACTTTCCGAAGGATGATCACGGGTCCGTTAACCCTTTCGAATCCTAAATAAAACGACCAAACGACAGCAACTGTATCGAGTTGACTTCTACGTTTCATTTCATTCCTTCGGTTAGCCAGTCTTAAAACACACACGCACAACGCACACGTTTGAAAAATTGATGAACTGTCCGAATGGAAAAGCCGTCGGTAAAGTCGTCAGAAGGATCGTCTCGGAGTGTCAACTTCTAAACCGAACCTCTCACCGGGAAGACCTCGAATGGATGTTCGCGCGTCTCGAACTCGACTTCGCTCTTCAGGGTTCGTTCGAGCCGCGCATAAAAGTGGCAGCAGTGCAAAGAAAGCTGCTGGCCCGCAAGATAAAGAGAAGAGCAAACACACACACACACAGACGGCGGGTGAGTTAGGCGCGGCGCAGGTCCAATCTGAAATTTCGCGAAGCCAGCCGGCATACCTCTCCGCGGAAGCAGTTTTATGGAGATTGCATTCCTGAAGTGGTGGAAGATATTATTAAGAGGTGGCCCCGGAGACCGTCGGTTCTGTTCGTCGCGGCGCGGTGGCTGCTGCGCCATAGAAAGAGGGCCCCGAGAGGAAACGTGTGGGCCCCTGAAGAGTTATTCCCTCTCTTTCCTCTCGACGACGACAGCTCTCTTTTTTTGGGGTCTGTTCGTCGATTCGTTGGCTGGTTTCACCGCCAGTTACGGAGCTGGGCCAGCTACTCGACGGGCGCAAACGATCTACGAGACACTCCGCGACCCCTGGTCCCGGGTCAGCCGAGGCCCGGCCAACGATCTTCTACGGCCGTGGAAAGAATTTATCCGCGACTGGCTGTCATCCGGCGACCCCCGGACGTCTTAACTTCGACGCGTCGTCGTCCCGCGGATGTCCCTTTTGTTTGCCCACGTCGATGAGTTAAGAGGCGAGGCTACCGTTCGCGGGCTACTGTCGCATGAATTTACGTTGCACTCGACCCGACGCGACTCGAAGAACGCGTTCCGCGAACAAGACAAACACC
Organism: Lasioglossum leucozonium; assembly: GCA_028454225.1. Lineage (NCBI taxonomy): Eukaryota > Metazoa > Arthropoda > Insecta > Hymenoptera > Halictidae > Lasioglossum > Lasioglossum leucozonium. Next base: position 15,264,075 of record CM052215.1, on the reverse strand, counting down.
GACGTTTGTCCGCGCACTTTCAAACAGCTCCACCGGACTCCGGACTTGCCCTTACTCTTCGCGGTAACGAGATCCGATCGGGCTTTGAACGGGATGCTTTGACGATCAGCGAGGCTCCCGCCATTTGCAATTGCACGTGTTCCTTGGGCCCATCGCCGGCAATTCGAATGGACTTCCTATCGCGCTTCTGGACGGCTCAAAGCATAAATGCAGTCGTAAAGTAGAACCGGAATTTTTCACGGCTCAGTGTGCATAAATAGGAGGACATGTTGCGTGCAGGTCGTTCCGGTTTTCCCGGCGGAATCGTGGAGTATGCGGAGCGGAGATGTTCTATGCTGTCTCGCCGGATTAATTTGGAATTAATAATCCCGAGGACGGTGCTCGCTTAATTGAACCACGTTGCCGGCGAGGATTCCTACACGTGGCCCCCGCGAAATCGCTTAATTTCGTGGCTCATATGAGGCCACGGTAAATTTAATACACGCGGATCTCCGCGCGACGATTGCCTAGCGGAACACAGAACGAGGAAAGCAACCAACCAACCAACCAACCAACCCGGAGGGAAGAGAAACGTCGGAACCCGTACGAGACGGAACGCATGGGGGACTGACGCCGCCCGACGAGATTTATCGTCACCGTTCACAAAGTTATCGTTCAGCGTTTTCAACCGTTCACGAATAACCATTAAGATACTCGGCGCAAGAAGAAGAAACGCAATTAGACAGTCTCGCGAACCGAAGACTTAAAATCGTCGGCGGACCCTATCTTCTTTTAGAGCTAGTCACGAGGAAACTGGAAACACTGAAATGTTTCGTTGAGGCATACTCACTCAATTCATTTTCAATATTCAATATCAATATTATAATATTCAATATCAGTATTTCAATATTCAATATCAATATTTCAATATTCAATATCAATATTTCAATAATTCATTAGGATTTTCGAAGTTACAGCCTATAAAAATGGGAAAACCTCTTTTTATTTCGCATAAGCGTTACAAATCTCAAAATTAATTGTACCATAAGGCGAAGATCAAAGAGGCTCGTAAAAATAAAAATTTCGTACTGACTTTAAAGAACTCCTTTCCGCGCTTTAGTTACGCATTAGTTTTTCAACATTGAAGACATTCTGAGCCTACCGTGTGTTTATCTCGCGCTAGAATGCGAAGATCAAAGGGACTCGGGAAATAAAATTGTAGCGCGAGAGTGCTCCTACGGTTCAGTGTTTATGGCAACAAAGGAGGTTCGAGGAAATGGTAGAAACCCGAAGGACTCGAGTTTGCGAGATAGAACGCCGTGCCGTTTGCCGGGACGATAACAGCACGCGATTGAAAACCGCGCGCTACGTTGACTTCGCATGCCGGATAGCATTATATTGCGTGTCGACGGAAGCACAGGAGAATATGTGCGGCGCGGGCCTCAAATTGGAGCAGCCTCGGTTACGAGCAGAGACACGCATGAACGCACAAACGCACGGCGCCACACGCCGCTTGGTACCACACGCATGCTGCCACGCAAATGCGTTCTCCTTTTCTTTTCGTGCTTCCACGGATGCAGGATCGTGGGGACTGCACAACATTGCAATATACAATTCAGGGACAGCCCGGACAAGCTGCCTCTAAAAATATTAACTGGCTAAAGCCATTATTATTAAATGGCATTATTTATTGGAAGCCATCCTACGATGTCTAATGTCCTCTCTGTGCTAGAAGAATATCATGACGCAAAGATTCATTGTTATTACCATGGATAGAATAAATATTTTTCGAAATTAGAAAACCTTAGACCTGAGAACGGCGAGGAATTCGTATGAACATTATGCAAAGAAGGGAGCGGTCCATGGGACTTTCTACGGCTCGCACGGTTCGCGTGTCCGTTTTCACGATAACCACGGATCATTAATGAAAACTAATTGACGATCACTTTCGTACGTCCACGTGACAATGGTCGGAATGTTCGATTTCCAACTTGACGCGCTACTTAACGTCAATCCCGCTTTCACGGTCGTCGGATCTCCTCTTCGGGAATGTACTCTTAATTCCCCCGAAGCATCGTCTCGTAAGACGAGAATACAGTCTAGGCTCCTCGCGTGTAACCGAAGAAGCTTCTTTCGCCGACTGGTTACACGGTCGCACGGGGAGCCTTTCGACGAGAGTATCAAAGCACGCTGGATAATTCGAGATCGCGGCGGCCCACAAAAATATTGTGCTCGATCGCGCCGCGTAGACTATCAATTCGAGGGCAGACATGCCCCTAATCAGCTTTCCTGGATGCTGGGGGATTAGCCGAGTATTAGGTGACCGGTCGTGCTTGGAATTCCCGTGGAATTTCGGGGGGTGCCGTCCGTTCGGGAATTTCGCTGCAGCACAGAATAACCGAAGGGACTTTTATGCCCGTAGTCGGGGCTGCTAATCGACCAAGTAAATAATCATGTAGGGTAACAACTTTCCGCGGCACCGTTAGCAGGCTCTAGCAATTTGACCAGCCACCGTGCAACGCGAAACCCGTTCGTTCCGTGACAAACGCGCGGGCCTCGCGAGCAAAACAAGACCCGGCGTCAGCTGTTTGTCGGAAACGGCAATTACAGCGGTATCGAAACGGGGCCCTTTCGTTTTCCTCTTCGGCCCCTTCTGTCGATACGTCTTAGGCAAATGGTCCCGACGGCGGTGGTCGGTGAGATTAAGTTTAATTGGCCGGTGGACCGGAGCTGAATTGAGATTTATGAAGTAAATTCATTGTTTCGAGTGGCCACCGTGGACCACCAACACCGATCCGCCTCGTCGTCGTCGTCGTCCCTCCCTCCCCCCGCCCGCCCCTCCCCGTTCCCTGCCATCCCGTCCATCACCGGGCCCCGCTATCAAATAATGTCCCCCGCGACGTAGAGAGGGGCACCACCACTGGCAACAACAGCCGAACATCTGACAGTCAGGCTACTGTCGGCCCCCATCGGGATAAAAAGGGAAACGCTAACGGCTCCGGCATCTATATCATCTTTATTCCCCGGCCCGCCGCGCTATGGCGCGCACACATCGCTGATTTTTTTCCCTCGACCGCGCGACGCACGGTGGCGAGCCTCGCCGAAATCCTGGCCCGAGAGTCATATTTTTATGCCTACGGTAAATTATTCGAATAAACTGCACTATTATCGCTGCGGATCTTTATGCAAACAGGGGGGAAGGGGGGAATTACATAAAAATTCTCTTAATAATTTTAAATAGGAAATAACGCGCCAGCGAAGATATTCGTTTCTGCGAAAACGGCACGCGTTCCAAAAACAACGTTCAATTTTTCATCGAAAATTGTTTATTTATCGACACATTTATTCTTCTAGCTGCCAATACGAAAGTTAAGAAAAACTGTTGTTCGCCGCTAAAAGAGACAGCAGCACTAAAAAATGTCTATTTTCAACGATAAAAATTTTTTCTGCACACTTCGAGATACGTGTAACGAAGTAGGCGACTGTTAAGTAAATTCTTCTGAGAATTAGTTGAACCTTATTCACTCCCAAACGAAATGGAATACGACACAAGCAAGAAAAACGGCAACTTCATTTGGCGAAGTTTGCCAGAAGGGGCCCGAACCCTTTTATCCGAACAACGAAATATATTGCGAATATATCGGGAACGCAGGGCCCGGCGCGGCGCGTCGCGAATCGCGATTCGCGGCGAGAATTAATCGCCGCCATTAGGCTCGGGCCTCCGCCACGGGGAATTCGAATATTTGCATGCAAAATGAAACGATTACATTGAGGAACGATAGGGGATCCTTTCTGCGCGGGAGGCGGTTCGATTACGCCTTCATTGAATCCCCGGGTTGAGCAACGAGCTTGCTATCCAACCCGGTCGCATTAACTTTTATGATTCCACAATTAGGCGCGCGCGCGCAGACTTCCACAACGGCGGGCTGGCAAAGATCGCTCTGTGGAAAGAAAGCGACGGGTTTTTATTGTGATAACGTGGACATCGATCGAGATTCCGGAATAACATTTTCGTGCCGGCCAGTGAGAATTTATGATCCCCAGAAACGGAGCTAATTAACCCCGCGACGAACGTTTATGCAGATACAAGCGGTTTCTTGGGAAACGGCCGCTGCGTATACGTATTAACGTAAGTGGAGTTCATTAAAATTTTGTGCGTAGGAAATTAAGGATTGATTTAAACAATTTCGGGGGAAACCGCGGGAGTCCCGCAGTTAAATTGAATCTTTGTACGGTTATCGCTCGTAAAGGCATCTCGGAGATTCAACAAAGTTAATGATATTGTAACGTTTATGACACTTTGTTCGTATGCCGAGGGAAACCGGTCGGCAGTTCGCTTTGGGTAATCACCTCGGACGCCGGACGTGGCAATTATGGGAAAGTTAGGCTTAAAAATGATGTTTAAATACGCTGGAGGTATGGTTAAATTGTGAACGTGCCGAGACTGTTCCTTAAATGTTTGTAGAACTTGATAATAAATTGTAATTCTAATGTTAACTCTGTATACCGGGTTGCAATCACTGCATGTTTTCAGTGGAAAATGTAAAGAAGAAACTACTTCTAGAATTTTCTTGATATTCATCGTGGTAGGTAAGAAAAGAGTAAAAAATCTATTGGAATATAGAAAAATTCTCTCTGAATAAAAATAATAAATTTAAGAATTTATTTTGGAAATTTTTCATTCGGAAACTTTTCATGCACGTTTTTAGTCCGAGGTTGCACCCCTATACCCAGAGAGAAGGTTAAAAATATGACAAAGTGCAAGCTTCAATTACCACTTTTACATGTTTTCTGACAAAAATAAATCCACCAGTCCGTTTACAACCATCGAGTCACACACGTAGGTGCAGGATCGATTTATCAATTTATTTATCGCCGTGTCACTGCACTTCCAAGGATCTATCAAGTCGAACCTGGCGAGCGAATTACGAACGATCCGCGGCGGTTGCGATCGTCATCGGTTTTTAACAAGATCACCGCAAAAACCCGTAGCTGTACGTGATGTATCACTTAGCCCGATGATTGATAATTATTTAAAACGAATCGCGTGACTTGTCTCCGGGAGAATTGAAACACGGTCGTACGAAGGCCGTGCGCGCGATCGCGTCCCGACCACGTGGTGTAATCGCGCGTAACACGTGTCATCGGCATGGCAGTGGATTTCCGCGTGCAAGAACCCGGTTGACGAGCGAATCCCACGATTCGCGGATACGGGAGCGGCTTCCCCTTGGGACTGACTCCGGGAACAAGCTTTCCTAGAAACGACTGTGCTCTCGTGTAAGTGGTCCGGGGTTTAGGGTCCCGATCCACTCTTTCGGCTCTTCGAAATGCGACCACCAATTACGAAACGTTTCGCCAACGGTGCTACGCAGCCGGGAACGTCGGCCGCCTCGAACCACACCAGTCTCAATGCATATGTATTCAAATATCATTTCTGAAAACAATAAGATAGGTAGCGGATCTCTTTGCGCGAAACAAAAATTTTCTACCTGAACTGCAACAATCTGGAGTTAAAGAGAAATTTATTTTCCTTCTTAACCCTTAGCACTCAAGAAAATTATTGAACATTTAAATATTTTATGAGGTGTGAAGAAAAATAATATGGAATGGAATTATTCTAGATTGGAAGAAATGTTTAATTATCAAGTTAAAATTTTCAATGTTTTTACTGTTTCAAATTACACCTACTGCTTTTCGTGACGAATGAATAGAATCCGCTGTCTACTAACAATTTATATTGTCAGGGCAATCTACAGTTTCGGTGAAATACGTCAGCGAAGATGACCGCGACGGATGATTCGCAATGGCAGTTTCGGCGCTCCTAACTTTTGACCCCGGTGTCCCCGCCAACCGTGGACCGGACCCATAAAAACTGTCCAGGCTGGTTTCTTTTCGGAAGCACGGATCGTTCGGGCTTGATGGAGTCCATAAAGCGGACAGTCTCAGCGGAGAGAACTAAACGCGCGTCGCGTCGCGTCGCCGGCGGTCGCGTGAGAGATGACTTCCTGATAGGTTGAAATTAAGCTATTAATTATCCTAACCGGCCTCGGGCTACCGGCGCGCGCTTTTCCCTCATGAATCCCAGTCACAGGAATTACACACGCCATTCGGATGATTCTCCTTTCATTACGGTTCGAGTATCGCCGGTGCTTCTTCCCCGTATAGTTAGCTGCCCCGGCAATATTTCCAGAACGACACGGAAATAGTCGACGTTCGAACCAGATCCCGGCGATCCGTTCCGTAAATAGTAGTCGTTTGCGTTCCGTGCTTCCAGCGTGGAATGCGTGTATGTAATAAGCAGCCGGAGATTAGAGGCTCCCGTCGCTTTCCGATTGTAATACCGAGCGTCGCTTTTTTCTTTCGAACGATATCTCAAGCCGGAGTCGCTGGTATCTTCATTGCTGCTCGATTCCATGCGATCGTGAATTGGGATCCCGTAACGTAGACTTCTTGTGGAACATATTTCCTTTTCGAGAAGCTACGAACTTGTATCACATTCGAGCAATCTGACTTGAACACTCCAAATTGTTGTCCATTAAGGGGGTAATAGCAAGCTTAATTATTGGTGAAATTGTTCATTTTCGGTCATTCTTAAACAAAATAAAGATTGAACTCTAACTGAAGGGACCAAAAATTTTTCACTATTCCAAAAGTACTATTATACAATTCGACGAAAGAAAGATAACACTTTAAATTCTAGTGCGCGGAATCCAAGTTTCAAGCGGGTTTGAGAGGTCAGGGCGCTGCCATATTGGTTTCCAGACGTAGGAGCGGATCGGCTAGGTCTGGGATCTTGGATTCCGCGCACTAGAATTTAAAGTTTTATCATTTTTATTCTATAATATTCAATTCAGAAAAGTTGTAAATGTTCGGTCCCCCGAGTTGAACTAAAATGGAAATATAAATATTTTGGGGGAATGTTCAGCAACACCTTCTTTCATATTTCGTTCGGAGTCGGGTTCCGCTATTAATGGGGGTGGGGGGGACGATCCGGAGTGTTCAAGGTTCGCAGGTCTGGCGACGGGTTCAAGAGTTTGCTGAACAATCGAATAGGCTACGAATGGGTGTGTTCGGGCCGCAGACGGGTGGGCCCGGATCGCGGAGGCGGAAAGGCGCGTGGGCGTCGCGACGGATGCAAATTGCCCGCACCAGATTCCGACGATACATCTTAATTTCGCTGGCCTGCCGAAAGCGAGCGGCCCTCGTGTCAGATTCGCGGAAGAATTTCGCCTTTAACCGGCCGATTAGATAATCGACGACACGCACACCACCAACACCACGATCCGGTCAGTTAAATAATCGGCCACGTGGGAGGCATCTCGTGTCGGGATTGAGTTTTTAATTTGAACATCAAGGGACCTGGTCCGGTTTTTGCAGCAAGATCGTCAACCCTCCGACAGCTGTGTCTGGGTCTATTTCGACCCTAAATCATTCTGAAGAAGGTCCGCCGTGAAATTTCCCCAATATCTTAATTACATGTACATATACTAATTATATTGATTATTATATCGGAATTACTCTAATTTTCCAATAAAATTTCATTAAAAATTCTTAATACGAGAACCAATACCTGATAACACATTTATTTTAAAATTATTTATTGTATATCGGACACGCTGTAAACATTCTTGGATGTCGGAGTACTTCTAAAAATGTTTCGCGCACATTTGTTGAACGAGGGCGGGATCTCCGTTTAAGCACAGCTTTAGTCTTAAAAATAAACGGTCGGAACAGCATAACAACCGGAAACAGCTCGCGTCCCGTGGCGAGAAGTGCACGTGTCATCGTCCAATTCGCGCGTCGTGATTTTTGCACGTAGCGGGCGCTCAGGCGCGCGCGAGGATCTCGCGATTAATAGGGCGATCAACGTGATGCTTCGTGACGGATTTAAGAGCGGACGAATTTAAAAAAGGCTCTCCCCCCCCTCAGGGGCCTTACGTCACCGGACCATTTTTATTCTCATTTTGATCTCCGTGCTCCGTGACCAATCGTCGCGTGACGGTGTCCCCGCACAAAGAGACCATAAATAACGCGGCGAATTTAAACGCGACGCTGTCGCAGCCAGCTGAGAATCCTTCCTGGAACGAACTTTTGTCTGCCAATTGTTTAATTAGTACTAATGTACGGAAGTGAATTAGCGTCGCAATTATTTACGTCCTAACACGCCGACGGACTTAACTGTTCTGCTAAATTGTAAAAAGGTAATTGCACGCTGTCCCTACTAGCTAGAGTGCCTGCGCTGGAAATTGAATTGTATAATTTTTAGAACGATCAAAGTAAACTATCTCAAACAATTTTCAGCCGTTTCCAAAATTTAATTATCGAACCACGATTACGTGGCTGTCGCCGAACAATGTGTCAAAATAATATATTAAAATTGCCACGTATATTTTATTCTTCGTCGCGTTGAATTAATCAGGAATTTAGCGTTTTATTACGTTAAAGCTATTTTATTGTATTAACAATTTTCTTTCCGAAGGAGATATATCACTTTCCGTAAATTATCTCAAACAATTTCCAGCTGCTTCTAAAATTTAATTATCGAAACACGATTGCGTAGCTGTCAATGAATAATGTGTCAAAATAACATATTAAAATTGCCACGAACCGTGAACGGTATGGAATGTTTTTTTCTTTTTTTTTTCGTCATCGCGTTGAATTAATCAGGAAATTAATTTACGGTGTTAATAATTCAGACAGCGTGTATCGAGCTCGAAATAGAAGGCAAAGCGAAAAAGAAACGGCGCGGCACGGCGGTGTGCTGAATAAAAGTCCGCGGAAACCGTACGCCGCTGGTCGGTCTCCGGCTCGTTGTTACATCATGGAAGTAATGTCACAAAATGATGATTGATGCGCGGCGTTAATCTCTTCCACGGCAACACGAAAGATAAATCTTGATAGCGATTTCATGTAAATGCGATTCATGCAAATTGCCCCCGGGGCAACGCGCAGACGATCTCGGGGACAACATAAAGGATCCAGGATGTCTTTAAATTCTGCAATTCATAAATCCCTTGGACTCCGCGGCCGGAAACCCATTTCGGCGATCGTTGTCTGTTACGGAGGGAAATCGAGACTCGTGGGGAAACGAGCGAATCGATACCCCGCTAGATATTCGCCGAAAACATTTTCAAAATTCTCAGTACGTTCATCGACCTTCTAAATGATGTTGGAAATCGGCGAACAAGAAAATAAATTGCCAATTAATAATAATATTCTCTTAGAAATTTCTAAAAATTCGAATTAGACTTTCAAGCGCTTCCGGGATTAATCGAACGAAATAATTGTCTACGAACACTTTAAAAAATCATTGCGAGGGCTCGCAAGGTTCCTGACGGGTGGGGAACAGGCGGGTTCGCAGTGTTGAACAATTTTCAAGTAGGTGGCAGCGATTAACTCCGGTCTGCGTGGCCCTCGGGAGTCGAATTCGACGGAATGGTGGGTCGATTTTACGACGACCAATACAAGGGCTTGCGTACACGGGGTACGTAGGCGCGGATACGTGCCTGGCCGATCCCCCATACGTTATATTAACACATTAGGCCCGCTCGCGTGCCAAAACCCCGTAAGCCGTAAGTAACAATAAGTAAGGGCCCCCCTCTCGACGATCGCGAGATGAGGATCGAGGAAGAAGGGGGGTCTCGAGGGAGAGTTCCGAACGGCGGACACGATATACACGGTGTGTACCCGCTCGTTCCCCGGTTTCCCCGTGCCCCGTTCTTCCGTTTTGGGGAACGACACGCGTCACGCCACACAACGGGCCGCTTTCCTCCTTTGGATTCGACCTGGCTGTAGCTTCGAGGTAATTTCTGGGAAAGAACGCTTCGGCAGTGTTCAGCGGTATATTTTAAATATTGTTGAAGTGCAATCACGGTGGATTAATTTCGAGAATTACAGACAGCGCGAGGGAACGGTGACTATTTTTCATGATTTATGGAAGAAAGTTTAGAAGAACGTTTTACTACTCCGAGTAGCAAGCGCAGATTAGGGTACAGGGCGCTCCACCTAGCGTTGCCGAAGGGAATACCAGTTTTCAACCTGTTTCAGTCCGCCGTTATACCTTGCTCAATTTAATACACATACTAAATGTAATTACAATAATGTACAAAAATTACAATAGAGAGTTAAGAGAATAAAAGCATAAAACGGCCACGAAGTAAAGGCAACGCGAAAAGAAAATTAACCAAGATATTGAAAACGGTAGTAAATAAAACGGGGAACGCCTGTAAACAGGTATAAGAGGGGGCATAAACAGCTTATTATATCCATAAAGTAAAATCCGTACAAGCATGCGACGACGCGAGCAGTCGCTAAATCGCGAGATCGCCAATAAACTCAGATTTAATCGCGACTCGAGCAACAATCTTCGAAACTCGGTTTCACGCGAGCGAACGTGTCTCGAAGCATGCGGCGTGGAATTATCGTGTTTTGAATTATATCCTCGTTGTGCATCCGACGCAGCCGGCAGACGCACCTGCCGTCGATTCCCTAGGGCCTAGGGAATCATCCTCTTCCTTCAACCTTCACGTCAACTGTCTTCTCCCAGCTGACACCGACAACGAACACGCATCCAATCACGCAATTTTTACCGAAAATCAAGGAGGCAACATTCAAAATTTCCAGGGAAAATTTTTCGTAGGAATTAAACACGCAATAATCGAAATGTTTGCCAGCGTTGTCGCGAGGAACGACGTCTCCGCACGCGACAGAAAACCGCCGGTTGAGAACCGCTTTGACCACACGCACACTCCTCGGTGGCTCCAATTAAGCGGGCAACATTAATTTCAACCACCCGGTCCGACCCCGCAGTTATCTCCTTCTCTCCTGCACCCGTCGTTTAGCCGACCCTCTCTATACTCTCTTTCACTCTCCCTCTCTCTCTCTCTCTCTCTCCTTCCGAAGAAAGTCCTCTCCTCGTTTCTCCATTGCACTCGCTTCCACTCTCCTTCCGCACGCACACACGCAAGCTACTTTGCGCACGGTCACGCGTGCATTTTTGTCTTTGCCCGGCCGTCCGCGCGCTGATACTTTAATGTAATAATGTTGCGTAATTCCGACGCTTCGTACAGCATCGTGCCGCGGCAAGCGGTTAGGTTCATTTCACTCGCAGGTGAGAATTAAAACGCTGCACTTGCGGTGCAGCCTGATGCGGCCGTCCCGGCGCCGGGATGCGCATTTACGAATTTTGAGGGTATTCAAATTAGCAGAAGTAGGCGCTTCGAAGGCTTCAAAATTTGCAAATGTGGGGGTTTTGAAAGCTTTAAAATTTGCAAAATTAGGAGCTCTTGTAAATTTTGGAATTCTGGAGGATTTCAAATTTGCGAGTTCAGGGGCTCCGAAAGTTTGAGAATATGCAAAATTAGGGGCTTCGAAAGCTTGAAAATTTGCAAAATTAGGAGCTACGATGGCTTCAAAATTTTCGAATTGAAGATCTCTTGCAAATTTCGAAATTCTGACGGCTTTAAAATTTGTGAGTTCAGGGACTCTCAAAGTTTCAGAATATGCAAAATTAGGGGCTTTGAAAGCTTGAAAATTTTGCAAAATTAGGAGCTTCGAAGGCTTCAAAATTTTTGAATTGAAGATTTCTTGTAAATTTCGGATTTTGGCGGCCTTAAAATTTGCAAAATTAGGGGCTGCGAAAGTTGAAAAATTTGCAAAATCAGGAGCTTCGGAGGTTCTAGAATTTGAGATCATGGAGGTTCGGGTAATTGAATATTTGTTTCCGTTTCCCCCGCGGCGGAAGAGCCATAGTAGCGTGTTTTGCGAAGCGTGTGGCACCGAGGAAGGAAGGAAGGAAGGAAGTCTATCCGGTAAAGTAAACCACTTCTGCCAGTGTGTACAGAAGCTGGTCTCGAAGGCCGGAGACGAATTAGCACGCGCTGAAAATCGCGAGGAATTAGCGGGAAGCCCGGCCGAGGGAAGAGGAGCAGAAAAACATTGAGAAAACCGGAATGAGACGTGACGAGGCAGGGAACACGGGAATGGAAACAAATACGGGGACCCTTCGTTTTGCTGATGGATAAATATAGAAGTTTCGTTCGAACAACAAACGTTGTTCTCGCGAAGGAACACGCGCAGCAAACGGACACCTGGAAAGGACTCCCGGGAAAAATCGCGTCGCGCCGCGCCGGCAGAAACAATTCTCTGGTTCTTTTGTCAACGGGATCGTTTCCCGTGAAACATTGAGTCGAACAAGCGAGAGGAGCCGCATGAACAAATTGGCGTAAAAGACCACTTGGTTTTTGCGCTGATTAGCTCTTCCATTCAAACCGATTCCGCGGAGGAAACCGCTGCGCTGCGCTGGGAAAGACGCGTCTCGCACGAACTCGAATGGAAAAAGGTGACTGCGAGATTCAGGTTAAACGAGAGGAACACGAATCCGAGTGTCTAGTTTTAATAATAGGTCCGTTTAGGCGATCCTGTCGTGAGACAACGTTCTTTTCATGCCGTTTGCGAGGAACTCTTCGCGGTTACTGCGAAAAAATTCAACTGCACTGGGACAATATCCAAGCGTCATGGGAATTGCCTTTTTTGCATCCGATGTTAATGGGATGAAATTGTTCTTTGTTCCGTTTTTGGCGCAACTGAATTGTGAGGTTAACCGCTTCAGGTTTGCTTTGACCTGCGAGTCGAGAACTCTCGGTTCATCTAGACGCAACGATCTTTAGTTCTTTGATCTCGTCGGAAGTTGCTCTAGATGTAATTAATCCTGCGAGTAAGAAAAGAGTTTGCATTAATCAGACCGATCAATTAGGTAAAGATCATATGTCACTGATATGTTAGAAAGAAACCCTTTTTAAAACTTTTTAAATGATGCAGAATAAATAAGTTAAGAAGGTAGAAAAAAGTTCGCTTTAACCAGACTGATCGGTGATATGAAGAAGTGAACAAATAAAGAGAAACATTGCTGCGGATCGTAATTTGTTTTAATGCATTCTTACGTCGATGTACGATTGTTGAATGGAAATTTATGCAATCGATTTTATATAAGCGATAAAGCCTGTTAATGGTAATTACGTTCGATGGAGAAACATTTTGTTCCGTGTGTCAGGAATTATGAAATTAATCGTCACTAAATGGTCAATTACTAAAGCGATCTGCATGTTTCTAGAAAAAAAATGTATAGATGTAGATACAGAATAAATATCTATGTTTAGGACCGTGTGGAGTAGTCAATAATCATAACTAGATTACGGAACTTCGTGAACTTATAGGTTGTAAAATCATAAGAAATTTCTAGAGGCATAAAGTTTCATAGCATTAGGTCGTAAATTAAGTCTCCGCGTTTTTCGCTGTTTCTTGTTGCGAGAATGGATACTATATACAAAATATTTTCCAGCTATATAATTTACATCGTTCTACTGACTTTTTCTGTCTTAAATTTTCAAGGTTTGAAAGCTCCTAATTTTGCAAATCTTAAAACCTTCGAAGCTCCTAATTTTGCAAAGCAAGCTTTAAAAATTTTGAAATTTGCAGGAGATGTTAAACTAAAAAATTTAGAAGCTTTGATAGCTCAAAATTTTGCAAATTTCAAAACTTTCCAAGCTGCTAATATATTGATTATTTAGTAACAGCTAATCCTAATTCTAGGCGCGGTGCAGTTAAAAAAATTTAGTGAATTCTATTCACGATTCCGTGGAGCGATCGAACGAAACAATTGCGAAACAATTTGCGAAACAATTCCCCACCTAATTCGCAGAGTCCCGCGATAAATCACCATTGAAAGGGTTACCATAATCCCCGATCGGAACGTCATTCGTCGTGAGAAGTGAGCAACCGGCAGCAATTCGGCCCGGATGCTTGGGAAAATTGGAAGGGTTGCTGGGACTGTTAGGGGGCTGAGACGTACCGGGAAGTCGAAAGGGGGGAATGTCACGTTACCTCCAAGACAGAGTGACGTTTCTAATGCGAAACTGAGGAATTAGAACAGTCGCACTGTCTAATGAGATACTAATTGCGCCGCATTCCCATAGTATTGACCCGACGGTGGATCAAGATAAGCCGGCTTCTCTTGGCTTCGAAGGGAAAGTGAAACGCGAGAAATAGATTCGCGAGACTCGAAAACGATCGGGGCCACGACCGTGTGCGATCACTCGGTGATCTATCGATCGCGACGAACCGGGAGCATCGGTGATATAGAAACACTTGGCCAACGTCTGCTTCTATCCTGGTTTCGCAATTCCATGGGAAAAATTACATTGAATAGACTGACTTCTTCTTAACTGTAACGTTCTACAGAAACATTTTCACAAAATGTTTACAATGTAGTCTACATTTACGTCGTAACTATAGTTCGTAGACGTTTATCATGCAAAAATAATCGTATCAAGTGAACAGCTGAATTAAGACTGGTACCAGGATCTGAATAAAATGCTCGACATTTTTTAAAGACCCATTTGTACTTGCGGAAAGATAACAAACTCGTTTCCAATGTAAATACCTCTTAATCCTAATCATAATTTCACGCAAGCAACTCAATCAAAGGCGGGGTATCAGGGTAAATCACAGCAGCTGTACACCGTACACGCTGGGAATGATTTTTATTTCCGCAGCGGCAATAATCGCGCTCGTAAATCAGACGATTTATTAAACGCACGATCCGACGAAAGTGATGTTAACCGACCGGTTGCGCGAGCCTATTTTGCCGTAGATCCTTCGGACATGGAAGGAATTATTAATTCGTGGCATTGTTAATTAACCAGAGGTACTAATGGGGCCCGGTGCGGCTCGGCACGGTGGATTCGCGTGCAAACGCGATAAATCACGGTTTCACGCGATGCCAAGGCCGCGTCCGCGACGATCTTCTCAGACATTTTAATGAAAACGTTGGAAAGAATCGCGCGAAACCATCTCGGGACTGGTAGAAACCATCTCCGTACTCATCGAACCAGCGCAGAGCTTAATTACAGACACATAACGCCGACGCGATACCAACAGCTGAACGAGCCACGCGCTGTCGAGATCAACGCAATCAGAGATTTCCCTTCGACAAACAACATACATAAAACGACAGAACAATCGTGTTCCTCTTCTGAAATCGTTCTGATGAATGGACTCGAGCCCCGAGAACTCTTAAATATTCAGACACTCTAATCGAGCATTTGGCTAAATGGTCTTACCGTGTTCTCTTTAATATCGCATTTGTATTACAGGGATCCATGAATAAATATCATTACGCTTCATGCATTTATGCCGTTCGACGATTTCTACAACGAAACGTTCGCGCGTTCACGAACTGCGAAACTTCTTCTGTCTGACCAGTGACGGTCGCGCTGGCTTATTCTACTGATTTCTTTCAGCGATCAATCCGATACGTTTCTGAATTTTTATCGTTGTTCGCTCTTATCGTTGGTACTGTCATGCACATTCGTTTGATATGATACAATTGTTATTAATAAATACATCAGGATTTCTATAATACAGAGAAATTTACTTATTTTCTTTATACGTTGAAAATAATATAGCGTCTTGAAATTTTCACCGGTTTTCAATGCACCGACTAATTTTTCCCGTAAATGCATAAAATCCGCTGTCTATTCATAAATAACATGAAACCTGTGCAATGCACTGCACGAAGAAAAAAAGTATCCTTTCAATCCGGACAGCACGATAACTATGAAACACGAGACGTTCACTTCCTTTCGCTGTCCGGTTGGCAAAATCGCTTGGGGACATGTTTCTGATCGGCGGAAAGTTGCGCATTTAATCGCACATTGTTTTCCCGTGGTCCGACCCAATTATCGGGATTCTTTTATTGTTTTACGCGATCGGGCCCGATCTTAAATGGTACCTCGGTCCCATGGGCACCACCGGAGTTTCTAAATCATAGTGCGTATCATGCGGATACCGGCGATCACGAGGTAAACCGTGCAACGGATATTAATAACCATCATCGATAGCGATTACGGTTCCCCATGAATAACTGCCGATTCCAAGCGTCTAGCTGGCTGATAGCTGTTCCCACGAGAGATCGGGGAACGTCCTTTCCAGCAATCTACCGGAGTATCATCGATCCCGACCGGGCGCGGGCTGCCCGGCCCGACTCGGCCCGGCCGAATGCTCCGATGACATTTTAAATTGCCAGCGATTTAACGATCAGGTGAACCCGCCCGGCCGCTCGTGCATCCGGCAATGAAATTAAGTATCCGATCGTTAAAGATCACCCGAACAGCTCTGCCGAAGAGACGGGCTGAAATTAGAATCGCCGCGTGATTTTTCATATCGCCGACAGGCTAATGGTTGTGCGAACTATGATTTCTAATTTGCGAAGACACGAGCGTCAAATTCAAAAGTCGACGTGGATTAGAAGGATAAGACAACGAAGTTAATGAGATAGTAGATTGTACAGATTATTGATATTTATTTTCCATATTATTAGATTCTAGTACCTTGTGATGGACGAAGAAAATTTTTATTTTCGAGCAGTCTTCTACTCCATGTATTAGAGGAGTATAGAGACAGAGTAATATCGTGGAGAGAATAGTACAAAATTGTTCGCCGCTCTCCGACGCACCCGTTCAAGAACACGGCAAAAAGAAAATGGAGGATCTTATCATTTGCATAAGATTAGAGCAGACACTTCTGAACGGAACCCGTGAGAAGAGCATCTCCGCGCACCTGATAGAAAAATGATTTCCTGCGCGCGGAAAATTTGTTACATCGCTCGTTTCCTCGGCTGAAGAAGTCTCGCAAGAAAATTGTAGATTTGCCCGCAATAAACTGGCGCAAACGCGAAGAGCAGCGAGGTTCCTATCCGGCGGCTTCCACGTCGCAAAAAAGTTCTCGCAGCGATTACAATGAGCGCGAATTCCAAGGGGGAAGAGGAGCTAGCCGCTGCTTTTTTCCTCTAGGATAATTGTCAGGGATAATTGCGGCCTTTTAAAGTCAAAAGTAGGCTTAATAAGCGTTCCTAATGATTAATTCATTTGTACGATGTGGCAGAAAACGGTTCGCCGGCAGAAGAAGCGAACTTGCAGTCGTTACTATGATAATCGGGCTAAGCCTGTTAATTGCGAATTGATCAATTAGCTGCGGGATCGTGAATCTAATTGTCGCGTAATTTCGCGTGGCTGACGGCTGACGTTTACACGTGTTGCCCGGCCGTTTCAACGCGGCTTACGATCATTACGAGACGCACACGCGATGGACACTAACCGGCTGTCGTTCAGCGCTTTCCGCGAATCTGCCCGCAGAAAACCCCGACGCGCCGTTACGGGATATATAGGTCGACGAGGAAATATGGCCGATAGGTCAGCAATGTTCGGTAACCTTTTCTTGTTCGGAATAAATCAGCCGGCCAGACAACGACGCTCTCGCTGGCCGGCGTGATTAAATGTTAGTCACTCGGCCGAGAGGTATAAAGGATGCACCGAGCAAATAAATTAGCGTTTTTGTTCCGCCGGAGAAGGCGCTCGCGTTAGAATCCTACGTACACGGTGTCCTATTTCAAGTTTCCCGCGCAATCGCTTCGCAAACTATTTCTGAATATATTTCTGACGAATTCAAGGTGACCTCTTCTTTTTTATCCAGTCACTTTACTTATTTTTTTATTCGAAAAGAATCCACCGAACACTTCTTCCAAGGTCACTCAAGGTCGCGCAGTGTCACGGTGCGACGATTAAAATTGCGCGTCGTTATGCTCTTTGCTATGTCTCTGCTGGCGCAGCGATGAATCCTCGCAGTTCGTAAAGTAAAGTCCGATGAACCAGAGGACCGCAGCGTTGACGACGGAGCTCGTTAACAACGATAACATCGACCTAGTCAGTTGTAGTTAAGCTGGGAGCGCAACGGAGCGGGGCGGCAATGTTTCATTCTTAAGCAAACCGCGCAAGCAAGGCTGCAGCTGACCGGTGACGGCAATTGCTACGATGTAACCGTATCTGTGTCAGCCGAAAGCGAATCACAGAGTGGCACACGAGGACCGAACGCGCTCGGTGTTCAGCACGGAGAGAGGCCAAGTTCTGGGGTTAATAAGCGAGCGAGAAACGACGCTGCTCCTTGTCGTCGTACGTTGCCGTACGTTAACCGGCAACAATGCAAGTTGGGCTGCGGCGCACGGTCGCGTTAAAAATAGATAGCATCATTGGAATCGATTGGCCCGCGGTCGTGCACTCGGACCGTTGATCTTTTCGTCGCTGACGATGATATTCATCGCTCCCGTCGCGAGATAACAAAGATACCAGATAACGGACAGTTGTATCACGGTACCCGTGGCGATACACGATCCACGCCGGCCTACATTGTTACTATTGCCGCGAGCATCGCAACCGCTTGTTCTCGTTATTAATAATTACGTTAAAACGCCGATCTTATCGGGACCGAATCGGCCCCGATCGTCGCGACTATCGCTTGCTACAGATCCGATCCGATACCGATACTCGTGTTTCTGCTATTCGCTCAGACGATCCAGCGAATTGTTTATTCGTTTTATTGCATTGGGCTCGTTCCGTGATCGTTACAACCTCGGACCGTATTATAGTCCCGGAATAGGTACAGTGTGTGTATAGGAAAGCCGAGAATCCAGTGAAGAAATCATTCCTAAGATCATTTCAAAATGGCTGACTAGGCAGAAAAATTGTAAAAGTTGTAAATGTGATCAATTTATATGTAAAAAATATTCTGTAACCTGCATAACATGAGAAAGGATAACGGATCTCTATGCAAAAATATCCGAATTTCACTCATTTCAATCGCGAATGCATCAAATCATTTATAATGGACTTCGGTGAAAAGTGGCGGGACTTGCTCCAGCAACTCAACGTTCGGTTCGCGATCCACGGTGGCGAAGGCGTTGCCGCGACATTCCGCGAATCGATTTCCGTATTCCGGGAAACATTTCCCCGTGAACCACGAGGTTCGCATGATGTAAAGTCCACTCGACTTCTTGCTTAATACGCATTTAATCGGTCTCCGCGATGTTTCCGACGACGGGCAGAAAAAAGTCATAAACACGGGGGCAGGGGACCGATGGCGGCGGCGGCGTGCAATCGAAAGCGAGCACACACACACCGGAAGAACCGGTCGGTGGTCGAACAGAACCAGAAATGAAGTCATTAATCGTCTTTTCGAGCAATATATTACCTACGAATTTCCATTTCTCATTATTCCGCGCGAGAGGCGTCTGCCCACGTCCGAACGGCCAGCTCGTTTCCGCGGGGAACGATTGAAATCGCTCTTCTCTTAGGCGAACGTTTCGCGAACGTGACGGCTAGTGGCAGGTTATGGTTATCAGACTGTGCGGATTTCAGGAATTTATCAATTTTTCTTTAAAACTCCATTGACATTTTCATTGATAAATATCGAAATTATTCTAGATTTTATGTTCTTGAGTCGTTATATAATACGATGAATAAAAAATATGCATTGAAACTATGAAGTAGAGCATCGTTCAATATCGCAGAAAATTTTTCTTATTCGCCTAAGGGTTAAAAACGAGCTGGTGCGATTTGAGACAGCGGTAAAGATAGCTGTTGGTGTATTAAAATGTTCGCGGTACGGAGAAGGCACCCGTGAAAGCAAGGATATGATAAACCGTCGGAACATGGAAAAATCGTTCGAATAACCGTGTTTTACCGAATGCCGGCCATTCCTGCGATAGTCGATCGGTGGAGGGAAGAGAAAGAGAACCGGCGCGACCGCGCCTTAATGGAAACGAGCTAACGACCCGTGGAAACGTAAACGCAGTCACGTACTCGCGGGTAACGATCGACGAGTGACCAATCAATGGTCATTATTTATGGTTATGGGTATGGCTACAGGCCACGGCTACTTTTCGTACGATTCCGTGGGCCCCGAGAAACACCTTAACGAGTGCCCTGGAAAAATGTGAGCGGCGCTCTGGTAATCAGCGCGCACGAATGAAATCCGCGACGCGATTCCCAGTTTTACGGTCCCTCTCTCTCTCTCTCTTTCTCTCTTGAGCGCGCGAAATTCTCTCGGAGGACTGTCCCACGGTCACACGATGCTCCGGGCCGCGTTATTGTCGCTCGAGGATTCGGAACGCGGGTGCTTTTTGTCCAGGAATTTCGATGGATCCCGAACTCCGCCGGATATTTCGCTCGAAGGGGAAAGGAATCTGGCCCGGCCGAACGCGATCAACCACTGTGAACCTCCCGGAGGACGTTATCGATCAGACCTTTTTGCGAAACGCGCGCTGATCCCCGCGCGTTTATGTCCCCGGTTCTCTGCGAGTCGACGCGCTTCCCCGGAGTTTATAAGACGCGACACTCCCGGAAGCTTCTACTCGTTGTCCCTGCTTTATTGTACTGCGAGAATTTCTACTGTGATATCGTAGAACCGATTCGTGATCGCCAATGCAAGTAGATGAGGACAGTAATGCTCAGACACGTTGTATTTGCGCTCCAAACTTATTTCATACTGAACTTTTCTGTAATCGAAATTAATTGCGAATTTGGTGATTCGATAATAAATAATTTCTTGAATTAGGGAGAATTGTACTTGAGAATTGTGTTAAGAAGCACAGAATATATTGTGTCTTATAAGTAGACAGCGGATGTTTATGCAAAATAAAAAATTTATTTCCTGATTAGCAACAAACTGCAGTGAAATATACATTTTTTTCTCTATTAATGTTTTTACTGTTTTAAATTACGCCTACACGTTTTTCTCATAAATGCATAAAATCCACTGTCTGCTTGCGAAAGAACATTTTTCAGAACGAATTGAAGTATGGCGAAAATGAGGCATTATGCTGATGGAAGACAGGGGTGTAGCGAGGAAACTCGCGGAACCGTAAATCATTATCGTCGTTACGTTAATTGACGTTAGGGCGGATGGTGAGGTAGCGATAAGCCGTTCCGTTATTCTTCTTTTTTCGGCGTTTTATCGTCGCGCCGAAGGACGCGCGCACGCACGCACGCGAGAATGGATAATTGATTATTATTAATGAAATCCTTGTCAACGATCATGCTTTTTAACCGTGTGTGTTTTTTCTTTTTTGTTCTCAGGACGAAGTAAGTAACGACCGACCACTGTTAGAGGCCCGTACAATCGAGAAACACTGAGAGAAAGAGCTAAACTAGGCGAGAGAGACTAATGACGAAATGGCATCAGAGAACGTGAGATTTTCCGAAGCCATTACTACTTATACTTATTGTGGAACCATTAACGATAGCACACAGTCTCATTCACACAGTCGTTCACACTGTCGTTCGAAGGTGAACACGTGTTGCGATGCGACTCTCGACATTTCCAAAAAATTTACCAATCACAGGAAACAGATTTCAAGATTAAATTCCAAAATTTCTCCACCGATTTTCCACTGAGGGTCAAAACCGTTCAAATTGTCAGTCGCATTTTCGATCATCGGTTAGAACCTATCTTCAATTTTTCTAAAAACAAGAAAACGATAGAATACTTCACGAACAGTTCAAGTTACTGACAATATTCCTTCTCAGATTAGATGATGCCCGTGGGTTCGATGCTGTTCGAACCTCTCGATCATCAGTCAACATGATCGACACCGTTTCCATGTCCGGTGCCCGTGGTGAAACCGCGACAAAACGCCGTCGATTTCACCCATTAGCCCCGAGCCCTAACGACCGAAGATCGCATTCCCCGGAACTCGCTCGATTACTCGAAAATTCATCGAGTTTTTTCCCATGGCAAACAGCTAAACAGCCAGGCAAAAAATGCAACGGCGAACGAAATCGCCTTAGAACCGGGCACCGTTCAATGGGAAAGAAGAGGTCTCAATTCCTCGAATGACACATTTCTCGCTCGTTAGTCGCGTTTCCCGTTCCATTCCGCGAAAGCGCTTAGCAGAACCCGATCCGAACGGAAAAGCGAGGTTAGGCGAGATAATCTGCCGCGGATCGCATTAAAATCTGGGTCGCGAGCTGGTCGGAAAATGCTGCGGGGAATCCGCGAACGAACCGCGTGATATTCGATGGACGATTCAGCTAGGGCTCGATGGTCGCGTTAATTCTGATTGGCAGATTGATTGCAGGATTATTGAAATTATAATGTTTTCACTGGAAATGATTCTACACAGTTTTGTATCGAAGCGCGTATTCTAATAAAAATCATCAATGTCATTTTTACAAGGCGTCGCGTGCCGGCCATTTTTCTAGCTCCGTAGCGTTAATAGATAAATCGAGCTTTCTTCTAACATGTCCCACGCGTGTCAAGAACATCAGCCTACAAGAACGAGTTTCATCGTTCCCCATGCAGCTCCGAGACAGAAGTAGATCGTACCGCGGAGAAAAAGATTGAAACGTCACGGTGAGAAGAGGCGAGACGTATGCCAGTCACGTGGGACAGAGTACGAGAACAACAAACTTTCGTTTCGTGTAACAAGGGGAACGCTGGCAGATCTACGGGCATGTCGTCCGGAATAGATCGGAGGGGAGCCGTTGTAGACGTACGTAGGGGACCAATGAGAAGGCCGGTTCCGATCGAAGCTACTGGAACGATCGAGACCGATATTCGCCGAGCTCGGTAGCCGCGGCTACTCGTCGTTTCCGTGAATCTGATCTGTCCGGCTGGTCGCGTCGCCTCTGTACACCGAGAGAGCAGAAACGACCGGAGTATTCCGCATGCTCGATCGGGCCCCGGCACTCTCCGAGGCCCGAGAGTCGGCTCTCGCGGGGCTGAGTTATGACTGCGGCCATTACGCGGGACAAACGAGGCTAAGCGTGTCGACACGGCCGGCCGACCGGCCTTCCCGGCTTCTTCTCTGCCAGTCGCTCTTGAGTCATGAGAAAATTACGAGGCCCGTCCACCGTTGGGCCTTCACCGAGTTCGTATTGACAGTTTTAAGGACTCCGATTGGCCCTCGTTATCGCTACCGTCGGTTGGCTGCGACGGTTGCTTGCTCGATCGACGCGACGGTTTTCTTCGCTGACTGGATCACGATTGTGTTCGTGGCCGGTGAGATTAGCTGGCGCTGCGTTAGAGACGACTAAATCCAATCTTCAAGCCTCGGGACCAAACACTCTTCAGGTACCCTGACGCTGCTGTTACATTACCGCATCGTCGCATAAAACATATCTAGAGTCCACCGTAATGAATCCTGTCACCAAGAAACCGTCCCGCATCATCCTATCGGAAAATGATCTGCCTCGTGCAAAGAAACGAAATCACTTTAATTCCCAGGTGCCCAACACCTGACGTTATATTACCTCATCGTCGCATAAAACATAACCAGAGTCCGTCATAATGAATCCTGTCACCAAGAAAACGTCCCGCATCATCCTATCGGAAAACGATCTGCCTCGTGCAAAGAAACGATATCACTTTCATTCCCAGGTGCTTCCAGCCCACAAAAGACCTCGGGATCGTCCATCGCCGTCGGTCCCCAGCATCACCCCGGATCGCCGAGCATTCCTCTCCAATGTGCATTCTTCGAACTATCTTGCCTCCGCGTAGATCGGAGGTAGATCCTCGTCTCCGCGGCGTTTCTCGCGTATGATCCGCACCTGTCCCACTTCTGTCCGGACTCCAGTTGGTCACAAAGTATCGTTAATGAATTCTTAACGTCTCTCCCGCGTCCCTCTGCCCCCCGCGGCCAACAACCGAGACTCCTTCGTCGTCGTTTCGTGGCCGTCGTCGATGCTGGCAGACGTAATTAAAAGGAACGTGACGCGCAAGTTTAGTGGCGCTTTAAGACCAGGCCAGATCGTTGCACGTACCAGCCGCGACGCAATTCATAGTCGTACGACTCACTTCGACTATGCCCGATCGTTCCTCGATCGTACGGTCGCCTTGGAAAATAAATTATTACTTCTGCAGAGACCGCTGATATTTATTCAACGAAACCGGGCGAGTTTGTTGGCTCGATTGGATCGTCAGGGTTTAATAAAAAATTCTAGTCAGCTGTTACGTGATCGCTGTGCTTGTCTGCCTCTGGCAATTTGCAGTGTCAATTTTCGAATTTTTGCCAGGTCAATGAACTATTTCACGGTTTTCGGAGATCTTCCAGTAACATTTAAATCGATCCACGATGAAATTTACTATGAAACATTCCCAGAAGACGCATAGGCACTGCGCAGCTGCCCCCTATTTCGACTTGATATTATATGTAATTATATAAGCAGTCCTTCTTTCTTTAATTCTTTCTTTATACTTGTACAATATATAATCCTTAAGCTTAATGTCAGTAGCCATTCCCCTTTTACACGATTTTAAAAGAAAGGCTAAACATTTTCCAGAGCAACATCCCCACTAATTTTAGCTACGAGCCCCCGTTCGGAGAAGAACGATCGCGAAACTCGTTCCAATTAGCTCCGTTTCTTCGATTTTTCCAAGACAATGCCTAAACCGCGAGATTCCACGAGAAATCAAAGTCGGCCGCTGTCCGCATTCCACCGAACGCGATTGAGTCCCGCGAACAAAATGGACGATCTTTGGAAACGCGCGCGCGCATTCCGTTCACCTTGAGCCGGGGAAAAAATCCAGCAACGTTTAGCAAGAACGCCTGGCAAATTTATGAGGGCTCGACGACGACGACGACGACGACGACCGGTGCCGATGCGTTCCTCTTACTCTCGCTTCGAGGAATCAATTAGAAATGATCTCCTTCCTCGGCGAACTCGCCGATCTCAGGGACTATCGAAGCCATCCGACGATTTTCCAGGTGTCGCTGATTGCGTCAGACCAGAGGCAGCACGACCAAAAGCCCGTTCGCGGATCGAGCAGAATACGATCGAGGAGCGGAGAACGATACCGCAGGAATGCGCTGAGCAAAAAAACCGTTCCGAGAGATTTTTCGATCGTAGAGGTTTATCGATCGATCGATCAGCTTGGAAATTCGCAGTTAAAAGGGAAGATGATTTCGCTCTGGGTGCAACGTGTTCAGCTCTCTCTCTCTTTTTCCGACGGATCGTTTCCAGCCGATTCTAACCCAGACCGGCTCCTCCCCTGCGTCCCCGCCGATACCAGTGCAATTAGAAGCAACGTGACAAGGGACCCAAGCAGCAAAACTGAAAGAACGATCCGCCGCGGCGTTCCTGCGATTCGTTACGCAAACCCGTGTCGAAGGGAAGTACCCGGTTTAGAACGCTAAAAATACCGTGGCTTTGCGATTTTTTTCCCGTAGAAACCGCGGGGCGAATCTCTGCGAAACTTTGTGGATAATTGACCACGTGTCTGAGGAATATACCCTAATTTTCTCGTTGGGAAATATCTGACAGAAGCGGAGCTGTACAACGATGTATATCGTCGCGCCGAAATCGTATGGCCGGGAAGAAAAATTGCATTATAATTTTACTGTTTCTCACGGTTATTCTAACTTCAACGATTCAGCAAATTAGACTCGTTGTTAGACCGCGGCACAGATAAAATGTTTAAAGAATTGTCAAATAATATTTTTCATTTAATTTCTACAATGAGGAATCTGTCAGAGTTGTTGATGAATAACATATTGCAAAAAAAAAAAGTTGTGGAAAATAGGCTCGCTGTTGAACGTGTTGATAGAAAAGCGATTGCGGGAACGGAAAAACAGCGACGAAAGAAAACGAAACGAAGAAAGGGACGTCGCGCAAGGATGTCGCAGTAGGATGTCGAGGCTCGTACGAAACGACGCGTCCTTCGGCGACAAAATGCTCCCAGGATTGTCGCCGAGATGACAGGACAATGATGAAGCGGTTTAATTGTTCCCGAGCCGACCGGTTTTTCACTCAATTGAATTACATCGATCAAATTCCCCGCAAGAAATAAATGGCGTCCGGTCGCAGCGTTGCTCCGCGGAACCACGCGAAAAACCACCGCACCGCGGCGCGGCGCGTTTTGTTGCTTCTTCGATTGCTGTTTCAATATCGGCGGTGGCGGTGCACTCTGCGCAATTGCCGTTTCGATTGTTTCTCTTCATTCCGCGTCTTCGATCGACGAAATTTCCTAACACTAAACAATTTCGGTTTCACGCCAGTTCGCCGCAATTCAGCAAATTTTTGCAAAACATCCGCTCTGTCTAATTTCGATGTAATTTCCAAGCTTATTGTCAGTGATATTTTACGAATCGAATTGGATTAGAGTCGAGGTCCGTTATCGAATAAACTATCGTGGACGCTGTCTGGTAGCAAAAGAGCAAGCGATTAGGGGTGTGAACATTCCCCGGTGAATTTTGGCGGAACGCTAAAAATGGCGGCGGCTCGCGGGAGGCAGTTTCTCGTGCTCCTCTTCAGGAATGACTGAGGTAACGAACGGTCGGCAGTCTAATTACTTAAGCGAAGTAGTCTCGTTGTCGGTGGCAGGAAAGAGGCATTCAGAAACCCACTTCTCGCTCCGCCGAGCATCCTCCTCCTCCCCCGTCTCCCTGGGTTCTCCATTTAAGGTGCCACCCCCTCTCAGCCGGTTCTCGAGGGTAAAACCAATAACGCTAAGACGCCCTCTCTCACCTTGAGAGGGAGAGAGCACATCCCCCGAAAGTACCTCGCATACCGAGGACGTGCGGCCGCCAAGGAACACTAATTTCCTCTCGAGCTATCCTTGAGTTAGACGTCAGCTACCGGCTGGCTGCGCTCTTCAGCGCAACGCCCTTGATTAACGCTGCGAGAAAGAGAGACTGTCAGTCCGGTTAATAGTCGCTGGCTGGAAGCCCACTTTGCTTGCCGGCCGGGGAAACCGTTTTAATTGACTTGCGGTCTTGTATTTTCAATTTAACAAACACCACGTTCCAATGCACACCGAACTTTTTCATTTTGCACATCGGATTGGACGTGTCAATTAACATTCGATATTAGCTGTCCCGTGGAATACACATTGTCCAAGTCGATGGGATAAGCAGCAGAATTTAAACGAAAATGCTTTTCCTCTTCCAACAATTTCAAGTAGTATACAACAACATCATTGAATTCTTCTGTTGCCTTCACAGGCTCGTATTTGACCAATCGATTTTTCCAAAAAATGCGTAGAATCGCCAGCTGCAATTTCCTCCGGAGGATTCTCAATCAGCATTTGATCAAAAGAATCCAATCAGACCCGTAGAATTAATTGCAATCCTCGTCGACTTATTCCGAAGCTGTTAAGATTCCCTTAAATATCCTTATAGCTTCCCAGAAGATTCCAGGGGATAATCGCGATGTCCGGGAATTAGATAGGTCTATCAATGGCATATTTTACAAGTGTAATTTCATTCACAATAGTCATTGCCACGCCTCCATAATTACACCTCTATTCGTTCAACCGGTAATGCTCACATTTCAAGACGCAAGATTTCCGAGGATAACTCCTCGTTTTTGTCGAACGTTCTCCTTTCTCGCTGACTATGATCGTCCCGGGACATTTCTCCTTGGGCACCATCGACTGCATAGTAACATTAATACCAGGCATATTTCGCGGACTGCGAGTCGCGAGGTGGGAACCGCGCGAATAAAAGGTTTCGCCGCGTATGATGGAGGACGGTGTTAAGCGGCCGGACGCGGGGTTTCCGCGTAATGTCCGACCCGACCGGCAGATCAGCCGGTGAGATAACACCGTTGTTGATCGTTACGATTTGATTTATTCGCAATTATGGCCGCGAAAGACTCTCGCGGCCGCTGCTGGACCCGCGGACGGTGCATCAGGTTTATAAGGTGAATTATTAGCGGCGACCAGTTTCAACATTCACCAGGTAGAGGAGATCCGGGATCGCTTGGGGCTCCTTCGATTATGAAAATATCCTCTGCAGACGGTGGCCTGGATTTAACAAATTTCGCCTGAAATTTGTTCCCTAATTTTTCGACTTCTCATCCTTGAATCTTTGGTTCTTCGGTATCTTCGGTTCTTGGATGTTTGACGATGCCAGTTTTTGGCGTTGGGGTGTTCAAGTTCTGAATTTGTGGATTCTTCTAGGTAGACTTATCCCACCTGTGCAAAGCACTGAAAAATCGAAACCTCAGATCTGAACTAGGTTTCTACTAATAGGTACATAGTTAAAAATTGTTTCCACAACAATACCAACATTTCCTGACGAAACTGTGATGTGACCCTGCTCGAAAAAATCGAAGATGGTTCGATTCTGGCGATCACTTGCCCTAGCTCTCTCGTTTCTGTTTCCACAA
Source organism: Lasioglossum leucozonium (assembly GCA_028454225.1). Taxonomy (NCBI): domain Eukaryota; kingdom Metazoa; phylum Arthropoda; class Insecta; order Hymenoptera; family Halictidae; genus Lasioglossum; species Lasioglossum leucozonium. The sequence continues at coordinate 15,236,098 of CM052215.1, read as the reverse complement.
TAAGTAATCCGAGTAGCGAATAACGTGTCTAATCCAGAAATAGCCAGAATTCCGCTGACATGTCGGCAGATAGCAGCTAACGTCAGGATCCTCCCGTGTTCCAGGTCCTCGAACGCGACGAGTGAAAAGAACGGACAATCGAGGCAGCGGCGCCACCCCCGAAGAGAAGAGACCGAGGACAGCGTTCAGCGGGGAGCAATTGGCGAGGTTGAAGCGGGAGTTCGCGGAGAATCGATATCTCACGGAAAGAAGACGGCAACAACTGTCGAGGGACCTGGGCCTGAACGAGGCGCAGATCAAGATCTGGTTCCAGAATAAAAGGGCGAAGATCAAGAAGGCAAGCGGCCAGAAGAACCCTCTGGCCCTTCAGCTGATGGCCCAAGGACTGTATAATCACTCGACCGTGCCCCTCACGAAAGAGGAGGAGGAACAGGCCGCGGAACTGCAAGCGAAGTGACGACAATAAGATCCGTTTATTGATCGAGTATAAGTTCGCGGGCATGTTCGATGTGCTGGACGTCTGTTCGATATTCGCGATCGTGGTTCAGCGTGGAATGGATGATCGCGAAGACGAGAGCCAAAGCGCGGAGATCCGATTTGTTCCCAGGTCTCGTCTCGTCTCGTCTCTTCGGGCCGTTCCTCCGTTACATTCCACGAGATGGGCGATCTACAATCCAAAGATTAAACGTTTTCGATACACTTCGCTTTCGGCAGAAACAAATACCCGCGCCAAACAAATTTACAATCGAATCTCGTAGACGTTTTTTCTTCGTACGATAGACTGGGGTATTTATTTCGTTAAGGATACTAGTGCCACTGACTATGGTCGCTCCGGAGATCACCGGCTGTTCGAGGTCACGAGGGTTGGCACCCCGAAGCATCCCTCTCTGCGATGTCTCGGCGATCTAGCTGGCAGAAATTGTTGGCAACGAACGTGACATAAATTTCAATGGTTAGTTCGCTTCATTGATCAGTAAACAGCGGATCTTTATGGAAAATAAAAATTTTCTATCCGAATTACAACAAATTGATATGCTTAACACAAATATATTAATTTTTTTACCGTTTTAAATTACACCTACTCATTTTTGTGATAAATCCATAAAATCTACATAAATGCAAAAAAATGCATAAACTCATTTTAAGTAGATTGTTCTCTAGAGTGATACTAATATTTCCCATTGAAACGGATATATTCGTAACATGATGTTACACCTTTGTAAATCATTAAAAAAAAAATTCTATTCTTCCGGATCGTTGAAACATCGCACAGAGCACGAGCGGGGGAGGGGGGTTCTTTGTAACGACCTTGAGCACCGCACCGTCTGCGGAGAGGACTATAGGCGCCTGAACGACTGCAGAACGAATTCCGAACGAATTTCGTTGTCTTAGAGCTTCCTGTTTGAGACTCGAGAGTCCGTTATCGTTGGGGAAGCTCGCGAGTCACCTGATGGAGAAATATCTTGCGAACGACGGTCGTCTAGATGATCGTTATTCGTCGTTAACGAAGACTCATCGCGTTCCTAGCAATTAGTGAAGTTCGGTGTCGAAGAAAAGAATGGAGGAATGATCGGGCGTGAATCACCTAAGTCAGCTGAGATTGTTGTGTAGAATGGGTTGTACAGTGCCATTTGTACAGTAATATCTCGAGGATACCGGGTCGAGAACAGTCATCGTCGATTTTTTTTTTTGTTTCTTTTTATTTCCGTTTGTCCGAGGGAACCTGAGTATAAGTATTTTAAGGGGGAAGAAACGGTTTTCGATCGATAAGAACGACACAGAGAGTGCGAGAATGCTAGTTCTATTCCGTTAATTTATTGTAAAAATGTAAGATATCGTACAATTGCGACGTGCAATAGAATCTATTATATATATAAATAAAAGAGAAGTGAAATAGAAACGACTTATGTATAGGTATAAATATATAAATATATATATATATAAATGAAATTGATAAATCGTCGTGTAAATAAAGCCGAACGTAGCGAGAATCGTCGTCTCGATAGACTGTTTAAAAGTAACTTAGTTATTTATTTACCTATGCTATGCGAAACGCTCGACACGGTAACCGAGCGCAAATATCTTGTAAGGATTATTTAAAAAAAAATCGAATTAAATATTCCCACTATCGCGAGCCACGTAGCACGACTTGTTTTAATCATCTGTTACCAACCCTCCTCTTCCTATCAACCATAATCACGACTGTTCGCAGTATAGCAAAATTATAAATGGAATTAAAAATAAAATGCAATCTATATTCAATCTGTCAAAAATTAATTTTTCAAAAATAGAATTTTAGGAGCTCGTAGAACCTAATGAAATTTGGTTTGCTTAACATATTGTGGTGAAGGTAGATTTTACAAGTTAACAAAATTGTGTCGATCATACATTTATTAAAAATAAAAATCAACCTTCGACTCTCTTTTTCCGCAGAGATTGTTCGAAATGCTAGATTCGGGGGATGAAAGCATAATTTTCGTGGCGATTAGAGTACCGATCGGTTTCGGGGCGTATCCGAGTAATTGACGAGGTCGACGAAATCAATCGGCCCGAGATGTTTATCGAAATGCATCGTCGAAATACAAGCGAGAAGCATGAGTAAACACGAGAGAGAGAGAGAAAGAGAAAGATGGTGGTTCGGGATCGGTGTCGGGATAAAAGGCACGGGGCGGGTCGATTCGCATTCAGCATTTGGCGCATGCTTCCACCCCCGACGCCGTATTTCAGCCTCGTGCGAACCCCATGAAAAGCCCCACCCGCTGCCGCACAAGCGAGATATCGATTGATTTACAGTCGAAAGGTGGCCATCGTTGATATCAAACCAGCCACGCCTACGTTATACCGTGAACGCGGTGCGTGTGCTGCGCCGCTCCGGCGAGTGCTGTCGGCCAATGCATTTTATACTTCATTTAACCTTCGACCCCTTTTACACCTATCTACACCCTCCGACGAAACTCTCGTGGCTTCTACAAAATCTTACAAAGTGGTGTAACGATCTTTACGGCTAGAACCCTAATAGAATTGTCTCGAATAAAATCAGTCACAATTTAATTCATTTTAGGGGTTGGAAGGCAGTGGCTAACGAAAGTTAAACAATTTTCTAGTCGATAAGGACTGTTTCTAGAAATAGTCTGTTAAGAAAGTGGAGGGAGCAGTAATTTTATATTTTAACTTTTGAAAATTAATTTTTATCGAGCTCGAAAAATGCAGAAAAATGGAAATAAACTAAAATTTTCTCATTCAACGTGTGCAGCCTCTTAAAAATATTTCAGCATAAATATCGAATGGTTGTCGTTGAAATAATTCTCGATCGTCTGATCTGCAATCGCATAGTCGAAAGTTGTTGAACATTTTCGGGGGGACTTATGCGAGGGACGAAAAGAAATGTGGTCGAGTTCGTCGACACCGGAGATAAATAATTTCATCGGTCCCGGCTCCGTTCCCCGATTTTTCTTTTTCGACGGGCCGTCGCCGGAGATCCTGCAGGACTCCCTTGGGACTCTGGGTCGTCCTCGAGGATCCGAGGTAAGTAATAGGCGACATTAGCGTACAAGCCACGTCCGAGGGAACGGACTCCGTCCGCGATGAATAATCAGCGACAATTATTTTTTACAAGAACTTCTGTTGAGGGACGGACGGAAGTCCGTCGTGTTCGTCGATACCTGAATGGTCCCACGATATTTCAAAGGCTGTTCCACAGAAAAATAAACGGGTGCCTGGGAAATCAGGTATAGCGACTTCACCGTGAGATATTCAGCGTTGATTAACGGAAAGCAACTTGTTCAAGTCGTTTATTTCGAAAGCTCTCACTCTGAACCGACAATTCTAATAACAATAAATAAAAAAGAATCTGTAACACGTCATTTTCCCGAGTCCCGTGGTTCTACTGACTAATTACTAATCTCAAAATATAATAATCACTGAAAATGCTATGTTTCGGTTCGTCCGAGACATTACGAAGCAATTATGTTTAAATCTAGGTAGCGTTAGCGCGAAGCGTGATTCGAAGTCATCAAGCAAGCAGTTAGGCCAGCAGACAATCACCGATAGACATTACCGAGACCTCCCAGTGACTCATTTACGCAGTGATTTCCGATGTCATCCGGACAGACGCGCCAGTCGTTAAGTAATCATATTTGTCACGCACGATTGTCCCGTACTTTCATTTCAGAAACGCGCGCTTAACGTAACCGGTAAATGAGCCCAGATAACGATCGAGGATTTTCACACATTAGTCCCCGAGGAGGTCGTTCGACCGTGCTTAATAACTATCCGAGAAAACCTCGCTATTAAGTCAGCGACAAGGAAACGCGAAAGAAACCGAGTTGGTAGAGCGGCAATTATCCGGCGGCAAGTACGGGCTCCGGCTCTCCGATAAATCTCTAATAGTACACCTGTTCCATTACTACTCGGGCGTAATAGTCCTATCTCTATCATCTAATCGAAGTTTCTCTAAACGACGCCCGACATGGTCGCCGGAACATTTGTTCGCTCCAGCCTTCTTCCGCCATGCCCGAACCTTGATGCACCATCGCCTCGAATCAATTCCATATTACTCATACATACGTACGTACACTTTAAATACAATTAGCAAAATAAACATTTTCTACCAAAATTGCAGCGAACTGGAATGCAATACAAATTTATTTTCTTTCTTTATAATCGTATATTGTATATAAAAATATAATTTGTATGATTTAAGACAATAAATGAATAATATCTGTAATGATATTTTAATCCCCCTCTTCCACTCTCACTATCGCCTAATTTCAGCGGGACCTACTTTTTATTACTGTGGGTTCCGAACCACCTAAATACAGTAATTAATCCATAATTGTCTATACCACGGGTCTGACCAAAGACAATTATCGTGAAGGGATACTATTCTTTGACTTTTGCCGAACGTAGAACAGGACACCGAAGCTCGAGAGGCCTCGGCCGCCGAGCAATGAAATCCGATATCGGGTCGAGTGTATCGGTGTGAATCATTACTAATCCAATGACAAAACTTCTTTATTTTTTAATATTTTTTTATGGAACTTTCAGCAATATATTCGTGGCATTTTTCTAATGAAAATTATGTGTAAGATTCGCGCATTGTCCCGATCAAGAGAACTAACTTGTATTATAAATAACCATATACATATCTGTATACGATCTGAATTATTATCGTGTTTGGTATAATTTTAATCAGAAAAATGCCACAAATATATTGGTGAAAGTTCCATTAAAAAAGTAATAAAAAATAAAGAAGTTTTGTGATGGGATTAGTAGTGGTCTCCGGGTCTCACACCGATATACCCGATCCCTTATCGGGTTACATTGCTCGACGGCCGAGTCCTACTGAGTTTCACGGTCCCTCACGGGATATGCCCCTCAGTGGAATGGGTAGGCGACTAGACAATTATCGTTTAGATATTTTAGACAATTATGAATGAATTACTGTATAACCTAATAATATTTTTAAATTCTTCGAATATTTTTACTGTTTCAAATCACGCCTACTTATTTTTGTCAAGAATGCATAAAATCCTGTCTAAATAAAAAATTCAAACTTTCCGTTCGACGCGTTTCCCGGCGGGAAAATCGAGGACCGGATCGGACTTGGCCCTCATTCATCAGCCTGTGTCGTCGACTGCAACGACCCGCTATCAGTCTGGATCGGTTTCATTGGTTTTCCATTGCGGAATCGGCCGAGACGCGCGCAACGGCTTTCCGGGGATCGCTAGCCGAGGAATGTCGAGCGGCATCGGTGTCCGGAGAGTCCTCGCGTGCCCCGCCACTTTTCTGTCCACGGTTGTATCTCATTTGTAAAGATTCCGGTGGACAAAGGAGCGGGATCGTCGTTTATGGATCTCTCCGGGTTGACCCGAAGTAGCCCCCAAGAGCCAGGCAAATGGCTGCCGGACAGACAGAAGCGCGAGTCTTGTCAAGCGGCGGCGCGATTCTAATCTGACAGGGACGTATCGGCCGGTGGCCACCTCCGACGAATACGCTTCGAACCCTGCATTAACAGGCGCCTGACAACCACGATTTCCATGAGTTTTAACCGACGAATCCCATTAAACGCTGTCGATTCCGCTCTCACGGCTCCCCGCTCCGTGTCTCCTTCCATTGTTTCGCTGTATCTGGTTCGGGAACGATCTATGAATCCTCCTGTTATCTACCTAGACGATCGTTCAGGTGATAAATAAAATATTTCCCTGGAAATGGCCGTTCGAGGCGCTCGGACCTTGCTGGCGGTCGCCGGGTCCGCTCCGACCCGCTTATGGAGAATTTATTGCAATCGTTCGACATTAACTCATCATTTCATCCGATGTTACATTACTTTTATTCTATATATGATTTATTAAAAGATATTGTAAAAATTGCTTTGAAGGTAGAGAATTGCACAGAAATTTTTAGTAACGCCTCAGATGGACCATTTTGCAAAATGTTCCTACAATAAAAGGTTTCTCGCTGGCAAAAAGCAAAGCAGAGATTCGCAAACGATTACATCGGACCTCCTCGTGTTCTTTTCGAGATTCGGTGTGCGTGCGTTAGCATACGCGCGTCAGGTTCGCTCGTACGTGTCGAGTCTGATATCGTTCTATCTCACCCCATAAATCGCCGGGGAAATTGCGCGAGCGGGATCGCCGGACTCAATAAAGTAACACGGAAGGGAATTATTGAGCCCGCTAATCAGCCGTAAATTACATCGTAGAATTCTCTAGTCGCGCCGATCCCTCCCGGCTCGCTACGGCCAACGGACCCGATAGCTCTAGGAAAAAGTGGAAATGGTTTGCTGATAAGGAGCCCGGCGCTATCAATCGACGTTGCACTTACCGCGGTCGCATACCTCTCGTCGCGTTCTTCGCGTACCAACGATATATCGGACACACCGTGCCGCGGGGATTTCGAGCGATAGTATCGGAGACCGTATGATTTTTACGACAGCTCTGCGCCTCACCTGGCTTCCACCTCTCGCCTCGGCACCTTTTTCTCTTCGTCCACCTCGTAGACCTGCGGTTCCCATCTTTTCGAGTCCTCTCGATAGTCCTGTCGAACGCTTGCGTCTTTCATTTCAATTGTTTAGCCAACCAACTGTTTTATTCGATTTTTGGAACCCTTAGGATCATCTCTCAGGCGTTATCTCGCCTTTCCAATTTTCAATTAGGTTAGACCGAGGCGATTCAGTTTTACTGAACTTCTACGAAAATCTGAAAAATTCTAGGCAGCGTAGCCAGATGAGGGGAGGGAGCACAAATGGAGGGGAAGGTTACCCTCTCTCTCTCTCTCTGCCAGTACCGGACGCATGCGCGACAGAGACGGAACGTGTCACGTGACCGAATCGGGAACAGCGTCGTAGAAGGAGAAGGTAGAGTCTCGCTACTCTGCCTAATTTACATTATAATCGACAAATAAGAGAAAAATAAATATGAAAAAGACGGAGATCGATACACTGTTAGCTCGATTGTCGGTTTTCTCGAGGTTCCCAAGGGATTGACAACGTTCAGGCCGACTGTTCAGCGAGAGTGTCTCGGTGCGGCATGAGCGAACTAACAAATTGCACAACGGGCCGGGATTCTTCCCTGAAACGAGCAAAGAACCGCGCGAACAACCAATGGCCAAAGACGCGCGCGCGCGAGGCCTTCCTCGAGATAATTTATTGGTCAATCAAAATGACGCATGGAGGTATAAGGTGACACGTCAGCGTACACGGCTGACCATTAATTTTAATACCCGTCACCATCAGATCTCCCGACGCTGCTTTCCACGTTGGGGCTCCCCACTGACGGCGAAGCGTATCCATCGGCATCGGCTACCGTACGACTAATGCCCCGTTCACTAACGACGATCATCCTTGAAGATCTCAGTCTACCGATCTCTCACGGCCGCTACGAATTATTATCCTCCTCTTAATCCCGCATAGCCCGACCGTCAGCCTACCGGGAGGCAGGCCTCGGACAACGAAAGCGGAGAATGGGGGAGGAACATGAGCCACACGGATAAAAAGAATATTAGAAGTCATCCAGGGGGAGAGTCGTAAAGCGAAAAAAAAAGAAGAAACGACCGCGAGATTATTGAAAAATTAACGCGACCCGCTCGGACATCAGTTTCATCTCGATTTTTATTGTTTTTCACCTGAACGAATCGCAGAACACAATCTCAAATCCGTTGCGATTTTTACACTCGGTTTTTACACTCTGAACTATAATTGTGAAGCAGGAGTTAAATAAAAATTAATTTCTCAGGTCTCGTATAATATTATCAGATTTACCTAACGTTTTACCGGTTCGCATTTCTCCAGGAATGCGTAAAAATTCTCGACAATAAAACTTGAATATTTTCGCGAAATATCTTCTGTGAAGGGGGGGCTGTTCGTCGGAACGTCCGTAGTCCGGTCACGGTGCGTCGATTGAAATCGAAATGGTCCGTGGCCGGGGCTGTTGCCCCGTCGAATTTGGCGCAGACGGTGACCACGGTTCCCCGTAACCCTCCGTGCACGGTTAATGAAGAGTTCGCCATATCCTGGGATGGCAGCTGACGTTGCATTCATGCATGAGAGCGGCGCGTCCCGGTCATTTGGCCTCTCGCGCGACTAAAAACAAGCCCGAGCTCGCTCGAGTTTTGTTCGGATCGGTGGCCGGTAACGCGCGCCTCTTCCATGGGGACCGGCAGGCAGAAGAAAATTTCAGAAGGGGACCATCGACCCGCTGGCCCACACATCGAGTTGCCGGAACACGCGGATTGAGCCATTAAAGCCCCGCTTCAAGCGGTTTCGGGGAAATCCGCGAGGCGACCGACATGAGTTCGTTATTGTTCCTTTGCTCTCCGGAGCAACGAGAATCGCCCTACCGAACAGCGGCCTCTTTTATCGCCCGATCTACGCCTCCATCCTCTTCCTGTAATGTTTCGAACTGATTCGGTCTGTAAGCGATTTATTCCCGTAGCCGCTTTCGCGCGTTCGTACGCTCTTTAACACTTTGACTGCCAAACTAGAAACCTAAAAAATTCCATCGAATCAATGTAGGTTATTTAATGAAATAAAAATTGAAAAAAATTATATGTATGACATGGAGTAGTCCTCCAACTTTCTGGCATTTTACAGATCCTAATAAAATTTGGTACGATTAATATATTAGCGTAAAAATTCATTTTAAAACTTGGACAAATAGTTCCGTCACCCACATATGGGTAACATGGCAGTCTACGTGTTAAAACGGAATTAACAATTATTCCAAATAGACGAAAACATTCCAATCGGTGGGAATTACACGGGAAAAATAAAAGAGGCACTTTTCTAAAACCGTTCTCGCCTAGGGATCGTCTCAGATCGAATTATTTCTTCGCGAGTCGAAACGAATTTGGAAGGCAAAAATAATTTCATAACACGCGTCCTCAAAGTTTCATTAATCTCCAAATTTCCAGACAGAAGATCTACTCATTATCTCGTTCAATTTCGTTGAAAATGCAGATTCAAAAACTGTCTTGACATTTGAACGTAGAAAAATGTGCAAGCGCCCTGCCACGCGCAGTCGCCGGCAGTGGATGAAAATCGCGTCTCACCGGAAGAATTAATAATAATCGCGGCGTTGTTGGCCGTCCGGCTTACGTAAAAATTGGAAACCCGTTGAAAGCCGCGCGTCGCCGCGGCGCGGCGGGTAAAAAGTTTGGCGATCGCTATCGCAGAAGCGAGTTACGCGAGGCGAGGGCGCATTGCTGCGAAAATGACGAAAGATGTAATCGGTGAATTTTAAGCGAAGCGCAATTTAAATATTTATAGCGGTTGCGCGGGAGAAATCAGCGGCGAACCGGGTAGCTGGAAATTGGTGTCGCGTGTTTGGGCCTTGCCGCGATAAATAATTCAGTTGCGAAAAACGATTTCCTGATACAGATAAACGGAGAACGAGAGAGAGAGAGAGAGAGAGAGTGAGAGTGTGTGTCATCTACATGTTGCAGGAGAAAGGCGCGCGGCGCGGGAGAAGAAGAATGATTTCTCCCGTAGAGCCATCGGGGCCAATTTATTCCGAAGTGTCGTTAGGTGCGAGACAAGATCCCCAGTGTGAATAGAGAATAAAGTCGGTAAGACGACACCGGACTGTCGATGATCCGATCCCGGACCGATTCAGCTGACTTTAACGAAAATTAAGTGAGATGGGTGTCCCCCCCTCCCCCGCTTGCTTTTTCGACAGGGTTACCACGGCGAGGTTCCTCATAGGACCGGTATTTAGTTTCCTAGTGTCATGTCCACCTTTACGCGTCCGCGCCTCCGGACAAGTACGGACTCCAAACATGTCTGACCGCGCACGCTTCCCGGGCCTCACAGCTCTATTCGGAACCAGTTTCTCGGATCCTCGGTCCTCCGAACACGGTTTTTATGGGTCACCGAGAAACGGTAATTAACGCTCGAATCGTCGGTAATTTTTTCAAATAGCCTCCTCTGAAATCGAGAGCGACGTCGTTGCGTTTTCTTCGACTCGATTTAATTTTACGAATCGGATCTCGATAAAACCGGGGGCACATTATCGTGCGAACAGTCGCGTGCAAAAAATGGTAAGATTCGAAGCAGCGGTTTTGCCATAAGGATCATGAAGATACCGCTGCACCGCGAGCCCCCAGTTAGCTGCCCCGCGACAGTCCGGATCCGAAAAGAAAGGGGAGATCGGGAATAATGGGATTCGGGACAATATTTCCTCGGGGATCATCAAGGGGGGCGACCCGCGTCCGTATACCAACATACTAACGATCGCCTCAATGCCAATTACCAGCGGGTCGGCCGGGCCCTCTCTCTCTATGCTATTCGTGATCCCGATACAAATCTGGCCCGATTGTCGGTGGGGGCAAAAATTTCGCGTCAGATCGAGAAACGACGGCGAACGAGAAGGAATTCCCGAATCCGTGGTAGCCGATAGGTGGATGAGTCACCACCTTCGGGAACGAGGCGAAGAAGGTAAAGAGCCGCGGCCGGCGCAGGAGAGGCGAAACAAGAGAAAAACGAACGATAAGAGGGAGAGAACGAGCGAGGGAGCAAGAGTGAAAGAGTGCGAGCGAAGGAGAAGAGTTGAAGAGAACCTCGAAGTGGTGGGGTCACCGCGAACGGAGTGGTGGTACCCGGGTGGAAAGAGTGGAAAGGGAGAGGTGGGATTCGAACCCCGGGACCACACACGACGCTCCACGCGTCTGCGACTCGGTTACATTGCTTAATTGTAAACGGCCCAGTGGCGCTCATCCGCGTGCTCCTTTCCTCCGCTGCGTTCTCAAATACCGACCTCCAGCCTTCGAAACTTCGCGTCTCCTACGGTTTCTTCCACGCCGAATACTGGGACGCGTTGTTCTCTACATTCTTCAGGTACCATTCACCATTTTTCACTGTTTCTATTTTTTTTGGAATTAGCGGATATTTTTGGCGACTGCAAAGATGACTTAGGTGATTAATTTTGGTAAAAGTGTTTTTAATCCAAATGTTTCAAATCCAATTTTTATGGGAGTTTTTATGTGGAATTTCTATGTTGCATAAAAATCCACAATCTTGAAAATGTTGTAGTTTCCACTTACTCGTTCCAGCCATTTACAAGAATTCCCATAATTTTCTGAACACCGCGAAGCGCAAAATTTAATTCTCACGCTAACGAGCTCCCTGAGTGGAGCGTGGCATTAAACAAGTACGATATTCAATTAATTCTATATATTATAAACGCATAAGCATGCGAAACTAGTCGCAATATTTTCTGCGCATAAAACGTGAAAAAAACCTGGCGAGCAGATCTCGTTAAATTGTTATTTAAATATTACCTGCTACAGTTTTGAAATTAATTTGGCTTTCTTAAGCACGAAACAATGATCGTGATAAATTCGCGACGCTGCGCTGCTAGCGAACGCGTTAGGCTAGTGGTCGCAGCCCCTGCCAGCTAATTAGAGGTTGTCTGTAGATTTTATTACGCGTTGAACAGCAAAAAACGAATAGAAATGGGAGTGTTTAACGTCTCACGATAAATCCTACTGGTGCGTCAGATCCTCGACACTTCTGCTTCCTCTTTGCGAATTTTCCAGGTGGTTTCCTAATTAAAGTCACAAATTTACCTGCGGGTATCCACTATCGTAAGCAGTCTCCAACTTCAGAGCCCAATTAAAGTTGCAAACTTACATGCGTCTATGCTCTGAGGAGAAAAGAAATTTTAAGTTTCAGGTACATAAAAGCAACAGCTCAGATCCTCTAAGAATCAGACCTTTCCGCCAGTGTTTCATTGAATTGTCCTCAATAAAAATCTCAAGCCTCCTCTAGCGGAACAATCTCGATTCTCACGATGTCCTACACAGACCCGTTTGATTCTTCGGCCGAAAATCGAGGGTAGCAGGTGTCTATGAAGATTTTAATCATATCTGTTCGAACGAGGCTGCAAGAATTCGAGGAGGGACCGACGCGGCGCGGCGCAGCGACTACAGAAGCGCTCTGGGCCCGTGATTACGAACAAGAGTTCGGAAGGCTGATTCCCTATCTGCGACATCATTAATGGCATCGATTGTTCCTCCCGACGCGACGCGACGCGACGCGACGCGGCGGTTCCAACTAATTAAAACCAGAATCTCATCGAGCTTCTTCACTCCCCTCATTCGCCTCGCGGCTTCCGTCGCCTCTCCTGCTTTCGGCATTCCTCAAATCCTCTTTCCTGGATGTCTCTTCTCCTTATGTCCTCATAAGTTCGCGGAACCCCACGGGCAAGTTTCACTCTTCTGCCGATATACGAACGCGAGTTATCGTTAGTCTATTAGATAAAAATTAAATGATATAAATTATTGTCTCACTTAAAAAAAATCAGATTCAGGCATATCTGTCAAACATTCAAACAACACGATGCGTTTACCTGTTCATCGAGCCGAATGTCGGATAGAAAGCCGTTCGACAGGTTGGCCTCGGCAGATTCGATTTCGCAGGGTTGGATTTGGTTTATTTATTTGACGCAATAAAATGTTTACTCGCTAAAAGGCTCGTGTACAATGACGACCGCAACAGCTGTCCTTTTTGCGCGGGTTCATCCCGTTCTCCCGAGGCGGGTATAGCGGACTTCGCTCGGATCGCAGAATCGCCGAGGGGGAATTATACTTCACTCAAACCCAGCGACCATGAAGCGCGCTAGCGCGCGGATACTTCGGATTGTACTTCATTTCGTGCGTGTCAGAGGCTCGTTTTTGTAAATGGAAAAACCACCGGCTGGAGAGTGAGAGACTCCTCTCCGAAACCCAGCCTTTGTCGCATCATTATCCTGACAAACCGTCGGAGATCCTGTTAACGATTCCCAAGTGACTTTCCTCTTTTCTTTTTTTTTTCTTTCCTTTTCTTCTTAATACCGCGAGGAGTTGTATCTTAGATGCGAAATTTTATTCGATTCCACCGCGTCGGGTTCTTTGGTCGGGTCAAAAAACTTTCTGGATTGATGACTGTATCGACGTCCGAGGCGGTCGAGAAAATTTAATAAACGATGGGTCGTTTGTATTAAAATTGTCTTGATAGTTCCATGAAATTTTTGCTGATTTCTATTCAGTTCGAGTGGAATTATTGAATTTTTTGGGGATTTAGCCAGGACAATTTTAGTAAAATAAAATATTAAAATTTATTATGAGATCCTTCCAAAATTTAATTTCCTCGACATATTTTCTAAAAAAGTTATTTTTTTCTATTGAAAGCCATGAGGAAAGGCTCGCCTAACCGAGAGCATGGGTCCGGTGAAAGTGCGAAGACGAGCCGTTAAATCGTGGAAAACTACGAGCCGAGGGCTGACGCAACCCACGGATCATGGATTGGCCACAGCGAATGCTGCGAATACGCTTTACAACCTCTTGTTTACTCTTTACAATTTTCTTCTCTGGTCTCGGAAGAACCGGTGGGGACCAGCGCAGAAAACGCAGCGGCGATAAACATGGCTGCGCGTGCATTTTCACGTGCTTCATCGGTCACAGTTATAGCAGTACTATTCCTCTTCCACCCTGGTCCTGACTGCGGGCGAACGAAAAAAAGAACGTGTTCGAACATCAGAGATTCACGATTTTAACCGCTGACGCCTGCATCTTGAAAAATACCGTAACGACAGCGGGGAACAAATTTCTCGAGGAATTTATGTAGGATTTTTGTTTTCGGACAGGTAGGTAGAACACGCTTGAAAAATTCGATAAAACGTTCCCGACGTTCTGACTGACGTTCATTCCCATAAAGAAGTTCTTAGTCATCGGTGGGTCTACGGCTATACAAATTGTGGCCGTGCGTTTATCGACACTTCCACAGCCGTACGTTCAACCTGTTTCGACTTCAAAGGCTGTTCGGAGTAGTCCACTGGCTTTAGATAAAGGATAGATACATTTATTGCTTGTTGCTGGTGGGATAGGAAACCCGGGAATGCTGCGGCGCTTGCTGCACTGGATCCTAGCGTGATCTGGAATTGCGTCGAACCGTTGCGATGATTGTAGACATTTAATTCTTATAAATCAATACATAAAATTGCAATGTTATTCTCTCGGGCTGAACTTTCGCTCAGGGGACCAAAAATTATCAACTTTTCTCAACGTAATATTATACAATTCGACGAAAAAATGATAACACTTCAAATTCTAGCGCGCGGAATCCAAGTTTCACTGAGTAGAATTCGATGAAATTAAAGGTGTGGGTTAGATTTTGGATTCCGCGCACTAGAATTTAAAGTTTTGTCATTTTTTCGTCGAATTGTATAATATTACATTCAGAAAAGTTGATAATTTTTGGTCCTCTGAGTGAAAGTTTAATCTTCTCTCGTAAAATCAGAAGATTTAAAGAACAATTAAGAAAAGAGTCGAAGGACCTCGAAGACCAAAGAATTGACAATGTCGAAGTACTAATTAGGAGCTGGAGAAAAGCATGATGAGCCCGCACGTGTGCAAGAGCGCCGGCGCGGCGCCTGGGTCGCTGCTCGTCGACGCAGATTCGTCGTCAGGATCGACGGGCGTATCTCGCGTTCTGATATCACGGTACGTATCCAACGGCGGATGTCTTCGGGGTGGCTAGTAGGCCTTGTGTGACGGGAGGGCCACCCATGTAGCCGTTGTTCGCTCGCATCTATCATGGAGCCACCTTCTTTTCTCGGCAGCTTAAGCCCCAATAAAAGCCCCCGGTTCGGCCTGTGTCTCCGGGCCGAGCAAAAAATCGGCCATTACCTCGCGAGTCTCTCCCGCAGTCGGGACTCGACGGGCCCGAGAGTTACCCGCCGACCTATCCGTTGAATTGGCCGCGGATCTCCTCTAATATCCGGCCCCGGCGATTCTTCGGCGAACGCTTCGCGTGCCTTCGCGATCGTCGTTGCCACGATCAAAAAGTTCCACGTAAGAACCGTTCGGATGAACTATTTCGAACGTTGATACCGTTCATCTCGGTTCTTCAAGCTTGGCAAACGTCCGATAATAAATCGATCTAAGCCCCAAATTGGCAGTGATAAAAGATCCATAAAATAACAAGATAAACAGTTATTTTTCGATATTTTTTTTTATTCAAATTGCTAAGTTAACATTTACATCTTAGAGTTTCAGTTGTGTGCGTCGCAATAAAAGAAGTCACGAAGTTTCGGCCGCATTTACCTACAGCGTAAAACTTATTTCGGGAAAACTGTGTCAAATTGACACGAGGGACGCACGAGGGTTGAACTATTCGTCGAGCGATTGAGCGTTAATTGCTAGCGGAATAGGTTCGTCCTACAAGCCGCCTAATTATCCAGCGTCGAGCGTCGTCCGAAGGCCGGGGATTGCGCGAACGTTTCGGGGCGCGGACTTTCCGTTTACGAAGAAAATCACCGTTTGTCGGTCAGCCGAGGCGAGGCTTTAAGGATGCACGCTAATCGCGGGCAGGTGTTTGCCAGCGTTCGCTCTCCTCTCGGGATCGGTTGCATTAGCCGGCCTCGCGAGCCCGTCGAAAAAGGCATCGTCTCGCTTTTTGCCGGGCCGCGGTGATCGTTACACTCGCGGTATCGTTTCCGTTGGTGTCGAGATCGAACGGTAGCATCGGGGTTAATTAGCGCCGGTAAGCGGCACACTCGCGCTCGACCGGCTGACCAACAGAGACAAACTCTCGTGCGCGGACATGCACAACTCGCGCACACAGACACAGGGGAATACGAGAGCACTGTCTCGGTGGTAACAGACGAACGTGCGCGCACGCTACGGGGAACGCTCATTAACCCAGATTTTCCCGATATCCTATATATAGCCTCGTCCCCCAACGCGAAACCGATCATTTCGATCTCGGGAATCGTAATTTCACGCTTCGATTTCGCGCCGGTGACGACGATTTTTATCGCGATCGTTTCCCCGACCCCGGCCAGGCGACAGCAGGCCTCTCCTCCTTTCCGCAAACGGACCCAGCAATTCGACGCTTTCGGTCGTTCCTTTAATTGAGCTCCCCGGCGAGCACCAGCCTAGGCTCTTTCTCCGGGGCAGCCTCGATTCCCCCGCGGAATCGTACTCTTCTCAATCCCGCGCGGACGCGAGTTGCTCAACCCGATGCGAAATTAGACGCGGCTACGTGTCGGATCCAATTATCGCCTGACCTTCTTCCTATCGAGTGGCGACCGTGCACGTGGCACGATTGAATCATAACGCCTCGCCAAAACTGGAGAGTTTCGCGTTTTTCTCTGCTCGATGGGTCAGACGGTTGCCCGTGTCCCGGCTACCTTGCGCGCAGACACTGTACTCTAGACATTTTTTAAATACTCTGGACACACTGCCCAGAGAGCACAAAGACGTCGCGAGTGAATCAAAATTTTCAAATACTGATTTTCCCCCGACTTTTTACAGAAACGTTGCCACGTTTTCCTCGTTTTTTCCAGGGGTTTCGTGGCGTCGTCGAGGACAGCCGTCGTCGATGGGGTCGGTAATCGTTTCCGACGGAGAGAGCCGTTTCTCGCACGCGAGGGTCGCCGTGCTCCGAATCGCGGACGTCGAGAGAGAGAGAGAGAGAGAGAGAGCGAAAGAAAGAGATAAAGAGAGATACAGAGCGAAAGAGAGAAGGGTAATTGAAAATGTAAATGGTCGGCGAATTAACGATCCGAATTGAAGGTACCCGAAGAGGGTCGGCTCTCTCTCTCCCTCTCTCGGCGTACGGCGCAGCGCGGCGTCGCGTCGCGGGATGATAATCCTTGGATAGCGACGCCGGTGGTACTGGTTCTGCGCCGGATAAACGATTGCCAATTACGGAGGTGATAAATTCCGCCGGCGCAAATCGCTGGTTATGCGGTATCGCGGACGCGCACTATGTGCACGCCCGTAATAATTAAGCGATGAACAGAGGAGCGGACGATAGGACGACCGCTAGCGCGCGGTTACCCGTGGGATCGATTACCGGGATCGATAGATTGCGATCGGCCAGCTGGACGACCCAACCGACTGGTTGCAGAGGGTGGTTCCATGCGAAGAGATCCGTTCCCGGGTTTGTTCGCATGATGCTGTCCCGTACCAACGATTTTAAGCCGCGAAGCGTGCGCGCACATTCCGAAAGCTACCCCATAAGTATGTATTTACGACGATGGTAATCTTCGCTCTCTCTCTCTCTTTCTCTCTCTCTTTATGTGTGTGTATGTGTGGACAAGGGAGCCGGCCAGCAGGCGGGAACAGTCGATTCATTATGTTCCACTCGTACGTGCTTGTTAGTTGATGATTAGAGACAGTGTACCCAGCCAGCAACTGTTCGCAGACTGGTTGCGAAGAGGTGAATTAGAGATTCGTGTTAATAGTGCTTCGCGGATGTTGGTTATTAGCGGACGTCCCGGGACGTTTATTCTCGATGCATCGTTTATCGAAATTTAATGGGGAATTAATTTAATGGTTAAATTCGATTTTTCTTCCATGGAAACGATGGTGGATATTCCATGGAAGTCAAATCGCAATGTAATAAGCATTATTATGTTCACGGGGTGCTAATGCACCCCAGGCTGACAGAAACTGAAATAAAAAGTTGACCAATGGAAAATTTCCAAAAATTTTCCAGGAATGCTATCCGCGTGATATGCTGCAAATTTTTTGAAGTATAGTAAACTTATTTTATAAAAATCAATGAAATTGTACAAATATTTGTGCTAACAAATTTTTTAGGTCAGTTGATATAACCCAAATAAATCCTAGATAGCCTGGCTATCTTCAAGGACTCTACTCTGGATCTTCTAGCTAACTTCTGGATCATCCAGCTGCTCTCAAGACGCTCTAGACAGGTTTAAAATTTAAATAGATTTCATTTTTAAAAATCGTCTATCGTAGAATAAAAACGTGAACGAATCATGGTACACTAAATGCAAAATTAAACAACTTCGTAAAATTGTAACGAGTCGCCTGAACGAATCGGAACCAGAAAATTCACACGGTCCAATAATTTCTGCATCATTCGAATTGAGACGCGTTCCGGAGGGCCGGGTTTCGCAAAATCGTCTAGTCTCTTCGGCTATTGAATCGTTTGGCAACAGACTCGTTCTCGCGGGTGCACAGTTCGGTCGCCTAACCGCGTCCTCAGCGTCCGTCGTCATCCATATACAATGTATCGCGTGTTCTTCCCACGGTGCATTTTACGACGGTCGATCGGCCCCGGTGGACATTCATGAGAATTTATTAACGTCCATTTTCTGTTTAATTACCCGCGGCCGGCATGCGCTGCCAAGGCGTTCCTAAGAGGCCGACACGTTCCATCGCGAGTCCTCGGCGTCGTTAAACTTATCGTTGCCGAACCGACCGGACAGAATCCGTGTTCGACACGGTAATGTCTTATTCGCCGATCTTCTCGATCATCGATCCGCGTGGGTGAGCCACGAAACGTAAAGTCCACGCTGAATCATTGCCGAATCTCTCGACTCCACGAATTTTCTTCTTTTCACGTTGTTCACTTGCAGAGGCTGCACCGAGATCTATTTTATCGATCATCAGCGGCCATATCGGCATACGAGAAATAAATCAGGTAGAGCATCGACGACGATACAACGTGTCAAGTTTATTTTTTAATAAACGATTTTCTGAAATCTCGTCTTATTGTTGAAAGTTTCGAGCGGTGTGTCTCTTCGATGAACGAACAAACGACGAAACGGGACCTGGAAACGTTCGTCCGCCGCGTCACAGATGAAATCGCGAATTATCGCCGGGCATTTTCGCGGAAATAGGATTTCCAAGCAAATTGGAATCGGCAAGCGTCGCCGCGCCGCCGGTGCGCGCACAGCCATTACGTCGCGAACAATTGCCGGCGAGTTGTTTATGAATTCGACGAGCTGTTGCACACCGATTACATTTCTCGCGCCTAATCGCCGCGCATCGGGCCTGAATAGGCGCATTTGCAATTCAAATAAACGGGTCCGGTAGCGCATTTTCCATCCTATTTACGACAATCGCCGTTTATGATCGCTATTAACGCTGCGCCGGCCGTCAGCCCGTGGAACGCAATCTAGTTCAGGCTTTGACAAAGTGTACGCCGGACAACGTCGATCGTGCGTCACACTATTACGATCGCGGTATATCGAAAAAAGAGGACGGAAAATCGCCGATTGAGTCGTTCGGGTTGCGGTGTCGAACGTGTACTTGTAATTCGCCGGGAATAGGCAGACTGCGTGACTACTTTGCTGGCTACTGTGGAGCGGACGTGGGCAACAATTCTATCCGCTGTGAGAGCGCATTAAATTTGCCATCGTGCAACGTTTCAATCAGAGGTTCGTTCGTTTCAATAGTAGATCGATAGAAGTCGTCGGTCCGGATCCTCTAGATCAGATACAAGTGTACATTGCTCCGTAGAGCGGTGCTCTGGCTCCGTAAAAATAAGGAGCCACGAAGCCACGCCCACAGAGGGCGTTTCTCGCGTTCGGTTCACGCCTACTTTACATTTTAATGCTTCCAGGGTACGATTTGTGACAGCGTCAATTGTAAATCAAAAACTACTCTAGCTTTGAAGGATGCTCCAATAAATTGCTCCATAGGGCAGAGGACCCTCGGCTCCGTCTAAATCTGCAGCAAGAAAGCCACGCCCACATAGCGCACAACAACAATCTGAACAATGGGCCCATAAACTAGTGAACAAGTAGCAACATACATAAAATCTCTTCTGCCCTGTACGTTGCTTATCGATGGCCCCGGAGGGCAATTCGTAGCGCTCCAGGGGCCAAAGCGTTACCGTCCACGCCCGCTGCAGGGTCGAGCGCGACCAGACTACGGTAAGATCTACGTCAACGTCTTCCGCAGATCGGAAAGTGCTCCAGCTCGAGAGCAGCTCCATAAAGGGCTCGGCGGATCGCGGAATTTCCTGTGGCAGAGACGTGGTACGACGAAAGAAGACGCAAAAGGACGACGAAGATGAACATCCCGATAAGTTTCTTTGGGAGCGGGACCGGCCCGGCATTCCAGGGACCGCGGCCGGACACTTTCTTAATCGTGGCCCGTTCGTTTGCATGGAAACAATTCGGCTACCGACTTAGGTGACTCCGGTGACATTCCCTCCAGCTAGGAAGGAAGAAAAGAGAGGCGTCCGGTGATCCATGGGACCCCATGGGTTCCACGGGTTACGGCCGGGGGCCCCGCGCACGTACACAGACGCGGGTCCCGTATATGCGGGCCCTGGCACGGGGCCCGGTTGGGTGGTCCCATTCCGCTGACGCGTTCACAACACCCATCTCTCGCTATTATACCCCTTGGTGGCTCCCTTACTAAGGACCTTATTAAATATTGCTACACGCGAAATCTCATTCCATTACGTTCTCTTCCCCCACCACCACCTCCTCCGTCTCCCCACCCCGCCGTTATAATGCTGCAGAAACTCACGCGGCGAGATTTGAAAGCTGGAATGCGCGCGGCCCCGCTCTTTCGTACCACTCGTTAGATCTGCGTGAGAATTTTCGGCTCCCTCGATCTCGTTCGCCTTCTGACCCGCTCGCTCCTCCTTCTCTTCTTCCTTCTTTCTCCCTCTCGTTCGTCGTCGTCGTCGATCATTTTGGATCGCCACGGTGTGCACGAGTACGCTTGTGTCTCGTGCCGCTCCGCAGTAATTGGTCCTGGCCTTTGATGTTTAACCTTCGACAAACAAACTGACACGCTCTTTTAATTATCGATACCGATCCTTTTTCTGGGAATGTAAATTAGGGCTTTTGCGGGCTCCCTTCAAGCGACACCCTTCCGCTTGCTTATTCGGAATTCCGGCGGAGGACGATACCACCTTGAAGAGAACCTTCCGCCGTTTATTCTAATTTTCTTTTTGAGAGATTCATGTCCGTTGGTCTTGTTCGGGAATCGATGTAGACTAGGACAAGATTAGAATCTTGTTTTCCGGCGATTAGGGCGTTGTTAACGGGGATTTCAAATGGATGTTACTCGTTCGACTCGTTGACGATGTTGACATGCTACAAGTTTCAACATCTGTGAGAACGTGAAAAAAATTTTCTCTGACTCGGATGAGTTTAGTCATCGACAGCAGAAACGACAGAGACACCCCGCAATAATCACCGTGCAGAGGAATCGTGGTTCGCGCCATCTTGCGTGATTTAGGGGGTTGGCATTTCTCCGAAGGCGACGCGCGTTATCGCGCACGTGAACGAGCCTTAAGTACTGCTGATTACGGGTAATAAAACCGTTCGAGTGTCATCCGGAGAACGTACGGCTGTTCCACTGCGGAACGACCGCAAGAAAATTCGGTGTGCGCGCGGGCGATTTCGTTTCTGCTCTGGCTACGGCTCTGGCGCTGGCTCTGATTGTCCGGTGTCGTCCTCGCGTACACGCACCGAGTTTTTTCGTTTCGGGGGCCGTTGGGTCAGGAAGAAACGGGCATGTTCGCTTCACGGTGGCCTCCATTCGCTTTCCGCGAAGCCATCTTCATGCTCGAACGACGCGCACGTGTTTTCGTATTTCATTGGCAAAAGTCCTCGCGATCCACGGCCATTTGTATCTCGACGCCGAGCCGACAGTTTTTCGGATTTTCGCGTTCCTCCGTCACGGACCGACGACTCCGCCGCGTGGAATTCCGCTTCTTTTGGGATTCCCGGATCCCGAGGGATTTCGGGAACCATTGTTCTTTGCCGTGTTTCAAAGACTCGCCAAGTATTGGGTGATTTCAAAAATTCGTACTTGCCAAAAGCTAGAGAAAATTCATAGAAATAGTATACGTTCATTTTTAATATTCCCAGCAGCTTTATTATTTAATACCTTTTAGAAACCTTGATAGATTATAATAGAAATTAATTTTCAAGTTTTCAAAAGAAATGTATCCGTCTGCCGTCAAGAATTTTCTTTCCACCCTCGTGCGAAAAGAGGGGAAAAGAGTTGAGACAGGGAGAATAAAATCGTGGGGAGGCTTGAGGAATCGCGGGGGCGTCGAACGGGGGTGAGAAAGAGAGAGAGAGAGATAGAGAGGGGGAGCGGGGGTGGGACGTCTCTCCGCGCTTTACAGGTCGGTGAAGTGTAAGTTATTGTTTATGGGACCGACGGGATGATCTATCGCGATGGTTGCTGGGTCACGATAGCGGCCGACGCGAAACGTAGCCAACGTGACCACCGTATCTAACCCCATTACAGAGTCACCGATGCCGGGACACGATCTCAAATACATAGTCCCGGGGGTGCTTCTTATCAGGGGAGGAACAGTCGTATACACCGTGAACCTTGTCATTAATCAGCTAGCATATTGTACTTTCTGGCCAACCGAGATCCAGGCGTCGCGTCGCGTCGCGGTAACTTCGAAACTAACCGGTCTTTAATTTTAGGAGGGTTGTCGGCGTTGTCCCGTGCGCGGGGCTGCGAATGGCTATTTGAGGAGGGTCCGTGTTTCGGGGTTAATTTTCCTGTGGGCGTGTGTAGGCTCGCACCCTGGACCAGTTGTAAATTCAATCTTCTTTTCGCGATCGATCCTGACGCTATAATTTCACACCTTGGCGCAGTGGCGGCTCGTCGCTAAAATCAGCGGGGGTGCTGCTCCAGAAAAGTTTTAGTCTTTGTTTTAAAATTGTGTAAAAGGGGCATAGCTACTGACATTAAGCTTCAGGATTATATATTGTACAAGTATAGAGAAAGGTTTAAAGAAAAAAGAACACATTATATTAAATGTTATCGATAATACCAAGTGGAAGTAGAGGGTGCCAATACGCGAACTGTCACTGCCATGGGGTGTATTTACTGCAGCTGAAAAATATTTACTAGTTGATAACTTGAAACAAACAACATTTTACCCAGCAGCTCGAAAAGAACAATTTCTAATGTTTTCAACCCCCCTCCCTCTCCTTCCCTTAAAGGGACGAGGAGGAAGAAAAGGAAATTCATGATGGCGGACGGCCCCTGCGCGGATTTTATTCTCTGTTGGTGGATCTCTCGTCGGAATGAAAGAAAATTGTTGATGGTCGCGGGGACGGGTCTGTGTCCGGGTGATAAGTGACTGACTTTCTGTATCTCGATGGATCACTATGTATTACAGCTTCTATGATCATTTGTTCGGCAAGCACCGTAAGGCATTCTCCGCCGGTTATGATTTATCTATCAAAGAAATTGATTTTCTCTGCTCCCCGGCGCGGACTCGCTCGCTCGCGCGAGCGCGTTGCCAAGCTTTTTTCCGGCGATTTATCGCGCCGCCGCCGCGCCGCGCCGCGAGAAGAATACCCGCGCGTTTGATTCCTCGATGAAAATTCGAAGTACTCTCCGGCCGGGTATCTATCATCGAGGGGGGTGATGGATGATCGTGACCCCGAGCGCCCTGGCGGTACACGCGTGGACCACGTTGCTTCCACGAAACGATGACTCGCTGGCGGATTCCTTTCGCGCCGCTGGCCTCGGAAAGCTGAGAAACTGTGCCAAAGCTCGTTTTCTTCGCGCGAGACCGAAGGAATCGTCAATGGGCTGCTGAAAAATTACTAGGCGAATCATGAATTTACAACATATTAAAATGATCAAATGACGGATCCAAGTTTTATGCTTTCGTTAAGAAGAAAGCACTGCGACTATACGCATGCACTTATGAAGCAATTGTGCGAAAATCAGCGTGACCGCAGGTCAAAGGTCGCCTTTCAATTGGTCACAGCTGAACCACGGTCGCGATTCCCAGGACACGGCATCGTGGAAAATATCGCGGTCTCTTTGCAATACCTAAACGCATTTAGGTTCGGGTCGCAGCTTGCGATCGACTCGGTACGCGAGCCGGCCGCATTCGCGCGCTCGTTGACCACGTGCACAAGCAGCGTAGCTTCGGCATGCTGGATTCATGCGATCCGTTACTAATTATAAGCACGACAGTGCAATCATGAACAAAGAGCTTCTTGGCCCTTCGCGGACCCACCGGCCCGGCCGGTCTCCTTGCATCGCTTGCAACGCGGGCCGCGCCGAGCTGCATCGAGGAGACCGCGAGAGTCTTGTACACACGTACACCGGGAATGACTTACGAGCCGTAGACTCGGTTCCTATACCGCCTTATAACTCAGAAACCGGCGATAAATCTGATTCACCGGACTCCTTTTTACTCTCCACTCTCTTTCGCTCTCCCCCCACTCTGCTCCCTTGTGTCTCTTTCTCTCCCGCCCTCCCTTTCCGGAGCGCGAAAATAATAATCGCCATAAATTATCGACGGAAATCGCGCGCGCGAGCGAGCTCTGGCTTTGCACGAGACAGAGAGAGAGAGAGAGCCGCTCGATGCTCTCGGAGAACGACGTGTATACCCCTTTCCGATGCATTCAGGATGCAAGGAGCTTTAATGGTTTCGCCACAACGTTCCCCTTTGAGCACGCGTTGATTGTCAAGCGAAGCCGGTCGCTGTCTTTGCGACGAGTCGCTGCTGTGAGCGGGATTTATTGTCCCGCATGCTGGATGGACGCTCGGGGAACGGCGAGCTGCGCGCGGGGATTCGTTTAGCAAGCACGTTATCCGCCGAATATCTGGCCTGGAAATTCACGCGGTGTCCGAATTTAATTGGATCCTTTGCGGTACAAACTGCCACCCCTCATTTATTCTAGAATTTTCACAACGTGTCATTCGATTATTATTCACTTGTATCGTTAATTTACGCGTTCAGCACGTTGTAGAAGTTATACGGCCGGTCTCAGGGTACCGGGGATATTATGGATTTTAATGCGAACATTTTAGTTGGGAAATTTCTATCGCGAGTGCGCGAAAGGAATTCAGAAATTGTTCCACCTAATTGTCAACTCTAGAGTCTACGTTATTTTTGTAACGTTAGCATGCGCAGCAATGTTGCTAATAATCCCGCAGGAGTTTTATAGCTCAACAAATTCCCTCTCGCCGTTATTTCTAAGAAAACTTCCTCTGTGATATTAAGAATAAGCAATTATATTAAATTTAACACGGGACTTGATGTGGTAATAAAAAAGAAAACGCATTTCTCTACAGGTGTAGACACAGTGAGACTCAAGGAATTTATGGATATATAAAGTAAGGGGCAAAGAGAGGGTTCGCGCAAAACGGCGTCTATTGTATAGGGGTGGCAAGCGAGTGCGAAATGTTCTTAGCAAGAAAAATAATAGCAATATTGTCAGAACCTGAATAGAATGGGTCTATTTCCGATTGTAAAAGAAGGTATGTCCCCCCTCCTCCTGAAAATGACCCGCGTCTCTAGCGCGAGAGGTGCGCAGATTTATCTTTTCCGGCGAGATCAAAGTTTCCCGACGAACTGGCAAATGCAGCTAGGCGAACGACAAGCATCCCCGCGATAAATATCCGTAGCGGTGGGCCCTGAACGGAAATTCGTAGTTCCAGCGGGATTATCATAAATTACGGTCGATTTAATTGGCTCATCGTGTCGCGGTCAGCCGCGTTGAGCGATTATTGCTTACCGCGGACGCGACTCTTGTTATTAATTAATATTTATGAGCGCGCTTAACGACGGCTAACGAACGATTCGACGTGTGCCCCGCACGGCTACGACTTCCTGGTCGGCCGAAGGAGAATCCTCCTTCGCGGACCCCCAACCGAAAAACATCGATGGAAAGTCGTTTACAGTCGCCCCGATACTATTCTGAACCGAGATGGTCCACCACACGGCGAACTGTTCGAGACGATTCAAATGGGTCACGACTGTGAGCATACGTATGTATGTATGTTATGTTTGTAGCATATGGTTGCGACACGATTTCTAATAAAGTACTCGGAACTCTTCGGGACTTACTGTTTCAGATTCGTGGAACCGGCAGCGATCGTTCTTCTCGCGGTGACGTCGTCGTCGCTCAGCTGAATTTCAAATTCTCTTTCACGCTCCGGACATATTTAATAGACTAGCACGGCCGCCAGACAGTTTTACGACTTTCTGCACAGCGATCTTTACGCCTTTCTTTCACACTTGCCGGCCACCGGGGGTCCACGCCGAATCGGCTCTTTCTGAACGTGGAACATCAGGAAAAAAGAAATAGAAGATGAAACTTGCTGCCAGATTTCGTTTTCACTGTTTCGAGGATTTCCCGTCGAAACGACCGTCATCAATCTGCTGGACGATCGGTAGAATTTCGAAGAAAATTTATGGCTAGACACCGGACCTTTATGCAACATAAAAATGACAGACTCGGGTGAAATAGAAATTTTCTTTCTTAATATGTTCGGTAGGTTGAAAATAGTATTCTCGAATTTTTCTGATGTTTTCATTGTTTTCGGTCAGACCTACTAATTTTTCTCATAGATGCAAAAAGTGGGCTATTTAAGACAAACATTATTTAATTAATCGCATAAAAAAAGATCGCGGGGGGCTTGAATTATACATCTGAAAACAGCGGACCTAACTTGGGAGACAAGACCGTTGACAGAAGTGTCGCGGCGAGTACACTAACAGAGTTGATTTCACCCCACCCGCTCATTGCCGATGCACCCTCTCGAAAGCACAAGTCATGCACTTGATCGCTCGTTTCAATTCATCGACGCGGTTATTTAATCAAACATTTCAGCCGGCCGGGTGTTAACAGAGCGAAGGGTGCGACCCTTTTCTCCAGCCCTCCGGCCGAACAATCGAAAGGGATGGAGGCCATTCCGGCCGCAGAATCCGACCTTCCCAGCAGCCACCCACACGTACACCCCTTCGGAACAGTCGACTGTTGCCAGTAAAACCGGGCCGATAACGTCGGATCACGATACAACACTTATTTTTCCGGCCATTTGTCCGGATTTGTTCGGCTTAGGGTTCTCGCTTTCCTAAGACTTGCTTCCCCTCCCCACGCCCCGCGACGAACCGGATTCGACAATATGCTACCGGCTCGAGGGTGTTGTTCTCTCCCTTCGTTTCCTGCTCGCGCATCGTGGAAATGATCCGCGAACCGCAAAGTGGATTTACTTGTCCGTTCCTGCGGAATACTGATTCGATTAAACGGTATCGTTTAATGGCATTACCGCTCGCCTAGCGAAGTGGTCGTCCGCGAACGGTTCATCGACATTCGGTGTCCGGAAATTAACGCTGGAACTACCGAGCCCGTCGACACCCCGGAAACGTGTTTTCGTAGGAAAAAATATAAAATTTCTTTTCTCTTCTGTGACACTTTTAGGGATGAAAACGTTCTTACGTAGTCGTACAGAAAATGGTACATCAAGGTGTTGATACGTTTCACAGCTGCACCGAGAACAATCAAAGTTTCTTTTCTCTTCTGTGACACTCTAGGGGACAAAGGCGCTCTAAGTAGTCATATAGAGAATGGTGCGTCAAGAGGTTAATATCACTAATAGCCGCGTCGAAAACAATTAAAACAATCATAAACTAAGCTTCAGCAACCCCTAATTTTCGAAGCGCCTTCACAGCGGGACGGTAGCTTAGGGGATGAAACTGGCTGCCGAAAAATCCCGCATCACTCCGTCAATTGCTTCCAGCCAGGAAACCGAAGAAACAGCCCCAAGGAAAGATGATTCGACTTCGCGTCGCCTTTTTAATTAACTGTCTGGCAACCCCTCGGCGCGCCTACGTAAAGAGGGTCGCTAATTCCGAGCCCCGTCTCTCTAGGAGACGTTCGAAACAATTTTCGTCGACTGGAGAGAAAGAGAGAGAGAGAGAGAGCAGGGGCGGGCTGGCTTAAAAATCGCGATCGGAAAGAACGAGGGAGGGCATTACCGGCGTGATAAAACGGCAAATGGTATCGACGCCGCCGACCCATATCTCGTGCCGCTCTGGTATTAATTAAACGAAATATTCTGTTTACCGGCGCGGCGCGGCGGCGGGGAAACGAAAACGACCGTTTCGGTGAAAGCGCGAACCGTGTGTCCCGGGATCGTCGTTAATTACGCGGCAACGATTCGTTCGAGGCAACGGACGCCGTGTTAATTTGCATTCATGGAAAAGCATGCGAGAGCGAAGCACCACAAAATAAAATTGCCCCGGTGCCCCCCACCCTCCAACCCCCCGCCACGCTGCGTTTAAACTTCAGCAACTCTCCCGGAAGCAGTTTTTACGAGCGGTACGTGTCTATTAGTCTCATTACCGGCCCCCCTCGAGGAACCGTAGAACAACTCCCCTCCCCCCATTCAAGGGTGGGAAACGACGCCACCCGTTATATTACCCGGCGTTAACGCTCCACCCTCGGCGAGCAGCGAATAAGGCGAGCCCTCCTCTCTCTTTCCATCCCCTTCTTCATCTTCTTATTCTTCTTCTCAGACCTCTCTGCCTCTTTTTCTATTCGTCGCCCACCCACTCCACCCCTCTCCCTCTACATCATCCCTTCTTCAACGTTCCACAGAGTTCTCCGGTTTTTTGTTTTCTCGATAGGAACACGGCCGTAGAGCGGCCGACAGCGGCTTTATTCTCTCGCAGGGCCATTAGTTTCATGATTAATTAACGGGCCCCGGTAAATCAATTTTCTTCTACCGACGTACGTCTTAGTCCTCTTCCCCGGCTGCGCGCTTCGACTTCTATTCTCTTCCTGCGATCCGACGGACGATTCTTTCTCACCTTTTTCTGCGCCGCAGATACGCGTAATTGCGGCTCGCGCTCGTTTACTTCTTGGCCCGAGACTCCATTAAAGAAAAATCAAATTTCGAATTGATATCAAATTTTTCTATACAGTTATAATTGACTTACTCTAATGATCACCGAAACATATATAGTTTTAATTGTTGTAGAGGCAAGGGAACAGCTCGGGAGGGTGAAGGGACGAGGTGAGCGACGTTGTCCTAAAAATTTCAAGGTTCCCGGGACACGATCGTCGGGGGAGAGATTCGTCACCGGGGGTTTGAATCGTGGGCGACGGGTCGCGTGAACGAACGCGCGGAATTCGAGCACCCCGCGTCCGGGGCTGTTGTCTAACCCCCGTTTGTCCCCCCTACCGCACCCCCGTTTTACTGGTTCCGTCGGGAGGGTCGAGAGCCGCACTGTTTATTTAACTCGAAGTAATTTGATCAAAAATTTAATCAAGTCGGATTTTTGAGCGGCACCTGAAAGCGTGGCGAATCAGTCACGCCGCGGCAATAAAACTCGAAAGAATCTTCTTTTCTCTGTTCGTCTCCCTCGGCAGTGCCGCGTGTGACTCCGTGTTCCTTCGTCCTTTATGACACCCTCCGTTAAACGATCTCTCGACTCCCCCCTCTCCCCCTCTCTCGCCAACTTTCTTTCGAGGTCGCTCGAAATATTTAAATTACTCGCGCTGCACGCCGCGCCGCCGGGATACAGTTCGCGACGCATTCTTTCCGGGTACGTGGTTAATCAATGAGCTGCGGTAATTCACTCTGCGCCGCGCTACAAGGGCACGCGCGATTATGGCTTGTAGGAATTTCGGAAATTCCCGGTATCGAGGACGATGATCTCCGGCGGATCTTTTTTCTCGAATATTTTTCAGAACACTAATATTTTCTTCGACCGAACGAATTCCTCAGGGTCTTCTGCTTTGCAGGACAATCGCGAGAAACGTTTAATTTGCAGATAGACCCGCAGGTTTATGAGAAAAATGAGTAGGCGTAATTTGAAACAGGCAAAATATTCGAAGGACCTCAAGATACTGTTATTTTTGGATTAATTATTCCAGGTTGACGATGGCCCACGAGACAATAAGTGAACGCACCATCGACGCAACGAAGTTTACAATCGCGATCGTTCACCTCGTCGGTTGTTGTCATTCGAGCAGCTGATTCCACCGGCGAGACTAAAAAAAACTCTCGAAGCGCGGCGGCTCGCGGAAGAAATGTAAATACGATAATATTAAAAGATGATTTTTAAAGTAACCATGAACAGGAATCGTCAGAGTCGCGAACGCTCCGAGAGCAGTGACACTCCCGTCGTCTCCTCTCTTGGAGAAAACGGTTTTTTCTCTCGCGCCATTGGTCAGGCTCTCGTCGCACCCTCGGGCGAAGGGTGCAAAACAGTCGTCGGGGTTGGTTCTCTCGCGATAATTGCTGCGAACTATTTCAATCGAGGTGCCCAGGGGTGCTGGTCCCGTAAAAACGTCACGGCTCTCAAGACCGTTGGCTGGCTGGTGCTGGGGTGGCTCTCTCCTCCGGCCAGCTAAAAAAGAATATTAGCATGCCGTTGGGCGAGTTTTCACCGTCGCGTCGCGTCGTGTCGGGTCGTCGAGTTTTCTCGAGTGGGGAGCCGCGAGAGGAGAGAGAGAGAGAGAGAGAGCGAGCGCGGAGTCGCGAAGGGCGGCGTTTGCGAGAAAGGAAGAAATTAAGCCCGTAGAAGGGGAGAGTGGCGAAGAGACGCCCGAAGAACCAGGTCGAAGAGGGAGAGAAAGAAAAAGTGGCGAAGGATTCGGCTCGATTGCCGGCCGTATTCTTTTAATTACCGGAGTCCTTTGGGGCAACGAAACGAAACGAAACGAAACGTTTCCCTTTTAATTGCATGCTCCGGCCTGTACATTCCACGATCGTTCTCTCAAAGAATTTAATTACCGGCGCGTATGGCAGATATCCCCGCCGCCCCTCTTTTGCCACCTTCCCCCTCCCCCGCTCGCGGCGCTGCAATTACGCTTGAAACGGACATAAAGCTTTATTTAGGACCGACCCATTGTTTCGTCGTTTTCTACCCCTCCCTTCCTCACCTCCCCCCTCCCAGTTTTTCTCACCCACCCTTGGCGACTCGAAGTGGCGCGCGATACAAACGCGGGACATATCTCGCGTGTCGTCTCACCTGCCAGCTCGAGTCTCTCGTTCTCGCAGTATTGTTCTGCGTGTCTGCGCGGCACGGTAGGGCTGGCCTCGCCTCGCCTCGCGGCTAACGTAAAAAGTTAATTGTTCCGCTAAATGGTAAATTATCGCGGATCTCTGCTACCACCGAATCCGCTTACGGATTTCAATTGAATCCGCGGCGCGCAGGATACAGGCTTCCCCCTCTCCCCCTGTGTGTTTTTTGTCGTGCGCTGCACGGTTCGACTCAAGAAAGTTGTCAGGAAGCGCGGAAACGCGATCTCCGAACGAGTCAAACCGGGCGCGACGGGAATGGCAGCACCGGGAAGACGGGAGACAGTGTGTTACGTTACGAGCACGTTCGGCGGTGCTCGGCAAACCGCCGACAGGTTCGATTCGGATCGCGCTTGTCTATCTGTCAGAATTTCAATGATTGGATCTCGACCGATCGGTCCGGCCCCTCTCGTCGAAATATTTTCACGAGTTCGTGACTTTACAGGGTCGACAATGCATTTTCGAGAAAAAGTCTTCCACGTTAGAATCCGCATCGAGCAAGGAGAAAGCTAGAATGAGAGACCACCGTGAAAGAAATTTCTGCATCCTCCACGCTCATCGGCCGGCTGACCATTAAAGAGACATCATCGTTTCAGATCGATGGACCACTGTGATCCAGAACCGCGCGAATCGAGTAATTTCAGGTCATCAAAAGCTCCCGATAAAACAGATTAGCGGCCCCAGACCGAGTAACTAGCTATTTAATCGACTGGATTTTCGAGGCGCAGTTTTATTGTCCACTACTGTATACGCCATCAGCGGCGTAGCAGGGTCCGTAGTCCTTAGCGGAGACTACTTCAGCGGAGGGAAGAAGAAGGAGAAGAAGAAGAAGAAGAAGAAGAAGAAGAAGAAGGTGAGGGCAATCGGTCACTGATTTGGTCAGATCCATAAGGAGCGTGCATAGCGAGGAGCATTAATGACCCGACAAGCATTCCTTGCCCAGATGCCCGATCCCCCCTCGTTTCGTCCCTTAGGAATCTTCATCCCTTCCCCGTCCGCCTCTTCGCTCGCCTCTTTTATCCTGTTGCCTCCTCCCTGTTCCTCCACCGTGGTCTTCTCGAGTCGTCCGAGATTCTCCCTCCCTCTTCAGAAGTCTCGCGCGATCGCGTTGGGTGGTCTCTCTACTCTTACCGACTCTCGTGGTCCCATATAGCCGAGAGACGTGTGCGCACGTTCTACCATGTTCGGGACCTTCACGACAGACAAACACCGAAAGCAAAACCTTTATGCCCTTATACCTTGCGCTCGCTCGCTCGCTCGCTCGCTCGCACACGCACCGCTCCCCGCGACGCGACAAAGCGCCACAGCGCGTGGGAGGCCGAGGTAACCAGATGCGTGTCTGCGAGGGTGGACCACCCCCTCGGCGAACCACCCCTTCGGCAAAATTTCCCTTGCCCAATTGCACGCCCCTGTATTGCAGCCAATCGACGAGGGACACGATCAATCTGCTCGAAAACGTCGCCAAAAACGTACCCAGCTTGTAAAACCTGATTCACACACCGAGCTTTACATGTTGCCTTGTAAAATTAACAAGATTCAATTCACTTGGACTTTGTGCGGCTCGTATTATTATGTGTTTTTGCTCTGCTAAATATATTTATTAGCAATAAATTTCCAGTGTTATTGGCGCTACGGTTCGATCAATTAAAAAATCAATAACACTGGAAATTTATTATTAACATTATACGATCGATAAAACGAAACATATTTATTAGTTTAACGTTAACACTGATACAGTACACTTTTCGTACAACATGGTAAAAATATTTTTTTTGAAACATCACTGTGATCTTTATGGTAGTCGATACAGTACACGTTTCGTAGAACATGGTTAAAATATTTTTGAAAAATCACTGTGATGTTTATGGCAGTAGGTGTCACAGTCTGTACGAACATTTTCGGTAAAGGGGAAGAATAAACAGCTGCAGCAGAGAAATGTCTATGTTCAAATATTTCTCACATATTGCCCGTTGTTTCAGTGTTTCTAGCGTTGAACGAAGTCCGGCACGACAATGGCGTAAGCGCAGTAACGAAGTTTTACAGAACGAGACCGAGCAGTTTGGCGAAAGTTGTGGTTTGTAAACGTCTCGGCGGAATAGTTTGTGCGATATTAACGGAATCCGGAGGTGTCGGAGGTGCGACAACAGTCACGGCCGGGGGGACGGTGTGTCGATAAATGTCAGCGGGCGAGATAAAGTGCGTAATGTATTGTCGAAGATCAGCTTGACGAAGCGATCGGTCTTGGTGTACGGATAACCGTGAAGCTGCGGCGAGGGAGGAGGGCGGGGGGCACGCGATATGCTGAGGGATGCGGCATTAAGCAAGTGACATTTTACGGACAAAGAAGTTTCCTTGTTCGCCGTGCGAAGCGACGTTCACGGTGCGACGCGGCGACGTTCACGCATCGCCGGCGATAAAACGGTTACAACATGGGCGAAACGTTAAACGTCAGACGGATTTTTCCGGCAAACAAAAGCGGTCTTGTGTCTAGCGGAATATGACGGGCCTATTCTCCCGGAGTATTTCTGTTGGATATACTCCATCGAACGGACAAGTCTGCGAGCGCGGCGCGGCTCGCGAGACTGCCTCGAGAACGAGACGCGACGCTTCATGCTTGGTTAAAGTTTTAATGATACGTTCGCCACGAAGACAATCGATGGATGGCATCTTTGTTCATGAAATTATGCCTTGAAATTCTACACTGTGATTTCACCGACGGTTGATTACGGTGTTTAGCTGCCTATTCGTTCTGCCGTGTACGTGTGTCCCGCAAATTGATTCGAAATATCCGCCTAATCGCGCATACTGATGGCTCAATGAATCAACCCCCGGCCCTCCGACCTTTTCACGAAAGCTTCACCTCTTTCGCTACACTTCCGGCACCGAAACTTTTTTCCAGTTTTCGGGACTTTGCGCGTTCGCGAGGAAAATTCATCGATCAAATATAAAACCTACAATTCGGGAGTATCTTACCATCACTGCAGACAATTTTTGTTCCGCATAAAAATTCGCAGCGTGGCGATCGAGCGAATTAATTGGAGCGAACGACGGTAAAAATAGTTTAGAGTCGCCGCGAAAGTTCGGTAAAAAATCCGAGCTGGCGCTAAGAGAAAAAGAGGACGATCGCCTTCGTTTCCATACAACACGTCCACCGAAAGACGCGCTCCTCGGTCCGTGACGCGTAATTGGCCGGACTGTGAACGCGACATTAGATCCTCGTTATCCTAACGAGCTGAAATAGCGGCCGCGTCTCGTGAAGAGTGGCTCGATGAAAATTCACGTAGCCGACGCGTACCAGAGATCCGCGAGAGCGAGAGAGCGCGCATTCAGAGCCACACGGTGGTGGTGGTGTCTTTGCTCTATTTTTCCGGCAGGCAAAGAAAGATTTAGAGTGGCCAAAAAGGAGGATGTCCGCAATTACTCTGGCTGATCGTGCGCGCGATGAACGATCGTACACCCCTCCCCTCCCCCTTTTGCTTCTCTTGGAAATCTCAATGGGACGTGACTTAGCTTTTCTAGCGACCGAGCCGGGGCCCCTCCTGTGTAATCCCATTAGCAATTTCAAACCTTCAAATCGTTCCATTCGCGTCAATTCGTCGGAATTCGTTCGTTTATAGCCGGACGAATTTTGTGCGAATTTTCTGACATTTTTTGCGAATTTATGTGAATTTATCCGAATCCAAATGAATTTTCTGTAGTTTCGAAAAGTCTTAATTTTAATTTTTTGATTGGATTATCGATCGTAGTTGAGTAACACAAATTTAATGATATCGGAGCTGCCTTCGATCGGAAATTACACTGACACAGCCTATTTGCAAAAAATTATTGTCGATTTACGTTTCGATCTACATTGAGATCATCCTCAGAATCGAGTGTTTATGGGAAACAGGCATAAAAATAAAATAGGTTTCAAAAAATCTCAATTTTAAAGAAAAATTTGATCATCGTAGGGCATTGCTGTGCGTTAGAAAATAATTGTTCTTTTCAGGAGGATGACAAGAGTTATCGCGCTGGACGGATACACGTTTTCTTGCGTTCGTAATTTTCAGATAAAAAGGAGGCAAAGAAACGTGTACGATACTATCGAACCATGTAGAAAATACAACAAAATCCCGACGCAGGACAGTACAAGATTAATATAATCGTTTAATTAAAATTCCTATCCCTGCCCTGGAACGGTTCGACACTTTTCGACGAGTCACGCGTTTCTTACGGCAAAGTGCACAATGACGGGCAAGCCTCGCGTCGAGAAGAAAATTAAATCAGTATCCTGTGGGTCATTTCTTGAAATTGAATCTGTGCTCCCGAGCTGTTCGACCCGCAGAAAAACAAGAATTAATTCGTCAGTATCGATCGCGGAGACACGCAGACAAATGTCGCTGTCTCAGATAACACATTTTTTAACAATATTTTATCTCTGTTAAGCTGAATAATAATTCCATTTTGAATCTACTATAAGAGTTCAAATGGTTTTTGGATCAATTTATATTCGACTATTCGTCAATTTCTTTTATTATAATTCTAATTATTTCACGTACCGTCTTGATAAAAATATTTTCCGAACAAAAAATGAGCTGAAAATCGCTACTCGTCTTGAAAAAATCGAGCAGATCGAACAAAAATCGATCGCCCGTTGTTCGATCGCGACCGGCAACGGAGATGATTCCGTGTCCAGAACGACAGACTAATTTCCACCCGGGAGCGAGGTTCTCCAATCAGTATAAACCAGGAACAAGATTCCGTACAAGTGTAGCTCGTTCACCTGCCATCGCCGCGACAAAAGCGTGTTCCGCGTGCGGTTTCGGGAAAGGGAACGTCCTCTCACGGAGATCCGCGCCTCGTTTCCTCCGGTCTGTGGTGCCCCGGCGCTCGTTGCACTCGTTAGCGGTGTTCGAGAGTGCAACGAGCCCCACGGCCCCGTCAAATTAAAGGCGGGCCGCTCGCGGAGCGAAGCGAAATTTATCGCCTCGCTTTCGGGAAGCCGCGGGTAAAGGCCACTTAGCTGCCCGTAAATGCGTCGTCTCTATGA
The DNA here is from genome assembly GCA_028454225.1 of Lasioglossum leucozonium. Classification (NCBI taxonomy): domain Eukaryota; kingdom Metazoa; phylum Arthropoda; class Insecta; order Hymenoptera; family Halictidae; genus Lasioglossum; species Lasioglossum leucozonium. The sequence goes on along the minus strand of CM052215.1, from coordinate 15,199,998 downwards.
CGACACGGCGGCAGATGTCTCGCCAATAGATCACCCCGTACGAGGAGAGAAAGAGGCTTTGTGAACGCGTGTCTCTCATCGCGGGGCCCCAAGCGCCAATGGACGTGAAAGCGCCGCGTATGAGTTATACAGTAACGCGACGCACAATATTCCTAGTCCTTTCAGCCTTTTTACAGTCTGCAAACGCATTAAAAGATTCCTCGATCCGCCCAGGAGGTGTACACCCGAAGAAATAAATCTTAACGATTTTTAATCCATTCTAACAATCTCGGTAATCGCGAATTAAAAATATTAGAAGCCGCCATTTTAACAGGTCCCGTAACCCCAGTACCAATCCTGTATCATTGTTTGGGTCACGAGAGACCCAAGCATAGCAGGGTTGATTGAACAAAATTGATAAATAACTTGAATAAATAACGAAGAGCGAATAACAAAGATCGTCAGAAACAAGGCGCCCAGGAAGATTAACAACGTCGTTCCCGCTGGGGGTGAGTTACGAGTTCCATCACCCGGCTGATATTAAATATTCATGGGGTGTTTATCGCAAGAACAATGTACGCCGCCCCTAAACCAGAGACAAACTATCAAGCCATTACGGTTGACCATTACGATCGTACTCCCCGGTCGTCACCCTAATTGTTAATTTCATCCCCCCGAGCACCTTCGATCGCGAACAACCGATCGAAATCCTTTGCGGCGAATCTTTTACGTAGAAACGTCGGTCGGCATCTCGCGAGAAACACCCCTAAACTTTCATATTCCCGGCGAATCTTTCAGTTCGGTGACTCGCGTATTTCACCGGTGACGAACGACGTCCGTGGGACTCGCCATTATTAATTATCATTAATTTAAGCGCGTAGGGTTTTCGGGGATGTTTGCTGGGTAACACGAGTGAGAGAGAGAGAGAGAGAGAGAGAGAAAGAGGGAGAGTTGGTTTCTGTCCCAGCCGGCGCACCATCGTTGGGAACAAACGTGCGCGCGGATGGTGGCCCGAACCGGGGATAAATTACAGAGTCGTTGTCCTGGCCATTGTATTTAACTGCGGCGATGCGTAATTGCTGGAACGCCGTTGCATACACGTCGGGGAGGGCCAAGAGAGTGCCCCCGGACCAGGGCCAGGGTGGAGAAAACGAGTTAGAACCGTCGAGGAGGCCGGCAGACCGACGGGGAACGGGGGGCCAGAGGGTTGCGAAAAGGAGAAGGGATGGTGGTAGGGAGCCACTGTGGTCGAGAACCATAGTCATCGGAATGGCCATTAGGGGTCTCGACGTTTCCGCCAGTGGCTCACTAAATTTCACCTTCTTGCCCCGGTCCGGGGACCACCTTGCGATCCTCTCGCAATTAATGGGACACTTCTGCCGGCTGTTTATTACAATATCAGCTACCGCGGCGCGGCGCCACGGCCACTTCCGGTTCCATGCGCCGCAAGAAACTGCACCGAAATGCACCGAGTTTTCACCGCTGCGCACAACGTCGGGATCGTTTCCCCCTTCCTCCGTCTGGCCTCGGTTGCTCCGTCGACTTATTGTTACAGGTTGACGAAGCTCGTTTATTTGTCATCTTGCATAATGTCCCGCTAAATATTTTTAACATTGCCCTCTCCGAAATCAAAAATTCTTTCCTCCGCTTCTCGCACCGTACAACTGTCGTAAAAATTCAAAAATATGTACAGAAACCAAACAACATTTTCCCAGCGACTCTCACCGTCGAGCATCTCGCCCCGTTCATTTATAACAATCACTATAAAACTTCAAGAATATACTGTACACAGAAATCAAATAACATTCTTCCGTTTCGCCATCCCAACTTCTCACCCCATCCAATTAAAGCCGGCTGGAAATTAAAATTGCAAAGTTCGTCGTCGAGCAATTACCGTTGATCGGGAAATTACGATCGGGTTTCGACGGGCGGGAAATCGACGCGGCCGTTGGAAACCGGGAAACGTTCCGGAACGAGTCCCGGTGGTGTGCTTTTATTTTTTTTCTCAGCCGAGCGCGCGCGCACACGCTCGCGAAGAGTCGAACTTGGCGAAATCGATTCCCTAGGGAGTGAGAGAGTGAGTGAGTGAGAGAGAGAGAGAGAGAGCTCTGCTCGCGAAAATACCGTTGCGCGCAATTACGTCGGGCAATGCTACGGGCCGGCGATAGAATTACCAATTAGGGATCGTCACGGTTAAATACAATGGCCAAGGACAACGACTCTGTAATTTATCCCCGGTTCGGGCCACCGTTTCGCCAGTTGTTTTCGAACGGCCGGAAGAGAACGTGTGGTGTCGTCGGTTGCAGTTTCCAGCGGTCGTCTGGTTAAGCTGGACCGAGGCTGCCGGCCTCTGCAAATTCCCGAAACAATTAATACCGTTCCACGGGCGCTGTTTAATCGGCATCGACTATTGGACGCGTAAATTTCGACGAACGCAGCCTCCGCGTTCATCATGGCCGCCGTTCTTATTGGATGAATTCGTTTGCTCCGCGCAAACAACCGATCAGCGAATAATTTCAATGAATTTCCGTCCCCTGCGCGCCAGGTTTCGTACTTACGATCTTCGTACTGTGGACCTTTATGCAAAATAAAGATTTTCAGTACTCGTAAAGAAATATAGGTGCCACCTTTTTTTCTTTAACCCTCGCTCTGCGTACATTAATGTTAACACTGGGGTGCAATCACTGCATGTTTCCAGTGGAAAATGTAAAGAAAAAACTATTTCTCGAATTTTTTTGATTTTCATCACGGTAGGTACGAAAAGGTTAAAAGATCTATTCTCTAGAAATAGAAATTTTCATGTATGTTTTTATGAGTCTACTAGACTGTTTTAAGAGACTGCGAATTTTATGCATTTGCAACAAAAATCATCGCAATAATTCCGACTTCACCACAATTATTAAAGAAGGAATGCAGCTACTGTAGCTGGAATCGAATGAAATTTTTATTTCCCATAAAAATTCGCATTGGTCAATGCATAAAGCGCTCGGTTTAATCGTCGACGTCCTTAAATTACTGTTTGGAAGTCGAAGTTAGCATAAATCTGTTCACCGCGAGCGGAAAACACGGTTCGCCGGTCAAGAGTCATTTGTGCGGAAATTTCTCGCGAAAACGGCTTGTAAATCTGTTCTCGCGAGTAGCGTAGCGTCGGACAGGTGCGCGCATATTCGCTTATCCGTTCTCGATCGGTATAGTAGCCGGTGGAATAGCGTTTGATCCGTTCGCGCACTGTCATCCTCGCCACGTTCCATTTGTCGGTCGTGCTCGAGGTACCGGGTGGCTCGTTAATTCGGGATCAATTAGCGCGTCACGGCGTGTCACACCGTGAACGGGTCGCCGCGCCGCGCCGCGCCACAGACGCTCTCGACCCCTGCCCTCGCATATTTTTCGGCCACGTAAATTCTACTAATTACTCTGCCGCCGCTTTCGCCTCGGAATCGTCCCTTCGGCCTTTTTTTCTCATTCCGACGCGACGCTGGAAATATTCGAAACGCTCGAATTAATTCGCGGATTCGACACGCAGCGCGAATGTATTTCTCCGCGAAATCGAGTCCGCAATTAACGCAAAGATCACGGGAATTTTTTCTGGAGACGATCTCCGAATTTTTATGTGAAAGAAACATTACAGATTCATTTTAATATATACGATCTGAACTGCTGAAAGAAGCAGTATAAATAACATTAGAGAACGTCAACGAAAAATATCAGCACGATCAAAAATTGCTAAGGCGGCTACAAATAATTCTAAAGAATGTAATCATCTGACCAATTTCAACTCAACTATAAATTTGAAAAAATCTATAAATTGTATATACTTTCAGCAATTCATCGAACCAATTATTTTCCGAAAATTACAACCCTCTCTCCGCTGCCGAAGAACTGCCTTTCCCGATTAACAAACTCCTCATCGGCCGGTGCTCGCATTAACTCAGTCATATGTAATTTGTAACCCGTAAATCAATAAATTTTTTTATCCCAGAATAACACGCAACAAGGTTTCATTTATGCGACCAATAATTCAGCGGCCGAATTACACGAACCAACCAATTATTTTCGAATTACGTGTCTCGTCACTCGAACAGTTTTCTCCGCGGATGAAGCTATTAAATCATGCGGATCGTGCGTGTATTCTACTTAAATCGGGGTTCATATTTTTGCTCGGAGAAGGGAACGGCTGCGCGGCGTGCAACCGAGTTTCATCTATTACCGATCGAGATTTAATCTAGTGGTGTTTCCCGGTGTACGTGTGTGCGTGCGTGGTATACACCTGGAAGATTCTACACGACGATGAATTCGAGGACAGGTAAATAACATAGTAAAGGAACGAGGCAAGAGCGTTGTGTTTTTAATTCGATTTAATCGGTGGCAACATGTAAGCGGGTTACATAGATTATATCGACCACTTATTGTAAGACACTGGGACATACATACATACATAGATACATGTACGCATACAGTTCCGAGTCTGTCTGCACACGCGAGCGTAACATATACGCGTACATTTATATTTATAACGCTATATTTTCTATAGAGACGTATATACACGTACATATACATATACATAATAGATCTGTCCGTACAGGTTGTACAATAATTAGGAATATACAGTGTTGAGATCGTTTTCGTATTCACGCCGGTCATGCGCACCGATGCATACAGAATAATATACATATACATAGATAGATTCTTCGCGCGTCAATTAACTTTATCTCGTATCATACATTATACACATATATCACGACCAGTCCTATTTACAGCTATGTACAGAGTCGGAAATAAATAATTTAAGCGTCTAATCGATAATGATCGGTATAATCGAGGCCCGTGTATCTAGAACCGTATCTACGCCGATATAATGCATATTCTCTCTCTCTCTCTCTCTCTCTCTCGCAGCGAAATACAAAGTCTCAGTCGGTCTCGGACAAGAATCGCTCGTGGAAAACGAGCACAAGCTGCGGGTTCGTCGAATCGCCGCGCCACCGTCGCGATTATACGGAAGGTTCCGCCCGTTTCGAGATAGTATGCCCTCACAGCTGCGCTATAAAACCGTCAGAAAATCATTCGACGATTATTAATAGCCGCTGGAACCTGATCGATTCGACCGATGTCCCATAAAATCACCCGCGGTACACTTTGGAAACCACGAAACTACTCCGTTATCGCAACGTTATTTGTATGTATGGTACATGCTCGACTCCTTGCCGACCACTTTTACCAACCCCTCGAACCACATCCTTTTTGGGCGTTGTTTTGGAATTTTAACAGTAAACCTACCACGACCGAATAATCATTTGACAATTATTGAAATTATAAGGTTACCTACACGGAAATTGATTCGATACATTTTTTTTTCATTTTGGGGTCTGTACGTGGCTAATACTCGAATAGCATAGTACAAAGAGAGAAGGTTGATCCCAGAAAAATTGCAATACGGAGCTCCACACAGTCCAGGGGAACTGATCAAGTCTCCGTACCCAACCCTCAAATCACAATTCTTACGCAACACATCGCCAAAGAAACATTAATCAACCTCCCCTCTCAAAGTTCGACAAATTGAACAGCATTTTACCGATTCACGATGCAGCTTCAGGGCCAAGTGTCTTCGGAGACGTCCAACTGGCTCAGCCATGTTCGCCGTTCGTCCAATGGAACGTTCATCGTCCGCAAAGAAGGACAGCAATCGAAATTTCGCAGATCCTCGTTTCCGATCGTTAGTGGGACTGATTGGTGCCAGTCATGATTTCCTCGCCGTCCTCGTCAACAGGCACGGTGGAGTGATTATAAAGTCCCTGGGCCATCAGCTGAAGCGCCAGAGGGTTCTTCTGTCCGCTGGCTTTCTTGATTTTCGCCCTCTTGTTCTGGAACCAGATCTTGATCTGCGCCTCGTTCAGACCCAGGTCCCTGGACAGCTGCTGCCGCCTTCTCTCCGTGAGATATCGATTCTCCGCGAATTCCCGCTTCAGCCTTGCCAATTGTTCGGCGCTGAACGCAGTCCTGGGTCTCTTCTCTTCCGGCGAGCTGGCCTTGCCGACGCTCTGCGAACGTTTCACCCTCCTCGTACGCGGTCCTGCAACACGGATAGATCGGCACGATTATTCCCTCGCAAATCACCGGCTGATGCTCCTAATCTATAGTTAACACGCGATACGACCGCGAGATACGCGGCCAATTATTATCATACAATGGGACACCGGCTCTGCAGCTCGAATTCCGCGAGCCTGCGCCGGACCTTTATCCTGTTGGCCAGCTGGGCTTTTAATTTCAGTCGTTCACAAACGCCGCGACGAACGATAAATAAAATTGGCGCGAGTGTTGTCCGGTTAGAATTAGACCTCGGATGCGAAACACTATTTTTAATTGGAGCCAGGGACGGAACTGCAATACCGCAAGAGCCCGCGACGCGAGAGGATCAAAATTTTTGCATTCTGTAATTTTGCTGTTTGTTTTTTGTGTAAAATGAGCATCTTTGTATAATATAAATTGTTCTCTTTCGGGAGCCCAAAATTATGTATTTTGCGGGGGTCCCGAAAATTTGTGGTTCCGTCACTGATCGAAGGCTAGTAGAAGCTGAGTACAAACGTCTTTCTGCTTGTTAAAAATGCATTTCTGTGAAATCTGATGCTAAAAATGAAACTCAATTTGTAAATGTAAAATACATATAAAAGACGACCAGGTGAAATGGTGCAATATCTTTGGCCGCAGCATAAATCGAGCCGAAACAAATGATGCGAGGCTCGCGAGAGATTTATAGTCAAAGTTCGGCCAATCTTCCGCGGGAGAAGTATGTAAATGGTAATTAAACCGAGCCGAATGAGAGGTTCCTTTGAGACCATACTTGGCCTCCGAGAGCACGGCCGGCTATCTACGTTGCCGCGGCCGCCGCCGTCGCCAAGCTGGATCATTTTATTTTCTGAGAGAGCTAGATCGAAGAGAGAGAGAGAGAGAGTGCACAGCCTGGAAGTCGCTTTTATCTGTCGCGACTATCGGCCACAGGCCTAGATTATTACGGTGTATTACCAAATTGGGTGCCCGGCCACGAGGAGACGGAAAAATGGTCGCAGTCGTGACCGCTGGCCCCGGCCAGCCCATGTTCGCCGCGATGAATATTTATAAGTGGCATAACATCGAAACACGCGGCCGCTATCAGCGGCCAGAAACTCCGGCTCGTTCACTTTCTTAACCGCTTGTTCCGCGGGACAAATCGCTGCTGCTACTGAAAATTCTAATGGAACTTCCTTTCGCAGGCTGTTCCTCGGTGTGCTCCGGGTGCGAACCTACCCTCGCGAAAACGTTACCACACCGCAGATTTATTGTTTCAATACGTCGTCCACCTGCGATTGCAATCTTTCAATTTTTATGATTCGCCGTTGAGACTTCTTAACGCTCGTTTAGCAAGATATTTCACCCATTATTACTCTACGTTTCAACTCTAAAAATTATGCTTCGTACGATCACATTTCAAAGAAATACGAGAAGTCAAAAACAAATTCGGGTTGAAATGATGATTGCTAACGAAATTAAAAATTAAAATGTTTCAGCTTGTAAAAACGACGAGGTCCTATTTATTTAGAGTTTGCGCAATTTTTATTTCAATATATGTGCTTGGACCAAAAAATGTCTCGGATCAATTTCCGTGTAAGTAACTTTATAATTTCAATAATCGTAAAATGAAAACCATCACACATCATTTGATCGGCAGTGTTCAGTGATAAATCTGCATCGAAGATTGAACGGGATAAAATATAAATAAACCTAGAAACAAGTCTGCCGAATGTATTATAAAGCGCGGTACGAATGCACAATCAATTCTAAAGAACTCGACTCTCGAAAACAGGAGAAAAAAAATTTTAAAAATAGAAGCTAGCCGCTTCAGAAGCAGGACCGAACGTCGGGATTGACCCATCCGTCATACTTCACCGTGGCTACAAAATTTCTCCGCGAGAGGATCGATCGGATCCCCCCCCCCCCACCCCCGATCGATCACGCTCGGTCGCCCCTTTAATTAAGGAGGACACAGATCGCGATTGGCGGTAATTAGCGCGGCTCGATCGGCCGGCTCTAGGACCACCCATTGGGGCTTAGGACCCAAGACAACGCGGACGGGTATCTAGGACACAGTTGCGACCGATAGCCGAGGGTAGATCGGCGGATATAGGTTGTGAGCAATTAGGTTCTGCGAACGGGTGCAGGTGGTATCGGAGTCGTACGTTCACCCCACCTTGCGAACAAGGGGGAGGGGAAAGTCAGCGTTCTACGGGTCGGCAATTATACATAAGCTATGCAGGCCCGTAACAGTTAAGATCCCGGGGCGCGCACACACTCCGGTGACACTAAACTAAATCGGAACTGGAACGGACAAGACGCTACGGGTGGAACTGGTATTTCTTTATGGAATCTGATCGCGCGCGCGCCAAGTGTAATTAGGCGAGCTTTATGCGCCGCTTGCGATTTTTCGATATCCTCTCTCTCTCTCTCTTTCTCTCTCTCTCTTTCTCTCTTTCTCTCTCTCTCTGCCCCCTGCTGTTTGTGTTAGAGCGCGCAAGCTAGCGGGAAACGCGGCTGATTTCCATAGAAACTGGTTTCCAGATGTAACGGTCGACAAAGTTAATTGATTAAACGGATACGGAGAAATGCTGCGACCAGAACCGCGACTATGGTCGCGCGCGGCACGGCCTTCTCGATACCGCGATTAACTGAGACGTATCTGTCTATCCGCGGAAACGCCGAGAGCTTTAATAATCGACGAGGTTAGATCGTTCTCGTGCGGCGTTCGTCTGCCGTGGAATTAGCCGATTTTCCGTTGGAACACCGGAGAAAAAGTCGAATCGAGTCGGCCGTTAGCGGGAAGATCTTTGTGAAACGCGAAAGGAGCTTGTCGAGCTAATTGTAATTAGCGTCGGACGGCTAACGATTTCTCCCGAGCCTCGTTTGGTCGATACATTTATCGCAACACACTCCGGGGAGGAAAAAATTTATCGATCATTTCTTTTTTTCTTTCAGAACCGTTTTTCTTTCCGAGGAGAAACTGTGGAACGTGTATCATGCAACAAATGGTTTCTCTTTGACGGTCCGTCTGGACGATACGTGCGTTTCGAGGCAAAAGTAAAAAGTATATTAACGAATGATTTCGATGTGTCAAGATTGTTTTTCTTTTTAGGAGAAACTAGAGATGAAAAATGTGAGAGAGAAGCGAACTTGTGTAGCAGTGTCAGCTATCGAACGATTTCTCTTCAAGATCGTGTAATCGTTTCCATAGACATTAGTCACCAGTCCGAAGAGAAAAAGAATCAGAAAAGAGAGCAATTTGTTGAACGAATTGACTCAAGAATTCGATCAAAAATTCGACAACCAATTTCTGAATGTTGTACGAGATAAATGAGGTAGAATTATGACAGGACTTACCGGAAGAGGGTCTGTCGGAGTATCTGGTGCAGTACACCCATGCCGGCCAAGGACTCTGCCCGTTGAGGGTGCTCTGCTGCGTGGCCGAGTTGTTGCCGGCGGTGTTGTTGCCTGTGTCCCCGCTGAGCGAGTCCCCGCTGATGGTGGAGGACGTGGATCCCAGCGACGGTGCTCCCGTAACGGAGCTTCCGGTGACGGAGCTCCTGCTGCTGGCTAGACTCTCTAAACTGCCGCTCCTGCTGAGGCCGTTGGTCCTCTGTAGCGGCGACGTGAGCCCGCAATGCGAAGAAAACAAGTCCCTGTCCCGGTGTACCGAAAAACTGGCCGGCTGGGGCCTGGAAGGCGACAGTCTGCTCGAGGACAGGCTGAGGTCCCGCGGCAGAGAAAGGGGACTGTGCCGTGGGATCGGGACCGGGATGGTAGTCGGGTGTCCGGTGGTCAGGCTGGCCTGCTTCGGCGTCTTCGTGTTGAGGATCGCCTCGCGTCCGAACTCCGGTCTCAGGATGTTCACCACGCTGAACCTGAGCGGTGTCTCGATGTCCTCTTTGCGGTCCTGCGGCTGCTCTTGATGGGGCACCACGTGGCTCTCGGGAGAGCGCACTCTGTGAGGATGATGGTGGTGGTGATGGTGGTGGGTGCCGAGACCTAGGCGGAGACCGTACGCCGAGTCCATGGTCACCAAGGCTACGCTCATCTTACGAGTTGATAAGCTGCCTGTCGCTCTTCCGATCTATCTTCGATTAAAGCGGCTGTCGAGCTGAGTTGTCTTCGACGAGGATCGACGAGGATCGACGAGGATCGACGCTAGCCCTCTACCGTCATATTCACGAAGGAGCACAGGATCCGCACAGTACGTCAGTCAGCAACTGGAGCACTAACTCACTATCGAGATTCCCGGGCAAAGTTATTTCAACAACCGCGCGCACGTGTCACAATCTTCTCCTTCTCTCTACTCTCTCTCTCTTTGTCTCTCTCTTTCTCTCTCCCTCTCTTTCTCTCTAACTGTCTCTGTTCACTGTGTTAGTCCCGTCGATCGACACCGTAGTTTCGTTCTCGTCCTCCTGCGCTGCTCTTGCGTCACACGCCGCGACGACCTAAGTGCACACGTGGCAGACTCGCCTAACTGCGAAACGTCGTCGCCACCGCGTCCGCAGTCCCTCTGGCCCGAAGCGAGATTAACGGTGTTCGAAACGCTGCGTCTCCACCAAGACCGGAGAGGTCTCCTTGGTATTGGCTTTTCTCGAGGTTTCCGAGGACTCGAGCGAGTGCTGTGACGGGTCTGACTGGCTGTCCATCCGTCGCTCAGTGATGTCTAAACTAGGGGACCTGTGGTCCCTACTTACCGCCTGCCCCGCCGCACCCCGCGCGCCCCCTTCACTCCTCCTACGCCCCAGCCTGGAGTGCAGTGCACTAGACACCCTCGATTGTATCTCTATTAACTCTTCAACCGCTGGCTCCGCCTCCCGCCGTAAGGCTCTACCCTGCCCCCACCCTCGCGCTCATCCCCACCAACGGCGCGCAACGAAGAGTAGGGGGCCGGCTCCGGTTCTACCGCGATCGATGCCACTGCAACGCGCGCCCAGTCTCGTTCCGGCGGTGACAAGATTTTTGTCCCATCTTCCCTACTTCTACCCGCCGCGCCGGCAAGAAACCTTCCTGGAACGGTCTAACCATAAGTTGCATTCCCCGCTCCGAAACGATCCGCTAGATTCCACGAGATCACCGTCTAAATTGATCTTTCAGAATTTCACTGTTTCGAAGACGTTTTGCAATCTCGCGAGAAGGTTGATCAAACTCGAAATTGTGTAATAAGAGCAGAGGCTGAGAAGAGGTTGCGTTTCCTCCGTGATTTTGTCCGAAGAAACCGTATCCGCGCCACCGTCGGCGTCGCGGCCAGCTCGCCGGCTTCTCCCCGCCCCGTTTCCAGCCCCCACCGCCGCGCCGCGCCGCGCCGAGATCTCGCCCACATTCTCGCCCCTCCCCGGCTGGCCACGCCCTGATCGCCTCCCCTCCCACTACTCGGCGCCCACTACTCCATACTTTTGTTCCTCCCCACCCCGGCGTCCCTCCGACCAGCCGGGAGGCAGCTAATTCATTTCTTCGAGTCGACAAGCATTCCCTCGCTGACGTGGATTTTATCATACCGGCGTCGAAATTGCTTTATACAAAAATTCAACTGAGCAGATCCTCGCTCTTTCATCTTCCCTTTTTAGTCTCGCTGAGAGGGCTGGGGGGGAGGCTACTCTCCGCGACGGTTAGTCGAACAAATGTATTATCCCCGCGCAGATGTTGGTCCGCGCCCATTCCCTGCTCGTTAACTGCCCGCTTCCGGCTGCGCTCGCGCGACCCACGATCGTTCAATCGGCACAGCATTCCGGATACGATTCCAATATTTTGCAGTAGTATTCGAGGTCTGTTTGTTGGAACTCCTCCTGTGTGTCAGTACAACTTCACCGATCAGTGAAGACACTAGAAGTATGTAAATATACTGGCACGTTATCACCAAGTTGTTTATACTATTCAGAATGGATTGAAATTTTTATTCACCTGCTATTTCTAGCAATTATTTCTAGCAATCTTTATTCTAATTAATGATGCACAGTGTATTCATAGTCTTTCTGACTCGCTGATTTATTACTACAACTAAACTGCAGATTTTTATGCAAAATAAAAATTGTCTGCATCCATCGCGACTACATTTACTTCATTTAGTATTCATTTTAATAAGTTGAAAATAACAGTATTTCAAAATTCCTGGAATATTTTCTCTGTTTTCAACTTGATCTCATTTCATCCACAAGTGCGCAAAATCCACAAGTGTAATCGATGTGTTAATAATGTTTTGAGAATGTACTTTTTATGTTGATACGTTAATGAAGCAACAATTTATTCGACAAAATGCCCAACAGGTTCTCCCCGAGTCTACATTTTTATCGCTCTCGGACCGTTTCCGTATCTGCACATACAAATGACTGGAAATTAAGTGACCGCTTGGCAGGAACATCGAACGCTTTTACACTCTGTTATCTCGCGTCGCTGCTAAAATTCATAAATTCTTAGGAGCGTGTAATTAACTCGCCAGCTAATTATATCGAAGCAGTCCGCCGCGTTTGACGCGACAATCCACTTTGTTAGTCGCAATTTCAGATCATTATCAAGGGCCGGGGACAGATCGGCGCGCAACTACGAAATAATACGCGCCCCCGGGGGATGGATTCCTCCATTGTTCTCGCACGATTTTTATCGTTAACACGTCGACGATTCTGTAACGAGCGTCGTTAGCCGCGGTGACGACACACTCCGCCATTAACCGGTGAGGAGAAAATTACAGCCATTAGCCTCTCTGCGAGCATCTAATCGCGTCGGGGCTCTCCGGGGCTCTCTTGTCCCGCGGAAGCGTTATTCGATAGCGACACGAGAACGGCCGCGGCAGCTCATTAAAAACACGCGAGATTTATAACGGGTCGTTGTTGAAAAACCCTGGCGAAATTAAACACCCGTTACCGAGTTCATCTCGCGGACTCGCACGCGAGCGTACGTTGGTAATTCGAAGGTAATCGCGGATCTGCAAATCTGGAGCCGCGAAACATTCCCTTGCACTGTAACTCCCAAAAAAATTTCGTACTCGAATCCAACGAAATTTGTCGAAACAGTACCGAGGACTGTGGATTCTGCGAGTTTGAGAAGCCACGTTGACTTTTATCGCTTTTTTAAATAATTGTATACAGGTGGAAACGATGCGAAAAAATCGGTATCTAAATAATTGTACAAAGGTGGAAACGATGCGAAAAAATCGGTTTCTAAATAATTGTATAAAGATGGAAACGATGCGAAAAAATCGGTTTCTAAATAATTGTATAAACGTGGAAACGATGCGAAAAAATCGGTTTCTAAATAATTGTATAAAGGTGGAAACGATGCGAAAAAATCGGTTTCTAAATAATTGTATACACGTGGAAACGATGCGAAAAAATCGCTTTTCTAAATAATTGTATACACGTGGAAACGATGCGAAAAAATCGCTTTTCTAAATAATTGTATAAAGGTGGAAATGATAACAAAAATTCGCGAATTGCCTAAGAAAATGTACGGTCAGCGGATAGCGATGCAAATGCGACCAGTTCTAATCGCTATCGCTGACCGCCCCTGACGCAGTCGTTACAGATAAACGAACGTGTCCGTCTATTTTCCACGTGACGATTACACCTGTTTTCGCGTTTGGAAGGCGTTCAGGCTGGCTTTTAAAATTTGATCGCGGTCGAACTGGCTGACGACGGGGGAACAGAAGGCGATTCCTTTGTTCCGCCAACGCGGCCCGTTCTCTCTCTCGAGAGCGGACGTGTAAGATCGTTGTTACGGTCTACGGTTTTATTAATGACCACACCTAGGGATACCAGCTGCCACGTGAACCAAAAAGCGATCGTTAGCCGTTAGCCGCCGCCGCCGCCGCAGTCGAGTCGCCGTCGACTCGATTCGTGTTAGAACAATAATAGAGACAGCCGCTATAAATAACCTTAACGTGTCTATCCATCAATCGAGGCCCTCCAGTCTATGAGCCGATCCGCATTCTACCATGGTTTACTGCAGGACTGGGGGGAGAGGAACGATCCTTGTGGACCAGTTTTCATCACTATCTTCCTCCTAGCTTCGATACGCTGTAATTTACCAGCAATAATCGACTGAGATGGATTTATCTAACCATTAAACTCGGCTTCGCGGTGGATTCAGGTGGAAGTCAGCAATTGTGCGCTTCTACTGATCTCGATGGTCTTGAAAGTGCAGTGCGATCCGTGCATTTGCTAGTGAACTGTCTGAAATTTCATATGAAACATTTTATCGGTGAAATGGATGCTATAATGGTTATTGAAATACATATGTTCTTAGATGATTGAATAATTCTTGTGCCTGATCGTTTGTTAAATACTGCGCCAGATATTCATGAATGTGTACATTTCTGTCAGACATTTTTATTGTATGCCAGTCGGATATGTAAAAGAAAAATTATATTGCTTTGATAAGTTTGTGTCATTTCTGATTGAAATTTAATAATAACGACGTACAAATAACTAGTTTTCCGACTTGCGGGAGCCACTATTAATGATCTTATTCTTGAAACCATCATAAAATATTTTAACAAACAGTTGCGCAAACCTCTTTCTCAGGTCTCTCCCAGACTATCATCAAAAATCTCTCAAGCGTACATCCTCGTCTTAATCCTCCGACGGCGGAGCCAGGGTCTATCTCGACACAGAGTACCGAAATCGTCGTTTACTTACACAGTTACAAACATAGACTAATGTGTCTACGAGAAGTACAAACAAAAATATATATTTAAAAAATTGTTAAATACAGCATCGAATAGTCCTGGACATGAATTATCAAATTGTGAAGATGGTCCGCCGTCCGAGCGTTAAAGCTGGACGCCTAGGCTCTGTAACTAAATCAGCGACGCAGCGAAAGCCTGCAGTCTCAAAAACCGAGTGAGCTGTGGATCGATCGCAAGCTCCCGGGAAAAAGCGGGTCTTCTATTTCAAGGTTCCGTCATCCATCTTCCCAGCTGATCGGCAAGAAAACTCCTGGTTGCGAACGCAGTTAATTCGTTAGAGGATCCGGAGAACCGTATCCCGAAGGAACGGCCGAGAGTCGAAAAGAGAAGACGCCTAGGGCGAGACCAATCGCGAGTCTCATACGTCATGGATTGATTGGGTTTTTCGTTGGTCTTGCAAAAGGAAGAACGGCGAGGAAGGGCGAAGGGGGAGGGGATCTCGCCGCGCGGCGATCATTATTCCCCGAACGCGATTTGTAAACGGGTTCTATTTATGGCACTGCAAACTCTATAATCAGCCGCCGCAGGGGCGACGACTTATTTAGAATAATTAATGCAGGTACGACCTCGCGAACCGGTTGCCGGCCAATCGCTGGCGCGCTCTCCCCACTGGCCCGCAGCCAGAGGGGAAACTGGGGGCGTGGCCGAGCTGACCGCGCCCATTCGACCCGATCCACATGCAACCTCGCGTGCGGTGCGCTCGCTGTCCCCTCTACTCGGCATCTCTCTCCCCACTGCGAAACGTTTTTCGAGACTCCGGCTGTATTTTCTAGAGCAGAAGCCTGCGCGTAGCCATGCGCGTCCGATACCACCGCTGCGCAACCCTATTGCGATTTTTCGGTGAAATTTCGAGAATCCTGGGGAATCACCTCGTTCCCGGAACGGCTCGCGGGCGTCGTTCTTACAGGACTCCGGGATATTTGCTGCGGCCTGGAACCTCTGCTGCGATCGCAGATTTTACGAGCTGGAAACACTATGCAGCCTGCCGCGGAGATGCGGGAAAAATTTCGTGGGGTCAACGAGATTGTTGCTTTATTCCTTCGCGTGAACGCAAATGTGGACATGAACGTTCATTCATTTGATTATCGACAGTTACGAATGAATTCTAATTTTTTATACGCTCTTGGGAAAAGTACAATTGAATTAGAATGCGTTAGATGTAGACAGCGAATCTTTATATAAGATAAACATTTTTTACCTAATTCGCAACTGCAGTGAAATCTATTCTTTCTTAAGATGTTTATCAGGTTGATCGTAACATAAAAGTATTTTTACATTCTTCAAATTACATCTATCAATATTTCTGAGAAATGCGTAAAACCTGCTGTCTGATTGTAAGTTAGACAGTAAGACACTAGAGGTGGTTCTAGAAACGGTGCAAAATCGTGCAGCGAGGATGATTCGAACAAAAATCGAACGATCCACAGAAGATTTGCTCCAGCCCAACAATTGTCAAACAGTATCCAGAAGTGACACAGATCGCATAATTATTATTCCCCCCGGATCTGATTTCTCCATTTTATTTCTCCGGATGTGTTACTCGCATGCGAGATCGTCCAGCTTGTTATTAGCATTATCATCGCGGTGTCAGCGACGGGAACAGCCGCAGCAGCTACGCTAGGGGTGCACGTCGATAATAAATGCAGCCGACGGGACGCGTGAATCCAGATAACTACGCGATTAATCGGGCTGATTGAAAGTATCCGACGGCCAGGCCGGGCCCTGTCGTGGGCTCTATACAACGAAGTGCACGCTCCGTCTCGCTCCCACCCGAGTGTTCCCAGCCCCAGACACACCCCTGTGCAACACGAGACACAGGGCGCGCGCGATGATTCCCCTAATCCCGTTTATAAACACTCGACCACTCCCACCACCACCCCACCCACCCACCCCCCATCGGTTGTAGAGGGATGATGATGCTGCTCGTCCAACCCCTCGGCATCCAACGGTTCTCGCTCGTTTTCACGGGCTGTTACGCGTCCCGCGATCGTCCCCGGCTATATTTATACGAGCTGCCGGCTGAGATAATGTACACCCGGTACATGCGAAGATAACCGCACCCTGGGGAAGCCGGTATGCTGCTTATGAACCGTTCTAACACGATGGGGAACCGCAAAGTGTACTGATTTATCGGCGGCGGGGTGATGGACGAGGTGGAGAGCGCAGACACCGGCTCCTCCCCCGTTCGAACGGGGAAGTTGTTCCGGTGAAAGTGCCCCGTAAAATTGGGACGATGGTCTACCGTGCTTCGGCGAATTCCTCTTCGTTCGATTGCCCGTGGCTCGGGCTAGGTATATCCGTTCGCTGCGTGGCCGTGTATCAGTGTGAACGGACGCGCAACGTTGTCACGGCGGGTCTGAACAGCCGGTCAAAATTCATTTCTCTGGTAATTGTTTTAGGTCCGTTCGTAAGTTCGTGCCGCGGATATGTTTATTTACTTTCCGCGCTGTGTTGTGTAAACATAGAGCGATAAACGCCTGAAGGGATTAGAGATGTGAGAGAGAGAGAGAGGGATGAATTTTTTCGTAAACTTTAAAGGTATGCTTCATATACAAATTTAAATAGTATAACAATAAACTATAAATTGTCAAATAATAAATTGTCACATGCCCAAATTTTAAACAAGTGGGAACTTAGAATTAGAAAGAAACGTAATTTGAACAAACGTTAGCATTGTTATTAAATTATTACATTAGTCGTATCACACCCTTCAACCCACTTTCAATTTCTCTTAGAAAATTCTCTAACATTTTTATTGGGAAATATCGAAATGATTGTGGATTTTATATTCTTCAATCATAATACAGATTAACCTGTACATGTGACGAATAAAAATTCTGGTTATCGACATTAGGGTTAAGTGATAACATTATAAGTAAACTCTCTGGCAAACACAAAAATCCGTAGAACATCGGAAAACAGCAGAGCCGATTCGCCGTCTGTGTTCGAGCTCCGCCGCACAACCTTAAAAACCCACAACAACCTACGCCAGCTGTCCGACATTACAATAACGACTCCCGATTAAAGGAGCCTATTCGCGCTCGCTCTCGCCTACCGGCTGAAACCTCGCCGAATATTCAATCCGCTTCCCCGAAGGCCGAGCCTAGGAACAAACTTCGCCGCTCAGGAAGGCATCGAACATGGTCCGCCTCGCCGCTCAACCATCGCACAGCACCGCACGGAATCATTATCTGAGAATCCCGAAGAGCCTTCGTTATCAAACGTACAAGCAAACCGCAGCGAACCGACCGATTAATGAGATCGTTCGTATTCTACTCGTACGGATTTTTTCGCCCGATCTAAACAGCCGTCTATCCGATGCGTCGAAAGAAAGAGTAAACCTCGGGTGGATTCGCCTCGTCACTCAGATTTTTTACACGCTTCCCTAAACTGCATTCTGCCGTCTTGTCCGCGTGGCAAAAAGGGAACAATGCGATCGTGTTCCTCGCTCTCTGTCTCTCTCTCTCTCTCCCCCCCTCTCTAAACCGCTACAGGAGAACCAATTACCAGACGGGACTTTTTCTCGATGCCAGTTAATCACATTAATCCATTTACGAGCCGAGCGAACGGCCGGTGTATACATGCAAGAACTATAGGAGGGCAGGGGGAAGGGGGATGGCGGGGGGAGGTAGGCTAAAAACCCACGAATACGAGAACCGTGGGGGTCGAAGGGGGGCGGGTTCGGGGGCGGGTAAAGGGGGTGTCCACGGCTCGAGGAAGCCGATGTAAAATTGGTACGTGTTCTGCGTAATCCAGCACCTCGGCCGGGCCGAATATGGCGGTCGCCATGGGCCCGATCGCATAAGCGGACCGTGCCCGGTCTGTGCGCCTTCTATTCTAATGGTCGTGGCTCTCCGTCGGCTGGTAACGAGCTGACCGACGACCACGGGAGTACGCTCCCCACAAGTTAAGTAGATGAGCGCCGAGAGAGAGAGAGAGAGAGAGAGAGGAAGAGAGGAGAGCGCTTCGGGACTCGCAGGTGGCCGACTCCTGCGACCCGATATTTCCCGAGCAACGAGATCCTATGGTTCGCGAAAACATCAGCGAGAAGAGAATTAGTTGGGACCGTCGGCGCTTGCCAGCACGGCTGAAACTGGTTCTTCATGGTATAGTGGGAGCTGGGCCTTGGGACCAGCCTGTGTTGGGACTGGTGGAGGTCTTGGTGGGTCCTGGTGGGTTGCTGAACAGAGGGAGTCGTGTTTTTTGTATCGGTGGCTACGAAGAGATCTACGACTACGATCTCACCCAATGGTGGCCCCCAGTGAACATTTCCCACATGTCCCGCGCATCAAAATCCTCCAAGTTCTGCGGAGAGGATGCGTCAGAATAGAGGATCGCGCAGTCCCAGTTCGAGCAGCTAGCTCCCACAGCGGAGGCAGGTCCCCGGCGTAATAGCGCGAGCATTAGGCCCCAGAAGGAGGTTCTATCGTTCCCAGCAGAGGTCCGGCAACCACCTCCTGCGCGGCCATATGTCCTGAGCCGCGAAATCCCGCGCGTTTCGCGAGCAAAAAAATAAAAGGGAGAAAAAATCAACGCGTCGGAAAAGAAGAGAATTATCCCGGGGTCCGCTGTTTGCTCCAGGTGGAACAGGTTCCCCGTGTGTAATAGTGGGAGCATTAAGCCGCGGAAAGAGGTTATGGCAGGCCCGGTGGTGTGTGGAGGTCTCTTGAGTCCGCGTCCGCGCGTTAACCGCGGCCGCGTGATGGAGGATCCCAGGAGTCGATTATTACGCGATGAATCAGGGAGATTGAGCGAGCCGCTTCTTGTTCGTTATTAATCAGGTTTCCACCGTTGGTATTTGATGTTCGTACACATCGGCCAGCGTGTTCGCGTGATGAATGATTTTTCTGCCGGTTTGCTTTTTACCAGGCCGCGCGCGTTTCCAATCAGATTTTTCTGCCACAATGTTGAACGACCGCGCGCGCGCTCTTCCGCCGATGTTCCCGGGGAATTGGACGCTCCGCGGATATTTCCGCGGGATAGCATTCCCCGGATTCTACCGGTTTATATGCCAAGTGGCAGACGACTCTAATCGGCGCATTAGGAATTTCGATGCGAAATGCGTGTAGACTTTGCACTTGCCGTGTTGTTAGCAGCGGGGCGAGATGACGTGCTACGGGGAGAGATCGCAACAGGAAATGGGAAATCCGTGCTGCGGAACGTTTACTCGGATTATCGTCGCCCGGAAGGCAATCGGTATCATAAATTTATTTGCCTCGTGGTTCGGTAGAGGAGGTCTCTATCTCAAAGCGCGATCCTTCGTCTTTAATTCAACGTTCGAAAATTCCTACGCGAACATATTCTGAAATCGACACGAAATTGTAAGAGAGGAGAAATTGTAAATTTTGCTGTCTCGACAGCGCCATTTTCTTTCCACGGAAAAGCGAAAAGCTTCCGAGGACGAACGGACATTGCGCTTCAAGGGCAAGACAGCTCGATTTTTCTGTGCCCAGCTGAAAACATTTTCAGCCCGAGGTGAAAAAGGAGAGCGCTTCCCGAGCGAGAGGCCCCCTGGCGCGCAATTGGTCACAGCGAACAATGAGGCCCCCCGTAAAGCCCGAGTATAAACAAACCCTTCTTCGACTACCAGGCCCCTTCTACCGTCTGGTGGGCCCCGGGATCTCTCACCGCAACGCACAATGAGACACGGATCCTCTTTGTACGCGTGTCGGTCATCCTTGGGTCCAGAATCCAAACTGGAACGAAAGAGCTACCCCCCGCTTGCCGGCTACGGTCATCAAAAAATTTACGGGAACCATTACACTATTTTTTTTTACGCGCCGTTAATGCGCTATCCTGGCTGCTATCCCCGGGGAAACGTTCGAAAACGTCGCTAAAAGAATTATCTTCGACTAGTAAAGTATTGGCAATTTTTTCAATTTCTACGTTGGCAGTTGAACTGAGGATTTTTATGCAGGACCTAAATAAACATTTATCACTTTGCTGAATGATAATGTAAATGAAAAATTCCAAGTTTCTTCGGGGGTCGTTAAAAAGAAATTTTTAGGCGAATCGGTTACACGCGTGTCAGGACGAGAATAGTGTGGACCAAGGCGGAGGAAGCTCGAAAGCAGACGCGAGTCCTCGGATTAGTCTCGCTCGAAAACCGAGCGCAGGTGTCGCGACTGCAAACAGCAACAATCGCGGGAAGGCGTCGAATGTTTCGAAAACACAATTCGTTCCATCCGGATGGTTATCACCGGAAAGGACTGGCACCAGAACCTGAAAAGCCCATCGATTTCGTCACGGTGACCCCGTGAGTCCAGTCATTTTTCGAACGGACACGGTTTTTCCCGCGGCAAAACCTTCGCATTCTTCCCTCGAAATCCGAGAGCGTTCGCCTCGCAATGAAAATGGCAGGAATTCCGGCCTCCCCACGAGAATTCGCCCGATCATTTCGTACCGGTCGAAAGTCGAACGTTTAGAATCCTCGGGGAACTCGCGCCCCGATTGTGCGTCCAAATTGATTTTTAAGCAGCACGCGAAATTTAGCGGAACCGAAAAGAAAATTTTACTTAACTTTTCTATTTATCGAAGTTGATGGTGATGGAAGTACAATTTTATATTTCTTGACAATGATTCCTATTATACGTCGCATATATTCCCTACAAAAATATAATTTGTGATCTGCAGATAAATAATTTTGATAAACAATTTTATGGTTGGCGTAAACACACGAAGATGCAGATTGTAGACATTGTTAACTATAAATTATAAATTTAATTAAATAAATCTTTGGTCGAAATCGAGTCTCTTCCCGAGGCCCATTCTCCTGAGAGGAGTTCTAGATCATCGGGAGAAATTGATCGCGTTCAAGGTTGGGAAAGTTGGATTCTCGATAGGCGAAGGGGTTGAGCCTCTTTTTCAGCGATTCGCATCTTTCCGGTCGCAAGAATCGAAAGCATGTTATGCCGGCGATTCGTTCCCCCCGTTCGATGAGTCGGAAGGGCCATTCGAGGTCCCTCCGAAGGACATTTCGCGCACTTAGACCAGAAAATAGTTTCAGGTAGCCTTTGCAGGTAGGCGAGCCGTGGCTGTCTCGGACGCAGGACACGGGGGTCCGTTATCCAGCCGAGATAATCTGACTTGCCGTGACTGAGATGTCAAAACTGTGTCGTCCTCGACAGATCGCACCAACAGACAGCCCTCGGAGCTTCGGGGAAACGTGATTCGCTTCGCCCCCGGAGTACTCGCAACTATTTTCCAGATAAAAACATTTCCGAGTCAAACGTCATTCTGCTTGGAACCGAAAGACATGCTTCTCTTCCAAAACTTTTCATTAGACCGTAGATATTTAATGAGAAAAATTGAATCGAGTCCAGTAGATGCGATGAAGGTTCTAATTATCCCTAATTATTCAAATAAAAACATTTCCGAGTCAAAGGTCATTCTGCTTGGAACCGAAAGACATGCTTCTCTTCCAAAACTTCTCATTCGACCGTAGATATTTAATGAGAAAAATTGAATCGAGTCGAGTAGGTGCGATGAAGGTTCTAATTATCCCTAATTATTCAGATAAAAACATTTCCGAGTCAAACGTCATTCTGCTTGGAACCGAAAGACATGCTTCTCTTCCAAAACTTCTCATTCGACCGTAGATATTTAATGAGAAAAATTGAATCGAGTCGAGTAGGTGCGATGAAGGTTCTAATTATCCCTAATTATTCAGATAAAAACATTTCCGAGTCAAACGTCATTCTGCTTGGAACCGAACGACATGCTTCTCTTCCAAAACTTCTCATTAGACCGTAGATATTTAATGAGAAAAATTGAATCGAGGCGAGTAGGTGCAATGAAGGTTCTAATTATCCCTAATTATTCAGATAAAAACATTTCCGAGTCAAACGTTATTCTGCTTGGAACCGAAAGACATGCTTCTCTTCCAAAACTTCTCATTAGACCGTAGATATTTAATGAGAAAAATTGAATCGAGGCGAGTAGGTGCGATGAAGGTTTTAATTATTCCAATGGTCTCACAGCGGAAATCAAGATGGCCGTCAGGCGAGAAACAGGAAATGAATCGTGAGGACCAACGCCAGTGACTTACAGTAATCCCCGGTTTCGTCGGTATATTTATCCAGAAACGGATTATCCGGCTTAAAAAGTCATAAGTCGTGTTAGCTTTTACCCGGCGTCGCCAGAAAATCCGCTGTTCCCTTTTGCACTGGTCGTACGACTTCCCTGGCCACCAGTCCAGGAAATTCGACTTCTGCTTACCTGTCTGGTCCTTCGTTCCTAAAAACAACACACGATTTACCTACCGACAACAACAACAACCGCCGACCACCGTTATTCCCAGATCCGTCATTGTGTGCTTTCATAAACAAAAATTCAAAATGCTTTCTTACATTGTTGACACAAGGATTACTTTGGAACCTCTTCTTCCAGCTTCCTGGCCTCTGAACTTTCTTCAATGAGCACTGAATTGCATTTTTCAACCTTGTGCATAATTCAATTCTTTACATGTGTATACGTAGAATTTAAAATACGACCACTTTATCGAATTTCATTATTTATTTCTGCATTAATCATTTTATATTATTTTTAAAATAGGGTCCTATTAAAATATAGTTTATCTTTGAGATGTTCCCTTATGAAAAAGGCAAGAATAAGATTACCGAGACTGTTCGTAATTTTCACTGTATAGTCGACGGTTTTGGGAGAAAGTCCGAAGTCTTTTGTTTCCGGAGAAGGCTCTGGTGTTTTGACACGAGGACACCGAAGGGTGGCGATGCGTGTCAGGGAAAACAGGAAACTCCTTTCGAGCGTGTCGAAAGGAGGCAAACAGGATTTGCCGATTAACTTTGACGATGCTCTATGGTTTTGGGATCCTTTTCGCAGTAGGTCAGGGCCGACTTTTTGACTTCTCCAGTCCCAGGAAATGTTCCATCCCGGTGCGGCATGGTCCCCGGAACGAATCGCCGCGGATCAGCCTACACCTTGCCCGAACGTTCCTCTAAATCCGTGAAAAAGGATCGTCCACGGTGGTTTCCGTCCGCCCCCGTGCCCGATGTTTTACAAAGCCCGTTTACGACGGCCGATCTTGTTTCCCCGGACGAACATACGCGTTTACCTTAGGACGTAGGTGTTGCCCCGCGATCTCGGCGTCGATTAAGAGGATCACTCGTTTCTTTCGCGGCTGCAACAATCCTCCTTTGGTTATCGCTGCTCCTTGATTCCCGCGGACGAGGGACGAGGGAGCATTTAATCGGTCGCTTGCTAAGGAAAATGCCCCTGTTTGGCGACAGATCTCGTCACGAGATAATTGCCGCGCTCGTACCAGGAAAAATTACTAATCGATGGTATTACAATTTTCCCGTTATTCAACTGTATTTTACTAGAAACGTCGGGAAACTCGTTATTAGTCGATTGGATCGACGCTCGAATTAAATAAATAATAATTCTAATGTTAACCCCATACATTTTTTCAACAAGATGAAAGAAAGCCTGCATAATTGATTTTCAAAAGATAAGTATACGATACTGAACAAATTTATATCGCAGATAGTGTTCTTGGAAAATCTTTGGAAATTTTCCATTCGTCATTTCGGGTGCATTTGCACCGCATACGCGGAGAGAAGGTCCAATTGGTTAAGCAATTAAATTCTTTGTTTCATCTTTGTCTTATCGTGCAAGCTCGATGCACAGCCTCGAAATTGTAATCGTCCGAAGCTATCGTAGCAAGAAAGCCTCGAGCATCGAGCACCCTGCGCAAACGGCAAGCGCACAAATCGCCTTGGCTAACAGTCGGTAAAAAATGCAGCTGATTTGTCAAGGAAAACACACTGCCACGTGACTCCATTATCGCGGGCTGGAAGAAAGAATCGTAGGGGTTGAAAAAACTCACCGGTGGAAGAAAAGCGTCGGAACAACGAACGCAGGAGGGTTGAGAGGGTGGTTTCGCGTGTCGAGGAACGACGTCGTCGATCACACGAGGCAGCGACCGCGTATAAGCTGCATGCCATAATGGCGAATAAATGTGCGAGAGCTTAATTGAAATAGCGGGGCTCTTAGGGGCCCGCGCGGCTCGACAAGGATTCGCAACAACAACAATTCGCGGTTGCGGCCTGCTCGGCGTCGAAACGGTGCAACAACCGGGAAAAGAGAAAGAGGAAACGAAGAAAGGGAAGGATAGGAAGGAAGACGGAAGACGTATTGCGCAGCGAGACGCGAGACAAGGAGGAATCGCGGACCCTCGCCTCGCCTCGTCTCGAGGCCACGGCCGAATAAAAACGAGAAGCAAAGAGAGAAGAAGGAAACGCGGATTCTACGTTTCGCGCCGGGAATCGAAGATGGAGATTCCCGGCTTTAAACCTCCCTCCTCGCGATGCTGTTAATCCTTCACGCTCGATTCAACCCCGGGAAAATGGCGCACTATATTCCCCGACCGCGGAAAGAAATTTAGGGTTGTCCGGAGATTTTTCTGTCTGCAATTTTTTAAAAGTTGAACGGTGCGACTAATCGATTCGGACTTCTTCAGACGTTTCTGTTAGGCTTTCGCGCAGTTGTGCGAATTTTTTCAGGCCGCTCCGTTTAACAATGCAATTTTTATTTAGGAATTAAACAGCAGCTCTGAACGAAATTGTACGTAATTTTTATCAGTGAATTCAACTGTCACTTACAATACAATATAATAATGTAATCAATAAGGTATGCAAAAGCTACAAAACGTTTATTGCAACACACAACCACACCTAAACCGTGAACGCTACTTGACTCACCCAGATTGATTCCGTAGACTTTCCCGAGCACAACGGCATACTTTTCAGCAACGTTAGGAACATTTAAGCGCGTTTAAACAATATCGGAATACAGCGCAGCAAAGTTGGACATTAACATATTACAAGCGTTCCAGGATGAATGTGCTCGAAAGAGCATGCGAGTACCTCGATGATCGCAAACGGAAAATATCTGCGGTCAAATTGGCAGCGCTCTGTTCGACCCAGTTGTTGTACAGACACCGTCGGAATCCTCTCTTATCGGTGGAATTAATCGAATTATGCAACAAGGGGGATTCATTTAGGAAACATTGCGAAAATCGTGGGACAGCACCGCGGAACGCTGCACTTTCCCATAGCCGAAACTAATGTATTCCGTATCCAGCGACGCGACGTCGAGTCCGAAGACAGAGTGGCGAGTTCGAATCACACGTTGACATTAACGTTTGTCGTCACCTGCGCGCGTACTGGTTCCCCTGAGCCATCATTACCTAAGCTAATCCCTCTTCGACTCGTTATTTCCCATGGCTCGCGATTTCATCCTCTCTCTCTCTTTCCTGGTCTACGTTCCTTTTTCTTGTATCCCGTCGTTAACGAACTTTCAGAGGAGGACGCGCGCGGCCGGGTAATTGCAAGAAAAAGAGAAAATTAGTTAAACAACGATTCATCGGCGGTGCGGCGTCCGGATCGCTGCTATCGATTAGGATTTGCGTGACGTCGAACGGCTTGCTAGATTGATAGCGCTGGTCTCACCGAGCTTGTACATTTTGTGTTCTGCCTTGCCAGTTTATGGGTACAAATTAAGAATGCTTCGTACGAAGTGTGGAAAGTTCAAAGCACCTGTTTCTGTGGACAATTGGTATGTCTGCTTATTCGTTCACTGCTGCAACGAGAATCGTGGAAGTATGACCGATTTTATATTTTTCATTTTATAATTATTGAGATTATGATTTTGCATATATGGAAATTGATTCGAGACATTTTTTTATCCAATCACATATTTTGATTAAAATTGCTCAAAATCTAAATAAATACCCGGATAGCACAAGGTATACATTAGACATCCATTACATATCTTGTGAACGTCTTTAAGACGTCATAAAGACAACCATTAAAGATCTTTTGAACGTCTTAAAGACCTAAAATTGACTGTGCTACCTGGGTAGAGGCTTGTCATTTTCATAAGCTAATACATTTTAATCGCTTTTAGTGCACGGTAGGTTTAGCGTTAAAAAATAGATGGTTGCAATTATTGTTCCACACTAAGAGTCATTTGCTCTAATCTAGTAATCTCTCGTCATTTACCAAAAAAATTCACAGCCAACTTCGTCGGACAAGCACTCAATTATTAAACCGCTAAACGCAACGTGTCGATTTGTTTGCACAACATCGTAAAACAAACGGCACACGGCTGTCGAAACACGGCTTTTCAACGAAGCTCGAGGTAAGATCGATTAAGCGATCCCCGGAGCAACAAGCGTTTATTGAAAATTGCTGGCCAGCCGGACCGGTGTAAGATGAATTCTTCGGTTTCTGCTTTCCCGTAGAACTATCGACGGACACGCATACACACGCGCGCAGCTATTCCGTATTATCAATAACGAAACCGGCCGTTTAATTGCTCGGCACGGCCGACCTCGCGGACGTATTACCGTGACGCGTGACAGTGTGCGCGGAGCAAACACGCAATTCGCGTTGCAGAAACGCGAGATACACCCGTGCGTCGCCGGTAACCTTTAATTCGCGTCCGAGGGCTCGCGTTTGTGCTCGCGAGATACCAGCCGGCGAACACACGTAGCCGACGTGTATCAAATAATTCCGGCCTGGGTGTCGGGTAATAAATTCTCTTCTCGCACGACCGTCGAACCCTATTAACGACCGACGCAAATAACCGGCGGACGCGGAAAGATTGTCTGAGAAATTCTGGAGGCGACAGAGAGTCCACCGATAGCGATTTCGCAGGAAAATAATCGCTGAGATCTGCTGCAACAATAGTTGCATATTTTTGACCGGTGATAAATTAGACGCTCGACCATTTTTTTATGTAAAAAATTATGTCTCTGTAAAAATTGAATACGTGCATCTTATTGTACGATGATTGAATAGTATCTGCTGAAAGTTTCGGCTAAATATCTCAAACCGTAAGAAAATGGCAGCCGTCTGTGCAGAACACTGTCCGAGGTAGCAAGATGCTCTGCAAAGATTCATCTAATACACATTTGTTAATTCTGACACGTCATAGACGCTTAATAGAAGGCACTATTAATTAACGGACGAATTGAATTTCGATTCCTGTTTGTTTTGTTTGCTTCGGAAAACATTGATTTCGCAGAAAGACCCGCAGTCTAGTTATAATTGCATTCTACGTATAATAGACGGTCCATAAATATTCATTCCTTAATTGTGATAGTTCGTTCGGTTCTGTTGATGTTTAATTCCATTAATCAGAGCTGAAATAGTGATGCTAATCTAGCGAGTCTGGTGCTAATCAACGCGAAACATTGAACATAACTTGACTGACTAACAAGCGAGGGTTTATAGACCTCCAGAAGAACGCCTTTATGGTCTCTTAAATGATTAATCTCGTTGTAATTACAAAATCGCGTTAACATCGATCCTACTAGTCATCCTTAACCCGAGCTGATCGAACGGGCGTCTTCAGCTAACATGAATCTTTCTAATGTATCACTGCACTATAAAAGCTATTAAAATGTTTTAGCTTATAAAAGCGACAATGCTCAACTCACTCAGATTTTGTGCAATTTTTCTTTCAATATGTGCTTGGATAAAACAAATTAATCGAATCGAAAAATGAAAAATATAAAACCGGTCATTTGACCGGAAGTGCAGTGTTAAATATTCGTTAGCGTTGTTTTACTAGTCGTACTAAATCAGCTGAGAACGTTAAAGAGGGAAAGATTAAATTATTTTATTTCATTGTAACATTTTAACGTAGATAACGAATAGTTTTCGAGGAAGATAGACACCTCTTCGATTCCCAACGCACACTTCGCACGCGACGGCACGCAAAAATACGCACCGTTGCGTGCGCCTCTCATTCCCATCGCCTCTCTTCCCGATTTCGTCGGCCGGCTAAATTCTTTTCGGAAATTGCCAGAACGGCGAACTGCGGATTCCAGGAAACCGCGCGAAATTCGCCGGGTATGCCGGCCGGGCTTTCGGTGAAATTCGGCCCGTCGCGTTCCGTGACACTTGAATGTCCTGGCCACGGTCGATCGGGAATGAAAATCTCGGTACCGCGGGCATAAGTTATTAAGTAAACGTCAGTCCGGTGCTTCGGTGAAAGTCCTCGACGTTGTTGCATGCTAATGACCAGTCTCGTTTCGCGCAAACACGAGAGGGGAGCCTCGAAAATCACCGCGGATTGCAGTAACAAGCGTCCAGTTATCTCGAGTGCCGAAAAAAAATGTTCCCCGAACGATTCTGAGCTGAGAATGAATCACAACTTTGCCGGGTGAGTACGTGATCCTCGGACTGGTAGGAATTCCATGAAATTCAATAAATAAAAATTGTCTACATTAATTACAAGATACAGAAGGTGCATTCGAATAAAGAATGAACAAGCGGTGTTCAATGAAACTCAGTTTGATACGTCGGACCGACATCGCGATCTGCCTGATCACACTATAATCCTCGGGCTTGTAGGAATTTCATAAAATTTAATAAATAAAAATTGTCTACGTTACTTACAAGATACAGAAGCTGCATTCGAAGAGAGAATGAACAAGCATTGTTGAATGAAAATCATTTCGCTACTGGCATCACGATCATGATCATTCCAGAATATGTAATAATATGTACATTGCTCGCGGTTTACGGCCGCAGAAGCGGCGTGGCCACAAAGGGTTTAATAAAGGGAATGAAATATTCTGATTTCAATTTTTGCAGAATCCAAACGTTTATCTAAAATCTCTGCTAATTATCCCCGGCGAATCGCCGGCGGCGCGACGGCGCGACGGCACGGCGGTTCCTTTCGGTTTATAAAATTAATAAATAATTCATACGTTACGTCTTCATTAGCGGTAATTCCGTATCTCCTTCGATCTTTACGTCTAATTTTCCGCTCCACAGAAGAAACATCCGATTCTCGGTTTGATTAATCGGTAGAGGGGTGGGGGGCGAGACAAAATTGCACAGCAGAACGCGCGCATCGGGGAAACAATATTTGCAATGGATTTTACGTTCTATTTATCCGAGTCCCGGCAGAACTCGTCATTACGCAGCCGCCCGCCGATTCGATTTGATCTGGCGGCGAACGAAATTCGCGAAATTACCGTGGCGGATTCTGGACAATCTCAGAGAGGTCCGAGTAAAGGTAGAGCGAGCCAGAGAGAGGGAGAGAGAGAGAGAGAGGGAGAGGACGTCGTTGAGATTTCAGCTGTCACGACGTCGAAATATTGCATTCTGGGCCGCGCAACGAGCACGGGAATCGTGCCGCGGACCTCGTACGCACGCATAAATTGTAATCCGATGAATCGACGGCGCCCGTGGTATTTAATCTCGCGTGTCCGTTCGACGAGCTCGCGAATCCACGATCCGTTTCCACGATGCAGTCGACGCGACGCGACGTTTGATCTATAAATTAGCCCCCTGTCTCCGTTCCTGTTACCATTTTCCTCCATAGTGATTTGTTGCCGTTCCAAAGAAGACGCACGATTTCGTGTTCCGCGAAATCGGACGCCGTTCGCTATGCGCAACATCGCGTCCACTCGACAATTGCGATACAGTTGCTATTTATCGTGCAATTAATCATTCGGACGGATTTGTTTATTGGAAGCATAACCTGTTTGCGCATGATTTTTGTGGGTCGCATTAAAATTCCTCGTGCTCTATGATTTTCTAGATCAAGAGAATTCGAGAATTGTGCAATGAATCATTTAGACAGATTTGTTTATTGCAAGCACGATAGGTAACCTGCTTGCGTGTAATTTTTGTAGGTCGGATTAAAATTCTTTGTGCTCCGTAATTTTCTAGATTGAGAGAATTCGTGGTTTGCGTATCAGTTTGCAGACGATTAAATTTGTTTACAGAATACAGTAATTTAATTTGACAATGTTGCGATCCCCCGCGCACCTGGACAATCTCTCGGACCGCATGCAAATATTACCAGAACGCTTAGATGCTACAGCCGAAGCAATCGTTATACGCGTAGAACCATGTCTGCGAGAGCAACCGGTCCAGAGAGCTGGAAGACGCTCGTGACAGCCTCAGGATGATCCGTGAGGATTTGACGAGGCTCCTGGCAGGGGCTCGCGGGGGTTCATCCACGGTATCTATACGAGAGAGCCGTGGCGAGGTATCCTCTCGCTGAGAACCACTCGTCGACGTGTGTGGTCCGTTCTGGCGGCGAGGTGCCGACACTCGAAGCTTCCCCCTCTCGCTGCTCGTCGTCGTCTTCTTCTTCTTCTTCTTCTCTTTCTTCCTCCTCGCGTTTTTTCTTGTTTTCTCTCCTCTGCCCTTCATTGTTAGCCTCACTTCTGCCAGCGTCTCTCCCTGCCAGCTTGTCTCGTTTGCTCCGGGAGTGGGTCCTCCGCGTCGGGAGGAACACAGAAAGAGCGAACGAACCAATAGAAGAAGGGAGACAGAGAGAGAGAGAGAGTCCACCAGTCCAGGTTTCCCGTCGTTCTCCATCTCCTCCCTCGGTCCACCTGCGGTTGTCCTTTTTCCTCCTGGTAGTCTGGCTCGCGAGCGCGTCATTATACGCTCGCTCGCCTCGCTCGCTGGCCACGAATCTACTTTAGGAGGCCGAGTGTGTCCTCCTCCGACCTGTCCCGCAGGACATGCTACCCTCTCTGACCCTCTCGTTTCGCTCGGCTTATTACCGGACTCCCCTAACGCCGTCCTTGTCCCACTCGTTAAGGGACCACGAAGAGAGCGGAGCCACGCCGCGCCGGCTCGTTGGTACGCTCAGGTGCGCGTTTGCTTGCTTGCTTGCTTGCTTGGTTGCTTGCCTGCTCCTCTCCTGCTTCCTTCGTCCTCCTATCTCGACGTCTTCGGACGACCGGCTTCTGGATTGCTAATCCAACGCCGGCAACCACCGGTTCCGACGAAAATCAGTCGCGGACAACCTGGAAATAATCGTTACCCATAATGACGAGCCTCACCGAGCCGTTCCACCAGTCCCTCGATCCAAGGATCGCGATCCTCGCGACTTCAGTCCGACGTACACTCGCTGATCTATAGAACATTGCGATCGTCTAGGCAGCTATTTTTTTTTTTTGGAGGTGGTCCAGCTTCTTCTGGCAGAATTATTCTGTAAATGCTTCAGCTGATCATGACCCGAGGGCTAGATGAAATTTGAATACTGATTTTCCGGCTTTCCACGCATCGAGAATTATGAAGGGCCGCTTCGAAGCATTCTCTACGGAAAGGGACGAGGGCACAGCTAATGAGATCGACAATACGGATTCCCTGTAGGGCTCTCGCGTACGCGCATGTGCCCTCAGCCTGCGAGCGAGTTTGAGGCGAGCCCCGTACCGCGAATCTATGCAAATGAGCGGCCAATTATGTTGCGAGCCCGTAAAAACTGCGCCTTGTTAGAGGGACGTCGTGGTGGCGTGACGTAACGACGGCCGGACAACCTCACAAAGACCCGCGACAAAAGGGGAGAAACCAGCCCGAAGAAGATATGGATCCTGGGGGCCCCGTGTCTCTCCCGCTTTTTCCGATCCTTCTCGATCCTCCTCGATCCTCTCTCGGGCTAGCCTACGCCAATCTGATTCCTAGATCGCTCGACAAACGCTCTTTCGTCGATCCCTCTCTAAAGAAATCTTCGAGCAAGATTATTGTAAAGTTTCGTGTTCTTGGATGACCACGGATTAATTTACATTTGAGTAAAATGAATTTGAATGTATCAATTTTTAATATTGAATTTTCTACTTTACAGGATCAAGCCAGAGACAATCAAAATTGGTCCAAGTCATGTTCTTGGATGATCGCAGATTAGTTTACATTTGGGGAATAAAAATTCGCGAATTTGTAATGAAAACTAATATGTATCAATTTTTAATATTAAATTTTCTACTTTACAGGATCCAGTCAAAGGCAATAAAAATTGGTCCGAGGCATTAGACAACAATCAGCGTAAAAAAATAATGGAAACATGGAAACGAAACTATAAATATTGATCGAAGCAGGAGATTGATGAAGCAGCACTTGAAGCAAGGGTGTTCGATGTCTCGGAGGAGCCGAGAATGTTCGGTCTCGACCCGGCAAAGCAGGAAAAGCGTCCCGGTGCCAGTTTCCTCAACGAGCTGCGAATCGAGTTAATATTTTCCGGGGATGCCGGATAGGGGATGGGCTGTCGTCACCGTGGGGAGGGGGGAGGGGGTGGGTAAAACAAATCACGGCGCGTGTCTGGCATACCGGACCCTTCCTACGTCGCACCCTTATGTAAAATGCCTAAGTGGGTCTCTCTCGTCGAGGCGTAGCCGACGAAAATATTTGTCGTCGGATCACCCCGGGGCCAAATTGAATTCGTGTCTGACTGCAGTCGAATGCCCGTGTCACTTTAGGATCATAATTACGTGTCCTCTGTAAAGGGCTCTCGCCAGAACCATTCACCTCCCCTCGAAAATTGCCAAATTATTCCGCTGGTGCATCATTACGTGTCATTACAGAAATTCCACAACCTGTGTGCTGCTTTCTCTGCCAATTTTTTATTTTCTCCCTTATTTTATTGATTTACATTCTATTCGTGGGACCGCGTCTTCCATACAAAATTTTCTGCGCCAACTGGAGGAAGCAGGACTTGAATAAAAATGTGTTTCTATTTTGAATAGTTTCAACAACAATTTTAGTGTTTATTAACTGTTCTAAATAGGTTAGTGGAGCTATGGAAGTATAATTCAATTACATATATCAAGTTCTGACTTGAAGTTCTAATAATTCTCAAGTATCGTGCACATCTCATCGACAAGTATCGAGGCAGTACCGTACACCGGTCCAGTTTCTCATGTCAGTGAGCGGTCTCTCTCCGTGGCCTGTCAAGGAGCGCGACGTCGAACCGGGCGGTCGGTTAAATGAAAAATTCGGGTTCCCGCGGAACAAGGATCGACGGGACAGGGGTTCCGGCTGCGGGGAAAAATGTCTGCTGTCAGATGAAGGCTTTTTCGAAACGTCAGGCGGTCCGTCCACGTCCACGTCCACGTCCGCGCACCGGTTACGAAAAGAGGAGCCCTCGGGAGTCGATGCTCGGCTCATTATATTCGTAATAAACGCGCGCGGCAGGCGCTTCTCGGTCCGGGCTCGGTCGCGGCTCGGGAGAATTATCCGGATTGCCGTAATGCCAGTGATTAAAAGAACCTAATGAGCCGCCATTAGAATAGGCAGGGGCCGGTTCGCGTTTTCTTGCGGGCGCGCGAGCGCTGTTCGAAACTCCGGTAGCGGCCAGCACCCAGGCCGCTTAGGACAAGATATGCGAACCCGTTCGTCCGCATAATTATCGTGAATCATGCTGGTGGAGAGCGAACGAGCCGAGGGAACCAACGATCGATGGAACACACCGCGGGGAGACAGACCCGGGTCCCTCTCCGCGCTCGTTAAAAGAAAAACAGACTTTCCTGTTTTCCTTGGAAAAAGAATGGACCCGGCTCCCCGTAGAGGACTATCAAACGCTCGAAAAAGAAGGAGTCGCGCGATGCGAGCGATCGCCACAGATACAACTTTGTACCCGAGTAATGACGGCGTAACGTTCGGTAGTTAGAGAAGATGGCGTCGCAAGAACAGCTCAGGCATGTTAATGGACCGTTCCGCCGAGGCTGGATCGGCAAAGATTAAATTCTAGATGGCTCGATGGCGGATAACTGGAGCCGCGCAAGCGCGAAACACGATCGCACCTGCACCGCGTTGCGTAACGCAGCGTACCCTGTTCAAATGTGTTTCTTTGCACTGTTCCCGCCGAGCAATACAAATTGCTGTACAGTAGGACCTCGCTGGTTGCACGGAACCGGGGAGAAATAGCTGCGAGTATCGAGGTCCCTGCAGCTATCGGGCAGCCAATCAGCTGCGCCGAACCTCCCACTGCTACCCCCGTTATCGCGCGTCACGTGTCCCCGGTAACCAGCCAACTATGCAAGTATTCAGAGTGCAACTGTCGAGGTCCTACTGTATTATTTTGTGTTTAACGCTGGGTGCACGCGACCCGTGAGAATGGCGGCGAAGGGTCGAAATCGTTGAAGAAAAAAGGCAATTTGCGAGTGGCTCCCGTCTCTCGCAACAGAGGCGCAGAGAATTTTGCATAAAAATCCGCGGTCCAGTTATCAGGTTCGAGCCATTCGTGTTTGGCGCAGTATCAAAGTAGGTCTTTTTTTTTGCGGGGCGCCGGTGTAATTAGGTACACGGGATGAAATCGTCTCACTTTCCCGTACGTTGCTCCGTATTTTCGAGGGTCGGGGGGATGAAAATTCGTTATGGGTCGCGTGACGGGGTAGGACACGGCTTACCGAGATAAGCCGTGTCGTCGGGCCAGATTATGGTTTTCACACAACGACCCTCTTCCCTCGTTGCCATGATCGCGCCCCACCCCCACCTCCACCCTGTTCCAGCCAGGGACGCACGGTCTACAAAATATTTCGGCGCAAACGACCGTCGCGTCGACCCCTCTGCAAACTGGTCGACGATGAGCCGCCAGTGTATTATGGCGTGTCGGGGCAGGTTTAACTTTGGAAATTGAATGTTTAACGAACAGCTTCGGGGTTCTATCGAAAAATCGTCGAAATCGCAGAATTTTCGAAACTGTTATCGGGGAAATTTGACCGTTTAATGGAAAAGTTGGCCGAGTCGGATATTAAATTTGATGGGAAACAAATCCGCGAGTAGTAACCAAGACGGTTAAACGTCCGTAAATTTTTCTAACGATACACGAGCGAAACATAGCGTGGCGCATTACGTTTAATAGCGCGATCTCGTGCGGTTACGGCGCCGGAATAGCCCGCGGAAAGTTTCATTAAGATCAATAAAAATCGCGGCGAAGCGACCGTTAGATTTTTAACGGGGACGCGAGTGCTAGTAAAACGCGCGTCGCAATAAACTTCCTTCGTACGGGCGGAACATAATCGGCCGCGGGACACGTGATCGACATCCGATTCGCGATGCATCGGCACGATCAATGCGCTAAACACCTGTAACCGTCTCGTAAGAATCGAGGAAACGATCGCGAGGCGATTAAGCGAGCCGCGATACGGCGTTAAAGCGATTTTTATTACCAGGAAAGTCGGTCTCGCCGTTGTTGAAAGATCTCCTCTGCTCGTCGACGTAACGCCAAGGCCACGCGACGAATCATCTTGCGGAAGGCAAAATGGATCTGCGCGTTCGGCATTCTAGCTTCGGGAAAATCATCGTTGTCTCTCATTAGATCGCCTGGTAATTACCATTCCGAGCAACGTTAATTTAATCGTCGGAGCCTGGCTCCTGGACGAGTCGCTTTCAGCCGGTCGTAAAAAGCGAGACGAAAGAATCTGCTTTGGCGATGATGCTCGCGGGACCGAGAGCAAAGCAGCGCGGAGCGGAGCTGAGCGGAATGGCTGTTCCTCGAGTTCCTCTGCAGCCAGTGACGGCCTGACAAATCAAGCTGAAAATTGAATTCTGGGGCGCCGGTGCGGTGGCCTTGCGCTTCGCCCTTTTCCAAGGTGTGGGTGTCGGCGACTTGCACGTGCAAGCCACGTTCACGGTACTGGAGCTAAGGCGGCGCGGCACGGCGGCGAGTGGGCGCCCCTTTACGATTGTTTCTCACCACCGGCCGCGGTAGTCTTGCTCTCCTTTCGTTTCGCCGCTCCCTCCTCTCGACCATTAAATAATAAAATTCCCGTTGCTCGTCCTTCTTCCGTCCTCCTTCGTCTGGCTCCCTAGACCACTTCTCGATCCTGGGGAAGTTGTCCTGCGACCCTGGCGGGATCAACCGTTCGACTCCTCGGATGCTGCGAGAGGTCTTTCTTGCGATCGGTTCGCGTCGACTCATGGTTGTTTGCGGCCAAAGATAGGGTACCGCGTGTCCTTCGTGGATGCGTTATGGAAATGCTAGGAAGGAGAGGCGCTCGATTCGGGGGAATTCGTTTTCAAGCGTTTTGAGGACATGTAATTTTCGCGTCTGCCGATATACCATGAACACTGTCGCCATTTGGAAAACAGCTTGTACTTGTAACAATGTTCGCGGCGGTTAGCTGATTCAAGGAACTTAGCCAGCAAATCGAAAGTCCATCGAAACGGAAGACCCAGTTCTTTCGGGGCTGACCTCAGCTGCGTCGACCGCGTATTTAGTTCCCCTCGATCGAAATAGCTCGGATATCCCGAATGCTTCGCGGCTCTTCCTTATATCGGGTTTCCATAAGCGATTCGCGTCGTTGCCGAGGTCCGTCCAAAAATGCCGGCCGCATTGTTCCCGGTTTTAATGGGAGTCCAGGGGTCTTTCTAGCCATTAATCCGCCACTGTCGGGCTACGAACTCGTGCGCGGTCCGTGAGGCCCTTTTACGATTTCCTCCCACGGATTCGAGTGCGCTCGCCTTACGTTTTCTGCAACGCTTTTCTGCACGCCTCACGTGTGATCGTTCGCGTGACTCCCCCGGCCCGAGAGAGTACCCCTATCCTTCTCGCGTTTACGCGTACGCCGGATAGCCGCCTCCTTGTTCGACCGGCCCGGTGTTTCCAGCCACTCTCTAACCCCGGGCTCGAAAGCACGTTCCTTATTCGCCCGCGCACGGAGCGAAATAACGAGCAAACGACCAGCTCTCGGTCGTAACCCCGTGGTCAAGAGTGCAGTAACGTGTCTGCTCGCCTACCGCCTCTATGGAAATAGCGCCGCGAAAATGCGCGACTTCGCGCGCTGTTACGTTACTCCCATGCACGAAACTCCCGGCCGAACGATTCGGATCGTTCCCCGCTACTGCCGAGAATTCTACGTTCAAGGTCTGCCGAATCCGTTCGGGTACGCGTTTCACTTTCGATACGTTCGTTGCCCATCGTTTCCCTTTTTTCTTTCCTTTCAGTCGGGAATTAACATTTACGAAAGATCGATTCGCTCAGCATCGATCGATCTTTGTGCTGACCGTTGACGATAGAGCAGAAGCTGGCAACTCGAAGTCAACGCGAGCTAACAAGTACGCGTGCGAGCCATCGCCATGGGAACCGCTATCGATTGTTGAGAGTGGCAAGCCGCTTCTACAAGTGTCGACCAACGATTCCCGCGTTGTTTTTTCGGTCTGCGATTTCCTTTCGCGGGCCGACGACAAGTAACTCGATCCGACGGTGACGATCCTGCAGCCGCGGAAGGTGTACCTTCGATTTTCCGAAATATTCGGAATTTCGCGAACAAATCCGTCCTCTGGCAAACATCGAAAACCATCGGAATCTCTCTTTCTCTCTCTTTCTTCACGGGAACCATAGAAATTCATGATCAACGCTACTCCAGGGGTTAGCACGGTGAACCGTGGGGAGGCGCAATTAATTCGCGGCAGTGGCTCAGCAGGTCCGACGTCATAAAGGGGGATGAAAAATCCTCAATTCATTACACGGCGGAACCCTCGGGAGTGCTTTTCCACCCCTCTGAGAAGAAATCAATTCAGCGAACGGAATAAAAGATAAGACTCCGAGAGAGATCGAGCGAGAGAAGGCGGAACGAGGAGCGAAAGAACGTGATCGAACCGTGAAAGAGAGAGGGGGCATGCACCCGGCTAATGTATCAATCATTCTGTTTGCGTAACCTCTGACACGCGTTTCTTGAACGCGCATAAACATACGCACACAATCGAGAGATGGCTGAGCGAATGCTGAGGCAAGAGAAGGGAGAGTGAGAGAGAGAGAGAGAGAGAGAGAGAGGAGCACGAACCCTCCCGAATCAATAAGCCTATGCCCTCCAGACCTCCTTGTCCAACCATAACAGCCTTTCTCTCTCTTCCCCTCCCTCCCTCTCTCGGTTTGACCCCCTCTTAGCCCCTCTTTAGTCTTCCCGCGCCCCTCTATCTTCCCGCACCTCTCCGCGCCTCTTCAAACCGCTGCGCCGTGCTGTTTCCTCTTTCTCTCGAATGTGCTCACCTTTCTTCCACCGCGTCGGAGCTGCCTTTCCCCCTTTCTCGGCAACAAGGTGGAGAAGTTCGACACCTCCATGGCCGACCATGGCCAGCCGACGTTTTTTCGGGGTAACACGGGAGCCGACGCGACGCTCGCCTCGAGAAACGATCCTCTTGAAAATATGGGCTCGCGCGAGCCTGTTTTACCAAGAGGCGCGCTGTTCAACGCGTTGCGTGCTGCGTTCGCTTCTCCCGCAGCCTGCACTGTGGAAATATTCTGATCGACGCGTACGACCCTCTATCACCACAGCCTATTGGTTTTGTTCTTTCCGCGGTCTTAATATTCGGCCACTTTTGAAAGGACGAGAACTTTTCTGATATTGAACCGTACGATTTGGATTTCTTCTTTCGAAGTTAGTACAATTAGTTTATTACACGACAGGAGAGAATTATTTTAAGTTATGCTCGACTAAAATTTAATTTCAATGAGGTAGTTGTATCGTAGCGAAACTAATCGTAGGTTACATACTGAGTCCTACTCTATAAACCTTGTATTGTTTAAGGCAATAAATAAATAATGATATTAATACAAGACGCCAGAAAAAAATGTCGAAAAAATCGCAATTTGTCGGGATTACACCGACAATGCTGAAAGTTTTTTCACAAATCTCTTCTCTGTTTCCGTATTGAAAATTTCTAATCGTGAATCACTAAATTCGAAGCGGTTCTGCCGTTAAAGAGTAAAAAGGGAAGAAGAACAAAAAGACGAGAACAAGAAGCAACCCGATGCGCATTGTGTTTATCCGTCCGTGAAGCAGTGTGGCTCGTTTGTTTGGCCAAACGAAAAGAATTCTTTCGCTCGAAATCGCTTTCCAAGAAATCGACGGCGAACACCGGGGGGAAGGGGGGACGGCCGGATAATGAGACAGGAAATAGAAGCAACGTGAAAAATCGTTCAATCAGCACGAGGGGATCGGTGCGAGTCGAAATCCGCGAAAAAAAATCGGCGGAACAGCCGATGGGGTGGCGCGATACGCGGAGAAACGAATATGCTTCGGTTCGGACCGAAAGGTGAGGCGCGTTCGCCATTCATTAAAGTCTTCCACGGCCTTATCGGATCTCTCTTACCGCAATGAAGGCTTTCGCTCGGCGTGGCCGAGGTGTTACAGTTCACGTTTAATTAGGGGCAACGCGCCGGAATGAATAAGTTAATTAGACGGCCGCCACCGCCGCCGTCGCAGCGCTGGCGAGCACTCGCGATTACGAAACGCGAAAAAGCAATAGACGTGCTCGAGCTATTCGCGCTTCAATTTATATTTGAACAACGATTACGGCCTGGCTCGGATTCATGGTAGTGGAAATTTCGGAAGCCGTTGGAGACGTCTCTGTGTTATCTGGGAAACGTTCCCAATCTGAGATCGACGACGGTGAAAATCCAGTGGATCAGAATTCCCGAGAAAAGTTAGCCGAGCAAATCGGTGCCGACATTGTCGTGAAGAATGCGCGGCGTAGCTCCCGGTATCGAGATCGGGTTTCGAGAGTCTCGAAACAGGAGTCACACGCGTTCCCTGGCCCGGCCGGCGCGGCGTGACAGCCGGACGGACGTGAAGCGTTTTGTTATTCAAATCGGGGCAAAGCGAAACCACGCGCGATATCTTTCCCGATATCGGCCGGTCCCATCTAGTCCACTGTTATTTTTGCCACCGGTCTGTTGAGCGTTCTGTACACCGAGCCGGCCGATGCTCTACCGATCGCCGAGGTAAGTAGCCGCCGTAAACCGTGGATCGATAGATCCTATCGGCGTGCGAGAGGAACGAGGTAACCGTGGAGAATCGAAACAACTTACGATTGTTCCTGTTGGGTTAACCGGGGCGGGGCGGGGGAGGGAGAAGCTACTTATCCGTCACCATAAGCGAGCATTTCTGAAACTGGATGGAAAATTAATTCCGGTAGACACGGTTTTCCCAGAGACACGCGCGGACGTGACGATCTTTCCGATCTTGACGTGGATTTCCGTGTTTCTTTCGGGGGAACCGTGGTGAATCTCAATGAACCGTGCTGTACCGATTAAATTCTCTTTCCGTGGCTCGAAGCGTTCGCTCGTTCTTTATCCCATAGAATGTAGAGCGCGGAATATCTTGTTTCAAGGGCGCAACTCGACAAGTTACGTGGCATTATCTATCGATTCGCGTACCGCGTTGCAAGAAGCACGAGAATTAGTCTAGAAATCGGCTCGTATTAAATCGACAGAATTCACCCTGTTTATAGTTCTCTCGAATTAATCTATTCGCGAAACGACAAGCGCCCCCGTTCTGCCGACACTTAATTGATACCTTTCTAAGCGGCGAGCGTCGGACGCAGCCAATTAAACTCGCAGCGTCTCCGCGAGATTCTCGGGAGCTTATTAACTGGCTGCCCGATACGACGTATGTATGTATGTATGTATCTATGTCGATACAGCGAGTGTGTGCAGTGCGCGCACGTGCGATCTTACCCCTGTAAACATCATCCGAAACAAGATCGCGGAATGTAAAGTACGGAGAGAAAGAGCGGCGAAGAAAGAAAGAAAGACATGGGGAACGATGGACCTGGTGGCGAGGGGATGAGGAGGGGCGGGTGGGGGGGGTGGGGGACGGGCTGGTCTCTTCTCTCTGGATCCGATGGATCTCGTCCTCCCGGGTTCTTTCTCGGGATTTTTCTCGTCGGCGAGGGCACACACCGTGTGTCGACCCGGCCGTAGCCGACGACAGTGATGGACGCCCGTGCGGTTTGCTTCTCTATCACCGTGCCCGACGATGGCCGCCGAAGACGACGAAGAAGAAGACGACCACGACGACAGGCGGCCCCGGCGGAGACGCTGCTGGAGCAGAAGAGAAGACGATCCTCTCGTAAGGTAGGAGGAGTTCGACTCGCGGGTACGACGAACCAGATTGTGTGTGCACGAGGTACACGTCAGTCGTACTAACGACTACCCTGGCCCGTCGGTGGGACGGAGAGCACCGGTGATGTTTTATTTAGTACGTCGGATTCTTAAAAATGCCCAACGCAACCACCCGACATACCTCTCCCGCTTAGGCAGCCGATCTTTTTGATCGGAGCGCGTTCTACACCGAGGTTCAAGGAAACCCGCCCCTCCTCCCGTCTCTCTCTCTCTCTCTCTCTCTCTCTCTCTCTCTCTCACTCCTTTTACTCTGCCTTCGGTGCCTGGGTGCCCCCCTTTCGCGGTTTTCTTCCCGTTTCTTTGTCGGGTGACCTGCTCGCCGCGCGCTTAATTGAATCGCGTGTCTTAGCGGGGATGCTGCTCGCTTGAAGGCTACGCAGCACCGGAGCGACTGCTCGGCGAATCTGCCGAAAATTATGACAACGGTGGAGTTCTTGTGGGTGCTGCGGTAGCATTTTTTTAATCGTGAAGATCACGAATTCTATAATATAGTGTTGTTGGTCATTGGTACCAATTACCAGAGCCCACCTAGCTTCTGTTTCGCAGACTGGCAGCACTGCAAATGCTACTGTACGTTCTCAAACTGTTCAATCGTCCAGACTAGCACGTACAATTCTTGCGTGCTCTTGTAAACAATACAGCTCTTGTACCACTGCAAATATTGTACAATTCGTTGTCTGACAAGTTAACTATGCTCGAATCCAGTACTCCACTTTCCAATCCTACAACAATTTTCGGTGGGCGTGTCTAATGGTGGGGGGACCCGCGGCGAATCGGACGAGCCTAAAGTCGCCTGACCGACTCCTCGTCTCCGGACAGTACTATTCATCCAGCGAGGATGCGTTTCAGGCAATGCTAAGTGTGGTTACAATTTCTTGAAGAGGCGCGCGTTGAAAATGCAAATTCCGGTTGTCGGTCGAGTGGCCGTCGTGTCACACAACCAAAGCAAGACAAGGCAAGACAAGACAAGACGAGGTAAGGCAAAGGCGAAGCAAGGCAAGGCACGGCAGGCGTCGGTTGATCGAACGTGCCACGGCATTTGTTGCCCTCGCTTAAGGCCCCGGATAAAATCTTCGTGCTACCCTCTGCGCCGCGGTGTCCCATAATCTCCCATAAACGAGCCTGGCCGCCGTGACAGGGCACCCTTTACCGTCTGCGCCGCGCCGGCATAAAATCCTAATCAACGACACCGAGAAAAAGACACCGGGGCCTGTCGCTCTTTCCCTCGACGTTCCTCTTCGTCCCGTCTTTCTTTTCGATCGGCGCGCACGTTGCTGCCGCTGCTTTGCCCTCTCGAAGGCGAGATAGTTGACAGAGGAGGACCGAGTCCTGCGGAGACCAACGAATAATTCGAGGACCACCCATCCGACGTTCCGACGGCAAAAACCCACCGATGGAAATACAGGACAACGGCGATTTGTCGTGGAAAGCCGCGTGAAGTCGAATCGGACCTCGAACAGACCCTCCGTCGCTGCGCTGACGTACTCGCGGATTTTGCAGCCAGCTCCCCGGAGTCCGTTCGTGGTCTGCGAGCAAAGATCGTCGGTAGCTCGCGGATTTTTCAGCGAAATAATAACTGCATTAACTTCCAGCTGCAGCAATTGCAATTTTTCTCACAAAAATTGTATGGTCTATTATCGAAGCAATGTTTTCTCTGACAAAAGTCACTGTATCTTCTTTTCTCAGTAATTATCCAGGGCCCTAGCCTATTCCTACGTCCTGCTGCAAAGTTCTTTTATAGCGCCCTCCCCTCTATATTTTTTTAAAGACAATACTGGCTAATAAAAGTAATAAAATAATTGAATAATTGAATAATTGACGCAGAAAATGTTTACTCTTCTCAAAGGAATGAACAGTCTACCATAGAATCGGTCCGTGGTCCAAGGCCGAGGCTATCCGAGCAGATCCCCATCGACCCGAATGAGGACTCGCCCAGAACCGATCATCCAGTTTCCACATCTCGTACGATCGAAGAACTGCCGGTAATAAGATACTTCGATGAAGTTCGCCGCTGCCGAGTGTGGAACAGCAGCGAAGAGGTAGGTAAGTATGTTCGGCTGTTATCCGCGGCCTCTCATTTCGATCTGGTTGCGTGGAACGATCTCTCCCACGGAGCCGACGCGACGGAGCAGACGTCCAGTAATTTTCGCGAACGTCCGTGTGACGTTGTTAGCATTATATCGAGGAACGTCGCCGTCGGGTTAGAGCCGGATAGCACGGAATTAAGATAAACGCAGAGATCCGGCGACAGGCGATGATTAACGAGTATAGTATGGTGCGCTCGCGTTTTTTGCCGTGGTCTTTCATTCGGAGAGAGGGGCCCCCACAGTGTATTCCCGTGCACTCAACACCTTCGCCATAGTAAGAAGAAGAGAAGAGGAGTGGAGAGGAGAGAAGGAGGAGAGGGGAGGTGGAAGAAGGTGGGGGCAAGAAAACTGGGAGACAAACGGTTCGTTTAACATCGCCGCGAAATCCACGAAACCGCCGCTCGCCGCGCGCCGAAGCCCGCCGCCTTTTTTGCCGCTATTAATTCAGATTGCGGTTCGTAAATTGCGCTCGCGCTCCGCCAAGCCGAGCCGAGGAGAGCCGAGCCGTGCCGTGCCGTGGCGAGTCGAGTCGAGAGAGCGCGCAATATCCTCGCCGAGCTTCGGGATTGGCTTTTTCTTCAGGGAATGCCGAAGTTTCTCGCCGGGGCCCGCATTCCGTGTCACATACGAGACGTAAACGCGCCGGCCGAACGACAGAAAATTAGTGTCGCGCTTTGGTAAACGGGGCCGCGGTAATGAAATTAAACGGGCGGCGATTCCGCGAATGAGAAATATTTCAATCGATCCGAGCCGCAATTTCCCGCGTGTTTCCGATTCCGTGGAAGAACCCTAACCGCCGAACGATCTCTACTACCGGGGAGGAGAGCCGCTCGAAAAACATGAACGAACAGACGACGACGCGCCGCGCGGCGAACCAATGGTGCGGACCGCTCGCCAGCTTATACAGT
The DNA here is from genome assembly GCA_028454225.1 of Lasioglossum leucozonium. NCBI lineage: Eukaryota > Metazoa > Arthropoda > Insecta > Hymenoptera > Halictidae > Lasioglossum > Lasioglossum leucozonium. Next base: position 15,155,614 of record CM052215.1, on the reverse strand, counting down.
ATACGTATACACCTGCCACCTTCGTAGATTAAGATCATTTCACGCAATTATGCGATCCGGGCAAAAAGCCCGCCGCGGTTTCGACCGTTAATTGCGAGGCCGAGGTGAAAACGTCTTGCCTGCGAGCGCAAAACGTTTCGTTCAAGAGATCCGTGTTATTCTCAACAGTCCCGGGTCGTGCCAGACCCGACATTCTCCGCTAATATCGGCGCTGCCAAGATTGTCGCGCCCACCATTGTAACTCCGAAGAAACGATCACCCCGTGCATGGATCGAACTAACCGAGATGATCCCGTGCCAATGCTACCGACTGTACTCCGGGACGGGGACTAATTAACACGCTCGTACATTAACGTCCAAATGAATAATTATCGCGAGGGGAAAACCGCGCAGACATCGGCCCCGAACCTGTCGTAGACTGGATGGATACCAGCCGGAGCTTGCGTCTTTATTAATAACCCACGACGACATTGACCGATCTGAACAGCTCGTAATTACCATGCGTGCTCTACAGTTCGGGCTCGATCGACGAAACCTCTTCCGGATCGTGGTCCCTTATTTGTTCCCGATTTTGTCCCTTTCGGTTGGTCCTGATACCAAAGCTCTGGGAACGTCGACAAAATTGTGCGCTGAATCACTTCCCAGGTAGCACGCGACGTCTTACAGACGTCCATTTTAAGTCTGGCCGTCTTACGTCCTGAATAAGCGTCTTTAACACGTGTTAAGGATGTTTTTCTAGAAACGTCGTTTGAACGACTGAACCCCGAAGTCATTTTCGGGGCATCTTTAAGACGTCTCTGTGCTATCTGGGTTACCTCTTTGTGCTACTGTTAGATAAAATATTTTTCGAGCTTTCAAAACATTGTTCAAACCATGATCGGTTTACAGAGCACTACATATCCATAGAGCACAGCACTACTATTACACTGCTTCATGAAAATGATCATAAATTAAAGTTGTTGGAACGCTTCTTTCCGACGCGTACCATAAAGCCAACGTTAATACAGTCCGCTGATCACAGAAATTACACAATGACTCGTAATCTTTTTCTTGGCAAACATTTCCTCAAAGACTGTTTCAGGAGCGATCCAAAAATGTTTTTGCCGGAAACATCGCGAGCTCGCCCAGTACTACTTCCACCGAACCGATAATTAGTTGTTTTAATCGCGCTCCACAATTCCTGAATCACCGTTTGAAACAAAGTATGTATGCACTCGGAACTTGCTCACGTGATTTTTCCGGCCTGCCGCGTCTTCTCTGAAACAGAAGCCGTCGACGAGCGATTATTATACATACGTACATATGTATATGTATAGAGAAATTAGCATGCGTAAGTTAATGAGCGCGCCGGTAAGCAATAATTTGGAACGAATTGATGTATTTCGCGTGAACGTGTACGTGACTGGAATGAATTACGAGCGAGCACTATCATCAGTCGCGATCGGCCAGGAAAAATTGACACGTCAAAGCAGCCACGAAACCTAACAAAGACTCGCAATTACGCGCAATTAATCGGTAAACAGGATACCATAACCGGCTATTAACATCGCGCTGTGCCCAGCGATTTATAATCGTATCGAATACTGCCATTATTCGCCAGAGATAATCGTGCTCGAGGACTAGTCGACGTACGAGGGCAGTCGATCGGGAAATAATTAAAAACGCCGCCGTGATGATTGCTCATCTCATGGGCCACACACTGCCTTAACGATCCCCCCCGAGTATGCACACCTGTCCGCGAGAATGCGAACGTTAACACGAAGGTGAAGCCTCGTTCCTTAACGCGTCGGCAATAACGATTTTATCAGGACGTAACATTGAATCGGAAACGCTAAAAATTTCTTCTCAACGGGTCCGACCAAATTGAATGCAACGTCGCTACCGGACATGCAACTCCGGTAATTGCGTATCTCGTCTGCATCTAAATACTCGGCAAGTTGGTATTTTGTTGGTAAATCAACTAATGACTCGTGTAATTATTCGGACAATTTATACGGGATGAAAAATTGCCTGCCTGTATCGATTCTTCCTTGTAGATTCTTGTCTGGGCTTGCTCTCGCGTTGTATATATTGAATGCAATCTTTAACATAAATTTTTTAACATAACTGTTACCAGTCGAGAACCGTCGGTAAATATCTGCGATCGACGTCGTCGCGATTTAATTCGCGAATACCGATGTAGCCGTTGTCCGAACGTTGTCTAACGATGTCATGCGCACAGTATACGGAGGCGCACGATTTAGTTAACAAGGTAGCATTTCATCGTGCCCGGGACAATAGGAGAGATCGGCGGAAAAATTTCGAGGAGGATTATTACGAAGAGGGGGTCGGCTGCTGGCAATTATATTAATTGACATTAGCGTAGAGTTTCCACGGGCTCGCGTGACCGACCTATCGGTACTGGATCTGTAAAGCTTTAACCCTTGCCCCCCACCCCCATCTCCCGATGCATGAAACACGAGTGCAGCGAAAACGAAGAGATTAAACCCGGGAGAGAGAGACGTGGCTCTCGACGATCCATGGGATTCGTTTACAAACGGGAACTGGAAACGGGTGCAGTCATCCAAGAATCCGCGCAACGTAATGGGGCTGTGGCCCCCACCACACCCCTCCCCCATCACCCTAATCAATGATTAGGAGACCGATGTTCGTGCGCAGAGCGTACCACGGGCCCGTGCACTTCGCGATGCTGATTGCGGCTGCCTGCCATGATAGCTCCGAGCGGTGAAAACCAAGCCGTTCGCGAGACGATCTCACTGGGAGATAACCGGACGAGGAGCTGAAGCCTCACCGAGGATATTGTAAATTGCTTCGTTAATCGGATTTCAACGACTTTGCTTTGGAAACTTGGAAAAGTGGTCGACCGGCTCCCATGGTAGTCGATGGGCGGCTAACCCTAATTGTTTCAACCATTTGCGATTATTTTACGAAACGCCGAGTGCTATGGTTTCGCGGGAAATTGCACGCTCTTTCAACTGATAATGATTATGTTAACGCTAAACCTACCGGGCTCTAAAATAGAATGACTATAAAAAAGACATCATAGAGTTTGTTACATAGATTTTTATAATAATATGTGTATGGATACAAAAATTATAATCATTTCCAGTGAGTGCGTCATTATAATTTCAATAATCAGTAACCAGTCATTTGACTGTGATGATCAAGTTACAGTACGGCTGGAAATTTGGAAAATTGTTAACCTTTGTACCAATTTCTATAGTTTGTTTTCATTCAACAATGGCGAACGCGAAAATCCGTGAACACGGGGGAACGAGCATACACGTTGTTTCGCGCGATTACCGCGTGGTTCTCTCGCGCGGGACTCAAAATTCACAGCCACGAGCGTGACGATCGGCCCGGGCAATAATTATTCACCCGATGGGGGAGATACGTACGATTCGGGATGAGCTGTGCAAATACTGCGTGGGAGATAACACGCGCGGCGAGAGCTACTCGCCTAAATTAACCCTCTATTAATCCGACAAGTGGAGGAGGGGTGGTGGGAGTGGGATGGGGTGGTGAGACCCCGGTACATCGTAAATTATCGTTCACGAGGAGAGAAGAGCCCCCGGCCGCCGGTGACGTGCACGTACACGTGACTCGTCGACTTTCATTTTTACGCCGATTAATTGAATCCATTGTTTGTACGCCAGGCGCACGGGCACATCTGATACAGGGATCCGCGCGCCTGACGAAACTTTCATCGCTATAAGTTATTTAACCGTAGAGAACCGGGAACGTCGACACCTCGGACAACGGAAACGACAGGTAGGCGGAAACAGGGAATTAAAAACGCGTTGTCGTTCTGACGGGTGGATGACTTGCTGAAATGCCGATCGCGTCACGCTTTTGGTCGCTTATTGTCATCCGATGATGCTATTTGAACCTGATTTTCTTCAATATTAAACCTACCGGCCACCAAAAGTGGTCGATGTATTGTAAAAATAACAAGATTAAATTTATTTGTATTTTAACATATATGAATACTGGAATTAACAAATGTGTTTAAATTATGATTTCACTATTTTTGGTGGTAGGTTTGGTGTTGAATTTCTGGGGATTGTGTGGGTTAGTGTTTTCGAACATTTAATGCGCACCGATTCCAATTCGAAAATTTCATAAAATCTTTAAAGCTCTTTTGATAGTCGTTCGTGATCCGTAGCCAACTTGATTTTTATTCAGCAAATATTTCTAAACGTCGCTTCGCAAGATTAAAAGATGCATGCAAATGGACGGTGATTAAGGGTCGAACAGATCGTTCGATGATTAAATTGGCGGAGATAGCAGGTTCCCGTGGTTCTATTATTTCGTTGAGAAATGATATGCGGAATCAGCTGCGAAGTACAAAAGGCAAAATATGCAGGGGCAAGAGTTAGGCCCCTAAGGTTGGATAGTGGAACGAGGACTACAACACGCGCGAGGAACCAGTATTAGAGGGTGACTCTCTAATTACAGGAATACAAATGAGCACGCCAGGCCGTCTGGCCGAATCGTTCTCGACTCACGATGCTCGCTGGTAGCAGGGACCCCAAATACACTATCCTCCAGAAGTATTCGGCCAGCCGCGGGAGATCCTCCATCGCTCCTACGATTATCCAGGTATACCATTCCACCCTTCTTCCATTTCAATGTGATCAAATTCGAAACCTCTCGAGATATACCAAATATCGCATTCGTTCGTTCTTTATAATATCAGAAATTTTCCAGGCACTTCAAGCTTTAAAGCAGCAACTTAATAACAACGCACTCAATATTGCAATTGATTCGATTGGACCTAAGCAAACTAAAATAATTGCAATATTGTCGGATAGACCAAGAACCGAGCACGAATGGATTTATATGAAAAATAAAAATCGTCAGCGTTCGTTGCAACATGCAGGAGCTCCGTATGCGTTTATTTATTTTCTCAACCATTTACATAAGTCCCGGAGAATAAAAACTGCACGGTCCCAAAAAGAAAATTCGGACCCAATCGAGCTGACATCGCGGGCAATTACCGGTGCCATCTTTCCGACTATCATTTGCAATCAGCTGGGGGGGAGGGCCAGGCTGATAATTCCCGTTTAAAGGGGCCCGGGAAAACGGGAACGCGTCGACAACAACAAGTAAAGGTGGGCAAATACTTATGGTCGGTAGTGTAGCTTTAGGAGTGGCTCGCGGCTGGCGCGGCTTCCTCGATGGTGGGGGTCATCGTGGCGGGTGGAAGGGAGTCCGTTGGGGCCCGGGCCCCGATCCGAGTGGTGGGGGACGGAGAGAGAAGAGGACCCCGCGAGCGAACGAGGGAACGAGAGAGGGAGAAGAGGGCCGAAGGGAGCTGATCTGACGAGGTGGCGGGGAACCGACAGGGCCTGCTGCCGATCGTGGACCACCCAAGACGAAATTCACTATAGTTTGTTCGCCGCGGTTACGATCCTCGTTTCCAGTCTACCCTTCCGTCCTTCCTCTTCTTCCCTTCGGCAGCCGCGCGCTCTTCAACCAACCCGTCTCTCCCCTCTCCGCTCCTCCCCTCGCAGCTCCTCTTCGGCGAACCTTTTTCCTCGTTTTCTGTTTCGCGCTTTCGTCCGCAAGCGAATCGACCCGGCGCGGCAGGCCGCGCCGCGACATCCGACCAGCACCCGACGCCGACGACGCCACGGCGAAACGGGAAAAAGTCCGGGGATTCGACACGCTCGTTTCGGATAGCGGGCCTTTGCCGCGCGTGATAACGATTCTGTACCGAGCCGACCCGAACCCCGGCATGGAAGCACCGGGTCGGGCTTTTTACGGGCCCAGATCCGCCGAGATAGCCTTGCGACCATGCTCCGCCGGAACGTATGACTTCACTTTACGCGCGGCGTCCACCGTCACTTCGAGGACACAGGGATCGAAGGTTTCTCGAACAACTCCTTCGTTGTTCGATGCAAAATTATATTTTCGGCATTCGCATCTATTGCTACATCAGATGCATGTTTGCAGTTTTTTGGTCGATGCGTGGGATTGGTGTATCTTGTTTTACGTGTTGACAAATTCTGATTGTTCATGATAGTGTAGATTAGACGGAACCGTCGAAACTGCCTCACTAGAACTGCCACAGCCGTCGGGAAACGACGGACCCCGGACTCCTTGTTCCACGGTTAGACAAAAATATTTTCGTGTACCATTGTTAATGTAAAATGTGTTTATACTGCAGATCTTATGCATTTATGATAAAATTAAATGTCTAGCTAAAACACTAACCTGTGGGAACATTAGAATAAACGAAAAATCTTACTGCTGGCCAGTCGATTTTACGACAAAAATGAGTAGATCGACTGAAAAAAATTAGAAAATTTAAAAACATTGTTTCCAACTCAGTCATCGCGTCGAACTGTAAGTAGACGAACACGATACACAAAAGGATCAGTTTTTGAGGCGCAAAGCCTGCAAATCGGGGAAAACGGGAAACGAAGAAGACAACGTGCAAATAGGGATTTATAGGAAGGAAGGGAGCCGTGCGTTGGTGATCGGAATCCGCGGCTCGCAACGCGGTCCAGGTTGGGCTCGGAGAACCCGGGGGAACCCGGTGAAACTCGTTCGGGTTCGTCCGATGGACCGGTCAGATAATCTCGAGCCGGACCCCCGCAGCCCTCGGCGTAGAGTGGCGTAGCATAATGTGGAAAGCGAAGTCACGGGATAAATTGAAGAAGTCACGGTGCATGCGATCGGTTAGCAAAAATACCGGCGCAGGCAGGGAGTAATTACCGTCGAAGTCGACGCTGAGGAAGGAGAGAAAGAGAGGATCGGCGCTCCCGCGCGCTGAAATACGGTTATGGACGAATCGCGTGATTAATACGTACGGGACGGCAGCAGAGTCTCTCTCTCTCTCTCTCTCTCTCTCTCGAGCGTGTGCACTTGGCGGAGGCTCGTATGCAGCCGACCGACGAAACGAGAATCTTCCTACCGGTGGCCGGCGTTCCTGAGAGAGATATTTCATTCGGCATTGGACCGTGTCTCTGTTTTCTGCGGGCCGTCGCGTCGGGTCGGTTTGCTTATCTGGCCGCGGTCGTCAGGGTTGGTTGTCAGGCTTCGGGCTGGGTCTCGAATAGAGTGTCACCCGGTAATCAGCGGGCCACGGGATTCCTGTAACCGAATACGGCCATTTCAGCCAATATTCGTAACTGCATGCAAATTGGACGGGACACCGGAGACGTACCCTCGCCCCTGGATCTCCTAAAGGCTGCCCAGGCCCGCCGAGATTGCCTCCGCTATGCTAATGATCCGCTGATGCTACCTTCCACGCCGACAACGTTGCTCTATATGAACACGTCCGTCTGCGAATCTGCCAGGTTGCAATCCTCAGCCGATCGACCTCTAACCCCCAGTTGCAACCTTTGAAATTCTTCTGGAACCGCCAAACGTTTCCCCAAAACATAAATCGAGGTAGTTAACGGTAGGTTTGATTAGGTTCAAATATCTGGCAGTTTTTTAATAATATAAACGTAATAAATTTGTTACGACAGAACCACCATGTGACGGCAATTTATGTCCCAGAGCTCCGGTTGATTATACGACTGCGCTCTCTCACGACTTACACTAATTACGCACCGAGATATACTCTTCCTGTTGAATAAATTTCGTTGCTGTTATTATCGTGTGGGCTGTGATAGAGCGACAGGAGCGTGGTGGGGGAGTGCACACAGTAGTTGCCAGTTCCTTTATCACTTCCTTGATTATGTTACGAGAGTCTCGCTTTCTCGGCGAGGAAAGTGAACGGGTGTGCTTAGGTAATGTTATTACATGAACGTAAAATTGACGCGCGAGACTGTTGCAGTAATTATTGCAAATTGCGCGAGCCCTCGGAACGATAATCTGAATGATCGACGGAAAAAACTATCGTCCCGGAATATTGTCCAATATTTCTTCGGTTCCGGTGTCTTGTAATCGACGCGGATAATCTCGTATTTCGCACAAAGCTCCGCAGTCTAATGATCACAGTTTAATTACAAGCGGTATAAAAGCAAACCAGGGACCAGGGCGAATTCGCTCGGGAACCGCTAAAAAGATGCGGGGTAATAATTCATCGACTCGCTTTCAGGCAGCGGCCGTCGATTTTTACCGAACAATGTAGCGTTGCGGATCGTTAGCAGCAAATGACCAGCGGATCCACGACGAAAAAGATTAATTACACGTCGCGCGGATCAATTCCCGTTGCTCGAAATTCTCTTTCCCGTGAGCACAATGCAGGTACAAATTGATTCGTAGTCCGGGGGACCGGCTCCTGCGAGCCAAGGCCCCTCTTTCCGTTGTTCGTCGTTGTCGTTGACGTTGTCCTCGACGTTCCACGCCGCGCGAGACGGATAAAGTTATGACCCCCCGTCCCCCGGTTCTCGTTCGTTCCGTTCTTGCGGGAAGTTGGTCCGGTTTTCGGGGATTCCGGGACCGATACGTTCGGGACCCAACTAAGACCGGAGCAGTTCGATATTTGTTCGGATCCTCTTGTTTGGTTCCTCTCACAAAAAAGAGCAAAAGCCTCTCCTGGGACCGTCGGCATGATGGATGGGAGGAAATTTGGTCGGCGGCTTCCCGACTGGTTATTGGATTAACGCGAGAGAGAACTCGTTATCGGCGATTTTCAATCTGCGCGCCCTCGCCGCAACAATCGATCCCTCGAATTCGATATCGATACGGATATCTGCAAGAAAATCTAGAAATCTTTGACGGGGTCCCGAATATCGATAAAATTGCGATAACGGTCGAATTTTTGATTTTGCATAAAGATCCGCAGTGCAGGTATCCCTAAAAAATTTTTTGATCGCTTTATCCAACTGCGTCGAAAAGGGGCCTTGTGGGCCCGATAGGAGCGTAGCTAATAACCGATCAGCTGGCGTTCCCAGAAACTGGCGGGCAGGATCGAAGGCCCGAGGTTCGTCGGCGATCGCTAGATCTCTTGATATTCCGGTGGGTCGCCGCGCAGGCTGCCGATGGTTGGCCGTACTGAATCCCTGGCTGCTTATCCCTCCTCTATCCCGTGGCATGCGGGGGGCAGGAGAAAGGAGCTTTGTCGGCTGCTCGAGAGAGAGAGAGAGAGAGAGAGAGAGAGAGAAAGAGGGATGGTGGGAGGGAAAGGGCCCGACGGATCTAAGGCCCAGCCTCGTTCGGCCGTTCTCGGGGCCTAGATCGGATCCCGGTCGCGTCCAAAGCGCCGCCCATTTTTTTCTTCCAGCCCCGTAGAATAGCCGGGAGAGTTCCTCCGTTGGCGCGGAATTCGCGAGCCCGTCTCGAATTCGGGGCCCGATTCGTGGCGGGCCCGATCAGTGTCCAGATATTCTGTGTCGCCGGTGGATGGAATGCGCGGGACGGTACACCTTGTACCGGATTTCTCGGGCCCGGGGAGCCCGCACGATAAGGCCCCGAATGGAAAAAAGGAGGCCCCCGTCTCCGCCCGGACGAATTGAAATCGTTCGATCCTCTGGGACAGCCTGACGTGACCGGATTCGAGGTTTCGCGGTTTTTGCCGGAGCAGGCGTTTGATTGAATTCGAGAACGGTCCGGGACAAGGCCCCGCGGCCTGCGTAGGAATGGACACGGGCCCCGATGTTTTCTGGATACGGGCTGTCCGCCGAGGATTCCGACGAATTCGCGTACCGACGATTTTTCGCCGGGCCCGAGATATGTACCAGGATTGAAATCGCGGGACAGCGGATGAGGTGTTCTTCTGGCGCGCACCGCTGCGCTGCTGGCCACGAACATGTCGAATCATGTGTCCCCGGACGCGGCAAGAAGTTGATAAAATGTTCGCTGTCGTTTTGTTGGAGTATGTCTTGTTGCACGATACAATGTATACCGGCGGTGATTAAATTCGGAATATTGGATGTAGGGCTCCTTGTTGCTGGAGGCTGATGAGAATCTCTTATTATTAATCCTTGCTACCCGATTGCTCGCATAAAATGCCGAACAATAACGACGATATTAATTTTCAGATATAATTTTCCAGGAACAGTGACCGATGAATCACCGGATCTAGTAATCGAGAAAAAACGATAGATCGTGGCGACACGGGGCTGGAAGAGGGAATTTACGAAAATGTTTAAAATTTCCAGGACGGTAGGAATTATTTCCCAGGTTCCTGCGCGCGTATCACGGAATATAAGAATAATCTCTTTGGGTCCTGGGCCGGTAATACGCGGGCAGTAATCCGTGGCACGCCTAATTCCTCTGGGAAGAACCATCGGCGCGATTTCCTCTCCGAGCCCCACCCACAATAAAAAAGATGATCTCGGGGGCGCAGACCGGGACATAATTACTAGATTACCTCGTCTACCTGAGCCCGAGCCTAATCTTCCATAGTATTTGCCGAGGAACAATTTTTAAAAGAATCCTTCCTGCGGATATATCTGTATTAAAAATTGATTCGATTTAGGTAGACAATTTTTTGTTAACTTATTTAACCCGGCTACGCTTTAAAAAAAAAGCACTTAATAAGTTGTTTTGGGTCCATTTGGACCCATATCTATTTATTTAATGTTTAGCTATAAAACGTTTTTAAATTTTTTATTTATCTGTTGTTACTAACGTAAATTACATACTAATTAAAAATTACATTCGTAAACGTAAATTACATACGTAATTAAATTATCTTATTCGGAGTCTCTTGTACAATCAATGCAAAGCGAGGCTCTGTGCTCTTTACAAATGAAATTTGAACAGTTGGTACAATATACATCGTATTTGTGATCTTTTTTATTGGTCTCACTGCAAAAAGTACACTGACCCTTTTTTATGGTAGTGCAATATCTTCAGTTCTTACTCGTCGCTTGTTATGGTCACGAATGTAGTGACCATAATAAAAACACGTGTAAAAATTTCTATTACAAGCATTTCAAAAAGGATTTCAAATATTTTTTTTTAAGTGGAAGAAAGATTTTAATAAATTATTCTCCGCCAAGAAATTTCAGACTCGTCGGCCATTCCGTTTGGAAGTTACAAGCGCGGAAAGAATGCTTCGGGTCCAAATGGACCCAATAAGCGTAGCCGGGTTAACAATGAAATACCGCGACATCGATGGACACGACTCCTCGTCGGTCGTACTTGCCTCGTGCGATGAAATATAAACGGTGAGAGTAATTTTATAAATGATACATGAGCCCGAAAGCGCGTTCTCATCGGTGCGGCATGAAAAATTTACGCGAACGGGCATTAATGGTTTTTGCGCGAAGCGAAAGCGGGCTTTTTGGTGGAGGATGTGCAGTCGGTGGCTCGGGGGATTCGTTCGAAAAAGCTGCGGTTAATTAAAAAAGACCAAAAGCTGCGTGATACTGAGGAGCGGAGGAGAGAACCGGGACCATTTTGTTCCCTCCAATTTGGGACGGAGGAAATGATACCGGGGCTGGTCCCTTCTCCGCATGGAGCCCCATGTATATTCCAGGCGGACACAAAAGAAAATAATTAGCTCTCCTGCCGATGGATAGATAAACGTGTGTATACGCGGCCGGACAATTTTGGTAGACAACGATTATTAACGGCCAGCGGGGGGCGTCCCTGTTTGAACGGTGTACTCGAATTGTCGGGAATTAATTAGTTGTTAAATCAGCCCCAAATGCGGAATAACGTTTCCGTCCTTTAAAGACGAGACCACGGCTGGTAAACTGCCTATACTACTTACAGAATTCTACACCTTACAGAAAATTGATCGCCAACGTTATCGGCTTTGTGCAAAATAAAAATGTTGAACACCCGTATTTTAACAGACTGGATTCAATTAGAAATTTATCTTCTTTTTAAATATAATTTAATATTTTTACTCCAATAACTCACAGATGAACTCGGATGAAACATATCCAACGGCACGGATTCATGCGCTCCGTAACAGGATAGCTGTCAAATTCTGTCCCCTTTATGGAAACGCGGTTGGCAAATTGCTTGTCAAAAACCGAATGCGACGATTTCGTTGGCCGCGCGGAGCGACGCATAACGGCGGCGGGACGCTGCAGGCTAGCGCAGGACGGCGCAATCCGCATCGCAGTCGGCTGCACCGGCTGGTCGGAAAGGACGAAATTGGTATGCCCTATTCGGATATAAATTCTGCAGCGGCAGTGGCTGTTTCTCAGCCACGAATTGCGGCGCGGCGTCCGCGGCGGAAGGCGTTCTTGTTTCCTATGGGGCAGGATCGATCTATAGTCCGCCATTGAGAAAGAAGGGAGAGTCAAGAGGGTTTTCTGGTATCGCCGTATGGCAAACAGCAGATGTGCTGTACACCCGTGGCCTCGCCTTTCCCTCCCTTTCCCACACCCTTGTGCTCCCTATGCTCCCTTCTCGTTCCCTCCTCTCTCTCCCTCGAACTCCATAACAGAGGAAAGAGTCGACTATCTCTCTCCCTCTCTCTCTCTCTCCCTGTTTTATGGACTCATCGTGGTGCCCCGGGCCTCCACCGTGTTTACCATAAGCCAAACCATTGTCGAACCGTCGAATGACACTCGTAGATATGCCACAGGTTATTTCTTTTTCCTGGCCCGTTCCTCCAGATATACGGAGGAGATCCGATTTACGAGGAACACGCCGAAACCGACCACGAGCGGCCATCTTTTTCCCCCTGAGGACGCACCGTCGCGACGCGTCGGACGGACCGGCTCGTTCATAAAACTCCAGCCACAAGCCGATTTTGGATGATCTTTTTCTGCGATCCTCTGAAAGGGTGGGATACACGATTTTAATAAACGGGCGTGGAGGTGGCACTCGGTAATTAATATTTAACGGACCTTCCGTAAATCGTTCGGCGTCGTCATACAGCCGCGCCGCAGATAGCCATCTCCCACCGTGATTTCACTATCGATGGTATACTAATACTGGTGCCGGTGGGCTCGGGAGATGCGACGGACAGATATCCGAACCCTAAGAATAGGATTTCGGCGGTGCGCTTCGGGTAGCTTGTTTTATCGATTGTTAACTTGATACGGTGGGATCTCCTTCGGTTGATGAGTTGATAATGCATGTAGAATGGGGATTTATAAAAGACCGAGCGGAGTTGAATAATTGTGAAGCAGTTGTCCCTGTCCGGCTGACCCACCTTAGGCTGACCCTAGGAATTATGTACAAGAATTTCGTGGAGATCCGTTGTCAGCCAGCAACAATTCCTCGTGGAGAGGCCGGGGCGCACAGGCCATGTTCTCGAGTATTTTCAGCACGTGGTCCGCGGACTATAATATCGTGCGATCGTAATCCCGCGCCGCGCCGCCGCCCTCTCGAACCGGAGAACGTCTGTATCCGCTTGTTTGTATGCGACGGCGTGTTCGGTATTCCGCCGATTCACCGTTACGTTCGCGACAATAAAGTCGTCCGTAATTGTCCGCGCGGCGGTTTCTTGCCCGTGGATCCCGCCGCTCGATTCCACGTCGAAAGGTACGCTGAAACGCGGATGGTTATTTGTTCGAAACGAATATGGCATCGAACGGACGAACACGTTTAAGGGAAAAGCCGCACGAGGCGTGGCACTCTCGGCCCCCCGATCCAATTCGTTCAGTCGTTAAGCCAGAAATGATCGGTCTTTACGTTTCCCGTATGGCTAAAAGTTCGATTTAAAATCCCGCTGGAATCGGCCAGGGAATTAACCGGCCGGCCGTTTCGCTCGTCGTCGTCCGCAGCCCCGTCTCGACATCTTAACGCATCGCGAGACGCGCATTCCGCGTTTCCACGAAACCGCCATTGTTTTTTCATACAACCACACCGAGGACCGATCGGCTTCTCTCCGAGAAAACAAGCTTTTCGGCTGGACACCGAGGTAGTTAATAACTCTTTAAATGGTCCCGTGAACCGAGAAACACGAAAAATAAATGAACCGGTAACGAGGCTGTGACAGTCTTCACAGTTCAATACAACTGTATCGAAAGGCTGAACTTTCGCTCAGGGGACCAAGAGTTTTCAACTTTTCTGAATGAAATATGTTCGACGAAAAAACTTCCAAGTTTCAGAGCGCTCGGTTCACACTCGTTTAAAAGTTATACACGACTAAAGTTGCGCTCGATTTCAAGTGCGTTTGGGAGATTAGAACCTGACCGGATGATCTGTTCTGTACGAGTTAGATCATGGACTCCGCGCACTAGAATTTCAAGTTTTATTATTTTTTCGTCGTATTCGATAATATAGCATTCAGGAAATTCGAAAATCTTTGGTCCCCTGAGCGAAAGTTTAACCGTATCAAACCACCGACTTGAATTTTCTCAGAATTCAAATCCACAGTTCTTCCAACAATTATTCTCCTTCTCCCACCAAGCTTATCGCGCGATCTACTCCGCAAGATCGAGTAACCGCACACGTGCGGTTCCGGAGAGCACGTATCTGCCGAGCAAATGACGAAACGAACGGTTCCGAGGAATCGTCCGTTCTAATCGATACCGGGAGACGTTGCCCGGTCAGATCCACCTGCTGGATCGGCGCGTAAACAAACCGTTAAACGGTTAAGCAGGCAATTAGAAACGCGACGTGCCCCCGCGGGAACTCGCGGGCCCGTTCTGACCGACGGGACGGTGTTTTCGCGCCGCGGCACCGCGCTGAATAAATTGCCTGTCAACTTTCCGAACGGGTTCGCGTCCTCCGTTGCTCGTGTGTCAGCACGCGCGGGTTCAACCTGCGGCCCGGGTTCAACCTCGCGGACGTGGCCGCGATCGCACAACCCGCCGGGTGTCGGCGGGTTCGTCGAGGTTCGTTAACTCTCAATTTTGCGGCAGCCCGCATCGGTCGAAATGATCGTTCTGCTCGCGTCCCGGCTGACGATCGCGGCCGATCCCGCGATCTCGAGACATAAAATGCTCGCCATTGATTCGCTGCCGACGGTTCGCAAAGGTCTTTTGGGAAAATCGTTAAGAAAAATGTTTTCTTCGGATAAATAATTTAAAAATAAAAAATTATTCCGACCGCTATTTTCAACCGCAAGATTCGTAGTCCAGTCGCAAACGGTACACGGATCGCACAATATTCGGTCCCTCGCAAACTTCGAACGACTGTAGAGCGTGCAAAGTGCCGGGAGCTCATGACGTCGAGATCCCAAGGGCATTTGAAAAGTAAAAACCTGAAAGAAGACCGAAAGTGACCGATCAATCGGCCCGGCCGTCCAAGACAAGACAGGACAGGACAGGAGGACGCAGCAATTCCAAAAATTTGAATGGCAGGTGACGATTGTCGATCTGCGTCGGTCCTCGTTACGCATGCCTGAAAACGGCGCGGCACGGCGCGGCGCGGCGACCAGGCCCGAAAGAAACGGTTCTTGTGCGGCTCCTGGTATCCGTGGACGGTGGCTCGGCGGGCACGCACGTCCGCCATTTTTGGTCGTTTCGTTAATTAATCCCGAGTGCCTAGCGTGAAAGCCATTACTTTTTGTCCAAGGGCCGAGAGAGCGGACACGGCTAATTTCATCGCGAACTGGACTCCCTGAAAGCACGCCGGTCATCTACACGCGAACCCTTTTATCTCTGTTACTTTCCCGCTCGCTTATCTCTGGCGCAGCGGCGTCGTCCTCCTCTACAACAACAACGGGTGTGGGGTTGAGGGGGGTGAGGGGGGGATAGTGCACGGCCGAGTCGCTTTTTGCCAATGGAATTCCTCGGCTCAGGTGAAAAAGGAATCCTAACCGAACTTTTCAGAGACGCCCCTTTATCCCGATGCATCGCTAACCGCCGATTGGTCGGAACCGACCTTTCTCTACCCGGCCGCTTTCGACTACACGTCCGTCGCGCACCCTCTCGAAATATTAATTTTTTGCCCGGCCTATCTCCGTGCTGCGTCGTTAGAATCACTGCCAGTTAATTGCCACCGCGTAAGAACTCGCCTCGCGAAAGAGATTAGCTGTTTACTGTTCCGACCGCGAGTCCGATTCGCCAACGGAGAATTTAATGGATCCCAGGCATCTACCCTTGGATCTACCTTGTGGCAAATACTACTTTTAATTTATTCCGTTGAAAAAGCTGACTTCTGCTAAGTTAACGTGGAACCGCTATTGGGGATCGCAAGAAGATCGCATTCCAGTTCCTCCCCGGACCCAGCTGCTTCGTTTCACCAATAATCGCAGATTTGAACAATCCGAAGCAACAAAGTCGCACCCAGTCGTAAACGTCCGCTAAAGCTGGAACCGTTAGTGGATGGCAAAAAGATTACGATCCAATTCTTCCCCGGATCCAGGTGCTGCATTTCACCAATAATCGCAGATTTAACCCTGCGATGCCCAACAAATTTTTAAACGGTCGTAGCCCAACAAGGTCCCCAGGGACCTTCTGTATTAATATGGTTTTGTTAATTATTATATAATTAATATTATTATAGTTTTGTAAGTTCCTACGTTTGTTGTAGTGTTGCAGAATGTGTGTGGACATATAGTTCGTCAGATAAATTGGAAAAAATGGGAGAGGAAACTAAAGAGAAGTCAACAAGGAGACGAAAGGAAGGAGAGGATGGTACAGCCGTACGGAGAAATGCAATCGCGGAAGGGTGTCATAAAAAATAAACGCAACGCGTCTGAATATATTTTTTTCGTCCCTTCCTTACACATAGCCATAAAACACGAACAAATTACATGAAAATACCTGCACAACCAAAAAACAAGAACAAATTACATAGTAATCCCCGCAAGGTCCCTGCGGACCTTGTCGGTCATCGACGCCATAAGTGACTTCAACCCGAGATTATGATGAAAAAATTTACGGAATCGTACCGAAACCGATTGTAATCTCTTCTAGACATTCCATTTATAGAAGTCACAGAGGCTGCGGCAGTTCGGACGAACCGTATTGAAATGCCGCAACATTGCAAACGGCAAAGGTCCCTAGGGACCTCGTTGGTCATCGAAGGGTGAAACGATCCGAAGCAACAAAGTCGCACCGAGTCGTAAACGTCCGTTAAAGCTGGAACCGTTAGTGGATGGCAAAAACATTGCGATCTAATTCTTCACCGGACCGAGGTGCTTCAATTCACCAATAATCGCAGATTTGAACAATCCGAAGCAACAAAGTCGCACCGGGTCGTAAACGTCCGCTGCGCAAGGGCTAACGAACACTCTGCGTGAACATAATAATTCGATAAGACTCGCAGCATTAATTTCCTCGTTACGTACGCACACGTACACGTGGAAAGCACAAGTACCGGGGATGGATGTAATCCCGGGGGAGACAGTCCCAGCTATAATTTCCGCTTTCACGACGGCGGAATCGGCGCGATTAAAAATGTCCGACGGGATAATCGGCCGACGCGTTTCGACTTTCGAAGGAAGACGTAGGCGAGTCGAGCGACAGCTTGACAGCCGGACATTAACGATCCACGATGGATCCGCGTGATTTCCATCGCCGGAAAGAGAGAAAGAGAGGAAGATATCGTTCCCGAGCGCCACGGGATTCTCGCAGGTGCGCCGCCGTTCGAGATTCGAATCGATCTTCGGTCGTCGTCGTCGTCGTCGTCGTTGTGACCGCGCGAATTCATCGCGAGCTATACGTACAGCTGAACGATGATAAATTTCTGCTACGGGGATGACGAATTTAACGAATGGCTTCCTCCGATCGCGATAAAAATATTCGGCCGGACCGTATATGTCTCTGTTTAGCGTGCGAACCGAACCGATTCCTCTTTTTGTACTCGATGCATCAACGAACAGGATGTCTCATTTAAACAGGTGATCTCTTGATTAGCTTATTTGTAATTGCGGGGACACGAAAAGAATTTACACGCAATTTCAGTGGTCAGTAACCTACGGACGTTGCTTTCTTTCTTTGGGTTGTCATGGTCTGCCATGGTGTTTTTCAAATAATTACATATTGTATGGCATAGCTAATGAAAAAATACATTCAGACATGTACACACTGTAATATAACCTTCGAATGACTTCCAAACGACCTTAGACTCCAAAAATTACTACAAATTAATTCGTGGAACCTCATTCAGAATCCAAATTTTTCAACCACCATACTGAAAATTTGTTTTATTTGTACTGTTTACGCACTGCAGCTTTACGGTGTAGAAAAATAATTTTTGAAGACGCGCCTCGACGACTCAGCCGAAGGAGAGTCATCGAAATGAAGGAGCCGAGGCCGCGGAGGGTAAATCGATTGCTATCGGGCGGAATCAATAAGCATTGATCCCGCTGCCAGCGAAATTGAATCGTACAAAACACGATCATCACGACCGCATGCTTCAGGCGTGTACACAACGACTTTACGGGGGAACGTTGTAAAAAATGACGGGCGTACAAGGAGCAATCGAACGGCGCGGAAAAAGAAAGGAGTAAAGGGAACGCGCGGCGCGGTGTGGCGAAACCTGAGCCACCGTTCCCTGATGTATCCTTGTTCTCAATTATTTCAACAAACAATTATTAATTTTGCGAAACGACTCCCTCTTTGCTCGCCAATCGAGTGATAAATTGTTGGACTTTCCCCGTGAGAATTGCCTGTGGAGGATACCAACAATCTTGTCCAACACATCCAACGCGCATCGAATATGTTTATTTGGGAATTGCTGAAATTAACATTGCACGTTTACTGAATAATTAATGACATTGTTATTGCATTCTTGTTTGAACTACTAGCAGCAGGTAGTGCTATTTGTTTTAATTATTTCAATGTTCAGTTTACTTAAATTCGACGATAATATTTCTATTCGAACGATCATTTTATTGAAATTTATATATACTGTTATCATTTTAATTTTGATTTCATTTAAATTTAACCTCCACATATTTAATGCAACGTTCATTTCAGCCAGCCAGCAAGTTCGCGGATAAATATTCATTTTATTTCAATTTAATCTCGATATCTCTCTATTTAAATTTCCATTTTATTTAAATCCGGCCAATACCGTTTTATTGAAATGTTCATTTCACATTTACCCACCGTAGGTTAGTTCTCGATCCCGTTGGATCCGGTTCGATCGATAGAAAGATGGTCCCCGCTCGGTCGCGATATTTTCGGGCGAGATGCGGTTTGCGGAGAAAAGTTGCCGGGCCCGGGCCCGCATCCCAATGATGAAACGGTGCTCGCCGGGGCAATTTGACTTACGACATTTTGAAAGCGAGCCGACCGATCGTGGGCGTGTGTTGAAACGTCGCGATGTCGGACGGGTTTTGCGTGGGCCCGCGGCGCATTACATCTGGCCGGGGTACGCTGCTTATGATGGACGAGACAGGTGATTACGCGTGTGGAAACCATCATGCGAGCCCTCTCGCCGAAGTGTGGGTGAACGTATCGCGCCGGCACCGCTAGGACCGCGCAGTGTGTGGGTGCGCGTGCACCTCCACCGATTCCGCGGCGAATCGCGCATCGAATAACCTCGTAATTTCGCATTTTTTCCCGAAACACGAGGAATGCCCGGACACAACTGCTCTCCGGTGAAATATCCACGCCTCTGGTCCCCGCGCGAGCTCGCGCGCGCGCATATACTTTACGCGCAATTTACGATATACGCCGCAACTTTATGCTTTCAACAAAGTCGTGCATAAATACCCCGCGCTCGAAGTGCTCCGGCGATTTTTATCCAGCTGGAAGTGAAGCGATCGTGTAACCTATACGATCGAGATTATTGTTATTTCTCGGGCATTTGTTGCACATGCGAGCATAATTGCTATCATCGAATCGAAATGGGAAGTAATAAAGTTCGACGAAGTTATAGTGTATACCGGTCGAGAGCGGGATCGCCGGTTGACCTTCGGAGTGCGCCTGGATTCGCGGAGGATCGGGGAATAAAGGTCCTCGAAATTATTGTTATTTGCCGCGTATTTTGTTGCACAGGTGGATATAGTTGCTGCGATTGAATTGCATTAGGGAATTATAATACACATCGGCGACGGCGTGCTGTACACACACTTTCAGGTCGGACCAGTTCGATGACATTTCGTACGAAATGCAAGTGCATTCAAAATGGCGCGCGTGTTGTTAGTTGGATCATGTAATATTTTCATGTTTGACGGTAAATTAGAAATTCATGTTCAACGCAAATGTTTTATCGAAAACATCAGGTAGCGCTTATCAGAGAACCCTTTACCTTCAACCCTATTTGTACAAAGATCTATGATCCAGTTATCAGCGATCAGGATCGCGCGCGGCGTTAAGCGCCGTTTAACCAACCAGCCTCGAAAGTCCGGAGAGCGGTTTCTGGTTGAGTAACGATCCATGACGAATCCGCCGGACAAGAGAGTCCCGGGCACCGGTCAAACCCGCTCTCTTCGGCCTGTCATTTACCCGTCGCGACGCCCGCATTTGCATAAGACGCGTCGCCCGAAAGGGGAGGATTACGGGACGACGCGGCGCGACTCGGCTCGGCCCGGCCCGACGGAGGGAAAAGCGTGAAAATTGCGGAACTTCGGTGTAAAAGGCGGCGGGTGGCCGGTGTTCCCCTTTCTCAGCGGGCGCCTCCGAGAACACGGATACGTTTCACCTTCCATTGTTTCGCGGCTGATCGGCAAACGGTTTCGGTTACAGGGAGGGCTGTAAACCGCACCGGTGAAAACACCGTGACCGTAATTCATCGGTCTCCGCTTTCCTGCCCGAGCCCTTCAACGCGTGTTTCCCACCGTCGCGTCGCCATCTATCGAGAGAGAGAGAGAGAGAGAGAGAGAAAGTGAGAGACCGCCGTCAAACGATCACGTTAGTTGGCCGCTTTTAGGGGAGGTGTACGCTGTCAAAGGGCGCGACGTCGAAGCGCCGATAAAAGCGAGACGTAAGCTACAACGAAACCTACGTTCACCGAAGACTCGATATTTTCTCATATAAGGACACCGCGAATTTTAAATAATTATCGAGGTTGGACATATTTATTCGACTCCTGTTTCTTCCAAATTTTCGTTTCAAGAATCTGTAGTCTATTTGTTCGTGCAAAATCGAAATTTACTGTCAGAATTGCGTAAAATTGGAGTGAAAAGTTATCTCCTCTTTTTGACATTTAACGTCTTTACTGGTTGAAGTTACAGCTACCCATTTTCGTCAGAAACGCATAAAATCCTTAGTCCACTAGCGAGAATAAAAATGCAATCGGATTCCGGGACTCTCCGAGCATTTAAGCTCGCAGCGTCTCCGAAAATGGGACTTTTACGACTGGACGGAATAGTCGAATGGCCGAATATTATGTTCGATAGAAGACCGAGCGTAGCGGAGGAGGCCGAGGTACTCTAGCAAGTAGAAACGGCCAGCGCGCAGAGAGCCATGCCTCGCGTCGGAATGATCCCCTCGCTCGCCCGCAGGATTTATAGTAATAGCAGTATTTACGTTTGCGGGTTGTACGATTAAATCACGCGGTTGGATCTTTTTGCCGGGCCGTTTTATTCTCCCCCGCTTGCGTTCCGTTCGCTGTTTACGGTGGAGTTTCGATGAGATTGTCGAGATTCGGCTCGGCGCGGCGCGGCGGCGGTACCGGTGCCCCGCGACTTTGATGGGTTTTTCAGCCACTTAAAAGGGATGTTTATGGGTGTAATTTGGACGCCATGCGCCGGCACTGTGCAACGCCGATGGAGACGGCCGGGATGCAATTGAGTCGTCGATTACGGCGCGCTGTTATTTTTCAGGTGCATCCGCGCGAATTATTCCACGGCTCGAAATTCTACTGAAACTCTCCGTGGCCTATCTACGCTCTGCTCGACGTGAATTTAGCTTGGTATAACGACATACGCTTCTTTGTTAATTATAAAGTGTTGCACTAATGTATAAATGAATAAATAAATAAATAGTTCCAATTTCCGATCATGAATTCTGATCCCAGTTCTATCGACAGACTCGTGAGAGTTTTTCTCGGTGTCGCGCAGCCATTGATCCTGTTACTGTGTTTCCGGTGAATAAATTCTTGAGAACGGTGTTGCGTCAGCTTTGTTTCTAACGAGAGGACGACGCTGTCGTCGTTGTCAAATTCCGTGGATTGTGGTCACGGGCGACCGCGTTTCGAAGTGTCAGTTCTTAAGAGGCGATTTGCTCGGCAGTTTGCGAATCCCTTGTGCAAACTCGAACAGGGTCTCGAATCGGTTCTCGCCGCAGGTAGCTTAAGGATTCGTTTCACCCTCTTTTGTCTCGCGCGCTTTGTCCGTGTCCGTGTCCCGCGTCCCGCGTCGCCTTTTGTTTCGCCAGCGGACCGTAAATATTATCGGTGAAAACCGCAGCGGAAACCACGATAACACCGCTCATTCGACGGCCGAAGTGCTTAGCGTTAGAATCGTCGCCAGGTAAGTCCATGGGGAGACCGAAATTAATCACCCTTTGTCCCGCTTTGCGAAAGGGGAAACAATCTCACAAATCAACGCTGGTTATTTTATTGTTGTTCTAATAATAATATTGGTCGAACGTAAACGAAACGTCCGTAGCAA
Source organism: Lasioglossum leucozonium (assembly GCA_028454225.1). NCBI lineage: Eukaryota > Metazoa > Arthropoda > Insecta > Hymenoptera > Halictidae > Lasioglossum > Lasioglossum leucozonium. The sequence continues at coordinate 15,133,342 of CM052215.1, read as the reverse complement.
TCGTAATAAATGAGAAGGTGTAATTCGGAGAGGACGTTTTTAACCTCGCGCCACCCGTCACGCCCATATCCGGTCGAGGACTTCCGGCTCGCAGAGACCGTCGGATTCGACGCGGTGCTGTTGCCCGGGAACAAGAGAGGCGCTGTTTGAACGCGTACATCCGCGAAACCGGCAGATCTGCGCGGGTAAATACGCGTGGACACGCCCGTCGCAATTACACGAGTGCCTGCAAGTATAATGAGCCGCGCGTTTCATTGTGATTTATGCCACGAGTCTGGCCCGCGTCAAGAGACCGCCTCCTCCGTTGTTCCCTCGGCAAACTCGCAGAGGGCGCTCTTCCGAGAGGCCATCCTCTGTGGCATTTTCAGCGTTTTATTACCAATGCTCATCTAACGATTCCATTATTTCCACGAGATTATCTTGATCTCGGATTTCCTCTCTCGGAACTGTAAATCAATTCGGCAACGAACCGTAAATCAATTTGTTCGCTCGCGGGAGGAACGTATCTGCAAGTTGATTAACGATTTCACTACCTTGCCGGTCACGCGCGATTGTACGACACAATGTTTTCGAGAATCAACTTCTGATGCGAGGTGTAGTTCATCGAAAAATATTTGAATTGGTGAAAACGGTCCTCAAAGTTTTCTCTTGCATTTAATAATAAATGCATAATAAATGATAGTCTTGCGAAAGATCTGTACGGATCGATCGGGTGTACCATCGGCTCGATCAAAGGGTCAGCGCACCATGACCGAACCAATCGACGTAAAAATTAATCAGAGCCAGCACGAGGGGGCACGGTCACGGAGCAGCGGGAGGATCTTGCAACGAGAAAGAAGAAGAAGAAGAAGAAGAGGAGGGTGCAGCTCGATCGGCCTTGAAGCCGGCGCGGCGCGATCGCAGCGTGACCAGTTTCGCGAAATATAATTTATCGTCAAAGAAAATCCCCCATAAATCCCGGTGGGGCCCGGTTTGTGATCCCCCCTTATTTCAGAGGCCGCGTCATTAATCGTTCGAGCAAGGAGGTGGAAACCAGGCCTGAGCATGGTTCGCAGCCGAACGGCACCGCAACATCTCGCTCGATAAATCGGCCGGGCTAAACAACTCGTCAAAATCGTGACACGTGACCCGCACGACATGACAGGCGTCATGGGCATCGCGTGTCAAGCGGTCGACCGGTCTAATACTATTCGGTTACATGTATTATTCAATCAGCCAATAAGGAAAACACGCCATTCATGCGGCTGCTCGCTCGCTCGTTCGTCCAGCGCGGCGCCGTGCGTCTGTCCGTCTCTTTGATTGTTCGCCGGTGTGTACGTGTACGCGAGTGCGCGCGCGGGCGAGTACACATTATACCGAACTGTTCGTGATACGCGTACCGGAGGAGGGCACTCGTAAATGAACTCGGGATCCGGGAAAATTGTCCTCGACGTTCTCTGTCGAAGGTTAATCACCGGGATTGAGCGGTCACGATGCGACAGCTCGCGGCAGAAAGAAACGAGACGTAACAAACGTAAGCATGCAAGGACGTAGGCGTGCGAATATACGTAGAAATACAATGGCGTGTACACGGAAATACATAAAAATGTGTAAAAATATGTAAAAATGTGAGAAAACGTCGGAGCTAGCTGGAAACTCCGTCGCAGGAAGCTGTGGGTAATCGCGTCGAATGAAAAACGTGTTAAGTAAGCTATCATTAGACGAAGTAACGAACCATGAGCAGTACGGGCTCGGCGTTCCTATCGAGGCCCGAACGCGATCGAGGCATCGTCGCGGGAACGTCCTTCGGGCGTCATCGAACGGCATGACTAATGGCGGCGCGAGGATATGGTGTTCTCCTGGAGAAAAAGAAAAAGAAGAGGAGATGGAAGAAACGTGGAAGAAAAGCGGGATAACGTCGTCGCGGAGGCCGCTAATCCGGCGAGTGACTCTGATCGGCCATTACGGTTTGATCGTTAAAGGGAAGAGTCTCCGGGGCCCGTGAATGGATCGTCCGTAATAACGAGCTTCTTACATCCAGATTACACGCGCTGCCTCGGAATAGTTGCACACGGGTCCGGCTTACAAGCGCTATAAAGCAATAAAAGTCGATTTGCCTGGGTGAATACCGGGCCCCGGTGATATATCGCTGCTTAGCGCCCACGTAACTTAGGCGAACGTGACGGCGCGGCGGAAAAGAGAGATCGACGAGAGAAGAGCGATCGTTTTGATTTTATTTTTCGAACATCAGGGACCGGGGTACAGGAGGGTAGGCGCCTCTCCCGGTTCGAATTATCGAATCATCATCGGCGAGACGTGCGAACGCCCGCCGACGCGACCCGAGATTATCTCACTCGTCAATCTTGAGACTTTCCGCCGACAAATTGATTCCCCGCTGATTACCCCGGTCCCCCGGGACGATCGCTTATTACCGAGAACGCTAAATATGTAATATGGACAACGAATGGCAGAAACGCTGAGAGCCGGAGCATCGCCGGAAACATCAGTGCCACTTTATTAGCGAACTGCTACGTAGCTCGCTTTTCGCCAGAGGTTGCAGAGATTCTCGTTGCAGGAGCTTTCTTCGAGTCGACGATGATGGGGAGCTAGCAGAAAAATGGTTTGATCTGTGCTGTTTCGGTTTAACACCTGAGGGCCATTTTTTGGTCCTCTGGAAGCTTCAGACGCACCCTGGTGAACTTGAAGACCTTTTCTTTGATTTTGGAGACGTATTAGAAGCGAGAATTGATTTTTGCGAGTGGCGGTTTATTTTAATCTAGTACCCGAGGGCTACTTTTTGGCCATTTTCGACCTCGAAACTGGTAAAATCGAATAACTTTCAATGATTTTCTTGGTCAGACAGGAAAAGATATAGAACATTGTTTACTCGGAAATTTCACGCGACAATATATACACACATCGACCAGAGTATCTGTTTAAGTGTTCGTATCCTTTTCCTCCACCGTGACTATCGATTTATCGCTTTGCTTCCTCCTGTTCGTAGCCAATTCGTTCGTCATCGTTCCCGTCTGCCGTTCGCTCACGGTGTGATGCTTCTGGTCGTCGCTTTTCCGCGCTTTCTCTTTTCCGGAACCGGAGAAAAGCATGTCCGATTTAGCGCAAGACTTGCTGCACTCCACCAGGGTGCTTCCGCATTTTCTCAAATCGCATTTGAATCCCATGGCTCTTTTCGCGTTGATGCTCTTGCAGATGTTCTTCAGCTTCTTCATCGACCTCTTCGTTCCGCTCTTTAACAGAAAATTCATCACGATCAAACGATCTGTGGACAAAGAGGAAAGCGATAAATCGATAAAAATCGTTCGACTCTTGCCTTCACTTGTTTCGATATCTCCCTAATCCTCTTCTTACTACGTTTGATCCTATACGCCAACTTATTCTGCTTCGCCGAGGTGCACACCGTAAAATTGTAACTGAAAAATCCAACGAATAGTGATAGTCCCGACACAAAAGACAGCCGCTCAAACTTACGCATCAGGTTCGTCGTCATCTTTGATCCCCGTGCAGTTCTTCGAACAACCGGCTTGAGACTTCGACGGCTTCTTCGAGTGTTTCTTCACCTCGCAACACTGTTTCTTCTCGTCCCTCTTAACATCCCTCACGCAAGCACCGCCGGAAACGGCTTGATCGTCTCTCAAATTCGTCCGAGACTTTGATTCTTCGTTTTTCGGCTGGGCAGAATTACTCAAAACGCTCTGAGACTTCGATTCTTTATTTTCTAGCTTCACATGTTTCTCAGCACCGCCAGAGGCACCGACCTGATCGTCTCTCAAATTACTCTGAGACTTTAGTTCTTCAATTTTTGGCTTCGCAGACTCCTCGGCAACCTTCTGGCTCTTATTCGCGGACAGCTTAATTTTACTCTGTTTATCTTTTGGTTCTCCTTGCATTCCCCCATTCAACGAAGCTATGGGATTGCAAATTTGATTATTTCAGGATTTTTGCGTCCCCGGCGTGTTCCACCTCACTTTTGTCTTTAACTCTCTTCTTCCAGCCAAACATAGATCCCTCGCGATTTATCGATCCCTGTCGTATTAAGAATCGCATGGGAAATACTTCGGTTGCTCTAGCCGGAGCTCGAGGAGAATTGAGACGAACTTGAAGAGGTCAGAGACGGGATTCGAATTAGCGCGCACTCGCGGAGTATGAGAATGGTTTTCGTGCCAATCTTCAAGCCCGGGTCGCCCAAGGAAGCCGTACACCTTGCCACAATGATAATCCGATCCGTGTCATAACCCTGCGACCCCGATAAAGAATGTTTAATATCCTCTTTCCGCCTAGACGTCGATGGCCCTCCTCGATCAGCCATCGTAGGACCGTTAACAACTGATCAAGCCGTCCTCAGGTTCTAACCTCGACGCTCCTTGTCGCTCGGATCCTTCTCCATATCTTCCTCAAAGCTTGACAGCATCTCGAGAACCTCCGACGGAAATTATCCACTTAGACGTTTTAGGCGGACCGGTGTCATCGTGCGGGAAACTGAACGTTGAAACGAACGGTCGACTAAAAATTTTTTGACTCGCCGCTACCGAGCGAACGTTGCCTAATGTGTTCGCAGTACCGACACCATCGAAACTGGCGAATGTCAATTTTTATCGAAAGATTTTATCGCTTAGGACCTTTTACTTTTACCGTCACTGAGCTTCAGGTTCTTGATGGTCGGCGTCAAGTTTCTTGCTGCGGGGTTGCTGCTCCTTTCTCAATGATTTGCCTAATTTTGGCCCGAACGTTCTCACCATGAACGACTTCACACCTCTCTTCGGGGACAACGTTGCCAGATTTTGTATATCCTGAACCGGGAATCGTTCTCAGTGTTTCATTTGAAATTAAACTTAACGCTAAACCTATCCAGCCATAAAAGCGGTAAAAATGTTTTAGTCGAAACAAACGACAGGACTTTGTTTATTTGGATTTTGATTCAATTTCCATGCAAGCAACTTCATATTTTCATTGTTCGTAAAATTAAAAATATGAAACCGGTCATTTGACCGGTAGGTTTAGTGTCAATTTCAGGAGTTCACTGTATTGATTGAATATCCTTCGGAATAATATTGACCTCAGTTCACGAGTGAAAAGGGTTGAGAAGAATTCGAAGTGCAAAGAAAGGGTGGACAATTTTTTAAGAAAATTGTATACTACCTCGAGTAGGTCCATCGATGTGGTCATGTCGACTGAGACGAGCCTCTTGGTTGGAGTATTTTCGCTGCTGAACGTTTTTTTCGATCGTTTTAACAGATCGGTTGAACTTCTTTCGGTCCTTCGATCTCTTGGAAATCTCACTGAAAGAAAGTTGCAGGTCGATTAGCTTTTCTCGACTTTATTGGAGGATTCGGTTTACCGGTGGAACTGTTTCTTCGGACTATTGCTTCGTATGGTCCTACTGGATTCTGACGAGTATCCCAATCGTCTTTCTCTGTCACCGTATCTTTCGTCGGTCGGGTTTCTGGGGTGCAGGCGGTTGGGCATTGCTTTTGACAAGAATCGGCCGGTCTGGAGAAGAGTTCGTTGAAAAGAGACATTGCGAAAAATATTATCAATGTCTTCTTAACCTTTCTAAGTTGTCAAGTGGTCAAGTGGTCATGTGGTCATGTGGTCAAGTGGTCAAGGGTCATATTTTTATACCCCGTTCATTGGGTCAGCAGTGCTCAATGTTGTCTAATTAATTAACACGTTCGTCGCCTAGCGCGATTCGATTGAGTTTCTTGCGGGGCCCAAATCCGACAAAATGTTTTAACGAATACCATGCGACATAGTATAATGTAATATTTTATCCACAATATAAATTAATAAAAAGTATAGTACTGTAGGAGCCAGAGCCGTTAGACACGACCGAGACAGCGGTCGAGACGAGGAAGGCAAAAACGGCATGCGTTTTTGCCTAATTGTAAGCGGACAACCGCGAGTCTCCTAAACCAAAACATGCGACAGGTGAACGCCCTAGCGAGCGAGAGAGTGAGAGCATGAGTGAGTGAGAAAGAGAGCGATAAAGGTGCGACGACCGCGAGCCCCGTATGTGAGCCGATTTATATTTGTATTTTCGCGCGATCGGCTATATATGCGAGGTAGGTCGCGGTCGCGAGAGAGTAGAGAGAAAAAGATCAGAGAGTTTAAAAGTAAGAGTCGAGATATAGTTCGCTGAGAGAGAGAAAGAGAATAGAGTTTCGAGTGTCCGGGCTAGTGGCGAGAACCGGTATCAGTGTATAAAACTAAATAAAGCCTTGTATTCATAAATTATCGTTTCCAGCGATTCGAAAATCATTATCCCACAGTACAATGTGTATATTTTTAATATTTTTATGTTGTATATCCTATATTTATATTTCAGTGCTTATTCCATTAAATTCCTTTTAAAAATCCAACTGAAAATCGTATTTAACTTGAACACAAAGAGTCACCCATATTTGGGTGACGGGGCCCCCACGGAAGCATACCTGACGCGGCGACGAATGTGTTAACTTTGTGACACAGCAAAGTACCCACTTGGAAACTCCGATCTGCGGACTGGAACTCCGACCAATGGACGAGTCTTTGTATCTATTGAATCCTTCGTACTCAGTGTCAGTACAGTGTAGCACTCGATTAATTTTCATTCTACCATAGTCCTCCCTATCATCCCTATCGCTCGTCATCACCAAACTGGATCTTGGGGTGGAAGCTACAAAATTTTTACCCTGAAACACGAAAATGGAAAAATTACGACAATCACAATTCACACAATCCTTTTCGCGCGTGGACAAAATATTTTTACTTTCAATTTAGCGTTTCTTTTAATACAAGTTTTACCTCCTCCATCAACTTCAGCGTAATCATCGTCCCATCGAGATGCCCATGAAGATGCGGCGCTTTCTGCTCGCAGCAGCTGAACTCCATCTTCTTGAACATCTTCCACCAGCAGTTGTCGTCGTCCATGAAGTTCTTCAGCTTGACAATCTCTGTCATGCAATTGTTCAACACCTGTCGAGCGCTGTTTAAATCAGTTACACCGAAATCGTTCGTCTGACTGAGAACGTCTCTCTGCCTGCAGCTCTCCTACACTCGGAAAATTGATTTTATCGCAGCAATCCCTCGCAGAATTAACCATGATCGATCCTACAGTATCATCCCTTACCACTTTGTTATACGATTGCTTAGCTTCCAAGTCCTGAATGCTTTTCTTCAACTTCTGAATCTTGTCCAGCAACTTCTGAGTGTTGCTGAACGTAGTTTCCGCTTGTAATTTCGCGTATTTGCATTTTCTTAGATCGCAATTCTCTTGTGGCTTTTTATTCGCGAATTGGTAACGATAATCCTGATCTTGAGTCTCCATGGGGGAGTACGCGTGCGCGCAGCATCCTCGTTTCGAGTCCTACCAACAATTTCAGTTAATTCTATACAAGACAGTAATTACACAGAATATGGGGAAGACAATTTTTGCAAAGAATGGTTTATAAATAAATAGTGGGATCGAGAGAACATTCTAACATCTTGGAAATCATTGCAGGATACGATAGATTTACAATCACCGCGATGGGACGAATTTTAAAATGTAGAAAATTTTAAAGTGTCGATTAGGTTACATGCCATCAGTGTAATTTCCCTCTTGTTCTTTAGCAAATTATGTCGAGTCTATGGCGTCATTTTGAACGGATACACCGAAGCACCCATCTCCTCTCGCCTGTTTCAGGATCGTTTCATAATTAACAAAAATAATTACACGAAAAATTTAATGAGATATTAAAAGAATTGCGGACACGACGACGACAGCGTCATCTGTTCAAAGAAATTTCCCGGTACAATTTTCCGCGTGGCAAATCGAGACCGTCGATAACAGAACAATCTACTGTCTAATCTGAATCTGACGCTACCAAATCAGCCATCTGATCTGCATTTCTCGGTCCGGGATCGGTTGTCCACCGTCAGGAATGCAACTGGAGGGCACAACGGGATGCGCTTTCCATAGAAAACTCGAGCACAAAGAGCCCGTGTCCATCGAGCCGATCAAATCGCGCGTGGAAACGACTTTTAAACGGCTCGTTTACCATACCACGAGCCCGGGGATCAGTCTCACCCTCCGTGGAATTTTGCGGGACTGTTCATAGACCCGCATAATTGCATTAGGAGCAACACGCCAGGCTCCCATCGTTCACAATGAGCCTGACAATGAGGAGACACCGGGGAAAGTCAACGAGAGACTGTCCCCGCGGAAAATCGGAGTCGAGACGGTTTCACCATTCATTTGCAAAGAAGCACAAACGACAAAAGGTGTTCGGAATCGGTGCATGCGTCGCGAGCTCGTCGAAATTGGGTCATTCAAGTGCAAAGCAGGGTGCGACTGAATTTCGAGATTTTTCGGGACGCGCATTTTTCAAAAGCATTGTCAGCGAGACCAGGATTCCTTGGGTTTTCATGCTGACACTTGACGCAGAAATTCTCTAAGATCTTTTTTTACAACCACAGCATTTTTAGGATATTCTAAGGGATCCTGAGAATTATGGAAAATTCAATAATTAAACCTGAATAATATTTAATTTTTACCTATACAAATCTACTTTTGGAGGGGTATTAGAGAACTAATCGAGGGAACAGGTGTCTACGAATTTCATAATAATAACAATAGGAGAAAATTATTGGTTCGATGCAGAACCTCGAGCAGTAAATCTTCGTCGAATCGATTGTCGGAGGTTGTAAGGGGAGTTTCAACCCTCGAAATTGCATCATTCAATTGCAAAAGAGACGACGCGTTCCGGCCCGAACCGATTTTTCAGTGTCTACCGGCACGGTTTTTTCCGAACCACGGATTTTTAGTCCGCGAACCGTGGAAATCGTCAGAGTATCGTGTCACGAATTTCCATTTGAAACGACTCTTCACAGACCGTGCGTTTCACGTTCACGTTGCTCGTCGCCACGAATTCGATGCGGGAATTCCGGTGTCCGCATTCCTTCCATTCAAAAGGGGCCGTCTCTCCACGGAAGAGAATAAAAATTAGAAATTTTCGAGGTGCGCCATTGTAGGAGAGCAGAAAGATTAAATTTTTTCTATTGGTCGCGACGCTTTCTTCGGGCCGGTGCTCCTTCATCCCCCTCTTTTTTCACCCTTGTCCAATTTTCACGGGAAACTTTTAGCTGGACCACCCACTGTCGTCCGTATTCAATTGTTATTCAACGGACAGGTGTATTTAATCTTATAACACTTTCAAAAAGTTTTAAAATTCTGGGAAGCCCACGATTTTCTTCAACTTTACTACTACAACAAGCCAAGTACTTCCCAGCCAGGTACTTGTTAAGAAACAGGAACAAAAATCCTAAAAATCATGTTTACTTCACTTCCTCAAGTCCCGTCTCTATGTAGAACCCTCGAGCCACGGTGAGAGGCTTTCTCGTTTTCGCAGGAGCGTTCTCGAGGCCCGAGAAAAGCCGCAGCGTGGGTGGATGTAGGAGCACAACGAGACAAGGGTTGAACAATTACTTTATTTTGACTTTGCGGCCGGGTTTCGGTTGTTCGGATCGTCCCGCGATCCTTTGTGAGGCCGGGTCCGTGCCGGTACGTGAAAACCCGGCAAAAGAGGATCCCGCGGCGCGGTTACCTGTTCGGTACCTGTCAACTGCGGCGCGAGATCACGGCGATCTCCCGTATCGCGACAAATGGTCTTAGAACGGGCCCCGGGTCTTTTGCGGCCGAGCCGAATTCTATGCGCTGTACCCGGCGAGTCAAAGCCCGGAGTCATCCACCGTCGACAACGGAAACCCCTTGGAATCTCCGCTTCCTCCTTTCGGATCACGCAACGTTTGCAAACAATCCGCCTCGCTTAGATTTATGGCGTCCATGCTCCACCGTGGTTGCTGGAGCCTCGGTGAAACGCCAAGGGGTTGGAAGTCGGCTGACGCTGTGATCCCAAATAAATTAAATTGGAGTTTCCTCGAAAATTTTTGCACGATGCAGGAGGACTCTGACGCTTTGCTAAAGCTCTAATTCGAGAGAAAATTAACGTGGAACAGGGGAATGAGTGAAAATTGATTCTCAGGATATTTTTAAGTGCCGGACGATGTTTGTCGGTGAGGAGAAGCCTTAAACTCGGATGTTAATGCGTGTCGTACGGTTTTCCCCCGTGACGTTCGTTTGGTAAATTTACCGGGAGACTGGTGGTTCCTCGGGGCTCGAGAAGGCCCTTTCGTCGAGCGAAACGAGGCGGCGAATTTTTTTCATCTTTTCGGAGCGACGTACGAGCTACGTGCCGCGGCCGATGTCTCTGGATCAGCACGACTTGATCACCTTTTATGGCTTTCCCAGGACAAGATCCTGAGAGGACCGCTGTGAATCGAAATGGAGGACCTCCTACGGTTATATCCGAGAGTCTCACCACTGACTCCGTCTCTCCGTCCCTGTCTCGCGTTCTCCTGCTTTCTTTCGCGTTCAGTTTGTACACTCCGGGCCGTATATCGATCGCTCGAAGATTGTCAACGCCATTCGCGATACGTGAAAACCTTGAGAAACGTTCGACATCGGTGTCTGTCGCGCTGATGCGAACACCTTGGGTGGTCCATCCGCGGATCACGATGCTGGCGAATTGTTAGGTTGGTGCTGAAGTAATTTTCGATTGTTCAGCGTCGATCCTCTTCCTCTTATTGAAAAATCTCGATTTCTTCCTAAACTCCTAAATACTTTTTAACACTGCTGATTTTGAATTTCTTTTTAAAATTCTCGACAAATAGCAAAATTATTGTAGACTTTTATGTTCTTGGATGGTCATAGATTAATTTACATTTGAAATATAGAAGTATCCATTGAAACTATAAAGTATAACATCATTGAATATCATAGGAAATATTGGTTATTGACATAAAGATTACACCCTAGATTTCTAGGGGTGATTTGACCAGAACTATGAAGATCGCAATTGTTCAATTAAAATTTCATGCCATCGAAAAAACATTGATTACTTTTTTCCACTTCTGAGGTTTCGTAAGTACAACGTCTTTAAAATATCTTAAAATCAAAATTCCAATATTTGGACTCGTCCGAAGAAGGTAGCGAAGGTATCATCGACGAAGATGACATCATTTACTCGCTGTATGGAAAGTGGAAAGAACGCGGTGGTAGCACAATCGGTATCGGAGGACGCGTTTGGTAGGGAACGGAGGTGGCTCTGTCTCGGGCAAAGTAAGCTATTAAATTCCTCAAATAAGCCGCCGCGGATGAATGTGATCGCCAATTAGGCAACCTGGTGGTTCGCTTTTATGTAGACGAGATTATTCCCGGGCACCGGCAAAAATCGGTAAGAAACGGCCGTATGTAAGGAGGACAAGGGACACAGAAAAGGAGAACGCTCGTTCGCGTTGGCATTCCGCCGTTCCTTTTTCGGCCGCCTTACCACCGCGGATTTTTCCTCGCTCCTGAGGCTTTTTTTTCCCCCTCCTTCCCTCCACGGTTCCGCCGTAACCGTTGCTAGGTCGCCGCACAATTGGGAGCGCTTTATATAGTTGCGCGGCCTGCATAATATTAAGAACGTAACGCGTTTTATGGCACGACCACCCAGGATGCGTCTCGGAACCCCTTCTCTATCCGCCTGCTGTCTTTTTTCCGAAGAGCGATTGTGTGTGACGGGCATAAACGCTCCGCGGAGAGCTGATTGCTCGCAAGAAATTCCATAGTCTATTGACCGTTCTACATCTGTATACGACGATCCCGTCACACGCTCGTAAACTATGCGGCGACACGCATTAATTCAATTAATGCGAAGCTCTCGCTGTCCCGGAATACTAAACGCCAGCGGAGCCGTGGAGTCTTTTGAAAATACAAACCATTCAATGCCATTTTTCTATTTCACCTATTAATATTAATAACAACGCATTATGCAAATCGATACTATTGCAGCAGAACTGGCAGCAGTTCGAAAGTCAACTTGCGTGCTCACTGAACCCAGAAGCCTGATCCAATTACCCGCGATACAAAGAAATGATGTAAGTCAAGTTGCGTGCTCGGTCGACTAAAAAGGAGTAAGATCGAGAGGGTAGATCATCCGAAATCGTGTCCGCAGGATCAAGATAGTTTTTCAGGTGGCAGGCTGATCCGGATCGATCGATTTCACCCGACGCCCCTGAGAAAGGACTTTTCCGCCTTCTTGGATGTCGCGCGACATCCCTGCGGGCATTGTGGAGTCAGGGCCACCCCGAATACCGAAAGCTACTTCGACTTTCGCGGCTCGTTTCATCCTCGGCGCGGGGCGAGTGCATAGATCACCAGGTGTCGCTCTGTTTATACCGCAAACGTCCAAACAAGTCGCCGGGGTCCCCGGGGTCTATTAAGTGCGGACCTTTCAAAAGATCTACACGACTGGCGAAGAAGGCAGGGAGAAAAAAAAGCCCGGGGGAGAGACAGAGAAAGAGGGCGGAGTGGGGAGAAGGGAGAGGGGGAGAGGAGCGTTGTATACCTGGATCCAAAAGGCGATCCAGAGATCTCTGGCCATTGATGTCACCGCTATACAACCTGGTAAATATCGTAAATAAATCCTGCTCCACGGCCCGGGGACACGATCGCAGGAATCTCTTCGCGATCGAACGGCGAAAGCGTAACGATCCGTACCAATTTCGATTTTGTAGATCCCTGCCGATCGACCGGGATCGTCGCTGTGCTGCTGCGTGTGTCGATCTCTATCTCCGTTGTTAGAATTGTTTGTTAACGCGGCGTCCCGTTTGTGTTGCGATCGCGACATCCTTTACTGTGTTTTTGAGCATTCGGACAGGGGACATTTTCACTATTTTATACTCGTCGACGTTTATTTTCACGTTTCTCTGTTTAATTCACTCTTGGTCAGAATAGACCCAGGTTCAAACAGTTTGTTTTCAATTCGACCAGAGGGAGATCAGTGGGACTAACGGATGAAACAATATTGCATTGTTGTTGGAAGATTTTCTAAAAATTGCGAGACGTCCTATTGTACACGATACGTGTCTAGCGGCCCGCCTTTTTTAAGTATGAAGACACCGTGCTGTCTATTAGAAGGTGACCTGTTAGCGTCGGGAAGCTTTCAAAACAGTCCGGTTTCGGACAAGGACCTATCGATGGTTATCTGGCGATACGGTGACATCCTTTCCTTGATCCTCCGACGCCGACCACCGCCGATATCCTCGACGGTGGTACAGCGTCCTGTCTCCGGCCACTTTCCTTTTCCCTCGGTCCGTCTCGAGCCATTAGGTTGTCACGTTTTCCTCCCACCTCTTCGATGTCGGCGAGATCTCCTCGGCGGTCTCTCTCCTCTTTAGAAAATAGCACTTAAACATGTCACACGAGCAAACGAATGGCAACGCGATACCGTGTTCGAAAGCTGTCATTATTTCACTCGGTCCTCTCCATTGTGCCCGGTTTCGAGCGGCGCGGCGCAGCGCGGCGGCGTCGTTGATCCATTCGAAAGGAAATAACACGTCTAGATTGATCATTTAGCGAACGGTTCGCGGGTGAATGGCAGAAACATCTTCGTGCGCTCGTTCCCCGCAATTTTCGCTGCTCGTATATTCACCGCTAAATTATTATACCTCCGAGCGGTATGTATTCATTACGGCTACTATGTAAGTGCGTTCCCGTGGCGATTGGCAACCGTTGACTCCATTTTTCTTTTTTCCTTTTGCTCCTTTTTTGCTCCCCGTTAGGCTCTTTACAAGTGCCATTCTCACGCGAGCACCGGCACACGGACGCGAACCCAAGAGAACCCACGTGGAAAACTGGCATTATCAACGTGCATGCTCGCTCTGTCTGGTTTGCTCGCGAAACGGAACAGTTTAGCACGATTCCACCGTTCAATTCTATGTGGAACGTATCCTACGCGAAACGAGCCGCTTCCGCTCTTAATTGATACCTTTATCAGGCCGGTTCTTTCATACCGCGTGCACCACATCAACTCGTACTTTGCAAAATTGCGCCTGTCGTCACGATTCGAAACGTTTTCCAAGATGCGCTTGCTGTTTAATTATTCATTTCATCGGGTTAGCATCGCAAACGCCATTGTTAAACCTTTGCATTCGAAGCTATATTAACTACAAGATCATTTGGACACGTGAGATTGAGCCTCCAGGAAAATCCGACGCGTTTAACACTAAACCTACCGAGCACTAAAAATCGCTACTACGTGTTGCCATATGAAATTGACAATAAATATTTTATTTATATCGATCGTAAATTCTTGATAAAAACTGTATTAATGTTATCAGCGCACGGGTTCGATCAATTGTTAATGACTAACAGCAAATTTGCAACATATTAAACTTCGACGTTTCGGTGTTATTTCAGACCATTTTCAAGAAAACAATTGCGTCTGTCAAATAATAGAATGTATATTAATGGACAATAATTGTAGAATAGAAAATCTGGAAACGGTTTGACCGGTGATGGTTCAGTGTTAACATGAATTTCTCAGTTACAAATTGGTGAAAATTGAAAAAAAAATACGGATTTCGTATTGAACTTTAAGAACTACCATTTATCTCCAAATTAGTTAATATTTTTAGTTGGGGCGCGTCCTAGGTGGAAAAAATGAAAAGCAATCTTCCGATTCGGATGAGACTTCGCCGAAGCGATCCATCGAAAAGAGAGGATCAAGAGCGCGGTCTGATAGTCACGCGCGACCAGTCTTCGATGCTCGGTAAAAAATAAAGAGAAGAGCTAGAAATGATAACACATGTTCGCGGATGATCCGTCGAGGAGGATCGCGCGGCGATCGAAGCCGCGTTCCCCGAGGATCTATGTATTCATTACGAGGTAACACGTAGGGGCGTGTGCGTCTAATGATGCGGAACGGTTCGGTCGGCTTGACAGCGGGTTGGCAGCGAGTGTGTTTGCGCGGCATTAGCATCGCTGGCAGTGGTTGGCGAGCGTGATTAGAAATGCGGACAAGGCGCGTACGGTGGTCGAGGACTATCGTTTCGAGCCGGGGCGACCACCTCGTTTCCTCTGTTCGGTCGCGTTTCTTTTTTCTTTTTTTTCTTCTTCTTCGGTCTCCGCCGCGTACGAGATCTCGGCCGGCTCAATATGGTGGTGATTAAACCGCGAGACGTTTGATAGCCCGGCCACTTAACAGTTTCCGTGACTTCGTAATTACGCGCGGCCCGACCGGGGCCCCGTTGTAACGGTCGGTCGTTAAGGGAAATTAAGGAGCTCTCGGCACACTCGTACTTAGAGGATGTTTATTGCCGGCCGCTCGCCACTCGTAAATATTCGGGGCACCGCGGTCGCGATTCGTAATTAGGGGCCCCGCGGAAAGTCCGCCTCGAAATCGTACGCCCCAAGGTGACTCGACCCGGTCGGGTCGGGTCGGATCGGGTTCGGACCGGGTCGGGTCGTTCGTTTGTTTTATACGCTCCACGCCTTCTATTGTACTTCCGTTTATTTCGGGGCGGGCGCGAACTCCGAATGGCGGATGATTCCTGGGAAGCCGATGGAGATGACGGCTCGAGAGTTCGGCGGAGATTGTTTACTGGCCAGCGAACGGTTCGCCAAATTGGAGCCGCGAATGAGTTACCGAGACACCGCGGAACAATCGGATTTTATGACAAGGTGCTGTTCTTTCCGGAGCGTTCAGACGATTAGGAGTGTTCGATTTCGTGGCAGAATGATTTTTAGTATTTATTATTATTTATGTCAGTCCCTTTATTCACGAAGTAGTGTCTTCGTAAAATTTCAGGCTTCAGAACTGAGGAGACTGTAGCAAAGAAAGTCACCGAAGGTAATTCTGATCTAAATGAGCAAGTAGAAGCAGTCAACGAATTTCCATCATTTTTTAGAGACTATTTATTAGTGTGTATAGATTAACTTTGACTGATATCGATGAATTTTCAATAAAATTCGTTTTCGTTTTTTTTTGGTTTCAAAAAAATTAGTAATATCGTCGTGAAACATTAAATTAAAGAAGATTCCGCTCGAACCAAGACTCCCTAATGCCCGAACCTCCAAGTAGAGGGCAGCACCAACAAGAGCGCCGAAGACTATAGTCAGACCGAAAAGAAAACAGTGAGATCCTAACAGCTGCGTCTCTGTAGGGACACGATAGAACCTTTTATTCTTTCACATCCCTGCGACGCCCTCTCTCGCTGTATCGACATCGTTTATTATAATCCGATTCGGGATTAATAGCCAGGGGATCAAAGCCTAGCTTTATAAACTTTTAAGCGAACAAAGAAATGAGATAAACACCGTCCTTTCTTTTATTATTAGAAGCCTCTGTTCGCTGTGCAAGGGTGCAATTATTGTTAACTTTCTTATTCTCTTTCGAAGGGCCCGGAAGCAAATGAAAGACAATTGCACATTGCGATCCCGTTAACTCGTTAACCACTGCATCGTTGATCTAAGAGTAGGTAGTAACAAAATTCGTATCTACAAAATTAATTCTTATGTACAGGTTGTGATAAATTTTTTCATTGATTGACAAGTTTTAATTTTGAAAAATTTCTATTCCCGATTCGGCGGCTGACAATTTTTATTTCGCATAAAAAACCGCCGTTCCTCAAATATCTGTAGAAAACGTTTGTGGATCGCTTTGTAGATCAGTGAATCCCGGAACGGTCCAAAATGGAGTCTCGAAATTACGAAACGGATAAAAAGCCACTCCCCTCGGGCGTCTTATATTTCGTATATTAGGAATGGCCGCCGCGCCGCAGCGGTTCACCCCATATAATTTCAAGGGAACCCATGGAGCCGGCTGAGCTCGATGGTACTTCACGGATTCGTAAAATCACCGGTTGTTTCGCTCTCGTGAAATCGGGGGTGGAGCGTTTCGAGACCCTACCGACGAAAAACATATTTTCCCTCGGAGCAGCTCTCGACAGTGTTTTTCGACTGGCGTCGAAAACATTTCCCACGTTGAAACCGTCCCGAGAAAAATTTCGTACGCGATGAAAACAGCACAGTGTTTCATGCGTCGAAGATGCTCGTTCATCGAAACGGTCGCAAAGTATGGAGCAAAGTATGCCGACGATTATCGTGTCACGGTCGACGCGACGCGACGCAATCGCACGGCTCTTTCTTTTTAATCGAATTAAAACTCGCCGGAAGAGGACTTCGTCGGCCGAGAAAATGATCGAAAGGTTGTTAATGGCGGCCGGTTCTCTTCTCTCTCTCTCTCTGTCTCGTTGAGCCACGGTTTTCGTTAATTCTTCATTTATAATTTCATTACCACCCTGGCCCCGCAAACCCGGCTTCTCCGCTTCATTTCGGGGCCGCGCGATCGGAAGATCGCAATCTTTCCCGTAATTAATTGGAAATACCGAGATGGCGATAAGCCGGCAATTTATCTCGCGGCGGCCGGCGAATTGAATTCTCTCGCGGCCGCGGTGCATTAATATTAATTAGCGACTAACGCGCAGTGCCATCTGAAACTGTAACGCCGACGGTAACGCTTCAATTTACGGGGAAACCGTTCGCGTTCGCTTTGTCGACCTTCTGCGAATCCTTCGCGCGATTTACACCGACTCCGGAGAACCGGCTGCGAAACAACGTTCCTCAATTAACAAATGCACATTTCCAATCGGGTTTTCATTTTGGCGGAGATGTTCGCAGTTTACGTTGGGAATGTATTTTATTCTTTTCAATTGTTCTTGTTGCTGTATCCACTAAAAAGGCTTCAGGTATGGGCTTTTAAAAATTATGAATTACGATAGGTAATGCAGGTTAATATGCTTAATTGAAAATAATATAATAGTATCTTTGGATTCTTCTTTTCACTGTTTTAAATTGGACCAACTCATTTTTCTCGTGACGAAAGTTGCTATAAAGAAGACTCGGTGCACAGCGCGATTAGATGTGAATTTGACGGATCGATCGCGCTCGGAGCCGATGAACCAATGGTCGAAACAATACGCCTCGTAAACGAGAGATCCCGGAGTGTGGAGGAGAGAGAGAGAGAGAGAGAGAGAAGAGAGTGGTCGGAAAATTGGTGTTCGGTGGATCTGAAAGTAGAGGCTTCCGTCGGTGTAATTGTTTCGTAGGATCGTTCAGACTGCAGGCTGGCTTGCTCGAACACGGCCACCTAGGTCGCTCGGTTGGCCGGCTAGCACTCAAAGCGCCTTTAGGCCCCGGTGCCGGTATAATGGCGCCCGTTTGTCAAAACACGTCAAAACACAATCCTGGCCACGAAATCCTCTTTGGCCGGCCAGTCACGCCCCGCGATGCATCACCTTCTTCTTCCTCTCCAGCAGCCTTCTCTCCTCTCTCTCTCTCTCTCTCTCTCTCTGTCCCTGGATCGTTTCGAAGGTTCAGGTAGAGATAGAGAGCCTCGAAGGGGAGAGCACACGGCTGGCTGGCTGGCTGGCTAGCTGTTGGCGCAGCTCTCTCGCAGAGAGCTGCCAGTTTGTTGCCGAGTCACCGAGCCAACATTACTCTCCTTCGAATTTGGAAAGCGGAGATTGTTGCCACGATCGATTCCGCTCTCCTCTTTTTTGCCGGGAACGCTGTTCGCGCGACTGCGGCCGCCGCGCTTTCACGGAAACAGGGTGGCTCCTCGCCACGCTAATTCCGGAAACGTGCACTGCCGAATGATCTCTCGGATGCTCGCTCTGCTGGATACCCATCCGGCGAACACTGTATCCTTTGATGACCGACGCACCGTTCAGTGGAAAACCTACCGAGCCTTCCAAGTAGCCGGTACGTGTCGACTTATAAAAATAACAGGATTAACCCTTAAGTGGGCGCGCCTATTTTTGTTGCATAACTGGGCGCGCGGAGGACTTTGTGCACCATCCTTTAAAACTACGTATATCACTGTTCATTATCAGTTTCTTATGAAATTTTATGTCAAATAAATAACACGTCCATAACTTTAACCCTTTGCGGACGAATGTCGGCAGATAACCGACAAAACATTTTTTGAAAACAAATTTTTTTTAATTTGAATAAAAGTTATAACGCAAATAGAATAAGTTTTAATTATTATAACGCAAACGTTCAACGTTCAAATTTTCTCAACTGCGCGCACCAATACTTCTCGTCCACAGCGACGCACTTTCGTCGGATGACTCCGTCCGCAAAGGATTAAAGAACCTAAGGATAACTGAAAACCATATCGGCTCTAGTGGGATGACACTACAGTCGTAGGTTATGTAGAGGTGTGCCAATCGTAACTAGCAGAAATAAAAATTATACTACATTAAACTACAAACGGAGCACTCAGTGGTACTGCGCGCCCACTTAAGGGTTAAATTTCTTTGAACTTTGCGCAGTTCGTATTATAATTTCCATTCTATCCAATATATTCATTTAATCGTTTATTATTTCAAGAAAACGTCTTTATAATTTCAGTAACTGCGAACTAAGAAATCTAGAACCGGCGGTGGTTAGGGATAATGTTCAACTTGTCGCGGAAGTTGAATAAATTTGATAATTCAACCATAGAATCAACCATAGTCTTAAGAATGTGTAAAAATTTCAAACTCGTATTTTAGTAGAATATTTTTCAGACAAATGATGATTCCACGCTCGTAGAACTCGACAAGAAGAGGCGTGTCGAACTAAAATTGTAGTAACAGTGGGTTTACGGTTGGTTCTTTGCGAGGTCTAGCCCGCCGATGTTCCCAGATGATGTAGATTAGCCTAGGGACGTGTTAATAGGGGTTTCACGGTGGTCTACGATCGTAGAACGCCACCCGGGCTGCGTGATACCAGTCTTCGGAGACTTTTTCCCGGCGTCGGTCTCGGCCGCGAATCACGCGGCAAAACGGCCCGGCAGAGATCCTGGGACTTTATTTATGCAACGACACTCGCGTGTCCTCTTATCGGCCGATTAGGAGGAGCGTTATTAGGTGACAGAGAGATCGCGTGGTGTGGAACACCACGGCGCGGGTAGCCGAGAACCACGGTAATGGGGAACGGTCACGTCAACCGTGGAAACTCCCCGGCTTCTCGAGGCTCCTGGCTCTGCCGGGGATGGATTGCTTTGTAGCCGATGATAAAGGAGTAACAAGTCCGATGGAACGTCGACCGGAGACGGTGCAAATTGTCTGGGTAAATTAGAGACTCGCCCGGGAACGGAATTTCAAAGCTTGAAGGGACTTTAGAGAGTGCCTTCGCCCTCTGCTGATCCGCCGAGGCTTCTCCGGCAACCAGCGAAATCCGATTTAATCAACTGATAATAAACGCGGATTTATAGGCAACTTTTCCTCGCAAAAAGCAAGTCGGATCAAGCAGAATCCTGTTTCAGCGGTACCAGCCTTAACGAATGAGAAATGACTGAGGATTCTACTTCAATTCTAGTGATTGTTGGCAATTCAATAAATGGAAATCCACAGTGCGATAACTTCCTGTGTTTATCGGTACAATTCCATTAAATTTCTCAACATTTTCGACCTCGAATCTACCTCAGCATCCTCAAATGACAACCTCATTAATTTCCGCGTCTCCATTCTGAAAATTTTCCAATAACTATGATCTTCTCTTAGATCTCTGGTTCTCATTGTCGGAAACGCTCCAGAAATGGATCCACGGCAGAGGGATGAGAGACAGCGTTGTCAGAGCAGCCATAACTCCCAGGCTCCCCGTGAGTTTTTCTGTTGTCGCGATAAAATCCCAGACGGGCAGCGATCGGTGGAAAAGAGGCGCAAGAAAGGGTCGTCGAATGCAGCGGACGAAGTGCCAGCAGCGCAATCGATAAGCGGCGCGCGGCGAGGCGCACACGATGCACCGATGCGCGTCTAGAGCCCTCTCTGCACGTGCGTGCAGCAGCGAGCTTAATGCTCCGCGAGCAATCTCGGCCTGGTTTTTATCATCGGATCGCCGACTGGCTTTCTCGCGTAATAACACGGCGCACAATCAACCGGCCCGCTTGATTAGAGGAGGCGGAAGTGCGTGGAAGCCGGCCTTAAATCGTTCGCAAATCGACGAGCTATCGATTACCGTCAATCTGCGATGGCTCGACCAGCGGTCGGGATTGTTTTCCGAAAAATTGAAAAAAAAACAAGTTCCGTGCGAGAGAAAAATTTGCAAGTCCGTTCTCTAAACAGTGAAACTGCTAAATTTCGCGAGAAGAACGGAGAATTTTTTGTATAATCTGTGTATAGAATTTTTTGGTGATTGTACTGCAGACCCGTTCCGCGAGGGAGGACATTTTTCGACGATAAAACTCTCCCCTCCACCCACGCCACGATAGAGCGATAAACCGAGAAAGAAACGGTGTCCGCGGGCAGCATCTCTAATCGGTTCCCGGTAGCCCTTGAAGTGGCCGTTTCTTAATTGAAGCCACAGAAGCCACGGATCGTAAAATCGCCGGTGTAGAACAGGATACCGTTTTTAGGATCGCAATCTCTGCCATGTAGCGATCCTCGTTACGAGAAAACCTGGCTGTGGGAAAGCAGGAAACGGCCAGATCGACGGGGCTTATGGGTTCCCCGAACTTCAACCGTGGAACCGGTTCGCGATCGGTCGTCAACGATCGCGCGAACATTTCCCGACGAGTGTCGAATCAGGGAATAATTAGCGGCGTTTTTTATCGAGCTCCTCACCGTCGTGATTCAATTTTCCTTGAATATGTGACGAAAAGTCCATAAACTTTTTTCTACGCGTTATCGCGTACCGGCCAGAGATCAGATAAACAGCGCAATAGAAGATCAGGGGACAAGGTCCTGTTTATTTATGACCACAACATTGTAGCTCGAGGAAGGCAGCGGTCTCGTTCTTGCGAAGCTCGCCGCGCAGGGATCGTCCCGTGCATTATGAAGCATCGCGGCGGAGCGTTCGCCATTTTCGCTGAAAAGTCTCGCTTAATAAACAGAGCCGTTCGCAGAAAAAGACCGCGAGGACCGCGAAAGGAATGGCTCGCGAAGCGTGGCGAGCCGGGAAAAAAGGGATCGCGCGTGTCTGTCAGAATAAGTCCGTTTAAGGGTTTAATCTCCGAACCGATCGGCGGAATTACGTTGCCGGCTGTCGGGAGGAACGGGCCCGGTCAGCGGAGGAGCTGTTCGTCCAAGAAAAACCGGTAAGTGAAACGTACCACCGTGATTTACGATCGGCCGTTCATCTGCCCCGGCCATCGTTCATCGGGGGCCCTCCCGGATTTACATTTTATCGCGCGGCGATTCATCCGCCTTCCGCGGACGCTCGATCCAACGGAAATCCTTGATCAACGACGGGGGGGTAGGGAGGGGGACATCTGGCGATGGGGGCTGTACGATTCGCTATGGAAGATCGCCCGAGACCCATCTGCTGCCCGTCGAATGACGAATGTGCCCCCGAGGATCGGGGAATCGAAGACCCACAATGACGATCCGCGCAAACGGTATCTTGTTCTGGACATTCGGCGGGGACAACGTGAGAAGTATGGGGCCCTGACTGGGACCGGAGAGGGCCCTAATTGGGCAGAGACATTGTGTATTATTGCTTCGCTTTGAGACACAAGTTTTTACTTGGTTATCTCGCATCGATTTGCCTTGAGTCGCGGTGGATGAAAACGAGGTTTGCGATTTTTTTTCTCACTGACGACCAACCAGTTCGTGTTGAAATATTCAGGACAGTCTGGCTCGTATGCGAGGAGCGTGGCCCGATGTTTTCGTTGTAAAATACGTGACAGAAAAATAGAATGAGACCTCGATACGAATAAAAAGATTGAACCCACATTTCAGCAGGAAAGCGTGCAAGAGAGAGAGACAGACCGAAAATTTGCAGCGCTATCGAGCGGTCGGTTGGCTGGAATCGGTATCTCCGGGCAGACAGCGATCAGGATCGCTCGTGCAACGAACCGGGCGCGACATGCGCGGGCGGTATTTAGCAAATCCGGCAATTAAAAGCGCCACAAATTCCGGGGCGAAGAGCGTGGGACACGCTCTCTGCTCGTCCCGGGGGAGATGTCCGGCTGTGCACGTAAATTAGCGTGTTTAATTTTTGCCCGTGCAAACACGCGCGCGCCCGTAATCAGCCGTACTCGCGTGTGCATAAATACGCTCGCGGATATACTCCCATAAATTGACACGTACGGGAACACGCGGACGCGTTCGAAAACAGTTGTGCACGAGCGCGCATAACGTACACAACGACCGTGGTGGTACGATTGTACGTATAGGCGTTCGCGCGCTGCTGCCGGTGTATGCTATGTGTGGGTACGGCTATGTAGAAAGGACTGGTTCGGCTCGGCAGGTAATTATAACCCGTAACGATCGGTCCATCAAATCCGATCACCTGGACGCCATGGAGAGGCTCGGTGTGTGGGTGACCAACACCGGCGAACCCGGCAACCATAACGCTGCGGCAACGCCGACGTTGCCAAAGCCACGACTAAATGAAGCTTTTACGCACGCCTTTGGATTGAGTTTGTTATGGGATAAACGCTTGCTTGCTTGCTCGCATCGCGCCGCTCCGCGTTAGGCATACGTTCGAAGGCCAGCCATCGCTCGCTCATAATCGCTCCTCGAGCGTGGATGCGCCACTTACACCGGCGAATCGGGATCCTCTTTGTTCATCCTGAACTGCCTCCCGCCCCGGGATCTCCGCTGGAACTAGGCTCGTGGAATTTTACCGAGAGATCGGTCGCCTCCCCTAGCCTGCGTCCGAAGACTTTCATTTTTTCGGATCAGCTGGCCCGATTTTCATTGGTTCGGTGACACACTCGATGAAGATCGTCAGCTGACGAACGTCGACGAAAGATGAAATTACAGTCAATTACAAAAAACAAAAAAAAAATAAGAAGAAATAGGAAGATGAATTAAAAAATCACCCTACAAACTCTGATCACGCCATGGATGTCTATTGTCGGAGCATCGAGACCGCCCTCGATCAAAACTAATACGAAAGACGCAGGGACGAGGGTGTTCGTCGATAAGCGACATTATAACCCTCCACCCCTAAGCTCGGTACATCCCACAGCGTCCATGAATTCGCCTAAGCTCATCCTGTAATAGGGTAACAAGTTAGCCATGTCTGCGACGTGGAGCGGAGGGGTGTGTCGCGACAGATGTTCCAATCCAGCCACCGAGGGGATAATTGAGTATTGTAAGGCGACAACAAAATCAAATTTCGGTCTGTGTACACACATTAGCGTCGCAAGGCTCGTCGCCTCCCTTTTCACGGCCGCCAAATGGGCGACAGAATTTTGTCGGACCCTCGGACAGAGCTTTCGTTGGGGACACGCGCAATGAACGAGCGATAAATAATATCGATAAATGGCGACAATGGGTGCCCGGTGAGTTTATGCACCGAGTTCGCGGACCTGGAAACATTCGATCCGACCGCCATCTTGCGAATGAATGCTCTTCTTGCGAAATTAGAAAATTCAGCGTTTCCGAAGCTGCGATTATTTTTACAAATGTTACGATTTCGGCTAAGCGGTGGTGAATTATAAAATCGTAATCGTCATTATTATAAATTAAACTAATCCTGACGGTAGCTCGAATAGACGGAGTTCTGCCGCCCAGCCGAAATGACTCTCGTCGGACTAGAAGCCGATGAAAAAGTCCGAAAAAATGGATCTCTGAAAATCCGAGGGACCAGGACGTGATTAGCGCGATTTCGAGGGGCAAGTGTGGTGTAATAGGCGCTCGGAAACTTTTGATCGTTAGTGTATACGCACCCATACCGTGTCACGGTCCGTGTCTGTGCCCGGAGGGGCCCTCGGGGCCCAGCAGGGCCTGTTCGCCTCCACCCTTCCCCGAATCCCCACCATTCTGCCGGCCGACCTCACATACACCTTCTGCTCCCCTTCCGCCGTCCTCTTTTTATCCGGTCGCCCGGTATACCAGGGGAAACATGGCCGCATGCCTCCTCACATGGGCCCAAACAATGGCGGATACACGCGGGCCCCCGGCCTGTTGTTTGCCCGCTCGTGTTTCGATGAAGTAGGGGCCCCGACCACATAATACCAGGGATCTTTTTCTGGGCGCCTCCTTTTTGCTCGTTCCCCGGGTAGACTCCGGACTATCCTCTGTTTTTGGCGTCTCTGTTTCTCCCGGCGCGTTGTTCGCGATTTCTTTGTTTCCTTCTGGAACGCTGATGCTGCTGCTGCTGCCGATGTTGCTGCTACCTCGACTCTGGGGCCCTCGGCTCTGTCTCTATCTGTTTTTGGATCCTGGCCCCCACTGCAAATGGAATGTACAACTGTATACGCAAAGTGATAGTACGGATACCTCAACTCGGTTTCATGCGGCACCCGTTTTGGCTGTACCGAATAGATTTTTAGTAATTCGATACGTGGCCGCCATTGTTTCCTCTCTGCCACTTCGTACGATTTCTGCATCGTCTGCAATGTTCTTTTTCTTTCTTGCACTTTGACCCCCTCTCTTAGCTACCTTATTATTTCCGAACGCTTCCTTCGAATCTTCCAGTTCTTTTTTCACCCCTTTCCTTAGCTACCTGCTTATCCCCAGGTGTCTACTTCCGATCTTCCGCAACGTTTCTCTCATTAATTCTGACCACTTTTCTCAGTAAACTTGTTATTTCCGAACATTCGCATTAAATCATCCTGGCCTCTTCATCCCCTATAATGTTTTCTTCCATCAATTCTGACCGCTTCTCTTAGCTACCTTGTTATCCCAGAGATATCTACTTTGCATCTTCCAATTCCTCATCCTCCTCGATGCTCTTTCGCTTGCATTTTGATCGATTGTTTTATCTACTTTATTATTTCTCGATGTCTACATCGCTCCTCCAGTCCTTCATCCTCCACAATGTTTTATTCATTAATTCTAACCGCGCTTCTCTCAGCTACCTTATTATTTCCGGATGTCCATTTCAAATCTCCCGCTACGCTAGTCCTCCGTGTCTCAACTATGTTTCCGGTATTCTACGACCAACCATCGTTACCGTGTACTTCCCCCCGAATTCTTCCAACAACTTCCCGCGTCTACCCCCGGTGCTCCGTCCTCTTTCTTTTTTGCTCGCTGGCAGTCCGTCTCGGGAGCCTGTCTTTTTGCCGTCCGGTTCGCGCGCCACGCCGGACGTATTCTTTCGCGTTCGGTCGCCTCTCTGTTTTGATCCGCCTTTGTGCCCCTTCTCGTCTTTTGTTGGCCCCCTTTCACACGGCGCGCACGGTTGTCTCTCGCGTCCTGCCCCTCCGAGACACCGAGACGACTCCGAAGCCCAGGAGAGCTGAATGAAGAGCTCCGTGATCTGGTTATCCTTCTGCGATCTTCATCGACTGCCAGGATCGACGTGCTCCGAATTTCGCTCCGCGCAACCGGCTCCTTTCGGTGCGTTATTTTTTAGCCGACCACATCCTGCTGCTCGCGGACGATTCAACGCCACGAAAACCTCCCGACGAATATCGCGCGGGACGCCAAATTCACGCGATTCCCACGTTGCCTCTGCTCCGCTCCTTTTGCCTATGATCTGTCGAAAGAAATATTATCCCAAGACACACCGGAGCCCATTCCATCTAGGATAGGTCTTCGCTAGCCGGATCTATCGAAATGTTGGGTCTCTTAGACCGAATAGAGCGTTTCAAGCAGAAAATGTTCATTCTTCATGTAGATCCGCGTATTGACAAATTTCATCAGGGTCCCAGCGCCTGCTGTACAACATGAAACGTCTGCAACGTGGAAGGACTTCGAGTCCCAGCGATTGAAACAGTATTCGGCTCGCGCATGGTCGCCGGGCTCTCCGTATGGATCAGATAATGGCGGACAGCCAGCTCGGGCTGCGTCTACCAGTTGGCGTTCGTACGAGGCAGAACCTGGGTCATATAAATGAGTCGACTCCTCTCCTCTCCTTCTTCGCTCCGTCACGCTCTTTGTGTTCGCGTTGTTGTTCCCCTTTCGGATTCACGGGGTGCGCGGCACTCTTTCGAGAGTTCGATTAAGTGAGACGTGGTGGTCGCGCAGCCCCCGAGAGAGCCGAGAGAGTAGCTTCGAGGAATCGTACGTGTTAAACGGGTTCACGGTTGAGGCCGTGTAATCGAGACGTTTCGTGCAATCTTCTGAACTGGCTTTTACGAGCGCCGATCATTTCGAGGCCCAGCCCTGCCGGAGCCCTTTTCCCTTTCACCCCTTCTCCTGCCTCTCTTTCTCTCTCTCTCTCTCTCATTTATCACTGCCGGTAATTTGCGGAATTGTAAACCGTCTGGGATACTCGCCCCGAGCCTAATCAAAGAGACCAGAGCCAGCCTAAGTGGCTCCTAAATCGACAAACCTAAACCCCCCCGAGCCGCTATGTGGGTTCTACTGTCGCGATACCAATTGTACACCTTCGTTACGAGCTTTCGGACAACTGTCAGCTGAAAGAAACGCGCGCAATGTCTTTTAGAAGTCTCCACGCGAATCGCGACAAGACTCTGCCACTTGTAAATCAAACGTTAATCGGTTGTATCAGCTTGAACACCCTCAGCGACACCATGAGACTTCCGGCCATTCCCCCGGTGGCACGTAGACCGACAGGAGGATCGCTTAAATCATTAATAATTGATTAAACGAAACCTTTAACGAGGCTCGTAGAGGGTTACGCTCCGTACCGCGAACCATGAACACACGGGGAACAGGTGTGATCACTTGACGCGGAAACGTAATCGCGCCAACAACAGCCACTGGCCGGCGCGAAACGGGCATCGCGTTCATCGGCAGACAGTCATCAACATCACTTTTGCCCGCTCATTATCTCCACGAAATTGCTAACCAGACGCGATGAAGTCCGTGATACGCAGCGGCGCGTTTAATTGATTACAATCGGAGGAACACCGGGGCCGCGCCGCGCCGCGCCGATACGATACGAACTCTCTGAATCGTCGGTTAATGAGATAATGACAGGTGCAGCATCGGTGGTTTATTAACAGCCGGATAAGATCGCGGCCGGGTAACACTTGTCCGTGTCACGCGACAACGCGTACGCACACCAGACGCGACGCACACGCGTGACAGGACAGCGTAATTTAGACGAGGACCTGCTCGGCAACGACAAAACGCGCGCCCCGTTCGCCGCGATATTTTCCATCAGCGTAATCGCGCGCTTTCAACGTTCGAGGTCCGTCGATATCGCCGAATTCTAATTCCTTGTCCGGTGCTCTAAACGCGCATCGATGGAAAATCATTTTTAATGCACCGGAATCAAAACGTAAAACGATTATCGATGTATGCCAATTTACGATGGAACGTTAAAAATAATGAAAATTGAGAAATAAATAATTCCAAATAAATCGACTCCGTGCAAACACGTTGAAAAAAAACATATATGCAAAATCGACGATCCTCGTACGTTATATTAATATTATAGCTGTCACGATTTTAATATCGCCGGTAATATACAGGGGGGGAAATAATGACTACGAGGTGGCGATATAAATATACAATAAATATCGTGTGGCGCTTCGGAGAAACAATATTCCCGCCCTGGACGGTATCAGGATTTATAATCCCCGCCGCGGGATCGTTTGACAAAATATTTCGTCTAGCACGCGTGTTACCGGGCCCGTGAAAGGGCCCTCTTTTATCACGGGCCCCGGGTGAGAAATGGGGAAAATATACACCGCGGGATACTCGACCGATTTCTGTACACGGCGCGCGATGGACACGCTCGTCCTTAATTTTTAAGTTTAATCTGGATTGATGGTTACTTTATGCACCGACTCGGTCGCTATTTATACGAGACGAACGTTTACGTCGTTTTATGCAGGCCCCGACGAGGCACAAAATGGCCGGCCCTCGGCAGGCGTGAGGACGTTCTCGACGGGCGACTGTCGGTTTTAATAATTTATTCGCGGATCGCGGGCCTAACTGAAATATCACCTTGTTACGGCCCGACGTGGTTGTGCCTTTATAACACGCTTTTCGGCAGAGAAATTGCTTGGACCGGGGGAATGCGAATTTGAGAAAAAGGATCAAAGTGTTTCAGTCATCTGCGATCGTTCTTACACGGCGAATAGATCTTCGTGCAATTATGGTTTGTGGAAAATTTTCAAAAAATGCCGGAACGTAAAATTCCACTTGAATTTATTCCAGATCCATTTATAGAAGCTAGTCGCCACCTCGTCATTACGTTTGCCCCTCCATCTTTCCGGCGATATTAAGCGTAAAATCGTGACACCTACAGTTTTAATATATGTATACATCGAGGGGGCAGCACGCCGGCCATTTTATTGGCCGGGCCCCTGGAGGGGGGAGAGGGGAACATGAATTTTTCCCTTGGCCACGGGGCCCGGTGCCTTCTCTCGCGCACGGCCCCCTCGTGCGAGCCCTCATCAAGCTTTAGTTCCTACTTAACTCCGGTTATATATGTAAACGCGACCGAATCGTTAACCATCTTTACCTGCATTTTCTACGGCCCACGGGACCACGGAGAAACTCCCCGGCCCGTGGAATGTGGCCGGATCGTCGTTAAATAGCCTGTGAAGATCGTAATTCTCCGGCCGGGTGTCTGTCTCGCTCTTTCTTTCTATCTTTCTTTCTCTCTTACGGTTGCTCCTCCCGTTTCGTTGTTCCTCGAAAAAGAACACTGTCGCCGGAAACGGCCCCAGCTATCTCATTGACGAACTATCCCCCGCGCGGCTCTATCGCCGTCAAACCTACGAATAATCGGCCGTGTCAAGGGGCCTGTAATCTTGGTGCATGATGGATCGCTCCGAAACTTGCTAACCTACTTCCATGTACGTGGACACGTGGGGATTAGGCCACTTGCGCTACCTAATTCGGAGCCTGGCTTCGGGCCGCAAAGTTCAGAGCTGGAGTTACTCGCAATTGATAGTTTAAAAAAAATGTATGATTCGACACGTTTGCTAAACACAGATTCGCGACGGGTTGTGCATTTAAATGTGTTCCGTTTTTAGAAAGCAAACTGGAATAATTGATTTCACTTTGAATTTCGGAATGTTTTTTCCTGCGCACAAGATTCTCCGAAACGATTAATATGTTTGATTTCGTGAGATTTTTGAAAATTTCGAACCCTTCGCTCTCAGCCATTGTGCATGTATTACAGATTTGGGTTTTCGATGATTGTCCAGCGGCGAGGATGTTCCAGCGTTTAAAATAGAAGATCGGCATCTCGATCGTTGCCAATCATCGGCAACTGGTTCCCGGGTATCGTCGACAGAGTATCACCGGTGTTCACTGGAGTAATCGAATCGACGAGTGGCCGAGGAGAAACAAAACCTAATCGAGGAAGTATCGTCGACAGGCTCGTGCGCTCGGAACGAGCGGAAGACGGATGATCGTTCGCCAGTTCCAGATTCCCTGATCGATCGTGACGAGCGGCTATCATAATCGATAATGCCCTGCTGGCAGACAAGCAGCGTCGAATGGCGATGATCGTTATTCATTTTCCTCGCGGCTCGACAGCAACGAGCATCGTCATCGCGCCGTCATTTGCGAGCATCTTTCTCGCGAGCACGGCTTTTTCTCTCTTTTCAAGTAGATCCTTCTTTCCTCTGTTATTCGCTCGGCGCGTCGCGCTCCCGCTAGCGTCGTGCTCCACCCCATGGTTCCCCATTACTTTCTCATTTTCTGGGAAGAATGGACAGCCGAACGCACCACGCTTCCGGGACCCGCTCCCAGCGATTTCCGATTCGTCATATGCTACGTCCGCGTCTGGCCTCGTGTTCGCTGCACGCGAGCGTGATGCACCGTGCAGCGTCGCGATGCACCGTGCAGCATCGCGATGCGCGCCGTGGTCGTCTTCTCGCCGGCCGTGAAATCGATGAGGAACAGTCCTTCGGTGGTGGGAGTTGATGGGCTCGAGGAACTGTTTTCCCAGGAGTCCGTTCGACAAGTACTTGGTTTCAACAGCGGATTGTGCATCGAAGTGTACATACACGTTTCTTGAAATCTTTCAGATCTTTGCTGTGCAAATTAAGTAAACAAGTTTGTACAGATGTTCTCAATTTTGTTGGATATCATAAGTTTTATCTGATTTATGTGTAAAAAATGTACTCTCTTTAACCAACAACTGTACCTCGTGCTTCAAACCGTCGCCATTTTGTTATTTTTTCAACCGAAGAAACAAGCGTTTATTAATAAACTCATGCAGCAATAAATTCTTGCTGACACTGTATTTGTTCAATTAATAAATGCGATCTTATTGAGCACCAAAAAGCTGTTGTAATTTAAATGCAGCGTGTAAATTCAGCAAATCCATTTGTTGCAACGACAATTCAACACGTCTTGGCAACATCGATCACACGTAGACGTATTAACATATTGGATCAACAATCGATCGAGCATCAATAACAAGACAGATCGACTAATCGAAATAAGAGAACGCTTTGCCACTATCCGTAGCAGCCGCCGTGTTTGATCAATCGCGATCGCCGTAACACTCCGGCCAACGATCTAGCAATCATAGTACACGCATAGCGCATTATATCAAACCAGTAGGACCAGAACTGGTTGATGCATCGCGCGGAAATCGGCGCGATGGCTTCGCATAAAGCGCAGCGCCGCGAACAACCATAATGTAAACTAGTGTGCGAGCTGCAAAAGCAACGAGAGCTGCAAAACCGAGAGGATCCATTTGCTGGGCGACAGTGCGGAGAAACAAGTTCATCCCACGATACGGCGAGACAATGCTATGTTCGTTATTGTAAATGCAATCAATTCGATCGGTGACGCCCACCGGCTGTGTCGCAACCATGGATGCGATCGCAGAAAAACTCATTATTATTGCACTTGCTGATCGTTAACTTGCCATTCATTGCAGGGCATTCAATTTATTCAGATCCTGCACTGATTTCACTAAAAAATTATTAATTGCACTTTCTATAGCTTTCTATAGCTTCAATAATTTTGAAATGAGTGAAATGTTTCAGAATAGTTATGTCAATTTTCTACTACTCATTTCTCTAATAAATGTATGGAAGACAGTCACAAAAATGAGTAGCAGAAAATTGAAATGGCTGAGACGTTTCAGAAAATTTGTTTAAATTCTAATAAATGCATAAAGTCTGCAGTCTACTAACCACACCCGTCACTATAAAGTCTTAAAAAGCGTCCGGCATTGTTCACACATCTCCCAAAAATCGTACATCTCCATCGAAACGGGGAGCCGGCGAACACGCCAGCCCCCCTCGATAAAAAACCGTCAAGGGGGTCCAAGGGGGTCGGAGGGGTTCAGCTATCAGTCAATTGAAATTTCGTCGAGGGGTTGTAGTCTCGAGAATAGAGAGAGAGAGAGGGAGAGCAAGAGAAAGGGAAAGGAAGAACGACACGAAGGGGACATGTTGTAGGGAGGGGAGGGGGCAGGTGGGGTGTCCAGGGGGCAGGGTTTGAAAAACAGGAGCACAGCCGGTGCTTGCCAGGGAATTGGACCAATCAGGAGCACCGGTTCCAGCCGTGGCGCACTATTAATCCCGGGGGATTTGCCATGGGGGTTTTTGCGTTCGTGATCCGAACTCGGGGTGGCGTTGCGGTCGGAGCTGCGGTTTGATTTATCTCGGTCGAGCCGCTTCTCACGCAACCGCGATAACTCACCGGCCCTTAATTTCTATTTTTCACCCCCTCGGGCCGAGCCCCCTTCAACCTCTTGCGCCCCCTTCGCCCCTACCACCCCACCCCCCGTAGGACAAGCCGACGCCCACGCAAAACGCGAGCCGAGCCGATTCGATCGACTCGCGATATCAGCTTTTCCGCGTTCAGCGATCGATCGACGCGCTAAATCGAACCTCCAGTTAAGAAATTTATTTCGTTCGGAATTAATTTTATTAATCGTCGAAACTATTATAGCAGAGGACACTGACGGATTCTTTCAACCCTTCGCATTCGAAGCTTCCTCGATTTCAGTCTGGAATATTTTCGTGACCCACGATTACCTCCTCCAGTTTGTCCACGAAATGTTCGATGTATTCATTCGTATCGCTCTTGAACATTTCAGTGCGCGTTTCGCTGGTCGGCGATCGAAAGCGTCGGTTTCCTCTTGCCGGGCAAAAATTTCAACGGCAATTAGCTAGTTGACTCTATCAATTCGCCGGGTACAACAGTTCCCGGGACTCAATTCAGACAATTGCCGCCCTAATTGCCCCGCCTCGCCGCTCCTCGGTCTTTTTAAGCGGCGAAGAAACGTCGTGTACGGTTCATTCGCGATTAATCCCTGGACAATTCGAGGCCCTGTAATTACCGGCTCTTCCCGGGAGACCTCGATCTGCCTTTTTCAGTTTGGCAGCGAGCTCCGTTTCGACAGTCGCCTTGCCGGGGCTCCATCGAGCTCGTTCTCTCGCGTTTTACTTTCGTTCTCGCTGTTCTTGCCTCGCTTGTCTGACACAATTATGCGACGTACAAAATTGTCGCAAAAATGATTTTTAACAATCGGTCGAAACAAAATCGACGTTCGTAGATTCTTTGAATGTTTCCGCTGTCTTCGCAGCTCGTTATTGCGCGGAACAAGAAGAACGTATAAATAAAAAATATTTTCGAACGGCACCGACTGTATCTGAAATCGAGGTACAGTTTGTACCGGCTTCGAACAGTTGAATATTTAAAAGTGACGAAGTAAACCGTTTACCTATTCGAATAAATAATTATATGCGAGCGTTATCGAAACGTCCATCTGCGGCTAATTAAGAACGCCAGGGAACTTAATGGCGCGCACCGGCGCGGCGTTTAAAAAGAAGTGAATTCTCATACCTTAAGAAAAGCAACGATTCCTACCGCGGCGCGAAGCAGAAACCGAAAGAACTCGTTAGGGCCTCGGCAATCCGATCCTACGTAATTACGTCTTTAGCATCTCGTTGGCCTCGGCTTCGTGACTGACGATCAACAGAACGTTTCCATTACGACATAGACTACCACCGGGCTCTTGTTCGACAGTTTCCATTTCATCCACCGGACGCGCACACTCGCTCGCCCCGCGCATAATTTTTCGCCGACCGCCGTAACCCGACACTCTGAAAATGTTTTACGATTTCCTTCGTTAATTGCCTCGCGCAACTTTCCATTCGTCCGGCGCTGAGAGCGCTCGGAAAAAATTTCATCCCCCATCCTGCCGCGTTTAGCGCAGCTTCTTTCCCTGGGCGAATTAATTTCTGCAACGACGTAGAAGAAACTTGCTATTTTCTGCTAGCTACAAAACTGTCTCGTTCAGACTTAACAATT
This sequence comes from Lasioglossum leucozonium, assembly GCA_028454225.1. NCBI lineage: Eukaryota > Metazoa > Arthropoda > Insecta > Hymenoptera > Halictidae > Lasioglossum > Lasioglossum leucozonium. The sequence continues at coordinate 15,099,409 of CM052215.1, read as the reverse complement.
GTCTTTTTTATCACGGGGAAAAATTGATCAGCAATTTTGCGGAATTTTTGGTGGGCAATCAGCGCGCAAAAATAATTGAACGATCGCGCCGAACAGATGGCAACGCGGCGAGCGAAGGTCTCCGGTGAAATTTCGAATTTGTTAATCCCCCCCGTTCTCCCAAAAAAAGAATTTTTACTTTCTGATTAAAGAACCGGAACAGCTGTGTTTTCGTGATAGATGAGACAGCCGAAACGGCATGATTGATGAGAAGGAAGGACGCTCGAGACGACGCGCGACGCAACGCAACGCGACGTGACGTGACGCGAAGGCTGGATTAATGGCTCGCCGAAATCAATTAAGAAAGGCCGCGTAATAGGTGAGACGTCGTGTCAATATCGCTCGGGTGAAATGAGGTCTGAATTACTTCGGCCCGTTTTCTCGTTCGTTCTCTGTGTTTGCGCAGTTGTTTAGCAGCGAGAGAGACTGTTTGCCTTATGACTGAAAACGCTCCATCGCAGCCATAATTTCTTGTTTGAAAAATGCATGTCACTGTTCAAACACTTCAGACCACAGGCTCAAGTTTCGTTGGTTTTGTCGGTGGCCAGCGATTGTACTAATACGTAATTCGTTCCTGCGGTCATTCGAGCTCGTTCAAGTTTGAAATTCGTAATTTGGGCCATTGTGACGATTAACGATATTTCCGAAAGAACGTTGTGTAATTATCGATTGAAAATCCTGACGGGTTTACACGTGCTGCCGAGCGAACGTCGCGTCGCGTCGCGCGTCGTCGAGTCCGTGCCGAATTGATTATCGCGGCCAACGAGAATCCTATTAGCTCAGCATGAAGATCCCTCTGACGCATGGCGTTTCTTCAACTCCGCCTTGCGCGACTCTCGTCATCAATCAAGTCATTATTCCGAGCATCTGCTTTATCTATGCTGGTTTTTACAGGTCCGATTTTGTAACCTCGAGAATGTGTCGTTATGTCGGCCGGATTTTGTCCTCGGTAATTTCGTCGGGCAAAAACGCATCCTATGGAAGCCGGCGATCGTGGCGGACGCAAGAAAAGCGTTATTTTTATCCAATCTGCTGATGGATCTCTCCTCGATCTGCCAGCATCTGCTCGCTCCTAAATATTACGAATTCGGTACTCCACTCTCATGGAACGGGAAACTTTATTTACAAGAACTTTTTTAACTATTCAGTTTCTGCTCGCGTATGCCAGCTGTCGACATTCCTGCGGGCAGACGAGGAAAGAAAGCGAGCGGATCGCATTGAATCGCGAAGGAGGACTCTATAACGACGGACCTTTCGGTAGGTGGAGCCTGTCCGGCCAGGGTGTGGTCCCTGAGGAAGCCAGGGGTAGTTAGTGCACGTACGGAGTGCGCGAGAGAGAGAGAGAGAGAGAGAGAGAGTGAGCACAGGGAGGAGAGGTAGAGGGGAGGTTGGGAAATGATTTAGGGTTCTTTGCACAGAGAGCTGAGAGTGGTGGGGATATGGTCGAATGGGAGAGCCAGGGGTTGGTTTCAATATGAGCCAGCTGGCGCCTCACACGGGGATCATCGCTGATACCTATGTTCCATTTCGATGGGAGCCGGCTTTGGAAGCCTTTCCTCGGCAACGGAAAAGGACAACGCCGCTGCGCGGATGATACCAGATTTCATGGGGGTGAGGAGACCCCTTTGGACACCATGATTCAACCCCCGAACCGTTGACTTTATTGCGAGGAGGTGGTCAAAGTTGGTTGCGAACATCGTTGTCGCTCGCCGACAGGAAACACTGTTATCCTACACGCGCCATCACTAGACAAAATTTTTTATGTTAATTGTAATAAATTAGAGTGAAATGAAAATTTTATTTCTTAATATGTTTGACAGATTGAAAAAATAATACTGTGTGTTCGGTAACTGGTGGCACAAACGAAAAGGGGGGTGATTCTGCATAAAAAAGTTAGTCGAAAATATGGAATAATATTAATTCATGCGAATTCAACTTTGAAGATCCATCGGGTTAGCGAGTATACGCAGGATGTAGAATAGGTCGGCAATGATCAGACGCGTCAGACTATTCCTAGCAATAGCACAATTTCGACGGGTCCCACGAACCTTAGCAACGAATCAATTATAAAATCGTCGAGTATACGCTGGCCCGTTCGAAGTACGAAAGAGGATTCTTTAAATTTGATACGGAACACCGACTACTTCGCAACGCCTCTATTCGGAGGAGCAGTCGTCCGGTAGTCACGCATGTTTCCGTCGTCCGTACTGGTCGGCCGCGCGGTAAATTGCAACGATTTGGAAGCACCGGCCTAAATCAAGACTTAATGGCCGGGCCGGTCTATCATTCCTCGCCGAGACTATGTATCTGAAAGAAGCCAGAGATGGTTCTCGCGAGAGCAAATCGCGCCTCGATCCTGCCCACGACAACAAAGGACACGCACGTTCGAGATAATTCGAGGATCTCGCACGCGACTCGCAGCCGTCAGCGATGCTCGCGTGAAAAGGAAGCACGACGAGAAGAAGAAGAAGAAGAAGAAGGACCCTCCATCTCTCTTTTCAATTCCACCGGGCCGAGCAACAAGAACAAGAAGAAGATGAAGAAGAAGAAGAAGAAAACATCTTCGGACATTCAGGCTCGGTTTGAATGAAAGGACGCGCGTGTCCTGCCAGCAGGATCTCGCTTCTTCTGATCGTAGGAGGAATCGAGCAGCCCAGCAGCGCCCTTGGCGAGACAACGAAAGGGACAGCCATTCGAGGGACAGCCGAAAACACGGCTACCGCCCACTCGATCGTTTGTACCGGCGCATTGTCGTTGTTTGTCGTTGGCACAGCCGTTGTCGTTGTCGACGTCACCGCAACGCACAATGAGCGCCACCGGTCAACGACAAAGCCGAAGGATTTGTCCTGGCCGGGCCACCCTGCGATCCTCACAATGCCGGACATTGTGGACGAACCCTGAAGAGTCCGCGTGTGTCGCGCAACAGACGCTTCGGGGTGCCTGTCGCTTCCTTTTATTCCATTTCACATTCCTCGACGGCCTCTCTCTGCTGGTACTCTAGACGCTTCTTCGGGGGAGGGTGGCTTTCAGAGCTGCCCGATCTCTGATACTCGTCGAACACGGGATGCACGGTCTTCAAATTTTCCAGACATCGAAAAATGAACTATTTTCACCAAAGTCCGTCAAGTCCAAGTTCCGAGCGACACCCGAACATACCACGGCGCGCGGCGCGGCGCGGCGCGGCGCGGCGCGGCGCAGTGTCGACAGGGGAGGTTCTCGCGAGGCAGAGTGTGGACCAGCGGCTATTAAATCCTCTCTTCTCTTTATTTGCGAGCGGTGCCGTTTCTCGGGGGCCGAAAAAAACCACTTTCGAACAGTAGTTTCTCCGTCCTCTGGAAAAGGGAACCCGATCGGCGAAGGTATCTGCTTACACGGGACCGGCTTTCCTGATATCAGCGCGACCGGCTCTCCCGGCCCGTTGAAAAGAGAAAAGGAACCGTACGGAAGAGAGACGAACTCGTCCGGGTCTTCGTGGTCCTCTGTCCGTCTCTGGTAGCGGTTGTCGGTGTAGGCACGTACGAGAGAGCCGATTAGCCCCGAGATCGTGTTATATTCCCCGTGGGCGAGGGCGGTCGCGGGCGAAACGGACGATCCGGCCCGAGGACATAATTTACGCTGGGAAAGGGCGAGTAGCGACAGCATTAGTAGCTAAGTGGGGCCCTACGTTATCCTATATCCTGCGCGCCGTGGATTGCTCCTCGGCTCGTCGTATACGTACACGCCGGAACATACAGCTAGAGTTCTCCACACAAGGGTGGTGCGCGCGCGCTGCCACGGAACCAGGAGACCACGGATACGCTCCTCGAGGTGATTCCTATCTGCCGCTGGCACCCGCCACGCCGCGCCGGGAAGAACACCGAGGCCCATTCAGATTACGATCTTCCTCCCTAAGCGACCGAGAGGCCGGCCCGTTTAAGGCACGAGAAAAACGAACAAACGCGCCCGCCGGTATAGGTTATTGTTGCCAGAGACCGGCACCAGCACCAGCACCGGCACCCTCTAACCGGCTGATCGGCCCGCGAGCGCGACACCTACGATCGAATCCGCGTTACACCGACCGGCTATTACCATTTCCCTCCACCCTTTGTCCGGGACACCGTCCACCGCCTTATTCCACGATAATGGCGAGATCCTACCCATGCACTGCCCCACCCCGTCTCCCCTGTTGCAGTCCGCTGCAACCGTGCGCTGTAAGCCAGACTCGCGGGAAGACGAACCGAATCTCTGCTGATTACACCATGTCCGTCAATAACCTACCCTCTCCGCGTACGAAGGTACGAATACAGGTGAGAAATATCTTTTTTTATTCGAAACATGTTCAAAGTTGAGAAGATTCTGGATTTTGGGATCATCGAAGTAGAAAGTAGAATTTTATTTAACTCGAGCGCGAAACAAGCGACGAGAGCTGGTGCGATATTTGATTTTTTTTCACGAAGTATTTTGTGCCGGGCAATGGAGGCCTCGTTAGTCCAGCCATTTTCTCGGGTCTAGCGGTTTTTCGGCGGGACACGCACGAGCCTGTGGTTCTCGTAGATGTCTCAAAAGTTGCCGACACAATGAGCCGAGCGAACCATCGGGAACCCAGCCACCTTTCCAGCACCTGGCACAGCCCCGGAGCGCTCGCCCTTAGAAATCGGAAATACAAATTGTCGGGCATCGGGCCGTGCGTCGCGTGGTCGCCGGGGAAAAGCCACAAATCACCTTCGTTCGGTTCTCCTCTCTGCTCACCTTTTCTTCGTTCCCTTCGCGAGGTCCCCGCGATCTCTCGCCCGTCTGTGCCAGCACACGATCCTACACGATCTACTATACGAAAACGCCGCTAACGAGGTTCCTTGACGACCGGCAGACGCTTAGCATAGATCCTGCACGCGCCCGACTTCTGCACGAAACTTCGCCAGGTTTCCACGTCGACAACCGCAAAATTTCTCCCGTGCACGAGCTGCTCCGACGATAATCGATCCTTGATATTTCTATATGCCCCGTTCGTACGATCCCCGGATAACAACTGCAGCAGCGAACAGAAAACACAGCCGAAAACAGCCGTTCCCATGGACCACCTAGTACAATTAAAAAAATCCTAATCACTCCCAACAAAAAGAACGTCCTATCACCTGCCTGCAAACTACCATTCCTGCGAGCCTAACACCGAAGCCTGTCCCAGCGAACATTACGTCCAGGTCTGTTCCTAAATTCTCCCCGCGATAACAGAAGTTCTGCAAGGTGCAAGAGGTGGTTGGTGTCATAGTCGATGTTAGGTTTGCGGTGTCCAGGTGGCCGGCGCCATCAGCGTCGCCGCGAAGACGTCAGGCTAGAGGTTGGGGACAAGAGGCTGCAGACGACGACGAAGAAGAAGAAGAAGAGGACGAGTAGAAGAGAAGGGAAAGGTGGTGGCCGGAGGTAGTGGCAAGTTTAAACGTTAAACCGAAAGTTTCACGGGTCTGGAAACCGTGGAACGAGAAAGAGAGAGAGAGGACCGTAGCCACGATCTAATCTACCGGGGGATTTATCCTCTCCGGCCCCCTTTCGGCGCCATAATATCCGCGGCCGCAGCTGCTGCCGTTTCGGCGATCCTTTCTGGTAGGCGGCGACTTATCTCTACTTTACGACGGGACCGCGTTCGACGCTTTCGACCGGTGCTGCTGCGAGATAAAATGGTGGTCCACTGGTTCCCGTTGGTGGCCATTTTGCCTCTAATTAATTGGCGGGACTGCTCTTCGCGTCGCGTCGTCCACCTAAAACCCGGTCTACCGAACTCTCTCCTCTCTCTCTCTCTCTCTCTCCGTCCTCGTGTTCATCCGAGGATCAAGGTACTCCCCCCTCACTCTCTCTGTTCACCGCGTCTCTCACCTCTCTCGGCTTCCACCGGGCCAAGTTTCCCGCCTTAATGTATTCGGGATACCTATCTCGGAGGATGGCTCTCGCCACGAGACACCGTCACGTTTAAATTTCACATTGACTGACGATTCAATGCTCGGGTACCCGCTTCGCCGTAAATGTAAATCCCAGGAACGAAGACGCTACGTTCTCAGGCCGTGTGTCACCGACCCGTGTTCCGAAGACGATCCTCTCCTTCTTCTTCTTCTTCTTCTTCTTCGTCCTCCTCGAGCCAATTTCATTGCCATTCTGCTCTTCAATGACGACGCCTGTTCCGCAAGGTTTACAATGTACCCGATACGTGACTCCGCGGACAGACACCCCTTTGTGTGCCACCGCATAAACGGGTACGTGCCCTTATCCGCCGGTTTATTCGATCGACCGATCACCCAGACTAGATCCCCGTGTGATCGCGCGATTTTTACCGGGTGCGATTCTTATCCTCGGAAAAACCTAAATGAACAGAGACTTGCCATTTTTGTGAGCTGAAACATTTGAATCGCTTCTAGCGCTCGGCAGGTTTACCGTTGATATTAACTCGAGCACTTCAGAATCCGCGCACGAATTCGCTAAATATTCGTGACTCACAGCAAAGCCTTCCCGCGAATTTCCACCGTAATAAACGCGAGGGTAAAAATGTCCAATCATATTTGCCTTCTAATAGGATTTTAATGAACGCCGCTACTAAATGGTTTTTTACTCTGGGGTACTAAATGTTCCGAAGGTTTAGAGCCTTCACGAAAGTATGAGTCACCGTGGACATCGTAAGAGAGGGTGTACCGGGATTTTTCAATATTCCAGTGGTACGGTCTCCAATAAAACGTATACGGGAAATACATGTATTATACAAACACACGCGCTCTCTCTCTCTCTTTCTTTGCTCGGGCTGTTCATAAAATGTAGAAGATTGAACATCGGTGTTGATCGAGAAACCAGTTTCGCCGCGACGACAGTGATTCACGGTGCATAACCGTCCATAACCATTTGCCCGCGGTTCAACGCCTTTATTTTAATCAGCCGCATCGGGTTTCCACGTTGTACGCGCGACTCCGAGAGTCCCGTCGGTCGTTCATTTCGCTTTTTCTAATCCAAATGAACACGCATACGGAGTTTGTGGATCACGCGGTCTCATTGTATCTGCTCGGTGAACAGTAGGCGGAGTACCTCGAGGTTCTAGGCGTTTTTATTTTAATTAACCAGTCAAGTAAAACTGTGACATTAGAGCCAGCAACATTGCCGGAACGTTAAGTTCCGACAAAAGTTGAAAAAAAACTGGTGAAATATAAAATTCGATAGAAGTCAGTACGGATTTTTATTTGTTTCTACAAGGGCTACTACCACAGAAAATAAGATTTTATTTGATACCGCTTGCTTAAAATTTGCCCGAAGAAAAATTGAAAATTGCACAAACATCCGCTGTCTACTCGTTAGTAACCGTGCGATATCTCCCGGGACCCGCGCAGAAAAACCGCAGCGCAATGTAGTCGGTTTCGCCGAAGGAGAGAGCGTAATAATGCGATTATGCGCGGTGGTGCATGCGCGGCCCAGGCAGGCGCGATTCTTATTAGCAGGCAATATTTTAATCCCAAATTGGGTCTAATGATCCCGTAATGTTCGGGCCGAGCGCGCGTTATTGCCGGAGAGCTCCGAGCGATCGAGATCGACGCGGAGATCCGTCGATCGAGAAACGATCGACGATCACGAGGAGCGGACAGGTCCGGTCCACCGACAGAGAAGCTGGCCTGCTATGGCTGCGCGTAAATTACAATCCGAGCGAACCACTCCGATCGCGATTACCGGCAATTATCGCCGGCCCGGCCACGGAATCCATGATTATTTTAATATCGATCTCTCGCGATCGGGACAGAGAGAGAGAGAGAGAGAGAGAGAGAGAGCCCGAAAATCTGAACGGTCCACGACCTTAATTGGAAACACAGTCGATTCCCGATTGCAATTTGCATGCCCGGCCAGTCGTTTCTCGATCATACATCATTGTATACAGCAACAGTGTTGCGTCTGCTTATTTGGCGATTCGTCGCACTCGGGCACAATGTTGCTCGAAAGTTTCGAGGCTTGATTGCGAGACGTATAAGGCGGTAAATAAATTTTGGATGGGGCACACGGGTGGGAAGGCGGATCCGCAGAAAAAAGTAAATAGGGAGGCTGGGGAAGAAGATATTGAAAATCGATACGGGGAAGTTACAGAATTTTATTATACGGTGTACAGGACAAGATGCACATATGGTACGGAACATCGATGAAAGTAAAAATCGTGCCGCTTTTGAAGTAGAAAAGGAAAAATTGTCTTGACAGTGAATTGTCGCGAGAGCCAATGGGGGCCAAAGAATTTCGCGGTTCGACGAGGGATTCGCGATGTTAAGGGAGAGGCCCTTCGACACTCGCATAATCACTTTATCGGAAGCAGCTGGCTCGGCGAAGTTTCGTTCCGCTGGTTTCGCGAGGATCGCGTGCGGAGACCGGTCGATTTCCGATCGGCCATCGTGGCTTTCGTTTAATCGGTCTCGCGCCTCCGTCTACCTGTAATTGGCTGTAATTGCCAGCGGGGGGACTCTTCCTACCGTTACGATTGGATAAGCACGGTCGCCACGAACATGGCGAACCGGCCGATTAGCGGTCGTTCACAGAAAATCCGCGTTTCCTATCGAACCCAGAAAATCGCTCGCATCCTAACGCTATGAACGCTAAACATTAATCCTACGTTAACGCGTCCGTTATTCACCGCGCGTGTGACCGTAGCGATCTTATAGTTTGTTATTTAATTCATGGGTCTCCGTGGCTAAATTATTCTAGTTCTGAAATACCGTGGAGGAGAGTTAACATTATATTGGAAGGAAGAAATACTTCTATGTCTGACTTTAGTCACAAGTATAATCTGAAGAGCCCCAGCACATAGAGAACCTCGCACACACACGCAGTGTGTACACGGAAATGCGATAAACGCCTACAAGAAGATGTTTCTCGAGGAATGTTAAAAATCATCCCTTATAATTATTTTCTCCAGATGAGTCGATAACTGCGAATTTCCTGTTATAATAATTTCCTGGTGTACGATATCGCGCAATTAAAGGTCCCGCTTACCTTTCCCGCACCTTCTGCCCTTGTCTTCTCTCGCCCCCGTTCACCCGTTCGGGCCAACCATGATCTCTCGATGGCGGCGCACGTTGTATCGGCGTTGCGGCGCGGCGGTTTCGTGCGAAATTATGCAAGCCCCTGCGCCACTTTAAGCCGGTAATTATTTCGTCGCTTTTTATTCGAGCCACCGTGCGTGCTGTTTTACTTCTTCGCGTGTTACCTTCTTCCTCCCCTTCTCTCCTCTTCTCCTTCCCTCCCTCTCTCTCCCTCTCTCTCTCTCTCTCTCTCGCTTTCGCACCGTATAAGCTGGCGGAGAACGTTTTACTTTGCTCGTTTTCGTTCTCTCGTCTCTCGTTTTCCTCCCGGCACGTCCCGATCCGCAGTCCCGGCGAAATAAACGATCGAGATCGCCGATTTTCGACCGTTTTCAATGGCATATTTACCGTGCTCGATCACGCTAATGATCCAGCGACGACGTGGCCGCTACACGGCCGAATGCGAAAATATGTGAAAGGGTGAATTTAACGCTAAACCTGTCATTACCGTTCGAACGAACGTTGCCAGATTTTGTATTTTGCAATTATTGAATTTATAAAGACACTTCTATTGGAAAGTTTATTACTCTATAATAAAAATCCAAATAAATTCGATCGTGTCATTTTTATACACTGACAACGCTTGGTAGCTATTTTTAGAGCTTTAGTGTTAATCCGTAAAAAAAAAGGAGAATTTGGCGCGTATGTAAGGGTGAATTTCGAAAAATTGCTCGGCGATCAACGACCGCCCGAATGAAATTTGCCCCGCGTGTATGTTACCACCTATCGGTAATTACGATCGGCCGAGATTTCGAGCAAATAGTTTTGCCACCTTGTAGCGAAAAAATTCCAAGAACCTGATTCGTGATACTAATGATGCCTGCGACCAGGGAAGAAAGTTGCGCGTGCAAAGTACTGTGTTTCCAGCGGGTTCAATTGGCTAGTTGAGCCGGAGGTTCTCACCTGTACTTGTTAGACGAGGTGGTTTCATCGAACTATAAATTAACTTGATCATTGCTTACGGCGTCTTTCGAGCGAGGGAATATTCTTGGAAATTAAGTTTGATCATTGCCTGCAGTGGTTTCTAACGAGGGAAATTCTTGGAAACGTACCCCTGGTCTGAATTGATGTTCTGGTCAGCTGTGATACTGATTCGTGAGAGTTCACTGATTTGTCAAACTAATTCTATTATTCTACACGATCATTTCGATGTGTAGAGATTTTTTTGGTGGACCTCCTTAGCGTCGCGTGTGTATCCCCACCACGGCGTAACGCGGCCAATGAGGGCGCCGATACAATAGTTTCCACTGCTTTCTAACGTCTCGCCGAGAGTCTCAAGACCCGCGAATGCTCCTCGAAACAGTGAAAACATTGAATTATATACATAAGAAATAAATCTTGATTTAGTTTCGTTTCTATGCAAATGATGTATGAACATTTCATTATGCTTAAAGCTCCGCTGTCCACTAATTACCTTTGTTAGGAGAAATGTAAAATGCTCGACAGTGAAATAAAAGATGGTGGACGATAGATGGAGGTAAGAGGGTGATTAGAGTCGGTGATTAATATCGTGGCACGATTTCCTCGGCGCGAAGCGTATTTTTCCAAGAGCCGCGCTGGCAATCTCTCGGACGACACTTTCGATCGGGCACCATAAATTCGGCCGGCGGGTAATTGAACCGACGTTAGGTATCGCGACGAATAAGCGGCCGATAAAGCCGATGAGAGGAGCCGGTACACAAATTTATTCGTGGAGCGTTTGGTAGGCGTTGGAAGTGACGCAGCCCAATTTATTCCGGCTTGGTAAAAGGGCCTCGAGGTCGCCGGACGAGCGCAAGCGCGAAGACCATGAGAGCCGGAGCTGCGATCAAGTCATTCCATTATCTGAATTGAGTGCTGCTCGTGGGTACCTGCAATCAGTTTTTTCCCCTACCCGAGAGAGAGAGAGAGAGAGCCTCACTCTCCCGAGTCTCTCGCGTCTCGCGTCACGCCCTCGAGAGACCTCGCCGAAATGAACAAGCTCGACACGCCGCGCCGGGGAACAGTCGGGAACCTGCTCAAAGAGCCTCGAGAACTTTTCGTTTTCTTCTCTCTCTCTCTCTCTCTTCCTCTCTCTCTCTCTCTCTCTCTCAGGAACACCGGACACTTGGCTGATCGATATTCGGGCGGTTTAATTGCTTCCAAAGCGGTCGGATGCGAGCTGCGGGCTGAATTGAGTCCTCCGACGCGATGTTCGCGAGCCACTGGCTCTTGGTTACTTCGTGGAGTTAGGTCTTTTTTCGGTTAGATCACCAAATCGATACCGACGATTCGTGGGATTTCGAGTTCGAGTTCCTTTCTATCGGATATCGTCGAGTAGCATTTCGTAGAATTTTCTTTGCCAGCTTAAGGTAATTATTTTCAGCCTGTGGTAAGTATAGAATTGTGATTTTATGTATCCTGAGAGTATGTGTTCCATGTCCATGCAATCTTCGAGTCATTAGTTATTTATAAACGGTGGATATTTATATGCAAAAATAAAAATTTTCCATCTGAATTGCAACACACCGGGGTGAGATAGAAATTGATTTTCTTTCTTAACACGTTCGTCACCCTTTTCTGGGTGACAGGTATGCTTCCGTGGGGGTCCCGTCACCCAAATATGGGTGACTCTTCTTGTTCAAGTTAAATACGATTTTCAGCTGGTTTTTTTAAAGAAATATAAATGAATAAAAAGCATATTTTTAATATTTTTATGTTGTATATCCTATATTTATATTCCAGTGCTTATTCCATTTAAGGATATACAACATAAAAATATTACAAATATGCTTTTTATTCATTTATATTTTAGATAAAATATTACATTATACTATGTCGCATGGTATTCGTTAAAACATTTTGTCGGATTTGGGCCCCGCAAGAAACTCAATCGAATCGCGCTAGGCGACGAACGTGTTAATATGTTTAACAGTCTGAAAATAATATAACGGTAGTTTTAAATTCGTCTAATGTTTTTACGATTTTACATTATACCTGCTCATTTTTGCCATAAATCTATAAAATCCGCCGTCCAGTTATGCACTTTGATTTCACGATTTCATAGGGTGGGATCGTTTTGCTCGTCTTGGGATTAAGCGATCGCAGAAACCGCGAGAAACGTCTCCGGGACGTTCGATAAATAATGCGTTTCCGGTTTGCCAGCGTTTAACGAGGATCGTAACGCGATCGTCGATTTCCTGTGCGCGCGTTATTTATTATTGCGAATAACGAATTCGCCCCGTCCCGCGTTCGGGAGGGAGAGAGATTTAATAGTCGATGCTGATTAATCGACGCTCTCGTTTAATCTCGCATCGGGTTGCATTACCGGCCGATCGGCCGTCTTGAATTATCGCCTTGGAGATTATCGGATCTTATTATTCTTCCGCGAATTACGCCGTGGCGCGCCTTAATTGCTCCCCGGCGAAAACTATTCCACGAATTCTGATCGTTACGGTTGGCCTCGCGAGCAGCCGCGATCTCGATGGAGTTGTAAGAAACGTCGATTATCCTCCGGTGCGCTTATTGCAACGCCGAACGCAACGAGAGCAAACTCGGTCGTTGACGATCAGCCAAAAATCGGAGCAAAAATTACGAAATTTCTAACTAATGTGGATGGTTAGGTTTTAATAATTTCTCGATTGAAATTTAACCCTTAAGTGGGCGCGCCTATTTTTGTTACATAACTGGGCGCGCGCAGCATCCTTTAAAACTACGTATATCACTGTTCATTATCAGTTTCTTATGAAATTTTATGTCAAATAAATAACACGTCCATAACTTTAACCCTTTGCGGACGAATGTCGGCAGATAACCGACAAAACATTTTTTGAAAACAAATTTTTTTGAATTTGAATAAAAGTTATAACGCAAATAGAATAAGTTTTAGTTATTATAACGCAAACGTTCAACGTTCTCAAATTTTCTCAACTGCGCGCACCAATACTTCTCGTCCACAGCGACGCACGTTCGTCGGATGACTCCGTCCGCACAGGGTTAAAGTACCTAAGGATAACTGAAAACCATATCGGCTCTAGTGGGATGACACTACAGTCGTAGGTGATGTGGGGCGTGCCAATCGTAACTAGCAGAAATAAAAATTATACTACATTAAACTACAAACGGAGAACTCGGTGCTACTGCGCGCCCACTTTCAAATTTCTTTGAACTTTGCGCGGTTCGTATTATAATTTCCTATTCTATCAAATCTATTCATTTAATCGTTTATTACTTCAAGAAAACGTCTTTATAATTTCAGTAACTGCGAACTAAGAAATCTGGAACCGGCGGTGGTTAGGGATAATGTTCAACTTGTCGCGGAAGTTGAATAAATTTGACAATTCAACCATAGAATCAACCATAGTCTTAAGAATGTGTAAAAATTTCGAACTCGTATTTTACTAGAGTGCTATTGCGCGCCCACTTAAGGGTTAAGTGAATTTCAGAGTGAGGTTGTGTCGTGTTTCCCTGGAAGGGGGAGGGGCAGGGGGTCTTTGGTTTACCAAGGAGATAATTCCAGTTTCTTCGTGAACGCGCCTCGTTTCACCAATAATATGTAAATTCCCAGCAGCCGGATCGCGGTCACGAGTTGTCGTGGACGTCGGCAATTCGCCGGGCAATTGTACCCGGAGCGATGGTAGTCGATTGAATGGTATCTCTCTGCTGCCAATGGACCAATGAAGGCTTTCGGTTGGCTGATGGACGTGGAGCGATTGAGTGGAGGGCATAATCGGGTAAGTGAAAAGAGGGTAAAGAGGGACAGGGATTGGAGAGATCATGTAGGACGGCGGGGATGGCAATTGGCCGCGGGCTCCACTCGCGATCAACAAGAACCAAAGCTGTATACATATGTATACTTACGTAGTTAAGCCGGAGTTAGATCCTTTCTGTCCGCCATATCTCGGCCGCGGTTTTTAACCACTACGATTACTTATCTTCCCCAGACCACCATTCTCTGCCGTTCAGGCGTGATGAATCGAGGCTATCTTTCATGCTCGCGGGGCACTGCGCGATAGTCGACCTTCGCGAACCCTTTTTTCGCTGTTCCAGCTAAATACCCTCTTGGCGAACTTGACGAAACGTTGCCTTCTAGCCAATTTCAATTAAATAAACAACTATTTCCTTGGACATGCATGTATGGCGGTCGGCTTTAGTTTACGACATCCTCGCAAAAATAGTTTCTTAAAGCTACTACCCTATTGTTGGACATTCAGTACATCTAGAAGACTTCCAAAGGAAAAGGTTGTTTAGAATAATGACTTCGAGAACGTATTTCAATGTCATCAAAATCCGAGACGGAGATAGTTTACTATTTTCGTTACTCGAACGGCGACTTGGAGTCTTGAAATATGAAAATTATATATTTCGAGTGAATCAGTGTTCTGCGTTTGTTGTTATAAAAGAAAAGTTCCATGTACCGTGCGAGAAGATGAAGAAGCGAACGGACACGGTGTTCGGGATCCGGTAAGAGAGCGGTCTTCCGTGGTGGCAACTGTGGGCCGTTCATCGTTGAAAAAAACTCACGCGAATCGGGCTCCGCGGGTCCTCGGGCCCGGGATGGACCGAAGAAGGGGGACTGACGGTGAGGGACGCAGGCGAGGAGGGAGGCGGCAAAACGCGAGAGACGCGGCCGAAGAAGGTAATACAGTCGAGGAGCAAAAGGGCCGAAAGACATCGTCCGTGGAGTAATTACATGCCCCGGGAGAGGCCGGGGACGGTGAGGAACCCGCGCGCGGTTAGAAGTAGGTGGTTAGGGTTTAGGTGTGTTGTAGAGGGGCGGCGGGGACGAAAAGGGGGTTTGTGGCGGGGTGGGGGGGAACTTCAGGGGTCGAGTTGGAAAGAGAGTCCGGGACTTTACCTCTATATAGGCTGCCGTGACGTTCCCGTGGTGGGATAGCCGGCGCGAGAGCACTATATTACATCATTGGTCGGCCATTTTGGACCACCCAAGTCGCTGTCAGAGCATAAAAAATATGAAGTTCTTTTAGGGCCGCCTTTTTTCCGTGCCGCCAGCGGCGCGGCTCTGCCGGATCGTACCGTAACGCAGAAAGGCGGCGCGAACATCGGAGAGAGGAAGAGAGGAGAGAGGAGAGAGAGAGAGAGAGTGGAGAGATCAGGCCCCGCGGAACGATGGAGGGACGAGGAGAGAGCTCGTGGAACGGGGCCCAACGATGCAGGGAATAGGGGGAGCGAGAAGGAGGAGAGGACGAAGGAGAGGTGGCGAACGGATGCGAGGATACTGTGCCGGCCGTTTAAAATGCTGTTCTAGACGAGCAAATGTTAATGAACAAAACAGTTTTTTACCCTCGGCGGGCAGCCCGCGTAGTTTATGTCAGCAGCGAAATTTCACTCCCGTAGTTTTCTCTGTACAACATTTATTTTGTCTCCATTGATGTTTCAAACGCTAGCTCGAAAATAATAGGGATAATTCTGCAGAAAAATCCGCAGTCTAGTAATTTCTCTTGAAACTGTCATTACGATTAATAGATCGAAGTGCCGCGAAATTTTTGAAAAATCTCTGTGCACCATAGACTTCGTAGAGGAAGAAGTGAGTAAGGCACGAGGTGAGAAAGTGGTCAGAGATTTAGAAATTGAAGAAACGTCGCCGAGCGAGGTGTTCCGAGGGTAATGGGGTGGAAGAGGATCGACGACGATGAAAAGAGTCCTCCGGCACGAGGCTCGGAAAACCGGTGAAGGGAGAACGCGTGATATAACCGAGAAGAATACCGCTGTTGAAAATACATATAATAATGTCTCTGCTCCGTGGAAACGTGGGAAGAGAGGAATTCGGGGGCGGATCTCGCGGGCTCCGCCAGATGACAGCGGAGATATTCACTTCATCCTGAATGACGATTGTTGGGGGACTCTTCTTCCGTCATAATAGCAGCGACGAATCTGTTGGCTCGTCCGACGACTGCGAGAATTTGTCGACGTTATTATATCGTAGAATTGATTCGTGATTTGTGAGGCTAAACGTGAACAGTGGATTACCGTTACGTATTTCTTTGGATCGCTTGAAAGTCACGACAACGGACCTTCTCACTGATCAATAAACACGTTCGTGCCGCAGTGACAGAAATACATAAATATCTTGAAGGAAACGTCGAACTTTTCCTGCAGGCTCTATCGGCATTATGACAGCCAGGAATCGCCTCCGAGGGACAGACTGTAATTGCAGGACGAGGTTGAAACGTTAACTATACTCCCGGGCACCGGTAACACGATTCCGACGTATCAATCCGCGATTCTGTTTCGCAAATCCTACGCAGCTACCTACGGCTAGTCGCGTATTTACTCGAGATCAAATTTCTTCGATGCGTCCAAATTTTAAATTTTCCGCCAGTGTCGAAACGCGTGCAGAATTTGGCTGCGAAAGATCATCGAAATAGAATTCTAGAAATTCGAAAATGAATTTCTCGAAACATCAGAAAATAACAGAGACATTACTCTTTCGAGGAAAAAAAATATGAAGGTAATTTCAAGTGTCCGTCTATAATTTTACAGTTTCGATAAACAAAGAAGGTATCAGGTAGGAAAGTGGTAGAATTTGTTCGATATTTACCGAGATAGCCTAATAGATTGTTTTCACGTTCCGGGGAAAGGGTGAGGCCGTCGGATCGACGCACGGGGATCGATACGTCTCGCCTAATCTCGAGGAAAATCTAGCCGGGCCAGCCTGAAATGGACAGGTATCTCCGACCGTAGGTCTCGGCCGGCGTCTGCACGATATTTAACGCAGAAAAACGCCAAATCTGGAAACTGATACTCGGGCGATTCGTTACGGGGCACGGTTTAAACGAGTGCCGAAAGGAGCCGCGCATTTCTCCCAGGTAGCATTCCGAAAACTCTCTTAGGAAATTATCCCGGTTCCACCGATTGGCCAACCTTAAATATTGTGACCGACGGTCACGCTTCGCGTTTGGGAATTGCCGTGCTGTCGAAACGTTCGGTCCGAAAACAGCCGAGCGTATCCAAAAAATAATCTTCCTCCAGTTCGATGGGCTGTAAACATTTCTAATGTGAAATTCGATTGTTCTGTGTAAGAGAGTCTAATTGCGAACTTTAATTGTCCCCCGAAGCTCGAGAAACTGCGAGAATCGTTGCCGCTGGTTTCTGAAGCTAGGAAGTTTCGCGATTCTCGAAAGATTTCCATCGAAGCGACTGCACCCCGTCACTGTATAAGGAGAGGAAAAAGCTAGCTAACAGCCGAAGGGAATCCGAGAAATGATTCCGAGCGTCGGGGAACCGGGGAATATAATCCTGTCGGCCAACAGGTCCCCGGTGCCCCGTTGCCGGCTGCCGCCATGTTGCTCGGCACGGAAACGGCAACTTGGACGATAATCCCACGAAGAAATAAGCCATGAGCTCCGCTAAGATCGTCGGAACCACCGCCATTTGCGGCAGTTCGCCGTCCGTTGCTTTACTTTACTGTTTCTTCGAGGGACGCGTTCGGCAAATTTCGAAACGGCACACGGATATCCTACGAACGCTGCGGTTGCGGTTTCGCCGAGGCTCTCGACGGGAAGCACCTTGTCAGCGGGGGCTTTCCGGTGGTTCTCGATCGAGACGATCATTCGCAAACAAGGATCGCGATGTTCGAAAACGACATCTGTCGGATATACTTTGCTTGGTTGTTGTCACGGAGATATATCAGCGTGACCAGATTCTTTTGAATCTTTCTGCATCTTTGCGCATTTCTGCCGTGAATCCGTGAACCCGTGGCAGTGTATAGAAGTTGATGGGACCATTTCCGAGGGTTCCTGACGAAAAGCGAGGCAGGAATTAATTGCTGTTTCTAATAAAAACTCAAATTGTTAAATTCCTCTTGCGTTCGAGCCGTTCAGACGCGCGTATCCTAAGTGTCAAATGATTACGGCGGGATTTGTGTGGTGTGCAGCGTCTCGCCGTTTTAACTAACGGCGAACCGGGCAAATTACAGAGGGGTCCGAGGGCTCGGAGGTGTTTTCTTTTCGCCGACGGAACGGATCGGATCTCGCCCGGTATTAATATTTATCGAGCGTCCGCGACGTCGCGTCTGGGGGTAAAGATATTGAACGCAAAACCGGGGCGCGCTGCGGCGTTCGAGAGTGCAGGGATAATTTCATTGCTTAATTCGAGGGAACGAGCGTGCCCCGAAGGGGTCAGAGAGGAGGCTCACGGGGCACGCACGCCGTGTGTCATCCTTTTTCGACGGAATCACGCGCGCGGCGATCATCGGAGGTAAACGATCGTTTCGGGCCCGGCACCAGAAAAATATTACGTCTTCATGGACACCACCGGGGTTACAACCGCCGCCGCCGCCCCCTCCCTTTCTTCGGTATAATTTCGTCATTAAACCTATCCTCGTTGCACCGCAACAAATTCATCCCCGCTCCCCCGTGTGTCGGTTCCGCGAGCAGTTATCGTGAATCGGCAAGGACAGAGAGAAAAAGATGAGGTGGACGAAGGCCATCGATCGATCGATGATAATGATCCCGTTGATGATAGCTCGCTCGTTATTATACGCGGCCGCGGGTACGAGAGGGTGCGTCGGCGAACGAGAGGAGAGGACGAGAGACGAGGGGCTCGGGGAAAAGGGAGGAGGGATAAGAGGCGCGTTCGTGTTTTAGAGCTGGAAGCGATTGGCCGACGCCATTACTCACACCGTTTGCGGCTGCCACATGGCTCGATGGATCTTTTCTCCTCGGCTCGCACCTCGTCCGACCCCCTCTCCCATCCCCCACACACACACACCTCTTGTTAAATATGTTTATCGTCTATTCTGCCAGTTTCAGCTCCGGTGCCGAGACCGTTTCATTAACCCTTTGCACTGCGTTCGCGGTGCAAGTTTTTTTTTTCTAGATTTCGGAACCCATGCGCTTCAGACTACTGTTCCTTGATCGATACAATAATCTTAATAAATTGTCTAATTGTCTAATGCAAAATAAATCGATAATTTAATTGTTACACGTGATCGATTGTGCAATTAATTCTGTGTTTTTAATCCGAGTAAAATATCGGTGGTTCAAGTAGAACGTTTGCAAGGGTTCTCTAGTTTGCACGGCGTCGCACGATCCGCCATTAAAAATGCGCGTTCCCAGCGAGTTCGCTCATTTAATGCACGCTCGGCGCATTAAACGTCGGCCGAGGCGTCCATCACGGGATATTCTTTGAAAAGAACATTATTATTCACTCTGAAAGCCAACATAGTATTAGCAGACAGCGAGCGGAAGATCGGACAGCGGGAATAAGCGAGTTTCGGATCGCGGGCTCGCATGCGATCGCGGCACGGCGCGGCGCGGAGCGACGAACGGTGAGATTAGCATTGTGCAAACGAGTTTCCACGTGAACTTTCCGTATTTCGGGGCGCATCTGATATTACGCTATCCGTCGAATTGACGATCGCGCATCCCTGTCGCCGTTAATGAGCCGCCGACGTATGAACACGTCCCTCCGGACGAGTACACGCGCGTTCAGCCTGCAGTGCAACTTTGACACGCCACTTTTAAATCGGATTGACGCGCGTCGGTTTACCTCTAATGGGCCAGTTTGCACAAACCGACGGACATTCCACGAATCCCCAGGCTAATTCGATGGCCGAGCCGAGAGACGTAAACGGCGCTGCGAACCGGTGCTGTTTCGTGCGACGTCTCCGCGCGGTTTTTAAGGGTGTTCCGCAGACGTAACGACGCCTAATCGGGACGGGGAAAGTGGAAAGTCGCGATACGTTGCACGGCGTTGGCGGCTGATTGCGAGCGAGACCGTCGCGTCCCGGAAATTCGCGAGAGACGCTCGAAAAGTTTCGCGAAGCGGCTGCTATCCCTTCCGAGATCTTATTTATTTAAATCGGTTTCGATTCTAATTACCGTGGTTCATGTCGGTTGTTTAATATTTAAGAAGGATTCCTTCGAAAATCGGAAAGTTTTCGATTCGCTGTAGCGCGAAGTGACCGCAGCAGGTTCGCCGAACGTTCCGCAGTACTTGCTCGAAGAATGACGGTTCCCTAGGTGAATCATTGACAGTCATTCGCGGGAAACCTTATCCATGCATCCCACCCTGGTTGAACCCGATCGGCCTCGTTTCCGCAAAGAACGTTAGCCAATAATGCAATTAGGGCGAAGTAGAATCGCGTTTAACAATCGAGTTAAGCTCGACCGCTAGTTAGACCGAGTGCAAATGAATCATCGATCCTCTGTCTAACAGATATTATTTCTCTTTGAACGGTAAACGCTTAAATGTCAAATGCGAAACGGAGAAAAGCGGCTTTTGATTGACCTGTTATTAACCTGAAAGTCATTGCATGGAGTTTTAATTTTGTAGGGAGCAGAATGTGTAATAAACACAACTGAATCACGCCAACGGCGATCGTCTCCCTGAATCGATACAGAAAATTCGTATTTCGCGTAGAGATCTCGCGATTTGTTAAGACAGATCGGTTAATGAGATTATCGATCCGTCGTCGTTCGGAGGATGATTACCAGGCCGTGTTCGATCGTGGCCCGCGAAGCATGACGCGACATGACAATCTCTTTGTGCGCGAGATTATGAAGATGTCGCCGATCGAACGCCGCAACGGGCCGGACGGGGACGTGCAAAGCGTTTACAAAACGCTTACGCGTACACATCGACGCCGGCCGGATGCATTATCTGATGGCACCGACATACGTCTTCGCTGTCAGCCGATCGTTAAGGGAACAATCAGACACACCGGAGACGGATCGGCCGCCGAGGACCTCACCTTTCTCTCTTCCCTGTCGCCACCTGCCTTTTTTATTCCTCGCTATTGTTTATTCCGTTCTCGTTCCCTTCGATCTCCACTGTCGCAACACGCGATACTCGCGAATCAAGATTTCGCTTCTCGGATCCGACGTATCTCTTTTAAATGTTTAGAAGAAGGATCACAATCGTGACGACTAGTCGATGTGGCACGCAACAGAATGAGATGGCATTGGGGACAGAAAGCGTCACTTTTGATTCGATAAGTTCCCAATCATGAACTGTCAGAAATTTAATTTCAATTATTACACGATCATTATTAATAGCGCTAACGTTTATCATTTCGTTTCGTTAGAAGAATTTATAATTTTCTGTCCAAAGAAAATTTCCTTTGCTTCGTTATCTATGCCATAAATCATGAAAATAATGATCGAAATATTGTCTGAAAAAGAGCGGAACAATTGAATAATTCGGACCAAAACACAGACGTGTCTAACAGTCCGTAATGTTGCTCCTTCGTTGGAAATTATTGTAGGACATACATGGACAGTCCATCGAATAGAAATTCGATTACTCGGTTCCCGCAGGTGCTTCCTCGGTGGTCTTTTATTACGTGACAATATTGCGAACGCCTCTTGCCGGCAATAAAGCGCCTTAAGATCCTTGCCAGATGTCACCGCGGGTTCGGTCTCATATACGAGACCGAAATCTCAAATATTAGCGGATTCTCCCGAGCGAATAGAGAGGATGGCACGTCCGCTTCTCTAATATCGCAGTTTTTTCCGTCCCCTTCGCTCGCTACACGCTGCGACACGTGCGCAAAACGGCTTATAAAACTTTTGCCGAGCGACGAATCATCCCTATTCACTTCTCATGAACGAATAAGACTGCCAACAGTGATCTGGAAGAGGGGAATCGCGAGGAAGTAGTAGCTGCCGTCTTACCCGAAAACTGTTGCGGAAATGAAAAGTCTTCTGGATAGTTGTCTAGGAAGTATTTCCTTTCTCGGATGATACCATTGTTCTTCTTTTTTATGAAATCTCCAGGGAAATATGCTTCTAGTTGGTTTCATTGTTGCTGGTTTATTTTTCGAAATTTTGTGCGTGATATAGGGAGGAATGTCTGAGGATTTTAACTTGTATAGGAAGGATCTATTATAAGGATTGGTTTTAAGAGATGAATGTAGAATATTTCTACTTTCTTGATATTATTTTTTTCAAATTTGCTTCGTCACACGTGTGATACCATACGAGCATTTTAACTTGCATTAGAAGTGTCTAATATAGGGGTCGATTTTACGGGATGAACGTAGAATATACCTTGTGCTGCTACCTACACAGTTTTATCGGAAACGTTTCGATTTCTCATGTTTTGCTGTTTCAGTGACTGTAGGTTATACAGAAGTTGTTCGTACCACGGAATTCTGCCCAACCGACGGAGAAAAACAGGCACAAATTTAAGAGTGGCAATCTAGATGGCAGTCTTTAATATTATTTTGTGGCGATTGTCGATAATGAAGATTTCTCATTTATCAACATTGTACATTTTCTAGTTTACCGACATCATTGTATTGATCATTGTAAATCATTTATTAATTGTTCATATCAACGATTTTCGTTTGTAAATAACAGTCTTTATTAAACCTTCATTGAGTTAACATAAGATCTGTTGAATTTAATTTAAAGTTAATTTATTTATAAAATAAATAAATAACTCAAATTCAAATAAAAATTAAATTAAGAATTTATAAGTTGTGAAGGGAAAGTTATATTTAATTATTAAAAAGTTTAATTTAAAGAAATTCCCCACAATTTCATCGGTGTTTACAACACGTGTTTACAATTAAAAGACGCGGTTTAATTCAGACGTCCGCCGGTAGATGACTATAGCATTCTGTGCCCGTCCGTGGTAATTTTCGAGAAAATTATAATTGGTCGTAATTATGGCAATATATGATATAGGCTCGGCTCTCAGAGTCATCGTGAACATTTTGAAGACAATAACGTGAATTTTGGTCCATTGGTTTTCGAATTTTATGTAAGATTCTCTGTTTTGGAATTTT
This sequence comes from Lasioglossum leucozonium, assembly GCA_028454225.1. NCBI lineage: Eukaryota > Metazoa > Arthropoda > Insecta > Hymenoptera > Halictidae > Lasioglossum > Lasioglossum leucozonium. The sequence continues at coordinate 15,076,594 of CM052215.1, read as the reverse complement.
CTGGTTTCACCGCCAAGTGGCGCTGCGTGCTGTTTTGTATTTGTCAAGCACTGTGTACCACTCATAACCTCAAAACAACAGATGTACACGAACCAGAAACGGAAAAAGTGAATATTAGGTAGAATGGCCGACGTGCGTGATATATTGGACATCGAAGTGCCCACAACCAGCGAGCTCACGAAAGAGTCGATTATCGGAACCGAGAAAAAGAACCGGAAGAAATATGAGTACAAAGTACCCAAACGGCCAGAAGGTATGCACCGTGAGGTGTTTGCATTGTTGTGCAAGGACAACAACGATGTGCCACCGTTGTTTCCGACGGACACAGCGAAAGGATACAAACAGGTCAGAGCCAAGCTTGGTATGAAGAAGGTTAGACCATGGAAATGGACACCTTTTACTAATCCGGCGAGGACTGATGGCGCAGTCTTCCACCACTGGAGACGAGTTGCTGACGCTGGAAAGGAATATCCTTTTGCTAAATTCAATAAAAAGGTTCCTATCCCTAGTTACACTAACGCAGAGTACGTTCAACATTTAGTAACGAATGGGTGGACCAGAGCAGAAACAGACCACCTCTTCGATCTATGCAGAAGATTCGATCTGAGGTTTATAATAATAAAAGATAGATGGGATCGTACCAAGTTTCCTGCTAGATCTGTGGAGGATTTAAAAGAGAGGCAAGGAAATATTTTACGTCTTGTTACTTGTGTTTGTTGTACACCTACTAATATATATATATGTATTTTTTAAAAAACTGTTTAGGTATTATCAAGTATGCGCCGCTCTAACAAAAGCAAAGTCTCATAGTGATAAGGTATATGTATTTGATGCAGAGCATGAGAAGCGTAGGAAAGAACAATTAAAGAAATTGTTTGAAAGGACACCGGAACAAGTAGAAGAGGAGCAAATGTTACTGGCTGAATTAAGGAAGATTGAGCAGCGAAAGAAGGAAAGGGATAGGAAAACGCAAGATTTACAGAAGCTGATAACTGCTGCTGATCATCAAGCCGATCCAAGGAAGAATGAAAGGAAACCTACGAAGAAAAGCGGAGCTTCCTCGAGAAATAGGCCAAACAAGACCGACACATCTCATGTAAATAATTTATTGTTATGTCCTTATACTAGAACGATCTACGCGGATAATGCAACTTGTATCTTTATTCTCAGACTGTCGAATCGGCTGGCATCAAGTTTCCAGATTTTAAGAATAGCGGCGTTTCGCTTCGTTCTCAGAGAATAAAGTTGCCAAGTAGCTTAGGTCAGAAGAAAATGAAGGGTATCGAGCAAATGCTCAATGAACTGAGATTAGGTAGTTCACGATTATTCTGTTTAATGCATTTCAATTATTTTCGATTGGATACTAATGCGGTTTCTCGTTTAGAATTGAATCCACCGCCCACGGAACAGATTTGCCAACAATTTAATGAACTTAGAAGCGACATTGTTTTACATTACGAGCTCAGAAGCGCTCTGTCAACATGTGATTACGAGTTGCAATCGTTGAGGCATCAGTACGAGGCTCTTGCTCCCGGGAAGGTAACATTTTAAAGCCGAGATTGTTAAAATGAAACTCTAGTTGAAAATACTATAGTAAAATACAATTTTCAGACGCTGACGATACCTCCAGCCTTGCTACCAAAAACCGAACCAGAAGTGAAAGCTGATATAATAGACGTAGTGGGGTCTCCGAGTATGCCAACGATTACTTCGCTCTGAAATGAACCAGTCTCTTCTCCTAGCTGTATATAATTATTTTTTAAGCGTCGATGCGCGGTATTCGATATTTGGTACGCTTGTTGTATGTGTTATACTTGCTGTATCAGTTTTTATATTCTGTCGGACAATGATTAAACACAATTTGACGGATGTTGCAGTTGTTCTTGTGAGTCATATGGCTGTTGTCGTCAGTCGACTAGCTTTACGGGAGTATCAGTAGCGAACTAATGTTTTATTTATTTTGCAATGGAAAGGCTTGAGAAATATTTTGTCAATAAAATCAGCGAGGGAGTGGGGGGAATCTAAACAACAGAGAAGCTTACTTATATATCTGTGTATTTTATATTGTCGACAAAAAGTAACAATGTACGGTCAAACCGTATAATTTATCTACAACAATCTACAATAGATTACAATATGTTGTCTTGTTTCTTGTTGAGGGTTAGAGGGAGGCAGGAATTATTAGAATAACGGGGGAAAAAAGGGGGATTCTCGGTGTGGGAGAGGGAGGGTGAGAGGAGGGAATCGGAGGGGTTCAAAAGTTTGTGGAGAGGAAACATGGTCGATGCAGGCCTTTCTTCGTTCGTGCTCCGTTAATCGCGATACAGTTGACTGTTTTATAATTCTATATTAAATTACTCGGTAGCCTCTAGCCGTACTTGGTACGGAATAATGCATATATATGTGTCTTCTGCTTCTTAATGATCGATAAAACCCACCGCCCGACTTTTCCCACCTACGCCGTGCCGTGAGGACTCTCTCGGTCAAAGTTAACTGGTTAAGAGGAGGGCAGAAGAAAAAAATTGGGAAAGAAAGACATCGACGAAAAAAGGAAACACAACGCTGGGCATCGTTGACCCGCATATCCGATGTATTGTTTCCGAGATCGCGCATCCCCTCGTCTCCACCCCCTTTGCATATCTTTCTACCCTTCGTGCAACACGCTGACGCTTCGATCGCGTTCTTCGGGAGTTCAATTTTTCAGGATCGAAAGTTGTTACTTCGTTCAGGTAGCTTTAACCCCTTGTCACGCGATTTATTTTACTAGAAGTAGTTATTAGGACTTCTGTTAATAATAAGAGAAATAGAATATTTCTTTGTTTGAGATTCATCTGACTCGACATTATATAAGGGGTTGAAGAGCCTCGCCTTCGAGAGATTTGCACAATTCCGTCGACTAAGCGATTTTCCGCAGGGATGCAAGTTAAGGCCGCAAAGTACAAATAGCCTTTTAATTTATTGCGGATTAAACTGCGGTCGGGACCGGTTTATCTTTTAATAACGTTCGCGTGTGTTTCAAAGCTAACGAGAAATAGCATTCCCCCGTATCGGAACGGAGAAACAAATGGACTGTTTACAACAGTTTGGAAGGGAGACAGACAAGTCGGACAGGGGATGATGAACGATCGAGCGCGTCAGCATACCCATCGGTTTTTTTCAGGGGGTTGATCCTTTTTGCGAATGACGAGGAGAGGCTTGATCGGTGATTCTGGCACAGCAAACGGGTGGCGGGGTGAAACGAGGGAAAGAAATCGAGCCACGAATAAAGGAACGCCGCTGCTGCCAAACATACGTGTCTATATGTACATACATACACACTGCTATACATGTATACATGTACACACATACCGATAGCAATAATAGTAACAATAATTAGAATGCTAGTAGCCGTAATAATAAGCGGTGGACCGGGGACGTTCACGCTAATCGGCGCCCTCGCGAAGTAATTTAACAGAATTTCCATCGTTTGATATGATAGTTTCAACAAAGAATTTATTAACCCTAGAAAGACCCAGCAGTTTGTTTAGGGATATTTATTTGAATTCAATCCTCGTACGTTCTTCGGAAATACGTAGTCAAACGATTTTCGCGAATTTCACACCGATTTTCGTTTGACAATTTTTTATTTAATCAACGATGTTTCGTTCATAAGTTTCAAGAAATACCTAAATTGTAAATCGTAGAGGAGTCATAGGATTTTACTATATGCCAGAAATAGAAAATAGGAGGATTTTTATGCGAAGAACGTATGGGGGTCGAGAATGATCGGTCAATCTTGAAGATACAAGCAACGACGAATAATTTTTTACAAACATCGTAGACAATATAAACAACGTACTTTCAACACATTACCTAGCGGAGTGAATTTTACAATTTCTAAAAATCACTGATTCCCAACTATATACAGTAAAGCCTTAATCTAGGGAAAAAGGAACCGTACATCGGCGTGAACCACTACTAATCCAATTGCAAGACTCCTTTAGTTTTCATTATTTTTTTATGGGACTTCCACCAACTTGTTTGAGGCATTTTTCCGATTAAAATTACACTATAATAATTTGAACTGTGTTTAGTGGTTTAATTCTGACCTGGGCAACTAATGCTCTGAGAGTCGATGACGTGGAAATGGCTACCCCCATCTGGCCGGTCAGCGCGAGTCCTGTCCGAACCTGTTCGGACGGGCGACCGGAGCGCGATAATGGCGGCAGCCGATTCTACGTCACCGGCTCGTTTGGCGCGATCGGCGAGGTCACAAATAAATATTAAAGTCACAGGGTTTAAGAAACAGCACGGACCCGACGATTTTTCTTAGACGCAGGCTTTACCGTAATTCAATTAACAAATTTTTCCAAGAAACTGCGTAAGTCAGTAACATCTTTAAGGATTATTATTTAAGAATACACTTTTAGGCTTAAGCAGTTAGCTTTCCGGTAGGTAAAGTGCGAATATATATGTATATCTTGGAATCGTCGGGCTTCCCAGAAGAGCTTCCTGCAGTCTTTCCAAGGTTAGTACAACGATTTCCCAGGTGGAACGATCGCGAGAAGATCCATGGTCCACCAACAAGTAACACGAACAACGTTGTAATGTACAGAGCGAGCCGTGTATAGTCGATGGAAGAAACAGGATGGGAGACCGTCGGAGTCCTCGAGCTCTATCGCGGATCTATGAACACGAGAATGGACCGTTAACCCAAGCGAAAAAACCACGAAATGAATTCTGGCTCGATCGGTGATTATAAGATTTTGCGGCATCGTATCTCGCGACTCTTCCACCGACGATACGCGTTCGTTTTAACAAAACACCTTCTCCACCCTTCGTCGCCTCGCGTGTCACGCCTTTCCCTCTATCTTTCTCGTCTTCTCTCTGTATATGTATATACGTGTATTATATTTTTATATTCTCCCCCGAAAAAACCACCCCTCCCCTCCTCACTCACCCTCTCTCTCTCTCTCTTTCTCTCTCTCTCCCTCTCTCTCTCCAGAGTTCGTTCGTTTCTTGTCTCCATTTTGTGTTGCACAACGGGAATTTATTGATTCGACGACGTTCTGTTAGCGATCCTGCAACTGACCGGAGAAGAGACTCGTCCCGTTTTATCATCTCGTATTTCTTTTCATTCGTTTATAATACCATTAGTAGTTTTATTTATTTATTTATTTTATTTTATTTTTTTTTGTGTGTCGCTTTTGCTGTAAGTTTTTTTTTTTATTTCTTCGTATAACATGTAACATGAGAAATCGTATTCTTATTCGTTAAAGACATTCCCTACACAACACGGCTACGGTAATGCGTCATGGATATGTGCGCAAGTGCGTGTGAAGAATATAGGGGGAGGGTGGGGGCGGGAGGAGAGGGAGAGGGAGACGGAGAGGGTTCAAGGGCCAGAAGAGAGAACAGCGGGGTTTACTGAGGAACAGGGCGGGTCGTTTCGGGTCGGAACCATGCGAATTCGGGACTGTCGAAGTGTGTCCGCACGTACGCGCGCGTACGCACGTGCGCACATAGGCACACACGTTTTTTTTTTTTTTAAATAAACTTTATATGTATAGACTTCTGTATATAATTGTTAATCATTGATTTCCTCCCTTGTATTTTTTTTTGTTTACTGTTTGTTTTTGCTGGTTGCTTCGAGTGATTAGCCTCCTCGATTATGTATATATATACACATAGGTATATGTACAGTACATATATATGTGAATATATATAATTGCTATAATAGTAACATATACGCTCGACAATTGCGCTGACACCTTTCTCTCTCCCATTCTCCCTCTCGTTTGTATAGACATTCTCTCTCTCTCCGTTTGTCTCTCGCACACGCTTCAGCTTGCCTATAGTTAATGTTCTATCTTGTAATTGTATATAACTACAACGCTATGGTAGACAACAACAAGTAATGTTATCCTAAACTTGTTCTCACCTGCTTGTTTGTTTTTTTCTTTTCTCTCTACATCGTATTTCGTATATGTCGTAAAAATGTTGTATATAATGATATTAATATTGTTTAAATATTCTGTATTATTGCACGCGGACGCGGACCGCGACGGCGCCGGTCGAACGCCGATTTCGTCGGCGTTCGATTTATTCGAATTTCCCGCCGAGACTCGCGCGGCTACGGGGATTCGACCCGTCGTCGCCGGTTTCGATGAACCGATTCCGTCGCGGCGAACGTTGTTCTCTTTTTTAAACATCAGCCTGTTACGTTTCCCACTTTTTCTGTTTTCTTTTTTTTTTGCCTTTTTTTGTTGGTTTGTTTGTTGCGAGACACTTGTTACTGTTCCACTACGCTTCTTTATTCATTTTTTTGTTTGTTCAGCTATTTCCCCCGCGCATAGAATTCTCGCGCGTTCGTCGCTCTTTCGCCTTGCTTCGCGCGCGCGCGCGCAAATTTCAGCGATCTCGCCCTAAGGATAATTAAGCCCGAAAACTCATCCCGCGTGAGGCGTGATATTAAAACGCGTGGTCGTTGGTGCTGCAGCATGTAATAATGTCCGCCATTTTATCGCGACCCTATTTTTCGTTTTTTCGCGGCCGAGGGTTCTTCGGTTTATCACGCTCGTTTTTGTTTTTTTTTTAATTTTTGTTTGTCACACGGGCGTTGTTCTGTACGAAAGATTGTGTTCTTTTTTTTTTAACACTTTTGGTTATTTTTCTCTTTTTCCCTCTTACTAATCGTGATATATTGTTTTTTTTTTTTGTTTGTTTTAAATGTATATCGAGACAAACGAAAAAGCGTGGTCGGTCGTCCGTCGAGAAGATCGATTTGCCGTTTACATATTTCGACGGGTATCACAAAAATCGTCAAATCGCTTGTCGAGACCTCTCGTTGTTTCGCGAGCAAATTGCACGTGCACGCTGCAATCCGTAGTAAAATTCATAAATATTTTTTATCATTTATGTATCGTTTATGTATAGTTAATAATGTACGTGCTACGCGGGTTCATATTTTTTTCCACTCAGGCTAATCGCATGTACCCTAAATGTCCGCGAGAAACAGAATCGGCCGTCGCGCGGCTGGATTCAACCCTCTCGTTGCCGTTCCTCTCTAATCCACCCTCCTTTCGCAATAAACAATTTCTGAAAAAGCGCGAACCATGAAAATCACTCTTAAATGAAATCAAAGCTTCCGCAGTTCGCGAAATTCAATTATTCCAACCCTCGGACTTCAACCCCTAACTTTCACGTCGATTCATTAAATTCTCTCAATTTTGCACTTGAACCCCTAGTTCTTGATATTTACTTTTAGACAATAAATAGAGGAATCAGTGAAATTTCCCAGATTTTTCAAAGATACTTAACAATTTTATGTAAAATCATGTTCACAAGATTTGCAAACGAAATCGTTCTACAAGCGAAACGTGGTCAATTGTTGGTTAAAATCGCGAACATTTAATTCATTTAACGCTAGCTCTGACAAATGATAATCAATTTTGCCTCGGTGCGCTAAAGCGAAGCGGGACAATAGAGGATTAATTTTAATCTACTGTTTGCACAGTGATATCGCCGCACAATAAATAATTAACAACCCGACCATCCGAAATAGTCCGTCCGAGGGTTGAAATATCGCGTAACTTCTGCCGACCTCTGCCAGACGAATAGTTACGATATTTTTATACAACTATTACAATAAAACTCGAGTTCCATAATAGTTGAAAGATAGCAAAATGTTTTCCCGTTTAAAAATACTTTAACAAAAATATCTCCGCTGATCGGTTTTCCACTTCGAACCAAACGGTTTTCGAAGAAATGACCAACCGAGAAACAATTAATTGTTTCACCCTTAAAATTGAGATCGCTGGTTACTTGGTCAGAGGGATGCAGAGTAAACTGGAGAGTCCAATGGGACCACGAGCCGGAAGCTTCCCTCCAGATCTGGACTTGTTAAGGGTCCACTTGTTTAGGGCCGTTTTGAGCATTTCAAAAACGTCCAGAGCTGGTCGAAAAGAGGAACTAATTTCGAAAGAGGCTGTGCTTCGCGCAGCTGGCCCTGCTGTCACAATCCTCCCATTATACACCCTTCACTCACCCCCGTCATGTTCCCATTGAACTCCCGAAACGTCCAACAGCATCGTCGCCAACTCCCAAGTAGAAAACCCCACGACCAATCACAAAGAGATACGAAAAACAATGCGAAACATTGAGGTTAACAACAAAAGTCACGATCAGATGCTGAATGGCACTGAAAGGGTTGGAAACGTGGCCGACAACGACGTGTTTTCGTACGCACGAGCGAAAGAAAGCGTTTTACCGTAATAAAATCATCCTCGGACTCTCTCTCTCTCTCTCTCTCTCTCTCTCTCACCCCGAACGTATACAACGTTAGAACCTTTACATATTTATATGCGCTGTTGCATTGTATATATGTATATGTATATAAGTATATAATAGTTGTATTATTTATAATATCCATCCTCTCCGCTATCTCGCTCTCTTTCTCTCACTGTTAATATGTTTTTGTTTCGCTTGCTCCGCGTCCGTTCCCGCTAAGGTAGGTATCTCTGCGTAAACCTAGGTATCGTTTTCTTCTTCTCTCTTTCTCTCTGCGTGTACGTACCTCGTAAAATCCGGATCACTTCAACTACGATCGTATCTCCGGTATACGTCTACTACTGTGGCGATGGACGGGGGTAAAACCCTATGGTAATGCGACGAATTCAACAACGACAATCATAAAATATATATGTATATATATATATGTGTCCGCGTGTGTTCGTGTGTGTCGTGTGCCGGTTTTCTTCGTGTTTGTATATACATATACATACGTGAAACAAAAAAAAAAAAGAAGAAGAATCGGAACAAACGAGATCGCACGTATATATGTATATGTGTGTAACCGTTCGTGCGCTCGCGCGCTCCTCTGTAAGTGTGGTGCTTCTATTTTTCGAGTGTGCTCGTGTTTGTTTGTTTGTTTTATATCGTAACTAATCGCAAGAAACAATGGCATACGCCGAAGATCGATAATTGCCAGGCCCCAGTTTGTCTATCACGCGTGCATATTATTTTGTCGCACGCGCGCACACACGTCCTTATTGTAATACAGTGGTGTGTGCGCGTCCAGTGTGTGTGCGCGCGAGCGCGCGTACTTCAACAACGATCATTGCACGCGATCGGATCTCGTCCGACGCGACGGGTTCCGATCGAGATCCGACAACAGTAACATATATATGTATATATATATATATAATAATCTTTAATCATATATATATATAGAAACTCTGAAACGCGTTTGTATTCTCTGTTTTCATTTCTCTTCTTGTTCACCTAATTACCTTACGAATTACGTAACTCTAATAATACCGCTAAAGTGATCAGTTACCTCTATAATAGTCAACGTCTCTTTGTCTTTGATATGTGCGTTCGCGCCTTCTCGTTTGCCAAGAGAATATGTTTAAGCCTTTAAGCGGAATTTCGTTTTTCTCGTAGCTGCGTACCCCTTCTGTCTCTTTCTTCTCTCGCTCTTTCTTTCGTTATCTCTTCCTTTATCACGCATTAACGCATTCACGTATTCACGCAGACTCGCACGCGCGTACACGACACCACAGTTTTCCTCATTCGCGGCTGGTTTATTTTGTTAATAAACGAGATCACGCTGGATCATCAGACCGGCGAGTTTTATGCTTGCGGGAGAGGCGTTGCGAAATTTATGTTACCCTCGCTTCATTCTGAGCTGGGCGTGCCGCGATTTGTAGTTAAAGAAACCCTTTTTCGGATTTCTCCGGAAATAGTTTGACAATGCTTTTTTCGTAAAATTGTTCACGAATTGTTGGCAATTCTGTAAAGCACAAAGAAAACAAATAATATTCTTACTTCGTGCTTCTACAGGGAATCGTTCGATCGTCAGAAACAGATGTTCTCTTACTCCGTTTTTTCCATAGTAAGCCGTGGATACGAAAATTTGCATAAAGATTCGCAGTCTAGTGGTCACGAAACAATGATGGAATGTTTCGCCTCGGTCCAACGGAATACCAATACTGCCCACCGTTAAATATTTGTGTATTGTGTGCACACGATCGACCGAAAATTTGCAATCTCTCCGCGAATCGATGAAAATAGAAATAGACGACGTTGCATACTAGCAGTGGATTAGAAATGAAAATACCGGTGCGTTCCGCGTCATAAAATCTGAAAATTACAATAGTTCATCCCAAAAAAAAAATCAGAAATTTATTGCTGTAGTATCGAATTAAAAATCCTGTAATTTCACACTTTCTATGATGCCGCGAAGATATCACAAACGAATCAAGTTGTTTTAATCCTGTTGCGATCTTGAATTATAAAATTCGAAATAACGTTACGAGACCTCTACATTATTAATAGACTGCGCAATTAATTTATGTATGACAGAAATGAATAATTCTCCCTTTTATCTCGGAACTTGATTTAACATTTATTTCAGTCCCATATGTCGCTTTGATGCATTAATAAATTGCCGTATACATATAACGAAATTGTGGCATTATTGATGAGTGCACCAGAAAGGGTTGAGGTTATTAAAAGAAAGGTCTGGAAAATGTTAATTCTGCTCAGAGATCCGCAATATATTTTTGTAAAAGACCTAGGGAAATGAAACGAACCTCCAAAATAATGAAAATTAAATGAATAATTTCGACTAAGAAAAATGGAAGAATCGATGGGCAATGCATAAAGTTCGCGAATCAGCCTCCCGTAGCAGCAAAGCCGCGGTTACGGTTGCACGTGGCAAGTCCTAATCAGGTTCGGCGGGTCGGGTCGCGTGTAAACGGTCCGCCGCCCACGTGATTATTATATATAAAAATGATTCTGGAGCCGCTGGCCACAAGTCTACGTATCGGCCAGCGTCGCGAACAGAATCGTAACTCGATGTGTCCCCGTGTTCAGCCTCGGCGATGTATATCCTAAAGTATTATAAAGTAGAAATTATGAGGCGCGATAGCAGACCGCGAGCGCCGAACCTTTTCTCTCGGCCGACCTTCGGCTTATCACGCGATCCCTCGTTCATCCGTGCCTGCCTGCCCGGCTTATCATTTCCGTTCGTCACCTTCCCAACGAGAACAACGTAACAAAATCTATTGTTGGTCTCTTCGTTCGTATCTCGTTAGAGTTTCTATGGCTCCAGGGTTGCCGTGCCCTCCCCTCCCCATTCCTTCGCCGCTCTTACCCCGCGATTGCTATCGAGCGAAAACCTGAAGAAAGGCCGACAGGCAATTTTCGAGGCTCGAAGGGTTGCTCGCCCTGATTCGCGACCCTAAATTCGCTAAACGCGGCCTATGAATCTCGTTTTACTCGGAGCGACCCGCACCGCGCTATGTATGTACCTATGAACAACACCTAAGGCCAATTTGCCAGCGAGCCGTGCGACTTCGTGCTCTTCAGCATCGCGAAATCGAACCGTTCCCCAATCGACTCCAGCGACTTTTCGTTGCAAAGTGTTTCGCCAAAAAAATTTGGTAATCGACATGTTCGTAAAATTTTCGAAAAATTCTGACATTTGGTAGACGTGGATCCTTGTGTAGGCGACAAGCTGCCTGGACATCTAGTTCTACGCTTCTAATCATTTTTACCTGGTATTGTAAAAATGTCACAAAATTGTCGACTCACATCTACAAAATTTTAATTCATGTAAAACTGTTCAATCGTTATAGTTTCGAATTTGTTCGTACAGTTTCGCTGCCTACACGAGGATCAATAGAGTCCTATTTGTTACGAACTAAATGAAAATAAAAGACCTTTGCCAACTACTGCGGATTTTACGCATATGTGACAAAAATAAGTAGCTAAAATTTGAAATCGAAAATCAATTTTTAATTCGCTACATATCGTTGCAGTCCAGAATGAAAAATTTTTATATTGCATGAAAATTCGCAGTCTACTTATTCTACTTTTTATGATCTTCGAAAGCCAGCCATTACGAAACGAATTAAAAACATGAACGCATCGAATAATTTTCGGTCGCACGAGTCGATGACGAATGTTTCGCGGAAAATCTGCGCCTCGGCCGCGCGCGCACGCACGCACACGCACACTCACGCAATGTTTGTTCCGTTCGCGTCCCGAAAGAAAGAAATGGCGCCGCCGTTTCGCATTCTCTTGTCTGCTCACGTTCGAACGTTTTGTTGATCGGTGATCGATACCTCGGGAAGATCGTATTGTGCATCATTCGCTACTTGCTTCGCGGTTTTATCATTTACAAGAACTATTAAGAAACGCTACGTCCTATCGGCTACGTCACGCTAAATGCTTTCTTCCCTTCGCGCTTTGGTTCGTTACGCGTGTCCGCACGCTCTGTATTCTCCCCGCACCTGTTCGGGACCGATCCGCGTCTGTTTTCCGATCCATCGTGTCCTCTCACGATTGCTCTTTGCGATTCTTCGGGCTCGATCGCTCTACGTTGAACGAACGCGGGCTAGCCGGCCCTGAAGAACAGTCTCGCTGTCCAGTGGGCGTGGTCATCGCGAAAATGACTGGATCCGGCATGGGCATAGAGCGCCTTGAATTGCTCCTGGAGCAACGCGTTCGGGGCCGATAACGTAGGAAAGAGCAGAAACTGTGAATCTTGCGATGGAAGATTCTGCTGTCTACTCTGCCCGTGCTCTCTCCGTCTTTCCGTGTAAGTAGGCGTGGCCTGCCCCGAGTGGGCGTGGTCTTGTTGCTCTTCCAGGAGCCGAGCCTGTGCCCCACAAGGCAATCTGCGCCCATGCCTGGGCTAGATCGACAGCAAGACGAGTCACGAACCAGTAGAACAAATCGATGGATAATAAGGCTGGCAGACGCGACGATTTCTTCTCTTTCTTCCCGTTGTCCCAAGTCAGGCATGGGCAACGAACGCTCTCTATCTCGAGAGCACTCAGAATTGCCCCCGGGGCAACTCTTCAAGGCAAGCAATATCAGTGTAAGAAGAAACGTTCAACCTTACGATAGACGATTATCTGTCTTCCACCATGTGTACGGTAGGCGTGGCCTGCTCCAAGAGGGCGTGGTCTCGCGGCCCCGACGGAGCCAGGACAGCGCTCTACGGGGCAATTCTTGCCCACGCTTGCTCTGAACGGTCTCTAGAGCAATCCAGCGTCCTCGCGCGACTCAGCGACGGCAGCTAGGGGCGAGATCGTGGCTGTAATTACGGTGGTAAGAGCGCGGTCGTTAAAGAGAGCCGGAGCGTGTTAGCAGCTGAATCGCGAGCCGGATGTTCGTTCGTTGCCGAGGATGTACAAAAGTGCGTCTTGAAGCGAATATCGCCGTCGAATCAGCTCAACCACGCTCACTCTTTCTCTCGTCTCTCGCGAGAGAGAGAGAGAACACTCTCGCTGTTTCACGTCGTCTTCCTTTCAACCCCTGCTGACGTTGTCGTCCGTGCCGATTCCGTTCCCCGCGCGTCGGCTTTCCTCGCGTTCTCATCTTTTTTTTTTTTGGCTGTTTTCTGTATCTTCTTTAGTAAAAAGCTAGGCCGCTGTTAGGCGTTCAGGGCGGTTCCCGATACGTAACGCTCCTCCCACTATCCCCCTTTTCTCGCTCCCTTCGCATCGCTTCGAACAACAGTCACTTTCCGCAAAAAATTCTTCGAACCGTATTCTTAAACTTAATCGATATCACGTTACAACTATCGTTAATACTACGCCGTTTAAAACGTACTTTGAAACATTTCATATATAATACAGAATCTGTTTAACGGTTAATTAAAAATCTTCATCCGACTATCTCGCGTTCTCCCTCTCGCACTCGCAACTTTCGCACCACATTTTTAAATCTGTACACGTTTCCCGTTCTCTCCCGCTCTCCCGTACTCTCTGTTTCTCTTCGCGTGTACATGTAACAACAACGATGACGATGACGACGACAACGATGATGACGATGAATCATTATGATGATGATGATGATGATGATCATGATCATGAAGGATGGCAACGGTGAAAGTGGTCGCGAGGATGGCGATGCCGGTCGTCGTGATGGTAATCATAATAACGGTAATAATCATCGTCGTAAGAATAATTCAACATCGTCTAAACGGTATCACCATAGCGTGTCATAGCGTGACATCGAGAACTCGAAAGAATGTTAGCGAAAAAATAGCTCGGTGAGTAGCGGCGTCGAGCGCGGCACCGTCGAACTATAATTTTAAAATTCGCGTTAACGTTGTTTCATTGTGTTGTTAATCTCGACGCTTACGGCGTCTCGTTGTGACATCATCTTTCCACGGTGCCCGCACGGCCGTGCTTTCTTAGTTCGAAGATACAATCTGCAGCGACTGGTCAATTTTTTCAGCTTTCTCATTTGAAACGTGGATTAACGTTGTTGAAATGTTGAAACAATATTCATAACAGCAGAATTTATTAAAATTAAACTTCCTGTAGCATGATCAGCGTCCAAGTTTGAAGTCCACATTTTTCAGAAAGAAAATAAAATAGTGCGTTTTCTTTAACGAGAGAATTTCATTTAGGTGACCATTTGACCCAGTCGCTGGACAGATCGCAATTAGGTTTATCCGCGCGGAGGACTGCGCGATTAGGCTCGGCAAAAAACGCGATTTACCATCGGTAGGTGCAGAGCAAGCGTCGCGGTGCTCGATTTTAATGGTCGCCGAGCTGCTCGCGCGGCCATCTTGCGCGGTGGCATGCGTTCCCTCGGGATCTCTACGCGCTTTTTAGGAAGGCTCGATCAGCTCGCATGCCGCTTACGTAGACTAGATTCTGCTGAATAGTAGAGTTATGTAATTGAGGTTTAAAAACGAGCGCGGCCCGGACCGGAAGCGCGCGATTCGATCCGTTTCGCTCGATCGTAATCCGACGCCTCGGATCGGATCCGACGATCGAGGACCGATCTCTTCGTACGGATCGACTTGTCGCGGTTAAATGTCCGCACGGCTAATCCGCGCGAAATCATGTATTTTTCGGAACGCCTTTTTCCACCTCGAACGATTCTCTTCCGTGGAAAATTGTTTTTAATCATCCTCGGAACGAAGAAGATTTTCGTAGCCTTCGAACGATAGTCTTTGTCAAATAATTTTGAATTGTCCCGGAACGTGGCTTCGTACGATGAAGCCTGATCGCAGCTTGTGTTTCTTTCAGGTAGAGTCGCCATACTTTTAATCGTCCTGTGAATAAATGACGACGTTGACGAAAAACCGATTTCTCTACACTGTTAACCATTTGCACTCGCAGTTATTCCAACTCCAGAACTCTGAAGATTTGTCGTAGTTGGAGATTTTATTCGAAAAATCATTTTACAAGTGGCAAAAAGAAGATTTTTAATAGTGAAAATTGAATAACGTGGATAACTTTTAGTAGTACTATTGTTTTAGAAATGCAGTTTGAGTGCAAAGGGTTAATACGAAGTGGTTTTATTACAAGGGAAATTGAAATTCAAGGTTTCAGAGCAAGCGTTCCACATATTCAGCGTTTCGTGAAAATTGAAAGTAAAGTCTTCGCGGGTTTCGATTGAACGGTCCCTTTTGTCGTATTTTGTGCTCGTGTGAACGCTATGAAAGCGCACAATCCGCAGTCTATTTTCACGGTGCAATTATAGGATCGCGAGTGGTGGATCGAATGGGCGAGCAGCTAGTTATATTTTCGTTTTGAATAAAAGATAGAGAGACGTACGTGGACAAGAAAGGCCGCCGTTCGATAATGGTGGAGGTAGAAGGATCTTCGTTTATAATGGTTACGTGAAACGGTGTAATTTGATTTGATCGGGAAATACGAACTGAGCATCGCTCGCTGCTGGCGACATTAAATTTCGTCTTTTTCACCGACTATTACCGTTTCACATGTTGAAAGTCTTTTTGCAGAGAAGTAGAATGTTTTCTCCGCAAAAGAGAATATTTCTGTTCGTAAATGAAATATTCTCTTTTCAAATCGAAAGTGGATACCAATACAATAAATTGAAAGAAATTCTGTGACAGAATTCTGTAGTGGAGGGAAAAGTTTGTAGCGGATTGTGAGAGAAATTCATTTCGTTCGTTCGTTTATTAACAAACAGACTGCGGACGCTTTCGTAGCATTTATTAATCGAAAAGTTGTGAAATGTAATATGCTTAAGCCGATTTACGAATAAAATAGATTCAACTTTATGTCTAAGATGTTTTGAAACAATTAAATAACGAAAATTTTCCAAACTTTTTCTGCATCGAATAAAATAAGCGATATACTCGTGACAAACAATTAAAATCAATCTTTACACCGATTTACCGGCGGCGAGACTTCGTGAATGTCAAAAGGGAATGCAACAAAGCGATCGAAAATCCACAAAACGTATAATTACGATATGAAAGGCAGACCGTTGTGTCTTTAATTTGAACAAAGTCGTTTAGCCGAGCAAACAAATAAATAAATAAATCAGAGGACAATATTCCTCTCTGACGTTCCAATTAATCTGAAAAATCGATTAAACCGTGCAAAGCGGTCGCAGAGAAAAAGAGGGAGAGAGAGAGAGAGAGAGAAAGAGAAAAAGAGAGAGAGAAAGAGAGAGAGAGTATCGTTCGAGGCGTGTACCGTATCGTCGTTCCATGGATCGTCGAGGATCGATCGGTCGATCGTCGCAGCCGGTCCCAGTCCGATTAAAGTGACTAGACGCTACGTTTTACAGGCGAGAAGAGATTGTTGTCTTAGAGAGAGAAAAATCCAGCGAGCGGTCGGGCCCATCCATCGTCTAACGAGAGCGTCTATCGTGCCGGTACGATGGGATCGTGCCAAAAAAGTGGAGGATCGATCGCGGCAGGACCGGTGAGATCGAAATGGGGCCAGCTCGATCATCGAAACGGCTCATCGTGGAACGTTTTAGCGAGCCGATGCCATAAATGAGAACGCGGTTTTCATCGAGAGATACATTGTCCTTGTCGCAAGACAATTTGGCAGTTCGACCGACGCGACGCCGCCGCCTTAAACGAGATCGAAGCGGAGATCGACGGATTTGGTCGGCCCCCGTTGGATCACGAACGAACGTAGGGTGGATCGATCGTTCGGATAGATCGTGTATCCATGTTCGCCGATGGCCAACGAGAGGCGTAGACGATCGGTTTGTCCGAGTCGAGACTAGCTAGAGCTAGGACAAGTTTATCGTAGGAGATCGTAGAGGAAATCGTTTAGAAATAGCCGAAGTAGAAGAAGAAGAAGTAGTAGAAGAAGAAGAAGAAGTAGAAGAAGTAAGTAGTTAGTAGATCAGAGAAGTAATCGAATTATAGAATACAACGAGAACAGTGAGAACAGTAGAGGAGATAAAAAGATGGGACTTGGGACTGAGTAGGGGGTGTGCCTCTCTGCCCCCTCACCCTTCTCCCGGATTCTACAAACGGTGTTTAACAATATCGTCGTTTAGTATCGGTTTGATGGTCGCGCGCGCACGATCGTTGGCACGATCGGCCGGACCCGCTCGCTGCGGCTAAAGAAACAAACCGGCGCCCGTCCCCCCGTCGTTCGGGGAACAGGGCACCGCGCGGTTTCACGGTTCTTAAGGAGATGAGTATTTTGTTTCAGGTATTTCAAGGTTTATACAATATGTACAACGCGTGTGTATACAGTCCCCGGAACTATTTAGGTCGAACGGAAAACGCAGAACGGAAAAAGAAGAAGAGGGGAGGGGGGTAAAACAACGCTAAGGGAAGCCGACGCTCGACGAGGCGCGATTTTGTCGTCGGTCACCGGCCCCGTGTCGCAGGGATAATCTCTGGGGGGTTTCTTTATCTTTTTTTTTTGTAAGTTCTTCCCTAGGGGATTTTCCTGCTTGGGCATCTAGGGGAACGCGGGGAGAGGGTGGGCCGTTGGGCTGGGGTGAGGTGGGGCTGGGGGGGTTGTGTCAACAGTTTCGAGAGTTGTATCCCGGGAAAGGCTGTGTGTCCGTCGCGCGCGTTCCTCTCCCGATCGATTCGAGGAGAGGAGACGACGCCGCCTCCGCGCGCGCGGGGTTACGTCGCCGCCGACCACGACGACGATGATGACGATGACGCGATGACGAGACCCGTATGTGTGCGTCGTTCCGCGACCTCGCGGACCTGGCTCGCCTCCGTGTTCGTGTTCGATCGCGTGTGCCGCTCTGCGCTGCTGCTCCTCTTCTTTCTTCTTCGCGGCTCCTGCGCTCGATCCTAAACCGGACACACCAGGATCTCGTACTCGAACATCAACGAGACCGCCACGAACACGAAGTACAGCAGGAACATCGTGAAACCGAGACCCTTGTTCATACGCCACTTGAAGCACGCGATGCTCATGATCACGAACAACAGCATGCAGAACAGGATCGCTATGCTGCACACCATCCCCACCGAGTTCACCTCCACCGGCTTGCCGTAGATAATCCCGTACAGCAGCCACGGCACCGGAAGCCTGAAACAGAAATTGTTTTGGGTTCGTTGGTGTTAACGTTGTTGTTGGTAGTGGTTGGCTGTGTTATCGTTAGGAAGCTTTTCACGCGATCCGCGCGACGCGCGACGCCGATCGTATGTTTTTATGCGGACCACGTGTGCGGACTTTTTGTAAATTCACCTTTGGATAGAGTAAGAGAACGATTAGACCTTTACTCTGCGTATAGGGGTGTGTAACCACGCCCCAGGCTAATACAAACATGAAAAGTTGTCGAATTGGAAATTTCCAAAATGAATTATTAAATTTATTATATTTATATATTCAAACAGAATTTTTAATCTTTTCATTACCTAAATAGTTTTTCTAGAAACAGTTTTTCCTTTAGATTTTTCGCTGAAAACATGCTGGTGGTGTGATTGCACTCCAGCACCGGATTAAAAACTAGAATATATATAAATCAGTATGACTCTACAGAATTTCTGTAGTTGTCGGTCGAAGTGTTACAGAATCAAAATCTCGTACAGCAACTCGAAACAGAGGTCACCTAAATGCCCAGCCGCGGAGAAACCCGCGTCGCTTAATTTAGTACTAGCCTCGGCAAAATCATCGAGAGACACACGGTTTTTCGCGTTCCTCTTCGTATCCGCTCCCCGAACAATCGGACGAATCTTGTGGATTTCCCGTGATTCATCGGGAGAACTGGGACGAGGTTGGCGAACCGGATCCGATAAATCTGCGTTCGGCGGACGTGGTCGTCGCGTTATTGCCGTCCATTGCGCGTTATTTTCCCCTCGGACGCATTCCAGTCTCGATCCCCGAGGTGCAATCCGCGTCTTACGCGGAAATGTATGCGGTTTCTTTTTGTCTCGGCTGGCAGCCGCAGAGCCGCGAGAAGTCATGGCGGAGGAGGGTGGATATTCTGGAGGACGTGGGTACGAGAAGCGAGCGTGTTTCGCCGGTTTCCTTTCCGGGCAAGCTGCCAGCTGGCAGCCGGACAACGGATGCGTGGTGCCGAATCGATCTTCGATCGAGCCGATTGCCGAAAACGAGCATGCTCCGGGAAATCGTGCGTGTGCAAGCGCGCAGATGTGTGCGTTCTACCAAGAGATCGAGGTGGTCCCGATTCGACGAACGAGCTGGCGGAAGTCGCGGCCGTGAACACGCCCGATCGTTGCGCACGTCAAGCGGGCGTGGAAAACCGGGTTACGATATTTTATTCGAGACAGGAACGTTGTTTTTCTGGAGATACGTTATAGTTACACTCCGGATTTTTACGCGAAACGAAACAGCAATTAAATGGCAGCGTATTTTCTCTTTGGAGTGAAATTTAAGAAAATAATGTCCTCAATCCTTTGATGAAAGAAGTTGGAAATCTGATTATCCTTACTGCTCGCAATCAATAAAATGATGTAGAGTCTGTTCATTCGGCAACCGGGAAAACGGTGTCACATTGACACGAAGGACTGGCGAGGGTTGAAAAATCGACAGGAATCGATGTACTATAACGGTGCGGATTAGACCGTGTCGTCGCGAGCCACGTAAAAATTGCTTGTCCTCGGGAGACTGAAAAGCGAACGGATGAAAATTTCGATAAATTTTCGGACGGCTCAGTTCCGGCGGATGGTCCCGATTAAAAAAGAAGGTTCGAGAGGGAAGAGTTAAGCCTCCGGAGATCTCCCGGGTGATTTCCGGCAGCCCCTCGACCCGAATATCACCTCGGACCGTGGAAGTCGCGAGATGCGAGAGGGCCACCCGAATCAATCACTGGCCCGTCGCCAGTTATTGTACGAGTGTGTGAGATTGTAGGAGAGAGAGAGAGAGAGAGAGAGGGAGAAGGTCTGTAGAGAAGGGGTAGTTCAGCTGCCATGGAACCTATAAATTGGAATTTCACCGACGATCGGGCGAAGCCGGCAGGAGATGCGCGCGGAATTGGTCGTTGCGCCGGCCCATTCAACTATTCTCGCTATTCCCCCTCTACTCCCCCGCCCCCGTAATGGCGTCCTCCTTCCTGTGTTATTATATCATCGTCGCGCGAAATACCGGAAATACCGTGCCAGACGGGACTCGTTTATCCGCGACGATCGATCCCCCCAGCCAAGAAACGCCGCGTGGACCCGCTCCGCACAGCTCCGCCATCGTTTTGCACAGTTTCATACAGTTTCGCGATGTCGGACGCGTCGCCTCGAAATATTCGCGAATCCCTACGGTCACGACCCCTCGCATAGACGTCTCCGCAACCTCCGCAACGGCGCAGAACGTTCGCGAGACCGTGGAGTCCCGCGAGGAGGGCCCCCCGAGTGCTGCGCCGACGTTCTAACGAGCCCCTGACAGATTGCAACTCTCGTGCACACGAGCACGCCGCATGCTTCTTTCAGGGCCGAGTGGCTAATGCTAGATATTAACCCTTCGCACTTCAATGACGCTACGACGAAGACACACAGTCAGCAGAATCTCCGCACGCTCGGCTCGCTCGGTGTACGATACCTGCGAGCAATTTCGAACGTTCAACGAAATTGTTCGTTGAAATTGAACGGATTCCTAAAATAATTTTTTTCTATTATCTTATAAAATCGTCTTAACCCTCGTACACTCAGAAGTAGTTGCATAAAAGATTTTTATCCATTTTTCTTGAGATTTTAATGGTCACAAAGGGGTACGAACTAGAAAAAGTCCGACAATGTTCGTCCGAAAATATATCCAAACCAGATTGTTTATTATACACGAGCCCTTAAATAAGTTTCTCAGCATCCTCGGTCGGGGAACGCAGGGGAATTCTAGACGTCGTCGGCGCGAACATACATCGGGTGTCTCGTAACTCACCTGCAAATATACGCGCCGCTTGACCTGGTTCTCGAGTTCGAGCGAGTTTTATGGAACCAGCGATTTAAATGTATCTCCTCAATGCGGGATAGAACAAGTAGCGGAGACCCGGTCTCCCGGAAGAATCCAGGCAGCCAGCAGAGAGTCGGAAATCCAGCGAAACAGGGCGTACCATCTCGCGAATTTATTTAATCAACCGACGAAGTCGGTCGCCGTCAGCCGGTTACACGGGGGGCACGCTGCACTTTGCGTTTGACGGGGAACTCGAAATTTCACGAGGATACTTGCGCTGCGAGTTACGGGGCAAATCGCTAGGGATATACTTCGATCGGCTAGCATTCCCTTAGCTTTGACCGGTATTAGCCGACGATATTATTGAACGCGGCTAATTTTACTGGCGCATTCCGCTACACTATTGATTTGTCCCTTGTTAATTGCGCTCGCAAAGCGCGGGACAACAGACACTTTAACACAGGCTGATTCTACGCGCAGTAGCTAGTACAGGGTGTCTGAAAATGACCTGGTATTTTAAATTGCGCGCCATTTTTTTTTTTGAGACGAACATAAAGTACTAATCTTCGGCAACTGGCATCAGGAAGTATTGCGGTTTAGCCGTGGAGAATTAATAATCAAAATTTATGGTCGTGCGATTTGACGCCATTGGACTTCTTTCCTTGGAGTTTTCTGAAAGGAAAAGTGTATGCAGTGTGTGCAGCTCAAGGAAATAATTAGACGCACAATTACTGAAATCGGTCCCCAATTATGCTAACACATCATAGAAAATTTCGTCAAAAGAGTGACCCTTTGCAAACATTCTTACTTTTCGAATAAATAATACGTTTTAAAAATAAATTGAAATGTCAGATTGTCAGAGACACCCTGTAGGAACACCACCGCTTTCGTCACGATTTCGTCACTGGAACACTCGTGGATGAAACAGACATGACAATGGACGTAATAATTTCTGATAATTTCAAAGCGCGCTCGTGCACCGTTTATGAAATCTCGTTTGCCACGTGGATTCCGGAACGATCTAGGAAAATGTTCATAAAGTTCTGGAACGCGGTAATGACGGTCAGGTTCCACGACAACGTCCGGTCGTCGCGCGTCGCGTCGGTGCGTGAGTTTTTCATTGCTGGATTCAGCGTAGATCGTTATGCCTCGTATACGGCGAATAATAAAGTCGTTCCATGTTCCATCAAGCTCTTATCTTCGTCCTTGCGTTCGTTTTACGATATCGAGTGCTGTGCGCGCGCGTGCTCATTAGCTGCGAACTCATCGCAACATCACCTCTGAATCACCTTCAATTTCGCATCGCAATAATCCCACGGACATATTTCTCTCTCTCTCTCTCTCTTTCTGTGTTGCACGACTTTCGCGAGAGCCTCTTTTTTCACATTTTTACGGGAGTCACGATTACCGGAGAGTTTACTGCCGTCCCATTTCCAAACGAGCCTCCGCGCGCGCCGTTCTCCTCCGGGGGCTGCAAGATTTATCGAGATGCCACACGGAATAGGAAGCCGATTAAATTAATTAAGTCAATTAGCCTAATTACTGGCAACGAACTAGAGAGAGCTGCTCTCTCTCTCTCTCTCTCTCCCTCCGCTACAGGCCTTTGCGGGCATCTCGCGCGCGGGCCAAGCTACATTTTTCTTCAGGCGTTTCGGGACGTTTCGGGCCGAAACTTCACTTCGTGTCCCAGATTCCGCGAGATTCCCAGATCTGTATTTGACCAGCTTCGCGCCAAACTCCCGGAGAGTGTCACCGCTAACTTTTTAATGAGCTCCGCCGACCGATTGCGGTCTTGCCGGTATCGCCGTTTAGGGACCATGACAGCCAATAGCAGCGCGATACATTAACTATTGAAATTCTGAGCTTAGCTGGATGATGCTAGAGCGTCGGATGTTGCTTCCCGATGGTTTATCGTCTCTTCTATTTTACTAAACTTGGTTTTCGGTAATCTTTCCTTAAAAGTGTTTTTTATTGTTACATACACGGCGTTCATTTGGTGTGTTTTTAATTCGTCATCGTAGTTTGGCGGGAAACGATTTTTTTACTGTGCGTGGTCAACCATCTTCGTCGAGTACGCGCGGATGTCGCTTGACCTGAACGATCGTAGTCTCTCGGTTGCTTCCACGGCGACAGTTTCTTCCTATTACGTTCTGTTGCGTAGGAAATGTTCCGTTTTAGAATGCAAATGTTATGAGGTGTTTCGATCAAGAAATACTCTCACAATCTTCAAGTTCAGTATACGTCATTTTCAGGCACAAAGCTGATCTTTAACGTGCTGTACTCAGTTTTTTATCGCGATATCTAAGTGTACTTTCCAATAAATTATATTTCATATTATTTTATTTCAGCACATTGACAGTTACGTGACGTTCGGTCTAAGTAAAAAGGGTTACAAAGTGGACCTGACACTGTCATAGATAAAAAGAGACGAACGATCAAAAAATTTAATTTCTAACATAATGTAGTCCAGAAACTTGCGGATGTTAAACGTTACCGTTAAAAATCGGACATTTGATATGCAACAACATGGTTTAGACATCTATGGTTAACTTAGGCAACACGCGTCAAGAATAATTCAGCGAATTTCTCCAGGAGAAATTCCGTGAGGTCCCGGGTCTTGGGACGGTTAACTATGCCCGATCCGTTAAGCGGCCGCCTAATATTATCCAAGCGAAACTCATTGTGCCCGCGTATACACGTTTCCGATATTTCCAATAGCGACCTATTTCGAATCTATCATCGGGTAGATCGTTTCTTTAGTCCCTTTCAAGAAGTAATCGTTCCCGACGTCGAGCAATTTCCGTTCGACGAAGACAACCCGGTTTCTCCGTTGCGCGACGCGACGCGGCGGATCGATCGAAAAAAATTTTTGCGTGTTATCCTGACACGCGAAAGGAAAAGTCTCGGGGAGCCAGCCGTGTATACGCGGCGAGATTCCATCCGGGCAGGTAAACACAGCGGCCGACTATTATTTGCCTTCGCTTTGAGTTTTCATTAGACAGCAACGAACGCACTCGACCCTCTTTCCGAGTCGCGGTTCCCTTTGAGCCAGCCCGCCGATATTAAGAATCGCGTCTTAAAGCAGTCCCTCGGGTTCCGGCTCGTCTCCGCGCGTGATAACGTCCTATTGTTTCATTCTATGAGCGATGGAATTCAGTAAACGAGTATGTAATGATATTTGGTCCCCTCAGGGTTTCAAATCCATTCCACCACCTCTCCCTTTACCAATCCTCAACTATCGCCTAATTTCAAGCGGGACCTACTTTTTATTAAGGTGGGTTCCGAACCACCTATTTTGCCAACACGTGAAACGCACCCAGAGGGCCACTTCCCGGCTTTTTACCGAGCGGTCACCCATCCTAGCGCGTCCCCCGCCCTACGCCGCTTAACTTCGGTGATCGAACGAGAACCGGTGTTTTCAGCGAGGCAATGGTCGTTGACTTCAGTAAAAGAGTATTCACTTAAGTATTTCCACAAATAAATAAATATCCCCGTAAGAATTGTCATAATTATTCTCATAAATAGATAAATATTCTCGTAAATATTCCCATAAGTATTCTCATGAATTGATAAATATTCCTTTAAGTATTTCCATAAATAAATATTCCCAGTAAATAAGTCTCAGCAAAGGGTTGGAAAGGGAGATTCTTACTGTTGCTTCAGGAGAGGAACCGTTCGTAGGGCGCGATAATGGTCGACTTGAGCTACTCGAGTCCTTGCAGTCCGTGTGATTCGATTAACGCGGCTATTACACCCAGAAGATTCTTTGATGTATTAATGGATCGGTTTCGGATTCTCATCATCGGTTGAGAGAAGCAATTGTTTTGTGTATACTTCAGAAAAACTCTCTTTATCATTAACTGTATAAACGAGAAACTAAAGTCGACCAAAGAGACAGAACGATTATCCGGCGTCAAGTGACTTTTGCCCATCTCCGACCCTCTTTTTTCCAGCAAACGATGATTCCATAGCCACCCCTGCGCCCTCTCATGGTCGGAGCACATTTATCTCCCGTCTTCGACAGAGACGGCCGAAACAAAAAGGCCGTTTTAGGGGCGGAATCGATCTCGTTTCCCGGGGAGAAAGCGGCTTTTTCCAAACGTATCTTATTTCGCGGGCATTAGCTAGGTTGGCGCGGCTCGTGCACGTTGTTCGGGGGTTGCGGGACCGGGACGGGGGTGGATTGTGTGTCTCGCGTGAAAATCGCCATAACCGATGCCCTCGATAACGCGGCGCGATGGCCGCTTATAACCGGAGCCGCGTAAATCCATACGCGACCTACATTCGACTGCGGAGAAAACAAATATCGATAAATTATCTCGCCCTCAGCGGGTGGCGCGAGGGGAGGGATCGGGGGGAGGGAGGTGGTTGGCTGGATGAGACAGAGAACTCTCTTGCTTTTTATTGCGTGGAAAAAGTCCGATTGACGCGACGCGGCCTCACGTGTCCCGCTTTTACGCATTTTCGCCCCGCCCCAGAGAGAGGGACGCGTCGCGGCACTCTCGTAGCCTCTAGACACTTTTGCAATCATCCCCCACTAGAGGACCACCACCCCCCATGTTACCAACCCCTCTCCTCTCCCAACCACTCCGCTGTTCTGGTCTTTTTTCAGCAGAAAATCTAGATTCACGCGCAGTAGGTTATGCGGTGTCATTAACACGTTCCTGAACATTTTTACTGTCAACCCAGAAACCTCGAAAAATGCCATGGAACCGAAGTATGTACGTAATAACGAAATAAAAGCTACAGATTCCGCCTTTAATGCGGCCGATGTATTAGCGTGAAAATTCATTTTCGAAGCTGGACTAATAAGTCCCGGAGTTATTTAAAAATATTACAACTGTACCACTGAATCGATGCTGTCTCGTCCGATTGAGTGCCCAATCGTGCAACTTAAATTGATTGAAACTACGAACTTGTAGACTGATCCAACCTTGTGTTCTCAATCTACGTGTTGGTACAAAGACTAACTTGATGCAAGTTGCAAAAGCGAATCTGACTCAAAGTGAGAGTGAAATACGAATTGTAGACTGTCCTGATGGCTGATAGTTCGAATTCCGAGCCTAGCCTAGGTGTTCTTGCACGAACGTTTCAATGATTATGATTGGCAAGCTTACCCGACGGTGACGTCGAAAATGTTGCTTCCGACGGAGCTGGAGACTGCCATATCGCCGAATCCTTTCCTGGCGACGATCACGCTGGTGATCAGGTCGGGGATGCTGGTGCCGGCTGCTAGGAAAGTCAGGCCCATCACTTCCGGCGGTATGCGGACCGTGTCGCCAGCCACGTTCGCCCACCACACCATCAAGTACGAGTACGCCGCTATCCAGAAGATCGACCCGATGAACGTCACCGCGAACAGCTTCTTCCCTGGAAGACAAATGGGATCGGATCTCTCAGTGGTCCCCATCGCGAGCGCGTCTCCTTTGTCGGACCACAAGACCGAGGCGACACGGAGCGGCGGCGCAATCGGGAAAGGTTCTCGACCAGGATTTCCTTTTGGATCCGATATTCCCCTAGGTTAACCCTCGGAATTGTGTTCATTTTTTTCGCGTTTTCCAGAGGGGCGAGCAGATCCGCGGTTGCCT
Organism: Lasioglossum leucozonium; assembly: GCA_028454225.1. Taxonomy (NCBI): domain Eukaryota; kingdom Metazoa; phylum Arthropoda; class Insecta; order Hymenoptera; family Halictidae; genus Lasioglossum; species Lasioglossum leucozonium. Next base: position 15,049,908 of record CM052215.1, on the reverse strand, counting down.
GGGGACCCGTGAATTCTCGAGGACCGAAATTCGATGCATTCGAATCTCCGAGATTTGAATGATACTCGTGCTGCCCGGGAAAACGAGAGGCGACGCGGATACGCGGACGCTGGGAGATTGAACGGGACACACAACCATTACGTTTCTCTTCTTCCCCCTCTCTCTCTATTTCTCACCCTGTTTTCTCTTTCCCTCGAGCTTTCCGCGTGTCGTGTCTCCCCTTCGAGAGCACGTACTAGGAAGGGACCGTGCACACACAGTGTGTCTACGTGGAAATCTCTGTCTCCGTTTGTAGATTCATTACTAAACCTCCCAGTTAAATGATCGGTTCGACTTTTTGTTATTCTTTTTTTTTAATATTAAAATTACAAAAATACTTTCGTGGAAATTGTGATAAAAGTCGAGTAAAAAATTCCTACATACTCGTTTAAGAGAGAATGTGACTGATCTTTTTAGGAAAAATTCTTGGGAATCGCCAGTTACCACATACCAAATCTCCCATTTTTTGCGGACACCCGGTGGATCGTAGGGCCACCGCCCAAGGCACCGAATATAATCTAATTCAAAAGGTCGAGTATCTGCGATTATACGTGTATCGAGCGTCTCGATACGGATCTGAGCTGTGCTATCGGACCGATATCGGGGTCCACGGTTTCGCAGACAAAGCGGGACGGCCTTCCGTTCGATCGCGACGCGGGTCGTTATTTCAAGAGCGATTTCCGGGGCCGAGAATGCGATCAAAGCGGCCGGGAGAAACAGGGAGAGAGAGAGAGAAAGAAATAAAAAATGAACGAACGATCGGGGAGGAAAATGATCGGCGACCCGGCTGGTTCGCGGGACCGCGAGCGATGTACTATCGCGAAGAATAGACCCCGCGGTTTTCGCGAGATTCTTTCTCGATCGTCCGTGCTTCTCGTTCGGTCTGCTTTAATCCTCCCTCCGTTCCGGCTGGGGAAGAAAGAAATTTCCCTCTAGGAATATAGGCGGACCTCGTCGGAGCACGTGAAACGCCCGTCAATTATCGTGCTGAAGGCGTATTGGAGGTCCGATTAATCATTCGCTTCCCTTATGCCCGCCGCTCCCGCAAAAATATGAATCACGACGATGGCGCGACGGCAGGGAGAATAAAAATTTCTTGGGGTCTTTTCCCGAGGCTCGCGGAGAATTACATTATTTTCTTAATAATTTGCAGAAGTCGGATTCCGAATTCTTCGAACGTTTGTACTGATTTGCATCTGCTGAATTTTTCGTCGGGGATGCATGAAATCTGCAATATCTACATTGGAAGATGCAGAAAGTCGATTTTTTAAAGTCTCAAGGGAGATTCAAATTATTAGAGGCATTTTCAAATTGCCTGTCCCACTTCTGGATCATAAACATTAGCTCAGATTCGTTTTCGACAAACTCTCACGCACGCAATGAGAAATCAGTAACATCGTGAGGAATGACAAGACGTCAATAAAAAAGAGAATCGAGCTGAAACTTGGGCAGACAGAAAAATGGGGAATATTTTCGATACGAGCCGAAAAGCTTTTAAAAAATCGTTCGAACACGGTATTTTTCCGGGAAACGTGGCAGAGCGTTATGGTCGAAGGCATCGAGTGATAGAGAACATGGGGGATGTTAGGGGACGATACCGTGACGCGAAACGATTCTCACCGGCGATACGGAACGAGGTTTGCTTAATCGTTCTAACTAAAACGGGGCTCGGCAGTTCCGGTATGCGATTCATCAGTTCGATTTTCCGGGGGGAAACGAATTTTTGCTGTTGCCGCGTATTGAAATTGCGAGAGAGAGAGAGAGAGAGAGAGAGAGCGAGGCCGCGTCGCAATTTTCTGTAACAATGAAAAGCGGCGGGCAAGCTGTGAATGCCTCGCTGCGCCAGCCGGCAACAATCAGTCGTCGATTCGAAATTAGCGTGTCAATATCATCTTTCGTTGGCAGGCATTGTGTCCGGTTGAAATACAGGCCCGTTAATAGGCCTAGATAATGCAGCTCGTAACGTGATTGATGGCAACCGGGAATCGGTTTTGAATAACAGACACCGGTGCCGCGTGTGCGCCAGTCCATCTTACAGTTGTTTTATTCGTCGACGGGTCCCGATTTTTCACAATTTTTTTTTCACTATATCGTCGACACCGTATTCTCGCTTAATTCAAGCTGATATCACGTACAACGGCGTATTCGCCAATTATTTCTGGGTTACTTTTACTTCGGAAATCACTAAAATTGTGAAAATTATTGCGTTTCAAAGAACAATATATCTTAAAAAAACAACTAGAATCCAGATCGGTGATTCTCAAAAACGAATTCGTAAAATCAGAAGGATCTCTTGCTAACCGGTATCTCACTAAAAACTGTATTTCATATCTGTAGAAACGCGAGCATAAAATATAACCAACGACTGTATGAATCATTGCAAGAGTAAATTCAGAGGAGATACCCGTTCCCCAGAGATTAATTTTTCAAAAACCAATCCGATAAAATGAAGACACAAAATTCTAGCACACAGAGGTACATAATCGAAAATAAGTTGGGATCCACTGATCCAAGTAACATCGCCGTGATTCGAGAATATGGCGGTTTAAAAACGCATGGCAGCCACTGGTTTAGGTAATGTCAGCGTTCGACGCAGCGATCACGCTAAATATTGCAGGCCTCGGTCCAAGAATAACCAGTCCCGATGATTCGTCGTCGATTACGGTGGTTGATACACGGATGGACGGAAGGTTCACGAAGGTTCACCGGCTATTTACGGAAAATTTGATCGCGTTCGCGGAACGGTTCACGTTCGACGTCCTTTGCGGACGATTACTTGACAGGGAACGCCGTGCTGGAGGGGAAGGGGGGACTGGGAAACGCGCGAACAAAAGGGATGGACCGTACGTTGACTGAACGCTTTTGCCTTTCGCACGCCACCAGCGATTTTCAGCGCAATTTGGCGAGCCCGTGCGGTGGCTCGGCCGACCGACGTTTTCGCCTGCGAAGATTACGCTTCTATATTCCGATCGTTTCGGTTTGCGGATTCTTGCAAATGCCGCGACACATCGCGCGGCACACGTTCGGAGAAATCCTGGTAATGAAACGCGAGTGTCCGACAGAATTTATTCTTCGGAGATTGACAATGTTAATCTTAGATTTTCATTCTCTAAAATTACGGATCTCATTTACAAAAAAAAAAAATTGAACTTCACCGGGGATATAGACGACCTTGGGTTGTCCTTGGTGGGTAAAGAAGAGATTTCTCAGCTTACCTCTGGGTGTCCTCGTGTCTGGCAACGTGAGCCACAGAGGGAACAAAATGGGCGCGACCAGGATGTACGTTAGCCTTTTCCTGGGACTGCTGGGCCAGCCCATGTCCAACGCCTCCGGAGGTTCATCCTCCTCTCCCTGAAAAGCGGATCGTTCGTTAGCAAAGAGATAAAAGTAGCCGGCCGTTGTTATTCTCTCTCTTTCTCTCTCTCTCTCTCTCTCGATCTCGAGGTTTAACACGTCCGGGAAAATCCGTCCGACGGGAATGGTCGCATGGGATTAACCGCGGGCTCGTTTTATCATCCGCGACACACTCGTGTACTGTTGCCAAGTCGAATACAGAGCCTCGTGAGGCGAAGACACGCCTCGAAAAACCACGAGCCCGCTCGGCAAAGGCACAAAGCAAGTCCTTATTCATCCTCGGCTAACCGCGGCACAATGGGCCGCGCCAGGTGCTCGGATTTTACAGCAGAAAATCGCCCCGACGTCGTAATTGTTGCCAACATAAGGCCGTCGAGTAATGTCCGACAAATGCACCGACGATATCTTGGCTGAGCCTGGGGTCCAGCCGGAGCCTAGAGACTCGCGACGAGAGGTTCGCTCGAGCGGCTGATCGTGCGTCGACTTTTCTACTGCGGAGGCGACTCGACCGTGGTTTGTTTTACGAACCGGAAAGTATCCGAGAAAATTTTTTCGGATTTTTCGACGTGCTCTAACACAACCGCGTCATACAACAATTGCGAATACCAGGCTCGTCAAACTTTTTGGCCATTCGAATTCTACAGGCTCGAACTATGTTCCCGAAAGTATTCGAGCAAATATTGGCAGATTTGCCCACATGTAGAACTATGTCAAAGTAAAAAGTACAATCTGCCTCGCAGCAGTACACCGTTGTTCTCCGCCGTATTGCGGAACAAATGCGATTCCTTAAATCTTCAGCATTAAAATTTAGAGCCTCGCACAGCATTCGCGTGCCCGACAGTGCACGAGCAAATATTTTCAGAATTTTCCGGCGGTCCCGAACATGGGTAAAAAATATTCGCTAACCCGGAAGAAACCGGAGCATCCATTCCGGCCGACTGAATCCGAAATCCCTCTGTTTAAATTGCCTGGCGAGGATAGAAACGACGTTGCCCGGCACATTTGAAAAATTCCGAGGGACGGGGAACGTCAAGATCAAGATCGCAGCTGAAGAACGGATAACCTTGGGAACGCAGAAGCGGGAAGCGCGTAGAGGAACCGGGGGAACGATATCGGCTGGCGACTCTTCGCTTTGATTATCCGAGGCGGCGACGGAGGCTGGATTGAAATAGTCAATGCGCGCGGTGCACGCGCGGGTGCAGGCAGAATTGACCCAGATTCGCGGCGCATTCAAAATGAAAAGGCCTTCTCACTCATTTAGGACAAAGCGGGCTTCGAGAATCCGCGGCAGAGCGCGTTTTAAGCAGCGACGGCCCGCTAATATCGGTCGGAAAAATGCCGAGGGTAATTCCGCCGTTTCCGAGGACCCGTCCGACGTCACGCGGACGTCCGTCGACGACGATCCACGACGGTCCTGCCCTATCGAGAATTTTCGCGGACGACGTCGGATATCCGGGGACAAATCGCTGGAACACAATCTTTTCTTTCGCGATATTTCAAGAACGCGATCACTGTCACGGCCGAGGACCAATAAGAGGCCAGCACGGCGAGACAGACGACACCAATGGAAGATATTAAGGCGAAAGCTCCCGCTACCATTCAAAAGCGAAAGTCCTATCCCGGCTGGGGGATCGAGCCACTCTTTCCGATTGCCTTGTTTCCAGCCTGACATCTTTGCGGCTGGAGAACGACCCAATTTCCGATCGTCCTGCCATTATCGAACACAATGCCGGCTTGTCTGCTCCCGTTGTCGCGTCGCGTCGAGTGGACAAGGCGCGTTCGCGAGCCGATCATGCTTTAGATTTCAAGACGTTTCCCAAAAAATTTAATTGTTTGCGATACACAGGAACACCGACTCGGGATTCTCAGTGTTTGCAACCAGGATTTTCATCCGAAAAACGCGAAATAATTCGGTGATATGCACCTCGATACTGGCTTCGTCCCAGGTTTTTTTCAGAATTTTTACGTGCATAGTCGAGCAAGGAGCATGAACCAAATACAGATAATCGGAGACCTCTCGGTAACGAGGATATTTATGTAGAGATAAACCGACTCGGGGATTTACATTTTTAACAACCAGGATTTTCGTCCCAAAAATTCGAAACAATTCTGTGATATGCCCCTCGTTTTTTTGTAGAATTTTTACGCGCATAGTTGAGGAAGGAGCACGGACCAAATATCAAAGTTTTCCCCGTAACTGTGTACGAGTAGCCTAAACGACTAGCAGTCTGCTGTCAGATACCGCGCCTAAACGTACCAGCAGCTTCGTTAAAAGTATCTCGGCGGCGCGGAAACTTGCTAAGCCACGCTTCGGCCTGAAAGCCTCGCGCGAAGTAAATCCCGGAGCTGGATCCGCTGAAAGCCCTAAAGTATTTCAATATCGACAGCGGCGATGAGTGGCGAATGTATTATAGTTAGCCCAGCCAATGGCAGCTAGTCGCTCATCCCTGGTACGAGCCGCGACGCGGCCGAAACGCGTCCGTGTGAATTTCGGCGTGGTCCCCAGAGGTTGGACCATCGCCGAGAACAATAGGCAAGGAACAAAACGCGAGCCGAATTCCACCGTTCTTCGCTGATCCTATTTCAGGACCAAGGAGGACACTTTACCGATCGAGAAACTACTAACCTAAAGGGTGGCTCTCAATGCATTCCAATTTCTTCTCTGCAATTTCTCTTCCCCAATAGTCATAGCTCTGCATTTCAGACTGAATTGGCCATTATGCGAACAAATATTTCTCAAGACAATCCATGAAACGAGCCCTCAGAAAAAGTTTATCTTGATCAAGTGGGAACTATGAACATTCATTTTTCGTTAATTTTCCTTGCTTAACTGTACAAGAAAAAATTCCGAAAAAAATCTGACTCAAAGCTGTCACAGAGTTGTACGCTATAGAATTTTTCCTAATTTTTTGGTTGAGAATCCTGAGTGCAAACTGTAGAGAAACTGTATGTACAGAAGAGCTGGCTGAGCTATCGACTGGCTATGGTGCTAAAAATTCTGAAGCAATTGTAGAATGCAGTCGTGACGCACGTTACAGAAATTTCCCCAATTTTTTGACTGTGAATGCCGGCATTTCAACAAGCTGCGGTTAAATTTTCTGACTCGAGTTCCCATTTTCTCGACACATTGCTCGTTCCGTCGAGGTTTGTTGCATTAATTACAAAAGCCTGGACCGTCGTCGAGGACAATAGGGAAAGGACGAAACGCGAGCCGCATTCCACCGTTCTCCGATCCTATTTTCGGCGAAAGGAGAACGCTGGGCAGCTCCTTCGAGCACGATCCCACCGATCGCAATTTGAATTCGCTTCCTGTCACGAAGCCAGAGCCCTTCTCTTTCGTTTTCCTCCTAAAATAACCACCGGCAGCTCGGCCGTCGTCGCTCGCCGTTATTCCCTGGCTCAATTATCGTCTATCGATCGCAACCAATCAACCTTATATCGCCCTTCCTCTGTTTCTTCCCCGATCCGATGGCGAATGGACACTGCTCCACTCTCGCGCCAAGTGTATTGTGCGCCGCGCCGCGTCGCGTCCCGTCGCGTCGGCGTAATTTCGAGAGCGAATCTCGACGCGCTGAAATAATGAAACTCTGCCCGAGATAACCGAGCTGCCTGATATCGGCCACTGTCGGTAGAATGGGCGACTTAATGATCATTGGGTTCCGATGATGGACGCCCCGGAGTTTTATTCGTCGAGCGCTCCTACAGGAATCTCTATTGGCGTTTCCCTTCGTTCCGATCGTGACTATGTTACGGATTTATCTCGGTGGAAAGCTGTAAAATTCATCGAAAATGATAGACTGGATGTTTATGCAAAATGAATTTTTTATTCATTGCTTTAATAGTTCAAACAAACTGTAGATAAATTATTTAAATTTTTCCACTGTCTTAAATTACATTCGTTTTCGTCATAAAATCCGCAGTCTACTCGTTTATAATGATTAAATCTTTTTAACCCCAATTAGTTCTTTTACACTGAAAACAACGCAACGGTGCTCTTAGATTTTTCAAATTTTTCACTGTTTCATATTTCGCCTGGCCAATTTCTTCATAAATGCATTAAAATCTGCAGTCTAACAATGATTAATATACCGAAGATAAATCGTCTAAACGTCACGAAATTCTTCGATTCACGGCGGCCCGTTGTTCCTATTTTCAGCGTATGTTTCCGGCACGAAACATTCGGTCACAGGCCAAAGAAAATTCTGTTGGATTCCAGGCTCGGCGGGCGTGCAACTGTTGTTCACGAGCCATGGATGAGCGAGGATCGATAAATTTTTCTGCGGAACCGTCGAAAACATCGAGCCCACCAGGCTGGTCTGTAAACGGTTCTTGCTGCGAGTCCCCGAGGAATCGTGCCGAGGCTCGTCGGGGTAGACTGGTTGTCGCTCAACGTGAAAATGTAACGAGCCATATCGTCGTTTCCCCGGCGTGCGAAATGTGTCCTATCTGAAATTCCGTCCGTCTGCCCGCGGACAGAGATAGATATTTGACGATTCGTTTGGACGTGCCGCGCAGATAGGAAAAACGGGCCAAGGAACTCCTTATTTCCCGGACGGTCGACCAATGACAAACGATCCGCCTCCGTTTTCCCGCGGACCCCTATCTGGCGAACGCTAGTATTATCGTTCGAAAGTGTGTGGACACTTGGTTGCACAATATAAAAATTAACCCTTTGCGACGCTACTTGAACTCCGCAAACCTTTCCTAGAATATTTCATGGAATATTTCATTATGGAAACTGATGTATCAATGCTTAAACGTTTCTTTAGTTAACACAAATTCCAGATAAACGATATACAATGGGTGAGTTAAAAATCAGCACTGTAGAGTTTCTATCAACTTGATAACTCGAAATTGTACACTTCACATTGACCGTTCTTGATTCGTTCATTCTCGAAATCGATGTTTATTTATGAAGCAGTGCAAGTTCCATGACCATCGATAGATGCCTCGAAATGAATGGCTCGGAATTATAAAATTCTCATCGAGCCCAATCTCGAAATCGATGTGTATTTATGAAACGATGCAAGTTGAATGGGTGTCGATGTGGAAACATGTTCATTTTTAGCAAGACTGATGACTGAGATTGTCGATGTAAATTATCAAGGAAGCAAGCCTGAGAAACTTGCGCGCGGAATGAATCAATTCTCGAACAACAGTCGAGATGCTTTTTAGCAAAGTACAATACAAATGAAATGCAGAGTGAAGAACACTCTGCCGTATTAACGAAGCTGCCTAAAAAGCCTCGGTTGTGAAAACTGTCGCGGGAAGCAGATGTATAAACAGAAGCACTTCCCAGGCACTTCGAAGTGCTTCGACTCAACGGGCCAGGGTTTATCGGACACTAGCTCTTAGGCGAGAACACCTCGGGCAGCCAGGTAATCTGATAGGAAGCAGAATCGAGATTGGGGTGGCGGAGACCGGCTTCTCGCGCCCCTGAAAGCTGCGAGAAGCAATTTCGGTGGTTTTCACCTACTACGAACCGTATCGCTTTCACTGGCCACTTGAGAGGGTCCTAAGAAAGTGTATGTTTGCTCCATCGAAACGGATCGACGATGTCAGAAATCGTTGTCCTTCGATTCCTGTCTAATGCGTCCACCGAACCATTAATTTACAAACGTTCTCAAAACGCGTTACTAAAAATGGAGAACGTTTAATGAAAATTGTATAATTACGAACCTTTGATATCGAGTTGAACATGCATTGTTTCATAAATAAACATCAATTTCAGAACTGAACGAAACGATGAATATTTAATAAAAATTGTACAGTTCTAATGAACAACGTCTATCCAGGACACTATAAAAATAGCATTTTTATCGAGAAGAAGCAGCTTCTTTTCTTTGAAGCTCCGCATCGATCTTGTTTAATATTTTCTCCGTCATCTTCTGCCAGGAATTAATACCGTCGACTAAAAATTGTTTACCGTGTACTCTAGAAAATTTAATAATACACCAGCATATTCAATACCCTGCGTAGTTCGTAAAATAATCTGTCAAGAATCATCCAATCCAAGCGTCCGAAGGGCCTAACTTCGCAAGTCGCAATCCTCGTCAGTTTCGGAACGTTTCATTTTGTTGAAGAAATTGCCCGCGGTATTGATTGGTTTATTTTCGGTTTTATCAGAAGCACAGAAAACTAGAAAATCCGAGTCGGCTCTCGATCCTTTCGCGCGCAGCTCCTTGATCTTTCGCAGCTGAAAGGCGCTAACTCCCAAGGTGGCGGTGGCAGCTTTGTTCGGGGCGGTTGATTAGAGGCCTTGAGAGATGTAACAACAAGAAGAGGGAGCTCCACTTATCGCCGCCAAACGGGGCTGCTTTAAAGCGAATTGCGGTTGCACCAATGAACTCCCTCGGACACAGGCACGCGTGGCCACCGGAAACGACTGCCGACGCCGACTGCAGAGCTTGAACTCGACGCAAGAAAAGGTCAGCCATCGCCGAACCTCGAAACGAACCAGAATATTTTCACACATCCTAGCTTCCCGTAGTTAGGCCCGCAAAAATAAATGCAGGCAGGATCGATGTTCGCAAATCTATTATTAAAGATGGTCTAATTTGTCTTTTGGAAATTCTGGCTATCGAAATATCTAGCAGGTTGAACTCTTGTACCAAAGAACCTCTACTTCCTCAGCAAACATCTACGTTTCGTCAAAATCGTGTGACAGAAATATCTTGCCAGAATAAATTCTAACTTTCACGTGAAATTTTGGAAATTCCCATTGTCAAATCATCCTATTATAAGAATCCCTGCCTCGAGTACCCCTACATTTTCTACAAGCATTGAAATCGTGTTCCATTTTACGTGAAAAATATTTTTGTTCACAGCAAAGAAGAGATCATCAATCGGTATAAACAGAACGGACATCGAACAAGATTTCTAAACCAAGATGGCCGTCCCGGAAGCCTGTAGAAGCAGCGCCCTCTCAGGCCGTCAAAAAGCAAACTCCCGACCACCGAATGATCTTGAAACACCAGGACAGTTTGACCGAACGAAAATTAGAAACACGGAATTTCCGCGAGTGGCGGCGCGTGAGAGGGGTGGGGGGCGGTACCGGAAACCACGGGCTGGCGATGCGACCGCAATAATCGAATGGGTCCTTCGGTGGTCGGGTGGGGGTGGGGGAAGGGGGAGGGGATTTGGAGGCATTCGTCGAATCCGACAATTACCGATTCGAGGCCGGCGTCGAGGCCGGCGGCTATACCGCCGTTGGGAAGTTCCTGGATGCCGGCGGTAGTGCCGGCGGTGGTTGTCGTCGTCGTGGTGGTCGTGGTGGTGCCCTGCGAGCCCTGCTGCAACTGCAGCGTGGTCTCTTTCGATGCTGCACCGGAGTACTGTGCCGCCGTCGACGTCGCTGCTCCGTTGTGCGGCCTGGTCGCGTCCAGCAACACCTTCAGCGAGGCTATCGCGTGCAGCTGCGTCGCTTTCTCGTCCACTTTGCCTGAACAGTAGCAGAACAGAAGGTTAATGGGACCCGGCCGATCCGTATCGTAAACCGATAAACGCTTTTCCTTCATTCCAACCGGACTACGTCCCCCGATCGGCTTTTACCTTAATCGCGTTGCGGCTCGGAACCGAAACTTAGCTGTTCTGGCTGGATACGCGCATCGGGAGGATTCTAATCGTGTTATTCTTTAGAATCGCGTCGGTTCGTTTTTATCGTCTCATGCTCCAGCCTGTACGTATACACGCCCGATACCGTTGTCCTTGGCTTGCTCGATTCTCTCAGTGGACGAACAGATAAATTTTCGAGCGACTTTCTGTTCGAGCGATCGCGAACAACAATTCCGAGGATTGTATTTTTACGCGAGATTATTTATAGTCCGGCTCGGAATAGATCGAATCACCTACTTGCATCCCGCGTGAGAGGGGCGCGAACTATTGTTATAAAAACGGTATTTTTATGCCCTCGCTACGGCGCTAACGCGTTATTCTCGGTGCTTGTTGTCGGACTGCGGACGTTCAGACGAATCCCGGGCTTCTCGGAGAACGATCGAAGCAAGGCGCAGCCGACTCCTTCGGTGATAAACGCGATCCTCAAAAAGTCGCGTCCCGTAATTGTTGCTATTCTACTTCTGAATTCTGTACGGATATTTCAACGGATCAATTTTCCGAGACTTGGACAGACAACCTCCGTAAGAGGTTGATCGAACAATCGGTCGACGCCCACGATCATTGAAGTGCTATCATTCGCTAAGTTGCATTTCCAGCCTGCGGATGCAAAGTGTCTTCGATCCCGCAGTGGTCCACAGGTTTTAGCTGTTTAAACGTTTGATCTATTACTGTTTCATGTTGGACCATGACCAAGTTCACATTACTAACAAAGATATTTCTTTGGAATTTTTGAAACTGTTACGGAGACGTTCACAAGGATATTTAGGAGAATTACTGTTATTTCCTCTGAACAGCTGAATCCTGATTCGGGACCGCCGTGGACGAGCAAGTAAGCGCCAAGGATCAGTGTCCTTGTCTTCCGAGCGTGCAGCAGGCAAGTTTCGCAAGCACAGTAAGAGAGACAGCAAGAGAGAGAGAGAGAGAGAGAGAGAGAACGCGCAAGACCGCCGGATGCATCGTCGTTCCATTTAAGCGTGCACTTAAAGATCTGGCTAAAGCTGAAACTACGAAATAATTATGAGCAAGGGTCATTCAAAGCCTCCCTAGCGCGCGCCCATTGCCACGTTCCACTTCGCACGATTGCCTCGAACAACCTTGCGTTACGTAACAGCGACCATTTTCCGGTCTATTTTGCGAACCCGTCGATCTCGGGCTGCTAACGACGTGCGAATACCTTCCACCTTCGAAACCTCCTATTTTTCACCACGTCCCCCATCCCTCCCGTTCCAGAAGTCGTTCGATTTAATTTAATGCTAGCCGGGAGCTTTTTAATTAACTCGCGTGTTCGCCGATCCCCATCTTCATTAGCCATTTCGTGAAATCGAAATCGCGCGAGAGCTTCTCTCGTTTCGAGAAGTCTACGCACGGTTGAAACAAAAATATTTTATTCAGTATCTACTTCACTTTGCATTTCGTGAAGCTTAAGTGCCATTATTATTTCTAAATTATAATCCGGAAAATATTCTAAACCGATTCTGTACGAATATTCGAAGCACTGAATGGTTGCTGGAGTTTGTTTATTAAATTTTTAATTAACCGAGGTATTTATTAAATTTAAATTTCATTATTAAATTTTTCTTTTGAATTGACTCATGCGGTTTAACGTTGTAGAAACACCTTCGTTGGTTAATTGGAAGTTGTATTTTGGAAATTGTTACGAGATTGTATTTTGCAGCAGTGAAGTTACGAAGGTTGTCTCGAAGGAACTGTGATCGGTTTAATCGCTAGGACCTTGGTACCTCGGAGACTAAATATAGCAAATATATTCAATGGATGTTAGTCGATGAGTAATTAACCTTCCGTTTAGATTAGTGTCATCTATTAATCCCTATACACAACTGTAAAGGCCAGCGGAGTCTCTTGACAGTGCGTGTTATAGTGGAGACATGTCTCCGAGGCCTGTAGCAAGGCTTAGCATCTGCTAGGGACACGGTCTTAGCACTGACGCGAGTCATTCAGGAGCAGTGTCTACTCATCCAACATCGATGACTGTCGTCTCTCCCTCGAGAACGTTTCATTGACAACTGTCGACCATTTCCATACACTTCGGTCGAAAGTAGTCATCGCGAAATTATTATGAAAGTATTTATCTCATTAATATCGAAGGGGTAGAAACGATCCTCGACGCTAGGGGTTGAAAGCATTTCTGACAGGAGCTAGACGAATTTTGCAACATGATTGAAAAAAATGAAATCAAATGGAATTTATCGGTGTATTGACATCTCGCGGAATTCTGTTTGACATCGCCGAAGTAAATAACGGAGCAGCGTCAGAATGTCGTAAACGAACAAGAAAGCGCGATCGAATGGCGAGGGACGAACGATTTCTCCGAGCTGTTTGTTGCTCTTAACGGCTTTAGCCGTCGCGATCGCCGGGGCTAATTGGACTACGAGAGTCGAATGGCATCGCGCGTGCACGGGGATCATCGTGCTGATCGTGTTTAAGAAAATTACGACGAGCCGATTAACGTTCGAACGAGCACGATCCAGTTAGTCCCTGCGCCGTTTATGACTCGTGTCGGCTGCAAAAACAAATTTAACGAATCCTTTGAAGTGGATCGAAGCTGATTACAGTTAATAGTACAACGTATGGCGATAGACGACAGTTTCATCTACAAGCGTCCAGACACACTCATAAAATCTGCAATCGTGCTCGATGCAAGCACAATTGGTGTTTGCATTGTAACCATGAAAGAATAATAAACACGGTCGATAGCAAATGGAAGCACTGTAAACCGGACCATTTTCAACGCTGTAACGCAATATTAGTTTTATCGTTCCAGTTTATGGGTCCCGTGAAAATTGTCAATCGCGTGGAACTCGCAGTCTTTTCGCTGGAAATTGTTGAAAAGCAGATGAATTTTAAAGCAATAAAAACTTTAGCGATAAGATTTTTATATCGGGTACAATTATACTGTTATATATTATTTAAGCATTTAGAACCGTAGTGCAAGACCTTCTTTTAAATATTTGCAAATTCTCGGAATTATTCAAGGCAATAAGAAAGGAGAGATTGTAGCAGCTAAAAGATCGCTTGTAAATTCTCACTAAACCACTGCAATCATCTGGAAAGTATCAATCGATCCAGGACTATCCAAGTACTTATTCCCCTTCGGTTTCCACGGGAAATCTTCGACGCTTATTTACGCGGCCCATTTCCGTAAGAATCGTATACTTTAAGAATCCACCGTGTGCCTAACGGCCCGTATTCGTCGGCGGGTACTAATTTCACGTCGGCGATTTTCTCTGTCCCGAGATGGCCTTAATTAATACCGGATAGAACGGAGCTAGTCCGCGAACCAGCTTCCGTTTCATTAACATAATACAGTGCTTCTGAGAAGCGTTCGAACACTAAATTTCCGGTTTCGGGAAAATTATTCTAATTTCGTAAAAAATTCGTTTATAATCCGTCGTTCATTTTCATTTAAAATATATTTAAGATGCTAAGAAAACTGAAGAAAACTGAAGACACGCTTTGCTCGAAAATGCAAATTCAAACGCCTGTAAAAACGTAAAAAAAATTTTTCTGGAATTGAATCTACCAGGGATTTTAAGACTAAATCTTCCCAGTTACAATGGAACCTTAAACACTGGCTTGCGATTTTCCTAAGTCGTTTTATTGAATTTCGAATGGACGGTGTGAGAGCTTCACGAAAATTGACAAAAAAAAATGTTACATCAAGTCTTTTTGTAAAGACTTTGAATTCTTTCGATTCGTAACATTTTCAATAAAAATGTTTCTGCTCGCAACATCGCGAAAAAACATTTTGGAAAAAGTAAAAAAATACCAGCTCCCTATTTTTAGTCGTACATTTTTACGAGGCAGGCGAATATTAATTAGCCCTCGATGGAGGATTTAAATCATGGTAGACGGCGTCAGGTAGATTCCCCTCGCATATGCACCGTCCAGTCGCAACACGGACACTCTCTCAACGACCATCATTAGTCCGTTTTATCGATTAGCTCGCTCACCACAGGCGAGAACGTGCAAAAAAAGGACTTGCTTCAGTTAACGTGCTCCTTTAAATATTTAGAGTGTCCGGCCGCGTTCACCGATAACTAGAGCAAATATTTGCCGTCAGGATCAACTGTGAGATCCTCCGTCGATCGCCGTAAAATTACTGGCACCTGGTCTCTGCATGCAAGTCGCCAAACCCATAAGAGTGCATCCTGTCGGCTTCGAAAATCGATTCCTATCGCGCTTTCCAATCCCACACTTTCGAACGAACCTTGTAAAACTATTTTCTATTTACGTTGCGCCTGAGAAAATGTCTGTTTTATCAATTCTATCGTGCCAATCCAGTCAATTGTAAATCTTCGGGCTTTCTTACACCCGGAGATGTCTATAGTAAATCATTTTTATTCTTAAATCCTCCTCAAAGTTTAAATCGGTATAAACATTACGGCATTTGTTCACTAAATAATGCTTAAGTTAAATGTATGATATAACTAGAAAACTTTTTCAACATTGGACGGTAAATCTTTTTTTTCAGAAATGAACATTTTTCAAGAATCGCAGTTGTTTTTCGCATCTATTTAGAAGTGTGCCTATATCGCAAATTTACAGAACACGTTTTGTACGTCCGCATGAATGATATAGGTTTTGAAAACGTTGGCTGCCAGAAGCGTGTTTGCAGCGCGAATGTAGATGTTCGCTGGAAACGGGTTCGGATGAACGCGTGAAATATTGCATCAGGAACAGGATCGCGTTTCGTTTGCGGGCGAATAACGAAGGATATAGCGTGTGGGTCTTATATGCGAAGAAGAGGCGGGGGAAAGAGGAGACGTAATTCGGCGATTAGCTCCGACCAATCGCGGGGCCGCGCTCTGCCACCGCTGCTGTTAGGTCAAAGAGAAAAGGCCGTGGTGAGTGGCCTTCGTTCCCGAAGGTGGAAACGAGGCGGAAAAAGAAAGGCGGACAGCCCGCGGCGAGAACTCGGACCGCGATGAAAGTATCGACCCCCTAAGTCGCCTCGAGCCGGATGGAATGGCACAAGGGAGAGACGTGCAAATGGTAGAGCAGGGAACAAGAGAACATAACCGAACGAACAGAGACACGAGAGGAAACGGGCCACCGTGTTTTAAGCTGTTAAGCTTCGGTAATATTTTCTACACTTTCTCTTTCTCGCCTCCTTTTTGTCCGCGCATTTGTCACTCTCGAGATTCCTTCTCTATCGGGTTCCCCGGGAATATCCTACTATCGGTTTTCGTCTGAAAACGGCCGCGAACGTCGCGTCACGCTATTGTTCAAGTTTATTACTATTTATCAGGACGACGAGATTCACGGGCTCGGCACTTTTCGACTCGTCCTCCATTTGTCTAGGCAGCCATCTTTCTTTCTTTTTTAAACCCAGAGTTAAAATCTTCTTTTGATATTAACACCAGGTTAATCATAAAAATAACAAGAGTGCATCTATTCGGATCGTTAGACGTTTCTATTGTAAATAAATTTTTCCACAGTCTAAACTTTCGACGATCGTAAGTTTAAAAATATCTACAGTCTCGTGAATCTATTGTTAACGTGTCACACTGTGGATTTCTATGGAAAATACGATTTTCAAAAAGAAAAGTTAAATGTTGTTCAAGAATACACTTTTTCCGTCAAAATCACCCAGTTTTCGAGCACCCGGTATAAATCGCGTAAAACGAGCGCCTCGCCCACCCGGACACCATCTTCAACCACCAATTCTCCAAAAACAAGCCCACCAATTCCTAACGAACCGCAAAGATTAATTAAGCGTCCTCCACGGTGTGTAATCCACCGCGGTTTCTCTGCAGCTTTATTTTAATGACGAGACGGGTTCGTCGCAACGACGCACGGCGGGCCAGAATCGCAAAAAGCTGAACAAAATTCATGTCTCTGTTAATTGTGCTTTAGTAATTACAAACGGTTTTAAGGGTTTTTCGGCTCGAAGAATATAATTCTGCTGTTAATTATTTTCTGCAATAAGAATCAAAACTGCCCTATAAAACCTGTTTCATTGACACTTTGCTAGTAGATTTCGAATGTGATTTTAAGCAACTAGAAAACAAAAATTTATTACAAAAATCCAATCGAGACGCGGAGTCGACTAGGAAATTGCTTCAAGAAAATTGAACATTACTCTGTTCAACAAATGAGATCAGATACAAGCCCGTGTTCTTTTCAGATTATCTGAACCAGCTATTAGATTACGAAAAGTTGTAACCCACTTCTCGACATGAGGATTTTCTAATTAATTCCAGCTACTTTTGTATAATAAAAATGACCCAGTGTGCGATGTCGCGGTTTTTTCGCGAGATACCGCGACGTTGTATACACTATTAGGTACATTCACGGTGTATTAAAAGGAGGAAGACGGAGACGAAGGGAACGGGGCGAAACGGGAGGCAACGAGATAAATAGGAAATGAGGTAGCCCCCGGCTAGACGGATACTTTCGTATCGCTGCAACGACTTTCAGTGTTCTTCTCGCCATTCTTCCCCGTCTAGTTTTCCTCTTTGACCTACTATCGCGAGAATAAGTGCGAGATCGGTGGAAGTTGCGAGAGGAGAGTCGTGCGGCCCGCGAATTCCGAGGGTCTTACAGCTGTTCCGCGAAACGGAAGGACTGCGAGGCGAAATTGCCGCGACGCTCTTCGAGATGACAGTTACAAGGTTGAGCGTTTCGAGGTTGAATTACGGTGCCACCATCCGCGGAAGATGTACCGCGAACGAAACAACCCTTGGAATCCAAGTTCCGAGTAACTCGGCAAAATATTTGGGCACCCCGCGTTCCTACTACCGGAACGCGAACTTTACTCGCTGTCCCATAATCCCGCGGGATTTACTATTCTTTTTATCTGTTTCGGACGCTTTATACTCGTGTCCGCTTTCGGGAATGTTCTAATTGCTTTATCTGCCCCGCAGGCTGATCGGTGACTGTGCGAGGGGCGATTCTGCTGTGAGAACATGTGTCGAAAATGTGGATTAACATTTTTTTTACACGAGGCACTGTTTTTGAGAGAATTTTGGTTCGAATGGCATTTGCGAGACGAGTGGTTCTAGTGGAAAATTATTTGTAGGTATTCAAATTTTATTTCAAATTTAGATATTAAAATGTGCAGATCAATGAAACATGAAATGAAATTGATGTCTACGTAGCATCTGGCGTGCAAATCCTGGATAAATATATGTCCGGTGCCATAAAATGGTAAAAGTTGGGCAAACCCTGAATAAATCTATGTACCAATTTTTACGGAACAATGTTTTGCCATTTTATATTTTGCCATTTATATGTAGTAAAAGAATCGCATTTAATGATGTTCCGAGGGAACGTCTTTGTAAGTTCTAAGTGCAATTGTAAGGTAAAAAGTCTTGACCTACAAATGCTAGTTAAAAATTCCAAGAGGGTTGAAACGTATTCGAGATCAAGGGGTCGCGACGGCAGCACAGTTTCGACTTCGGTATCATTCTAATTCGCCTGCTTAACAGCGTTTCAGCGCACAAAGAAGGCAGGCAGGCTGGTCGATGGGGAAGTTGTGTGTGTTTCTGGAGCGCGGAGCGGCGCGCTGCCATTGTGCCATAGAAAAAAGTTTCCCCGGCCGCGGCTCGGCCCGGCCCGGCCCGCCCGGTTTCAAAAGCGATTCCCCGATTCCCGAGGACGTGCTCCTTCCTTGTTTTTCACCGTCGCGTCGGCGACGACGTGCACCTCGTTGTTTTAGCATCCCGCGGCTGAACGACCGGGGCTAAATAATCGTCGGGGAACATGAAAAAGGTCGAAGTGATCGTGGACCGGCACGCGATCGAGGAAGTACCGGTAACACGTAAGGGCCACTTCGGAGGCTCGGTTCGACGATAACGCTGCAACTGATAATGCTAGCGTGAATACGCTCGGGACCCCGACACCTGTGGACTGATCCTTAGCTGTACGATGAAAACAATTAATTTCTGATTTTTCTGCACTCGATCCCGCTACATTGTGACGCTTCAGAAAACGATGTGCGCAAAATTTGGAAGCTATCGTATAATTGCGTTTCATTCTTTTGTGAATGTCGTCGAACGTTTTTGAATAAAAGATTTATTGGAAAAATATTTTTAATTTTTATTCGTCAGCATCGCGTAGAAAAGGTGAAAACAGTCCTTCGCCGATTTTTCCCAACTTTAAGGGCTGTTTAAAACACGTTTTCGAAGTGAAAATACTTTCTCTAGACCGTTTATTTTTTTCTGAATTCTATAATTGTTCTTTTTTATTTCGACACTTTCTGACGAACGCGAAAATGCTTGGACTATTCTCAGACACCGTCTCGAGCATGCGATTGCAGTGAAACAAGCCTGGTGCTCCAGACGGATCCCGTTTTCCCTGGGATCGAGATAACGTTTTATCCGGCAGCCGAAAATCGTCGTCTCTATTTGCACCTGAACGACAACTACGATTTCGAGCTGGTGCACTTTGATCGCTCGCGAAACCGGAGCACGCCAGCCGTGAATAAACACCGGCTGATCGGGCTTTGTAGGTTAATAGGCGACCGCAGGAATAAGCCGGTATTCGTAACGGAAGCGATCACCGAATCGGGCACAGATTCCTGCTCGACACACTCGATCGATCGTCAATATTTTCTATTCCCGAGCACTCGAACAGCATCGCTAGTAGGAGATGGAGGAACAGAGAGAGAGAAAGAGAAAGAAAGAGAAGATCCCCACAGGTTTTGTCGGTTCACCTGTGCCCCTATCGGAAATCGACTATGGCTAAATCACTCGTCACGCCTGATCCAATTACATCTATCGCTCGCGCCGCGTCGGTAGTCTTCGGCGTCGTCGTCCTCGTCGTCGTCGTCGAGGATGCTTCTCTCTTTCAACGGAATCTCCGTAACTTTCCACTTAGCTGGCAATTTACTAAAGCTTCGAGTAGTTGACTTTTTACGCGGCCCTTCTTTAAACGCTCGGCCCAACCAGCGATCCTAATTAATCAGATGCTCTTCTCGCCTTTGTTCTCCTTTCTTCGTTCGCTCTCGGCTTCCTCGGACGATGTTACTCTTTACATTGACCACGCGAAATTGTCTATTTTCACCGAAAGACCTAAATAAATTTTCAGAGTGTGCAAACAAATTTCGATTTAAAACAAAGGGAAAGAGACCTCGAGATGGTCTTTGGTTCCCGTGAAAAAATTGCACGACGTGCTAAAATATTGTCAGGATTCAGGAAAATATTTTATGGAGTACCCAGAAAAAGACTTCCGGTCAAAATTGTTGGGTGTGCGAACAATTTTTTCGATGTGAAGAAAAATTTTGAAGTAGCACAGAAGACTTAAAAACATTTTTAAGAACTAAAAGAACATGTAAACAGCTTGGAGAAGGTGTCAAGAAGTGAGAAAATATCAAAGAAAGATTACGAGATCGTAGCATTGCACTATTGCAGAATTGATACTCGTTATTGATACAATTCACCAGCCCGACGAACATAGTAAACGACGCACGAGCACGCGGCACGCAGAAAGGGTTGCGTGACAGTGGCGGTGTTAAATATTAAATGGATAATTGCACGTCCGAGAGTGGTAGCGGTTAGCATGTCTGACCATTGTTTGACAATGCTACTTATCGCAATCAGAATCCCGTGCGTATCAAACGTTCGAACTCGATTTCCTTAAAAGCTTCGTCTCGTTTCGTGGAATCCTCGTCGTGATTCAGGCTGCAACGAGACTGTTGGGACACTCTGTGCAACAAACGCATGGGGCGGGGGAAGGACAACAGGCGAGGCAATCATTAAGAACGGAGATATGGATCGACACGCGTCCTTCGTCCACGGCCATAAACACCGTCTCGTTAATAGAGCAAATATTTTTGTGTTTGTCGAATGCGGTGTGTCGCGCAGGCAAGGTGAACTGTTCGCTTTTATACGCACACCAGTACGTTTACGTATGTGTGTTATTTCGGGGACAATTTCATCTAGCTAAACAGTGGAGTTTCATTCCATTTTTCGTGTTCCTCCGTTGTCCCGAAGCGAAAGAGCAAGCCTAACTCGGTTAGAGCAAGTCGAAACGGCGATGAGAGCGCGCACGAAAGTTCATGGACAATCCGAATCAACTTCCAAGAAAATTTGCACCCGGGCAATAAATTTATGGAATTTCTTTTTAGTCGAAATAATTTGTTCTCTTATTATTTGACACTCAAATGAACTTTAAATTCAGTTGAAAGACAATTCACTGTTCGAACCTTGCCAACGTTTGTCGAATTAACTATATTTCAATAAAATTTAACTATATAATACATACCCCCATTAAAATTAATTAACAATACGGAAAATTTTACGAATATTTCCATCGTCTTTCACGAACTGATTAGAGACTGGAAATAAGCATTCGCGAATCATTAATGAAAATTGTTCGAAAATAATTTAGGAAAAAGATCGCGGTGGAGGGGGCAGGGTGGGGAAGGGCGAATACGTGTGGGGGTCCGAAAACCGTGCGTAAAATCGCGGGAATGTCGGTCGATCGAAACGATTCTAGGTCGGCCGGAATTCCCTGGGGTTCCAGTGTCGAAACGTGTTTCGAGTGCGAGGGTTCGCGAGCGAAAACGCGAGGCGTCGAAGGCGAGAAGGTTCCTGTGCTTCGGCGACCTTCAGCCGAGCGCGAGCAATCAATCACGGTCGGCTTTTGCATTAGAATTAGCTGGCAGCCGCGTCTAATAGTTTACACGCGAGAGGGAGAGAGAGAGAGAGAGAGAGAAAGCGAGAAAGAGAGAGAGCGAGAGAGAAAGGTAGGAGGACGGGACCGAAAACCATATCGATCGTCACGCCTCGATGTTGCGCTGTTTTTCGAGCACCGCCTCCCTTTCGTTTAATGCATCCATGGCCCGCGGCGCATCCACACCGACAGAGATATCTCCACGTTCCGCAATGATACCGGATCGTCCCCGCTGCTGCCTGGACCAGACCAGACGCGTTTGCTTTGGCGAAAAGAGGACAACGCGTTTACGAATTTCGAGACTCCCCAGCCACGCTTATTATTGCCCCCAGTCATTTCCGGCGAATGGAAATCGCTTTATCTCCGATCAACTATTCCGCCGCGGAGTATTATCCCTCTTGATATATGGGGAAATTACGGGGCGATTAGTGCATTAGTCCTTTACACCTTCCTGCTATTTAGTCGATTGCTATAATACCGCTATGCTGCTCCTTTACCGTTCCGTTGCTTTATCGGGGCTGTGGTTAACAGACTTTATCGATTTACGCCTTTAACCCCTTGCCGTACAATTTTCTTTACGGTTACAGTGATTGAAACGTCTTCATCTCCAAAAATGTCGTAGAAGAGAAAAGAATACATATGTTCTTTATATTGCTACATTGATTTTAATGCTGAAATATTCATTAGAAACAAATCAAATTTTATTTCATCTAAAAACAAAGGCGTAACATTCGTATTTGTTACTTTGTTTAAAATCTTCATCACGAGTCTGACTCGTTTAAATACGGCAAGTCTACGTTACCCGACAAAATGACGGGTTCTAATTCTAATTCTCACTCTTCATGACATTAAAAGTTTCGTTCAGTCCATCTATTCATTGTCCACTTTTTTGTGCACATTGAAAATGATCATTTTCATCCAATTTTCTTGTTCGTTTCAATGTAGAATTATGATGGAACTCGAGGGACGACCGTGAAACACGAACGTTGACGTAGCTTCCAGTTATTATCTAAGACACCTATGTGTATATAAATAATCAGAACACAGGGAGTATAAATAACCAGAAGCAGGACACCTAATTACGGAAACAGAAGGCATCGTCGTAACAACACGCAGCATCAGAGTAACGGCTGCAAAAAGCTATCGCGGATACATGTACATTATCAAAGACGATATGTACGTACAATGTACGACGATCTATGTAGAAATTGTTTGCTAACCCTCGGAACAATAGAACACGTAATAGAACGTTGTAGAGTACCAACGGGAATATTGTGCATTGCGAAACATCCTTAATAATAACGCAACAACGAGCGGAGTGCATAATCTCGAGAATAAATATAATTAAACAAGATTCTGTCTC
Source organism: Lasioglossum leucozonium (assembly GCA_028454225.1). Lineage (NCBI taxonomy): Eukaryota > Metazoa > Arthropoda > Insecta > Hymenoptera > Halictidae > Lasioglossum > Lasioglossum leucozonium. Next base: position 15,026,900 of record CM052215.1, on the reverse strand, counting down.
CCTCTTAAGAGATAAACGAGACTGCGAGGACTTAGATAACAAGCAAAGACGACGAGTACACAAATGGAACGTTACTCAATCGGGGACGTAACAAGATTGTTCGTGTAATGAGGATTTATTCTTACACCACCGGGATAAAGAATATTTAATGAGCTTGGCTTTCTGACGCTTAAGGAGCAGCCATCATTGTGATAATAAAATACTGAGAGAAATGGGCGAAGAATAAAACAAACGAAAATAAGATCAGCGAAATAATAATGGATAGCGAGTCTAATGCAAGACGTCCTAATTGACTTTGAAAAAATACCTGGTAGCATAGAGCTTATCTATTAAAAAAAAATTGTCAAAATCACAAATAAAAAGAGCAATGGATGAAATATAAATGATCAAAAATGGATTTAGTGGATGCGCAATATTTAACAAAAGAGATGAAGCCTGACAAAGCTTGCTTCTCATCGAGAAGAGTGCTCATCCCTTAATGACGATGCCCAACGATGATGATGCCTAGAAGATTACGTTCGAAAAATGTAATATTTTCGTGTCCTCTCGAGCTAATAATAATAATAATAATAATAATTTCCCGGTTTCGCGGGCAGAATGTCGACGTTGAACGAAACGAGCCGGCGTCGTTGGATGTCAGAGCGACTAGATAACGAAATGCATCGGTCCGTCCAGGTGTAGCCGTTCCGAACGACAAAGAAGAGGCTCCGGGGCGGGATCGAGCGGAGGCAGTGACATTTAGGACAAACTTCGACTGTTCCACTGTAAATAGAACGAGGCTCGGCGAACTAGGCGCCGGGAATTAAGTAAAAGTATGACGGGCCGTTAACCAGCGACCGGACGAGCTCTCGAGTGCAAAGACTAGGAAATTAAAGCAGCGCGGTTCAATTTGTTAATATCATCCCCAACGGAGCGCCGAGTAATCGTGACTGTAACTCACGGGGACGAGGATTTTCGATAAAATCTGTCCCTCTATCTCACTCCCTCTCTCTCTCTCTCTCTATCTCTCTCTCTCTCTCACTCTCTCTGCTGGCCTCTGTCGCTCTGTCTCACTCCGTCGCTCTCCAGTTGACTATACGTATAGCGAACGTCACCGGGGATTTCGATTGGCCTTCCGCCACAATGCCACTCGTCTGCCTCGTATTCTCTGCAGGTTATTAAAAAACCTAGCGAACTGGTGCATCTCCCGTTCATTATAAATAACGCGTTCGATTCGGACGATTCGACGACGTGTGACGCACAAACGCGGCATCGGGAACAAGTGCTACGCTCCCGTTTCCTCCGCGTCGCGTCGCGAGCTTCCTGTTCCTCAGCCTCGCTGTTTTAGAAGTCGATGCAACTGTCGACACTGATTTTTCAAGCTCTCTGCTGTCCGAGTTCGGTTGGAAACAATCAAATCGCGCCACCTAGTTGCTCTAAATTAATACGATGATTTGTACTTGCTTTCACACGAGGATGGCAGGATATTCGAGTTTGCTGTCGAATTTAATCGTGTCCTAGTATATTGTAGAAACTGTATCAGTCAAAGCTGTTTAAAAGTAGAGATCGCTCTATTTTTTTCAACCCTCGAGGAGTGATGCGAAAATTTCGGAAAAAATACACGGAGCAAGGTAAACCTGCATCTACCGTTCATCGGTCGACTTTGTATAAGCAGTGGATCGATTTATAAATATAATATTTAATATAACAACGAATACAAATGATGTTCACTCTTTGACATGTAAATAACGACGGACAAATCTTTTAAATAAAAAACATTCTTCTTTTATCCATTGCACACTCATCTCATAATTCACTTTATACATTTTGTCTCTCACTCATTATGTTTCTTTCTCATCCTCGCACAGACTCGTCCCAATATCTCGGACAGTTTTGGAGAGGGAGTCGTGAGAAGTTGAAGAAATTTGGAAAAATTACACCAAGTATAGTAAATCCACCGCGATTATTTGCGATTAGATTCGTTAGCACGCCTCACGAAGTTTCCGAGGAAACAGTGTACAAACTTGGAGGATCTCGTAGAGCCGACTGAAAGAGGTTAGCGCGGCGATCTTCAACTTCTCGGAAGTATTTCAAGCTTACCGGAAGTATTTTAAAGATACAGAAACTCCGGGAAAAGAGATATTAAAAGCTGTGCTCGGTGGCCGATTGCCCGTGCTTATCCAGGGCCGACTCGCGATGCTTTAGGTTCTGGGTTAGGGGTAGTTGGACCGTTCCGGCATTGTCCCAGCAGCGGGTACCGATTTTCCGGGAGGCGGCGTTCACGGGCCGGGAAGTTCGAAAGGACATTAAGCAGGGAGAGCTAATAAAGGAAGCGTTGGTCTTGGATCGGTTCAAGGAACGTTTTAAAATTCATGGAGACCCGGGAACTTTGTCGCATTTCCGTTGGGAACGGAGCGGTGCGCGGAGCACGGGGTGCACGGAACCGCGAGGAACCGGGTTCTCGGGCTGGGCTCGTCCTCAATATTATCTCGAGTAGCACGGCAAGGTGGTGTGTCCCGGTGTGACGTTCGAGGCACCAGAGGAGTTAAAGGAATGGAAAAGGAAGGCGAACCCGAGCCCCAAGTGTGGATTCGCTAGTTACTATCGATCGATAACAAGGCGGTTTCTAGGTCAGGGTCCCGATACATACTCGCCACTCACCGTTACTCGGGGATATGTGCTCAAAACGCGTCCCGCAAATTCATTCGAAGCCAACCATCCAGCCACTCCGGTTCCCACAGAACAGACGGCGGACTCCTCCTCCTCCCTCGTTTCATCCACCCCTCGTATTCCCCTAACTCGGTCCTCCACCCGCACCCTCTTTATATCTCACTCTACTTTTTTCCGTTCCACTAATACGACCACGGTGTACCAGAAAATCGAGAGAGAGAGAAAGAAAGAGAGAAAAAGAGAGAAACGAGCGTAAACAGAAAGAAAACCAAGTCCCCGGGAACAAAATGATAGGTGGCTCGATATCTCGCGCGACGGGAAAGAATTTCATCCTTTTCGAAAAAGCGTTCACGCTGCGAAGAAGTCGTGGAATCTACCGAACCATTTATCGTACGATTTCATTCGTTTCCGACATTCTATAAAAAATTGCGGTGTCCAAAAATTTGTGGGATCACGGAAAAAAATGAAGGGATACAGGAAAAAATTGATCAGTAAAAAAGTGGGCCTATGAAATCATTGTAGGTCTGATAAAAAAATTGTGAGAGCAATTGTTTCGAGAAAATATCGCAATTTGTAAACGAACTTTTAGATCTATGAAAATCATTAGTAGAGTTTTGAGAAATTGTCAAGACTTACGAGAATGACCATTTGTGGAACAGTGTCTACCAAAAATCTTGGAACCTCCGACAAGATTCCGAGGTCCCGGTAAAAAATGATGTGGCTAATGGAAGTATTGTAGAACACAACAAAAAAATCGTGGTAGCAATTGTTCCGGCCGCACGCTTTTTATCCCTTCACTCTCCTCTTTTTCGTTAATACGATACCGCGAACACCGTACCAGAAAATCGAAAGAGAAAGAGAGAAAGAACCGTGACCGGATATCTGGCAGAACAAAAAAAAAAAAATAGGTGGGTGGCTCTCTCGCTTGCGACAGAAAAAAAAGATTTCCACTCCTTTTCAGAGGGAACACCAGCGACGCAAACACACACGCAAACACACACATACGCCGCCGTGACACGCTCTTTCGAAATCGCGTATTGAACGTTTCCCGAGCTCGATCGAGATTAATGGAGTGCTTTCGCGAACGGATTCAACCGGAAAAAGAAAAAGAGGAACCGTTCCGAGGGGAAGACTGGACGAGCCACCAGCGAACACGATCGATACGATTTTTGGGGAAACTCGGTCGAGAGATGGTCGGGACTGCATGGGGAACAGCATGCTGCCACTTCATTATGGTTGTGCGATATTTTGTGTATCGTGTCCGATATTTGCTCCATAAATATCCGGGCTCCTGGAAAATTTAGACGTGCGACGTATTGGTTCGACAGTGTTGCTTCGATTACATAATTGTAGAGTAATCGAGTTGGTTTTTAATGTTTCCTTGCAAATTTTAGATACTTTATTCGTTGAAATGCTTGTAACAATTCCAGTTAGTTTACGAACAATCGTGCGATATACATAAGAAGAATATATTTTCTTGTCCTGTTTTCGATCGTATAAATGTTAATGTATAAAGTGATAATGTTTTCGGATAATGTTATGACTTTATACATAAGAAGAATCTGTTTAAGATTCTATTTTTAATTATTGGTTTTATTTTGTATATTGCGAACATAAAACAGACTGAATAGTCCACTTCAGGATCACAAATATCGCGATAGAAGCAAATAAATAAATGGCTACGAAAGCAGGATAAAGAAATGAGAAAGGCTCAAATAATATGTGAAAGGATTGGATCGAGGACATCGTATCTCGCAGGCCAATCCCTTTCGGCGAGGCGGGCTGAAATAAAATTCTCCCCGTGAGAGCGGAGCTTTTCTTTGGTGGAAAATCGAACCGAGCCATCCAAGAGCGCGAAACAGTCGTCTAATTGATGATCGTCCTTTTCTTTGCAGCGGCGCGCGTGACCTGACCCATTTATATAACCGAGAGAACGGTGCACCGTACGTGCATAGGCCCCGAAATCAATTTCAACGTCGAGATTACCGGGTTACCTTCTGGATTAAGATTCCTATCGATCACGCCACCCAGCGATCCCGGACGCGTGTTCAACGGGTCTGGGTTAGCAAACGTTCGCTGCTCGGCCACTCACGTGTACGGATTTTGTAGCTCTCTTCGCGAACGGCGACGCGTTGATGCCCGTCGATGAATATAGGAGACGCACGCGGAGAAAACTCGTTCGCCGAACGTAAACGTTTCCAGCGAGATCAAGCGCTCAGAAGCGGCGGGATCAAGCGCGTAGAAAAAATATTCTAGGATCTATGAAAAAATCGTGGGTTTCTCGCAAGCATTGTGGAACCTACAGAAAGTTGTGGAATCCATTTTTTGGAACGAATAATACAATCTACAGAGGAAATTGTGGAATCTAATAACGGAATAAGGCATTCGTGACACAGGACTATCTTGAACAAATTCTGGAGATCAAATAAAAATTGTAAGGTCTATAAACATATCGTAGAAACCAGAAAAATGATTGAGAAGTGGTTGAATGGTGGGTGGAGAAAATGATAGATATCGGCAAAAATTTTGGAGTCCGTGAAATCGGGAATAGTCCCAAAAATAGGGCCACTAGGCTGGTTCGAGGCCGATTGGTACCGAGCGTCGAGCTGTGGGAGCGAGCAAGAGTGTCGAAAGGCCGATGGGTCCCCGGTGTACAGTAGTCGTCCGTAGCGGCATTCGGAAAGCGAATTTCCGTATTTCGACGAGGCTCTTGATAGGCGGTTCGAAATTTCGAGCCGTAAAAGTGTATGGAGAGGTATGTGTTTCGGAGGGCACGGAGTAACTGCAGTTTCACGGGAGGAAGGGGAGAGGAGAGGCGAAGAGAGAGCGTGTTCTTTCGAGGCCGGCGAACGTGTTTCCGGCGAATGGGGCACGTCACCGTCGTAAATTTCCAGCGCCGATCGACCGGCTGTAATATTATCGTGCGGGGTCCTCCGCCATTGGATCGAGCGACATTCGAGGGGAGCGGGGAGGGGGGTGAGTCGGCGGGAAATGCGGTGAATTCGCGCGGCCACTTTTCCCTTCGTGAAACAGTAATTGCCGCGGATCGTTCCGGCCGCGCGATCCGTAGAATATAATTTCGATCTATCAGCGGAACAATAAAGGCCGGCTGCTGTTGGGGAAGGTTATCGCTTATCAAACTCCGTTTCTCTCTTTCTCTCTCTCTATCTATCTCACTTTCTGTCACTTTTTCTCCCGCGTTATTATCCGCTGGCAAACATTGCAGACCTTACGCTCGGCCGATGAAAAATAACGTTCCGGGAGCTTTTTTCTTTCTAGGATGAGGCCGCGCGCGGCTCGATCTATAAATACACGGAGAGGACAGCGAGGCAAACGAGCTGCGAAAGAGAGAGGAAGAGAGGCCAGCGGAGAAACAACCGCGTGCTCGCATTCATTTAGCAGTCACCGTCGGACTCGTATCGCTGCCGATTAATCGGATGCGGGACGGCCTTTGCGAGGCCCGAGCATATTGTTCGAGTTCCGCGCGATCGATTCGATCTCTATCAAAAAATTGATCGAGATAAGGCCGAACGCGGATGGAATCGAAGAACCATCGCTTGGTCGCTCGTCGCCAGAGGGCTGCTGGGATCCCCGGCGATCTTTATATTGTGAGAATCGCCTAACGCCCCGGTCTTTCCTCGACCGGAAACCCATTTTCGGAGATTGTTTTCGGAAAATCGGGAGGAGAGTCTCGCCCGACGATTGTTGCCGCCAAAGAGGAAATGAAAGTGCTTATTATAAAAATCGTATATAAAAATGGTCGGCCACCTTAGATCGTTTGCGAGCGTTATCTTTTTTGTTGTTGTTGTTTTATAGGTTTTCTTAAAGCACAAAGTTTCGAGGTCACTGAATTTTTGTGGAGAAAAATGTATACATTTTACGATCTTCGTCGAAATCGGCTTGATATCCACCAAAATGTGGATATAAAAATATGTAGGTTTATGGAGCAGAAGCTAAAAAAGCCGAAATTTCGACAAAAACGAGCCACGATGAATAGGGTACTTCAATGATTTCGAAGGCTTGTTTGAGTTATGCTGTGCGACATGAATCGAATTTTGTTGGCTTACCAGCTACAAAGTACTGATACAGCAAATGATAAATTAATAAAAAAAAAATAATAAAATTCTTGACAGAATTCTTCTGTATAAAGGATTTCAAGTCTATTGTAAAAAAAAATGGGTAAGTTTCGATGTTTAAAGTATTCTTGCAAGGTTGAACAAGTTCGAGGACGCTTTAGAAAAGTAAATCTGATCCCCTTATAGGTCTAGCAGCGATCTTGAAACATCTTAAAAGCCTGTCTTCCTCGGTGAACACGCACGTCCGACTATAGCCCGACCTATTCCACTGTATTCTAAATTTCACGTGTATCGATCTCGGTGGCGTGTCGCCGTTTGACTCAATCTTCAACGAGAATTAGCACAGCTTGCGAAAAGTTGTTTAAAAAGTCCTTAAAGGTCCTCGAAAACATTCTAGCAACATTAACCAGGGCCCTTTAAAACTCTAGCAAGGGTTTCGAAGCTGTTTCAACCTCGTTTCTGAACCCATACGCTTGTCTGTCTGTGGCGAGTCCTCTTCTACTGAATTCTGAATTTTATTTATACGTCTTTGTTGAGCAAATTACAAATTCTTTTTTACTGCCATTTTAATTTATCATTATAATAGTATTTAAATTCGCTTTTATTAAATTAATCTATAAAAAAAAATGTTGATAGCTACATATCATTTAAAACATTTACAAATGTCATAGATGTTACACTGGTTTCATTCATCAATAAGTACAGTTTACTGACTATAACACGATCCATACCACTCAACTGTGAACTTCATTTCCACGTTCCACTAACGTAAATTGCAAAAATTATTCTCACCGACATTTCAATTAACTTCTATCTTAGTACACATACACGTGAATCGATCTGCCTGTTAAACCTTCGTAAATACAGTCTCGTGCCTCTAATTATTGTAAGATTAGTGCTAAGTAGATCCAGCGATGAAAAATTTAGCACAGCTTGCAAGAAATTGTTTAAAAAGTCCTCTAAAGTTCTTGAAAGCGTTCCAGTAACATTAACCGGTGCCTCTTTGAAAGTCTAATAAGAGTTACAGAACAGTTTGAATCTCGTTCTTGAATGAACACCCTTGTCTATCAATAACGCGACCTATTCCACCGAAACCAACATTTCTCTTGCATCACCAAAACACTTCCATACCTGCAATCATTGAATTTTAGTATCAAAAACGATCATTTCGTGTAAATTTTCAGTGAATTCGGCCCAAAAGTAAATCGCCCGTGTGAGTAGAAATTTTCCTCCCTAAAGTATATAAATTAATTTAATATGAACAACCTGTATGCACCGTACGGAAGTTGAGAATTAGATCTCGTCGATAATTGACCATCGATCGCGACCCAATTTAATTGCCGAAATATAAATGTCCCCGATCGTCGAGGGTTAGAAGGTCCCCGAAAGTTCCCAAGGGCGTTCCAGAAACGTCACCGGTAGCCCTTTAAAGTTCCCGCAGGGTTCGGAAAGTTGCGACGACGCCCGCGCGTTCTCCGGTCCGACCGCAAGCCGATCTATTCTACTGGTTCGTGCGTTCTACGTGTGCAACGAGCGGCAGAACTGCGCGCGCTAGGCGAGAACGCAGCCAGCGAGGCGCGACGTGCACGACATTGAACTTCTGGCTCGTTATCGTCGAGTGCTCGCAACGCTTAATTACTTCGACGTATGCACGTACGTACGGAGACAGAGAACGCGCTCAGTCATCGGCCGTGGCAAACAAAACGAGCGCAAACCAACTGCGAGATGACGATCCGCGCACAACCTAGTCGGCGCGGCGTTACTGAAATTTCGCGGATCGACTCGCAGACGTTTCTGAGAACGCGCACCGTGAATACGTGTTGTACGTCGGATCGTCCTTAGGCCGCTTAATATGTAGGTTAATTGGATTATAATCCGAGGCCTTCGGAACTGTTGCGAGACGGACGGATTTCAATCGGAATTTTAAATTCGATCGAGTAGACCGTACTCGGCCGACCGAGCCGGGAATATTAACGAAGCCAGTTTCGAACGGACTATGCTACAGTTATTAACGCGTTGTGGCTACCCTCCGCTGGAACCAAACGCTCAATGGAACGTGACTTTCTTTTTTACACGGTCCGGCAGGATTTTGTTTCACGATTTTTCAAAGGGCTCCGCGAAATTCTATATTCTGCTGCATCGTTTAAATGAATACAAAATGATGTTCTATTTCTTGAAAATGTGTCAATTTTGCAATATTAACCACTTGCTTTATAATTTTGTCATTCTATTTATTCGTACACTTTAATCCAATTGATCGTAGTACTGTACAAAATACAATTTTTCGAAATGCGATTTCTAAGCAAGTACACTAAATTATGACACAGCACGACGGAGCTAGCAAAACCATCTACTTTCTTGTAGAACCAACAATAGGCGGAATGATTGAGAAACTTTATACCGGAAGTGTATTCCCATAACAAGAAACACGGTCAATATCGTAGAAAAATCATTTTTCGCTGGAATAGACCAAGAAAGGCGTGCAAGAACATAGCTATAGCACTTGGTAGGGGGTCGGCGGGTTGTTCATCGATTAGCAGGCGGGTACTTCGGGTCCACCGGGTATGCACGCGAGCAAGCCACAACCCAAGGTTCCGCGACCGAGAAAAACGTTCCCCGATATGTTTCACCGGGTTAAGAGTCTCCGGCTTGACCCGGCTGTCGATAGAGAGGCCAAACCCGCCCTGTACCCGCCCCGGATCCGCCCCCTACCCTCCGCCACGCCTCGGCGGCCGTAATAAGTGTTCCCGCGACTCTACATTTAAAAGCACTTTATACGGTAGAGCTTTCGGAAGTTTTGCGGTTCGTCGGGGACCGGTTCGGCGCATCTCGAAAGAGAGAAAGAGAATTAGACGGAGAAAGAGGGCATGTACTCGTCTCTGTCTTTCTCTCTCTCTCCCTTTCTCTCGCTTTCTCTCGCTCTCTTTCTGCGAATACGGCGACCGGAAGCGAGAACGACGCGACATCGTGCCAAGAATGTTAACCGGGTTCGCGAGTTACTCGGAACGCTGATTGACGGTCTCGGAAATCCACGGAATCGGAAGACGATCGATTACTTCCGGTCCGCGACTTTCGGTGACAGCGCCGGATGTCATTACCGATCCAGTGCTACTTTCATAATTCCTTCGCTAGTGTAAAATCGTGCGTTGCTTTTTGCAACACAGCTGTTTTGTGCGTCGAATCATCGATCTCTTGCAACACCGCTGACCGAGCTACCGCGATTTAGGCTACGGAGCCGAGTTTAGGCCACCGGAAGCGAGTCGGTCGCGCGGAAGATTCGAAACAATGCTATCTAGAGACTACGGCTGCGATCTATTATGACAGCGATTGGAACTCGTTGTCTGCGCCGAATCGAATTTCGAGTCCATCGTCGTCGATCCGTCGCGATAGAAATTTTCCGATTTATAGAACGGGGTTTACGCGACCGGAAACGAGTCGGTCGCGCGGAACTTCTGGAACAATGCTATCCAAAGGCTAGGTTCTAGGTGATCTAGAGCACCGACTCGTTTCGTGTCTTCGAATCGAATCTTCGATACACGAATCCAGCGGTATGCTATTTCGGTATCCTCGAATCGCGAACTCGAGTTGCGAACCTGCGTCGCGGCGATAGGCGTCGAGACGAGATCGCGAGACAATCGGGAGCCGATCGCGTACGTAGAACGTTCCAAAGAAAGCTACGCTATTATTGTCAACCTGTTAACCGGGCTACACGATTATGCTCGCCTTTTCGAGAATTTTCAAGAATTTTTCTGTCGTTCAATCGTTGCCGGAAAAGTTTAGTGCAATTGGTGAGACGTTCACGTTTACGTTAAACAGTCTAAACGAACGGTCTAATCGTGTTTGATGTTGGAGGCATTCTATCCTGGCTGTGCTCATTGCAAAGAAAATTTCGGCAGCACTATGCTTGCTAGTGCGGATGTTCTCTTTTGCTGAAAATGTCGGTGTCGGTGTGTACTGTAAGAATAATTTTGATACAGCGAGCATTGCCTCTCACCAGTTGCAAACTAACTCTCGTGTCAATAAGCATAAGTTGCTTAAGCGAAATTTTTACGGCATATTTTTATTACTGAAATGTAATTTGATGTGAATGCTTATTGACATAAGAGCTGTGGAGCTTCTCTACTGCGACGTTAGAGAACACAAGTGATTTTTGTATTGTCAAAAAATTGCCAATTTGGAAAACCTGTTGGCACTGAGGCATTGTATTTTCAAAATATAGAAGAGATTGATTTTTCGAAATTGTCAGTGTAGAGATCTCCTGTGACACGTTCGCTACCGGCATTTGTTTCTAGCAGACTTGCAAAATTCTATTGCGTTTACTGAATAGCATGCTGCGCGTCATAACCGGACTGCAAATTTTTATGCAATTTGATTCGTACTCTTTTATTCGCGTCTCTGAGGACTATTCGATCAATTAACAGATTGACCAACGAATTTTCGTTTCATCGAATAAAGTCGAGTTCACAATCCGATAGTCAACGTGTCAAGCGTGCATAAAGCTAACTTTCTTTCATCTTTCCGTTAAATACTAAACTATGGTCCTTAAGACCTACGATCTGGTAGCGAACGCGTTACTTTATACAATTTCTGTGCAACAAGACCAAATAGAATGTCTCTACGTTATTGTAATTTCTGGACGACAAGCAATTAACCCCTTGCCTTATACAGTTACCGCCTTCCTCCAATGGCTGAATATTAATAACAAAGAGAGGATAATTGTATTTCAATTCTAAATAAATGAATAACATAAATATTCAGTAGATTCTTAGATCTGTTCGATATCTGCGTCTCTATATCATGAGGCAAAGGGTTGGAAGCTTTGTGATTATTTCCTCGAGTGGGTATAAATGCAAGAAACTGTTTCAGACAAAAAGTTGCACAGTATCGGGTGAAGAACATGTCGTAATGATAATTATTTGATCTTGCCTTGACCTTGGACAATCCCGTGAAGATCACATTCAAGTTTATGAATTATTTTAAAAACAAGTCGGACACAATCTGCCCGCCAAAACAATCCCCATGATTTTCTACCATAACGATGGTTGAAAAATTTAAAGCGAAGACGACGTTACATGTCCTTCTAGACGGAATGGAATTTTTGTCTGAAACGATGTTTCCGCATGTTTCATACTCAAAGAGAGGAAGAATCACGTGTGAGTTGATCGGAGTGGTAATAGATCGGATATATTGTATGTTACTGTAGTTTGTGGCGAAGTGGAGCCAGTTAACAGGTGAACGTCGCTAGGACATCTAAGAGCGTGCTGTTAGCGCTAAGGCAAAGCGGCAAGCGAGAGTGATAGAGTGTGGAGTTGGTATACCGGCGCGGGACTGACCGTCGTGGAGCGGATCGATCGTGTGGATCATAAGCTGTAGCAGGCCGTGCCTGAACTTGGCGTGGCTCTCCCTGGAATGAGACGAGGGGCCACCGTGGGCTCCCTGCTCGCAGCCCTGGCCATGTCCGGCCGTACCACCGGCACCGCTGCTGCTGCCACCCCTGCTGCTGCACCCGGCCTCGACGCCCGCCGGTATGCCACTGCTTCCGCATGCACCCGAAGCGCCGCCCACGCTCGTCTCGCTACTGTTCGTCGCGTTCGGATGCTGCTGGAACACACACGTCATTTCGTTCTCAATACAAACGTACAATCTCATCCTCCTCGTCATCCTTCTAAACGATCTCTACGCTACACACGTCGCACCCGACACGTTCCTCGGCCAACGCAAACTGCGCCGGCTCGAGGAATCGTCCGAAGGTACCATTTCGATAAATATATTAGTTATAGTATAAGGGACCGACTTCTTAATAACTTTCGTTCACGAACATATTCATAAATAAATGAAATCTTGACATTTCAATGGGGAAACCAATGATTTTCAGTGCTCGATAGTTTCAATACTACTACTACAAATACCCACAATCTACACGGTACACAAGCATGTTTCTACAATTTATAGTCTGCAGAACAAATGACCAAATATTGTTTGCAAGCCAACTTCCCGAGGATGAATAGTGCTCGTTAGAAAAAATAGTGTCGAATATTTTTCCAGGTTTCATGAAATCGTTTATTTTCCGCTTCGCGTCTCTCCGAGGTTCGGAAACAAAACATTTGGTATTTGTAGCGAGATTTGTACTATTAACTCGGAATCACAGAAAAATTGCCGTTTAAATGTGACAGCCTCGATAGTGTCCTTAATACTAGAATTTCCATCGAAATTGTTTACGATCGTGAACCATTTGTAAAAGAAAAAATTGCTAAAAATTTAAGTGATAGCAATAAACTTCATAAGCATAAAAATAAATAAATGGTTTGTTAAATTCGTTTAATTCGTTGTTCAGTTTCTCAGTAAACGGAAAGAAGATGTCGAGGGCAACCAAACGAATTTAATAGAAGACACTAACAAAAACCGGAAGCGATTCGCTCGAGAATGATCGTCCTCTTCGTCCGGACACTCGCTTTCGAAGAGACGATCCCTCCGATCGTTTCTGTCGTGGCGGCCAGGTAACAAATGGGAAGGAAGATGACCCGTCTCATCAGCTATGCATGAAACGCTAAGGCAGCCGTCGGTGCGCCCACGCGCGGGCGGACCGTCTCCACGAGTATCCAGGTCGCTTCCGGATAACCGAGCAACAGCTTTGGTCACGGATCACGGGACACGTCTCTCTTTCCCGCGAGAGCACGTCGAAGCCCTCTCGCCCTTTGTTCGTTCGGATGCGGATGAATCGGGCCTGAAAGGAGGCCCGACCAAAGCCGCGGGAGACAATCGCCGAGCAACGAACGAGTCTAGTCGAGCCGATTGCGCTCCGACGACCCCGTTTTGCATTCAATTACTCGCGAATTATGTCGCCGCCGGATCCGAGGAATCAGTCCACTGTTTCGCCCTTTGTACGCCCCTCAGACTAAACCTCTTTCTCTTTCGCGTTGCTGATCTCTCATGGTGGCTTTTCTTTCAATTCCAAACACTCGAGCTTTCGCATTCGGCTCGTTTCTTTCGTTCGGTAAAAATTCGTTTAGTTGTGTTCGACATCGACTTTTGTTTATTAACAAGCCGCAGTAACGAAGGCAATCAATCGTGTCATTTCTGACGGTCATCGTCAATTTTCTTCGATCGTTCTCTACGTCCCGTAAAAATCGCAGTGTGCCAACACCGGAGGGTTAACAACTAATTTGGCAAACAGCATGTTCAAAGAATAGGGTGTACCGCTGTTCCGAATATCCCCGTTCGGGAAAACAAATGGCAAGTTTTCACTTTCACATTCGCTTATGGCAGCGTTCGCAGCCGCGTGTTCGCGATCGACAGCGCGTGACGATGGACACGGAGCAAGCAGAAACGTTAAACGTTGCACGCCGCGCCCGGGAGCGTAAAATCGAGGACTCTGGACAGGCGGTGTCGGTTTCCAATTCGATCGGCACTCTCTCGATGGGATTTCCCGGCAACGGCAATCACAGAATGTCCGGACTGGTCCCGAACAATTCCGCCGGCACGCAGTGGCCGGTTTGCACAAGATCGTACCCACATTTATTTAGGAATGGAGGTGACCTTGAATTTTTTTTAGTGGGATGCTGTTTTGTATCATGTGAACGCGACGTAATGAACTTCAAGGTCACGCAAGGTCTTTCCTTCTTGGTTCTTTTCTTTTTTGCGATTTCCACCACTGTGCTATTTTGAGAGATAATTAGGAAACGCAGTGAGGCCGCGGAATTACGAGGCTGAAGTCAGATTTCTCTCGTCAGGTACACCGTGTCGTTATCTAGTGGCGCACCCCCTTTGTCTACGCCGATTCTATGCAAATGATGAAAATTCGCGGGCCGAACCCCTCGCGAATTCGTAAACAGCCGGTACTATCGTGCGCCGGCGGCGGAACAGCCGCGGAAAGTTCGGTTAATACGAGAGAGCGCTGGCGAACGCGAACGCCTACAGGGAGATGCAGGGACGAGCGAACTATGCGAACGGATACGATAGAATTTCCACGGAGTACACGCTAAACATAGTTCTCTCATTACGGTTACGCTCCCCCATGAGCTCACGATTTCAAATTTATCTGTTGCCCACGGACAACGCACGGGAATTAATATTCGATCTTCCGCGAGGCCGACAAGATGCTTGTTCAAATGTTTACTGCAACGATGACACGCTGTAGTCGAGGTACCGCCATAATTAGACGGCGAATTTCGGGCAATTACGGCGGAAATTGCTACGCGGAGTTCGAAACAATAGAACGATTAAAATAATTTAAGCTGCATATTATTCGAAGAGTTCGTTCGCTGAAAAGAATGATAACTGTATGTAATGACGAAACTTTATCGTTCTTAATGATTTTGAAGTTCTATTATCGTATTCGTGACTCTTCTTTCGAGTAGATTATCCGAACCATTGGCACATGTGAATTCTTCGTTATCCTATCACGTATAAACAATTTTAAGTTTTGTCACTAGTAATCGTCTCACTGACGACGACGTTTCGTTTACGCTTACAGTGTCTCCACAAGATACAAGAGACATATCGGTGCCGAAGTTTCCACACTGTGTCCGACACTCTGGTTCTCTCGCAGTAAGAATTCGAATCGAGGAAGAAATATCGTCGTCGATAAACTTCGCGCTGATCGAGTACCAGGGCCGATCATCGGGTGGGTGGCATCCCTCTCGCTCGTAAATTTCAATGCGTCATCGGGCACCGGAAGTTCCCTTTAAACGGGTTCGAGCTATGCTCAAGGGAACTCGTTAACGAGGAATCGTCATCGTTCTCCCCTCCCCCACTCCCACGAATTTTTGCTTCGCTAACGAAAACTCCCACGAAGTTCGACGTTAATCTGGAAACGAAGCACGGCCCGGCGTAATGCCTTCTACTGTTTCGAATTTCTCATTCTCTGGAGTGTACTTTATCGGAGGAGTTTTGGTAAAGCACCCACCCGGAGAGTCTTCTTAGTTGGCTCTCGGGTACCGGGAACTGCGCCTCGTTCGCTGTCGACCTCTCTTTCGTCGTTCTCTTTTTATCGAGCGGACCACCATCTTTCGAACTAGACACTGTCTACCTGTCCACCGCGATTCCGCCGGTGGCTGACGAGAGGAGCTTAACCTCTCGCTACGTGTCCGACTCCAGATTTCGTACTGGTTTCGACAAACGTTAGCGTGTCTTTCGATTGTTCGTAGCAGGCGTAAAATTGCATTTTTGCGTGATCGCTTCCGGTACGATATCGTTGAACAAAAAGATAAACACTTCACCCTATACTTTCATCATATTATAATTACTGTTCACGTGACTCAAAGTGAAATGGTAACTATTAAACATTTCGCAACACTTGGACAATTCTGATATTTGTAATTTAAGATTATTGAGATCGCACAAAAATTTTATTTGCGAGGGGAAGTTTGGTAAAAAATATTCTTTTGTTTTGCTAGGTCTACAAATATTTTTTTTATTGGAAGCTTAAATGGATCTCCTCATAGGGAGTTATAAAGCATAGTATTAATTACAATTCTAGTGTATGTTAGTGTTGGTGTCTGCGGAAATTATATTTATCGGGAAATTTTCTGTGATTATATGTATAGTGTATTACTATATATATGGCACGTTCTGCATCCGTTTCTAGGGTCTTCTGTCAGGATCTTCTATCAGGGTCCTCCATCAGGGTCTTCTGTCAATTCCTGGAATCATTTCCAGTGGAAGCGAGCAAGTGTCGTGGTGGGGGTAGCTCCGCTAAGCGTCAGTTTAGGAACGTTGCATACTTAATGCATAGTAACGTGACATATCCTAAAAATTTCGATAGAATCGTTCTCATTATTTTTCTAAGTAAAAGTTTGAGTGCTCGGTGAACCTAGTAGTGCCAAGGAGTGTCACAAATGTTTCGATCCTCTTGAATTGCGCCGAGTGGAGCTATTAAAAATGTATAGTAAGGAAACAAGAGAGGAAAACACGAGAAGAGTTTTCCAAACGTAACCCGAATGGATGAACAAGCGACATTGGCGTCGAGAAGTGATTTTAGCGAAATCGTTAACCGAAAAACAACAGAGAAACGGCGGCGAATTTGTTGGATGCAGGTGCGTTCGACTCTGCCGGTTCAGAGATCTCTCGGATCCCGTATATTTTTCGCATCGAATGTTTCGGGCTTTGGAAAAAATGGTGGATCACCGACACGCGTTACTCGGCACAACGAGATTGCTTTCGGATCCGAACTAATTCGCTGAACAATAGAACTCCATTTATCCGGCCGCCCTTTATCCGAACGGTATTTATTCGAGTGCCCGATTAACCGGTTAACGGAAGACGAATTAACTCGTCCTGGTATTTCATCACCGTCTTTCTCTGATTTTTCAGGTTGATTCGCAGTCGATCGAACTGCTGTTGCGTCGTTCCTGTATCACTGCATCTGTGTCGTTACGTTATTCGTTCGTGCAGAGGTATGTATTATCTGATTTTATAAAAATAAATGATTGATCGTATGAAAGTGTCATTTGTCATTGAAGTTGCATAAAAATTCTTAGAAAAATGTGCAGTACTGAACGGATTATTCTGAATCAAATTACTTAGTGGATCAATGCGTTGATTGATTGTAAAATTCAAAGTATAAATTGTGTGAACCATTTTTGTGAAAGAGTATTGCAGAGAATGTTTTATTCGACATTATTCGAGCTTGATCCATTGAAAACGTTGTTTGAAGCAAAACTGTGTAAACTTTTTTTTTTAAACCACTGCAGTTTATTAAAGGATGAATGTAATGATTGGAAATTTTACTGAAAATTGTGTGTGCGTTCTTTTAAAAATGAACTTCCGTGAATGTTTTATTCAGAATTAAAATTATATTACATTCCAGGCAAAATTTTTTCACAATGTTCCGACGAAATTTTCCGTTTGTTGCCGGAAGGTGGAATCTGTTGGCTGAAATAACACTCGTACATTAGAGTAGAGATTACAGTAAGCAGCTCGGAATATTTTCAGATTTTCCAAAGGCTCGAGAGAATGAGAAATCAAGCTTAGGCATGGAAGACCGCGTAAAGGAAAGATCATGGTGCCGACCGAGAGGTAAAGAGATTAGGTTTTCGTGAAGGAGAATCGTAAAGTTGCCGGAATATCCGCGGCTTCTAAGGGAAACATCGAGTCGCTGTTCGTGCCAAGAGAGGTCCTGCGAAATTTCCGCTGACTGTTCCGCGGCCGGTATTCGCTACCGTTGTTAAAAATTGTGCGAGTTCGGGGCATGTTAAAGGATCCCGGAGCGGAATAGTGGGTCGAGTGGCGCAAGTATCTAACCCAGCGACGGGTAGAGCGGGTACGGAGGATCGGGTCGAAGTCGGGTCTCGGCCCGAGGCTTCGGGGATCGTCGCCAAAAACTGGCAGGAACTCCTGCGCTTGCCTTTGCTGCGCCCCGAAGTGCATATCCCTGCGTCTGCAGAATATAAAACCCGCTCTACCGGACGATCGAACGGAGTCTCGGGGTGTCCGGGAGGATTAACGACGCGCCGTTACCCTTATCAAATTTATGGAATTTTACTTTGCCTACTTTTCGCCCGGAAAATTTATTCCTTGACTCCGGATGTTGTTTCCCACCAAATCAAATCCGCTTCTGATCTCAACGCGTTCCATTCTGAAAATCCTGTACATGTTTCAATTAGAGTTTGTACATTACAAATGTACTTTTTTTTGGAAAAATTGTTGGAAAAAATTCTGGAAGCTGTTTAAACATATATTATACAAGTTGAAGTATTTTATACGCTCCAATTATTATTTTCATATTTCGCATACGCGGAAATGTTTCGTTTGTTCTTGAACAGATACGAGATTCTCTATATTTTACGACGATAAACATTTTTTACCCGGAAGTACCTGGAACGCTAACAAAATGCAAATGTCCATTACCGGTTGGATACGGTCCGATTCACATTGAATAAAAGTCAGCCCCAAAGTACGCGAAGAAACCAGAATTTTCCAAGGGTAAATACCACAAGATGTACCTTGCAGAATAGCGAAATATTCCATGGGATTGTTGTGCGTTTCCGGTTAAAGAACACGGCTAGTAGAATGGCGTCACGCTCGTTACCGTGGGGGTTGGTTTTCGGTTCCGAATAAATGCGTCGCGCCACGGTATATCCGTGGAATATTATTCCGCTCTATTTATTATTCCCGTTTCTGTCCCGATGCGTCTCTGTGTATGCTGCCCCTGTTCGAGAGTCGTTTTGTCCCTTGACAGCGCGGCGACGCGTTCGATCCCGCGTTTTATTTCGTCGGCTCCCCCCCGCGTGGTCCGCGTCGATATTTTCGCGAACAAACACCCTCCAGGAGCGAGTTTATTGCGGGAAAACCGTCACGGCCCTCCGAGGTACACACGCCGGTTTGTGTACCTCGAAGACGCTGGATTTTCCTCGACGACTCGCGGGACAACGCCGCTGGATATAACGATCGCGATAAAGTACAGCCAACGAAGAGAAAGACCCTTGCTCGCCCCGCGGAACTTACCGATGAATACGAACAACGCGGCCGCGCTTAATGAGATTTCCTTTTTCATCTTGGAACTTCGTCTTCGCTGTTCCGGGAATATTTTATAGCGGGAGAGCTCGTCGAAGAGCGCGTGCATTATAAAGCGTTCCATTCCCGTGCTGGATCAGCCAGAAATCTGTCTTCCGCGACGAGGATCTTCGTAGAAATTACGTGTGCCGTAGCCCGCAGGAAATTAGGGGGAGTCGTCGCTTCGACGATTTTTAGTTTGTTTGTCGTAAGATACTTCGAATTGCAAGAATTTTACATTCCTCGAAGACGGATCGGAGTTATGAATTTTTATTGGTGAAATTATCTGTTGGATCGAGTTGGGAACTTTTCCGTATTCTTCTGGAAGGTTCGTTCTTATTGAAAAATTAACTTTACTATGGTGGAAATTATAAGCGAATTTGTATGAGAACGCTTCTGAAATAACAATATTTAATTCCACGTGAAATTGAGCACGTTGTACGTGAAGGATCCTGCTCAAAATGATACGTGTTATAGTATAATTTAACCGATTGAAATGTTAATAATTAAATAATATTAAAATGTTTTCTAGTACATCGGAAGGCCAACGAATGAAATCAGCATGAACTCGGCTAGATTTTCGGAAAATCGTCAGCTGGAGCGGCTTTCGCCGGCAGCTGCTCGAAGCCGATCGAGCAATTGAATTTCGCGGAGCCGTCTGCAGGAAACAATAGCGAAACTTTCGAATCGGGACGCACGCGTCAGGCACGCGAAATTCCGCGATCGCTGGGACGCGTATCGTTCACAGTTAGCGACGGACGTTAAACCACGTTATTCCCGGGTCTACTACTGTGTCGAGAACGCGCCTTAACCGTAGCCCGTGCCGCCGGTGCTCCATAACAAATATCGCTGAATTCACGTCTTCTGGAGTTTAACCCACATACTAGTCGGGCTTGCGAACGTCAGCTCGCTCGGTTTTACGAGGTTCCTCGAACGTTTTCGTGCTACCGGCGCATATCCGTGACTCTCTCTCTCTCTCTCTCTTTCACGTGTCCTGCAGAACCGACGACTACCGTGTCGGAGCCCTGACCTTAGCCCAGATTCGCCGCCGGAAAAAAGAAACTGCGAGAGCTTTGCTTGCCTGACCGAGCTTGCTTGCCAGCGCGTGCGCGCTCTCTCTCTCTCTCTCTCCCTCGTGTACGCGAAAAACCTGAAAGAGAAGAATAGCCGGGGAAGGCCGACGCGAATGAGCACGGGACAAGATCGAGCTGAATCTCCGCGCAATTAACGACGGCTGTATGTACGAGAGTAGCTACCAACTAGGAGAGATAAGTCCGGAAAGAGAAAAAAAAGGGGAGCGAGTCAGTAGGAACCGAGAACAAAGGGATCGGGCGAAAAGAGGATGAAGGGACGGGGGAGGCCGAGTGATTTCTCTAATCGGACAACGATGGTCGATCAGCGACTCGTTTTGGACACCGTTGCCAGTGGTTACCGGTTGACTTTACATCGGATCGAATCCCAAGGTAACTATAAAAATATTAACTTGCCGAACATTACTCCGTCGTTTATTTAATCATTAAGATAATAATAATAATTGCAGAAAACTCGCAGTCACTATCAGCATCCTCTGAAGTCGATGCGTTCGTTTACCCTATTTCGCACCGAACACAATATTAATGACGGTTGCAGCTGCTGCAAGGTTACCAAGTTTACGTTAGTTAAGCAAAATTGGGTTCTGGGTAACTTGATTCGCGTTGCTTATGTTGAATGACTAGGTTAATTAATTTGAGAAGGGTCTAGGTTCGCTTGATTGCATTGCCTACGTCAGATTATGCTTGTATTAGCTGACTTACGGTTAGATTCGGTCTAGTCAGTTTGCTTTAGTTACACCGTATTAGGTTTGGGACAGATTCAGGTAATATTCGTGAGGTCTTGCCTAGATCTGAATCAGTTTTGCTGGTTTAGTCTGAACTATGGTCGATCCGAACTAAATCTTGACTGGGGTTTTGTTTCATTTACATTGACATTGCAGTTAGACCCACGCCTGGGTCTGAAATCTGATCGACCTAGGACTTAATCATATTTAGAATATGTCCAGCTTTCATATGAACTAGTTAGGTACTTTGTCTCGAACTGACCTGCAGGAGGTCGTAGCTTCGTTTAACACTCTCTTCACCTGAATCTTCCGGATTCATGAAAGTCAAATATTAAATTATGGTTTCCCATCTTCCAGCTTCTCTCATCCCTCGCTACGTCCATCAAAGTCCACGCCGAGAACCCTTGGTGTTCGAAAGAATAGCCTAAGTTTTAAAAGGGAGGATAACGGGGCTAGATTGTCTGTAGACGGCGACACCGTCCCTGGACAAGCGTCGGCAGCTAGATGAAGAAGCACTTAATGGCCTGTTATCGGTAAGAGCATTATAGTTAATTATACGCGAAGTCGGCCATTAATTAGACGGCGTGGCGAGATGGGACAACCCAGAAAGAAAAGGGAAGGCAGAAGGCGGTGAAGAGGGCGGAAGCTGCGGAGCGTGTGCTCGGTGCCAACTAACAGAAATATAGCCCTCTGCCGGTGATGCCATAATTTCCATCCTCTATTCATAACCCGGCCGTATTTAATAAAAAAAGTTTTCCGCGATGCTTGGCCCAATTACCCGGGGAACAACTCTGATTAACCGTGACGCGCCGGTCTAACCAGCAGCGTCGATGCTCCGCGTTTTTTTTTTTCGATCTGGAATCGTTATGGCATCGAACGAGATGAAGTAGGCTCGGAGAGAAAGCGGGGGAGTGCTACCAATTCATCGTTCTCGGTCAAACGCGCGCGCCACCGACATGTATAATTCAAACCGAACGGAAAGTAATCGCGGAACGCAACGAGGGCACGCCGGAACGGCCGCAACAGAATCCGCCTCGGCCGGTTCTGATTAATTCATTGTCAGTCGGACTGCCGATCGGAATTTCAAAGCAACAACCCCAACAAGGTAGAACAATCGGAAAAGTAACATACTGCCAGTACACTGTCCGGGTCTATAAAATATAAGACGCGTGTATCAGCAAAAATTGATTTGTCTGTCGGTGTCGCTATTTCGAATCTCGCGATTTCACTGTTTTCACGGCAGTCGATTCTCTCTCTTTTTTTTGCTATGTCTGATTCTTTTACTGGCTCTACCGTCTCTGACTTGTTCAATTCTTACTCCTATGTCTGACTTCGTTCATCCTTTCTACTATGTCTGACTTGTTTTATCGATTCTACTATGTTTTATAATTCTCAATTCTTCGCTGTACAATAGAAAATTGTAGTGTGTCTCGCGTGGAAAATGTTACCCAAATTTCCACCGCGTCCAGCATCGTTATAACGCCACTTCGAGGCTCAGCGAGCTCTGTCGTGGATCTTGTATCGGCGTGCAGAGACCTTGAAAAAAAAGGCGTTGGATCTGCAAAGCAGCGGCACTCGCCGCGGCGCGGCGAGATCGCGAATTTTTGCAGCGAGGCGAAGCGAAGGCCGCGGAACAATCCGATCGCGGGAGAAGTTAGGGGAGGCGAGTGTGCAGCATTGTCGGCCCGTCAACAAGCAAACGGCCGCGACGAGTGAAAGGATATACGGGCGAGGCAGTTCGAGGGGCGAGTTCCAGCAAATAGCGGGGACGTTCTCTCGCGATACGTTCATGTTTTTTTTTTCTCTCTCTCTCTCTCTCTCTCTCTCGCGCGCGCGCGCGGCGCTCCTCAGTCCCTTTTCAGGTGGAGCGCGGCCCGTAGAAGAGTTCCATTGAACGGGAACGTGGGCGTTTATCGTCGCTGGCAGTATTTCAAGAGCGCACTGTTAGGCAAACGCGACGAGTAGGCCAAGTGAGTCGCGGACCGGATTCATCTGGACTCCGGTTCTTCGTCGCATTTGAACAATGCCGAGCCGGCACTCGATTGTCACCGACATCTTTCGCTGCAGAATCGCCAAGGACGATGTTGTTTCGACCAGTAAAACTTCCCGCGACCGTTTCCACATCGTCGAATCGGCAGAAGACAATTCGCAATCGCTTATTTCGAGAATTCTGTGGATTCGCGCAGGCTACCGTCGTCGGCCGGCTAGACTCTCGTTATAGACTCATTGTATTTTCATTGCGTCGCTGAAGTACTTCTCGCTGTTCACTTTATTCGATTCTATTCAGAGGTGCTCCACATTGGATCCTAATTCATAATTCACGGACGAGGATTATTTTTACTGTTTCTACCGTGCTAGACTATTTTTATTGTTTCTAACTGTGTCTGACTTGTTTCACTGATCCCGGACATAGTGTCCATAAGCGTTTGAACAAGTATTGCTGATTTTTATGCCGACGAGAATTTACGCACATCGTGTAATTTACAGGAATTGGCATTCAATGAGAATTTGATTCTTCTCTCAAGAGTTTATAAGAAAAAGTGGAGACCTCGTTACGGTGTATTTACTTTTTTAATCCACCGATATATAAATGATCGAAATCCGTAATAATGCGCGGGATTCTATTTTTAAAAAATGTCATCAAGATGTAGAATAAAACATCGTCCCGCGGAAAACAGATAGAAAAAACAGGAGATTAAGAAAGTAAAATTGTATCTGAAATTCAGATTGTACATTGGTTATTTAGATGAGCTAAAATGCAAACGAAGGCCAACTAAAGAAAACAATTCTCTGTTGTCCCCTTTCGTAGATTTGCTTCTGTTTATGCGAACGACGATTCGTGACGGATCCAGCACGCTTTGTATCGAATGCGAGATTAAAGTAATTGAACAAACGAGCCCCTAAAATATTTGACTGCCATTCGTAAAATGGGTCGAGCAACGCAAAATACGCTGCGTTCGATGACCCCGTCCGACGGGGGAATCAATTAAACCGTCGACAAACTGGTTTCGAACTGTTCCGCGTACGTCGAAACACGGGAAAGGAAAAATCTCGAAATTGGTCGGCTCAACCTGTGTGAAATCGAGGAAATATGAATTTTTAAAATGCCACTTGGAACGCGCGCGATCGCTTAATAATAAACGAACATTCGAAAAAATCGAACGAGGAATCCCTCGACGCATACATATTACATGTGTCGCGCTAAGCCGAGGAGATAGAAAATTTTTCAATTCTTTCAAAGGTACTTCAATTACTCCGGTGAAATCTCAATCGAATTTTTTTCATCGATAAATATGAGTAATATTTGCGAAATAATATTTTTCATTCGAGGTAATCTGGGAGTAACAACCCTAAAATTTTCAAGCATTTTTATCTCGAAAACTATTCCAAATATTCCAATGAATCCAAAAACCAAATAGTACTTCGGATAATTTTTTCATCATAAAATGAACCAAGCAACTCCTAACTTTGCAGTCGTACATGCCGACAACAACTCAAGCTATGCGAACGAAACAAAAAAGAGGTACGTACCCTCTACCTGGCACAATTTCCTCAAAACTTCAAATCTCGCGTAGCAATCGAATTACAGACAATTCATCTCCCCGATGGAACGCCAGCATCCGTCCAATTTAAACGGCGAATGGAAAGGGGGTAAAATATTGTGCCGAAGAAAAGAGGGTGCATCCATCGGAGTATTCAGTTCGAAATCTCCTTCACCGCGATCGAATGAACGAACGAATGAATGAGTGACTGAACGAAGAGGTCAAGCTAGTACGCTTAATGCCTGGCCCGCGGGGAGAGTTTTCGTAGATATCGATCGGTCGAAGTGAACGTGTTAATGCGACTGCCATTGCGGATGTTCGCGGCGCGTGTCTACGGTAGAAAATTTTCCGCGGGACGTATCGGGAAGCGTTTCGAGTGGCGTCTACGATCGAACGAGGTGGTCCATTGGACGCGAATGAGTCGAAGCGGTTGGTAGTCGATGGCATGAATGGAGCAAGCGGCTAATATTAAGGCCTCTGGTGCATACGGCGTGCATTACGGTGCATCGGGGGCTGGCTGAGACCGTGGCTCGCCGGAATATATTCGTAAATAAATGATCGTCCGGCTTTAGCCCCGGCTTCGATTCACTGTCTTCGACCCCCACGCCACTCCTTCCTCCATTTTTCCACCTCTCACGGCCGCTCTCAACGACCGGCAACCTTCCAGGATACGTCCGCGCGCGGTCTTTCAGCTCGTTTTTAGCCACACGGACGTATAGATAGACCGCGGACACGTTACCCCGATGCAATAGCATCGTCCCCTACGTGCACCGCCATTCATAATTTACGCTACCTTCGCCTAGGCATCGGCTCGCTCATATTTGTTTCACCGTAGCCGAACACCGCGCAACTCCCCTGTCGATAAATGTGATTCAGAAAGAATGGAACTGTAGAGACTGTTGCTCGCACTACCCTGCTGCCGGGCGTATACGTGTGTGCACGTCCGCCGCTGTCGTGCGTTGACACACGTGGTGCTGCTGCCACGTCGGCTCGCATGCGTGCATTCGATTCCAGCCGTCCGTAGCCGTTGACACGCACAGAACTTTGCGAGCCCGTCGCTTTTTGAGACTGATTCGATAGAGGTGACGTTCGGTGAAATTTTAGTCTTTCATGGACGTTTCACTGCATTCGCGTCGATCCTTACCGTTTTTTTTTTTTGTTGGTCTATCAATTACGAAATAGTTTTCAAAATACTTTTATCTTTAATGAATATTGAAAACGAGATTTCGTAAAGTTTTATCTCCGAATCATTGAAACGATTCAGAATTATTATTATTCTGCATGGAGATTCGCAAGCCAGTCGTAACAACTCCGACGACATAAGACTGTTGTTTATACATGTAATAAAATTCCCATCGAATTTTCAGGAAAACGGCACATTTGTCAGCGAACAACAAACCAGAGCGAGTACCACAGCGCTATAAAAGTCCCAACAACACTGGAACCATAAAACGTATTGCTCTCCAGCCAGCCACAATAATTTGACGATCCGCTACACCTTCTTACGGTAGAATGGGCCGGGAGCAATTCGCCAGAGCCGAGAATTGGTTCGCCGGTGCCGTTTCCGTCTTGATAATTCCCGTCCCGATCGTTTTATCGAGTGTGGGAGCCAAGGCGTGGCATATAGCGTTCGAAAAGACCGTGGTCTGGCTGTTTAAAGCCGGCTCCCCGGGGAGTGAGATGGTCGGAATTATTGCCGTATAATATCGCCGTTTCGAACCGCAAATCGCGTAATCCTGGCGCAAGCTGCCCCGGAGCCTCTCTCGCTCGTGCCCCGGCAAAGCGCGGCAAAGCGCGGCGGAGCGTGACAAAGCGCTGTGACGATGACACTGTCCCCGACACTTTGTCCCGTACGAATCGCGTGTTGTCCATTTAATTAGGACTTCCGCGGCTCGTGGTTCCCGAACATAGACCGGCCGACGGAACAAAAGAAACCAGCGATATTGCGCGCGGCTACTACTCTGTCGGTGTACGCCGGAATTAATGTCCCCGTTGACGGTTAATATGGTTTATAACCGGTGCATTAGTATAATATCGCGGCGCTACCGTGGTCACGCGAGAATCCGTGATTTCGACGGATTGCGGCGATCCTTGGGGTCGGCTGCGATTGCCCCGTGATTCCGCGAACGATCCCTTGGTTTTTCGCGATTTTTTATTCATTTTTCCAACCCCTTAATCCATCGCGACGCCAGTACTGACTATAATTTCAAAATTTATTTGTCATTTACTCGTCAGCCTTGTTCTCACCGTTTACGTTAACACACTAATTACGCCGATCGTGTTCGTCCAAAAGGTGTGCGCAAATGCAGAAGGTTCTGCGATCAGGAAACGATTAATTTCGTTAGAAGTTCGAGCCCACCAATCATTAATTGTCCCTAACCAGCAATTACAACGGCCGTAAATACAATGAGTTGTGGTTAACGATTATGCAAAGTGTCCCGTAACAGAATTAACAGGAGCGCGTTAATCGTCGTTATGGATGTACACTCGAATATTACAATTATTAACCTGTCCCTGAGCAAAATTTATAGATACACATATATAGGTATAGAGCCTTATTATCCTATTTAGATGAATGAACGTTGAGCCGGTCGTAATTATGCGAACAACTCGAAAAACTTTCTTCCGTTCGTTACACTTGGGAAACAAAACTATCTCGCTCGGCTAGTTTATAGGCTGATGTATACTGTAATATAGCGCTTGACAGCGGAGAAACTGCTCGAAAAGTAGAGCATCGATAAATATTTGACACGTATATTTTTATAGCAAGCTTGACGTTTGCGACAGGAAAATAACTCCGTAAACTCGAGGTTCTATGCCGCGAAATATCTGCGACGGTGTGCTTCAACCTGGAAAATGTCTCTAAATTAGTCCCGAGCTTGCTCTGCATTCTTTCAAGGACACTCAGTCCACCAATTTCTTTCGCGAAGCTAGGCTACGTATCGCGAAAATCGCCGTCCGATAAAGATCACGATACGTTCCTGTGTTCTCGAACCAAAAGCGACAGTAACCGCGTTAATGTTCGCCGGAGCATTTCGCAGGAATTTTTCGGAAAAATTCGAACGAAACGAGACGAAGTACGTCCCTCGAGGGCGCGAGTGCTCCAGCAGAACGAGAGAATAGAATCGAGAGTAACGTGCATCGGGACAGTTCGAAGGGACGGGTTTTCGGGTCGAGACCGATTGCTATTTCCGTTTTCTGCGGGCCGTCTCGGCGAGCCGCGATAATGGAGCTTATCGCGGCGAGGCGTGTAGCATTATTTAGACCGAACAGAGCGAGAAAGAGCGAAGATAGATGGAGAATAGGGGAGAATGAGAGAGAGAGAATCACTCGAGATCTGCGTTCGCGAAGTTTGCACCAGCTACGGGCTACTTCGGCTGGCGAAACTCTCCGGGTGAGTTCTGCCGGCTCGAAATCGGCTATCGAAACCGATAGGGACGCAATTACGCGACTTTTGCCAGCGACCCAGTTCGCCGAGGAAAATCATTGGTTCTCGCAACTTTTCTCATAGAGAATAAGCGACAAAGGATTTGCGCGAGCGTCCACGCGCACGCTGGAACCTCGCAAATCTTATCAGAACGCTCCCTTTCTTCGGATAAGGGGAATATCGCCGATAATTCGATCCGATTGCCAGGATCTCTCTAAGGAGACAGAGAGAGAGAGAGTGCGATGGGAGAGGGGGGGATAGACGATTTTCGAGAAACAAGCCCCGTCGTTAAATTTCTTTAGCGTGACGACGAATCAAGGCCGACGACACGCGAGTCGATAAAAAGAAAAATCGATTCGTGGTGCCACGGTAACCCTCCCTTACCCTCTCTCTCTCTCTCTCTCTCGCTCTGTCTCTCTCTGTCTCCCTCACTCTTTCTAGCGCGCGTTTTCTCGCTCGATTCATCGACTCGACAATTCGATTATCCGCGCGATTGGATTTTCCACGCTGTCTGACAAGAGTGAATTTCTTCGTGCCGCGCGAAATGACCTGCATCGGACGTGTACTACGGGTGACTTGGGGTCGCGAGCATAAACATGTCACGGTTAACGTCTGAATCCGATGTGTATATATTGGGGTGGATGCACCGCGGCCTTCTTTCCCACCGACTGCCGTGCTTCTTGAAATTTTAAATCGAACTCACGCCCGAGTAACGATCTAAGCCACTTTTGTTCCGCGAACTTTCTTTTTTAAGATTCCACCGACCCCGGGGATGCGCGCCGCGCCGCTTGTTCTCTAAGTTCGGTGTAGAGTCGAGCAGAGGGAAGTTCGAGCAGAGTGTACGGCGACGCCGGTAGAGGTTTAATATCTAACTCGTTTTTAAATTGCAAAAGCCATTATTCTCTTCGAGAAATGCGTTGGACGGTTTTAAGATACTCCAGATACTTGTGCTCATTTGAATAATAATTGTCGTTGTCCAAAAGTTATCGCTAAAGAATTGTTGAAAGTATGAATTGTACCCACAAATCAAACGCAAACAGTTGAAAAATTTGTATGCAAATATATCCGACTATTTACATGTTTAATTGTCCAATAAAAGTGAACACGAAAATTACAGTGCAAAATTTTCGTGGAATCCGATGCACCAAGCGAGGTCGCGGTCACAGTGTTGAAAGCCCGACGATCACGATGGTGGCCATAACAGCGTTGCATCGACCGCAACCATAGGTCCAGCTCACGGGTATTAGAAGCACGACGCCGAGGGTTTATCGAACCTGCGGCGTCGCGTTCCCTTGGAATCGGGCTTCGGCGGCTGTATAACTCAGTCGAATGGAAAATATTCGCGAATGCGACGTGGGAAGGGCGGATCAGCCGCAACAGAATCCGCTTCGATCGATACTGATTAATTCAGCAGGAATACCGATCGGAATTTCAAAGCGACGTCGACGTCGTCGTCGTCGTCGTCGTGGTCGTCGTCTGTGCCGTCGCTATTCGGTTCTCGTAAAACAATCCCGAAAAGGAAAATCCCCGGCGACGAGGTTTCCGGGTAGATGCCTGAATTAATCTGGCGTTATTGGAACTTTCGCTCGAATAACAATAGGCCGTGCGAAAGAGCCACTGATTTCCTACGTGGGAGATCCGGTGGTTTCGTCTGCGAGGGATCTGTAGCTTCTCCGCGAGAGCGCTGCTCGGTTTACCAGATTCTTCTATCGGAAGAGTTTCTTCAAAGAAGAACCGTAAATTTTCTCCGCGAGAGACTTATTCGTTTTAGAAAATTCTTCCACTGAAAGGCTACTGATTTTCCAAATAAGGGAGCGGTAAATTTTGCTGCATGAGAGTCTATCCACTTTGTGCGTAGTTGTCGCTATATTACATTTTTATTCAATTTTTTCGTGCGAATAGAAGAATTTTGATCGATCTGCGATTGCACAGCAATGCGTAGACCGTGAAAACGAATGTAAAAAATGTATTTGAAAATTTACCGTCGAATATCCCTGGCAGGGTCGTATTGACCCTATGAATGTAGAACGATGGTTAACCTTTTTGCTAGAAAATCCCGTTACAGTGGCCATGAGCGTATCTATACTTGTATTTTAAAGGTCAGCATAGTGGTCAACGCCAAGCTACTGTTAAAACTCTCTCTCGCGCACCGGCCAACGTTTTGTGTATTATTTTACATACACCGGCAACACCTAGCCTTATGATTTATTTCGCGAACGTGCTCGCAAGAGTTACCTTGTTGTTAATAATTTCGTAACAAGCGAAGTTATACATTCATTGTAGACGTATGTTTACTTTAAAAGTGGAATATTCATGAGCGCCCGAGTGGTATCATATTTTGCCCGAACTGATGCGGAGCCGAATCGTAATCCCATTTATTAGATCCAACGAAAAATCTTCAGACACGATGGTCTGCGAATCTGGAGTACTGAAGTTTATTTTTTTAAATGAATCCTCTTTTTAAATATGAAATCAGAATACTGTTGATGTTCGCTTAATTATGTTTTATAGAGACATTGAAAAATTGACATTTATTAACATACCGTCGAATTTGTTCATTTAGTACGAGAATAAATTCACGCGTCTGTTCCGCGATTAAACGCTATTTTTCTGCCCGTTCGTGCGAACGCTACTTTCGTACCCGTTTATGCAAATGCTACTTTTGTTCCTGTCCTTTCTATTTACTTGGAACTCGTGTTTCCTGCAATGCTATCATTATTCTTAGAATAGGATAATATTTGGCTAGAAAATATGAACATTCTGGTAATAACTAGACCGCGAAGTTTTATGCAAATACCAGTTGTTCAGCACTAATTACCAGAAACAGGGATTAATTAGAAGCTTACTGCTTCGGTAAATGTTGATTGAAGGATGACGAAAGATCTTAATCCATGCAAGACTGATCTTTCTGAGAGCTTTATTACCTGTTCGAGTGTGTTCAGACACTCAGCATAATCGTTAACAAATTTCAGTTAATCAACAAGTTAAGAAAATAGTCGACATTTTTTAAAAAGTGTGTTACAATAGCCCCAGCTGTTGAAATTATCTGCCACCAACCCGAAAATCCTTGAACCAATCGAATCCCCGGACAGCCAGAAAGCGTTTTTCTCGATTCGCATAACAGCCGGGGGGTAATCGCTGCGTCTGACTCGGCGCCACCAAAAAGCAGCTCTCTCGCCCAATATTTCCGGCTAAATTAACGCCGGAAATGATTTAGGCGGCCAGTGGTACCAAAAACAGTGGGGCTCTGCTGGATCGGTGCGGTGGTTCAGGTGTTTTTGTCTAGAAAGGCTATAACTGGAATCAGCCTGGCTGGTTGATGTTCATAAATGATCCTCTCTTAATCGTTGCTCGCTGTCGATCTTGTTTGACTTGTAATTGTACCAGTAAAAGTAGCTAACTGGATAAAACTGCACACGTTGCAGTCTATAATTATTACACATCACTAACTAATTCGCCTAGTCCGAGCAGGCACAGAGATCATGAAGGGAACGTATTAGTCTCACCCCCCAGAATTGTGGCAAGTGTTGAGAAAATTATGTGGAAAAAATTTTGTGGTCAACTGGATCGTGGGAACTCGACACGCGTCAAATTTGAAATTTTGAAATCTGAATTCAAAAATTTGAAATTTTGAAATCTGAATTCAAAAGTTTGAAATTTTGAAATCTGAATTCGAAAATTTGAAATTTTAAAACCTGAACTAAAAAATTTGAAATTTCAAATTTCAAATTATGGGGGGACAATTTCAAATTGTCAAAATTCTGAGGGGCTATTCGAAGCAGCTCCAGCTTATTGGTCTCTCGCGGAGTATGCCTTTCAGTGGAAGGGGTAGACGAAGGGACTTAGATCGTGGAGCTCTGAGGAAGCTAGACCGCGACATTACTATATTGTCAAATAATTTAAACTGCGTGTTCCGTCTAACTCGCGTAAATAGTGTCCCCGTAGATGAAGAAACGAGCAAACAGCACCGATCGTCAGCGACTGACATTTCCCCGTCGATGCGAAGTGGTCTCGCACGGTTTCGTACTTACCGGGACTCACGATGGATGTTGTTATCGAGCGGAGGAGGGGTGGACCCGCGCACGTGCACTTGTTCGCAACCAGTTCTACTCTTGGATTTTTTTTCCTTTCTATTTGGCCAGGTGAGGGACGCGTGTACGGTGGCGCTACGTGTGCCACGTATCTATTATGCGGAAACGAGGTTGAGTATGTGGATAAACGATTCTTTTTTTGTCGCAGCTGGCACTTCTGGCGGGCGCGAGAGCGCGCGCGCGACCATCTCGACGCTGCTGCACCGGTGCATCCCCGAACGAAGGGTGCTTGATGAGAAGAGATAGATCAGAGCTGCGCCCCGGCTAAAGTCGAAGGTGACAATGAGGGCGCAGTTGAAAATCAGAGCCAGAGGGGACGCGGGAAAAACAGAGGCGGACTTGTACCCTTGAATATTTATACTTTTCTGCGATTCAACTCTCGAAACCCGGTTGCTCCCTTGTCTCTACGAAACAGGCCCTGTCGATAATTTTTATTTTCAATTCTTCAAATTCAACAGTCGAATTTCGCGATGTAAATCTGCTGTCGATTTTTGCAAGATAAAGATTCTGGAGCCTGATGCACGATTAAAAATTTATACTCAATTTCTTCGAATTGTTTATGTTTTTTTCATTTATAAAAATTTTTATCGAAAAATCAGAATTTGGACGATATTACAGATATTGATCACAGGCAATTAAAAAATGTTTCGCGTTGACAACGATATGAATTTTACAGGATACCAGGAAGACGCGTCACAGGTGCATTTTTTAATTAAAGTTCAAAGTTGAACGTGCAAAGCACCGTTTGCAGCGCGTCGATGTGTAAATCGCAGTTTGAGTTATAATTTTTTACGAAGAAAAACAGAACCGCAATTTTGGACCTCGTAACTCGAAAACTTCAAGCAATATCGAAGAGCTGCGAGTATCGATTTTTACTTCATGCACCAAGTGCCCCAATTGCTATGCAATTTCGTGAAAGTCCAAGAACAC
Source organism: Lasioglossum leucozonium (assembly GCA_028454225.1). Classification (NCBI taxonomy): domain Eukaryota; kingdom Metazoa; phylum Arthropoda; class Insecta; order Hymenoptera; family Halictidae; genus Lasioglossum; species Lasioglossum leucozonium. The sequence goes on along the minus strand of CM052215.1, from coordinate 14,993,877 downwards.
GTGTGTATGAAGTGTTATTATTTGACATAGAGGATAGCCTCCTCCCGGCTATTATACTGTTCTAGAATAAACTAGTTGACGGGGATCGTTTCTGCTTTTTATTTTTCTCTTTGTTTCTGCGCGTTTCGTGTGGCGTTAATAGTCTGACACGTGCAGCGTGTAGTCGTTTAACTTGTGGTTATTTGAATATGCTGTCTTTCCCAATTATTCAGAACAATTCTCAAACGATAGAACGAGCTTTTTCCAATTCAGTGATTAATTTCAGCTGCAATTTAGACACGGCAAATTGTTTTGAATATTTCACAGCGTTGGCGCACTGCATTTGTTTATTTGCGATTTGAATATGTGCTGAGATGGTAATATTCTCTCTACGAAATTATTTAGTCAGTAATTAAATTCTTTAATTAAAGGAGTACGTGGAAATTAATTACTGTAGACTTTTTTTTAATGCTACCGAAAATCTGCAAGTTCTACCTTTCTATAATTACTTTCTAAATAATTAACTTCATAATTTCAAAGATTTCCATATAAAATTACTGTAAACCCGCTACAAATTACGATCTAAATATACATTCTCTCCATAGAATACTCTTTCGGCTTCCTCTGAAATATTATCAAGATATAAAGTGGAGAACTAACTCTAAATACAAAATGATCAATGTTGAACCAAATCTACAACGTTCCACCTTAAACAGGAGCGTAAAGAATACTTTTTTGGCGTTATCTGAAAAAATTATTTGAGTATCAGGTCATACACAATCACGAACCTCTAAATACAACATAATCAATACCAAGTCGAACTCACGCTTCTCCACATTGAACGATCGTCGCAAGCGTTTCGCCCGCAATGAAGACAAAAGATAAAAGACCAAGAGGAACAGAAACATTGTTCCCCGATGAATCATCCCCGACAATCGTCCAAAGTGAAAAGGTGTAAATTCGGTTAAGGGTTTGAATCAGTTGGCAACCGGCCAACTGGAATAGCAGAACACTTTGATCGCCGCGTGTGTGTATACATTGCTGACTCTCCAAGGAGCTCTTCCTAAAAATTCACCAGCAGGATCGAGCCGGGCGATCAAAGTGTCTGGTTCCGAGGTCCACCGGTCTACGCGGTGTTCCAGAATCGTGTATCCTTCGTGCAGGACTCTGGCAACCCTGAAGAGGATGGGGACTCCCGGAACGTCTCGCGGTTTCGGCAGTTAGGGGCGCGAACATCGATCAAAGGCACACGACGTGGCAAAGTACACAGAATCATGCAAGTTCGTGTTCTCGGTTGCTAGAGTTACGCGCGGCAAATGCTCGCTTGGTGGACCGTGATTGGCTCATCGCTGCCAATTTTACATGAGACCGAGAAAGAAATTTGTCAAGTCGATTATTGGCAGTAGCAATTAAATATGCTTCTCCCAACAATTCCAGCAAGAAAACAACAATATTCCGAATGGTTCTAACATGTTCAAAGTTTCGCGGCGCGACACGATACGCGTAAGTCTAGCAACCATCGATTGTGTGCCGTCGCGAGGTAAAGTACACATAGAAGAAGAAGAAAGGAAAAGAAAAAAGAAAGATAGGGACATGCGACTCACCAATGCCTGGGCGGCGCTCTGGTGCTGCAAGCAAGAAACACCCAGTTACAAAATCACAGTAACGACAATCGAGTAGTTGTTTTTTTTGTTGACGGCTAGTGATTTCTCTAGGAAGCACGCACACGCACGCACGTACGCGTACATACACGGTCACGGCTAATGCGGATGCTCGCGAGAAGCGTTTTCACATCGATAGAGATAATTATGCGTACATCGAGATCAGCGTCGCGTTCCGTCCGGAAATGCGCTGTCGGTGGAACAAACATGGCGACGCTTGCAGAAAACCTCTTGACTTCTCGCTGCAGTGAACTTTATTTGAGAAACACTACTTTCCAAATCAATATATCTTCGACAATTAAAGCTGAAGGAGGTGTTAAAGGAGTCCGAAATAAATTTTTAAAAATTTTATGTTTCTCAAAGACAGAGAAATATTTGGTGACGCTGTGAATTGATCAATCTCGTCTAAAATTGTCGAGTCAAATGAAAATACTAAATGTTTCCTGTAAATCCTACAGCGAACAGAACTTTTCAGCTACAATTTATCGCGACGCTAATAAACTTCACGAACGAGGCAATCTATTTCCTTCAGCCAGAACGAAACGCAAGTTCAATCTCCATCTGTGAACTTTCACTGGCGAGCACCATCTCGTGACAGGTCCCACCAAATAAAGCCCACCATTATCAAATTAGACCGCAACTTTTTGCCGCGGGTTCAACTCGGTGATCTCGTGAAAGGTTATCGCACCTCCTCCCCGCCCGAGGTGTTACCCGAAAAAAGTCAGTAAATTCGTTCCACCGACAGCGGCGTCGAAAGCCAGGCTGAAGGTCGCTCGATTCGCGGACGAAGAGAAAGCGAAGAGAGGAGGAAGAGCTAGAACAGGAGAAAGAAGAGCAACAACAAAAAGTTACGAAGAGGCAGGAAAGAAGAACTCAACGCAACGTTTAGAAAAAGAACTATTCGTGTAGGCGTGAGTTTCGATCGGATGGTGCACGGTTAAATTTACAGTTTAGAAAGTAAAAATTCTAATTATTACGTTCGGCGAACCATTAACCGTGCAGTACCGTAATCGCAACCGATCTTAATTGCGACTGATAAGAGCCAGATATTTGTTCTCTTCGATGGTTCTCTTTCCTGTCTCGCGCGCGACATCTCGCAAAAGCTTGCGGCGGGGTGAGGGACGTGGGGGCAGAAAGCTCGCGTCGAGCGATAACAAGTGCCGTCGCAATCGGTAGTAATTACGGGGGCTGGATGACGACGACGGGGACGATGACGATGATTGGTGGCGAGGCTGAGGGGCGCCTGTTCGATTGGATCGATCGCAATCCCGACGGCGAGTAATTAAAACAAACTGATCGGCGCGATTACGCTGCTCCGCGCGTGTCCCGGCTGCCTGTCTCGCACGGCTCCCACCTGTACGCTGTATGTACGATAGGTACACCTGTCCAAAGTTTCTGGACACTTCGACCGGGTTCGATTAAGTGTTTCTGCAGTCTGGTTTTTGGTTGATCGATTCGACGCTTCGAATGTCCAATCAACGTTCGAAGCTCCTCAATAATTCTATGAACTCGGTAATCCATTCGGCGGAAGAAAAATTTAAATAATACCTCTAGATATACTGCTAAATGAAATCTCCTATGCGATAATGAATTGTGCTGTATACGGACAATTTTTTGATAGTACCGTTTACATTCGGAAGGCTGGAAGTTTGTGGTACCAGAAGTCGGCGCGGCATTAGCACGCTATTTATCCGAGTTTGTTAGAATATTTATGGACCGCAGGGGTGGAAACCGCCCCGCTCGCGTTCCCCCGGCTTCGACGCCGATGAATTCCGCCCCCGCATTTGTCAGGACACGAAGTTTCTTCGGCGAGCCGCGAAAAAGCTAACGCAAACAGCAATCTGGGCGCTCGTTGCCGATCAAACTCGCAGAGACTGGGAAACCCGGGACCTGGGAACGGGAATCCCACGGGAGGATTTCTGCGGGGCCGAACGGCGGTGAATAAACTTCCCGTGCACTTGGCAAATAAGTATTACAATATTCCGGCGCGGCACGGTGGGCGGCTCGTATTTCACTAACACCGGAGAATATTTTGATTGTCGGCTGGCTATGTGCTCTAGAATTTGCTTTCCATATTTCTCCTTTTTTCCACTCGCTCCCTCTCTCTTTCTGCACCAGGTTTACATTCGAAACTTCTACGGGATGTCCCGAAAATATCGGACCAATCAGACGACAGGTCTCGTTGAGCGTTGCCATTGGGCGAGCCGGAATCGGTCTAGTGTAGCCGCGTTCTGATTTGTCCGTGTTTCTCGTGAATAACTGCTGAACTGAACCGTGGAAAGCATTTTCGCAGAGAGAAAAGTTACTTGACATGACCTCAGGAATCGCCTCTTTCGCGGAAGGACGTTTTCCGAACGGCCTTTATGCAAAATTGATTTTTGTTCTGCTAGCAAGTTTTTCTTTCCTTGCTTTCCATATTTCTCTCTCTCTCTCTCTCTCTCTCTCTTTGGTTGGCTACGCCCTCGTTTTTAGGTCAGTCCGCGTGCACACCGACACGAACTTCTAACGCCATTAAGCGTGCTCGGCTCCGAGATTAGAGGGTCATCGATAAGACTATTAATAACGTCAAACTAATGAACCCGCGGACGACGTTTAATGGCACGGTGATTAATGCGTTTTAAAATAGCATTGCAAACGCGATCCTCCGGCTCGGCCGACGTCGAATTCCCCCGACCGGGGGTACGTGCGATTTTAAACGAGGAACAAATTACTACATTTTCGAGAATTCGCGTTTACCCTGGAAGTTTCGACGGCGCTGTTTCACGGCGCAACTTCTCGACGGATACGAGCGTGGTTGCGTGTTCCGCGGGAACTACCGCTCAAAAATATTTGATCAGCCGTTTCAATAAACTACCAACTCCGTCTGGACGGAACAGACGGATAGCAGTGGTTTCAGGTGTTTCCCAGACGGCCCCGCGCGAATATTTCCGTGAGCCGGGAACGTTTATTGCTACTCTTGGCATCTTTACTGCGATTTTTCCCCTCCAAGTAAAAGTGCACGACCTGAAACTGTTACTCTCCTCTTAAGAACTTCACCGTAGTGTGAATTAAATGCCAGCAGTTCCTTCGGAACTTCTAGAACCGCGATCTCGTAAAGCATTTTTTCCTGATTAATATTATACCTCCCCGTTGGAATTCGACTTTGCGCTAATGAGATTTATTTATTTGCCGTTATGCTTTGTTAACACGTACACACTTTTATGGCCACGATGATGTTCTCAGCGATGGGATTAAATAACATGTATTTCGTATTTGCTTAGTGATTTTCTAATCCGATCAACTCATTTAACTTTCGCTTCAACTTATAATACCCTCCAATAATTACCCTCCAATTAATGCAGACAATTTTTATTTTTCATAAAAATCCCCGGTCTGTTATTAACGTTTACATCTCTTGAGGAATTATGACGCATTTAGAAAGAGAGATTGTGTTCCCTTTAATTTTGATGAATGCATTCGCGTTTTACGTCACCCCGTGTCATTAACACGCGCAGCTCAATCAGGACAGTGACACGATCGACATAAAATTGCTGATTACGTTCTCTTTCATTTTCTCGGATTTTTATACCGTGCGTATCGCAATGGGATAAAATGATGCATCGTTTAATATCTCTTACATTAATGAACGTATCTAATTTTCTGCTATATCACTAATAACATGATCAACTTAAAAAGAACAGTGTCACAGCGAATGTAAATTTCCATTTTGAATTTATTTCCTGCCTTAGGGGAGCATTTTAGTCCAAAATTATCTTTGATATTTAAACTGTTATAACTTCGTTAAAAAAAAATCGTACAACAACCAATCTTAGCTCACTGTAAAGCGTAAAACTCTGCTTTCGTCGCACGTTGTTCGTTTTTCGAAAAACGTTCCTGCATCCTGTAGAATAATGAATAAACGGAGACCCCTTCTCCTTACGAACATTTTCTGACGGCAATAGACCTAAAGTTCAATAAAACGAACGAAAAAAATCTTACATCGAATTCAAAAAAATGTTCATAAAGACGAAACTCTAATCTTCAAATCCGCGTTGTTTTTGGTCCTCAGAAAAATTTATTAACGTCGCTACAGTCGCTCGAATTTGAAACCATTTCGAAAGGCGGTATTTGTGTTTTTTAACCATCTCGTATAATGCAGAAATTTTTCCGAGGGACCTAAACAAGGGCTGAGGAAGCTGACGTTCTACGCTTGAAAATGCGCCTAGACTAGATTTGATTTTGTCCGAGGAAGTTACGCCAGTTTAACCATCACCGATTCACCGATGAACTGCTCCTTCAATTTCGCATGCCAGTGTATCTTCCCGAACACAAGATTAGTTTCTACTTGAAGCGATTTGCCCGAGCAAAATGCCAGCTGTATTATCATAGACGGAGCCAGTTGATAGAGGAAAGACTGAGAGCAGGAGGAGAGGCGGAGACGACAAACAGATTCCAGTGGCTGTGTGCACGAGCAAGTTTCACCGAGGATGTGCACGCGTCAGACAAGACCAAGCAGCGGTGACAATGCAAGAAACTTAATTAGGAAAAGTTGCGAGACCGTTATCGCGACGCTACGAGTTCCGATCGCGTGAATGTGCATAATACACATTGCGAACAGTGGGCAGTTATCAACCTATAAAACTTTCGGTTCTTTTCCCCGACAATTTTCATGAACCACAATTAGGCTGCGGATTCTACTAATTAATGACAAAATAGATCGAATCCAAAGCAGTGAAAATATTCAAATCTCAAAATACTAATAACAAAATGTTATTTCTCACATATTAAAATGATTTCCGGCAAGAATAATGCAGCAATGAATGCAATTTTTATTTTCCACGAAAATCCGCATTCTACGCATTTCCCGATTCTAGTCCATTTGTTTCTTAGGACGCTTTCGTTTCCGGCCGGGCGTCTCAAAATTTCATCCACGAGTCTCGAGGAGTTAATCCTCGGCATTTTCCGTGTAAGTAAATTGTGTTGACGAGGAGCCTCGTTATTTTCTCGAAAACGATTTCCGTGGAAAGAAACGGTAAGCCCCTGGCAGCAAGGACTCCGGGTTAATTGCCGTAATCTTTTCATTGGAAGTTCTTACAGGCCGCGGGGAAGACTAATAGCATGGAAGTTGACCTGGATTCCCGTCCTGTTGCCAGAATTGATGTAACTAATCGCGCGAGGTCCGCGCCCGACCGCGATAAGTCCGCCTGATCGAACCGGACGGCTGGAACCCGCGTTTATGAATTATTGTTCGAATTAATTCACCGGGATCCATCGGCCACGGCAGCGATTTTCATTCCGTTTGACGCCGATCATTCGATCACATTCGTCCCGGATCGTATCTTCCGATTTAACCCTTTCGCGATAACATTCACTCCCTAATGAACAACAGCGAAATTTTCTGCTCCACTTTTATCCCATTCTAAAAGATTACAAAAATTTCGAAATATTTTCTTACCGCTCAATGAAACCACTAAAAAGGGAAATAAATTCCTATTTGGTTCCTCTGTCTTGCAAATTAACGAAAACAATTTCGATTTTGCATAATCTGTTTATGACAAAGAAATGAGTTACTTCGAAACAGTGTGGACATTGGAAAAATTTGAAAATGATATTATTCTCAGTGTTCAAGAAAAAAATAACTTTCCATTTCACTCCACAATCTGTCGCAAAACAAAACGTGAAACAAAATGTTTTTCTGCTCGTCGAACAAAGTTTGTTTAATCGACTTGATGATCAACAACGATATTTTATTCATTATCATTGTTATTTATCTCACATTCGAGAAGGGTAAACAAAATGATCGATACACGTGTCAACGAGCAAACGTAATTTAATAATGTTCGCTTTAAGAATTACCTTTAAAAATGATTGAAGAGGATCGTTACTGGCATTTCATCTAAACAGAATGAATTTCAAAACTGTGATATACCGAACCCATTAAAAAGCTCACGGATTAAGATCGCTGTGGTTGAAAACAGTGACGTACCAGCGACACTGCATTTTTAAACAATACAACTGCCGCATCACCGATACCGGGCTTTCGAAATAGTTTGTTCTGATTGAAATGTTTCACAATGCCTGTTACGATGAATTTTCAATTCTTTTTAGATTGCACGAGACGCAGTCGTGATCAGCGAAGTACGAAATCGTCGAAAGCGTGATTAATGAGTCCCAACAGTTTCTGTCCCATTAAATAAATTGCACTGGCTTCATTCTTGCGGTCGCCGCGAAGAATTAACAGGCTATACATACGCGCGGCCAGTGTATCCGGTGTTTAGGGTACAACAGAGGATTTTTGCGGAAAAAGCGTCCGTCTGTGACGAAACGAGAAATCGTCAAAGCATGGGCACTTTTGTGCGAGAGTCGGAGCCCGTGTCGGTCCAGCTCCTTGAGGAACGCTTTTCTCCGGAGCGAATCGGCGCCGAAAACCCGCGCGTCCTTCTTTTTCCAGAGTGCCGTCGGAAATGTCATTGGTCAAGGCGACCGGGACGAATTTCCAGGCTCGAATCGATATTTCAACAAAAGAGTACCATCGGGCCAGCGCATTATCGCCCGCGGACGAAAACGCTCGCAAATGAAACAATTTTCCTTTCAAAACCCCGCGCTCGAGCTCTAACAAGGCGTTCGAAAAACCGGCTCGAGTAACAGCGAAAATGTTCGGCCCGTTCGGATAACGAACAAACGCTCGAGGAACACTAAATGGAAAGATAAATCCGTATATTACGGTCTCCCAGTAATTTCTTTCGCAATGCGTGTACGTTCGATATTTTTCATTCACGATATTATCCAGGAATTATTCAACAAATATCGTTGATTATACGTTATAAAAGTATAGCTAGTATTTTTAACATAGCGTTAAACAATTTGTTCCGTTAATGTTTTATCACGAAATATCCTGCTTCCTTTGCGCTTAATTTTACGAGAAAAGTAATCGAGACAAATTTGTAATTTAATATTATTTAGAGGACGGCATAAAAACGTTCGAGAGACTAGTTGCAACAACTGGAAATTTTGTGAGATACTCTGATCAACTTGCTGTTTTATTTTAGCAAGAGAGAGGGGCAAGAAAAATATTTAATTTATTTAGATGAAGCGTACAAAATGCAAATGTTAGTCACCGAGTTAATGGGGATAGGGGCTGGTTAAATTCAGCCCCCATTTGGTAAGCACGTCGGACGAACATCATGCGAGAGCCACAAAGAGCGCAATATCTCGCGTCGAAATAGATGCATCGGACCCGCTTTAAAAACTCGATTTCTACAATAGCGTCGGAACTAATGGAACTGACAAGGAGGAAGTAATAGTAGTCCACATATAAGCGGAACGGATCGCGGCGCAGCGGTCTGAAGTTGCAGTGTCAGGAGCACGTGTGCATGACCGACTTTCCAGCTGATTTTCTTGAAAAAGATACCATGCACTCTGACATGCAACCATTTCTCTTCTAATTGAACTTGCGCCGCTTCGATCCGATCTGGAAACTCACCGCCGGCCCTCGTAACCAGATTTCTCATTTTTATTTCATGAAACCCGCTGCCATTTATAACCGAAGCTAGCATTTTTATTTACTGCATTTCCTCATAGCTTGCAACCAAATTTCCCGTTTTTTATTTATTGGTCTTATGCACAAGTTTCATTGACTATTCATTCGGTTATTTGTATACTGCAGATGCAAGATAAAAATAATGCAACAAGCAGAAATAAGATAAATACGAAATGTTTTTTTTTAATAATTTTAGAGTCTTCCAATGCCTTCGCAGTGTAATTTCCTTTTCATTTGTTAACAAAGTCGAGAATTACACTCTATCAATTCTGAAATTTCTCTAAATTGTTGCACTTAATATCGCAACGTATATCCAAACGGACGAAGTAATGTTATAATCCAACAGCGTCTGATCCAGCTTTCCGGATGAAAAATGGAAATCCGGACTTCTAGAATTCCCAGCATAAAAATTCGTCCCGGCGCGCAGTGAATTTGTAAACTCAATTTACAGTTGCATAAATTTTGCAGCGGAACAGCGAGCGGTTTCAAAATTAAAAGCCATCGACACTTCCCGAAGTTAAATTTACAAATTCAATCACGAGGCCCGTTGATTTTAGTAGTTGGCACCACGAGGACCGGAGAATTAAAAGCCGCGGCCACTTCCAAAGTGAAATTTACAAACGCAATCTCTAATTAACGTCGATTTGACGGCGGTCGAGACAACGAAGATTTCGGTGTGTCGAATTACTTGACATTCCAGGAACGAAATTTCGAGCTTTTCCAACATAGTCGTCTGAACTGCGAGGATTCTGGGATTAAAACTCATTCACACTTCTGAAACGAAATTGCGAGATTCGATCTGCGCTTCGTTTTGCAGTGGTCTGAATCGCGAAGACTCTGATCTGGAACCGATCGGCCATCGCGAATCCGGTCCAGACCTTTTTCAGCCGACTCTACGTCATTGACTCTCGGAGCACTCGTTTTCCACTATATCAGTTAAGGGTTGGAAAGTATACCCACATTTTTTTAATAACGATCTGGTTTTCACTTTAGCTGAATAAATTCTGTTCTAAAGTCACACGAGTAATCCTCAATTTAACTCGATAAATTTTATTTTACATAAAAATGCGCAGCCTCAATAATTTACTTGATGGTTAAAGTTGAAGAAATACATTTTTAAAATGATTTTGAAAGTGTACTTGAAGATATTGCTTTTTCCAGTCTCGAAAGAGTTAAGGTGTGCAGGTTTCTCGTAAATTAGAGCGTGTCCAGTTCGGAATGTCCTGCAAGTGATCGAGGCATCGACGCGTTCGCGTTCGGCCGAATGATAGATTAGTTAGCGCTCGTCCCCGCGACCATAAATCAGTTGCAGCTACCCCCGAAGGGTGCGGAGACATTTTGGTCTCAATCTGTCGGGCTTCTCAATTTGGAGGCTGACGCGATTTTCCGCGGTTCTCGAGGATAGACGAGAACTTCCGGTGCGGAGATAGGAAAATGGAGGTCGCGGCCTGCCCCCGTGAGATGCCGTCGTAAAAAGTTAAACGATGATCTCGCTGTATCATCTCTAATTCCGCTTGGTCGCCGGGGAATTAATGTGGCCAGGAAAATTCCATCTCGGCGATTCTTTTTTATTAGGCCTGGACCTTGAACGAGATTCATCTCGGCTACTGGTATACTCGTTGCAATCTACGCTTTTCTAAATAAGCCTCGGAAAAATGCAAACACGTTACGACAATCCACGAAATTTATTAACACTTTTGAGACAATATTTCTTGAGTCCATTTTTAAATAATCATATTTTCATTTTTTATATTAAAAAAGAACATTTTCACAGAAAATGGAGATCGCCTCGATTTTTCGTGTTAAAGTGAAAAGAATAATTTCGAGTTGAATGAATTCTGTCTTGCAGGGGGGTCGATAATTTCGGTTGGTCTCGTGGTTGTGAGGGGTATCGACGTTTCGGCAGGGGATTGTGCATCGTCTTGACGGGGGTTAAGCGTGCAAGGGCCTCTGTCGAATCGATTCGAGGAGTGGAGGGCCTGTGCACACTGCAATGCCGTAACTTCCCCGAGAAGGAAGATTTCACGAGGCGGAACCACCGCCGGGCGACGAGCAGGAAAAGATGGGAATGGGAAAGAGGGAAAAGATGATGAGACTAGGCACGAGGAAGCAGAGAGAAACGCTAGGAGAAGCGCCCGGACTGCAGAGAGCATCGTTCAACGAACGAACGGACCTTTCTTTCTTTTCTCGTCTTATTGGATACCCTGGCGCATTTCCCTGGAAATCCTTGCGACGACGCGAATTTTAAAGAGTCCCTCCCTGCCCGAATACTCGTCCTATTAACCAGGCCTTTAATCTTTCGATTGCTTCCGACTCGCGGCGCTGATATTAACCTGAGAAGCGCCCCGAGATGCACCATTCCTTCAGATCTGCCTCTCCGTCGAATAACTATGTATAATTCGAGACTGACGGAATTCGTCCGATTTCCCCTAAGCAGACTGCTGATTTTATGCATTTATGACGAAAAAGACTGGGCATTAATGTGTCGGCTAACCAAAACCATTAAAAGAAGAAAAAATTTCATCGAATAACGTAAAAGCCAATTTTTATTTTACCAATTTTGAAAAATTCGGTATAAAATGCGAGTAACACTTTGTTCTCGAAAAAATGATTGAATTTTGTAGAATATTTTCGGTAGTGACACGAGCGTTGAATGACTGCTGTAGGTCCAGTTGCAACATTGCATTAAATGCAACATATCCTTTAAAAAAATTCGAAATGAAATATTCTCGCAAAACGCTTACACATGACGCGAACGCATTGTAAATGTAAACAACAATATGCACAAATATAGCCAGATTTTCTTACGTCAGTTAATTCGTTGGCCACGATTTTTTTTTTTGTAGAAACGGTGTACTCGTAGCAAATAAATGCAATTTATTTTCTTTGCTCGTCGCAAACAAGTATATTGAATCGCGTAGGCGTTGGTGGACAAAATATTTACTTCCGCGGAGGAAATAAATTGCATAACGTTGTTTTTGAACTGTTTCATCTGGCTCCGGGCACCTCTTTTTTAAATTATCCATCACCATATTAAAACAGTTCAATGAAATTTACATCCTAATGGAACGCGTGTCTCGCATACAGAACACTCGAGCAGGCGACTGTATCGTGTAATCAGTAATAATATTCATAAAAATCTAAACATTAACATTTGCACTGATATGATAAGCAGTTATAAAAATGTTCTGCATCTGCTGCAAAAACAGGAGCAACTTAGCAACTTTAACAATTTTAGTAGGTTAAAAGTAATACAACCGATTCTACTCCTCAATTTCAAAAATTTTTAATCAACCATTACCAGACTGCGGATATCATAGACTTACAATAAAAATAGTAAAATTTCTTGCGATAAACGAAAATAATTTTCATTTCGCATAAGTATCAGCAGTTTATCGATTACTCTATTGTTTGGTCAGCATTAAAACAGCCAACATGAATATTTCTTGGAGGTCAAGCAGAAAATGCCCCAGCCTTGGGATTTCACATTTTGAAAAACACCTCGTCGCGCGAGGGTTAAGTAAATTATTTTTACGGTAGTTTTCGAGGTTGCTGGGTCGGCAGTCAAAGTGTTAAAAGTTCTCGGGGGTGGGGGGTGGAGGATTTATTTATGCAATAGCTTCACAGGAGAGTTCACCGTCAGGGTTGTCCGGTCCGATTACTGGGACACCTGGTAGAAAAACACAGGTGCACGCTCGACTTGCCAACGAAAAGCCGATTGACCGGACCTGAAACGGCTTGAAACACGTTTCGAGAGTCCCGGCCTAGGTACAGGGGATGCTAATAATATGATTAACCTGTCGAGGGGTGGAGTTTCTTGGCCGTGCGCGGCCAACAAGAGTTACCGCGGCAACACACGGCACACCGCTTCACCAATTTCAACAGAAACACAGGGGGGATATTGACTCTGTGATTAGGACACTAGCCTGCCTACTAATCGCGATATTGTCCGGCGTATTAGAGCTGTTCTCGATCGTAATGTTCCCAGCGTTGCCGAGGACCTGGCAACCCCATGGGGGCCTTGCCGAGCCAATCAGAAATGCGGAAAGACTGTTCCTAATCGCCGAACCACCAATTAATAATCCGGCAAAATTCGTCTGGCACGCAAATCTTAAAATAATACAATCGATAAATTGTTTTGTTTCATTTTCTGTTCAAATTACAGTACTTTCATTTTTTTTGATTGTGTAATGCGAGATAGAATTTTTCGACGGTAAAAATTGTTCATTTTATGTAACAGTTTTTTTTAAGATTTTTTGAACTATTTATGTTTTATCGGATTATTCAGACTGGTTTTTACATTTACATTACTACAGATTGGATCATTGTCCAACAAAAATTAATATTGATCTTTCAGGAAGGTTTTATAATGGCTGAGAACCTCCGACTAATTTCTGAAATAATATTCTTCTCCCGCTCAGGTTTTCGCAAGATTATTCAGACAGAATTTGCATAAAGCTACGAGTCCTAATTATTGTTATGCTGGTTTTAGTACGTATTTTATAGCAGCTCTTTTAGAATACATTTTCGGCGGATGTAGTGTGTTATCTTGGTGGCATAAAACCGCATAAACTCCGAGTAATTCGACGAGCAGGCCGTGAAAAACAAGACGCGCAGCTCATTCGTAAATTCTGTGCTGTATGTATCTCCGTGTTAAAAAAGGAACAGACCTTCAAAAATGTATCATCCTCAAACTTAATAAAACTAGTGTTAATCTAAGAAGTTCTTTTTAAGAAATTTAAGATTCTCTGAACAGGGTAATATTTATCAGCAATTAATGGATGGCAGAGTTCATTTAAACCCGTACGAACGTCCCAGCAAAATTTTCTAGAGACCACTTCTAACCATTGGTTATTTATAATGCTAAGATCAACGTTGATGTCCAAGAATTATGTTTAAAAATGCACGAAGACGAACGCCGCGGCAGAATTTGAACCTAGCCCAGCCGGGACTCTCGTGAATCCATTAAAAGCATGCAATTTGCGGTGGGTTAACCGGCACCAATTAATATCGTATGATTTCGGGTAATGGGAGGACACGTATTGCGACTGTCCGGAGTCACAGAAATAACTAACCGTGTTTCGTGCGGCCACGATAGGGTGGACAAGCACTTTAACGCGATGGTTAGTCGAGCACCAACAGCGGTAATCAAGCTCGAATCAACAACGCGGCCCGTTTACTTAGCTAATTCTCGAAGCGAACATTCTCGGGGAGCAATATTCTTCGTTCCGAAGAATATCGCCTGGGAATCGCGTGACGATTTCGAATACGTGATCGCGTGGATGTCACTGTTCTCTTTAAAGGGAAACGGGCTCTCTCTCTCTCTCTCTCTCTCTCTCTCTCGCAGCAGCAGCAGACACGATCCTTTGGGGCGGACACGCTCGAATATTAACCCTTTGAAACACGGATTTCCTTTTAACGAGGTGAGCAATAATCGTTTTCGTTGCGACGCGCCTCGGTCACTTGATATTATCGACGGGGATTCACGTCAATATTATCCCTCGAGAAAAATAGTCCCCAGTGAAAGTGATCTCGAGATTCGCCTAGGAATTTCTTGAAGATCGTCTTCGCATTTTTCTCTCATTAAAGGTCGCTCATTAACAACGGGCCATTAATTACATCGGACAAACGATCTCCCGAAATCTTTCCATGAATAATACGCGCGCACTGATTTATAAAAATGATGAATCTTCAAGTCTTCGATGCATCTCTCATTATTAAAGTCTATTCACTATTAAATCACTAGAGAAGAACGCATATCATTTTGCAAGTGCATGATCGTTTTTAAGACTTTAAAATTTTTTATTTAGAAATACATTGTTTCATTAATTTCCCGTTCGACCAGCATAATCCACTTTGCCTCGCGCTGAGATAATGATATCAAGGTAAATCAAGAGAACATTACCGAATGGCCTACTCCGAAAGCCCGATTAGGCCATCACAATGGGATTACACTACCAGCCGAAAGTTTGGAATTGCTCTGTAAATTGATTTCGAAGACCGAAACGTCCTTATCGAGGCAAACAAACTCGTGCAACTACAAAATCGTTGTATTGATTTGTACAGAAGATTCGATAAACCATTTCTATAAATATTTGTTCGCTGTCGGGAGAAAGTTTAACTGGATATTTACAAGTCACTGCGAACTTTTACTTCGTTGTGTATATCCCAAGAGGTCTTTGCACCGACGAAAGACCATTAAAAGTGCGGTGACGATGAAAAATTGAGTAGCAGCTCTCAAGCATTCAATTGTTCGCCTACGTTCCACTAACTGATGTATGAGATATTTGCACGATTTTGAACGGCCTCAATTCGCAACCTGCTTCGCAACATTTATCATTCCTAGCAATTCACTTTTCTCGCAGAGAGAAATATTTGTTAACATTCAATTTCATATAATTACCGTATCATTAGGGTAGAGTCAAAAAATTGTCGTAAATGTAATTGCAGATTTCCTACGAAAACAAGGTAAATCCATTTTCGAGTAAAATCATAGTTGTCGAAGTTTTACGTATCTTTATAAAATATTGCCGATTACACGATACAAGACTTGAGTTGTAAATTCTAATTGTCGAACAGAGGACTTGTATCCTGAGTCGACAGCGATCATTTTCGCGGAACACACTGTTCAACCACCTGTAGTGGACACCCAGTACATTCGCATTGGTGCAAAGCCTTAGAACTGGGACCGTGGCTGCTGCGACAATGTCCACACCAAGAATCACGATCGAAAGGACATCGTTGTCTAAACAAACTCCAGAACTACCGGTATATCCACTGTCCTGTCCCAAGTAAACACAGCGCGCGACTTTCGTACGCCAACACTGCGACATCCACGATTCAAATGTGCGAACACTGATCGGCTGAAAAATATATCCTCGAGTCACGTGAAACGTAAAAGTTCGTTCGTTTAGAGTTCTGCAATAACAATTGACACCGTTGAATCGCCGTAGCGACAGAGACATGGGCACAGGAAAGTTGAAGAGGTCAAGCAACTTTCGCTAAACTAAGGTTACGATACTATTGCGTAACTAATTGTTGAACTTTGTAAACTGTCCAGTACTGGCCGATCAATTTTTCCGCATGAAAATTGCAATTACTTTCTTCGCGAAGAGGTTTAACTGTGAACGAAAGTATAAAACGAAAGTTAAGAGAAAATAGTCAAGTTGGTATTTTGAAGATTTTTTTGAGACCTTTTACGAATGCGTGTAAATGCTTCCTCTATTTGCAAAAGTAACAGAAAATAGAAAAACAGAGTCTCTAATAAATTCCCATTTGATTGCACAATATTTCACGACTTTTTCGATAAACTAAAAAATGAAGTTCAAAAGTGAAGTGACAAACTGTATTATAAAAATTTTATTCCCAATTAGTCATCAATATTTATGGCAGCAAAATAAAAGAAACAGATGAATTTAATGGATCATTTATGACCAATTTAAATTATTAAGAGAATTAAAGATCCGCAATCTAGTCACCAATTACTCTAAGGGCTGGATGAACTAATTAGCAGTGGTTCTAAAAGCACTCGAGCCAGACAACGCAAAACTATTTCGATTAAATAAAATAGTTGCCTAGCAACAAATAATTTCATTCAAACTTTCCCGCGCGCGCGCGCGGTACCGCAATCTCAACGAAGCCCCGGCGCATTGAAAACACGGCATAAAATTGTTCGAGAAAAGTTTCGCGACGAACGAACGGAGTGTTCGCTGTTCCCGCAAAACGCTGATTCCAAAGACAACACACAAAATACGTAACGAAATTAAACCCCGGATGGTTGCGCTCGCGCGCGTTAATTCCGATCGGTGTACTCCATCTGCACATAATTATGCAGTCATTAGCGTGTCAGCGTTCCGTTTTCACTAATCAGTGCCAATAAGAGAATTATATTTCACGCCCTCGACGTTGCGTTCGATTGACACCGTTTTCGGCGCCCGCTACGATCACATTAACTCGGCAATGACAGCGCGCGAACCGTCGCGCGTCGGCGTCGGCTTTGATCGGCCCGTCGATCTGTGCGAAACTTGAAACCATTTTCACAGAGATTCTACAGAATTTGCACAATTTACAGAATTCGTTGGTAAATATTCAGTGAGCCGACATGAACATCAAAATGTGTGTACATTTGTTTATAATTTATCGGTTAGAAAATTATTTGGACCCACTCTCACGTTCTTTAAACAATTCTAAAATTACAGTAACTATTCGATCGAAGTGGAACGAATATCCCCTCCACTGGGAGCATACGCTGCGACGGACCCATCGGCTACCCCCACTCGGCCAGCCAGCGCGAGGCAGGTCCGAACCGGCCGAGAGTCGATGACGTAGCATCGGCTACCCCCACTCAACCGGCCAGCGCGAGACAGGTCCGAACCAGCCGAGAGTCGATGACGTAGCATCGGCTACCCCCACCCAACCGGCCAGCGCGAGACAGGTCCGAACTTGTTTCAGCCGATCACGTCATCCAATTCCACAGATTTTCTTGATTATGTTCATATATCAGTTAGCACTGTGTCGTTGGGATATTTATATTGTTGCTAATCATTCTTAAATAGGTTTATTAAATCCACGCAGTGATCGTATTAACTCGTTAAAGATAAGAACTATATCACTGTCGACTCTCGAGCAACGTCGAAGCTCCTCGATGCCAGTAGAAGATTGATTTTCTATAGAATCTCGGAGAATACAGTGCGCCACGATTTCGCCATAAAATTTGCGAACCAATCGTCGTTCCCGTTTCGCTATCGTGCGAACGACGGAGAGGCGAAACGGATAGACGGAGCGTGATTCGGAACGGTAACGCGAGATAAGAGGAGAGATAATCGATGGTGGGACGACGAGCGACAGGTCTCTCCAGGTATTCCGACAATTTCGCTTGGATCGTGACTGCCGTGCTGTGAAAAATAACGAGAGTATAACCGCTTCTGGTGACGGTGCTCGTCCGGCTGATTTATCAGTCCGCGATCTGGATAAAGCAATTAGCGTTCGCGACGAGGCTCCCACGGCGCGATACATCTTCCACGACCTCGAATAAAAATTCTTTCCCGGTCGGCTGCCGCCAGGACCGTAATCGTGGCCATGATGGTGACACATCGCGTTTTTTTTTTTATGGTCGTTCATAATTGATGGACCCATAATTGAACCGCTCTAAACGCTCTCCGCTGACAACATTTACCGTTTTAATAAGTAGATTGCGAATCTGTGCGCCAAATAAGCGACATCCGAGTCGATTAGAATGTAGTGGAACCGAGTCAAGGTTTCTTCGATTATTATCCATTTATGAGAAAAATTCAACAGAATTCAGAAGCGTATTATTTTGAACATAGGCTAACAATTATACAATTGAATCTAATGGTACAGTAAATATTAGTATCTCGGTTATTTCAGATATTGAAAAACTTCATTAACAAAAGTTTTACAGGTCAGGCAGATCTGTAATAAGGCGGTGATAATTTGTAGTTGAAGAATTTTCAAAAATTTCAAGGTCACCTACACTCTTTTTTAAATAGAAAAATTTTTTTTATACGTCAGTCGATGCAGCTCAGCATTCTCTACAGAAAGGTGTTGCATGTCGAAAAATTATTGGTTCAGCAGATATTTAAACATTTTGCGTGAAACCTACTGGCAGGCCAAGACCCCAGACGTCAGAGCGATTGCTCGCGGGCGCAGCCGGGTTTTCGGGTATCGGCGGGCCAGGGAACGATAACAACAAGGCGCGGCGTGGGCGTTATCGATTGTCGTTGATCCGACCAGTGTCCTGTAATCGAGGATCGTCGCCGGTGTTGTATGGCGGCGTGCAGGAGCCGCTCGCGGCAATAAATCTCTGGCGTACGCGTGCGTTCCCTCGAGCGTCGGACACCGCGCGACGCGTTCATACGGAAAGTTCCGCGAAGTTAATTACAAGAGAGCGGTCCCCGTTGCTCGTTACGTGCGCAGACTGTAGAGTAGAGCGGCGTCGTCGGCCACGGGATCCTCTAAATGGAATTTTCATCCGGGCGCGAACCGTAGAGAGCAACGTCGTCGCTTTCGGTACAGAAATTGAGAAGCGACTTCCTTGAATTCCGCGATAAATAAGATACCGACGCCCTCTGCCCCCTCTCTAACTCTTCCAGCAACTTTTAATTAAATTTCCCGGCCGAAATGATTCGGCCGTCGTCGTCGTCTTTTCTCCCCTGTGCGATCGCCGCGTTTAATTACGCGACCTAGGCAGCGAAGAAACAATCGTTCCATGGATTTACGGGGACGGAACGCAAACGCGCATAAATCAATTGGCCGAATAGAGTTTTCGCCGGCCGATTAATTTATGCATTGACCAACGCCGAATTTTGATTTATCGCGCAAATATTTCGACGGACAACGGGACAACGTGCCCGCCCGGTCGATCGTATTGTGCGAAAGGGATGGAAGAGGCGTGCTATAGCGATCGATCTCCGGGTTGCGTTGGCGGGGAGGAATTGGTTATCTGGAGAACACGCTTCGCTGGAATCGCGATTCCGGAAGAGATCACACCACCGGCAGAAAGCGTCCAGGAGGCAGCGCGGCCCTGGCAAACGCCTTTTATTCGCTTCTTCTTTGAGCTATGTTTTATTTCGGATTTTCTTTTTAGGGTTAGCCGTTTCTGTTGAGCTTATTCTTCATCAAATTGGAAGAACTGCAGCAGGGAGAATGCAATGTTACGATATAACCTAACAATTCTGATGTTTGATACAATGTTCGTCCGATATGTTAAAACGTTAAATTGCCCGAAGACCACGGAAACTGTGAGGATTTCGAACGTATTTGGAATCTAAAAAATTATGAAAAACTAAAATAATTCACCATGTAGGCGCAAATAAAGATCGTTTAACAATACAGGTTCCAGGACAATCACGTTGCAACCTCGTCGGAGACCGATTCGAACTGTGGTTCGATCACAAGCTCACAAAGCCGAACTTAAATCGACGCGGCGCGGCGTTCCTTCAGAAATTGTAATCTCGGAGCTAATCTGACCGTTCGCGAACCTGTGTGCCACTTTTTCGCGTCCCGATTGCCCATGGACGCGGAAGATAACCCGAAACGTAGAGACAAAGGTCGATGGGTGAAAGGGGTGGATGAAGAGGGGTGGGGAGGATGGTTCTAGATAGAGGCAGTCGACTGCTTATACCCTGCTCGACGGGGCACATTAAAAATATACAGGAAAGTTATTATTGCGATTCTGTTCCCGGGAAAATGCTTCTGAAAATGTGCCCCCGACGGGATTGAGCGGTATCAGAATAATGGGATCTAATCAAACCATAACCGAGGCCATTTGTCTTCGGGCTCCTCTGCAGCAATCCTTTCGAGGAGAACTCTGGAAGCGTCCGAACACGTTTTAATTGTTCGCTTGAGAAAAATGAATAACGATAATTGAAACTGACGTTCAATCGCGACATAATTATAACTTCTGCCGCGAGCATTGGAGGGTGCAAGCATTGAACGGGTCCGACAATAGCAATGACGGGTAAATAGAATAGCAATCATCGAGTCTAATAATAATCAAGAACACGAATTCGACGCACAGTATTTATTAAATATCGCACGCGGACAGGAACTTGAATAGTGACCATGGAAACTGATTTAACGAATTCGCAATGGATCGCTTACGTACTACTGATTTCAGAGCAAAATAAAATAATATTATTTTTTGGTCGGAAACCTCGGAATTAAGTGGTAAGACGAGGGGTTAACGATCGGCGATGTTCTCCGTTAAATTAATTGGCTGTCCCGGACGCTTTCGCAGGAAACGAGCATGAAAAGGGCTCGCCCTCTAAGCGATTAAATCGTTCGTCCTGCGAAACCGCCGGTAAAGGGACGCTGTTTTTTTTTCTTCTCGCGGATCCTCGGCGGCGGCGCGGCGCGACGCGACGTCGTCGTTGGCGGCACGTTTCTGCAATTCCGAATTACGCGCGCGGATAAGTGTACTAATTAAGCGCGCCGTTGGATGCAACGCGGGTAATTGGACCATCTCCCGCTCGCGCCGGGATTTTTCGCTTGAATTTGTTCATCAAGTTCGACCTTGCGCGCGATACCGCGGCGCGCGCGCGCACACGCGCCAAGTAGAACCGAGCTGAGCAGTGCCGAGGGCTTGCCACCACCGTTTTCCCACTGTCCGGCTGGAAATCCTGTCTCTATCTCCTGACATCATCCCCCGAGAAGGATTACCGCACTCGGCTTGTTCCGTCGATTGGGAAACAACGACTGCAATATTTATCAAAATCCCCGGCGGACCCGCTAATACGCTTATGCACTTAACTGTCTCGATGGCCGTTTCGAAATTGCTCGGAAGATTCCGAACGTACTCTTTTACTTTTTTTTTTTAGCAGAATGTGGAGACGTAGCACATAGATGCTTCTTCGGTAGAAATAATTTTAACGCGTTCGTTGTATATCATCTCCCGAAAATCCCCGAAAATTAAGTAATCTAGACATCGTAACAAAAATTGCAGAGTTGAAGCTTATTAGCAGCCATTTTAATTTCATCAAACTTTTCAGGGACAAGTTGAAGAGCTGAAAATTGGACTTTCGCTCATGCAGGAGAACACTCGAGAGGTATTTTTGTAAATTTTTTAAACGAACAATCGCCAGTAACGAAGTGCCAAAATGAACGTAAAAAATGAAATCGATAAATGTCAGAATTCTGTTAACGTAATTATTCGAACAAAGTGAATACACATTGATACAAGTATAATATAAATTTCATGTATGACGTTCAAAAAATATTCGAAGAATTCAAAGAATATCTATATTTGCGACATTCGATTGTGTCCGTGAAAAATGTTTGTAATTTCAAAAACCTCCGGTAACCAAATCTCCCGGAGCATTGGTATAGTCCGCCGCGTTCCGCGATCTCTTCAGCCAGTATAATTTTATCATTGAACACTGAGCATTCTATCTTCTGACCGTTCAAAGTCACTGGAGCGACTATGCACTTCTCGTAGCCCTCTTCGAGACCAGACTGCAAAAACTTGACGTTTAATCGTCGCTTTGTGAAGTCCGCGAGAGAGAAAACGTCCGTGTGCTCTACGGCGGGTATCGCGAATCGAGAGCAACGGGATTTGAAAATAAACTTGCTTTTTTTATCGCGGTGCAGGATCGATGGAGACGAGTTGAAACGAGCCGTCCGATGGCCGACGTCCGACGAATTCCGTTCTATTAACCAGAGTACACAAAGGATAACCTGGATCACCGTGAAGGGATCAAAAGTAATTGGAAGAACGTTTCCGACGAGAAAATGGGGTTGGAGAAATAAAGGGGTTGGAAGAAGAGGGGGATGAGAAAACGAGACCGCGACGAGACGGGATGGAACGAGCGTCGACGATCGGCAACGGCTAGGCCAATGTCGCGAGGTCCGCGATCCTTTGATCGTTTTGTTCGTCGGAGCAGAGGGAAAAAGAAACGAGACCACTGTCCGTCAACGTGACGGAGAACAGCGTCGACGAGCAACCGCGCGAACAGCGGACGAAGTCACGCGACGCGACGCGCCGCGATCCTGACGAGAACGAAACCGAAGAAACGTAACTCGAACGTGAAAGCCGTGAAAAAGGAACGATCGATCCGAGTCCGATCTATGTATAGAAAACGTGCGAGGATCCACCATAGGGGATCCCTTGGATCGCCATTGCCCCCGTAGATCGAAAAGCATTGCCTCGATTGCTCCCCAAAATTTAAACCCAAAATGTTTCAATATCTTGTTGAAAATAATCTTGGACATTATTCTAGGAAATAATATGGTTCAGACGGGTAGATAATTTATTGGATTGTAAAGCGAGTAGCTGGAAAAACTCGGTATTAACTTTGCGTTTGGCATCGTGTCGAAATCTGGAGATTTCAATTGTAGACACATGTCGATAATTTATTGGATTGTAATGTGAGAAGTATGAAAGTTTTTGCAGTAACTCCAGATTCTACGGGCGCGTGTGGATTATTTATTAGATTGTAATGTGAGAAGTAAGAAAATCTTGGCGTTAACTTTGCATTTGGCTTCCTGTCTAAAGCTACATAAATAATTTTAATCTCGGCAGGTTCATCGATTCTTAGTCTTCTTATTGTAACGGTCGGATCGTGGATTGTTAGGTTAAATTTGTCTGCGATAGTTTGAAAATGTTGGAGAAAAGTTTTCGTACTCCGTTATGCAATCCGTTCGATCCCAAACAGAATTAGAACTTCATTAAAATCCATCGAATATTAAACTGCCAGGAATTTTAAAGTATCTTGAGTTAAATATGCCGGTGCTTGTCAGAGTTAATGGTTTTCCATCCGCTGTCCCACGAGCTAGCAGAGTGCCATGCATTTATTATAGTTGTGGCATTGGGATCGTTCCTAGATCGTGACATAATGTCAGTGGATGAACTCCGAACACTTATCAATGGACTTCTCGTTCGTTTCGTTATTTTTCCAAATGCATCGTTACTATAAACTAGACACTGTGCCAACATTTTGTCGATGGTAACATCGTTCCTTTTTACGCCGTCTTGTTTGACCGAATCATAAACGTTGCCAAGTCAGCATATTATTTCCACGATGATTACGTTCTTCGTGAACTTTTTGGGTTCAAACTGTCTAGAAGGATCAACGTGGCGATGCTATTGTGTGAGATACAGAAACATGATCACAGCCTATAGTAATTATGTTTTTGTAACATACAAGAATACAGATTTCCTTTCGTATTTTTCGACAGAGTAACCCACGCGAACACGATCACAGCCTATAGAAAGGAGTTTCGAAGATGTGATCGTGTTTTCGTGTTCCAGCGTCGACGAATGCGGAAGGAGGTTCGCATGATTCGCGGAGACACGATCCGTAATATGTGATGGTGTGCGTGCGGAGCAAGGGGAGAGGGAGGGGAAGGGGTGATTGTACCGGGGATCGGTAACGGGAACGCGTGTTACATACCGAGGGCATCAGCTGATCGGTGGACCTGACCCGAGTCACCTTGTTTCTGTAAATCAGTCTCTTGGCGAGCTTCTCCATTGGCTGGTTCCATTTCATGAAGCTCACGTACGCCAAATAGAACCCGAACAGCACGAGCGCTTCGTACCAGTGAATGTAATTATCGCGGAAGAAGTAGATCAGGGTGAGCAGGCTGGCGCTGTAAAAGGTGCAGTCGCGGAACAGGGGCCACCATGTGAGGGACAGCACCGTACGCGAGAATATAGCGCACATCCCGATCACGAACAGGATATTGAAGACGGCGGATCCGACGATGGTGCCGATACCGACGTCGTCGAACGACACGAACACGCCGATGATCGATGTGAACAGTTCCGGGGCCGAACCGCCGGCCGCCATGAACGTGGCGCCGGCCACGTCGTCCGCGATCTCCAGTTTTTCGATTATAACGTCCAACGACGGCACGAAGAACTCGTCGCAAACGATCGCAAGCGCGACGAACATGT
Source organism: Lasioglossum leucozonium (assembly GCA_028454225.1). Taxonomy (NCBI): domain Eukaryota; kingdom Metazoa; phylum Arthropoda; class Insecta; order Hymenoptera; family Halictidae; genus Lasioglossum; species Lasioglossum leucozonium. The sequence continues at coordinate 14,969,306 of CM052215.1, read as the reverse complement.
ACACAACGCCCATTACGTGCAGGATCACGGCGCCGTGACGCCGCTCTTCGAGGGAGAACAGATCCACCGGGAAGAGGGGCGCCTTCTCGGTCCCATTGTCGCCGACCTTCTCGTGATGATGATGGTGGATGGCAATGTCGTAGCCGTCGTCCTCAACGGGGTCCACCTCGCCGGACAACACCGAGCCGTTGGGCCCGTATCCCGCTGGCCAGGGCGTAGCTGTCGAGCTGGTGCTACCCTGCAGGGTGATAGGGTTGTTCGGGGACGGCCTGTGCCCCGCGGAGCCGGCGGGGCCCGTCGTCAGGGCCAGCAGGGCCGAGACCAGCACCGCGGCTCCCAGCCGCCTCCTCCTCCTCCAGCATGTACCCCGTTCACCACCGGCCACGATCATCGTCGTCGTCGGTGTCGCTGGTGCTGGTGCTGGTGTATCGCACCCTCGAGGACGTTCGCCGTCGTTAGCGAGTCCTCCGTCCCCCTCCTCCTCCTTCTCCTCCTTCGTCTTCTTCTTCTCCGTCCTCCTCCACCTCCACTTCCTCCCCCTCCTCCTCCTCCTCCTCCTCCTCCGATTCCTCTCTGGCCTCCGTCGCCGTTTCCTCCTTTTCCTCCACCACCACCACCACCTCCGCCTCCTCCTCCACCTCCTTCTGCGTGTCGTATCGTGTCGCGGCGCGGAGGGTGTACGCCAGCAGAGGTACCCTACTAAGGCTGGGTCATGTTGAAACACCGAGGAGCTGCTCTCGCATGCTCCTCCACCTTCGATGATTCCCTCCGACGAGTGGACCTACCTTTACGCCGCTTTTCTTTCCCCCCTATTATCCCGTACCCTTCTTCTTTCTCCCTCTCCTTCTCCTCCACTTCTTCTTCGTTGTCTATCTACAACCCTACCCGACACACTCCGAACGACTCTCTCTTAACCCACGGGGTTCTTCTCCGTCTCGACTCTTTCTATTCCCTTCTCTCCCTCTCTCGCTGCAACCACCTTTTACGTTGCCCTTGTCTGATTTTATTACACTCTCGCCGATAAACCTCTATCGAGAGTCCACCTCGTCTCGTCCTCGAGCGTTGTCCTCGCGCAGTCTCTGTGTCTATTTTCTCTCCTGTCCGCCGCGGTTCCACTCCGATTGGAACCGGACCCGCAACAATGTCACTGTTTCGAAACGACACTTCCGGAAAACTCGAATGAAAATCGCAAACAACAACGATGGTTCCTGCCGCGCGAATCACGGCCTCCAACTACCGACGATCGTCAACGTTCCGTTCGCGGCACCGTTCCCGATCTGTCGGTCGTGTTTCACTGTTCGCTGCCGCGCGAAACGATCCCGTGTGTAACCGCCGCGTTCCTCAACTTCATGGTGGCGTCGTGCACACAAGTTCTGGTCTTTGTCCTCGTCCTCGTCCTCGTCCTCGTCGTCGTCGTCGTCGTCGTCCCCGTCGTGGTCGCTAGGATGCGGTGGATGGTGCATATAACCCTAGATGGATATACAGGAGCAGCAGAACGGCGCCCCCGCCGCGATGCCCGCCCGCTGCACACTGGAACAACCCTGTTCCATTACGTTCCTCTCACTCTCCTCTCTCTCTCTCTCTCTCTTTCTCTCTCTCTCTCGCCCCCTCCCTGCCCACCTTCTCCGCCACCTCCCTATCTTCCTCCCCCACCCCCATCGCGTCCCTCCTCGATCCCCTCTCGCGTGATCTCTTTCGTTCCACGCGGTGACACGCGCACCCTCTCTTTTCGATTCCTCCTTCCCTCCGACGTTTGTTCCTCGCATCAGCTTCTTCCGTTTCCTTCACCGACATTGGGTGTCCTCTGTCCTGCTCCTCCTGCTTCTTCTCCACCACCTCATCTCCTCATACTCCTTCTCCACCTCGTCCTCCTCCCGACTCCACGCTATTCGCCCCGTTCCTCTTCATCGCGAGGCACCCTCTCGCTTCGCCCTCGGGCAACGCCGTCGTCGTCGTCGTCGTCGTCGTCTTTCTTTCACCCCCGAGCCGAACCACGACAGGACGCGTCACTGATGCCATCTCGCTCTGCACCCCACGTACTCCACACCCTGACCAACCCTCTCGCTTCCTCCCCCGCAGCTTATCCCTCTTCTTCGACAAGACGGCCCCTCGCCTTTTCAAACCCCCCTCCTCCCTCCCTACCGAGCCGATTTCTCTCTTTCCCGCGACTCGACCGTCTCTTTCCTCCGACAGCCCTCTCTATTTCCCTCCTCGCTTCTTCCAACGCCGCCACCCTGACCCCTTTCACCCCCACCGACCAACGAGGAGAGCCACCCTCTCCGCTATCTCCCGTTTCGCTCCGCGACAAGCGACACCCTACTTTCCTCTTCGTCCCGCTCGCAAAATTCCGTCCCACCCCGACAACCATCTGGACACCTGGTGGTGGCACACCGTTGGAGGTGGTAGCACAAACTGCACACCAAAAGACCAACCGGCCAGTGTGTGTGCAAGCTTCCTGGAGAGGACGGGACTGTGTGAGTGACGGAGTGCGCGCGGCTGCGCAACCCTCGCCGGGCCTCCCGCTCGATATCCCAGAGCCGACTCTACGACTCGGCGTTACGAATCCGACATATACCGGGTGATCGGGATGTCCGATGATCGTTTCCATTCGACGAACAGACACCGTAGCACTCACGATGGACCATCGGCCCTTTTAAGCGACGCGCCGACATCGCGACCCTGCACTCACGCCTCGTCTCCACCCTTACCCTCTGGACGAGGACACTTCGACTACCACCACGTGTCCAGACGGACAGCATGCTTCTGCTTGGTCGCGGATGGTTACAGATTTTTTCGGCGATGGATACTCCGCCTTACTATGACGCAGTTCATTCGACCCGCGTTAGGACGAAACGTTACATCGATACCTCTATTATATTAACATTTCTCTTATCGTCACAGTGTGAAACACAGTAACGAATGCTACTGTACCGAATGTTAACTCTTAACCTAATTGCACTCTCGTTAACCTCGAGCGTTATCCATGGTGGAGATGATTTTATGCCAGCCACATGATCCAGCTAGATCCCTGCAAGTTCGTAGACATCAAGTATCTTTTTTCATATTTTTTTTAACGCGGTTTTTTGTACACCTACTTAAACTTATTTGTTCTTGTATAGCGAAAGAAATAGATTTATTGAATAATTTTTCAGTTCATTTTTATCGAAAATTTTGAAAGATGCTTTTGAACACCTTTGGCTGAAACAGTGTTAATTCACTTCTTTGGGATCAAAGGTAGACTCGTTTCATTATGTATGAACGATGTCGTTTTATGTTCACCCTCGGAGAATATACTCTAGCCGTGCTGCTCTTTGTAATTAATTTAAGCTGGAGACTGTTTAATAATCGCGCGAACAACTAAAATGTATAAATATAAAGCATAGCTTTAAGATTCGAGATTTTCTATTTGGAAAGTGTACGTATCGATAAGCATGTCCACGTAATAGACACTAAAGCCGGTTTTGCGATGAAATCCGTTTAACGACACAACTTTAATGCGTGAAAGGAAATATAGTTAATGGGTGCCTGATCGCCCACACAAGGGTTAATTGGCTGCTATAAGAAGATCGAGTTTAGATAAAGTACTATAATAATGGTCCAAAAGCAAATTGTAATCGAAACAAATTTCCTGTATTATGCTCCTCGGAAGACAATAATCTCGTTGTACTCTTTTAAGCGTTACACTGGAAGCGAATTATTCTAGCAGTTTTATCGTCTCCGCTTTAGAAATTCCACCACTCTGCATAAAAACATTAAACAAACATGGCTAATGGTGCACACAAAAATTTCGTAAAAAAAATTCCGCAAAATAAGTACACTTGTAATTTCGTTAAGACATTAACAGCTTAATAGAGCTTTCGACTATTCATGGCAGCCACAAAATCTCACGTACCAATCTTCCTTTACGAATTTTTAAACTCGCTCCTCTACCATCTCAACTGCCATACAACGACGCAGCAGTCGTCTTACGTATTTCTAACTAATTGAGCCTCTTACGAAGTCGTACGACGGCCGGTAGTCATTATTTAATTCTCTTCCACTTAAATTTATTTAATTAAATGGAACGAAATTGTCTCTATATCGAACATTTAAATAAAACCGTAATTGCCATTGGCCCAATAGTGCAACCGGCACTTAATTATTCAAGTTAATCCTGTCTTTGGCCGTGATATAAATAGTTGATAATTATGAACTGGCTGTCGAAAAATAGTCAGAAGCAACATTTACAATTCCGGGACAACGATTGTAAATCTTGATCCCCAGCCTCGAAATCCGTCGGTTACTATCGCTCGCAATAGTAAATCGTCTCCTGGCACGTCAATCATGAATGGGTGACACAACTTGCGCGGTACACTCCGCAGCTCGGTGCTCGCAGGGCTAAGGGTGGGTTTGTGGATCCGGTAAGAGTCGAACGTGTTTGGAGGATCAGCCGTGCAGGTTATTAGATGCCCTCGTGAATTGAATCTTGCTTCTCCCAATTTCAAAGATGCCGGGACGATCCCTCCTCGGCACGGCGTATTCCCGGATCGAAGAAAGCGGAGGTTGCGTCGCGATTCTAGGTCCTGAATGGCGAACCCGAGTCGACCTACATGTTCCCTTTTAAATTGGAATGCTGCTTTGCCGCGCGGCGCCCCTATCAAGACACTCCCGTATTTTCATGAAAAATAACGTTTAACTTTCTCGACAACTTTGCAAAATCCATCCGCCGCGTCGCGTCGTCGTCTTTTTCGTTTTCCATTAGCCCGCGAAAATACCAGTGGCCCGCGCCCGTTCAACTATATTCAGATTTCGCTGATTTCCTGTTATAGCGCGCTCGTCTGTGTAAATAAAATCCAATAATTCCCTACCACTCGGTGCTCGTTAATAGACTGTGAAACTTCATGCAAATTTATACTGTCGCGCGAACGCGCGCGCGCGCGCGAATTTGTAGCTGGAGATGTTGACTTTATTCTCGCGGTTGTATTGCCGAATAAATTCGCGATAGAGAGACAATTTTGATGCATACGCTTTTCGTTTTCCCGTGAAAGACGAGTTTATGTGCAGATGAATTATGCTCAAGTTTTGTTTAAACGTGGCCGCGAGTGGAGGTTTTAAGAATGAACTAGTTAGCTGGTCGGGGAGCTTTTTTAGCACGTTGAACGGCGAGCAAACTGTGTTTACGTTTCCGTTTACACCACGCAATACCGCCGAAACTAGTGACCCGATAATAATAAAGGTCGCATCCCATCATGAAAAACATGGGCCGCAAGCGGCATACTGAACGAACGAGCCTGCACACTGGGTGTCCCTGTAACCGTAGAGAATCACACCGCGAGAATCACCGCTAAAAAAAAATACACCGTAAGCACAGACTAGAATTCAGCGTATTGAACTCGATTCTTGAAAAAGGAATTGAACATCGAGCGAGTATAAACATTTGCGCACAGTGGAAACGGTGGAGCATGATCAGACACATTGGACAAGCACTATACGATAGTACTCGCACCTGAGCACGTGGATATAAGCAATCACACGAAGGGGAAACCGTGAGCCATGATCAGACACATTGGACAAGCACTATGCTGTAGTACGCGCAGCTGACGAGTTTTTCAAAAATTTATTCTGTACCTTTGTATCACTATTAAGATGAATTTCTATGCATACTCAACTTTTCTATTTTGTCCTTTATTTCATTCCGTGTCTTGTAATTAACGCGGAAAATGCTTCCAATTATTGGGACACCCTGTGCATTCGTACCTTTCACAGTAGGATTATGTCCGAAAACCCGATTCTATAAAATGACATTTCGCTATGAACTTCAGTCACACTCTCTTTTTCCATGGTTTCCGCGATTTACATTTTTTAATATCAAGACATTTAACCTTTCACACGTCGAATAAAGATCCAATCAAATTTTCAATCTTTTCTATCTCTCCCCCTCTGGATTACTTTTTCGTTCGAAGGTTTCGCGAATTATAATTTTAATTGTTTCCATTCGGGGAATAATAATTATCAGCAGAGAGAGGGAAGAAAAGTCACTTGTATTCAACCTTCTGACGTCCGTTCCTGGGTCTGCCTTCACCCAGAATATCGAAATTGTTTCTTTGCCACCGATTTGGCGAACTGATTAATTTGATTAACAAATGGTAATATATTTTATCTACAGATCCCGTTGGCCAATATTAACTTGGCGGACAATTCGTTCTCACAATACGCGATCGCGATACGTACGAAACAGCTATTATATTGAATGCAAAATCAAGAGTGAGATAATCTTTCTCAAGGTTCGCTATCCGAATCGTAAAATGTTAGAACATTCTAAGAAAATTGATCGTTTCAGTCAGCTTCGGAACGTGCTAATTATTTCGCAGGTCTATTTACATTTCTCAGTAAGTTCAGACTGCCGGCGCGGCGCGGCAATTTTCTAAATGAAATTCCCAGGGGCGGCGAAGCGAATTTTTCCTTGGCCGCTGTCTGATACGTGTCCAAATAATTAGCCGCGCGACAATGGGCATTAGGGATTCAGTTTCTTTCATTTGCCGGATTATTCCGGGCGTTCCAAGTCCCATTTCCATAGCCCGGGGAGTACACGGGAGAGGAAAAAAAGAACCCGGAGAAAGACGCACGCGGCAGCGGCTCGGGAGAATGTTGTCCTGGGGCACGTGCAACCTCCCTTTACCAAGACCACCACCACCACCCCCTCCTCCCACCCCGCCCCTTTTTCCAAACCCCGTTTTCCAACCCTCGCGCAACCCTCGCGGCTCCTGCGCCCTCCTTAAAGCCGGTTCGTTATGTTCCAGAGGTCGTTACAGTTATTAGCGACCGACGGGAAACGCCTGGACTCGTAGACTTTCGAGCTTTCGCCTCGTTTCACCTTTCCGCGGCTTCCTCCTCCTGCTCTTTTCCAACCAGCCGAACGGAGAAAAAGAGGGAAAGAGAGGAGAAAAAGAGAGACTGCTCTCCCGCGAAAAAACCAACCTCGAAACGAGCCGAGCCTCGTCCGACGCCTCGCGCCTGCAGAATTTTAGCGATAACTCAGCGATATTGCCTCCCTGTCAACGTTCAACACGTTCGCTACTGCGAGAAAGAATCTAACCGGATAAGCAATCGGCCACGCCACCATTTTCGCTATTTATGTTCGCCGTGCAATATCTCCTCCTCTGAAATAACATTTTCGCTTTTTGCGCTCGCCGACCGCTAATACCAATCAATTTCGCCTTTTCTCATTTTCCTATCTACAGTCAGTCAAACGGTTCGATGAATCTTTTTTTACAGTTTCCTTTAACAAGGCCAACTAAAAAATTCCACGTTTCTTTCGTAATTCCGAGTAAACGGAATTTTTCCAAAATTTTCATTACACGTCGTCCGGTAAACCAATCCTTCCAGCTTGGGAAGAATAATTTTTGTAGACTTATAAGAAAGTTGTTCCGATTTCGAAAATTTGCTCATTTGTATGTTATGGTCCGACTTCTATATTCTACCTTGTATTCGATAGTATTTCCTACAGATTTAACATGTTTTTCCTTTTGTTTAAAATATTGATAGAAGGCTCAGCAGTTTGAATAAGTTCGCAGCTATCTTCTTTCAGACACGCAGGCTGAAGATCCAAGCAATTTGTACTTGTACCAAGTAAATCTGTCGCTTAACACTTTATCCACCGAGAGCCTGTTAATAAGCTTTTCAATAATTGCGCTGTGCCAAATGGAAGCTTGAAAATCTTATTTCAAAAAGTCCTAAACGGAATGATTAAATTACGTTATTCAGGGTGAGATTATTTACGACAACACAGGATTTGGTCAAATATGAAATTGTAAAGTCATTAAAAGAATTGAAAGTTATTATTCTCGACTTGTTAAAATTACTCCACTTTATCAAATACATTTTTATTCTTCTGTCTTACAGTCGAACAATTTTTATTTTTCATACAGTTTATTTATGATTGAACTTTTCATTTAGAAAAACAAGCGTCGACAAAGAAAAAGAGAAGCTCGAGTATTCAAGCGGCATTTTCTGCATGAAGATTATTAAAGTTTGTTCAATTATGTTTGCTCGAATTGATCGCCCCGGTCCATGTTCTGCAACGAATTAGCATATTTTCGGATGATTTTCGTCAGAACTATGGATTGAGTTCCGAGACGTATCCGCGAATCGATGCAATAATGTATCGGCCGACATATTGCAGCGGAATGCCACTGCCTCGATACGAATGTCTTCGTACCAGGCTTCCTTGTCCATTGATCTGGAAAATCGGGGCTACGTTTTTCTGTCGGCAGAGTAATTGCGTTCGCCGGACGCTCGAAACTATTTTATCGGGCACTGCGTATAGCTTGATCTCACCGAAACAATTTCCCCTATCGATTAATCAAATCGTCAACTCGAGTGGTCTTGGTGTTCCGCGCGAGCAGAAACTGCGATTAGTTTCACGAGGCTGGTGTGCTCGCGAATAATGGTGAATTAGAGCTGTATACTTAAAGGAAGTTCCCACTGTCGCGAGAACAAGTCAGCGACAGTTCGCGACAATTTTCCGACGAGTAGTTCTCAATATATTATTTTCATAATTTTTTTAACTTCCAAAAAAAATGTACAGAATTGTTTATTCACCTTTCGAGCGCAATCAAATTATTTTACAATTACCTTGTTTCGGTGTGTTATTGTATTGAAACGTTGTATTATTTTCAGCTGGTAAAATGATTTAAAAAAGAAATAATAAATGTCTACATAGTTTCAATATTTTTCAATTACCGAAGACATTTTTATTGTGCATAAAAATCCGCGGTGTTACCCAATGATCTCTCATCGCTTGCACCATTTTAGCAAGAAATGGCTCGATTATTACGCAGGCTGTATGAAAACGACCGTGGAGAATTGCTGTTTAATATCAGTCACGAGTACCTCTCTCTCTCTCTTCTCACGTTTATTTTCCTCCAGACGGATCGCGGATCGGAACGAATCGCAACGCAAGTATCAATTGTCAATCCCTATCGTTCCGCTAGCTCTACCAGGAAGTTTCAACCTCGCCACCATAAACACGAGTGCATTGTGGGGGCGCGTTCCCATCGATTTCCATCGAAAGCATTCGCAGAAACAACAGCGAGCGTCACCGAGGGAACGCGGCGCGCCGGTTAGCAAGCCAGCTATCGCAATTCGCAACGAGCGACTTAACATATCCAATTCAACGTCGCCCTGACGACGACAATAGCAAGCTCGGCGCGAAGTTTGTAATCAAGGGAGCACATCCGAACGAGCTTGGGAGAACCGCTAAGTATGGTTCCCCTTGTCAGAGGCGGCAACCATAATCGCGTCTCGTTCTTGCGAACCGCTGTGTCGTCGGCGACGTCTTCAGACGCTACCGAGACCAATGAATTCCGAAAGGTTCGCTGAAGGAGAGAGGTACCAAGAATAATTTACGGAGCCATATCCGTTCGCGTTCTCCGCAAACAATTGACTGTACTCAAAATTAACACGTTCATGTATTTCAGTAAAATAATATAATCGTGCATACAGCGATGTCGCGATCTAGCTGCTATTTCCATTTTTCGGATTTTTTTCAGGGTAGAACTACTGGCATTTTTATATTGGAATTTTGCACACAGATTTCGCGACACTTGAAGAATGCGTGTAGATTTTTTTCAAGCGAAAATAGTCAAAATTACGTGAGTTATGTATTTTTTTATCGAACATCTTCTGAAAAACATGGGCCGAAGTAAATAGGACGTTGCGTCGGAGAAGAATAACACAAGGAACAGAAAACTGGAGAGAGAGAGAGAGAAAGGGAATGAAGGCGGATACTAAAGCGAAAAAGAAGAGACAGCCCGTGCATTTGGATGACTAGTCCATCCTGTTGGCGGACGTATACGGACGAACAAATCAAACGGTTTAAAGAGAAGATCGAAGCAAACAGCTGTCTCGCGTTTCTCAAAAAATTCGAACGCTTTTACGAAAATATCTGTTCCTGCGGAACTGCACTGACATTTACGGAGTGAACTGTGACCCTTAGGCACTTCCTTGAAAAGTATTCTTCTAAAACAGATATTTCAGAATTTGTATATATTAAAAGTTTCATCGAGATAAATAATGTGTTTCGTACATCGTTGTATGCGATGTACACAGAACGTTCTATAAATAGTGTACAAAAATGAAAGGGGTGATTCCCGAGTCGATTCTAAGCAACATTTTTCTTTGCCAAATTCCCGCGGAAACGCTTTGTTTCCGAATTAGTAACGAAAAACACCGACCAATTAGATCGCGACGATAGATCCCGCTGTAGCGTCGGCATTGGCTGCCTCAGAATCCGTCCGGCGTAGCCGCGTTCCGATTGGTCCGCGTTTTTCGTTAATAACTCCTCAAGAATGGCTCCGCGGGAATTATTGCCAAGGAGAAAGTTACTTCGAATGACCTCGGCAACCACGTCGTTCAAGGTTCTCCGACATTTTTGGGAGGCCGTGTAACGGGGTCGCCGAGCGACACCCTTTCGTACGTTAAATGTTAAAGCTGTTCTTCTAGGTCCGTTGTGTGCCTCGCTCCGCGAATTTGACGAGCCAACGAGTTTCTTGGCTGTGGGTCGATACGGAGAGGATAGACCTAGCGAAACGTTAAACCTGGTCAGGTGGACGGGATTTCTGACAAAGGAGACGTCGCGTCGTCCGCCAGGAATGGAAGAAAAAAAAGAATGGGAAGCCGCGAGTTACGAAGTTCCGACGCGAGTCGATAAATCCGCCTCAAACCGGAGTGAAAGCGACACGCGTCTGATTCGGGAGCGATTCGGGTTCGGGCTAGGCTCGGGCTCGGTTCGGGCTCCTCGGATTCGGTTCAGGGTGGCCGCGGTCGCGGCCTCGTCACCATCCCCTTTTCGACCCCCCCTCAACCCGTTCTCAGCCCATCGAGGCTGACCTCGGCCGGCTGTCATTTTTATTGCGTCCCTCTAGCGAATCGCGACGCCGCTCGCCGCGTAATTACACCGGCCCGAATTGAATGATACACTCGCCCGTAATAATTCCTTGTATTCCCGACTATATCTGTTCGTTATCCCCCAATAAGGACGCGCGCTCCTCCTCGAGCCGAACCTTGGGCGTAGTATTTTAAGAGGCACTCCACTCGTTCCACTCGTTCTACGACGTAACGCCTCGGCTCGTTGACAAAATTATGCCCACCCACACACGCCCGAGCCACCCACTCTAACCTGCGCTCGAAACTCCGAGAAGGAGCTTCCTTGCGGATTTTCTTGGTCAGCTGTTTAGCTTATGCTTGTGCCTCGCTGCTGGAGACATTGTTGTTTCTTTTTAATCTACTGTTTTCACCCTCCCCTCCCCCTCCTCCCCTCTCCGACATGAGGAATTCGCTCTGAATCGGGTGGGTGAGGTTGGATATCAGTCCGGTGGCAAAGAAACTGGGAGTGGACAGTATAAAGCACCGGTTTAAGCGAGCAAAGCCGGATTTCTGCGACTTCCCACGATAAACTCTATTTTTTACTACCGTGAAATCACGGACTAGAACCCCGAACTTCGTTCACTGGTACAGTTCTACCTCGCGAATGCCACCATGCTACCATACTTCGGAGCTCGTTAAAAGTAGTACGAATAAAGGTGACCAGTAACGGAAATAATCCTGGTCGTGGCGGTAGAAGATTGCTGCGAACGAAACATACACCCGCGTGTCAAACCCACGGCGCACAAAGCGGTATTTGACCGACCTAGCCGGCCAAAACTATTGCAACTATGGTCTTATGGTCATAATATTATATGTCGTTGAATTCGTCTTAAGATCAGCTAGAACATTATGACATAAACATTTTAACATTTAAAAAATCAAAGTGGCCTTGATTAATTGTCGTAAAAAAAATGTTTTCGAAATTTTATATGTCGAAGTTTGTAGATGTCTATACACTGTTCAAATTTTGTTCCAAACATTGTTTTAAACAAAATTGTTTTGTTTTTATTATGCTAAAAGTACTTGCGAATGAAATAATACCATTATATTCTGCAATTAAAAAAAAAATGCGTAGGATAAAAACATTGCAAACAAATTTGTAATTTTATATAAATATATGTCTGTTTATATTATTTTACGACAGATGGCCTCAAAACAAAAAAAAATATTGTTACACAGTGAGGACCGATAAACAATAAACTGTTATTTTTTACCTGGGGGTAAAAATGTCGGGGCTGACTCGGACCTGCTTTTGTTTATTTATGTAGAGACTCTAAAATGTAGCATTCGAATAAATTTTGGATCCCCTATATTTAAAATTACAGGAGTGTTTTTAATCAAGTATTTAAAAAGGGAACAATATCTTTTTGCGAAAGATCGACAAGTTAGATAGACTCGAGAAATTTCCTGTAATTTCTATGATAAACATGGCCAGGCTGTCGTCCGTTTGAAAAAGTTTCGTAAAGTCTCGCAAATCCCCAGCGCGCCAGATGCGTGTTAAAATTGCATAGAGCCGTGGCGTTCCCAATAGTCCACTTAAGGGCTAATAGCGTGGAGCTATGATGATTGATTAAGACACTTGTTGATAACACAAACACACTCGGAACACGTTACCCGGCGAGCGGTGGCGTTTTTTCGGTTTACACAACGCGGGCATGCCGCACAAGAGAGAACGGTAACTAAACAGAGAACGACCACCAATTACGCTTTTTGCAATGCTATCTGATTTCAAAATCGAAAGCGCAAACATTCTGATGCTAGCGTATCGATTCGATGACTGAAGAAACGAATTTGTTATATGCAAAAAAACAGTAAAATAAACTAAACGAACGTATCAAAGCTGATCTGTAATTGTCATCTCATTATTGTAATTTTTATCTTATTGTTAATTATAATTTTCGATTAACAAGAGTGGCAAGATGCGTCCATAAGGAATTATTCAACAAATTCATTTCTTCGGTTATACATTATTAAAAAATAAATAAAATACTCACTTGCAGTGCTCCATAACACCGAGGGTTAATTGTGTTGACATTTGTGAGAGTTAGACCCAGTCGTGTTCCTTTCAAAGATTACGAAAGATTACATTGGGAAAGAAATCTCTTTTACACTTAAGAAATGTTGTTTGAACATTATTTAGGATATGCAGCTCAATCGTGGAGCGCCGCAGGTTTACCTACCGACTGCACAATTTTACATAATTCTCCTAATACAGCGTACACAGTAGACTTACCTCACGGTGCGTTTAAGTATGTACACATTAGCAAGATAATAAGTACTGATATAAACGAATAAATGAACCGCGTAGACCCCGCATGGACCAACCGAAGGAGTTCAACGAGATCGAATCGATCATTAACCTGCTATCTAGAAACAAAGCTCATCGTTTATACACAATTTATTGTTACAACATTTTTATCTGTTGAACGTGCGATGACTGAATGCTACGATTGTTATTCATACTTTCATTCATACATATCCTTAATAAAATACAATTATGTAGCGGGTTGCTCTCCTAATAATCTCATATTATTAAAACTAATTTATACACTCGTACATTTATTTACATAGCATTGATTTTTTTAATACTCTGACCATAACAAAAGATGAAATCGCGTTCCACATTTCACTTTTATGGATGAAGGGAAAGTACCCTTCCGGTCGTTCGAGGGTTGAAGAATGAAATTTCTATTCCGCTTTTGATCGGTGCTGTATTTTTACATTCCATAAAGATTCCCAGCGCGCTCATCAGCCTGCTAAAACAGAAATCAGTCTCGCCAAAGAGTCGCGCGCCTAATCCAAAAATGTGTCGCCCATCAGCCGGCTAGTTCAAATAAAAGGCCTCCTCAGCAGCACCGTCCTCCGCAAACGCATTAAGACCCGCAGTCCAATTATCGCGCCCCTTCCTGCGACCCTGTGCGCCGCCTCTGCTCTCTGACTTTTGCATCAAGATGCACCCGACGAGATAATCCCACGTACAAGTTCGTGTAGCACGATTCAGCGAATCGCGTACAACTTCTGTCTCGAGCGGGAAGATCGATCGAAGAGGAGAGACAGCTAAGCAAAGTTGCCGTACGGCCAATTAACGAGCTCGGTGGGGGAGCATCGGCATCGAACGATGCTGTCCGATCATCGGACACAGGTGAAACAGGTGAAACCTCTACAGGCTTGTGTAGGTCAGCACTGGTGTACGCGTCTCGCGTGTGCTTCCCTTCGATTCGATCTATAACGCAACACCACCCTCGAAAGTTTCGACGTCTCTCGAGCAGGCAGAGAGTCGAAAGGTGGAACCACCCCCATTATCGAACGTCCTGCTGCGAGCAGCACCGTCGCGTCGAATTCAACATCCCCCACCAGATTCGCAGGATACCAGAGAGCAGTTTTCAAACAACCCTCGAGAGCCGGTCGGCTCCGAAGGGCCACTGTTCGCAGGTCCTTTGGCCTCTGGGCCAGAGCGTCGTGGAGGTTCGATCGTTGTCACTCTGATAAGAGGATCGCGAGGGTCCTGGAAACATGGGAGGTCCTCTGCCCCGTGGTCCAAAACGTAACGAGCTTCTCAAGTAATTCTTCCTGAGGTCACAATATTCCAGAGCTCCTGGCAGGATGGCAGGACCTTTGACCTCTGGTCCAAAGCGTCACGGACTCCACCTGGTCATTCTTGCTCGGTTCACAATATCCTACTGATCCTTTGTCCTCCGGTCCACACCTTCGTGGGTCGTTTCGATCGTCCTCGCGCAAGATGCTAGGGAACTTGGAAAGCTGGGAGATCCTTCAGCCTCTGGTCCAAAGCGTAACGAACCTGTCCAGTCATCCTTGCTCGCTTAACACGATCCCAGAGGTCCCGGAGAAGCCGAGAGGTCGTCCGCCCTCTGGTTCAAAGCGTCTGTTCGATCGTTCTTGCTCGTGTAACAGGATCGTGTAGGTCCCTCGACCTCTGGCAGCGCCACGTCTCGGATCTGTTCGGTCATCGTCGCTGACGTAACAGTACCGTGGAGGTCTTGGAAAAGCCGCGAGATTCTCGCGCGACCGATAACAAACGCCGACCCAAATACGTTCCCGCCAAACCATCGTAAATCCTGGTGCCGCGAGATCTAAGGCCGGCTGGCCCCACCCCGCTCCGCGACTTCCTCGGTGGTCTTCAACGATTCCGACCCTCTTTTCTCTGTGTTCGTTCGTCTCCGAGATCCCCTATCTCTACGTCTCTCTCTCTCCCAGCCAGCATCCAGCAGGCCGAAGCCTTTGTTCGCGATGGGAGCAAACAGAACGCGAAAGAAAGGTCTTGCGCGGATGCACGCGCGATTAGTCGAATTCCCAGCTCCAGATACGCTGTTCCAGGCGATGCGATGGCTGGCTCGGTTCCGAGTTTTTAGGCGGCGTGCACTCTGGTGTGCAGCCGCGTCAAGCACAGACACGGACCCGGACACGTGTAACCGAGTGTACACACTACTGTACGGAAGGCCGTGCGTCTTGTCAGAGTGTATGCGTGTGTGTGCAGCCGAAAATCGGCCACGCCGAGTTGGCCGAGGCGGGCGCACGCGCTCCAAGGAGCACCGCTCGAAAAATCATCCGCTCCGCGGGCACACACGATCCACGCTGGACCCGCTCGAACCCGCTCCGACCCGCTCCGCATACCCGCTCGACCTCGCCCGACAGCTCGATTGCACCCTTTTCCAGGATTGGACGAAGGGATGCGAGCAGGTCAATGGCGCAACACGTACTCGCATCCACCGAATACCGTTTGACTTCGTTTTAAAGATATATATCTGACGGCTACTCCGGTTTTTTTTATATTTCACTATCACTGGAATTAGTAGATTGTCTGAAAGGTTAATTTAACTTTTTCGTTCATCGTTCGTTAGTTTTCACTCGTCGTTTCCAACAACTATTGCCCAACGCGATGGCGAACTACCCCGCACGAGGAAAGTTACGAGGGGACTGTAATGGGAGCATTAATTTTGATCGACGTGCGCTCGTCGAGTCACGAGACTGGAGACGAGCTTCAGACGCCCACGCAGACAACCACCCCCTTTGCTCACCCTCACGGGAAAGTCGTGCTTTCGTTTGCGAGCACTATTTCACAGTCTCTACGATGATTTTGTGTCTCTCGATGGCGGAAGGCCGTTCCGGAATATGTGGAGGGTCGGAAGAATTTGAATAACTGCGCACCTCAACCCTCTAACGCTCCGATTATTCCCCATTTCAACCCTTATCTTCATTTCAGACAAGTAACCCTTTACTATAATTCCGTAAATTTGTGTTTGCATTTTCGAAAAATATTTCCCCTGTCCCGAAATGCTCCATAAACTGTGAAAGGTCAGAGAAATTAAAAAAGTTTCGGACCTCCGTGTGCTAGCAGGGAAAACCATTCTTAACCCTATCGTCGTTAACCTATTCTTTCCTTTTTCAGCCCCTATGTTTGTCTCGGTACACTGCAATTGTACCCTAAAAATATTTCCCTCGTCCATACGACGACTTTGGGTCCCTTAACGGGGTGGGACGATTTTCCAGAAAATGTGGAAGGTCGCAGGAATTTTCAAAAATGGTGTAGCGCTGTGTAACTCGTTTTACCTGACTTGTCTAATCTATGCAACCATGTTTATCTTTGCTAGCAGTGTATTGCAATTCCTTGAACAATTTTTCTGTTTCTCCTAAAAATATCACAAATGGAGAAAAAAATATTGGACTTGCCTGCAATTATTATCACGATGAGAAACATTTAGAAAATAAAAACCTCGGCCGTTGCCGTTTTCCGCAAATGCGCGAGGGAATGCATGCAGGTCCTCCGGCCATGCATATTTAACTCGCCGAGTCTAGGAACTGATTCGAAACAGATTGCGACCGATTTCCTAATGTATACATGCAGCCACGCTTGTTACATTATTGACTGCCCCAATTGCGACATTGTGAAGTTCCACAAAACGAAATTCACACGATTCAATTTGAAACGCTTGATATTCCGGCAAGCTCCGCGGCGTTATTAGTCTGCGAACAGTGCGTAGCGCGGATAACGAAATATAAATACTCGTCGACGGTGACTTGTTTCGAACGAGCGCATTGTAAACAGTCGTACGCATTAGATCGCCGTTGCCATGAGCTCGGTCGGATCGAGGCAGACTTGCGACACGAATCCGATCTTCCGTGTCGGCTGTTAAAATGCTTGATTCTTCAACGAACGCGCGTTCATTGAAAATATTCTATTGCAACGGTGCAATAGAACGTAATTAATCGCCACCAAAATTATTCGAGGAATTCAATCGATGAAAATTATTGCTGGATATTGCTTCGAATTTTTGCGCACTGTTTTCTACTTCATTAACCGCCGTGCATTGCTCTGGTAATTGTTACATTAATATTTTGTGAATGAAATTGGGGCGATGTTGGTATTCCATTAACGGGGGAAAGTTTTATTAACTTATTCGCATGTCCGTATTGTAATGGACGTGAAATAGCGCGAATTGATTTATCCTGTAGAAAAATTATGGCGATCGTTCTTTTCGTTATAAAAATACTTGAATGTTCGCAATCATCGATTTTATTGGGACGGGTTTTCTCGAATGAATCTATCGAGACAGACAGGACAAATTCTATTGTACCTTTTATTTACTGACATTTATAGACATTCAAAATCAATTGCAAGAAGCACCTGTCAGAAACATCGAAGAAAAACACTGCCTACTATTTAGAAATGTTTGAACAGCATTACAAGTTGTGAAAAAATTTGTAAGGGAACAATAGAGAACCGACATCGATCCTAATTTAACACAAACAATAGGGCAAGCTGGATAATGCAGCCGAACAAAAGAGAATTCATTCTGAGCGAAAGAGAACGAAACAAAAATGAGAAAATAACGATCGTTTCGATGTCGGGACGTTGCTTAAACAATTTCACGACAGGATCGTGAAGAGGGCATGTTTGGAACGGTGTCGTTCGGGTTGCCCGTATCCTCGGTGAAACTTTGTTAGCGAGCAATCCGGTGCAAAGCGGAGTCCCAGCTCCGAACCCCGAAAAATCGTTGGCCGTACGGGGGGATGTTTTATAGCCGGCTCGCATGCGATTGACAGATATTTCATAACAAATATCGGGGATCGATGCCGGCCGGCCGGCTGGATTGTTTCTTAACGAACGACCTCGGCGACCCGCGGCCTTGATAAGACTCGATACCGAAGAACCAACCGACTACTATCGCGACCATTAACTCTTTGCGCTCGCAGACTTCCCCCAAATCACCCCGCAACTCGAACTCGTCCATTTACCTACTACAGAAACAATTATCCCACTTAAATCGAAAAATCAAATTTTCCTGCTTCAGCACGAACATCGCGTTGTCCTCGGAAATGAACATTTACGTCGGCATAACCTGTTTTTATAAACGAACCAAACTACCATTTTCAAGCTGCAACGATTAGTTTGCAAGATGACGTGTTATGAAAATTTCGGAAAAATTGCGTTTAACGGTAATCACGAAGAGAAAATCGTCAAAATTGCTTTTCCAGCTTTTTTACTCGAGCTTGCAACGAAAATTTAAAAATTTATTTCTTTCTTACTGAAAATTTCATCGAAATTTATAGATGTACATGATTGAAACTTGCATAAATGTATGTAGTAAAATAAATATAATTCAAACAAAAGATAAATTTTGTTTGAAATGTACCGAGCGTCACGGCCAATTTCGCACCGACGTGTCCGGACACTGATGCGTGTGAAATGCGTATCGGCGGTGTGTTCGCAGCCCTGAACGCACGGCTCCGCGTCGATAATTGTCTCTTCATTGTAGGAGATTTATACGGATAAATCTTCCGGCGCGCCCCGACTCGGACGTATTAAAACAATTTACCGAGCGTAGTAATCGCGGGGGGGTGGGGCGACCGATAATTTTAAGCGAATTCCATTAAAATCGCTGAAAATTTACGGGGTTCGATGCTCCCGGTGCTCTTACAAAGCCGCAGAGCCATAATCCCGATATTTTAATCAAATCCTCTCTTTCAAAGGGGAGAGGAGAATATTTAAAATAATCACGATAAAATTTTCTGAAGAATTGCACAATTTTTAATTCTCTGGCTACCCCTTAACCAACATCATAAGTATCACCCTTTCAAAGAAGCGAAGAAGCACTGGTTATTCTTACTTTTCAAAAGAACTGACCGTTTTCATTCGAACCTTTTTCATTCGAAAGCAAAAGTTACTGCATGGTTAAATAAGGTTCTGCATCCGCACGAAAGCAAAAGTTACTGCCCCAGTAAGTAGAATGAAAAGTTACTACGGGCAAGAACGAATTAACAGGGAAAACACTAATGAATCAAGCGGGTCCGAGCAAATGACCGGGGCGAAAAGAATTAAAACACGGTTTCGTGGTACCTCCGGTCATTCGTTAGGGGATGGAGGCTCGGCTGGGAAGTTCGTTTCCTAAATGCAAGCCCGTGCGAGGGCCGCAAACGATGATCGTGAATTACGTGCCCTGAATTACGACGTCGAAGCCAAACGTCTGCGGTAAAGACCCATATCCGCGTAATTTACGCCGGTGCGCGATACCAACGTGTACTCACCGTCGTCCGTGGATCGTTATCATATCCTGGCGGGGCTCTATTGCGGCGAGGACGTCGGGGAACGTGTTTCAAACCCCTACGTCCTTCTTCTCCGTGGCCATGGCGGTCTGGGGAAAGAACGATACTGTTACGAGATGCAGAAATGCTTCATCAACCGCGTTGCATATTTTCACAGTGAAAGTACAGTCTCGTTTTCTAGTTCGAACTCCAACTACCTTCTTTCTTGTGGAAAAATGTCTATTTGCAATAGTGGCAGCAGTTGGGAAAATTTGGAGTCTGTGAATTCTCTAATTAACTAATGCTGCTGATTAGCAAGATTTGGGAATAAAATTTTCAATAAAAGATCTTTTCAATAAAATATATGAATATAAAAGACTAGCAATTTTGTAAATGTATTGAGGAGCTATCCGGAGGATGGCAATGGATAAGAAGTAATAAAGAAATAATTGTCCACTTTATCCTTTTCATTCATTCTATTTAACTTCTATTTCAATGTCGGACGAAGAAACTGTACGAACGATCGAATATTTTTTCTCGAAAGACTCTTGCTAATATGAAAATGGGACACCCTATTTAAAAAGACGAAGGTCCTTGGAATACACGGCAAAAGCTACCCTTTAATTGCACATTCTCTCTCTCTCTCTCTCTCTCTCTCACTCTCGTTTGATCGATACGTCAGATACATGTGAGTCGAACGAGTTTAAAGAACAGCAAGGTGGATTCTCCGTCGTTCGATCGGAACAGTTAACCTGTTTATCCGCGAACAGTCAATGACCTCAAGGTCCGCGATCATCGGTCAACCATAATTGATACTCCGCGCAACTGACCTTCGATTCTTCTCGACCGATTGCTGGAATTTATTGAACAGAATTGATTGGAACGGACCACGAAACTACGAGTTTCCTTCGAATGGTAAAATCATTGATTACTTGTTACCGACAAGTTATCGGTGGATGTTCCAGGATAGAAAGAACCACCGACGAGACACTGTTTCTCGTCGATGAAAGAACTGTTTACTGTCTGCTGAGAACGAAGAACCTCATTGATCGTAACACCGAGGAGAGACCGTCAGCCCCTGTGCTCTCCAGCGGCGCCAAAAGTGGGTACAGGTGGGCGCAGGGATAACGTGAAACTTACAGTTATCTGAAATACCACGTCGCTAAAAGTTCCACCATCGACGAGATACTCAGTATCGTAGGTAATAAATAAGTGTAGAATTACAGAATTGCCATTCTGTAATTGCTTGGAAAATAATTACTTTTTATTGCAGAATGTCATTACGCTCTTATTATCGTTGAATCTGACGGAAGGTGACATTGCAAAATGTTATGGAAGGGAATAGGTTGAAATAATCATGGATATTAATTTATAAGATATTTATTGAAAATCTTTCAATACATTTGTTCTTACACATCTTTCACGTCTTACATTCTAGTATACAATATCAAAGCAAATTCTAACTGTGCAGCTATTAGCTCGATATTATCCACTATTTGTAAGATAGTAGAAGTAGTTCTTACAAATAGAGGATAATAGCGATTGCCCAGGTCTCACCACGAGGAGGTTGCTGCACAAGAGACCCGGAGAGGGAGTCAGAACGAATGCAATATTCCTTCTGGCTCCCTTTCCTAACAACGACGAACTTATACTAACGCAGTAACGCAATATGTCGAGTAATTATTGCGGAGCAAAAGGTGTGAATCGGAGAAGAAGTCTCCGATCCACGGGGGAGCAAAGGCGAATCAGGCAGAAGGCTCTGATTCTTTCAAAAAGAGAAACAAGAACGAACCAGAGCAGAAGGCTCTGGTCCGAGGGTGACGCGAACGCGTACAATGCTTGCAGCCAAACTCCAGTCAGCACCGATACCCAACATGAATTCAAGAAGAGCGATGACCAAGAGAAGAGTTCACACGGTGTCCCATTTACTCCAGTTACCACCTGTTACCAAGCAACTTACGTTGAGGTAACTCGGGTGGAATTACGACAGAGAGGACTTTTCACTTACACAGTGTAACACAGCGAACAGATCGCTTGACCATCCACTCTCAATGAATTGACGTCGAATACCGATACCAACTGGATTGGTACATACAAGCAAGGTCCGATACAGCAGAAGGCTGTGTCGGAATGAAAAAACGAGCCGAGCAAAGTGAAGTTAAATGAAATGAAATTAAACTAAATTAAATTAAGTGAAATTAGAAGGCAATAATTACTCGACATATTTACAACGACGATATACAATCTTACTAACTATCGCACGCACGCAAGCCGAGCAATTATTGTCGCAAAAAAAACTAAATCAACAAAGTGGGAAGAATCAAAACAGAAGGCTTTGATTCGCAAAGAAAAAACATCAACCAGAGCAGAAGGCTCTAGTTCGGGGGTGACGCTAAGACAATAATTGCTCGGCAAATATAAATAACTTAACATACGCAGTCTTCACGATGTATTCTCTTCGTTGGGGTGTCCTCTTCGTTCGATGTATCCTGACCGACTGTTAAACAATACATGACCCCGCATACAAGTACGAATACGACAAGAAATACGACAAAACTATATCCCGCACACGCGTGCGGCCTATAGGCACTTCGGGAGCCCCGGGGACGCGACACCCCGTACTCACTCACAGCCCCACCCGTGAGTGAGCCCCTGAGGGACCTCCGATCGAAGGAATACCAATTTGAAATAAGAAATATAAATTTTCAGAAGACCATCTCGAGAAAATTCAGAAGCATTTCTATTATAAATCGAGCAATAAAACCAACGATGATGAAGATGCGATGAGAGTAACTATAAACCCCGTACACGAGAACTGCCTACAAACCCCGCACACGAGTGCAAATCTAACCAGCTCACGATAGCCAACCTAACACCAGCTCACGAGAGCCAAGCTAACCCCGCACACGAGTACGGCCTGCCTACGTCGCACACGAGTACGAATTTAACCAGCTCACGAGAGCCAACCTAACACCAGCTCACAAGAGCCAAGCTAACCCCGCACACGAGTGCGGCCTATAGGCGATTCGGGTGCCCCGGGGACGCGACACCCCGTACTCACTCACGATTAAGTGAGTGAGCCCCTGAGGGACTTCTGATCGAGGGTATACCAATTTTTAATAAGAAACTTACAATTTGATAATAAATGAATATATTTGGTCTTACATCTATCATGTCTTACATTCTAGGATATAATATATTTATACAAATTCTAAATGTGCAGCTATTAGCTCGATATTATCCACTATTTGTAAGATACTAGAAGTTCTTACAAATAGAGGATGATAGCGATTGCCCAGGTCTCACCACGAGGAGGTTGCTGCACAAGAGACCCGGAAAGGGAGTCAGAACGAATGCAATATTCCTTCTGGCTCCCTTTCCTAACAACAACGAACTTATACTAACGCAGTAACGCAATATGTCGAATAATTATTGCGGGGAAAAAGGTGTGAATCGGAGAAGAAGTCTCCGATCCACGGGGGGGCAAAGGCGAATCAGGCAGAAGGCTCTGATTCTTTCAAAAAGAGAAACAACAACGAACCAGAGCAGAAGGCTCTGGTCCGAGGGTGACGCGAACGCGTACAATGCTTGCAGCCAAACTCCAGTCAGCACCGATATCCAACATGAACTCAAGAAGAGCGATGACCAAGAGAAAAGCTCGCACGGTGTCCCATTTACTCATATACCAACCGGTACCATTCAACTTACGTTGAGGTAACTCAGGTGGAATCGCGACAGAGAGGACTTTTCACTTATACAGTGTAACACGGCAAACAGATCGCTTGACCATCCACTCTCAATGAATTGACGCCGAATACCGTTACCAACTGGATTGGTACATACAAGCAAGGTCCGACACAGCAGAAGGCTGTGTCGGAATAAAAAGTAACGAGCCGAGCAAAGTGAAGTTAGATTAAATGAAATTAAACGAAATGAAATGAAATGAAATTAAATTAAGTGAAGTTAAGGCAATAATTACTCGACATATTTACAACGACGATATACAATCTTATAATGCACGCACGCAAGCCGAGCAAATATAACTAACTTAAAATACGCTGTAGTCTTGATTGGTGTCCTCTTCATTCGATGTATCCTGACGGTCTGTATAACCCCGTACACGAGTGTGAATACAACAAGAAATACAACAAACTAAATCCCGCACACGAGTGTAAACTTAATACCCGCTCACGAGAGCAAACCTAACACCAGCTCAAGAGAGCCAAGCTAACCCCGCACGCGTGTGCGGTCTATAGGCGATTCGGGAGCCCCGGGGACGCGACACCCCGTACTCACTCACGGTTTCCCCATCCCTGAGTGAGCCCCTGAGGGACCTCCGATCGGAGGAATGCCAAATTTAAATAAGAAATATCAATTTCTAGAAGAGGATCTTATGAAACTTCAGAAACACAATTCAATTAGATGTCGAGCAATTAAAACAACGATGATGAATATGTGATGAAGAGCAATGGTAAACCCCGCACACGAGTGCGAATCTAACCAGCTCACGAGAGCCAAACTAACCCCGCACACGAGTGCGGCCTGCCTACCCCGCACACGAGTGCGAATCTAACCAGCTCACGAGAGCCCAGCTAACCCCGCACACGAGTGCGGCCTGCCTACCCCGCACACGAGTGCGAATCTAACCAGCTCACGAGAGCCAACCTAACACCAGCTCACGAGAGCCAACCTAACACCAGCTCACGAGAGCCAAACTAACCCCGCACACGAGTGCGGCCTATAGGCGATTCGGGAGCCCCGGGGACGCGACACCCCGTACTCACTCACGGTCAAGTGAGTGAGCCCCTGGGGGACCTTCGATCGAAGGAATACCAATTTTAAATCAGGAATATACAATTTGATGATAAACGACGATGTTCGTTGAATTAACGGTCGAGGGCAGAATCGTTGAAGGTGGGTCAAGGGTAATCAACATAAGCATTGTAAAACCCTTGGCCCACCCTGTGCTGTAAAGCAACAAATAAACTCTCGCAAAGTAAACCATCACAAATAAAAAAAAAAAATTGGCCAAACTCACCAAACTGCACAGCTACTGGACTGCTACTGGACAGCCACTGGACAGCCACTGGACAGCCACTGGACAGCCACTGGTCACTCACTATCACTCGCGTTCACTCGCGATCACTCAGTCGGACCCGTCGGACCGCCCGGGCCGGAGTCCGCGGCCCAACTGACTGACTGACTGAGAGTGCTCGCCGAGTTCAGGCGCAGCTGCGCAGCGACGCGGAACTGTCCCCACTCCATCTATTTCCACTCCGGCGATTTCGATCGCCGTGATAGTAATTATTGATAAATTTATTATCTATGGCTGTTTAATGTTTATAACAATTCCTTTTGCCAACGATGCCGACAAACACTCCCTTGACCACCTGGTCATCTAATTTTTTAGCGATGATAGGTAGTAGAACCCGAGATAGAGAATAACTTTTAAACCATGAACATTTTCACGAATTAATTTATTAAACATAATACACTAATAAATTTATTATTTCGAATCGGCTAATATTTATAACAATTCCTTCTGTCAACAATGTCGACAAACACTCCTTTGACCACCTGGCCATCTAATTTTTTAGTACAAATTTTTAATAGAACTCGAAATACAGAATCACTTTTAAACCATGAACATCCGCACGCATTAATTTATTGAACATAATACACTGATAAATTTATTATTTCGAACTGGTTAATATATATAACAATTCCTTTTGTCAACCATGTCGACAAGCAGTCCCTTAACCATCTGTTCAGCAACATATTTTTGTTCCCACAGATCGATTCTTTATGTATAAAAACGATTGTAAGGAAATAATGTGCGTTGTAAAATATTTTCAAGTTCAAATTGAGGTATCGCAATATGAAAATTGAAGTAAGAATTCTTGATTTTTCTAAAATTATGTTTTAGTACTTTCGTATGTACAATATTTCTAGGAATTTTCTGTCCTTGAAAATTCTACATTTTAAATTAAGAAACAATATGTCTCTGAATTTTGACAGCTCCGACAAGCAGGAAAGGAATCGCTCAAACGCATTCGATGCGAGCATCGACGGTTTTTGTGTGAATATAATGCGGCAACATTGCACTTTTAAAGGTGACAACGTTGTAAAATTAGCATTCTCGGACACACACCGTTTGTGTTGCAACGCCATGTAGTTCACTAGCTGACCGCTCCATTTCGATAGAGTCCGCTATTGTACAGGAGCATTTTCTACAGGGTCGGTAATTCAGAACCGTGGACAGAAAAATGCATTGCTTGCAATGTCTGTACTGATCCTAAGTCTGTGTTCTAAGTCTGTGTCCTAAGTCTGTGCTTATACCTCGTCTGTGCTGTTGGTAATTTTTGTCTTGCAATTTTAGCGCGTCGCCACTACGTGGAATGGCGCTATTCTCGTATTTTAAAAAGTAAATAATTTCTACTGGTATTTGCATTGAGAATTACGACAGAAACGGTAAGAATTAATCGTACTATACTTAAAAATTGTATACGAATTCCATATGAATTAAATGATACTGTTACATAATTATTATGTCAATCTACGTTTTTCAGCTTACAATAGTGCCATCTTTAATAAGGAAAAGTTTCAACAAAGAGCGAATCGTCAGTCTTAAGGTATACAACATCTGCAATTTATCCTCTTACATCGTTTTACAATTTTTATACATATCGTTCGCATTTAACTTTGCTAACAGCTAGTTCGCCATTATACATAAATTGTTTTAGTATTACATATCCTCCCAGTACACAATAGAGAAACATAATGCTCCGCGAATGTGGGATTGTTTTCGCGATCGTAAATGGGTCAACGACCTATATTCAACCCTAGAATCTCTCTCCCTTCAGCGTTCAACCCCCTGTTGGAATTGAAACAATCTGAACTTCACAATTTCCCTCTCGGAAACGCCAACACACCGCAATAAATAAAATAGTATTCCCAAATAGTATTTGCTTGTGGAAATGTCTCAGTTTTCGGTATTTCGTCCGAAAACTATTTCAACTTCTCCTCGTTGTATATGAAATGTTCGATTCACCTGAAGACAAGTCTCTGAAAATTAGCTCTGCACCTTCAAACGATACATAACAATAGTATCCCTTGATTAAAACATTCTGACATCGGTCGTTACATCTGCAACAAACCTAATACAAGGCATCGTTTACACGCTTGCTTGAAATCACGCTCGAAATTAGCTAGATTCCTAGAAAAGCATCAGCAATTCTGTTCGGCTAGTTTCGAATATAGCTACTGGCATAAAGCACAGTTTGCTGGGGGAGCTTCTCATGGCAACGCGTTCCTTCGACAATTCCAACAGAAATCAGGAACAATTCGTTCGAACAGTCTTCAAAAGCCAGAGGCAAAAATATACGAAACGCACCGACGCTTAATTTTTACGCGTGTCCGGCGTGTTTTCATTGTCGCCAGGGGAATTAGTCGAAACGATTTAAAAACAAGTTGGATAAATCGGTGTGCGCCGTCGGGGTTGTTCTCGGCGAGTGTGGTGTGCCGGCCACGTGGATCAATACCGAAGAGGGTGAAGGCAGCCGCCGCCACCGTCCGCGAGTAGCAGTATGCTCGCGCCGCGGGTACGCGCCGCACGCTCTACGCCCGAGCCCTCGTATTCAGTTCGCCAGGGAACAGGAATTCGAACGGAAGCGGCGGCATCGTTCGCGCGTTCCTCTCTAGTTCGGCCTGATCTCCGGTTTTCGAGCCGTCGGTCCTCGTGCTCCTTCCGGTTCGCCAGGTCTCACCCTCCCCGACCGCGAAAGGATGTCACCTGCCCGCGATCCGCACCGAATCTTCGAGGTCTCTTTCTCTCTTTCACACACACGCACACACATTCTCTTGCTCGCGCGCTCAACTTTCTCGGTGTTTGACCCTCGTTCGCCACCACCCTCTAACCCCTTTCTCCTTCTGCGACACCTGTCACGATCTTCCCACGGAGGAACGCACCGGGCCCTTCGCTCACAGCCCTTTCCCATCTCATCTGTTGCTCCGGAGTTATGCTAATTCCTACACTGGGAACGTCTTAGCAACAGTCGCTCTCTCTCTCGCTGTTTACGATCTCCGATTTGCTCTCGGTTGTTCCCGGCCCTCTCCTTTCTTCGCTCGTTCCAGCAATGAGCGCAGGGGAATTGGCGTGTCTTGATTCGGACTCGTGCAGGGTCGTCGGCTGTTTGATAGCGCGACGGGAGAATCGCGTCGATGTGTTCCCATTGTTTCGCATTATCAACGTACATGCGACGCCCACAGTTTTACTTTTGAGATAGTCGAATTCGTTTTACACGCTTCGCTCTGGTTTAAATCGTAGCAATATAAAGGGGAATTTCGTGACTTTCTTCTACGGAACGGTGTTTCGTGAAAGTGTTAAAGTGTGAAACTTTACACTCAAATAAAATTCCTGTTAAATAGAAGATACTCCACTTGAACAGAATGTACACCTCTATTTTTGTTTCCTCCTTTCGATGGTGTAAATGCGAGCCGCTAGAACGTAGAGAAAACTGTTTAGATAGTTTACAGTCGTTGTTGATAATTTGTGTTACGGAGTGGAATTTCGGAAATTCATTTTGAACGTATGATGTCGGGCGTTAATCAAGTGTATCGGTTGGGGGAATGTAACCAGGTTGATTAATCGTTTTGGATTCTGAATGGTTGGCATGTTGGTGCTGGTTTCGATGTCGTTCCGCTGTTGTGTTGTTAAATGGGCGGCGACCTTTTTATTCTGAAAATTGAAAGGGTTGCCGAGATGAAAAGACAGCTCGGCTTGCAGATGGTGTCAATGCACCGACGAAAAGCGATTGAAGATCAAGTACTGTTTCAAACGTGCCTGTATATGGTCAAAACTAATTAGCCGCGTTCATAAATCGTCGCATTAAATACGGACCTTGAACCTCTCTCGTTTTTTCCAATAATTGCGATATAAATATTTAAGCTGCTTCCTTTTTCTACGGTGCATAGTATTAAATAGAAGAAAAAAGTAAGTACTCGTTAAAAAGAAGAAAATATTGCAATCGTTACTAGTATAACGAATAATACATAGGAATAATAAAATCGAAATAACATGAAATAATAGGGGGGAGGCACCTGCAGGATCTTTATTGCATCAAACATATTAATCATCTGTTGCAGAACCACCGTACTAGTTACTCGAAACTGAAAACTCGTTTTCACATCAAATGGAAGATCGGAAATTTTAAACTAAACTAAAATATATATAAAAATCGAGCTATCTTCTCATTACTCGAACAACTCGGTCCAAAATACGAGCAGCAGATCGGAATATAAAAATGTCTGAGCTTATTCGCGTGACCACGAGGGCGAGGTTGATGGCGTTCAACCAGAACCAACAAGATGGACCTCCCGGCAGCCACCAGTCCAAATTCCAACCCCCGAAACAAAGTCGAACAATTGCAGCTGCGAGAAAAACATCCCACCCCGTCCCAGCCCCGTTGCCAGGTCTCGCATGCGTTTCAACCCTCTCGTTTCTTGTTGGTTTTCATGCAGCCGAGGATTCTGTGTTCGTGGGGGAGGTGAACGGTCGTTCGCGCGGCTTAGAACGTTGGAGGTCCCGGTGGCCAGTGATCAAGATCCGTCGCCGTTTTTTCCGATCAGTGCACCGATCCAGCGACGATGCAGGCCGCCTGATCGAGGATCGCCACCCCGAATTGCTGAGAGCCAAAGGAACACGGCTGTGGGACGTTCGAGTTTGACATTCTGTGAATCATAGAGTGAGTATCGGCCGTTTTTATTGCGTTCGACAAATTAGGCGAAATTCCGGCGGACGTTTCGCTCGGCGACAAACGATTCCGAAGACCATGCGAGTCGTCGTTGACTAATTTTTTAGCGGAACGACGTGCTTTTCAATTAAAATATGCGAATTTCGTAAAATTATTTTGTTTTCAATTGATGCAAGGTGATGAGGTAACTTCGGACGGTGTTAATTTTACAAAAAGATCTACGGTATTTATTTGCAATTAGCGAAACTCGGAGGATAATCAATTACTGTTTACTTACCTGCTGCCTTGAGCAGTAACTTCGGACATATTTTACAAACAGACCTGCGGTATTTATTTTCAATTAGTAAAACTCCGAAGGTAACGAATCTATTTAGGCCTTGTTTTTCTTGAGTCTGCCGGACTCGGAAACTTTTATTTTAGTTAAAAGTTTCCGAGTTTCCCCGACTTGTTCCTTATTTGCGATCGTCGTTTCGATCCGCCTGTGGATCTTCACTTCGTAAAATCTTGAAGAGAACAGTGAAACCGAAAGTTTCTCGTGAAAGTTAGATGGAAAACATACAAGACTCGGAGTCGCAGACTCTTGAGATGACAACGTTCAACAGAAAAATGGAACACTTGGGGGCGCTTGTTAACGCGTTTTTTCGGTTCCGTGTCTCGTATATGGGTCGTGGAGCTCTTAAATTGAAAGTTAATAAGTTTCGCAAGGTCTACGAGTAGAAGTATAATTATCCTGGAAAGTTGCTTGAAACTGGTTGAATATCACGATGTAGATGCTGCCTCTTTCTTCGTATTCGAACGTGTTAAGGATGTTTATATCAGATAAATGTTTCACAGAAAAAATTATGATCTCGAGAATGCTAATTAGCTCTGTACTGTATGTGGGTCATGGTGGTTTTTAATTGAAAATTAATAAGTTATGCGAGCGGGGACAAAGCGTGGAAGTAAATTTAACCAGGAAAGTTGTACAAAACTCGCGTAATTGTAGTCTCTGTGTTGCTCCAAAACGTGGACATAGTTCCATCATTATTAACGATGCTTTTAACAATCTGAGAACAATGAAATTTTCCTAAAGAAACTAATTACCTCCAAATAAGCTAATTGTTCAAAAGAAAAGTCCATTAGTTTTCTCATAAAAAAATTCCTAAAGATCATATTTTTGGGGGTAGTTATCCTTCGGGAAAAGGCTGTTACCGAGACATTTTTCAATTACAATTAAAAAATCGCTGCAAGTCGTGCGACATACGCACTTCCAAATAAGCTAATTGTGCAAAAGAAAAGTCCATTAGTTTCCTCATAAAAAAATTCCTAAAGATCACATTTTTGGGGGTAGTTATCCTTCGGGAAAAGGCTGTTACCGAGACATTTTTCAATTACAATTAAAAAATCGCTGCAAGTCGTGCGACATACGCACTTCCAAATAAGCTAATTGTGCAAAAGAAAAGTCCATCAATTTGACCGGACAAAGACTCCTAATAGTCGCATTTGTCTTCAGATAGCGATCTCAGCAATTTGTCACGTTTCTAGAAGAGTCTAGTTTGAAGGCCGCTCGAGCTTGATGGATGCACAAAGTGGCATACTCCATTACTATGCGTGTATTCGAACGGAAGGCGTTAAGGGTAGGTGGATAAAGCGGGCGCTCGTCCGCGAGAACACTCGAATTAACAAGATCAAATGATCTCCGCGCGGCAGTTTGTCATAGTTGCTTGTCGCGCGCTCCGTGAATCGCGAATTACGCTGCTCCAGACAACGATCTCGGCCGGCTACCTCGATAATGAAAAGAGGTCGCACACCTTGCGGGAATGGCCGGCGCGAGCGTTAATCGCGGCTCTTCCACGCGTTCTCTCCGTGCCTCGTGCGGTAGCCGGTTGCCACCGGTTTCGGGCAGCTCTAACCCATTGTTCGGTATCTGATGATCGTCGGGTGACATGTTTTCATCGACGAATTCAAGATTTTTCGCGACTCGATTGCGATTGCGACATCCCGTGACTTACGATCGTACGTCGGCGATAACGCGTCGGCTCGCGGTCTGCGAGAACGTCGACGAGACGTAACCACCGTACGTTGTCTCGGGAAACGGAAGGGAACTCGAACGGTACCCGTATAAATGTTTGCGGACTGTCAATCAATCTATTTGCTTAGCACGCGTGTCGCTGTTTGCTGA
The DNA here is from genome assembly GCA_028454225.1 of Lasioglossum leucozonium. Lineage (NCBI taxonomy): Eukaryota > Metazoa > Arthropoda > Insecta > Hymenoptera > Halictidae > Lasioglossum > Lasioglossum leucozonium. The sequence continues at coordinate 14,937,947 of CM052215.1, read as the reverse complement.
TTTCTATCGCGAGACAATAGAAGAATTCGGAATACTAAAACCGGGGATCCATCTAGCAACGTTTTTTCCTTGGGCACTGCGGTGAAAGCATAGTGTTACAAATTCTTCTATCGTCTTGCGAAAGAAGTTGACGACAGTAAACAGTGCGGCGTGCTAATAGCACGAAAACAGATTAATTAGTATCGAGCAATATTATCGGGAGCAACTCTCGCCAGAATTTTACTATCGCATAGACTCGTAGCTCGAGCTTCGGAAAGTCTGGGTCCTTGACCTCTCGGATTTCTTTACCCGGGACTCGGCCCGCGGTGCAGAGATCCGATCTCCGAGCCGTATAACGTGTCGCGATTTCTAAATGTTGTCGGTGCACGCGGAAAATCTACGACAGGCGCGAGTAATAAGTGCTACTGGCTCCGGGAGCGTTTTCGATTGCCCCTGGGAGCAATGGTTCAGGGTGAGCGACGTTGAAATCGCGCACGGTAAACTTAGGAGTCCCCTGTGTTTCGCGACATGGACACTTATCTGCGTTCTTCGTAGATATGGGTACAGATAACAAACGTTCCCGTTCCTTTGGAGTCGCTCTGAACAGCGACATCAAAGTTGTACGAAACAATGGAGAACTCTTTGAGTTCGGCGAAGACATGGAAGTGGATACGGACATGGAGAGCCAGGGCTCTCGGCTCGGGGAATACACGAAATTGCCCCTGAGAACAACGCTTTAGCGAGTGGACAAAATTGTGAATACAGAAGACTATGCGGAGCTCTCTTTTCGATTGTAGAGGGCTCTGTGTAGGCTCGTTTCTATTTTTCCGGATTTCGAAGCGGGAACAATGCCCTGCAGGGCAAAGCTTGGCTCGTGCTTGCCTCGTAATGGCCCTTAAACTGTTAATTAGCACTTTTGGTCTAAGCACTTGGGTCAGACAAGTCAGGATTAATATGTTTCCCAAAAAGTACACGATTGCGACGTACTAAAGGATTCATCATTCAGTTGTACGTAGTAATAAAGTGTTTATTATAATTGTTATTGATGATTAAAAGAGTGATACAACTGATGCGAATACTACATCGTCCAGCTAACAATAAAATAATTGTTTTAACTGACAGAAAACACAAATGATTGATTCGCAAGAAGTGACTACTCGTCGTCATCAAAAAAAATGATGCAACTGATGCGAACCCGCTACATCATCCAGTTGACCATGCTCAGAGAAAGATCGGTGGCAATAATAAAATATAATAATTATCCCATATACAATGGTAATTAATTGTTCGAAAAGAATGGATCACTCAGTTCGTAAAACGGAAAATCCACCGCGTCCATCTTACCTGTCACGACCACGCTCATAAATCAATCCCACCCAGCGGATTCTCATTAACAATTCCTAAACAACAACGACGTAGCCTCCGTCGGTGGTAAACGCAACAATTAACCGGTTTCCCGGCATCGACGTAACCCGTTTTCGCATAATATTTATATTATGAGTTTTATATATTTATATTATAACAGTAGTTCATCGAAGTTCATCGGACAACAACCACGGGATGACGATCGGCCGAGAGCCAGCTATCGCGGATAAACCGTCACGTGCCCGACGGATCTGTCAGCGGGATAATGATAATACAGATCGTCTATCATCGTTAACGCAACCGCGCGATTATTGCGGAGTACATAACGCCGGAGCCGCACGGTCGCCCGAGATTGCGTTCTCCGAAATTTCCGCTTGGCAGCTTTCGCGCGGCGCCGGCGGCGGCAGCGGAAAACTTTCCGGAGCGGTTCGGCAGCGATTGGCGGGGGTCCAGGCCTGCAGAAGGCAAACAAGAAAGAAGGAAACCAGCAAGATATAAGAGAAACCGAGAAATCGTTGGAGTACCCCAAGGCTATCTGTTTACCAGCACGTTCTTGCGATGATCTCGTCGATTTTTCAATTTAAAGGACCGAGCTCGCGCGAATCCCTCAAATTTTCCGCAAATATCTCGAGGACCAGGGCCGGCGTAACCTTTTGCGAGGCCCGGTTCAAAAATTTTGCGGAGTCAGAATACACATTCAAATCCTGTACTTAAATTTTTCAATAAGGAATTATTTATTACAAGTACGAAGGATGTTACATGTATTGTTGGGAAGATGAATATTACATCATTTTTCTCACTTTTCCCGCCGCAAAATCTTTGATTACGCCACCAAAATTGATTGAGTTTGCTACTTCGGGTCCTGCAAAATGTCCGATGAGTTTTCATAGACCGCAGGGCCTTTCAAAATGCGAGGCCGGGTTGAACCTGCCTCGCGCCGGCCCTGTGGGGGACTAAAAATTTGTTAAAAAGGTAAAGGGCCGGTAGCCCTTTGCTTGTCGTGCCCAGTGCTCGGAGCGTTTTGCAGCGGTCGTCGAGCACACCGCGCGCGTCCAGCAGCGCTGATCGACTGGCACCGATCACGAAGACCTTCGGATAGCAAACACGCCAGTGTCAGCCGGTGGTAAACAGTCGATCGGCGATCATCGCGCTGCTTAGACGTTCGCGAACAACCGTGCGACCCGTGTCACCTTCGATACGACAGCGCTGCGCTGACCGTGTTCGCGCTGCGCGTGTGCCTGCCAGGTTGCTTGTCAGTTAGCTGGACGACTGCGAGTGTTATTGTTTAGAGGACCGTTCTTGGTTTCGCTATGGGGACCATTTCGTAGAGCTTCGCCGAGAAAGACTACCCTGCGCTTCGACGTCGAGATTTTCAGCGACCACGGAGTTCGAGGAACGACCACATGAACAAGTACGATAACTCGCAGACTTTCTGTTCGACATTTTGTTAAATTGTTGTTGGCATCGGTGCGAGGTTCGATTGTGATCTTGACTGGAGACCTGGCTTTCATCGGTTTTCGGATACGTTGATCCGACGAGCTCTACTGGCTGTGATTTACGAAGGTCCGAATCATTCATGGCGTTTCACGAGAGGAATGAGAGTGTGTTTATTCGAAATTTTTATTTTTTTGAAAGTTCTACTCGCACTTTGAAAAATAGCGATAAGGATAGGGCAGATAACGTGATACGAAAGCCTTTCGAAAATGGATGCAACGATTTCGCAATGTTTCTATTTATAACCAGCGAGTGAGTTTTTCTTTGTATAAACTCGTGGAAAGAGACCAGATCATACTGTTTCGATTAGCTAATGAATTCGTAACGGGACTGTGGATTTTATTGTATATTCCGAGATGAGTGGATTAAATATTTGAAACGGCGGAGCTCTCGGGAACATCGAAGAACGGGTTTCATAATAATTACGGAAAAATGTTTAAATGTCAACTGGTGGAATTTTAGCCCGGAAAATTCAACTCTCCTTTTGTTTTATAAAACACATTCGAACGATTGTGATTTTGCGAGGAATCGGACAAATGTGATCTGTAAATATTCTTAGTTCTCGTTACTTAACTTAACAGTAAATAGTCAAGCGAGTCACTGTACACACGGTGCTCTAACATTAAATCGATATCACTGGTAAACACGAAGACCTACATTCTTTACTCCCACAATTTTCGAAGATAAAAGAACGATCGTGGTTACAAACGATAGTCGTCGGCTGGCAATGGGTACAAGTTCAGCATCTATCTGCCGTTTAAGGTTATTGAAACGCGAGGCACAGATAATTAATGCAAACACACGAGTCCCTGCTATGATTCACGGTTGTTGCATTTTCCCGTAGATAGCGGACGCCATGCTACCGTAAAATCTTGACGTAAATTCTCGGCTCCCGACGAAAATCACTCTGGAAACCGTCGGACTCGTCTCAAAGCTGAAAGTCCAAGTATGCAACGACGAATGTCATATTTTTATTTCACAATCGCAGAGATACTTTTATAGACGCTTAACGCGAAAATCGTTTCATAGAATCGCTACCTTAACGAAATACATCACAGAAAACATTCCTCGAATATGTTGGAATTCGCGTTATAACGTCGAGTGCAAAATTAAATTTACTTTACGTAAAAGCAGAATTACGATCGTCGCGCGTATGTAACGAGCAGCGAGCGTATTAATTATAATTGGTAGACCATTTTGATTAGAGACAAGCGGAGCAGAAATCGAGCAACGCGACACGTCGCTGTCCGCGATTTGCATAGAACGCGACACGCATAAGCGTCGATGCAAATTTTCCGCGACCCTGGCGTTGCACTCGCGGCTCGCCTCTTCTTCCCTCGATTTTCCATCCGCACAGAAAAATCACGCTATCCAAACCTGTTTCTTCGGATCGTCTTTGTCGCCGAGAGAAGAAATCTAGATACGAACGGTTTACAAATAGTGGAATCGATAAAATTGATTTGTTGCCGATACGGTTCGCGCTATCGATGAACTTTATTCCGTTACGTAACACCCGGTACATAAAACTTCTTTTATCGGCATTCGTCCGCGTCTTATCTTTTTCGTCGCCGTGTCAGCTACGAAGCTTATGCTCCCTTTTGCTCAGCTACGCGCGATCGAAAGTTCTTGCGGTGCATCCCACGATCTTTTCGTCGTTTGAATTTCGCGGGAATTTGCAGGACGCTCCCCCCCCCCCCCATACACAATGCAAGTCGAAGATACGAGACAAAAAGAAAATTAGCAAGAGATACGAGCATCGCGTAAGTAACGAGAAACAATGCAGAGTGCAAATGTTTTTCTGACGGAGAAAGCATATTGATTGATGAATGGCTGTGAGATTGTTGGCACTCGGGCGATGCGGTTGAACGATCCGCATAGAATATGCTAATTAGTTGAAGTTGAAGAACGCCGGAGTTCTGTTTGAAATTCCGAAAGCGCAGAATTCATCGAACTTCTTCTATGATCTCTGCGTTGGATCATGCATTTTCATATAGTAGATTTTACGCCTTGGCGAAAGGGAATGGAAGGAGGAAATACGGAACAGTAAAACTGCGATGAGAGTCGCAAGAACATATTTTCAGCTTACTGGAAGTTTTAGAGACCGAGCGAAATTTTTATTCTTGCAAATAGTGCGGAATTTATTTTATACGTGTCACATGGCCGTTGAGAGTCGTATTTTAATAGAACTGCGAGAATAGTCGGAAAACACCGTTACATTATTTTCAATTTACCGAAAGGATCGAAATAAATTTTTATAGTTATAGTGCAGAAGAGGAATATTGTATAATTTTTAAAAAATAACGTAAAATAGTCACGTTCCGTAAGTCTAGCGTTAGAGTGCAGAAGAGATTCGCTGAGGATTTTTGAGTTTTGTGCAGTTTGGCGGAATGTAGATGCGCGAGTTGAATCGTTGCATACGTCATAATTATTACACATCGTAGTTGTCCATTAACATAGAAGTCTTCGACGACGATAAGGCATTGATCATTTCGCAGATCAGCAAAATATCATTACTAACTTATCTCTCGTTGTTAGCAAGCCAAGAATGAACAATACGATAATTGCTACAACATTTCGTCCTTATGCATATTTACGTTTCTAAGGGCTTACCGACGAGACCGGAAATTGTTCGGAAGCTACCTCGATAAACATCGTTACCCAGCAAAGCAAACAATTAAGTGCTCGGCAGATCTTTGCTAGAATATTTCTCTCGGATCTTCTTTCTCTGATGATGCTCTCAGAGCAAAGTTAGACGGAAGAAACTATAGCTTTCGAATGTCGAATAATTGTTAAATTACCGGAGTAGATAATGTCTAAACCTCGGACGCTATTACGAGCAGATAAGAGTTGCCGTGCATTAAGTTATTTCCTGTGCGAGTAAATCTAATTACACTTCGTTTGCTCGGGTTGAGAGATCATTTGATAACGAATACGATTACACCTGACCGCAGTCGCGATTAAGCCGATGCAAAAATCGCCCAATTCATCGAAACGGTTCAATGCTGGTCAATGAATAAGTAAAAGTTCTATCTACATAAAAAAAATTCTATATAAAGAATGTTGCGCTTGTGTTACGTAGGCCACGCTAATATTATATCTAATTATTTGATTCGATGACGTTTAGATTAAACACACAATAAATTCATTTACTCTAGTTCTGCGTTGAACAGTGCGATTACTCTTACTTAATTTTATGTCAATGCATTGACATTTAACGATTAATTCTGAATGCATTGACTGTAAAATATTCGGTTGTATTCTGTGAAAAAAAATCTGAGATAATTATTTCCATTTCGCTGTTGTTTAAAATCCTAATGATCCATCATGGATTTCATGCGGAATTTTCTCGGAGCAAGCACGATCAGCCAGGAAAATCCGAGAAACTGGTTATAATATATATCCACAGACACGGAGAAGCATGTGCGTACTTCATCCCGAATAATGATCGCCGCTGGCTGTCCTCGTGCCACACAGAAATTTTCAACGGTTTCATGGATCATTGCGAAACGGCACGGCGCGGCGGCAGCCTCCGGAACAATTGATCCATCGATTAATCCTGCCATGAATCACGCGCCGCAATTACGCGTGCGTTGATAAGTATGCTAATGCGATTCCCTGGTCGCAGCTGACTGAGAGCTGGCACGACTCTCAGCGTATCTAGACCCTGGGAAATCATCATTCTTCTAGGTGTTCTCGATCGAACACGCAAAGGAGATTAGCGTGGCCGCGGCCGTGAAGCGTAATCCAGAGCATCCGAGAACCTAATCAACCGGAGGATCGATGGATCCATCCTGGACAAGCGAACACCGGAAGCGTGTCGAGGTCGGCTCGATTTCGCGGGGTTCGCGAAACTTGATCCACCGGCAAAAAATTTAATTCGCGATTGAATTTCCAATTAATCGCCGGTTATTATCCAAGACAAAATTTCGAGCAGTTTGTGACCACCGAGTTTATCACGTGTATTGATTTTATTAATATTCAAACAAGAGGAACCAAGTAGACATTTTTCTCTGCTCTTGATGATTTGAATGCATCGAAGTTAATGCATTAATATTCTTGAATAGTTTAGTCGAGCCAAATTACGCATATTTTTATTATTTTGCAGTTCAACGATTGCATTGCTGTTTAATGATTTTGATCTAAAACGAAATTGACACTGATCAATTCTGGAAGTCAGGAATTAATTTGTACATTTTTCTACACATTACAGAAAAAACCACTTTAATCGGACAAATAATTCTTGTTCTACTTCTCTCATTCCAGTTGCAACATTTATGATCTCTGATTTTTAACAATCGTCTGATACTCCGTGCCTGGTAAAAGTATCATTTTTCAAGAATCTTGTACAAACGTATTCCCGATGAATTATCGAGAACCGATAAAGCCCTAGTTAGCGATTAAACCAATAAATCACCAGTCTCCGACGATTAATCTTTATAATCGTTAATCGATCGATTATCAAGATAAAAATTTGAACGCGGCCCGACGCGGCCCGCTTGCATCCGATTTTAAAATCGCGGATTCCAGTCACCGTGGGGAACGATTTGCGTAAACGGTTGCGAAATTCCACTCGCGTCTCGCCAACGCGAGAATAATTCCGTCGCTGGCGTACGCTTTTCCTCGGGAATGTCGTTTGCGGAATTATGTTAAGTGACCTAAACCCAGCTAGATAGTCAGGACAGCGGCCGATTACGTTTAACTCGCCGATCTTCCGTCCTCGTGGAAACCTCGCGGATTTCCGCCATCAGCCGCCGCCATCGCGAAACTGTCCCTCCTAAAAAGAACGAACGAGATTTTCCTAATTGGCCACGGAACACTCATCGATCATCGTTGCACCCTACGCAACGAGATACTAATGCCCCGACGGGACACGCTTACGCGCAGTCGTCGTTTCGTTCATTATACTTTTGCGTTTCAATTAGCAGCGCCGTTGTCCGAGGGGCAGTCGCTCGTACCGCAAAAAATTCAGCATCACAAGGACTTTTTCATTGCACGTTGTTGTCGCTCGTTAAACCGCGTTGGCTGACCTCCGAACGTCGTTGCGAATTTCACCGTGGAAATTCGCTGGTCGAGCTTCCACGCACCTGACGACAGTTATGGAAGAGTAGGAGAGTTTTCGATTCGGTTGCTTCGACTGGAACTGTTTTCAGTACAGAATAAGAGTGAGGATTATGCAAAGTCAATAGAAGACTCTTTCCGCCTAATAAGTTGGTAACAATATATAATATTAAAAATAATATAATATTCTTCCTGCCTTGAATACTCTTAAAAAGTTGGAAATAACATATAATATTGAAAATAATAAAATATTCTTTCTGCCTTGAATATTCTGAAAAAATTGGAAATACTATAATAAGGTTTCTTAAATTTTATTAATGAGTCCATATTTTTCAGAAAACTTTTCATTTTCACACCTTCTCAAAATTTCGTACACCCACGTCCGGTATTCTATATTTCCCAAACTGACATTACGAAACGAAAAATTAACCGTATTAATTGTTGATAGGCGAAGCACCGTGACAACGATGTCAGGGATCGTTTGATCGTCTTTTAAGGCTATCGAAACGCGAGTTATTAAATCTCGGCCTGTATGCAAATATAATGAGATCACCCGGTGCATATACGTTTCTCACGAGGATACAGCTGTCACCGTTGTCCGTCGCAGAGAAAAAAACATTTGCTGTCCATGTCTTTTCGTATCGGCGGACGCCCGGTGACCTCCGACAATTAAACAATTATCGTCTGTCTTCCCCTCACTTATTACACCAGGCTGCACTTTGTGGACAGCTAACAAGCGGACCGTTCATTATGTAAAACCGCGCGCGTAGGGAGCACACGGATAATCATAGCGGGCTAATTATCCAATTGACGGCTGGTAATCATCGGCCGAGTCTGTGCAACGTAATGTCACGATCTTGACATTCCAGCGATCAGACCTTCGTTCGCTGTTTTCTCGTTAACACCTGGATTTGTTTAACAAAACACCTTCCCGTTACCGAGGTATACTGAACGTTAACCATGCGCCGAGGGCAAAATTCTCAAAAATCGTGCATGAAATTTCGCGAGCTCGTTGCGAGCAGGAGGCTTCGATCTCTAAACCTACATGAATTTTAATCTCGGAAAAAATTGTTCAAAGTTCGCGGGTACAACGTCTCGCTCGAATATTCGAAACTGACGAGGAGATACCTCCGGCTATCGTACACGCTGCACAGGGTGGAAAATTTTTTTACAAAAAATCAATTCACGCTCGCGAAAGCTGAGTGTTCAGGCTTTGAAACGAGCCTGGGCAGACGCGGCTACGATTTTTTTTTCGCGGAGCTACGACAGTCTGAATATCGACAATCCAGCGAGACGTGCGAACGCGTTCTTCGGAACGCATAAATCGGTTGCGCTTGCATCAGATAAGAAAACACTTGTTAAATAATCCACCGCATTTACAGCCAGCTAAACTCCCAGATAAAAAGCATAAACATCCAATTACCTCTGGCTGGCGAAGAATGGGCTCGACACGGTTCTGTTTGCACGGGGTTTAATTTATCGGCGTGCGATATCGCGCGAGACGGATGCAGGGCCTCGTAAAAATGATTCGTTTCGACGAATCGCAAAGTCGACTGGAAGTTCGCCGGCGGAGGAGAGCCGGGCCTCAATTTTGCAAGTTCGAGGACCGTCGCGCGTCGGCCGGACCGAGGAATCGGCCTCCGCGTGTTTGCGCACGATTCGCCCGTAAATTGAACGAGCTCTCGAGGTTACTCGAGCGAGATGGTTCGAGCTCGCGCGGAGCTTTGTCCGCATCTGCGGCGCACACCTCGCGAATCCAGCACCGATAATTCGCTCGTTGATCGCACACGCGGCGATATAAATCGACGCGGGCCTCTCGCCTCGCGCCGCCTCGATCCGCGCTCGGAACGATTATAAATTAGCTTTGAATTCGACGGAACGCCGCGCGTCGTTCAGTTCCCTTGCTAATTGTTTCCTCGTTAGCGGCGTCGGCTCCGGCCATAAGCGTTTCTTTGTGCCTGCGGATGTCGCGCGTTTTCACGCGGCACTCCGGTTGTTCCGCGATAATCCTCAGTTCGTTTCGCGGTATCTCGAGGATTCCGAAAAAAAAGAGAGAAGAACCCTCGAAGATTTTCCCGAGCAGTCGGAGTCGACTACCGGCAGAACGGTTTGCTGCCACGAGGCGAATCGAACGATTCGATTGCACTCGACGACCGCGACACGACGAGCATGAGTTGCGAGAACCTGGTTGCGCTGGGTGACACCTTGTGAGTATACTTTTTCGAGTTTTGCTGATTTGTTGAAGCTCTTTTCTATTTTTACATCCGAGTACTTTGCGATATTGTCCGTTTCTGAGAGGTCCGGATGTTTTTTGGGATCTGACTTCGTTTATTAATACAAGTCCCTTTGAAATATAATTATATGACTAATATAATCTCTTCTTAAAAATGTCGCGTTTATTTGTTAACCATCTGGTTCCTCTTTCGAATCTAGTTGGTCCTGCAGAATTGTTTCGATTCGTGGAACAGAGAATGGAAAAAGCAGCAGAGATATAAAGGCTATTAGAGCCACCAGCGTTCGCGATAGACAGTCTTATAATTAAACTGTACGTGTATTTTGTTGCTGTTTATCTACCCTCGTTATTTACGATCTGGTAGTAAACCGTGTCCAGCGAGCTTTCTTCTCCTGCTGGTCGTTTTGTTTCTTGTTAATCCTGTTCTCGACGACCCTTAACATTTTGCGGTTCGCAGCATTGTCGATAGATTCTAAAACCAGCAGAGACGTCATGCAGTTTCCATGCGTGTTGTAATATCTTCGTATAATAACAATATAAAGATAAAAATACCCTGAGAGGATTACGGGCCTCTATGAACGTTGATAGGTCCCAATATTACATTCGCAGAGCTTGAGATACCCGAAGGTCCTGGGACATTACCGCTGATAGCTTCGCAGGTGTCTTCGAGCTGTGCTATGTCCTGAGACGTTCGTAAACGTGTAACCTGACCGTGGACTTCAAGACACTCGGAGTCCTCTGAAACGTCGTTAGGCTCGCCTGGCAAAGTGGCGAAGCCAGTCTAACAGCTAAACGGATCCGGGGGCGACGACGATGGTAGTTAACGCGGCGGCCGCGCGCGGCTCGAACAAAGCGCTTCCTGCCGAGGAAGTTTAATTATAATAAAATCGCGTGCGCGTCGCCGCGCCGCGCCGCGAATTATCTCGTGATCCCACGCGCGTCGCATCGCGTCGCTTCTTTCTCGCGCGAAAGACGACGATTCGAGGAAGTCGTTTACGTTATCAGCCGAGTTCGGCCGGAATCGCAGATTCCACGAGATTACGCGATCACTGCGAGTAAAGTACGCGACGCGGCAACAGCCAGGCGAAAAAGAAATCGCGGGGAGAAGCTGCGATCGGACCTCGCGGAAAAAGAGAGAGAGAGAGAGAGAGATAACAAAAACAGCGGAGAAGAAAAGAACGATAAAAAAAAAAAGGAGAAATCGTTGAAACGTGTGAAAGTTGATCGTGACAGAGGCTTGTCCCGGCGGTATTGAATTCTCCGCTATTCGAGAACCAGACCTGTGTCACCTTTTCAATTCGCCACGTTTCACCTGCTCGTTCGATTTATTTTTTAGACCGTGGATGCAGCCGGGTATCGGAGGCGGAGGTGGCGTGGCCCACGCAGGTGGGACAGGTGACGACGAGGCTCCGAAAGATCCCGGGGTTCGGATCACCCATCAGTCTTACACCGAGAAAGATTACGAAGGTACCGATGTTTCTTGAGCTTGCTTCGTTCCGGCAAATCGATCGGCTACCGGACCGCCACGACCGAACACGCAATAATTTTTAGTTACGGTGGCCTGACGTGCAACGCGATCGAAAGATCATTTCGAAAGACTGTACTCGCCGATGCTGGAAAACGAAAGACCAATGCCGCGGCACAGGGGAAAGAGGAATCTCTCGGATTCGCTGCATCGCGAAACGCAGAAAATAGTATAAATTATTGTGACGTTTCTACGCACTGTTCTAACGTGCACCTTATTTTTCTCATGAATACGTAATTTATGGTCGAATATTTGCGGTCGAAGCGACAATGTCTCGCCGAATCAGAATTACAAAAAGGATACAACTTTCCGGCAACTGAGAATACGTGTATCCGTGGCAGTAAACGCGCAGTCTCTTTACGCAATTTGTCCTACGTCTACTGCACATTTACTGCCGCATAAAGTACGCATATATGTACAGTCTTTTTAAACAAGTTTTTTTTTATCGCGTTGCACGAGAGTCTACCCGCTTAATTATCTAATCAAATCCGCGCGGACCGGTCTAGACACGGTATAGTCGGAAAACTTTTTTCTTTTTTTTGAGAAAATGAAAGCTACGCGAAAGAATGTTCTGCTGAGGGCTTTGTCGCGCGAACCTCAAAGAGTACGAAGATATTTCTGCGTTCTTTTTTACTTTACATAATGGCGACGCGGCCACAGCGGCATGGCAGAGCAGCGTCGCTCTCCGGCCAACCTCTTTGCACTTGTGTGCATAACATTCTCGTTTCTTATTCAATTTGCTTGAAGTTTCGAGCGGGTAGTCTGTTTTACGTATACTCGGAGGAAGCGGTTGAAATTTTGGCGACGGATTAGGATACTTTTTTCCAATACAGAACTCGGATTCTACTTTGTTCGCACGCTCTTCAAGGTTCGCGCGACGAGAACACTATCTCGCGAGAAAAACCGAAGCTACTTTTTTTTACGCCGACTGGCCTAACCCTTTAATGCTTGTCGCGTGTAGGTCAATCGGATGCGAACACGGATCGGGCTTCAATGTTTGCTCACAGAAAGGCGCCGGTGCTTCGAAAATCATTATTCCGTCGAAGTCGCGATGATCCTCGTCTGGGCCGAGCTGGTCCCGAGGTCACCTGTCCCGCCGCGATCTTGAAAACCGCCCCAGCGAAGCGAATCGATTCCACCTGACCGCCAGGTAGACCGGAAAGTGATCTCGATGCGAGTCGGTTTCCTTCGCTCGCACTCCGAGGAGGCCCTCTAAAATCTACAGTGGTGGGCCATAGCATTCGCGCGCCCCTTCAAATAGAATAACCCCTTAGCATCGAACCGCTCGAATTTTTCTGATTTTTCGAATTCCGCGTTTTCTAGCGGTGGCAATTGTTAAAAAATTTGTTCAAGAATATATCTAGTCGACTCTTCTAAGTTCAGACGGTTGGGTCCAATTTTTAGGAAGTTATTCTCTTTTAACAGTTCGAGTGCCGCGTCTCCCAAAATTGAGAGACTCGTTTGTCCAGGTTTGTAAATGAATTTCTGCGTCTATGTGTCGACTGCTGCTGATTTAGAAACTACAAAATGCTAGAAGGGTGAAAGGATACGTCTCATCTTTTAATTTCATTGAATCTTAGACTGCGGATTATTTACAAAAATTGGTAGATAAAATATTGATACGTTCTTCTCAGCTTACCAGAATTATTAGAACGGGTAGTTTCGTTTCTTCATTAAAATCCGCAGTCTATCTTCTCATGAAAGTGTCAAAGGGTATGCGAACATTGTCCACCACTGTCCACACGTTCGTTGTCGCATCTCGGGTAACGAGGTCCGAATCTGCCCTGTAATATCTACGAATAATTGCGAAACGAGCACCGCAATCGCTCAACGTCCTGTTCGACGATCAAACACCGGAAAACGCTCGCTCGGAGTCCTAGATTAACGGCCGGAAAATCGTGGCTTAGCGATCCCGGCGTGAAAGGATTCCTATTATCGAGGCTCGTAGGAACCGATGGAACTTTGAGTCACTCACCCGAGCCCTCTTTCATCTGCTTCCAGGTCACAGGGCGCACACCGTGTACGTGGGCGTGCATCTGCCTGGCGAGAGGAGACACCGTCGTCATCACAAGCATCATCATTCCCAGCGACAGTCGTACAACGCCGATAAGGAGAATGTCGACGAGAGGCCCAGTAAGTTCTACCCCGACTGACGGTCCTCAGCATTTTCATCCGTCTTCTTTCTAGTATTCGACGTTTTCATCCTTCTTCGTAACCTTGATCATTTGTCTCCATACTTTGCTTCTTGCTCCTCCTCGCGAGGATCACTTTTCCTTCGATTTTGCTGCTAGGTCTTTTCATGTTTTCCACTTTTTTCCATTGATTCTCTTAAAAGTTCAGATTATTTTTCTTTCGGCTTCGGTCCTCCATCTCCACTGTAATCTTCTCTGCAGACTTGATCACTCGGATTTTCTTAAAAATTTAGATTATTTCTCTTTCTGCTTCGGTCCTCCATCTTCATTATAATCTTCTCTGCAGACTTGATCACTCGGATTTTCCCTTGTGGTTTTCTTCCTCGATTTTCTTTCAATTTGCTCGTTGGTCTTCCTTCATAATTTTAAGGAGACGTCCTATTTCATTCATATTTTATACGTCTTCCTTTTTGTTTCTTGGAATTTTAAATTATTTCGTTCTTTCATCTTCCCCGTGCAATCTAGAAGAAATTCCTCTCCGCTTCACTTATTGATTTTCTTCGCAGCCCGATTTTTCTTTCATCCGTGTGCTTCCCTGTTCTTCATATCCTCGATCATATTTTACCTCGATCCTCCTCATAGTCTACGTGATATGTCCTCCTCATTCGTTATTCTCTCGATTTTCTTTCATATCCAGCTTTTCGTCATGGTCCCCACGATTTTTCTCCTGTTTCGTTCGATCTTCCATACCGCGACGATGACATTCCCCGTGTAGTCCCTTGGTCCTCCCCCATCGTCTCGCAACCCTCCATTCTTCAGGATCCCTTATCGAACTCAGCCCTCCACTTCTTGCTTCGAAAGGGTCGCATTTTTCACCCAGCTGAAGCCCTGCTTCTACAGTCCTTCCAGAAAACACAAGTTTTTAACGCTGACTTTCACGCGGCTTGTATCTGTCATGCGGATCCTTATGCAAAATGAAATTTTTCTAAGTCGTTAGAAACATAAATTAAATAAAAATGTATTTCCTCTTTTAACAGTATTCATAAGTCGGAAATAATGTAACAATATTTTCAAGTACTTTAAACGTCTTCGAAATTTTGAATGCAAAAAATTATGTTGATTTCTCTGTTGTAAAAATTCTAGAAATTCCTCGTCCTGTGCTTGAAGGTTTCGTAATTTGTTGCAGCAAATGCATAAAGATCCTGCACTTTTTATTATTATATAAGGCGATCACATTCTACTATATATATTCGATTAAACTTCAAGTGTTTCTCAAGTGTTAATAGTTCAGCGTATATTAATATCCAGCACACGGAAACGATCAAAAAACAAATTCTCAAATCTCGACGACTGTTAAAATTAGCTACCTGCCATAAAATTAGTTACCGAATCGGCTAATAACTTATGAACCACGGCTTTCGATACAATATTGAATAGAATAACTGAATATTATAACGAAATCCGAATATACCGAAAGGTCGCCCAATAAAAATTTCAAGCAGCACCTACGGAGACACGATTGGTGAATTATTACCGTAGGAATTCGCAACCGCGATGTTCGAGGAGTTCCTCAGATAACTTCTATGTATATTTCTGGCGTAAGAGCTATCGTAAATTTTTTGGAACGATCGATTCTATGTAGATCGGACACGCGAAAGTTCGTCCATTCGGGGAACGCAGCATTTCTGAACGACGACGCGACGCGACGTTCGCCGCAAATCGATTGCCATCCACGAATAGACAGGGGAGACTGTGAACATCTTTTGTAGGTCACGAGTTTTCGAGGTTTCGAATAGAAGTTAATCGGCGTCGCGACGTCGTCGTCGGTTGGAAACGCTTCGTGCTATTATCCAATGGGACGTACACTGTGGCAAAGTGACTTCTAATCCGAGCTGCGAGGCGAAGGAACACGGCTTCGATGCCAAACGTGAAAAAAATCTCGAGTCTTCCATCCGCTATAAAATAATGGGTAACGTGATCCCGTGATGTCGCTAAAGGATGCAATTACCATAACAACCAACCTAATTGAAAAATATCCGAAGGAAAAATTCTTTTCTGTCGAAAAATCTGGTTCGGCGAGAATGCTGGGAAGTTCAATTTACTATCGAATAATGAGTAACATTATCCTGTGGCTAAAGGATCGCAAATTGACGGGCTCGGATAATCCATTCAGCGAAGATCTATCCGAAAGAAAAATACTTTTCTGTCGCAAAACGTCTCTGCTTCGACAACGTACATACAGCGCTAAAAGGATCTCGTTCTTCTGTTCGCTATCAAATAACGAGCAACATGATCTTGGTTGCAGTGCTATTAACAATCTCGGACACAGCCCATTTAATTAAGAAGCGTGTCCTAAAGAAAAATTCTCCTCAATCAAAAAAATATCTCTTGCTCAGCAGAAGCGCCGGAGAGGGTCGAACGAACCGATCTTAAGCCGACAGAGCAATTTTTTTGCTGGTCCGCCCCTGGCAGAACCACCACCCTATTCATCTCTTATTGGAGACATAATCTAGAGCCCGAGGTACTCCGCAAAGTGCTATTCAAGCGAGGACCACGCTAAATACCGCGATGGGAATACAGGTCCTCGCGATGCTTTCAGATATAATCGACATACCCAAAAGAGAAACTTTATTTTCGCTGTCAAAAAAGAGAAGAATACCTTTGTTTCAGCAGTCTTGACTTTATCAGTCTTTACCGAAGTCGTTTACCGTCGAAAACATGATCTATAGAGCCCGAGGGGTACTCTGTAACCCGCCATTCAACCTGAAACGAGGTGAAATTTTACAGTGGGGGTAGTTCCTTTTCTGATTGATCCGGAAAATGATTTCCCAGATGGACAAGTCGAATTTCCTTTAGCACTCCAAACGAGCGAATCTCTCGTTAAAAGTTTTCAGGCTAGATCTGGCCCCCACTTGACGCTAAACGTGCCACTGCCGGCCGAACGACCGGTTTTATATTTTTCATTTCGCAATTACTGAAACTATAAAGTTACTCGCGTGAAAATTGATACGATAAACTTTTTTTTACCACGAGCACATATCGACATAAAAATTGCTTTTAGTGCTCGGCAGGTTTACCGTTAATTCCTACTGGGAAAGACGAACTGAAGGGTGTTTCAGGAATTCAAGCCAAAAAATCACCAGAAAAATCGCCTGCCCGATAAATCTCCGCTTCGGTTCTCCAGCGGAACGAACAACTTCTCTAGACGCCGTATAGCGCGAAGCGAATGCAGCCGGGCCACCCAACAGCCGTCGGATAATCCACTTAGCTAAAAAGCGGAGTAGAACAATTCTTTTCGCTGGTGCACTCCAGCCAAATGAACCGATTCTAAGCCAACAGCAATTTTTCTGATCGTCCAGACGCTCGGTACGGCTTTCACCCTCCTCGTCGGCCATTGTGGGAACAGCGTAGACTGTAAAGGCCGAGGAACTGGGTTGCTATCCGTCCCGAAACGACGGCGAACGTTGCGCAAGGGGGGAAACGAGATACGTACTCTCCGACGACGATGAACGGGGGAGAGATTGTGACGCTCGCGATGAAAACGACTGTGTCTCTCCTCTGCCTTGTCGTTCCCATTAGCGCGTTCGACGAAGGGGGTGTACCCACCAGCGCGGCGCGGCAGCTGCGAGCATTGCACGTTGCACAGTGTGTTGCACTTTGCGGCTGTATCGAGCGGTGCGTGGCATCGAGCCAACCACTTGTCAGGACTTGCCCGGTTGTTCACCCTACTTCTGGCACACCGGGTACAAGTTGGTGACCGATATCGAGTCCCATCGAGGGTCTCCCTTTCCCCCTCCCCGCCCACCGATCCCCCGACCCTTGAACCTTAGCATTTTTTAAAACCACTTAGGGCACTGCGAGGATTCCAACGTCGCAAAACGTTGCCACTCGCTCTGAAAATCTCTGTTAGCTTCGCAATCATTTCCGAACTAATCCTTTACGGTTCAGGGTCGCGCCTTCGCGACTCTGGGGATGAACGCCAGCAATCAATTATAGCGAATTTATCAGGAGGCACACTCGTCTTCTCTGCGGTCAGATCCTCGAGAATATCGTCTTTACCCTTTGCCGTGTACCGTCGAGTTGCGGGTTTTCATGCGAGATAAATATTTATATTTTAATCGAGTCGGTACGGACGCGTTCTTAACAAAATTTAGTGAATTGACCTTTATCTATATTCTTCATTTTGTAATTATTGAAATTATAAAGTCACTTAAAATTTCACAAAATATCTAAATAAATAGAGCCTTGTAATTTTAATCGCTCTCAGTGCTGGGTTTAGTGTTGAAGAAATTGAAAATTGCAGAATTTTGCTGCTTGATAAAATTATTTGAAAAAGAGTGAATATCTATCTGGCTCCTGTATGTAACAATCTTGTTAATTCACACCAGAGGATTTCCGACGATTCGCGACGGTCCCGCACTAGAAAATTGCATCTCCGGTAGGCGAATGACTGACGAAAGATCGATTCCACGTGACTGGACCGTGGAACGGCAGAAACACCTCGAGCAACGTGAAAACCACCACCGAGTCGATCTCTCGAACCTGTTCCGATCGACTTCGCGAGCGAACTTCGGAGCTCCGCGTTCAGCATCCCCCGGCCGAGGGATGAACGATCGATCGCGCGCGTGTTTACCGCGTTCATTCGGTGTCTGTCAACGGTGACCGAAAGCTCGTTGCACGTTCGATGCACCGGATGCATTCTATTCCAAGCTCGTCGCCTGCCACGAGCCGTCTACGAATCGATACTTTTCACTTTGAAGCCGCCGCTCCGCGACTTGCCAGATGTTCGAGAACTGTGTCCCGTTAACCCCGATCGGCTGGTCTGCGGTATACTTTCCGCAGATCATAGTCTTTGTATAGCGAGTCTCGCGGAACAGACCGCGTGGCGTTTTCCTCCTAATTGATCCTGCAGCTTTGAATGGAATCGAAGTTTGACGGTTCGAGTAGCACAGAGCGAAACTGTTAATGATCTTATTATGCCAACGTAGGGTTGGGGGAATATTTACCTCGATTCTGTGTGTGTGTGTGTGTGGGTTCTAGAGAATAGCACTTGTTTATTTAATAATATTTTGCCTGGCTGTGATTTTATCATGCTAACGTTGGGGTAGAAAGAATATTGATTTTCATTTGACTTTATATTTGTCGACCTTTTACACCTCACAATTTCTATGATTAGTGATCTTTATGTCACTATGATGATGGAAATGAACGTGAAAATATTAGTTCTATCTGTCAGGCGTAAAAATTCTCTCTTTGTAAAATTAAGATTCCATATTTAAAGGTACAACCAACGAACATGAATTAATTATCAAATTATTTTACCCTTTCCTAATTGGGAAATGATCATCCCTTACACGATTGTATTATGTTAGTGTGAAAAGACCTAATGGATTTATTCGACAACGAATGAGAATGACGATTAAAGGCAAAAATTTTAAAGAAAATTGTTGATAGGAGAAACAGAAGTTCAATTTACGTGAGCAAAGTGCGATCCGTCTGAAATCAATTTCTCCAGACTTTCTGGCTGGAAATCCAGGCGTCAGACCCTGGTATCACTGTTTTAGGGCTGAGTCGAAGTGAGAGCACAGCATCCCAGAGTGAGCTAGCTAATTTGAAGGGGTCTGATGAACTCACAGAGTTGAGCTCGATGTAACTAGCAAACATTATCGCCGACGTGTCTTGTCTCCTTGACGTTTCAGGACAATTGCTGATGACTCGAAGGAGTCGACTATCTAGCATCTGCGATCCCGACGGCGAGATGATATGTAAGCTTCTAATACTGTGTATATAACCAGATTACTCTGCATTTACGTACACTTTCACCTAGAGACCATTCGTACTTCCAAATTGACAGGCTCTTAATTGGGTCTCGATTAACTAGACTAACAGGAGATGAAAGGTACACTCGACATTTGCACGTTCATCCTTATCTTTCACTTCTAGACTTCGTGTTCATTTAGTCGGAAATATGTCGGGTGATTTTTCCAATTAGTCACGGGATTCAATGTTTACGTTCTTCTTTATGACTGTCTAGATTTGAAAATTCATTTTTGTTTCTATAGTTAGATTAGTCCGATTTTATGGTGTTTTTATAGTTGGTAATTCAGTAGTCGGCGTGTTCAGACATTTTCTATATACTTTCTCAGGATTTCGAATGCCACGAGTAGACTGCGGATTTTATACAAAATAAAAATTGTCGAATTCGATTATAAGAAATGGCCGACAATAATATAACAGTATCATTAAATTGCTTCAATGTCTTCTTAGTCTTGTTAGAAATGCATGAAATCCACAGTCTACAAATGACATAGTGCTAAAAGAGATCGTTCTTACAGTGAGTAAAAATTATACAGTGAACAAAAATACTAAAGATTTAATATTCAGTTTCCCAAAACTCTACAGAAACCGATCGAACAAATTCAGCGATATGTTAATAAATTATTTTCTTATGCGTTATCTCGCGGACAGTTGCCGCCCTGGTTAATCGAGGTCCGGTACGCCGAAACAACTGAGCGCAAAGTATGATATCAGAAGTGATGTCACGATCGCTTGATTAGCTAGCCGCGACGGTAATTAAATTCGATTAAATTGGTATCGCGAGCGTATGGATAATTGATGTTTCGCTATTCGGCACTCGTGCGAGTCGGCGGATGCGTTTCGACGAACATCAATATTTATCGGAGGGAGCCGCCTCGCGTACGGCTGCTCGGACGTCTCATTAACTGGTTTATCATCGTTACATAAAGAGCGCTGACGATCGTTAATGCGACGCGGCTCTACGTCAAAAGAGGATTACCATCGCGGCACTCGCTTCTGCATCTTTCCTCGAACTCATCGTTTTCGACACGTTCACCGCCTCCGTCGTCAGCTGACTGTCCTGTAATCTTTCCTCTACACGGTTTTCCTCGATGCACATCATTTCTTCTCTGGTTTGAAAATGGGGAAAAATCAGAATTTGACCATTTATAGAAATGTAAGCAATTTAATCTTTCCTCTACATAATTTTCCTTGAAAATTAATTTTCTGATTAAAAATAGTTACGAACCAAAATTTGGCCATTTAAAATCAATACGAGAAATTTAATCTTTCCTCTACGCGATTTTCCTCGATGCGCATAATTTCTTTTCTGACTTGAAAATCGGGAAAAATCAGAATTTGACCATTACTGTAAATGTAAGCAATTTAATCTTTCCTCTACACGATTTTCCTCGATGCGCATAATTTCTTTTCTGACTCTAAAATAGAGAAAAATCAGAATTTGACCATTTATAGAAATGTAAGCAATTTAATCTTTCCTCTACACAATTTTCCTTGAAAATTCCTTTTCTGAATTGAAATGGTCACAAATCAGAATTTGGCCATTAATATAAATATAAGCAATTTAATCTTTCCCCTAAAAAATTTTTCTTGATAATTAATTTTCTGATTAAAAATGGTCACGAATCAGAATTTGGCCATTTAAAATCAATACGAGCAATTTAATCTTTACCTACACGGTTTTCCTTGAAGCACACATTTTATGTTCTAGCTTGAAATGGTCACGATCAAAGAACAATAAAAATAAGTTGTGACCTTACACGTCACAAGATGAAATAGTTGCATCTCTCAGGCTGCAGTGAATTGCAGAATTTCTTATTTATCTAATAAGTGTCAGAAGACGCCAGACGGTGAACGCGTGAGAATAATTGTTCGCGAATCATGTGGGTAAATCGAATGGGAAATCTCTACGAATGGTCTCGGGAAATAGACTTCTCGATGCACACGACTCCACGTTTCATGCAGCAGCACGATCTCGAGCGGCTTCCACGCGAGCAGCCGCCGTGGCCCGAAACAGGAAACAAAATTTCAGCCTCCATGTATTTCTGTCTGTCCGTGGACGTTTTTACCGATGCTCGTCGTTTTCGGACGCGTGCATGCGTCATCGATGATCATTGATCACGCGCTCGTGCAAACGATGATATTACGGCGCGATATCTATCCCCTTTGCACACCGCACACCGATGATCGATGTCTCTCTCTCTCTTTCTCTATCTCTCTCTTTCTCTCTCGTTTCGAATGGCAACTGTGTTCTCTAGGTGATGCTCTCTCGGCACTAGTTATCTCTCATCTTTCGTCTTTACGGTAACGATCATCGGACACGTCTTCCTCGCTGGGAACGAGGATCTTCTCATCTCATTTCACTGAACACACGTGCACGTTACTCGCGAGAAATGGTCCGTGATGCTCGTCGTTCCATGTGTAAACTTGCATAATTGTTTTTGCCGGATGAAAATTGTGATGCTGTCGGTCGAAAACGAACAATTAGAATTTTATAAGCCGCGGTTCCTCGATGAATAATTTTCTAAAAAGTTCTATGCTGTTTTCTCTTGAATGGCTTGAAACCACTCGTACCTTCGTCAACCCCTAACAGTCTCAAAAATGATCCTCCTAGAAAGAAAAATCGGTTTCTCCCACAAAGTACAAAAACAGCACCAATTGACGCACTAACAAATCATGCAAATCTACATAAGAATCGAGTGTCATTTACCAAACCAGTCGGACCTCGGTCGATTGGCTAACGGCGAGGCCTGGGTGTTCGACACTCGCGAGGAATGGTCCCGAACCGGGGAATTCGAAAAATTATGAAACTTTCCATCTATTTGGCTGTCCAAATTCACATTGAAAAATCGACGGAAAAAATTTTCAATTCGGTCGATCTCGAATTTGAACAGCGAAAATAATACGTATCCCCCGAGGTTTGATAATTTTTGGAATGTCCGGGTCAGGGAGCATTCCTCGTCGACTGTCTTCTGCATCGATATTTTTGTGAGTTCGTCTCGTACACGTGCAGCGATCTGTGTTAGGCGTGTTTCACGCGGGAACGTGTTGTATTGCAGTCACGCCACCGGCCCAGAGGGTGCAGTTCATCCTGGGCGAGGAGGTCGGCGACGATGCACACGAGTCCCACCCGCTTTTCTCCGAGATGGAGGAGCTCGTCAGGGACGGCGACGAGATGGAGTGGAAGGAAACGGCAAGGTAATTTCGCTGTCTCGTTACCGGGTACGCACCGTCCGCTGTTTCTAGAGGTACACGCCGCGCCGCTCGACCCTCGATATACGAGAGATTAAGAGCGCCACTGCGGCCATGTTTCCCAGATGGATCAAGTTCGAGGAGGACGTCGAAGAGGGCGGAAACAGATGGAGCAAACCTCACGTAGCTACCCTGTCGTTGCACGCCCTGTTCGAGCTTAGGAGTCTCCTGCTGAATGGTACCGTGATGCTGGACATGGAGGCTGCTAGCCTCGAACAAATCGCGGACCTGGTCCTGGATAGCATGGTCAATAAGGGATCGCTGTCCGCCGATGTCCGGGAAAAGGTATACACCGAGAGATCGTTAAAGATAGATCCGAAAAGATAAATCCTTTAAACCCAAATCTAAGATTCCCCTATCTTAGACGCCTTTTTCCTTTACATTCAGCTTCAGATCTGTAACCTCCCCACTATTCAATTTCCCATATACTCAATTTCACATAATGAAATATAGATGATGATGTATATAGATAGATATAGATGAAAATGAAGAATATCTGCGGATCAAGGTTAATAATAGTTTATGAATTATTGGAAGAATGTAAAACGAAAGAATTGTCGGTCGCGAGGTTGCGTTTGTCGATCAACAAGTTCGTGGGTTTCAGGTTCGGGAAGCTCTTCTAGTGAGACACCGGCACCAGCACGAGAGACGTAAAGACAACAACATGTCCAGACTGCCAATCATCAGATCGTTGGCCGAGATCGGACGCAACCACTCCTCGTCGAAGAGTAAGTTTGCCGACGTCGTACATCCTTTACAATCCATCGACACAGTAGCTCTCGATATCAATCGACTATAACGGACGCGACGGACGTTGTACAAACAGACAGCCGCCGTACGCGCGCGCGGCATGGCAGCCTAATCGAAACTGGACGAGAAGGTCGACTTCTCGTGCGGAACACATCTCTTCTAGTTGACTGTCACTATTGTTCAGATTCGATTGTCGACGGGACTCTGTCCTTTTTGTACACCCAGTCTTTTGTGTCGTTTATTTTATTCGAGCACGATTCATGACCGTGCTCGAATAGAACAGTCAGATATGGAATCGAGTATTACGATACATTCTCGCGGTCTGGAACGTTGATCGATTTCCAAATCGCGATTCGAGAAAAATAGTTATGGATAACAATGTATTTCAATCGATTACTGATCGTGCAAACAGTTTAGACAACACGAAGAAACTTTTTTCAACATGATAGAACTCAACGTACACATGCTACAGATGATGAGGCTGTGGAATGTTTGTGTTTGACTGATGTATACTTATACATGAATTTCACTTTTAACAAGTATAAAAGAACAACACGGTGTACGCATGTTGAAACTGAACCACGGGTGCTAGTGTTGAGCGTTTGAACGTGCATTCTCGTGTGTGAACGATGGTGAAAGTGTACGAATGTTGATATCAGGTTGAACACAACGGTAACTGACCTGTGTGGTCAGGTAACTCCCTTGGCCAATAAATAAAATAAAAACCATTTACACATGGTCTAAAGATTACCTAAGCCCTCGTAGCCCGAATGCACCAGTTTGCAGCCCGTGAGCTCCGGCTTGTTTGGCCCTGAATGATTGATACACTGCTGGTCGTTGCGACTCTCGACAGGCCCGCAGTTGCGTCGCAACAGCCAACCACACAAAACTAAACACAAACGAAACACTCGACATTTTCAGATGGCAACTGTACATGTGGTATGCTTGCGTTGTTGACATCAGATTTGCAGGAGCGTCGTGAGCCTGGGGACGCGTACGCGCCCTCGGTCGCTCGCAGCAGCAGTTGCCCAAACTCGAACACGGCTCTGCTGTCGAGAGAGGCGAAAGATCTGAAAGGACCGTACCTTCTGGTTCCAGGTATAGCGTAGGCCAGTTCGCCATTTACAGCTTCGATCACCTTGGGTTATGGTGCTTTCTCAACTGCTTTCATCAGATCAGAATCATCGGACGACTGTTCGCACTAAGAAAACGATCGCGACTCGTGCACTCTCGGCTCGACACCACCGGAACCCCCTGGAGTCTAGAGACAATAAATTTCAAATCTAGAGCTGGCTTGGGCGTGGTTAGCATCGCGGGGCACCGAAGCCACGCCCTCTCGGGGCACTGGAACCACGCCCTCTCGAAGCATTTCGCACACGGAGAGAAAACTAAACAAATTCTCGCCTCGTTAAACGTTTCTTTCACTTTCGAGAATGAAATCGTTTGTTCTCGGAGCGTTTCGAATTGCTCTCGGTGACAATATTTTGGAGCAGATATAAAGTCAGAGGTCTTCCGAGCAACCGAAAACTCTGAATCTTGCTAATTCAATGGTAACAAAAGATAGAAGATCGTGGAGAGTGTGTATTTTGCTCCCTCTGCGCAGAGTAGGCGTGGCCCGGTCCGAGTGGGCGTGGCTCCGGTGCTCCGAACGGACTAAACTCACCGCAAACCGTGCCCAAGACTGGCCCAGACCCCTAGAAATCGAAACAGACCAACGATCCGACATGTCCCCGATCTCAACCGTCTCTTTCTTATGTTTATTGTCAGACGAATACGCCGTTCCGCACGTGGTCGGGTTCACGACGTGGTTCGCGATGTGCCAGCTAAAAGGTTAGCTCGTCAGGTGGTTATCTATCAACTCTAAATTGACTGCACAAAAGTCCGTGTGTTCTCCGGCTCTCGTCGAGAGCCTTCTCACTGTTTCTCAGTCTCTGTCTCTCTTGGATCACACGGGTGTACATAATGAATAGAACTGCAACCAATATGTGTGATATAACTAACCAGGGCGATCCTCTGATCGCTCTCTCCACTCTCGTTCTCTGTAACTGTTAATCTCTAGGTGTTTACAGTAGCCCAGCACTGCACGGATTCGATCTATCGCAGAGCGTTTTCGCGCGTCAATCTCGGAAAACAGACTTTCGTATAAGCTTCGATTATCGGTTATCGATTATCGTGTACACCGGCATTAACGAAAGTATAATTACGCGCCCGTGAGCGCGAGCGCGGATTCGGGTCGCCTCCCTCCGAGCAATATCGAGCCTGCGTTTCATTTTTTCTTGTTCCGACGGTTCAGTGTTCACCGATCAATTAGGATTCCAACGGCGCGCGAAGACGAGCATTTCCACTTTCGCGTCGCTAGGCCAATAACGAGCCGTCAACGACTGGACTGCTGATTTTATGCATTTCTGACAAAATCGTTGTAGCTGCAATGCAACAGTTTTCAAAATTTTGTTCGTCCGCTATTTAGTATGCTGATTCTTCGAACGTGTCAAAAACTTATTTGATATGCTTTTGAAGAATTTGAGATTTCTAATTGCGGTCGAATACTTTTTACCAAGGGTTGTGGTTCCTTGTTTTATTGATTCCTATTAAACTTATCAACAATGTCACAAATACATGGCGCGTAAAATTGTTTCCTATCTAATCTGAAAAATTGTAAATTTTAACTGATAATTCAAAATTTTTTTACAAACAATTTTTAATTTACGTACAGCGTTCTAGTGACGAGCGACGATAGGAAGGCCGAGCGATTTCGCCGCGAACGATTTTCGAGTGCACGTACCCGCGGAAACGCGTAGGCGAACATTCTTTGCGGTATAAGTTAACAATCCACCAGAGGCATGATCTCTCTTATCGTTCTAATTGTGTAACGACGCACGTGTGCATCATCAATCGGTCTCTCTGTGTGTGTGTGAGTGTGTATTATATCTTTGACTATACAGTATTATACATATAACGTGCTCTTGGTATATCATGCTACTTACTAACCGGCGCACTTCTAATCGACTAACTAGTCTGTCTTTTCAGCCAGGCCGACTAATTTCCCATTTCCTCTTATTCACGTAGCACTGTACACCGTCTCCGACTGATCTATGGTAACGATAATGGATCGAGGAATACGGGACACGAGTATCCTCGAGATTAAAGGGTCCGCAGGACCGGCGCGACGCGCTTAGTATAGTCTATCATGGCGGAGGATATTTCACGGAAAATTCGCAGCTGCATAATTTCACGGCTCTGCCTGCATACAAATTTTCTGGCGAATTACTCGGCGAGATAAATCTGTTTCGCTAAACGGAAGCTCCTTTACGGTCTGGGTTAGATTGTCGGTGCATTTCTGTTCGCCTAACAAATTTATTTATGGGCAGGCGGTGGTTAATTGATTTTATCGGTTCGATAAATGTACTCTAATTAGAATACTATCAAATTTTTGCCGTCCGAGATTCTCGTGAAAATCAAATTTGAAAATACGCCGAGCACGGCGCTGATCAAGAATCCGCTAACGCGTCCGTCCGCGGCTGACCAATTCTACTGCAAATGCGCGCGCACCTGAATCGAAAAATTTAAAACCACCCTCCTCGAATTACACCACCAAATCAGTAGCATCCCTTGGCGAATCGATTTTTTAAGCGCGCAAACGTAACGCCAAGAAATAAATTTTCATTCGGTTCCAGCAATTTTTATTTCGCACGAAGACCCGCAAATTAACACGACGGTGTAAAAATGATATCGTGCACTGTTTTTAATCCCTCGATGTTACGAATCGAGTGAAATTCGACGCGACCAAAAATACCATTTATTACTGAATTTAATGCTGACGTAACCTCGAAAGGATCATGTTGCTCCTGCTCTAGCTGCGAATTTTTGTCGCGTGAAGAATCCGCTGTCGCTGTCGAGTATTCGCGTCGGTCAGCGAGACGCTCGCCGAGGAGTTCGTTGCTTCCGGTTCTCTCGAGCCTATCCTAACCGACACCTCGCCTCTGTAAATACAGGTTTAGCCCGGTGTGTGTGTGTTTCATGCTCATTTTTAGTGGAGGAATCGAATTCCGCCCCGGCGATCGCCGGCGCAACAAGTCACGGCAGTGGGGCCACGCTGAATCCCGGTAGCCGCTTCCTTGCAATACCCGGTAATCCCGGTAAACTTGCTTTTCTGTGCTTGCTTTATCTCGATACACTCGATATACGTATAACGCCCGAGACTCGGCACGCTCCCCCCGAAAAAAAGAGCACGCCCAGCACCCTGCGTCCGTTTCTCGGACGTCGAACATGCAACGAAAATGCAATCGGAACGGAGAAGAGCGGACGGAAGGGTGATATTTTCTCCGGGACCACCCCCTCGAGAGGGATGTCTCGATACGTGTGAAACGAATGTACAGAAAAATTTTGCCCACGTCGACGTAGAATGTGAGAGAATCTCTTAGAATCGGACGTACTCCTTGATACCATGTTAACGTTAATAAATTAGTTTGGTGTATTTTCTTACGAAACTTTTAGCAATATAAGCGACATTTTTCTGATTGAAACGAGTCGAAACGTGACACCGTTCGGGACACATTTGCTTGTTTAATCCACGATTTAGTAGAACCTCCATTATCCGACCTCTTCTCTAGCTGACAGGTCCGGCGTGACCTTTGCGGAGCCCGGTTCAAAAATTTTCCGGGGTCAGAATACACATTCAAATCCTATACTTAAATTTCACGATAAGGAATTATTTATTATAAGTACAAAGGATGTTACATATATTTTTTGTAAGATGAATATTAAATAATTATTCTCGCTTTTTTCGCCGCAAAATCTTTGATTAGGTCACCAAAATTGATCGAGTTTGCTACTTCAGCTTTTGCGCCGGCCCTGCTAGCTGAATATGTATTTCACAAGTGAAAAGTCCAATCGAAAGCGACTCTATATTCAACGCTATAGACACGCAACTAGACGATAACTATTCCATTATCAAAGAAATTCATGTTCCACTGAATCGGATGATCGAAGTTCCACTATATCGTGGATTAAACAGGTAAATAGAAACCGAATTGCGTCGTGTTCGGTGTCATTTCAATCAGAAAAGTGTCACGCGATTAGTAAATGTTGTTTCATCGTTCGATCGGTATTGCCTCGCCGATGCGACGACGAGAATTTTCTAGGTTCCATGCTAAGAGATCGGGGAAGAATGTGCACGATACAAGTGACTTTTTAGCCAGGACGTCCTCTCACATGTATCGAGGCATTACCGTAGTTCGCGAGTTGCACGAATCCCGGGCCCAATCGGACGTCGCTCGGGTTCACGGGAAACCCGACACGGTCGCTGAAAATAACACGTGTATCGACAAACGATTATCGAGAGCGAACTCGAGACACGGAAAACAAAATCCGCGCGAGCACACCTCTGTGCTCGATCTGCCGGAAGAGTTTGCGCCGTACTTGACATTTAACGCTGCAGGCACCGAGAGCAGCAATCCGTCTGCGCAATTTCTTTTAAACGTTGCAAAAGCTCGTCCCATTTTTCTGAATTTTTTTTTTCGTTACAACATTTCTTTAAAACCGACGAACGGGGAATATTTTCTATTTTGTTAACCTTTTAGGTGCCCTTTGCACACGCGCGCAAATAACATTGTAACATTTTTATACGCCAACGTTTACATGCGAACAAATTGATGGAACGCCTGTCATGACGTGTCTATAGTGAACACGGCTTGCAGTGCGAGAACAACACTATGCGCCGTCCAAAAACACGAGACAACCGAAAGCCACCGCGCTAGCCGAAATTGTTGGCGGCACAACAAACAAATTGTTACGATAGAAACAACGGTTTAGTCGATTTTATCCGGTCAAAATAAAAATGTTTCTCCCGCGCGCAGCTCTGTTCGGCTCTGCCATTGTTGTTGACCGTCTTTGTAGCGAAAAACAACGCCGGATTTCCAGCGTTCCAACGCTCGGGAAAAGACCGCAGAAATATTCTCGTGCGCATTACAAAGGCTCCAGTTTACAAGGGAAATATTTATGTAAATGCACGACGGTGCACAAATGGAATTTTAAAAACACCTTTTCAAAAACTAGCCTCGCGAGAAAACGCTCGGAGAAACGTCAGACGCCGCGGGAACAGCTTTCTATTACCGTGGCGTCGTTGATCTTGCGAATTGTGTTTAATGAAAATTAAGTTGGATTTTTTTCGAGATGTTGAGAAGAAATTTTGAGAAGATTATAATTGGTCGAGAGAAAATACTGCAAGTTGTGTTTCTGTTGCAATTTTCGCCATCTTTAATCGTTTTAGTTGATAAAATTTTCAGTATAGTTATATTTAAACTTTCGGTATAGACTCGCATCGAAAAGTTGTAAAAACAACTTTCAGTATTGTCTCTTCAACTTCAATGCCACGCTATGCGGAGAACTAATCGTTTAAAATTCTCAAAGAAAAAATTTCAGTGTTAAAAAAATTATGGTCTTTTTAAATGTTCGAATATCATCGCGAGCGACGCGCGTTCGGTGTCCGCGGCGTTAAACGACGGTGCAAATCGCGGCTTGGGAACAGTTCGACGCGAATCTCGAAGGGTTAGAGGGGTCGACGCGTTCGATTTCATTGGTAACGCGTGGTACGTTTCCCGGGCACGCGTCGCGTTTAAGAGGATCCGGTTATAAGACTTCGGCTTGGTCCCGGTGGAAACCCCTCTGCATCGGATTCCTGCAACTCGGAAACTTTCGACACGCTGCTATCTGGGTCACGACCATCCGAGCTAGCTCAGCCTGGATGGCAGTGGTAATTGAGGGGAAAAGTATACATACGGCATCCCCTTGATTACGATACCCACGCGACTTCTCGCTAAGAATCGCCAAGAGACGCGGTAGGCGGTAAGCTAGAACTCTTTCAGGTCAAGAACCAGCTACCAACGGGATGGACCGGAGTCCTAGCAGCGTGTCCATCAGCAGGAATCATAGTTCGTCCGCTTTGGAGAACGGCGACGGGAATCACAGGGTACGTGGACGCCAACGCTTTCTGCGGGGTCCCTCGAAATGCTCGCGCTATTTTTATTACACGATTCATTTTTATTCACGGTCCAGAATTAATTTTCTTCAATTTTCATTCTTCGTAACATATCAAAGAATGACTAACCTTCCTTTCTTCAATGCTTTCGTACGAAGAACATGACTGAATGCACTTCGATCGTGTTCTTTCATCTTCGTCCGCAATAAAAACACACCGGAACGATTTTTCCACGTGATTCCATCGATCCTTTTGCGGAAATACAGAGAAACATTCCCAAGCGAACGCACGTCGACCCAGCAATTCTGTCGGCAAATCTGTATTTCATCCGGACGGTGTTCTTTCGTTTTCAATCCGCGCGATGAAAGACGGCGGTCCAATTGTTCCCGTGACGTTTCTAAACGCGCACGGAAGAACGGCCGCGTGTAAATGCACCTTTGTTCCGTAATTTCTCTCTGAAACGTTCGCTGTAATGCAATTTCAACCATCCGCCGGTGGTCTTTCGTCGTAAATTACAAGTCGTCCGATCTTTCCGGAACCGGTACGGTTCTCCGACATTCGCAGAAGACGGAAAGAGCGACGCGCTTTCGGCTCGATCGACTTTCGCCGTTTCCATTCGGCGTGGAATCGCGAAAGAATTTCTGCGATTCTGTTAGCGAAACACAAACCGGAGAGCGCTTCAATTACGCGAACCGTCGAGCCGGACGGAAATTCTGTTAATGAAAATACTTGGCGGAAAGCGGGGCGCGAGTGTTTCGGGGGCTCCGACGAATTCTCCCGGTAGTGCGTTGTACGCGGCGTTCGATTGAACTCCACGATTATTGTTAACAGGGGAACACGCACTTCATGCGAAAGATACCGGCCGGTGCGGAGGCGAGCAACATCCTCGTCGGGGAGGTGGATTTTTTAGACAAAACCTTGTCGGCGTTCATCCGATTGAGCCAAGCCGGGATAATGGGCGATTTGACGGAAGTTCCGGTCCCGACTAGGTTCATATTCGTTCTGCTCGGGCCAACGGTAAGACACACCTGACCTCCACTCGAACGTTGAGTTCGGGAGCCTGCCCCGCCTCCTTCCGAGTAATTAAAGTTTTAACGAAGCAATTGTCCACGCTGATTGCCCGGTCCGCGCTCTCTCGCTCTCGCTCCTGAGAGGCCGATACGTCGGGCAATTTCGATTCGGCATGAATGACGGCTTCGTTATCGTTTGATATGGCTCGGATCATCCGCTTCGTGGAGTCCGCAAAATTCTCGCTTGAGGTACCACGAGAGTGCAGCCCGCGATGTTATTTTTGTATTCGGTAGGGCGGGATCTCCGGCTTCCACGAGATCGGCCGAGCGATGGCCACGCTGATGTCCGACGAGGTGTTCCACGACGTCGCGTACAAAGCAAAGAACAGGAACCATCTCCTGGCTGGCATCGACGAGTTTCTGGACGCTGTCACGGTCCTGCCGCCGGGAGAATGGGACCCTGCCATCAGGATAGAACCTCCTGCCGCGATTCCTTCGCAGGTAGCGTGGTATATTAAGGATCGCTGGCTGCGAGAGCATCGGTGTTGTCGTCTCGGGACGTTTAATTAGCTGTCGTTGCTATTGCGGACGGAACACAGACGCTCGAGGAAGCTGAGGTAAGTTGGAAGATGATTGAATGTCTCGTTCCGGTTGTTCAGGAGGTGCGGAAGCGTCCGAAAGAGGAGAAGCCGAAGGAGGAGCCGGACGATGAAGCGGACGAGCAGAAGCTGAGGGAGGAGTCAGGCCTATCGAGGAGCGGAAGACTGTTCGGCGGTCTGATCAACGACATCAAGAGGAAAGTGCCGTTCTACCTGTCCGATTTCAAGGACGCCCTGGCCATCCAATGCATAGCGTCCTTCATTTTTCTATATTTCGCCTGCCTCTCGCCTATAATCACGTTCGGAGGGCTCTTGGGAGAAGCGACCGGAAAGAACATGGCCGCTATGGAGTCGCTCGTTTCCGGTTTCGTTTGCGGCATCGGGTACGGCCTGTTTTCCGGACAGCCGTTGACCATTCTCGGCTCCACCGGGCCCGTTCTAGTCTTCGAGACGATCGTGTTCGATTTCTGCAAGTGAGTTCGCCCAAAGGTCTTCGGTATTCAACGTTGGAATATTTTTTGAACAACGGGATCCTCGTGCAAAATGGAAATTGCCCGAGGCAGCTGTGAAACGCAGAAATTCGATCGAGGACGCGTTTAATCAGCCTGTATCGTCTTTGCAGGATCTACGGCTGGAACTACATGTCCTTCCGCTTCTGGATCGGCTCGTGGATCACGCTGATCCTAGTGATCCTGGTAGCGATCGACGCCAGCGCCCTGGTCTGCTATATCACGCGGTTCACCGAGGAGAACTTCGCCACCCTGATCGCTTTCATCTTCATCTACAAGGTACGCCGATCAAACGACAAAGTTTAATAGAGATAAGAGACCTTGAACCATCGGATCATTCCAGGAGAACACGGTCTGGGTCGTCGTCGTTGCTCGCGTTAATTATGCAATCGCGTCCTTCTCGGCCGATCCAGTTAATTGGATGGGGTAAAACTGCCGCGTGCTTCGCGAATCGCTTCATCAGCGAAATAGCCGACATTTGGGTCACGAGTTACGACCGAGCCGCATCGAGGTGCTCCTCTTGGGCTTCGAATGTAGTGTCGTTTCCCAATGTCTCGTTCCGATGAGGACAGCTTCTTCCATTTCTTTTATTGTTCAGTTATATCTTTCGAATCGAGAGATGTTATGGGCGATGGGGCAAGTTGAGCAGCTAGGCGGAGCGATTCGGTCACGCCTACAGAGGTCTAGCCACTCCCATGGGCGTTCCTTCAATTCCCACTACCTCCTCAGTCAGAAATCATGAGGTAGTAGTGTATTAGCAACGAACCATGTTC
Organism: Lasioglossum leucozonium; assembly: GCA_028454225.1. Classification (NCBI taxonomy): domain Eukaryota; kingdom Metazoa; phylum Arthropoda; class Insecta; order Hymenoptera; family Halictidae; genus Lasioglossum; species Lasioglossum leucozonium. The sequence goes on along the minus strand of CM052215.1, from coordinate 14,904,475 downwards.
AATTATTGGATTGTATCTGTTATAATTGAAAAGTTTTATGAAGGTGGAGCAATTAATCCTCGATTATGACGCAGTGTAGCCCCTCCCACAGTATTCTGGCCACTCCCACGGGCGTTCCTTCGACCCCAATCGTCCCTCAACGCACCAATCTCAAGGCAACAGCGAGTTAGACTGTCTCGCTGTGCCTCGAAAGTTAGGAGACTTTACGGAGACTGCCGACAACGTTACGATACTCTGTTTCAGGCGATCGAGAACGTTTTATCAATCGGCAAGAAGTATCCCATCAACACCCACGCGAACGACCAGTTCAACATCGACTGTTGGTGCAAACCACCGAACGGCAGTCTGCCGTCCAGCTACGATCATGTGAATTGGACGGCGCTGGACCAGAAAGCATGCCAGGTGAATGTTCTTCGTTAGGCGAGATTACAAACCATCGGGGCGAGCCCCTAACGTCGTTAACTCTCTTTCAGACCTACAACGGTACCTTGGTGGGCGACGGTTGCAATCTACCGCACTACATACCCGATGTGTTCCTCATGTCAATTATACTGTTCATGGGCACCTTTTTATTATCCGTCGAGCTGAAAGACTTCAAGAACGCTCTCTTCTTCCCATCGAAGGTATCGCATTTAGGTGGCTCTGTGCAAAACTGTTAGCAGATCATGCGCCGCGCCGGCAATTATTTCGTACGAGAGATACGTGTCTCACGAGAATTTCGGTTCGATCGTAGGTCAGACAGGTGGTCAGCGATTTCGCGGTGATAATCGCGATCTTCTCGATGAGCGCGCTCGATCATTTCGTGAACATACCGACGCCGAAGCTGGAAGTGCCGGAGGAGTTCAAGCCGACGTTGCACAACCGCGGATGGGTTATCTGGCCTTTTCAACATAATCCATGGTGGAGCGCCATTGTCGCGTGTCTGCCAGCTCTCCTAGGCACTATACTGATCTTCATGGACCAACAGATCACCGCCGTGATCGTCAACAGGAAGGAAAACAAGCTGAAGGCGAGTCCAGCAAAGACCTCAACTTTAGCTCATGCATAACTCTCTTCTCTAACTCTGCGAGAGCTGATCATTCCTTTTCGATTTAACGTTACGATTAGATTACAAAATAAAAATTGCAAGATACAGCCATGTAGACGTTAAATTGATTTGTTAAAATAATTTTAGCGTTTGCAACTTTGTTTAAATGTGCCGACTGTTCTTCGGCAGTCTAATTACTACATCATTTTGATCAGTCTAATTCGTCTGTTTAGAAAGGGTGCGGCTACCACCTGGACCTGTTCGTTCTCGCGATCCTAATCGAGGTCTGCTCGGTGATGGGACTGCCGTGGTTCGTAGCAGCGACCGTACTCTCTATCAATCACGTGAACTCGTTGAAGTTGGAGTCCGAATGCGCCGCGCCAGGCGAGAAACCGCAGTTCCTTGGGGTTCGCGAGCAGCGAGTCACCCACATTCTCATCTTCCTGATGATCGGCTGCTCCGTGTTACTGACACCGATGCTTAGGCACATTCCCATGCCTGTTTTGTTCGGCGTTTTCCTCTACATGGGCGTCGCCTCTCTGAAAGGCCTCCAGTTCTTCGACAGAATCCTCATCATGCTTATGCCGGTCAAATACCAGCCCGACTACATGTTCCTCCGACAGGTACAATTTCATCGATCAATTAGTCGGAACTTTTTGATCTTATCGTAATCCCCAACACATTATCCTACGATTATTTCGTAATTCTTGAAAGTCCATGGTTAAGCGTTATTTAATAGATCCTCAGACATCGGTAGCAATTTTAATTTTAATCTAATAATTTCAGTTAGGATGAAAGATGATTTTTATGTACTGTACAATTATCAGAAATCCTAGGCTTCCGGTAGATGAAGTGTTAACCGAATTGATGTGACCGATTGTGATACAGGTACCACTGAAACGCGTGCACGTGTTCACGGTGATTCAACTGACCTGTCTGGCCTGCCTCTGGATCATCAAGTCCTTCAGCAGCACTTCCATTTTGTTCCCTCTGATGGTAAGTATATTAATCCATTCGCACTCTTCGCGAGACGAGGAACATTTATATTTATTGCATGTCTACATGACAAGAAGATAGAATTTTATTTCGATATTACATTATATTACACGCTAAAATTGGTTACCGCCATTGTCAACAAATTATCGACTTTCTGATTCCAATTTTTCTCAAACACAAAGCACAAGAAAATTTGATGTTAGCAAAATAGACTAATGAAATCGTAATTATTGAAAGCGAACCGCAGTCTATTGGAATCTTAATGTCTCGATCGCTTAGCACAAAAATCTCTGAATTAATTTTCAACGTTTTAGCTGGTGGTGATGATCGGAATCCGCAAGTCCCTGGACCTGCTGTTCACGCAACGCGAGCTGAAGATCCTGGACGACGTGATGCCGGAACCGAGCAGAAAGCACGCGGAAGATCTTCGCCAGCTCGAGAGTGGCGAGGTTAGCACCGTGAGACGAATACTAAACGCGATCGTTGGCCGTAAATAGCATACGAGGAGTGGCCGCGTGGCGAACATTTGCCCCGTGGTCACTGTCACTGTTTGCGACTGCGGCGAGCCGGCGAACTTCCGCCAAAAACGCGAGCAAACCGACAACAACGGCTCGGTCTCCGATCGCCTTGGATGATACGAAAACCATTGAGAAATTTTACCACGGATCTCGTACCTTACACTCGCCGCCGTCATCGGTTACATTGTTGTTGTTGTTGTTGTTGTTCTTGTTAATTCTTTGTCCGACCAAACAAGCAATAATCTTGGACGTGCCCAAGTAAAACTCGAGGAAGCGAGTCGGCAGCTGTGCGAAAAACGATTAAAAGAAAACGCTCGTTCTCCGTTTGTTATGTCAGCGAGGAGTGACGTTCGCACAATACCGACCAAAAAACGTCCTTTCGCACAGCACGGCCGACCGTCGCCAATGCGTGTGCCAAATCTGCGACAAACCAAGCCGAGCCGGTTCGACCAGTATTAATTATAAAATTTTTGCGCCGCCGTGAACGTCCGAACGATTTGTACCCGCGGATTTATCGGAGATCGTTCTCTTGATCCTTGAGCAGATCGTTCAGATTTGTTTGGAATTATTGCAATGTGCACTATCCAGAAAATGAGGATTGCACTTCGTTGACGAACTTCTGTATTCACAATTTACTGAAAGCAATAGTATTCTACAAATAGTATTTTTATTCACGTTGGAAATCATAGTAAATAAACATTTTTCATTTTTGCCTCGATAATATTGAATTTTTTTTTTGCTTGAGGGTGAATCGACGATTTAACCAGATTACGTCATGTCGTTGTCGACGAATTTCCGGCGACAAAAATTTTGCCGGCCAATCCAGTGCATACCAATGCAATAAATAATTGTTGAACAATTGTTCGAACGTTCGCGGTGAATTTATTACGGAGGATGTCTGCGGTGTCGAGTGGTCGCCCACAACTGTTCGCACTTGACGAAGCCTAGTCTCGCTCGGCCTATCAATTGAACGAACATGAAAAGAGGAGGAGACACCGGCCAAGTATACAAAAATACAGAAATCCTTGTCACCCGTTCGCGACAACACGCCCACCCTTCGACACACATGTATAGCGGTTCGACTATAATGGTCGAGCATGGGTTGACCTGCCTTAAACCTATACGAAATACAATATTCTTTGAAAACACACACCGATCTCTCTGTAATCCCGACTGTTCCTTGCGCAGCATTCGAAAAACCGACACGATCGACACAAGTATTTTACAGCGCACATTCCTCGACCACGCACCGGAAGTGTAGTAAAGCCGGTTGTCGGTCAGACGAGGTGGACATTTTTTATACATCGAAATGGCGGCTGGCGTTTACGAAACGCCTCGCGAGACGAAAACACGATTCGAGATTACGAATCGATTGATCAGAAATGTTACGGAAATGAAATTCCCGCAAGTTGGACTTGCGGAGGGGTCTCGCGGGGGTTGATAATCGGGGGAAAAAAATGATCGATATAAGGATTATGTGAGAGAAGGAGGCGATAAGGTAGCAGTCCTGCCGTCGAGTCCTGCGGATGTCATCCGGTACGTGACCACACATGTGCACGTGTCCTTATAGTTCCTCAGCGCACGAGGAATGTCATTTTCAAAGTCTTATCTATCGTACATCCCCCGCTGACAATCACACACACTATCATTACGTTGACCATCGAATGTCGAGCACCGCGAGTATACGTCCTGTTGCGATCGCGATGACGATGGCGCGGATTACGATCGTATCGGAACGCACGATCAGTTGTTCCGCTGGAATCCGTAATTTCACTATCGTTTGCTGAATAAAATATTTGTAAACAGAGCGAAAATCGCGGGAAGCGCTCTTTCACACGCGATAACGAACGGAGCTCTGCAATGACTCACGTATTGCTGCACGACTTTTATAGAAGCTGTCAAGCGTTCTTGCATTAGAGGTTTTCAAAATGTTTCATCCTCGTCGTATTCAAGAGAATTTCTTCGAGATAAATCATGTTGGCTATCACAGTTGACCAATTGTAATCGTATTCTGTAGATCGAAGATTCATTAATCGCTTGTACGATTGAGTAAATGCGTACAAAACGATGCAGATAATTTTGGATTGTAGATTTTTGTACCTTTAAGATTAAGCCTGGAGAAGTGTAAAATAAGAATAATTTCGAAAAATAAACGAGTCATTGTAGATCCGCTGACAGATGCGAATCGATACACCGTTTCAACATCCAGATCCATCGTCGTGCGTGCAACTGTTGAGACGTTAGTCGAGAGAGTTTTGCTCAGCTCGATGCATGGCTTTAAGGCTTCTCATAAACGATTGTTGGTGATTGTGTCCGCTCGTAAGATTAATCGTGCGACGTGTTCCACAGGAACAGAATGAGTCAACGACCGGTTACGGGACGACACCGGGCAACATACAGATCTCATTGGCGAATGGGAACATCATGAAGATCCCCGTGACGAGTATCAACATCAGCGAGGAGGTGAACAAGACTGGGATCTGGCAGCAGGTGAACGAGGGGAATGAGAAGCCGAAGCAGTCTAAGCTGATCAAGTACGTGCTAGATCAATTTAATATCCTTGATTTGCAAAGAACTCCAAAAAATTTTGCGAACAGCGCTAACTCCAAAAACAACACACTTTCTCTGACCCAGATAATTAAAAACTGTTTTTTGTAAAAAATGTGCCAGTTAGATGGAGATTGTTGTTAAATCGTTGACGTTTAAATGATCGAATGTCTTTGAATTTAGCGCGGGAAAGCAAAAGAAGCATTCGAAGAAGGATACCTCGTTGATGGCCGACGAGACAACGAGACTGACCACGATGACCGAGGAGGACGAGGATGACAGTGGGATCTCGATCAAGGTGACACACGTAAATGACTCTAAATTCTAACCACGATCACCATCAATTCGATAAATCACATGGCAAGACACACAGCAAGAGCACCAATACACCGGCATGCGACATACCCCCTGTACGCTACTGTGAGTAAGACTATGAAAGGGGGCTGCACGGTACCCTTTTGGTAGAGTCGTCTCTGAATAGAAATTGCTTCTTAGGAAGAACGACGACTCCGATAAATAGAATAGATATAATATGTATGTCTTGTATGGCTTGGAGCCGTGGCAAAACACTGTACGCTGCCTTCTCTGCGCCGCGCCGTCCTCTAAGCTTCGCTCGACGCGCATCAAGGTACAACCTGTTGAAAGCTGAAAATAACGAACCTCGACCTTTTGCCCCTCTGTACTTAAAAATCCAAGAAGAATTTTTGTAATAATTGTCCTCTCGAACTTTCTCGGCAGAGCAGGAAAGATTTTAAAACGACATCGCAGTTTATTGATCGACACTTATCAAGATGAATAGCACGAGCTCAATTCAAGTTCTTGGCAAGCTTGTACTGAATTTGTAAAATTGCATTTTAGAATTCGACTAGAACTCCTAATAACGGTGATACCCAAAGAGTTGGAACATCATAATATTTTTCTTAGCAGTAAGATAATGAATCCAAGATAGACAGGTTCAAACTTACACCGAATACCTTCAACTAGAACTATACTAGAATTCACAATGAATTTTGTCCGAATTTCTCATTGCTTAGTTCGCTTAAAAAATAAACCTGGCAACATGATTCTCCAACAATTGGAAACGTCCGACGATGCTGACGACCCAGCTGTGACAGCCTCCCCTTTCCCGTTCTGCACCGCAATGCACCTCGCAGTTGTTTTGCACGTAATTAGCATTGCTCGTTCGTAATTAGTATGTATGTATCTCGTCGAAGCCGATCGAAAACGTGCTTCATGTTCGGCTCGGTGATTTCAGGTAGACTTGATCCGATCGAAGGAGAGCCTCGGCCCGTTGACGGTCAACGGCACTACGTCCGCCGAGACATCCGTCTAACGATCCACAAGATCCGCAAGAATATCGACGCAGAGATCGTCGACAGAACGATCGAGGAGCTTCCGATTGGTCTCAGAGCTAACCGTTGCGAGCAGCGTGTCGATTCGTCGTCCAGTCCTCGCGTTTCGATCGAAATCCTGGTTGGAGGAATGATCGTCCCAAGGGCGATCGTGCGACAGAGAAGAGCGACACACGCTGATCCGTGACGGACAATTAATTTTTTATTTCGTAGCGCGTACTGACACACGGGATGCTATCTTATCTTATCTCGCTGTAATCTGATCGAGTGCAATTAACGAGTGCCACTAGCGTATAGCGTCGCGAGAATAATAAAGAAAGAGAAGGAAACAAGTGAAACGCACACCGTTCGAAGCAAATTTGTAGCGCAGGCTTGGGGCCCTTGGCCCTCGGAGAGCTCTAGACTGCTCCCAAGAGCAAGCTTCCAAAGAGGAATTGTCAATTTTTGTTCTCATTCTGTACGAAATGCCCCGAGTGGGCGTGGTCTCGATGCTCTCGATGGATCTATAGAGTGCCGCATAAGACCATCTATATGCTCCTTAACCCAAATTCAATCTTTCGAGTCGTTACATATCACAAGAACAAGAAACAATCGATCTTCGAATCGATAGCTGGGGAGCACCAAGAGGGCGGGGCTTAGGTGCTCTGGACGAGTCCATAAGGTACCCTCGTTGGTATTCCGAGCGCTCCCCGCCCTGAATTGTTCCTAGGGGTACGCCTGCTGGAGTCTGCGCATAAGTGTCCCCAGTGGGCGTGGCTTAGGTGCCCTAAACGGAGCGAAGGAGCGCCCCACAGGGCACAACGTGCCCAAGCCTGCCGTAGCGTGTCGTAGATTCGAAACTCGAGCATCGACGAGTCTCGAATCCGCGGTGATCAGTGTGCGACAAACCCGTACTATTAACGTAACCGATCGAGAATAGCTAGCGTAGTTTGTACCCGTAACAGACATGCCAAAGAAACCCCTTCAACGATACGTCGACGGTTCCTTCGAGGGATGGACTCGCGAACTTCGCCGAGGAATAGAGAGAATCGCGCGTGGTCGTTCTGTCGTTAGACGAGACTAGTTTCGACGAACGATCGCGCGACGATTATCATCGTTGTCTGCCTCGGTATCGCTTTTCTATTTACGAAGTGCCACCGGAAATGCTTTCGAGGCGTCGGACACCGGCCAGATGCGACAATATTGTTATACGGCGAACGGATTTTTTACAAAGATCAAACGGCTTGACCGAGCGAACTCTGCCACGGGATCATGAGATTTTTCCACGTTTTTTAACCGATGTCCCGTGGAGACCGACTGAATTCTCCCTCGAAGAGTGTCCTCTCTCCGGTCGAGGTCGCCGAGGAACGGGTTACGATGAAACAACCGGAGCTATTTCGACGGAAAATGATCTGGCGGAGCCGAGTCTGAACTGCACTGCCAACTTTAAACTTAATCTTGAAACCACTCCGAAGCTTTGAACATTACATCAGAACATGTGTTTGGAAGTCCTAGTTCATACGCTCCTTACTTGTTTTATCTTTCTTGTAGATTTAATCCTATCATTTTAGACCCCATTTTTGGGTTTAGCCTTATTACCGGAAGATCTGCAGTTTTCACAAACGGACGGTGCCGAACATGGAAAAGAACAGTGCATGTAAACGTTCAGCGCAGAGTTTTTTTTTAAGTTTTTTTAGTCTCACCCCTTCAGAATTGTGACAAGTGTTGAGAAAATGATCTGGAAAAAATTTGGGGTTGATTGGATCGTGAGAACCCGATGCGCGTCAAATTTGAAATTCGGAAATTTGAAAATTTGAAATTCGGAAATTTGAAAATTTGAAAATTGAAATCTTGAAAATTTGAAAATTGAAATTTTGAAAATTTGAAATTTTGGAAGATGTAAGCGAAAGGGATAGAGTTCGTGGAGATCTGAGGGAGCGACTTTATTGTAAGTAGTTGTTGAATACTATGCCTAGGATGTCCATCAACGTGTGAACCGAAAAACTGACTTGGAATTCTTAATAATAAAAAATACAATCGCTGTGATAACACAGATTCCGATAGGTCAGTTTATGTAAATTTCAGGATTGTATTAGATTCCAATGAAAACCGTGAATTCTACCGTGCCAACCTAGTGTCAAAAAACCAAAGATGCCACAAACGCATAAAATCCGCAGTTCAATTACGCACGTCGAACTCGGTTCCGTCGAATCCATGTGAAATCGAAATGTTTCTTGGCGATTTCATTGTGACCCGCGGCGAGCGAGACTAATCTGTAACTGCAGTCTTTCATCTAGCGACGGAAACCGGAAACAGAAGCAGATGCATTTCCACTGTCTCGCGACCGTCGATTTTTACTCGACGTCCACTGCGATCGATGGCAAGAGGATCCACAGAGAGAGTCCAAAAACGATATTTTTCAGATGTCACGTTACCGAATTGTTGCGCACCTCCGAGGCTTTGCGAATTCGTTCGAAAGCTGCGCGAAAACAAACAAAAGAAAAAAGAAGTATTTTGTAAGAAAGTGTTAGAGCAAACGTAGCAGCATCCGAGAAAAAGGAAAGGTGTTTTTAGCCAGCCGCTTCCGGTGTGCATCGATATACGCATGCGAGTAGCAATGTAAGAGACGTACATGATCGCTCGTGTTAATGTTGCTACATGTGTTTTGTATATAGTCCGTGACAGGCGATGTGATCGTGAACACGTGAGGATAGGTTCGTCAGTATTATACCGAAACGTATTTTATTTCGGCGAAAGAAACAATTCAGCGCGAGAATAACAATTAACAGTGCTCGGGGAACGTGTGAGAGAAACCGTCAGCTTTATCGTCAGACTACGGATGTTCGTGCAAATATTTTTGTCCGAGAAAATGGAATCAAATGAAAATTAATTCAGTACATGGTTCAGTGTTTTGATAAAGAACAGAATCAAACGGAGATTAATTTATCTCTGTTCTAACGTACACTAGTGTCGAGCAAAAATTAATTTAGCTGATCAACTGGTCCGTGAAATTCGAGTATAAATAATTTGGTTGGACGGCGATAACGAAGGCTGAAGACTTTATGAATTGAATACAGTCGTATCAATCGTGCATTTGTACGCAAACGGGCTACAATCGCCGCTGTAGTATAGCAATGGTCGAGACACTTGTGATTAGCCGAATGAATATTGCACGGTGAAGAGTATCTATATTTTCCATTTACAGCGTATTAAAAAAAAAGAAATATCGCTTCAATGGCCATTTTCTATGAAAAATTCTATGAAAGAATTTGCGCGATTGTCGAGTGCTGTTCAACGGGCCTAGCCTTATCGATCTGTTATCAGTTATTCAAAAAAATTTGTTTAGAGAGTCTCCTTCTTGAAAACTAAAAATTATTCTGGTTTCGCGCACCTTCATAGTTTTTGAGAATTCTTTTAATGACCATCTCGATTTTCCTGAGGATCTTTTCTCAGAGGATTCTGATCTCGAAATGTCCTGATCTTCCAATTTGTAAATTTCCAATATACTTTCATTTAGCCACGAAGTCCTCGGTCATCCTCACAATTTTATAAATTCATACTTTATGAATTCCTGATGACTCTTAATTTAACATTATTACCCTAAGCAGAACGCCTAAATCGCGTAAGGCAGGCCCGAGTATATTTGCGAAACGGGGTGAAAGCGTCCCGACTGTCAGCGAACAAACAGAGTCGTGGGCGTGCTTGATCGTATAGTATCGATGTAGCGTATTTGATGCATGTGTTTAGTATACCTACGGCGAGAAGAAAAGAGGCTCAATGCGTTCGTATAGCGAAGTTGGGCGTCCTCGTCGGAGTATCAAGTGTCGTTCCATGCAAGTCGAACGAGGCGAACGAGGCTGTGTGCGGGAGAATTCCTCGATGAATTCTGACGAGTACGCGATCACTTTGTACCGTGAAGTGATCGAGCTCCGCGTGCTTACCTTCGTCATTACTTACGAGACTACGTGTGCGTGTACATACGAACAAAGGAAGAGGCAGACTGCGAGCGTAAATGGTATTTAATCGGTCGCACTCGTGTAATTCGCTGCCGTGCATGCAATCGATGTACATTAGTCCTATTTAACGATATTATTGATAAATTCTGATTCGAAGAAACTTCTGTGGTCGTTGTCCAATCATTTCAACCCTGGATGATAATTGTCCAAGTCAATTCTAACAAACAAAAGTTAAACTAACATGTATGTTCTCTTTCAATTATTTTAACACTAAACCTACCACCACCGGTCAAATGACCGGTTCGAGATTTTTTCTTTCACGATCATTGAAAATGTAAAGATGCTTTCGTGGTAAATTATTAAGTAACCGCGAAAAGATCGAATAAATTTATGTAATGATATTTGGCCCCCTCAGGGTTTCAAATTCATTTTACCAACTTCTCCCCCTTTTACCACTCTTCACACTATCGCCTACTTTCCAATTTCACCAAGACCTACTTCTTATTAAAAGTGGGTTCCGAACCACCTACTTTTCCAACAACACGTGAAAAGCACCCAAGAGGAACACCTCCCGGCTTTTTACCGAGCAGTCACCCATCCAAGCCGCCTTCCACGCCCCACGCTGTTTTACTTCGGTGATCGTACGAGAACCGGTGTTTTCAGCGAGGCAATGGTCGTTGACAAGATCGAATAAATGTAATCTTGTTATTTTCATAAGGCGAAACCTACCGGCTGCTTGTAAACCTCGGTAGGTTTAGTGTTAAAAAGTCGAAAATAGTGGCAAAATGTTGACAAATGCTTCTAAGGTCTCTACAGTTTCTTATTTGACTTTTTATCAGGAATTCATATAATCCGCAGTCTAATAATCTTATACGAACGTTTGCTCCATTCCTAAATCGCTGACACCAAGAGAAACAGAATTTTCTCAGGTTCATCTCCAAATATATCACAAAAGCGTAATTTTGCGTAACTAGGATCGCTCATCCTTGCAATTGCAATTGCAAACGTGCACAGCCGAGTTCCCCGCTTCATACTGTATAAGGATCACCAGATACGTCACCACCGTGCTGAGCATCTGAAGTCGTGAAACGAAGAGGATAGAGATTGCGATCTGAAACGATCGTGGCCGAGATCGATCGATCGTGTTTGCTCACCGATTGGAACAGCGAGTTGTCCAGGGTGAAGTACCCGCTGACGGTAAACTTAATTTGCCGGTTTAGCAACTGGAGCGAGAATTGCTTGAGCTGAAACGAACGAGTCTGTGGGACAGGCAATTGGGAATAACAATTTGCAGATTTACCTCTGACTTTGTCTCTCGATTGGTCGCTGCTTTGAGAAACGAGTGTACCGCGACCGCTGACCCCTGGACCTGAAAGAAAGATACAATGAGTCAGGGAACAAGAGCCAATGATATCTGCTCTAGTAAATATATCACGAAAGCATCCTTACAATCGCAATAATCGTGAAATAAAAATATTTGAAACCGGTCATTTGACCGGCGATGGTAGATTTAGCGCTAATAACTTGAATAATTTCCATGTTTTAAATGTCGCCTATTAATTTTTAGTAAGTTCTACCTCGTTCAACAGATCGGTGATCTTGGAGGCCAGTATGCCAAGAGGACAGATTAGATAGAACGTGATGCAGCTGGTGCTGAGGGCCACCAGGACATTGAATTGCTTATCGAGAAGGACGAGCGGCAGGAGAAGATAGTAAGAGTTGAACAGCAACGAATAAAACATAGTCGCGACAATGAGGAGGCACGGGAACGAGTAGAACTGCGATATCACGCCGCAGACGTCGCACAGATCGTCGTGGATGTTCCTCAGACGTCGAATGGCCTGAACGGTGGCGAAATTGTCGAAAATCTGACGACAGCGCAACGTAGATTTCCAGCAGTCGTTCGGTCGCGAATTCTTGCAGAGCATTCGAATAGAGAGATTGACGCGGGTGAAATGCGTGGTGATCAGGCTGATGACAGAGAAGTATTGGAAGAAGAGGATGCCGGCGAAGGTGGCGGGCATAAGGCCCGTGGCCCACACCAGAGGACCATCATGAAAAGTATAATGCTCCAGTATCAGCGAAGCGATGCCTACAGTTATTTGAATGACGAAGACCGCCAGCAGATTCCGAAAGGTGCGCCTCAGACTGATCGGCGTCTGCGAGAAGCGAAATTGCTCCTCGACGTGGACCAGGTAGCTGCAAACTCTCTCGACGGTGGAGCACCTGAAGACGTAGTATAATATAATCGTGAACATCATCACGACCCCGAACACCGCTTGGATCATCTCTATAGTCGCTGTCGTGGCGGTTTTGTTCGCGTAATCTTGTCTGGACAAGTTTGGCAGAGCGATGTAGTTCAACGCGGCCAGAAAGCAACAGAGCAGCACGTTGTAGATTTTGTCGAATTTCGAGCTTGCGAAGGATAACGGCCGCTTGGTTTTTGGGTTGCTGTGCATGGAAATTGACGCGAGACCTATCGTCTTAAAGATCCAGTAGAACAATCGGATTACCCAGCTTGCCCATCGGGGCGGGTACACCACGCCCGACATCCTCGTTTAGGCTGACGAACGTCACCATGAACACCCGCAATCCTTTCTTCTCGATTTTCTTCGGATCGCTTCTATCTCCTTGACCTCATATTCTTTTCAAGTTTCGAGACTAAGTTATTTTGCAACTGTATCAGGTGCAGCGTCTTCGCTACAATCGTTAGGCGTTCCACGCTCTTGGTCTGGGCTCCTCTTGACGTCCACTACGAATACAACAAATTAAGCATCGTTCTGTCCGAGTACCGGAACTGGCGAAATTAAATATTAAATGGTGCATCGCATACTTTACTATGCACGTAATAAAAAAAAATAGAAACCGCTGCATTCACAATGCCGATCTGTAATTATAAGCATTCCAGCGGCGATGTTATCACGGATCTCAACAGGACAGGTTTAGCTAAATGGAGGAAAACAATGTGCTGGTCAAACGACGATTTGATCGCGATTTTTTATAGATTTTTTATAGTATCGCGCGAACAGATCGTTAGCATTATAGGTATTGTAAGCCTGTTATAAAAGCTTTCCGTCGGTAAACAGACGAAGGAATCGCAGAAATCGATTGTACATTTCTTTTTATTCAAAATATGTAATATATACTTTTGACATCGAAAATGGACCTTTTCGCTTGTCGGATAATTAAACTATATCAATCGCTTAACAATTATTTATTGATTTCGTCTTATCTTCTGGGTCTCCTTTCTCCACGTTTCCCTATGGAATATTCGCATAACGATCACAGTCCCGTGCAATTGCAGTTGCAAAGAATCGAAGACTTGCTCCCCACTTGAAACTGGATTAGAATCACCAGATACGTCACCACGGAGCTGATCACCTGAAGACCACACAGAGATTACGATCTGTATCGATCGAGAAACCAGAAGGAACAGAGATCTATCGATCGATCACGATCACGTTTGCTCACCGATTGGAACAACGAGTTGTCTAGGTTGAAGTATTCGCTGGCGGTGAAGTTAATTTGTCGATGGAGCAACTGGAGCGCGAATTGCTTGAGCTGGAAAAAAGCGTGTCTGTGTATGTATGTAGGCGATTGAGATTGCGTCTACGATTTTACCTCTGACTTCGTCTTTCGATCAATCGTGTTCTTCAGCAACGAGTGCACGATCACACCCGTCCTTCCGATCTGCGAAGAAAATTAAATTTATTAAACTTCCAGAAGGCCAAAAGAAGCGAAAGACAACATAAACTATCTGGGGGCAGAGTTAATTAATTGAGAGTTAACTAATTAATTCTGATGTCCATCAAGCTCTTACCTCGGCCTGGATGCTGGTGATCTTGATGGTCAGCATGCAAAGCGGATAAACAAGATAGATGATCAAAGCGACGGTGTTGACCAACGTGACTAGATCGAAGTACATGTCCTTGTCGAACAGTGGCTGCAGAAGGTAATACATGTTGAAGAGCAGCGAGTAAATGGTGTACGGAACGACGAGTAGCGTCGGAAACGAGTAGAACCGCGAGATCTCGCTGGAGACGTCGCAGAGGTCATCGTAGATGTTCTCCAGGTGTCGAAGCGACTTTATCATGGAGCAGTTGACGAAAACACGCCGACATCCGTTCAAGGATTTCGAACAGTCTTCGGGATGGATGGTCCCGCATATGTTCTCGAAGGCCTGATTCGCTCTGGTGAAGTTCACGGTCATCAAGCTGATCACAGCGAAGTATTGAAAGAAGATATTCGCTGCGAACGCTGTGGGCATGGAGTCTAGGGACCATCCTATGGGACCATTATGGAAGGCTAACTCCTCGGAAACCACGACGACGATGAGCATGATCAACTGAATAATGTGAACCGCCAGCAACACCCTGAGGGTAGATTTCAGACTGATCCACTGCCGCGAGAAACGAAATTGTCCTTCGATCTTGACCAGGCAGTTGCACACTTTATTCAGGGTGGACCACTTGACGGCGTACCACAATAAAATCGTGCACATCATCAGGGATCCGTACGCACATTGGACCATTTCTATGACCATCGTGATGTCGGTTTTGTTGATGTACGAGCGGAAGAATATAATTGGCAGAGAAACGCAGCTCAATCCAGCCACCGAGAAGCAGAGTAATACATTGTAAAATATCCCAAATTTGGATTTTGTGAAGCACACTGGTCGATTTTTTCTTCGGGTTGCTGTCGTGTAGGGAGATCGTCGAGAAGCCTACTATCTTGAACATCAAGTGAACTATCAGAATTGTCCAATAAGCCCATCGGGGCGTGTACACCATGCCCGACATCCTCATAGCGGCTGATGTACGTCACCAAGAACACCCGCGTTTCTTACTTCTCGAATTTCTTGAAATCAGAAGGAGTTAAATATTGATATTCTTCAAATCAGTTTAGACTTGTTAATTCGGATGCAGTTTCTACGTTAGAATTATTGTTAGTCCCACAATGCTTGATCTTGACCTCAGCTACGAATACAAGTGTTACATATCGTTTTCTCCTAGTACGCTAGCAAAATAAAATATTAAATACAAAACCAAAGAATTACATTGCACGCAACGTCACCTGCTGCATTAATAATATGTTAATCTGTAATTATATACGTTCTACCCACAATGCTACTGTTGATTTCAATGGCAAAGGGTTGGTTAAATGTAATTGCCATTGACATTGTGATAAACATCACAAGGACGTCCTATGAGTACAATGAAATTTCATATTATTAAACAAAATAAAAATGTTGAATTAGTTACAGAAGAAACAGGCATGTTTTATATATTTCTTCGTTTATTAATTTTTATAAGATAAAAATAATTACCTAAAATTAAAACATTAACTCGCTTTCTTACACAAGTGCATGAAACATGCATTCATTAAAACGAGGGGGTGGGTGTGCGATTACTGTGGAATTCTGTTGTCAATTTTTTATTCAAAATATTATATACTTTTGACATTTGAAATAAACATTTTGCTTTTTGATAATCAAGATATGAATTACTTAACATATAACGTATTCATCCGTGTTACTTATAGATAAATGTCTAGTACAATAGGTCGAAAAATTATTTGTGCACCCAGTTTCCTGAAATCACTTTATTAAAAACGAGCACATTGGCAAAGTGTCGATTTTTCAAGATCATATCTTGGAAATGCGCTTCTTCGCTTTCGCATAAAACTTCTTCGGCGAAAGCTGGATGCACAAAATATTTCTTAGACCATAGATCTTATCGTAATTATTTGAAATGATAAACAACTAAAATTATAAGGCGAAAGAACTCTTGAACAGAAAGTATTTGCTTGGTGTTCCCATTTTCAATGCACTTCAAAGACACTCGCTCGTATCACCGCGGGGAGAAACAAATTGTGTAACAGTGGAACTCAATAGAAATAAGCTATTCGATACAAATAATTACAGTGCGTTATAAAACAAACATTTGCATTGACATTAAAGCGACGCCTGATTAAGATATAAGCGTTTCAAAGGAGAAATCATCAAAATCGAGAAAATATCGTCTTTTCCACCAGCAAAAATTTTGATCCAAACAATTAAAGATTAAATTACAATTTACATTAGACTCTAGTATTGCTATGAAAATTTCTTATGATATTCTGCAACTGCGTATCGATAAAACCTACCTTTTCCGACTTTGTACAAGCCACAAGTAGCAGTGACCATGTACAGGATTCGAAAGATACTTAACTAATGTACAACAGCTTTCATACCCCGTAGATTGCTCGATTACCATCCCACTTATGCCTTTAAAGTGCGATGAAAACGCTGAAAACTAAACGAACGAAACACTGACTGAAACGCGAGCCAATTAAAACTTTCATATTTCACCACCAATGAATTCACGTTGACATTTGTGCCGCGGACTCGCGCTACAAATCGTTGACTACAGACGGTCATCGTTTATTCCCAATTTTGCGTTCGACATTTATGTACATTGTTGTCTGTTCTAATTAAGTAAATAAGCTTGCGCAAGATGTTCGACAACGGAGATACCTATATTGTCATCGTAAATACATTTTTCCCCATTTTATATATTCTGCATTTGTCGTTTTCGGTGTGTTGCATCAGATACTCGAACGGGGTTGCAATCGTAAAGAAACCGTGTGTGTTTGTTTAATAGTAGAAATGAATTATGAATACTTATCCTCTATTATATATTACGTGCATTATAGTTAACCAATGTTCGCAACATTATTGAAAGAGTGGAAAGCTGTTTCATTAGTGTCACGGCTTCGTAGTTACAGATATTGCAAGGAGGATGCGTTACGATTACGAGGAGAGAATTTACTAGAAAGATATCCGTTAAATAAAATATAGTGTCAAAACTCTTCGAAAGGTGATACCCCCCCCAAGTGTTAAAAATCGAACTCACATCTTTTGCATCTCTTTTTTTTCTCATCAGCTTTAAGACACTCACGTCGTATAGTACTACAATAGTACAAAAAGAAAGTAAGCATGACTCTTCATATCATCGGATACAAAACATCACTGTGTTACTTGGCCTCCGACTGTTTCGGAGTCTCGCTCCTGGTAGGCACTTCAGATTTTGGTTCTGCAGGGACGTCTGTGTCCGGTTGACTACCACTCTCATCTGCGGGTGAGTCCTCTGATACGGCTGCATCTGCAAGTTTCGTTTCTACATCAACAGAATCGCCAGTGTTCTTTCTTGAACGTGTTTACCTCGTGCAATTTTTTAAACGGCAAGTATTTACCTGAACAAGCGGGATCAGACATTAATGAGAATACTTTTTCCTCGGGCATATCTTTCGTCAGCTCTTTGAAATGGACCACCTGGTCCGAAAACGATTGCCAAAACGACTGACCTTCGGGTATGGTAAACATTGCCTGTGCATTGTCGATGAGAACAAAAAAACAGATTACGTACTAATCGTTTTCCGTACTACTCGGACATCAACTCTTTAACCACTTGCACTACAATTTGTTTTACGGTTACAAAGATTAAAACCTCTTAGAAGAATTTTTTTCTTAGAATGGAAAGGAAGTTTATACTTATTGTGTACCTATGCAATCTCCAGTGGCTATGTATCGACAATAACAAAATAGAACTTTATTTCTGTTTCAAAGAAATTATATAATATACATATTTAGTAGAGGCCGTTTGAAATCTTCATCGCTCGATGTTACAGTGCAAGGGATTAAATGTTTTAGTGAAACAGTGCACCTGTGTACCAATTATTTTCACAATGTAGTAATTAGTTACCTTAAATTTGTTGTATATGTGTTCAGCCTTTTGTCTAATTTGCTCTGCCTTTTGTTTAAAAGTAGCCTGCAGACACGATATCCCAAGATGAAATAAACAAGTGATAACAGTTAAATTGATTCTCCGTCCGCACACTGAGTCATTTACGACTCAGGTTGCAGACAGAGGACTGCAGTCACGTACCTCTTCGTCTTCGGTTAATTTCCAGTCAGCCAAGTTCCCAATGTATCGCCTCAACTAAAAGATATTCACAGTTTAATCTAAACGTCTAACGAACGAACATATTCAAGATAAGAAGTAAAGAACTTCAAGAAATAAACTAAGAACAACAGAGACTCGCTCTTTCGCACCCTTTTAACTGTCTCCACGATGTGCGGATGTTTCTTCAACATTAAGGGATCGATTGGCAGTGACAGCATGTCGTCCATTGCTTGTAGACATTTGTCAGGGTTTGCTCGGTCCAAACCCAGATTTGATTTAATTTGAGCATCCAGTTGTAAAAGTTGCGCCTCTATGCGCAGCCATCTGGAATTGATATTGACGGTCACCGAATCGAAATTTTAACCCAGCCACTGATTTGTTCTTACCTTAGCTTGTTCGTTTTTCGATGAAGCGCTCCATCCTTCGCTAACACTCGCTTTTCCTCTTCCGGGACGTGTACGTTGAAGTCCAAACAATCTTTCACCTGTTCCGGCAAGATCTCACCACTCTCCAGTTGTGCTTTCAATTTCATAGCGTTCCTAGCGGTGGACCAATCCCACTGTGAGCGAGCTTTCTCGCTTTCGAACGACTTTGGCTTGTCCATGTCTAATTTAATGCCTACGTACTCGCCGGCAAATGTCAGTGCCAGCAGAAACCGTGGCGGTGTGTCGGACGACGTAGTGCTGGATACCACAGTACCTTCCAATATCGGCGCATCACCTGCATTATTTTTCTCTGTAAAATACACCAGATTTAAACCTTCATCAGTTAGACTACATTATGAGTCTACTTATGATGTGCTCACTTTCAAAAGTAGCCCTTTTCTTATGCACCACAGATGATGTTTGTTGATCACTAGAATCTTCAATTTTGACTTTAGCGCGGCCTCTGCCATGTTCTAAAGTACATAACATTCTTATAGGATGAATATCTAATAAATTGCTCATGCATTATTTACTAAATAGTACGCCCCACCGATTACAGGTCTGCGAAATCGCTGAGGCGCGCGGGCTTCTAGATAATTATCAATATTTTTATATTGATTTAATTTTATACCGCTCTTCTCCGGAGTGTCTGTTTCCTCCGAGCTCGAGAAGTCAGCGAACCGTTTGGGTTTGATCTTTCTGCCACTGCGGCTCACAACTTCTTTAGGTGACTCCTCTCCTTGCGAATCTAAAGTGGTGTCTTGCCTCGAGTCGCTTGTAGATGCCAACAATGATTTCGCTTTTCCGCGTCTCTTTTTTTATCTCGGGTGTGTCCTAAATGAACGAATAGTTTATAACCGGATATACCAGGGCACGGCAATCAAATTTTACTGTTACAATCGTCGCACAACTGTGAGGAATAATCGCACAAACGATCCAAGCTCCACGAATGTTTGTCGGCAATTCCTACATTTCTATCGGAGCGCTCGGTTCAACAGCTTTTTCGTCTCAAAAAGTATTGACCGTGAAGAGCTAAAACTCCTAACTGAATTGCTTATGTTCACATTCGTATTTAAATGTACTGACAATTACTGGTCAAAAGGCTAGTAGGACAGGAGAACTAGAAGTCTGCTTGGTTATTAGGTACACATAGTTTTGCTATAATGTCAGCGAATTTAATAATGAAAGTGCTATTCTACTAGTCTACTTCCTAGAAACTGTCAGTACATAAGAACTAAATGAAAGTAGACGAATACAAGTATATTACGGGATTGTTAGTAGCACCCAGCATGGTTTTCCTCTTCATGGACTTCTTTTTTTCCTCCTCGTCGATAACCAACGACCCTGTCTCCATATCATTATCCATTGCACTGACTGTTGGCAAATCAATTGCAGTTTCACCTTCTTTTGCTGCATCTTCAACAATAGCAGATTCTTTGTTTATGTAAGAAACACATGTTGTCTTGTACATCTATACACAAGCTCAACGTATTACACTTACCTTTAAGATCGGTAAGTCCTGACATGCCCATCTCATTTTTAAGCTCCTGCTCTAATTGGAGCAAACCCTCGTGAAAAAATTTCCTTCTGATAGGTTTAGCAAACTTTGCTTTGTTTTCGATGTATGTGTACAACTCTTCCACTTTACATACAGCACTAAAATGAATTGTTTCAAATTCAGAACATTTGAATCCTTTCGTTAAGAGTCTGTTTCCCACGCAACCACACTTTTTCGTACATTATTCGACAACACATACACAACGGAATAATGCAATATTAATAGCAAGTATTACTATACTAAATTCAATAATTATAGTAATCGTTGGTAAGAAAAGGTTAACCACATTCATGCAAATAAAATATCCTTTCAAGCCTTGTCAAGTATTATAGTAAACATTACTCACGTTTCTCCAGTGCCATAAAAGTAAACACTATACTTTGAGTTCTTTGAATTCGGATCAATAACTTTTTCAACCTGAAAAAGAGTCAATAAACAGCTTAGCGTCGCACAGTTTCCTACCATAAGTTACATAATATTATGTTTATCTATTTATATATTTCAAATCTAAATAAGATCAGATCCATCTAATTGATTCAATTGTTATACGCAAGAATGCAACCATTTTTACAAGGTAACAGCAATATATTTAAACGCAAGATCCATTACACGTACGGTATCAGTTAAACATTATTATTTACTTCGTGTAAACATAATTCCCGGATAAATTAACACCGACATAATACTACGTCGGAACAGTGCTGTTAATTAGACATAATCGGTTGAGTATGAGGTTAATTCGCAATAGATCCGTGACAATTCAATGGTCGATCATTATCAATCTCGTATGAATTAAGAGGCGAATTAAATAATGTTCAAGATTCCACTTACTTTAGCTGGCCACGCTGGATAACCTCGAACTTTCGCGAACACCTTATCACCAGCGAAAAATTTCTTATGAAACTTCACCATGTCGACCGAGAGTTTTCACAAGTATAGAGTCCAACGACGAGTGTTATCTTTGTGTCAATTACGCACAACGGACGATACGAGCAGTTAAATTGTAAGAAAGATCGAACAAAACATCGCGAAAGCCGCCATTTGCACGATATAACATCGAAAACACGCATAAGACGCTGCGCGCCAATTCACGAGTTTCTAATTACGAACACTCACGAACTTCAATCGCGTAGCTTTGGAAACTATCGTGTGCGCGCCAGACGATGGCTAGCACAGTGTATTTGTTTCAACTCTGTGACGATTCCTCGGCCAATAGCGACGAATGCGTGCGATTGATAGGGGATCGCTATTGGTCAAAGAATCGTCTCGGATTTAGAACGAATGCACTGTGCTAGCCATAATCTGGCGCGCACAAGGCACCGCATTCAAAATGTCACATCCGATTGGTTGCTTTCGACTCTATAAATTACATACCGATAGATTATAATTGTTTAAAAAACGGTAGTATTCATTTACTTCGCAGATAAATCAACGATACAGAAAAACCGTTCTCTTCTCGAAAGAAAAATGGCGGCTAGTTCTAATCGCTTCGGTAGACACGTATTCTTTGGTTTAATCCACAGAACATAAAATCATAAATACATTTTCTTCAAGTCAATTAACATAAAGAAAAGCTGAATCAATCAACAAATTATAGATTTATTTATTTAAATCGAATGATTTGAATGTCGGTTCTGTCAAGTTGGCAGCACTACGACCAATATTGTTGTTCCTCTGATACGAGACTGACGTTTTGCGTTGTCTTTGGGAACACGTGAATGAATTACAATTCAATGATGGATACGGTTTGTCTGTCAAATATCTGAACATTGATACGGTATTTACTTTGAAAAACTGGTTTATTCGTCCACGGATGTGTGCAATGATACTGTCGGTATCGAGCCGAACTTCTCAAGATTCTCGACTAAGAAGCTCGAGAAACCAGTCCCGAAAAATGTAAGTATAATGTTTCTTTCAACGTACTACATGCAACATATCGTGCGTAACTTTACTATTTTCTTTTTTATTTTCCTATTCTTAATTTTTTCCAGCATGTATCACGCTTCTTTTTATACGCGCTTACGGTGTATATCGCAGCGGGACAAGTTTAATATCGTTCCGATACTCGTACGGCATCGTTCTTACAGTGACTGCACCTCTTTCCTGTCATAATTGCCGCCGCTTTTAGTTTTTACACAAAGATCCGATCTACGAACAACGTAATCCACCAAAATTTATTCAACACTCGCGTCGTTAATCAAGTATCATCTTTCTACGAAATATAAGTCATTAATATATTCATGTTTCTTGATTGCTGCATCTAATTATTCTCTGCATTGATCAAGTGCTTAGATCTCCTCTATACGTCAATCTTGTCTATTTATAATATTTATTTATATTAGACACTTGTAAAAACTTCTATCAATCGTAATATACGTTTAGTTTAACTTGTATTATTTATCACATGTTTAGGATGTTGTTTTATCCCTGCGACTTGAATTCAGGAGAAGCTCAACCAATGCAAATCTAAGTTTACTTCTATCGGTCAATGTTTTGTTATTTGGACATTACCATTGTCGATTGTTCATAGTACGTATAGTATGCGTTTGCGCCGAATGGACAATTTAAACCAAAAGATTAAAGATACAGCTTGAAAATTTATTTACCACTGATCCTTAAATATTACACTTTTTGTTTGTTAAAGTTTGTTAATTATCGAGTTATAAAGGTTTGATTGTATCGTTTTTTTTCCTATAATATGCGAATATAATTCTTAATTATTGAGTAGAATTTATTTATTCTAGTTGTTACTGTTATTATAATAAATGCGTTTATATTTTCTGCAATGAACAGATGAGCAAAGCCTACACATGGCAGTAGTATATGTTGATGTAATCAAAGATGCCACTTCTTAAGGATCAACGCTTCCGTTGAAGTGTTTGAGCTCAAGAGGCCTGCTAAGGCACAATGAAAGCCATTGTATCAATTACATTGATCGTGCTACTGTGTGGGATAAACTCGGCACCCATTAATGCCATTCGAATATGTGCCAGCAGAAAGAAAAAATGAAAATCTTTCTTTAAAACAACATATACCCAGTGTACCTGAAAATATACTCAACAACAGTAATGTAGATCATACCACAGTAAGTTAAAAATATGTGTCCTGTATCCGAAGAATATACTTCTGTAAATAAACCGAGAATTATCGTTCCTGTAACTCTACGTATATTAAACTGTATCAATCTATTCTTTATAGCCAGATAACAATATTAAGTATGAGAAATGTACTAATTTTTGCCATGCACTGTGGCAAGAAGATAAGACTGCAAATGGAACACAAATAATCATTTTATCACAAGGTATTTGCATTATTTTTCTTTCTGTTTTCTTTTTAAACAGCTTAGAAATTGTTTTCTAAATAAATTGTGATTTTTATGCTCACTTAGGTTGTTGGAAACAGTCTGGTGAACAAAAATGTGAAACTTCAGAATGTATTGCTCTTCAACGTTCTACCAAAGCACTGAACAACACGAAATTCTGTTGTTGTCATGGAGACTATTGCAATCTGAATATTAACAGCACCATATACTCTGAAAACAAAGTGCACAATTCTATTACCACAGAAAATAATCAACCAAGTAAGATTAATGTACAAAAGAAGATTGTATACCATTTTTTAAATTACTAATATTTATATTGTTCAATTTTTTTAGCAACCGAATATTTGGAACAATCAGATTCTGGAAGATGGATGCTTATCATAATAAGTGTCCTGGTTTGCATATTGCTAGTGATGTGCATTTTAGGTTTAATGGTTTATCGCATGTACCATATGAATATGTTAGCAAGATTAGGGAAACCACTTTCTTACACAGATCAGTTTTTAGACAGTACAGCTCTGAGGACTGGTACTTACACAGTAGATCATTTGAAACTTACAACGATTGTGGGTATGTTCTTTGTAGATTACATGATACTATGCAATTAACATTTTTGTACGTATTTTTTTTTTACGTTTTTACCATTTTCAGGGCAAGGACGATATGGTTCAGTATGGCAAGGCAGTATGGGTGACCAAGATGTTGCTGTAAAGATATTTCCTTCTCACTATCGTAATTACTTTCAAAATGAACGGGATACTTATTGCCTCCCTTTCATGGAACATCCATCTTTACTAAGCTATTATGGTACTTTCCTTCCAGACTTTCTTTTCCACATAAATTGTTAAAATGTTGCTAAAAGTTTTTCTCGATTCTCAGGTGTGGATGAAAGAGTAAGCATGGAAGGCAGTGTTGAATATCTTTTGGTACTTAGTTTCGCACCAGGTGGTACTTTGACAGATTTCTTAAGGACACATACAATCGATTGGCCCACATTTTGTAAAATGGGTCTCTCTATGGTAAAAGGACTCGCTTACTTACATACTGATATACACAAAGGTGGTAAGTAGACTATAAAAGGAATATTCCTTTTGAGTAACACTGGAGAATATTTTTAACCGTTAATTTTACAGATAAGTTTAAGCCTTGTATCGCGCACAGAGATATAAACTCGAGAAATATATTAATCAAAGCTGATGGTACTTGTTGTATATGCGACTTGGGATTGGCTGTACAAATTTCTGGTTCTAAATACTACTCGAATGGAGAGGAACAGCATGCTGAAATAAAATCAATCAACGACGTGAGATAACAACTTGTACTCAGAGGGTCCCAGACCCTTTTTTTGCGTAGAAGCACTTTAACCCGCTGCGGTCATGTGCCGAGATTAGCTTCATTAATACATAGACTGCCACGAGAATTTTATAAGATTCAACTATTTCGTTCAGAGTGTTATATCTTGAAATTGTCTGGGACACCTTATGTAAATTAGTCTGTATAAGAGAATTAATAACATTGTTGTCAATCGATAATTAGGTCGGCACATTAAGATACATGGCACCGGAAGTATTGGAAGGTGCTGTTAATTTACGGGATTGCGAAAGTTCTCTGAAACAGATAGACGTTTACGCAATGGGTCTAGTATTGTGGGAATTAGTGTCAAGATGTTCCGACATCTACATGCCAGGCTCCGAGATACCCACGTACAGACAGCCGTACGAGAAGGAGATTGGACTTCACCCGACATTCGAGCAGATGCAAGTGTTAGTATCGCGTAATAAGGCTAGACCTTTGTTAGAGGGTAGTTTAGTAGACAGACCAGGAGTACGTTTGATCAGGGAAACGATGGAAGACTGCTGGGACGCAGACGCGGAAGCCAGGTTAACCGCTTTATGTATAGAAGAACGTCTTTCAGAGCTACAATCTCATCGTGGTACGTTTCACTCTACGATTAAATTAGGTTGTTGCGTATGAAATAGCATGCAAGTATGATTGTAGACTGTTGACGAGACAAATCTATGAACTTTCAGTGACTATGCACTTCACCGATGGGAGTCCAATGGTCAATTCCCATTGCACCCTAGTGCCTTCAACTACAAACAGTCTTTACAGCGAAACGTCTCATCACGATAACGTTCACGTCGGCCATTTATCATTGCATATGGTACAAGATAATACGAGTAATGACGGTATTGTTGAGAACTTAGTAACATTGTCGCCTTCTGAGAGCATCGTTCACGAGCATAGTTGTAAGTACAGATCACTCACAATTGAAACATTTCATCGTCGATTGCAACTCACATGATCTGCGTGTTGCGTTTTAGTTAAAAATTCAAACGAAGTAGCAATATACAACCATGCTCAAACACTTCAGCCTTACCAAGGGCGGAATCCGTGCATGGAGAGGAACCTAATGTTACAGTCGGACTCGTTCGAGGAGTTAGGATGTAACGGTAACGTGTTGGTGGACAAGTCCATGAAGCACGCTTGCAACGATCAATACAAAATAGTGTCGGAAGCGCAAGGACTCGTTTCCCACGATTATTTGAGCCAGCACACGACTCAGTTGACACAGCTTAGACCAGCGACGCCTATACCGTACGTTCAGAACGTGATTTCCGACGACGGTACGACGGCGTACGGCAAACGTAAACAAACAAACGTGCACGAGGTCTGCGCGCAAGAGAGTCCAAGGAAGAAGCTGTTCGGATGGCCGAATCTGAAGAAGCTGCTCGTCAACAAGAAGATGCATACGTACAACAAATACCAAATAGACAGGGAAGATTCGAAGTCGAATCTACTGTCGAAACAGAACGTGCAAATCAAAACGGTCGAGACGAACGTAACGATATCGCCCGGAGGAAAGTACGTGAACGGTATTATTACAAAGTCACCGGCGACCACCATTCCATTGGACAAGAATGACAAGAACGCTGTGCAAGTTGGTAAACAAAAGCTAGATAACGATAACAACACTAATACTCGACCGTCTAGTCTGCCTCTGGTCCATCTACGAAACAAAAAGAGCGAGAACAATCTCAGCCGACAAGAGAGCATCGACAAATTCAACGAAGTTTTTAACGTTGGATCAAACCTGAACGTGTTGAAGGATCCACATATGAGAATAAAGACGCCAGGCGATCTGCCGCCCTCTGTAAGAAAGATTCGTGGTCGTGGACAATCAACCGCGAGATTCTCTCTCTATGACGACCGAATGATGTGCAATATTTTAAGCGAAGAGGACGACCGTAACGATAAAGCCATCTGGAACTCCGTACCGTTCGGTATGGACTTCGGCGACAACGACGACAAACGTTCGCCGACTAAACTTAGTACCAAAAATGTTACTTGCTTTTAATCGGATATTATACTAATGTATTTGTAAAGGTCTTTAGCTGTAAGGATAATAATAGCTGTAGTTTAACTCCAGCGTAAATATAATGTATGTACAGAAAAGAAAATTTATAAGAATTAAGACAGATTTTATACTCTTTACGAAAACACATTATCATCACTCAAGTATTGAAACAAATAAAAGAAATAATGAAACGCAAAATACAGGCAGCATATAATGGAATATCATAGGGGGGTTGGGACACTGAAAAGCAAAAATTGGGCTGTTTTTCTACGGAGATTGCCGGAAAAGTAGAATTATTATATGAACTATAAAAACATGCGTTCGAAAACAGCTTGTCGGGATACTTTTGTATTTCATTTTCAAGGGTTTGAACGAGAAACTTTTTAAAAATTTGACAGTGTCCCAACTCCTCGAGATATTGAAGGGGGTATTCCATATATCATGCTAATTATTTAACCCTTGCAAGTATATTTTGTGCTTATAAGATCTTTTGATTCAGAGTCAGGACATACATAAAGGAACTACGTTTACCCGGCGCGATTAAACAGCTATTTATAAATGTTATGTACATGTTAGTATGTTCGAATTAGTAGCACGGAGTTCATTAGAAACGTATTTTGATAAATGTAATGTGTGTAAGTCACGATTCTCATTGTCTGCATGTATTTAAATTGGATGTTCATGGTTCAATGAATTATGCACGATTGATCAAAGACAATCCAGTGTTCGTATTCATCAAAATATTAATTACTGCGGTCTATATGGAAAAAAAAAGGAAGAAAGAGATTAGTATATACCAGTAGTCACACTAGCTGTCCACTCCACCCCGAGATGCCAGATACGATCATTATGGACTAATTGTGGTGGGGTGGACAACTATTATGATCAACGATTCACATCAGGTCTCATCTTTTAAAAAACAAAACATAGTATCATTCTTTTCATAGTTCCTTAAATTTCCTTTGAACTTTATAAAATGCATAACATATTTCTAAACGTGTACTTTGAGCCTAGCAAAGACAGTTATTAAGATTATTAAAGTAACATTTGTACTGATTTAACTGTTTTATAAACGATCGTTTTACAAGTACAATTAACTACTTGATAAGTCTATCAAAAATGAGAGACTAATATGTTATTGACAATACATTACGATGTGCATTGGATGTAATGATGGTTATTATTAAAAAAAAAAACAGACAAACAGGTGTAAAAATTCATTTTACACTCGAGCACAAAATATAATTGTTTAAGTTCTATGACGTTTGTACTTCCCGGCCTCGTAAGCTCAATGTAAATATTTGTAGCATAAAAGAACAGTTTAATAAGTTAGTTAAAGTAAGCTTGTTGTGTTTGATTTTGTTAAAATTGTAAAATTCTTGTGTTCGCGATGCGCACTATTTTATATTAAGACAAATCTACGAGCAAGGATATTATTACGAAGAAAATAAAACATATAGTTAAGTGATTCACAATAAACCATTCTTTTATAGAACGACTTTTATGTTTTTTCATTTCAAACATTTGGCGCTCTTCAATGAATAATAACATCGTTTATGTTCGACTATGGTCGTCGTACCTCGTCTGCATGCTGTGTATTTAGAACAGCAATAAGAACAAATTTTAAAATAATAACAATTATTACTGTGAGTATAGTTAAAAAACAAACCAATCATCATGACTATTATAACAATTTTAAGAGACAAAACAAACTTGAATATGTTGTCACGGATTTATTCGCACGTTTTTAAGGTAACTATCCTAACCTTCCACAGATTTTGGTAAATCGTTTGTGAAATTGAATTAAACAATCCATAATTATACATACATTAACATTTTTTTATATTACTTTGCGCTCGTAGAACTCTCGATTTTCATCAACGTTCGCGAAACATGCAGAACACAAAACGTTGGAAAAGATTAGGAACATTGGTATATCTGCTCACATAGATTCCGGGAAAACTACGTTGACCGAACGTATATTATTTTATACCGGCAGAATTTCTCAAATGCATGAGGTAAGAAAAAAATGATCTTCCTAAAATTTCTGTATCTAAAAATAATTTTTTTTTATCAAATAGGTACGAGGTAAAGATAACGTTGGAGCTACAATGGATAGCATGGAATTGGAAAGACAGAGAGGCATTACCATTCAGTCAGCTGCAACTTATACGATATGGAAGGATCACAATATCAATATCATTGACACACCGGGTCACGTAGATTTCACTGTAGAGGTAGAAAGAGCTCTAAGAGTCTTGGATGGAGCTGTACTTGTATTATGCGCTGTAGGGGGTGTTCAGTCTCAGACGATGACTGTAAACAGACAAATGAAAAGGTACAATGTACCTTGCCTAGCATTTATTAACAAATTAGATAGATTAGGAGCAAATCACAAGAGAGTAATAGATCAGCTGCGTGGTAAATTGCACCATAATGCTGCATTTCTACAATTACCCATTGGTTTAGAGGGTAATTGTAAAGGAATTGTAGATATTGTATCTCAAAAAGCGTTGTACTTTGAAGGGAATTTTGGCGAAATAGTTAGAGAAGATGAGATTCCATCGAACATGAGAGCAGGTAATGGATAGATGATTTTGTAAAAACAGATTCCGTAATCTTACACAATATCGCTGCAGCTAATCTTACATAAATATGTACATAGAGGTAAACGATAGTAAACAAGAACTAATCGAGCACTTGAGCAACGTCGACGAAAAGATTGGAGAACTTTATTTAAATGAAGCCCAAGTGTCTGAGAATGACATAAAAAATGCTATCAGAAGAAATTGTATAAAAAGAGCTTTCACACCCGTTCTAGTTGGAACTGCATTAAAGAACAAAGGTGTTCAACCATTGTTGGACGCAGTTCTGGATTATTTACCAAACCCGGCTGAAGTCGAAAATTATGCACTTAAGGAGACTGGGTAATTTGACACAATCTAACCTTCTACTAACACATTATCTATCGTCGATTGTTCCATAATTTTTGGAAGTCTATGAATCATGGTTCAGCATTTCTTAATAGATCCTTCAACAACAACAAAAACTTCAACTATACATCTCTATTCTCGATTTACAGAAGCGAGACCGTTAAAGTGCTCTTAGACTCCGAGAGAAGCAACAAGAAGCCGTTCGTTGGACTAGCATTTAAATTAGAAGCTGGCAGATTTGGCCAGCTGACTTATTTCCGTTGTTATCAAGGGATGCTGAATAAGGCAGATACTTTGTACAACACAAGAACGAGTAAAAAGGTTTGCTAACTAAAAGTAGTACACCTTCCAATTGGTAACAGATATTTTGCTGAACGTGCAGCACAGCTACCTACTTGTATTAATATATTATATCGTAGGTTCGAGTGCAGAGATTAGTACGGCTCCACTCAAATCAAATGGAAGATGTAGACAAGATTTATGCCGGGGACATCTTCGCCTTGTTCGGTATAGACTGCGCGTCAGGAGACACATTCGTCAGTGTTCCCAATTCCCAATTATCAATGGAGTCTATTTACATACCTGACGCTGTAGTGTCAATGTCCATTCAACCAAAGAACTCGAAAGAAAGAGACAACTTCGCGAAAGGTATTTCAAGATTTACTAAAGAGGATCCGACTTTCAGATTCGAGTACAACACAGACAGCAAGGTGATTTATATAGTGACATCGCTCGCCCGTATCTATATCAGTTCTATAAACTCACTTTTATACGCAAAATTTAGGAATCCATCGTTTCGGGAATGGGAGAGTTGCATTTGGAGATATACGCGCAGAGATTAGAACGGGAATATGGCTGTCCCATCATCCTTGGAAAGCCGAAGGTCTCTTTCCGCGAGACACTCCGTGAATCCTACGAATTCGACTATCTCCATAAGAAACAGTCTGGCGGTGCCGGTCAATATGGTCGTGTCACTGGAATCATAGACGTATGTATATATTTCAGTTGCTCAACATTATTTTCATTTCGGACGGCGCAGCAGGGATCGCACAGGTATACTGTTTCAGCCACTCCCACCAGACATGAATACTAAACTGGAGTTCAGGGACGAAACGGTGGGGACAAACATACCCAAACAATTTATCCCCGGCGTGGAAAAGGGATTCAGAGCCATGTGCGAGCATGGACAACTTTCGGGGCACAAAGTGTCCGGTATTAGATTCAGGCTAATCGACGGTATGCACCATTGCGTGGACTCATCGGAATTCGCGTTCTATCAAGCCGCTGAGGGTGCGATGAGGGACGCGTTTAGAGAAGGGTCCTGGCAAATACTCGAACCGATCATGACGGTAGAGGTGACTGCACCAATGGAGTTTCAGGTGAGAGATCCATGAACATACACCATATAATGAAACAGCGGATCTGTTACCAATGCACCGATCATAATTCATTTGTTCACGCAGGGATCAATAGTAGGACAAATAACCAAACGAGGCGGTATCATAGGCAGCACAGACTCCGCCGAAGGATGGTTCACCCTAGTCGCCGAAGTGTCCTTAAACGACATGTTTGGCTACACCGGAGAATTAAGATCGTCCACGCAAGGAAAAGGCGAGTTCACCATGGAGTACGCCAGATACAATCCTTGCTTGCCGGACGTAGAACAAGAACTGATAAGGCAGTATCAAATAGCGAATAATATACAAGTCGATGCACGGTCGAATAACTAATGGATTCGTTCGAGTTGAATTAGGAATGAAATTGACTTTTTACGATGTACGATTGATTAGGCGTCACGACTGAATGTAACTTGTAAATATAAGTATATTTGTAATACACGTTATGAATGAACGCTATGTAAATCTCATGCATCTCGATTCGGAGCTGGATCTCCGTTTAGTTAGCGACATTGGCAAAATATAGACTAATCATCAATTTTTGTTTAGTTTTTGCGATGTTGAGGATTTCCTTTCTGTTTTTTTTTCTTGCTATTGATTTTACTAAGCGGGTAACAAATTTAACAAGGCAATGATCTTTGCAACACACAAAATTTGGGTTCGTCAATCAAAACAGATACTGAAGAGCTGAAACAAAAACCGGAGTACGGAGGGTAATCCGGTTTCAATTAATTGGGATAGTATTTAGAATCAAGGGGTTTGAAATGTGTCATTGAAATCGGTAGGAGGGAGAACCTCTTCATAAATAATTAGCAAAACTCCGGGGTTCAAAGGGTGCCCATTTGAAATGTCGATAGCGCGACACTTGAATCGGTTTCAAGATGGCGTCGGACTGGCGGCGCCACGGTCAGATGCACCGATGCACGTTCCGCGTTCCGCCGAGGCTGGTGCTGGTGAATCAGTAGCGCAGGAGCGAGTATCGGGGGCGGTTGGTCGGCGTGCGTTCAGTGTATTTTTTGTTTCCGTGGCATTCTTGCCTCGTTCGAAAGGGCGAGAGCAGGCTCTGGTTAGGGAGACCGAGGGGAAATAGTATTCGCTGGCGTGCTTCCGCGTGTGTACGTGCCCAAAAAATGTAATATGGCGATGGTCGCGTCGAACATGAGCGGCCACATACAGAAGCAGCTCACCAGAAGCCTCGAGCGAATCCTGGAGGAAGCGCACTTGAGCGGCGAGCTCAAGCTCAGCGGCCGGAAGCTAAAGGACTTCCCGAAAGTCGGCAAAACTGGCTCCAGCAAGTACAATCTGCAGGACACGGTTTTTGCCGGTGAGTAACACCGATTAATCCGCCGTCGGGCTGGCTCGCTTCGCGTGTCCCCTAATCCTCCGACAACTTTCCGTTTCCCCGACTCATTACCCAAGAATTCCAACTCTTATTTATATCCTACGTATCCTCGATCTTATGCCAAACCGTTTCCGAAACTCGTTTAACTGCCGGGTTAAATCGCCGTGTTAACTGTACACCGCTTACACGGTTAACTGTAAAACCCATAAAAATGCGTAATGATACAAGCTACCTTCGGAGTAGGTGATATTTTGTCAACACTGCGGGACGCGCCGTTCAAATTTTTACGATTCCCATGATTCTAAATAGAGAATCTATCGTCGGAAGAAAAAAATTACAGCGTCGATTGCAGGGCTACTGGAACCAAACGAGCATTTGTTTGTCGTTTGAATGCCCTTTACCGTTTCACATTTTATCTACACATTATTGTCGCAAATGGACGAAATCTTCGGTCTAATCGTAACTATTCCACAATACAGAGAGATAAATATAATAATTTGACCATTGATCCAATTGACCAGATCGACCAATTAATTCAATCGCGATAACAATCGCCGGTTAAGCGCCCGTTTGCGATTCCGATTACGTATCGGGTAAGTTCGAAATGTTAATGACAATTTCTAATCCGACGATTTGCCCGTAATCGATGATCGTTAATTGCATCGAATAATGGTTACGGAGGATTTCGAAAGACGATGCGCGGTGTGCGTGTGGCGCGGACCGATCCGCTAGGAACCTGTTCGATCAAAATTTTTTGTTCTTTTATTATTCTAATCCCGTGATCGCGGGGCATGACGAAAAACGACCGAGGGGACACCTGCGTGCGTTCTACACCCGCTGCAACGTATCCGGGGCGGTATCGAGGCTGGACTTAACTGCAGACTTAACCTGGAACACTGTATTTCTGTTTACGGTGTGTACGCTGCGCCCAGTGTAACATTTGTTTACTCTGTTTGTGTATTTCATGCGTTCCAGTCGGGAGATTACTTTTCAAACGTAAACAACATCATAACATTTCTATTTTCATTGAAACGCTGGCTCTGACGCTTGGCTACGTAACAAAAGGGATCCGAAGCGTGTTTGTGTTTTATGTTGATTTTCATAGAGGAACAGTCTTAATTACCTGGGCCGTTCATAGTCCAGTAATTAGCTTAACGTTTTTCCCATTCGATGCCATTCACCGTCGCGGAACCGGCGATCGAATTTCAGTTGTTGCCTTGACAATAAACGGAGGAAAACAAACGAACGGGAATAGGAAACGCAGCTTTCCGGGAACGTGCACCGCCGCGGTGACAGTCGCAAGACCGTGGGCACCGTGCAACGACCACTGGGAAACGGAGTTACATAATTCGAGCGCATCTGCATACGTACGGTGCAATGCTCTCTGTCTCTCCGCGATTCCTGCGCAAGCTTTTTCTACTATAATTCATGCATCGTGGTAAATGCCCGCTGTTCAGCTCGAACAATTGATCGGACCGTTGAAACGCAGGAAACAAATGAAGAGCCGAACCTCGAGCGCCGAAAATGGAGGGATATTTGAATTTTCGAAGAGAGCGGCATGCATTTTTGTTACGCCGAATGTCCTTCACCCGTCGAAACTGCATTAGCGGCGGTGATAAAAATACCGTTATGTATATGTACATCTATAACTCTGTTTATGCAGTTATGTTTACATATGTATCATGTGTAACTTCTGCATGCTCGCGAATAGTTTTGAATGTTAAAAAGGTAAAAACTAGTGCAGAATACGAGAGCTCGAATGCATTAATCGGGGCACATCAAAATTAACGAAGGAAGAAATGTTTTTATTTTTATTCCCCATGAAGATCTGCAATCAGAACAGATTTCCCCGGGAAGTTGCGAGGATCGACAACGACCCAGAGCGCGCGCACACACACACAGGTTGTTGATCTTATTCCCGATTTGCATGACGGAAAAGTGATACAAAAATACAACCGGCCTGTCGGTGCTATTAATAAACGTTGCACCGTGTCGAGCCTTTTTTTTCTCGGGCTGCTCGCTGGACCACGGCCTCTCTCCCTTTTATAGGGGAGCAGTCGGCCAGAAGGGCGCATCGTGCACATCCGTAATTCGTTTTGCATGGCCAGAGATTCTCATTCAGGCTTATCTTGACACCGCCCGATGTTTCCTGTTGCTAAGATAACCGTGCGTTCGACAGTTGTTCGCCGATACCGGCAACAGGAGGAAGAATCACGTGCGCAGAAGCGCGAGAACTCTTCCGAATGTCGATAATCTTGTCGATGAGCGTCAACCGCGTTCCGGTTCACCGAGAAAACCGCCTGGGACGAAGATAGGGAAAATTGGGAACGGCTCAGACCATGAATTGCTAAAGCACGAAAGCACTCGCGGATTTTATTGGTCGCTTGCGAACGTGGGCGTTATCGGCAAGCACTGGGACGAATTAGGGGTTGTCGAGCAGCTGACATGACTGTGGAAACTATTTTTTTCACTATTTGATGGTCCAACAATTTTTTTAATATACGTTCAGTTGATTTTGTACCTGTTCTTTTTTACGTAGACACCGAAGGGATGCAGGGGGTGCTAGAATTTCTAGTCGATTTAAGGGTTGTCGAACAGCTGACAGGACTGTGGAAACTATTTTTTCACTATTTGATGGTCCAACAATTTTTTTAATATACGTTCAGTTGATTTTGTACCTGTTCTTTTTTACGTAGACACCGAAGGGATGCAGGGGGGTGCTAGAATTTCTAGTCGATTTAAGGGTTGTCGAATAGCTGACAGGACTGTGGAAACTATTTTTTCACTATTTGAATGGTCCAACAATTTTTTAAATATACGTTCAGTTGAGTTTGTATCTGTTCTTTTTTACGTAGACACCGAAGGGATGTAGGGGGTGCTGGAATTTCTAGTCGATTTAAGGGTTGTAGCTGACAGGGTTATGAGAATTATTTTTTAAATACTCGACGATATTGGTAAACATTACTGTGGTGAAGTTATTTTCAATGCAGGTGCTGAACAAATACAGGGGATGAATAGAATTTCGTTCAATTAAACCGTATCAAATATAATTGCTCTATTGAGCCCGAGAAAATGTTATTGAGGTTTTGATTCTCTTGAAACTGCGTCTACAACTCGAATAAGTTTCATTCTTACCTGCACTGCTCCGATGGATGACGAGCCCTAGTGCAGCCCGAACGAGTGAGCCCACTATCTCGTATCCATCGGTAACACGATACGGCTTATCGAGCGGAGGGTACACCTCAGCGGAAATCGCAAATATTTTCCGTCACTATTGACGATCGTGAGTCAACGAGGCGATCGTCACGACAAAACTAGCAGAACGACGCGACGGTCGGAGTCAGGCACGAGCCGGTTGCATTCCTCGCGTTCGCGAATGCCAATCGATTTCTTGCTAGCCCGTCTTGGCCATGTCTAGAACACTGACGAACCAAGGACGCTTCATTCGTAACAACATCTATAAAACTGGCAATCGTTTCCTGGTATCTGGAAAAAATCAATTGCTCTAGGTACTCCAGAATAGCAAAGATAAATTCTTCAGGGTTACCACGAACGATTTTTATTTTGCACAAAGATCGACAGTAGCGACGAATTGCATCGATTGCAAGACACAGGAGCTGAATATAAATTTATATTTTTCACTATTAATTTTAATGTGGTAAAAATAATATATTAATACTCTTAAAATCTTTTAATCGTTTAAAATTGCACCTACTCATTTCTGTCATAAAATCCGGAGTCTAGCGACGAATATATGCCTGAAGGATAGACCGCAGTAAAATCGCGATCTAGCTCCCGTCGCCCGGTCCGAGCAGTGACAGAGATCGCGTGGGGAACCTATTTTTTTATGACTATAGATCGCAACCTTACCGTAGTTACTAATGTTGATTGCACCCGTGGTTAAATCGGAAGCTTCATGCGAAATTGATTGCGGTACGATATCCGCGAGCAAATTGGAGCACGGCGATTTTAATACGGCGGTTTCCAATCTTCCGGTTGTATCCGCGGAAAGTTCGCACCGGGGAAACTAATGTCGGCGCTCGTCCAGGCGGATCTTAATCACGGCGGGATCGGGATTACTTTCGCCGGCGCGGCGCAAAGAAACAAATAATCGCCGCGCGACGTTTCATCCCGAGCCGGCGGCGCGGCTTCCACGGTTTATCGGTTTTCGATGGCGATTCTTCCTGGGGGACCAGGCAATTTCGGCGTCCCTCTATCCCGGGGGGGATGCACAGCGAAAAGGGAACTTTTGCGCCCGTTACAATTCCGACCGAGCTTTATCGAAGCGTAACTCCGACATTCTTCGTCGACGATGACGACGACGACGCGAGGGGACGCGTAACTTCGTTAAAGAACCCCAGGTCAGTTCGAGTCGTGGGATCTCTGCTCTAGATCGAACGCTTAGAAAATAGAGGAGCAGACCGAGAGGATGGAAAACACGAGGAGCACGCAGGGAACGAAAATTACGCGTCCGCGGCTCGCCGCGGCTTTTCTGCGTCGAGTTCCGCACGAGTTTCGCGAGTCCCACTGTGCTTCCATTCACCGGAGAAACTCGCGGAGCTCTCGATGCGCCGCGGAAAAACTCCGACCATTGTTGCCGGAAAGGCCGCACGTTGACAGATTCCGATTGCGCCTCCGTTTTTCTTTTTTTTTTTGCGGACGTTTTTAAGTGTGACGCAACCGGAACCACGGCAAATTGCTTCCGAAAGTCGAACGATTGTTGAAATTGAATGGCCGCGTTCCGTGAAATTTTTAGAAAAACCGAAGGCGTTTTCGTGCCGAGAAATAATAATTTTTATGTCGGACGAACCATTTGCGTTGGAGCATTATAACTGGACTGCCGATTTTTATTCGCGCTACGATCTTCGAACCACCTTCTACGCGTGGCTAAATGTTTAAAAATTCATAAGTCGACCGATAAATTTTTACCGAGAAGTTTTTCCTAGTTGAACGAGCCTATCCGAAGACATTCGTGCTAAAAAGTTGCACAGCTATTACTTCCCGGGCATTTTGGAGTTTAAGGTTTTATGAAAATTGTAGCCGGGACAGCTGGAAAGGAAATTGGCCGGACAGGCAAGAACGAGCACGGGAAAACCGGCGGAAGCGATTACGAATGCCATCGGAGTCTAGTCTGGTCGCGATACCTCGGCGACTTTCGTTCGCGCGTGATTATTAGATAGCGATATCGCGTGCTCGTGGGAGCGAAAGTCCGGGAAAATCGAATTGGGAACGAAAAGCGACCGCGGGGAAGAGAGGCATGTATTGTGATACGCGGCGGCACACGGGGAAAAGCTTCTTATCGATTGTGTCACGGTGCGCTGCGCGCTTTCTTCGAGGAAGCTGTGCGAGAACAAGGGTGTCAGGATCCCTCTCGCGCCCTTCGCCTCGCCTCTCTTCGGCCTCGGTTACAGTCCAACGATCTGTGCACAGTCTCCTGAAACCTGTACCTAGCGAATTACCGTTCGGAGCGCGAACTTGCGGCCTCGGGGTATAAAGCGGCCCAGAAATAAATTACGATCTTCCAATTACACCTGGAACGCCGGCCATTTTCCATTTATGTTCATCCACGTCTGCTTGTATCTCGAGCTACGCGTAATTGTTTTCTGCACTGATTCAAGTGTAAAAAATACAGATGCAAGTGTACGAGCAAAGTGGAACATTTTCATATGAATTTAGAATCGGATGTGTGCAGAATTGCTCGTAATGTTGCAGTCGAAGGCGCGCAATGAATATACATTACGCTAAAATTATCGGGTCGACGAAGAATTTCTTGAATACATCGAAAGAGCATTTTTCTGCAGGGCGGAGAGCGTGCTCGAGGAGAAGATTTCGCAAGTTCCGGTTCCCACGCAGGTTCCACGTGGAGCAGGTGCGCATCGTGATTAAGCAAAAGAAAGAAGGAATCCGGATAACTGCGTGATCGTGTCGCCGCGGCCACGTCTCTCTCTTTTACCAGCTTTTGTGCTCTTCTTCTTTCACGTGCGCGTCTCGCCTCGTCCCTCGTCTGCTTCGGATCTCGGTCGATTTCGCGACAGGTGTCTCCCGTGCGGAACCGGTCGAGCAAATCGAAAGCGTTTCCCTTCCGAATCGCTCGAGGCCCGATATGTAAGTACTTCGTCTCGGAGATAGCCACCGGTCCCGGATCGATCCGTCGAAACGGGTCCGGAGAAAATGACTGTATTAAAGTGGGCTAAGCAGCTTACTCCTTCGGTCTCGAAGACAATCTACCCCCGAGGAGGAAGACGGTCTTCCGATGGCCCAGATCGCTGGAGAACCTGCGGGTTGCAATCTGATCGAAGTGGCTCTCCAGGATATTTCCATGAAAGTTGCCGGGTATTACGAAACTTTGAAAGTATGCTCGATACGCAATCTTCCTTTGCGACTGTTGATCGCATCGAGAGGTTAAACAACGAGCAACCC
Organism: Lasioglossum leucozonium; assembly: GCA_028454225.1. Classification (NCBI taxonomy): domain Eukaryota; kingdom Metazoa; phylum Arthropoda; class Insecta; order Hymenoptera; family Halictidae; genus Lasioglossum; species Lasioglossum leucozonium. Next base: position 14,865,402 of record CM052215.1, on the reverse strand, counting down.
TCGAACTACGTACATTAGATTGAAATAAAACATCCATGGTATAATGAACGCAGTATTTTAATCCAAGGCAAGCAAGCGCATTGCACGAAAAAGGACTTTGCTGCCGCGCGTGTACGTATAACGATTGCGCATAGGCGTTAATAAGAGCGCATGTCAGACAATTTTTCGGGTCCTCCGCCACGTGCAAGTTTTATTATATCGAGAGGGAGTGAAAGAGGGTCGCCAGCCCTTGTTAGCCGCCGAATCCAGCGAACCAGGGATTCGTTGAACTATCCCCGGCTCGGCAGAGTCTCGCGATGGTGTTCCCGAAGAAGGGTCGACTTTCTAAGGGGTTTATAGCGGGATGCGCGCGCTGCGCGTTTACGAGAGCAAAGAAACGCCAAGGGGAGGCGAGCACCCACCATGGAGGTTATGGAGGAGTCCCGATGGGTGTGCGGCACGGGCCAAGCTAAAGATAGAGACACGCTGCAGCTGCAAACACGCAGGGGTGCCAACAGGTCGATACTCCATAACGCGTTACATCGTTCCATAGCGGCCGGTCGCCCGCTTATCTTGCGCTCTTGTCTCTCTGCCAAAGGAGCACTCCTCGAAGATGAAGTCGGCTCGAGTGCTAGCGCCTAGCTAGCCTGCCGTGTCCAACCACGCTGTTCCCATCGCGAGGGAAAACTTGCGAACATTGGCTTTTGTGCTCTTCGCAGTCTCTTTACTTCGCTAATTCGTTCATATTTCAGCCGTAGGTGGTCGCGCGCGCGTTGCAGGTCGCATCGACTTGGACGTCGAGAAAACCGGTCCGTGCGAAGTTTCGAACGGCAGGACGGGAAACGATCGAGAACAAACTTTGTCCGCCGAGATATCAAATGAAATATGAAAACTGACGAGGTCGGATCGCGACAAACACGAAGAGTGGATTCGGTGTGGGGAACGACATGACGCTCGGAAGCGCAAGAAGATGGAACTCGGCAAGATTAGAGTTTGATCAGATCCGAATGCAACTGGAGATGAATGAGATTGGACCGGACGCAGAGCAAAATGATGCCGAAGACCTAGAACAGATTGGAAATAAATTAATGCTGAAACGGAACAAGCTGCAGACCAGCAATCTAGCGAAACTGACTTAAAACCGTGAACAGAATGAAATAGAACCAGCCGAGCACCTACAACTGAAAGGAGATAACTCGGACTCGCGAATGAAACGAGGTAAGCGCCTAGAGAACAGTGAAACTGGCTTAAAATCTTGAACAGAATTAGATAGAACCAGATGAACACCTACAAATGAAAGGAGCTAACTCGGAATCGCGAGGGAAACGAGCTAGAAAATAAAGAAGCCGGCTTAAAACTTGTACCAAAATGACATGCAAGGATTGCTGAATCGCGAAAGAAAAGGGGCTGAAATCTGAAAGAAGAGAAATTGGAAGCTGGATAGAATCCCTCAAGAGCCAGCTGCCACGAAATGGCCATATCGTTGAATGCGAGTTTCGCCCCTGCTTCGGATTCTTTTACGACCACTTACGCAAAAGGGCGATCGGTATAATACACTGTCCTTAGGGAACATGATTCGTCCATCGTCGAAGGATTCGGTATCGCGAGATGCAATTCCACGTTCGCGAGACGCGCGACGATTCGCTGCGCACGGTGTGCCTTTACGCGCGAATCGTGTCGGCGTATCTGAAGCGCGCCTACAGATCATATCGCACACGCATCAAGAGCTCCCGATGAATGTTACCGATACCGTGTGTCTCGGATTTCCCGGGCCCCCGAGCAACGCCCCGTTCGTTTCTCGCGAAACGTATTAACGTTCGCTGTTGCGCATCCGTGATTCGGACGGAGAGCTGGAAATTGCGCGAAAAGATCTCGAACACGTACGGTAAACCTTCGTTTGCATGAACGGGCGCTTCTTTACAATATGAATTCGTAACTCGTTCTTTCACGTAGCCAACCGGTTATCCATTTAATGTATTGTAATAATATTACCAATGTTAAAAAATTGCCGTTGAGCTATTAAAAATGTCATTCTCAACTCTGGAGAATTAAAAAGATTAGCAAGTTATTTTTATGTGATTTCTATCCTTTTACATGCTGACAATTTTGCATAAAACTCCACAGTCTACCGGTAAAGAAAGTGTTAAGAAAAATTAACCGTTTGCAGGAAAACTGTTGCAATTTCTTGAGGAACATTCACCGAACTCTTCGGCTCTCGCCGCAGCGTTAACGGCACGACAGCAAAGTGGTCAAAGCACGGCGGGATTTTCAAAGAAACCGCTCCACGTTCGCTCATTTTTCGCGCCGCCGCGCGACTACTCTCTTCGACGCGAAATGTCCGCTTGCGTCGCCCGGCCGCGCTAATTAGCGCCCCAGGCTGCCTTAGTCGAGGTGTCTAAATAATGTCGCTTTAGAGCGAGGCCGCTCGACGCGTCCTGCGACGCGACACACGGCTGATTGATAGTCGGGAACATTTTTAGAACGATCCGCGGAGTCTCGTTCGCACTGGAACGCGCGACAGACTAGTCGACAGCATTTCGCCAATAGCTGACGCGCTGCCATAGCGAAACATTTCGCTAGGAGGTTCTCAGGTTCAATTCCCTGTAGACTGTACGGGGGTCGTAACATGTTCCCGTAGCTCCGGAAAATAACTTGGCGGATTTGTTAGCGTTAACTCATGGCCCCAATGGAGTACGAGCTTACGAACAAACCTAATTTCGCCGACCCAGAAGTCGCTTAATAAATTCCAATTTTGTGGAAAACGGCCCGCACAAGTGCAACTCCGTGTTGTCGGCTCCGCGAGGCAACAACGCGGTGGTTCGGCTGCGGAGTTATAATTAGCGGTGTGACAGGGCCGTCCCGTCGGGCCCGCGAGCCCCCCTTCACATTTTTATTCGGTGCCACGGTCGTTTTCAATCTCTCGCTCCCCTTCGATCGCGCTCTCGAGCCGTCGAACACGATGCGCGCTCAGCGAAATTCTCTCTTCGGAGATTTCACGGCCGTCCGACGACCTTCCGAGCACCTCCGCGTTGCTCCGATTCACGAGTTCGCGAACTGGGTCGGGTCTAGAGGCTGGCGGAAAAAGTTTGCTGACTCCGGCCCGTCCGAAAACCGGCGATTGCTCGGCAAACACGTCCACGGTTCGAGCATCCGCGATATTAGACCCTAGATGCATGCCCGACCAACCAGCTTTGCACAATGGAGAGAGCTGCTCCTCGCGAACCGGCCGGTCTGCAGAATAACGAGCATCGGCGTCGAGGACTTCGGAACACCGGAGGATTTGGAGCAAAGCCTTTGAAGAGCCCGGAAGATTAGTCGGACGTCGTCGTCGTCGTCGCCTTAGGACTGTTCCCGGTTCGGTCAGTGGCTTCGCTTGGCGCTGGAGTCGTCGCAGAGACTCTTGGAATGGTTTTCTTCTTCACTTTTTTTTTTCTAGAACGATGCAACGAATATGGTGAAATGCTTAACTCGGTTGCGGAGGAAGCGGGACGATAAGCGTGTCGATCGACCGCCGAGAGCGTAACTTGGCGAGGCTCGGGCGAGCCGCGTTTTGTCCGTCGATAAATTCCAGCCGCATTGCAGATACGAACGTGTCTTTCCTCCTTCTTGGCGCTCGCACGAGAATGTGACAGCGATAGTCGTAACGGGCGAAGGGATCGCACTCGATTTTGTGGTTCCGGAAGAGATCGGCCGTCGTCTGACAGTGGTGATTTTATTGGGGTAGCCGACTGGAGAACATTTTGTTTAACTTGAATCTTTTACGAAAATCTATTTATTGAAACAGAGACAGTGGTTAAAGGAGCAGTATACATATTCAGAATTAGCGAAAGTAGCACGCAGGAAAAATTAGAATACCGATGCTATGCTGCTATCGTCAATTGGGGACGCTTCTGTTGAAGTTGATCTTAAGATTAATGGCATTACATTCGTTTTAGCGTCTCGGGAATCGTGACACTTAATGTGTTAATTTGTGGTTCCGCCTCTCACCCGACGCTAAACTTGTAAATCATCCGGGAAATGTCTATTGGCAGTTGGCATGGTTCTGAGACCTTTGCTTCTACCTCCAGGCTGACATTTTACGGCACCACTTTAGCTAGAACTTGGAGCCACTGTGTACTTCCGGCGGAATTAAAATTTCAGGGAAACAAGAGCATTTTTACGGTTTACGTTTATAGTGCCGGGGGTCCCTTGTGCATAGTTTCGCAGTGTGCTCGCGAGAAATTCATTAGAAGGTCTACACCCTCGCTGCATGTTGGCATTTAGTATGATACAGGCCGTGTGCACCTGGTACTGCGTGTCTGGGTTTTCTTGATGCATCCACTCGGGGGAATACAAACAAACAGAACCATTCTCTGAGTCCCATGGTGCTGTAATTCTTTTCATTCGATTATAACGCATCTTCTGAGATCCAACGAGTCCAGGTTGCTTGGAGACTGCCTAAAGAGCCCACTGAAGGGATGATTAAGGATGATTTAGCCGTATGAATTGCCCCATCACCTTGCACAGAATCATGCGGGCAGCACTGATCACCGATCCTTCTCGACTCCCAACATCGAGGGATGCTCCTTGCCAACCTCAGGCTGAATATCACGAAAGCCAGCAACGATTCCGCGTCTATTGGCAGTCGAGCCGAGCGGTCGGAAGGCACAGTAGCTAATTATCGTTCCAGGTAATGCGCCCGTAGTCCGGGCACGCATCTCACGTGTCGCGAGTCACGATGAGCCGGTAAGAGATACTGTTATGGTCCGTGCGCGGTGGTTTCGTTCGTTCGAAGCGACGACGGCGTCAGTGGCGTTACACTCAGCGAACGAAGGTAATTAAGTTATTCTTGGATCGTTGTGCGATAAGTCGTCCGTAACATCCGTTCGAAATGATCGAGCGGAGTTTCGTAAATACCCCGGCGTACTCGTCCCTCGATTTCTAGATCGTCCTCGAGAACCGCGTACGATCATCGGTACGTCTTGATCAGCGTGATCTGATCAATGTGTCCTCAACTCCCTCGACGCTTTCGAAACGATGCTAAAATAATTCCCGAACAATGGGAGCTGTGCGTTTCCCTTCTACGCTACTCTATCAACAAATGCGACGAACAACAGTTCGTCGGAGCTGCACGTTGGCAGAATCAGTGATGAAATCCACCCACAGGCTAGTAGCTAGTAGCTCGATGAAAACGGCACGCCTCGAACATTTTTTCCTGCGAGTCCCGTTTCTCGTTAGGGCATTCGCGACCGGCATTGTCTCCGCGGATCATTCACGGGAGATCCGTCTTCTTGGCGAGAGCATAGACGCGCGCGTTCTGGCAATCCCCGCACACCAAGAGAAAATATTTTTCCTTCGTGCTCTCTCTCTCTCTCTCTCCGCGCCGCCAGCATTTGCACAGCTCTCGCGCGACACTTTATGTCTGCGCCCTGGACAAGTGGAATTTTTTATTCCTCCGCCACGCTTTTTGTTGGCGAAACGGCCAGACGACAGACGAGCGCGTGTTTTTCCCCGCTTTGCTCGCGTGCCACCCAAGGATCCTTTGGATCGAAACGATCATAGTGCTTTCAACATTCCTCCCCCATCCCTCTGACAAGCAGTGCCACCCTAATCGCGCGAGCATTTCCCGAATCGCGTCCGTGGTCCTTTCGTTTTCGAGCGTGTTTTTCGCGCACGCTCACGGCGACGCAGCCAACTCCGGGGCTCTTTAATCTTTTCGATTTCGCTAATGCATTGGCTTGCCTACCTTCACCTGCCGGGAGAAAAAAGGGGCAGAGCCGTAGGGAAGTAGTTGCAGAGCCGCGGGGATCCAACGAGCACTTACTCTAACCGCACGAAAACTGACGCACAAAGAAACATCAAAGCCACTTTTCCTCTCCGCGCTTGATCGGTGAACGTTCTACGGTTGTCTGCACGGATCCTGTGATAGCTGCGACGGATCTCAATGGCGCCCGTGCTACTCCAATTTATGGCACCACGGCGCCGCGGCCCTCGCATAGAATTTTGCTAATTTGTTCGATAGTTTTTCTGCGATGCTGCAGATGCACTATTTCGCATTACATTAATAGATCGCCGGAACTTTCTATAACATAAACATTTTTTGCGTCGATAGCCCAACGAAACATCCCCTCGGTATCGAATGCAACACATTGCGAACCAACCGTAGGCCGTCCTCGCAGCTGGGATCGAATTTGATTTTCGCAGTGAAAATTTCCACATCACCGGGGTGTCCCGTATCACCTCGTTCTCGTTCCGGGAAGATGACGTTCGACGCTAGGGAGCCGCGGCGCGTGTAATTAGTAGGCCGCTGCGCGATTAAGGCTAACCGAATCTGTACCCACGCGGCTTCAATTAGGCGATACCGGGGCGAGACTCGCGCAAATAATTCGCGTGGAAACAAATCTACGAGGAACGAGTTCTTATGGCGCTCGTTAGCAGTTAGGGTTCAATTAGCCTCGGAGACTTGTCGCGTTGTTTTGTCCGCGTCGCTTTTCTGTCTGCTTGACGAATTAGCGTTCGCTGATCGTGGTGCAATGTCAATTTTCTAGTTGACCGTGTTAACGCTACCCTAAAAAACGTCCTCGATAACGTCGCCGGAGGGACTGCAGCCAGGAAACGACCAGCGCTTACTTTCTGCGGCGCGCGTTCGGGCTCTGCGCTGTGGATGTTTTCAGCGGATTTGCACCGAAATAAGTTTCCGCGCGGTTTCGCGACTGCCGCGAAGGGCCAAGCGAAGCGATCGGGGAGTCCCTTTGTTCCGAACCACGCTGCGTAACCGCGAGACAAAGCCGAGAACATGGGGTTCCTGTCCCGGGAGACTAGACCGAAGGACATACTCCTGACGCGGCGACATGCCTTTTGTCCGATGTCATCGTCGATGAATCGATGACGCTTTTCCTCCAGTCGCCGCCGCCGTCGTTGCCGCCGGACGCGGCGCGGCGCCGGGCGTTCGCCGATCCGGAGGTTTTTATTCGCCCGCAAAATCGAGAAGAGGACCCCGTAGAGCGTGGAAACCTAGAAACGCTCTGGAAACTTGTAGAAATATTGGAAAAAAAAATGTTCACGTTAGAACGTCGTTAACCGATTGATTATCACTAGGCTGCGGAATAAAAATCTTTCTATTGTTTAAAATTACTCCCACCCAGTTTTTCAGCAAGTACGTAAAAAAATCTTCTAAAAATGGACGAATCGGAATTTGAACGAGCCTCGCTTGTTGTAAGATTATCGAAACCGTCCGCGAGGGTGAAATTACGATATAAATTCAGAGCCGCGTACTCGCGAGAGCCAGCATTCGGATATACTCGAGGACGAACGCAATTAAGAGTATTTTCTAAAACGACTAAAATTCAGCACGCTCAGCGAGTCAAGCAACAAGATGGCGGTGGCCTGAGGGTTCGCGGCTCCGGGTGTGCGTATCGTTCCGATTCGCGTCCAGAAACACTTTTGCGGCTTGACGAGATCGTGCGATTCGATCTCTCTCGCTCGTGGACGAAAAAGCGACGGGGTTCGCGGTGTAACGCGATCTTTCGGCTCGTTATCGAGCTCGTTCCCGTTGCCAGACGGTCTCGTTCCACCCCGTGCACCTTTCGACGGGCTCTCCGCGTCCCAGACCGCACACGGTTCTTTTTACAGCGCGTACCGCGGGCATTAGTTTTTAGGTCAAGGATTTAGGTGGAGCCGAGCCGAGCCGAGCCGCGCCGCCTGGAAACGCGGCTCGCGCTCGTTTCGATGGAAACGAGGAGGCTCGGTAAACGAGAAGAACGGGGGAGAGACCCTCGAGAACAGCAGCGGCTCGGGCTGTGCTGCCGGGTTTTCCGCGGTTTCGAGAAAAACGGACCGATGCTGCCTTGGTTGGTAGCACGAGCCTATGATAATTGCCGTGCCGCCTCCAGCGACCGCGAAAAGGGTAGGTTGAATCCCTTTTCCCGCGCGAAACGAGTTTTTACGCTCTCCTCTCGCTACGGCACCGCGAGAACGAGTAATTGCCTGCCGAATAATTGACGCGGGAAACCCTTATTAAACCAGCCACTCGTAATTGCATAGGACCCCGCCGGCCAACTTCCATCAGTCTAGTCCCAGAGCCAGCCCTGTGGCCTAATTCCATGGCTACGAGCCTCTCGCGACGATACTGCTACCGAACTGGAGTATTTCCGCCTCGACGAGAACTTATCTTACTCCGGGGGACGCTGCGAGACGCTCGGGAGCAGTGGAGGATAGTTTTTCAGAGTCCTAATTGGCTGGAGATTCGACGCGGTTCGAGAGAGTTGGAGAGGTGGGGGACATACGCGATGGTATGAGGTGGAGGGATCGTGACGGTATGGAGGAACTGTTGAGCAATGCTAATTGGTTCTCTCAAGATCATGTTTGCGGACCGAGAGCGTAATACCCGGAGAACTTGGATAAAGAGCAAGGATCCTTAGATAAATATCCAAGAGCAACGATCCTTTGGATCAGGCGTGGAAATCTCATGAATTGCTTCGCAAGCAAGTAACATTATAAGACAGGAGGAACACCGACTCACTTCAAATCGTCTGCAATCCGATTCAATCCTGAAAAAAATAATCGTTCCAATTCGCACAGCGGTGCAGGAGGGTTGAGCCCTAAGTGGGCGTGGCTCATCGGCTCTCAGGAGCCAAGATAATGCCCAATAGAGCAATCTCCAGCTCTATGCGACGTACACAATCGAACCGATTACGGGACGGACGATAACGAGCAAGTTTTATGACTCAGCCAGCTGGAGGGTTGCACCCTTTCCCTATCCGAGTGGGAGGTACGAAACGAAGTTTGAACTTCCATCCGAAAACGGACCTAAGCGCCGAGCGCCAGACAGGTTCACGAACGTTAATTGTCCGGTCGTGAAAGCGTGGTGGAAAATGAAATTGTCGTGGAAAAAAGCTTTTGTCCTTTGTTCGCGGAGCATGATTTTACTACGCAGCCCCGCGGGTCGTACACACGGAGGCGTGCACGCGTACCGGCACGCTCGAACACGCACCGCGCGCACAATACGATGCACTGTTCGGGACACGCATTGCTCGGCTTCGGACAGACTGCAAGAGGACTATGGAAAGCGGCTGCGCGATACCACCTTCTTTATTCCGCGTTCTCGCTTGGCCGTTTCCCTTAGCGTCCGATTCACACGCGCCGTCGGACGAATCATCGAGTTCCAGATGCCCTGTCACGCGCAGAAACACGACCGACACAGGCTCCCGGTTTAATATCGCGAACGTGGTTTGCCCCCGGGGGCAATGCCTCGGGGCAAGCGACGGGGCGGAGAAGGAAAACTCGAGGCAGAAATTATCTTGGTCTTTGTGGAGTGGCATAAGTAGGCGTGGCGTCGCTGCTCTTGACTTGAAACGAGCCAGGGCAGCGTTGTTTATACGTATGAATGATACGGAGTGATTCGAGAGAAGCTAGTCTAATTCTTTCTATGCAGAACGTGTGAAGTGGGCGTGGCTTCGTGACCATCGGCTTCGACGGAGCCGGGACAGCGCTTCACAGAGCAATCTATATTCATGACTGATCCATAGTTATCCGGCCGGACCCGAACTCGACTAAATCTCATCAAGCTCGTGACAAAAAACTGTTTGTCTCCCGTATTCTGTATAAAACGCCCTAGATAGGCGTGGCTTCGTGGCCCCGACTTCGAACAGAGCCAGCTTACTATCCTATAGAAAGTTCTGACTAAATCTGAAGTTTGCTCCATTTGAAATTGCGTCAGAATCACCGACAGAAGATCTCCAGAGTCTTCGACCATAGAAATCGATGCGTGCAGTCGGGGACGCGTCGTAGTTTCGCATCGTCCGCGTCGATAGGCGATAGACGAAGCCCGTTCGACGACTTTTCGTTCCTTGCGACTCTGGTTCCGTCCATCGGGTTCAATCGAGTATGCGAGTCTCGTCCGGGCTCGCGTCCTCGTCGCCGGAAGTGGTGGCGGTCTCCGACAAAAGCGGCGTAGGATCGCGCCCGTTCCCTCTCTCGCTTCTCCAGCTTTCTCTCTCTCTCTCTCTCTCTCTCTCTCGCGTCTTCTCTCCTTGCTTTTCCTTCTTCCCGTCTCGTTCCCCGTGCCTCCGTCGTCGTTCATGCACCGCGCTTTTCTCTGTCAGTCTTCGACGCGCCATCGCCTCGCCAATGACACAGCAATGGCGACGGTTCAAGGACGAGGGCTCTGCCAGAACTTCTTCTTTCTTCTACCATTTTTCCCTTCGCTCTTTTCAGTCGCCCGTTTTTCACCGTCGTTATGCGTCGCGTCGCGTCGCGGCGCGCGAGAACGACGGTGAAAGTCAATTACCTGGCGCAAGGTGCAGCGATGCAGTGCCAGCACCTCTGATCAATGATGCCGACGCACGTCGAAAAAACGACGCGAATTCTTTGCCGCGACGGTCATCGGCGGCCTTGGAACCGTCCGAGTAATGTCTTCATCGGCGAACCACGCCGGAACCAATCCCATTTTTTTGCAGACTTCTGTCTCGTTCGGACGTAAATTAGTTTAAATGCGTTTTCGGAGGCAATGCAAGTTCCGACAATTTAGCTTCTCTGGACCGAAACTGGGCCTCGCCTACCGAGCACTAGAAGGTAGACTGCGCTATCTTATAAAAAATGAACACGATTGATTTCATTCGGACTTTTATCGTAATATCTGTTCGACCGAGGAGAACGTTTGTTAAAAATATTAGGCGCACGAATTAATTCAAATGAGACACATTCGAGAAATGATTTCCGTTCCTACATTTGTATCATCTCGAGGATTCAGCGACGATCTATAATTTGACGGACAGAAGATTTGGCCGCGAATCAATCTGCACACCCGATATACAAGAACGGCAGGATAGCGAAATGGAGAATACGGAAAAATAATCTGGTGAAAAAAGTGTGCGGAAACCCGGGGTTTGTTATCGCTCGCAGCTCGGATCGCCGCGCCGCTCCGTCCGTTGGTTTCGCATGCAAAAACACGATCGAACTTCCGGCGGTAACGGTGAACGTGGCCCGTTGTGCACGCGGACACTAAAAATCGGAGTCGGTCGCTGGATATACAGGGTGTTCCTGTAGGGGGTCGATGCACCGGCCGGTTCCAAGGACCAAGGTCGAGGTCCGGCAATGGCGGATCGATACGCGGCGCGCACACATCGCACGCGAACGTTCGCGCGAAGCCACGCGAATTTCGTGGTTACGCGATATCGCGAGTGTATGGGCGTGGTCCGTCGTGTCTGTGTCGCGTTTACCCGATAATACGAATAATTTTAACGAACAGGCGCTGCGGGGCGCGACTAGGCGAGGCGGGGCGTTCGAGCACGAGTGACGCGCAAAACGCTCGTTTTGCGCTAATATTTTGCGCGCGTGCGGGGAATATCGCGCCGCGGAAATTTGTTTGCGGAGTGTCACGCTTGCGTACGTGCCGAGAGTGTAGACTCCGGAAATGTTACCGCGATTAGGACGTCGAGGATGCTCGACGGTTAGCGGGTTCCGTGGTGGTGTAATAACCGATTTTCCCTAGTCTTTCATGTTCGCAGGATTTATTGTTGTAAATGGGAAATGGAGACTTGTGACGAAAGATGAAGTTTCAGAATTTTTATAAATACATAGAGCGGTCCACGCACACATCGAATATCTCCGATGCTTGTGATAATATGGAAAAATAAATCAAAGGTAGTATAGCGTGATAGAAATATCTTTTATGTGCGAAAAGGTGTTTCGGAGACCTCAAGGTCACCTTGAAACGTAACGACCTATCGTTCCTGTCACGAATCGATAGACTATCAAATTCTAAGTCCGTATCGTTGCAGTATCGGCGCAAGCAATTTTCCTTTCGCATAACGATCCGCTGTCTAATTATCAGGAATCCTATTAATCGGCTTCCTGCAGATCAAGCGATCAAGCAGAAACCGAAAGTCGCGGTATCCTTTCGCTCACAGATTGATTACTCAACCATCCTTAAAGGTAAAATTAGCTGTGGCAACAGACTTTAAACTGAAAGCGCTCGATCCGCGGGTGAAAGAGTTGGAATTTACGAAATATGTACGCGATCTGTAAGCAACAAGGGTTGTCACTGTGTCTCGTCTGCACCAGTGATTCCCATTGGAATTTTGATATAACTCACCTTCATTTTTGAGCTTTTTCGAACCGCCAAAAATGAAACAGGTATTATTTTGAGAACGTGGACTTTCCCTAAAAGATATTGCTAAATTCGGACCTGTCGCTCATCTAACATCTAAATTATTCACAGCAATGAATAAGGGAAATCAACGATCTCTCGTCGTGCACGGGCAGCCGAAATAATTCAGCTGTACGACTTTGTCGAAACATTCTCTCGAAACGTTCTCGCGATAAGAATGTCCAACGATCACGCTAGCATTCCCGGCGACGTTCCGTCCACGGTACCGAAGTCGGTATATGTGGACTAAATGTTTTTCCACAAATCTGCCAGCGTATAGCATTCGGCGTAGTTCCCGGGGGCGTGTCGCGTCACGATACGTCTGTTGCCATAAGCCAGGGTCAACGGCCAAGCGCAAAAATTGGCTCGGTCGCTAATTCTAGGGCGAACAGTCACGGCGGAGCAGGGGAAAATGGTGGTCTGGCTGCATAATCGCCGTCTGCTGCTCGGTCGCTGCAGTTCGCGGTCGTCCTTGCGAGGGATATCGGCCAGGATATTGCTGTCCTGCGATACAAATGACCGTGTACAATGCGCGGAACAATGCCGGAGAAGACTGTAACGACGTTAAGTTATCGTTCGCGAGGCATGGGGCCATATAAGAGCTGGCATAAGGGCCGCCGTGAAACCGTGGAAACAGAGGGTCGGCCGATCGATAACGCCCCCATAGCAAATATCGTCGAGGGGGTGCGCGCAAGGTGTCCCATGGAACACCGCACCCTCTCTCGTCGAGCGCTCCTCGTGGAAAATAAAATGATTCGGGACGGAGCCGCCGCGTTACGAACTAATGATCGATAACGAACCGGGAACTTCGTTAACGGGGATCCAAGCGGCCGGAACTGACTCGATTCTGCTCCAGTTGCGGTCATCAACGATGAAACGCTTAACGACGGAGCCTGGATACCGTGCGTGCTCGTCTACAATCTAATCCGCGTCTTCCAGCAATCTCTGCTTCGAATGACTCGTTACGGGGTACCAACGACGCGACGGATCAACGGAGGATCTTGTTTCGCGACGATCCTACGGCGGGTTTAGCTTCGGCCTTGCCGGATATCGATCCTGGGAAACAGGAAACATTATGTATGTCGGGATCAATACGTCGCTTGACGTTCGCAGATACATTAACTTTCCCGAACCGTTTCTGGTTCAAACACGGCTATTCTTGGGAAATCGAAACCGGGCTCGCCGATGTGGACTACTTATCGATCGCGTAAAAATCCATGCTCGAGAAATTTTTTATGAATCGTTCGACGGCGGTAGCACGGTTCGATACTCAACAAATTCTCTTCGGTAATATTAATCGAGACTGTGTCTTACTTGTAAGAACAATATTACGGATCTTGAGTTACTGTGAAGTTGGCAGGAACTAGAAATTGAACCGATAAAAAGTAAATTCGTGTTGATTTTTAATCAATCTGAAGTTTGGACTTTTTAATTCGCACTTTGGAATTTTTCTGGCGAGTCCGAAGGATTTTCGCGGGCTACTTCGGTGTTCCAGGTTGTGTTCGGCGGTGAACGAACGAACGAACGAAGCCAATAAGCAGAGTTTGCAGCCGCGGAAAATATTGTAGCCGGTGCAAGAACGTAGCAGGGGTGCTATTCGCGTCTTCATCGGCCGAGCCTGAACGGGCCGACGCCCTTTGCCCGACGATTACGCGACCGACCGTGTGCCAATGGTTCCACGAGTTCCTCGTTTCCACCCCATGGAGTCGTCCCCATTTAGAACGTAGGCGTGCGCGCAAGGGAAACACAGCTATTTCCCGATCCACAGAAAATATCTTCGGCGTAGGATAAAACTCTACGGGATCGTTGGACGCGCAAGGGGTGGCTACGCAGATACTCGTCCCAGAAGCCGGGTATATCGTTGATCGATTGCCGAATTTCCTATTTCCGATCGCGTAATTTAGACACGCAGGTGGGACACAATTTCCGAGGGTTCGGCCCTCTTAATTTCCTCGAATCATCGGTGTTTACCATTTACGAGACCCCATTGCCGCAACGTAATACCAATTTCGGATACACTCGCGACGTTCTTGCATTTGTACGATTAAAACGACAGTTTATCGTATCACCCTTATTGTTGTAACCCATATATTCGTCCAGCCGAGTGTTTGATTATACACGTTGATTTTTGTCGAATTACTCGAATCATTGGAACTTCTGAAAGACCATTTTGCAATGTCAGATTTTTTGTCAGTTTCGCTGAATTTCTCGCGGTGCCTTTTCAAAGAGGAGTTACATTTTTGAAGGTCCATTTCGCAAGCGCATTTGCGACTTCGTATAACATCGCTAACGTGTTCACGCGTCGACTTCGCTCCCGGTACAAGAAGTTGTCCAATCTCGAAGTAAATCGTGTCTTCGGTCCGGTTCTGATTAAACGACCTCGGCGAACTGGATTGAATGTACTTTTTTCTGCAGCCCAACGGCAGTCCAGGGTGGCCAGGCGACTTTGGTCGATCGTTAGGCGTGGAACTCGAAAAGTTGGCACGGAGGGAAACGACGAGTCGAACTGTGTTGGCCGACCGGCTCTCTCTCTCTCTCTATCTCTCGCTGTCTCTCTCGCTCTCCCCGGAGGAGTCGGGAACACACAGACGGTAGTTATTGATCAGAAAGGAGGTCCGAAAAGCCGGGAGCAGCTGAGCCACCCTTATCCTTTTCCTAGGTTTCGAGGCACTGTGCACGCACGTGGCCGTGTCGCTCGCACCCCATTCATAAGAACCCCCAGCGAATACAAACGCCACCCCAACACCCGAGGGGCACAGCTGTTGCTACGGGAATCCTACCAATGTTCCCAATTAATCGGCCCTTCTTCGAGCAACGTCGATCGTTCTCCGTTTTCGTGACCTTTCGCTGGAAACCAGACGACACCCGATAGGCCCCTAACCCGCCAATAGCAACCCTTAGCGTTCTAGAAGGGAACCCGCGATATTTGCTGCAACTTACAGGATCATTGGTGTCCGAAATGTCTTGGCAAGTCCAATTTAGTTAATCCGGGATCAGCCTGGTTAACCCTCGCGGTGTCGGGCGAGATCTGTCAAATGATTCGATTATGTAACTCTCGGTGCACTTTGGAAGCTCATTTTGAAGGCTCATTTTAAGAATCGACCTGCTGGTCGTACCATTGGTCTGTCTTGCGAAGCGATGCATTTATTTCCCGTTTATTCTTGCTCGCCAAAAAATTGTTCAGCCCGTGACTAAACAATCTCCGGCATTTTGCTTTTTGTTGCAGATTTGTCGAAGAACCGTTTCGCCGAGCTGCCCGAGGAAGTCACCGAGTTCCCGTTCCTCGAGAAGCTGCACCTTTACCACAATGCCATAAGAATAATACCGGAGACGGTGTCGTTGCTCCAGTCGCTGAACTACCTCGATCTTAGGTGAGTCCTCGTGCTTGGCCGATGCGGAGGGGATGCGGGGGACGCGGTAGCGATCGATAGTGATTAACGTTTGTCCGCAGTCGGAACCAATTGACGTCGCTACCTCGGGAGATATGCAGGCTACCGCTGCAAACGTTACTGGTCGCTCACAATAGATTAGCATCGTTGCCGGACGAATTGGGCAGAATGTCGGCGCTGGCCGAGCTGGACGCGGGTTGCAACGAGATCACCAGCTTGCCACCTCGGATGGGCGACCTTGCCAGGCTCAGGTCGCTCGACCTGAGGAGCAACATGCTCGTGCACCTGCCTATTGGTGAGCCTCAACTCCACGCGATCCCTGAAACCTTCATCCGAATCGTTCCTTTTCGAGAATGGAAATGTTACGTTACGAAGTGTTTCAAGAAATACTATTATAGCTTGCCGGTTTAGACGAAAATTGTATATTTTTTACTGGTATTCTTAAAAATCGGACATTTCAACAACCTGATACTTTCCACGATCCAAGTTGGGCGTGGGTCAGCGAAGTTCGAAACCTTCAGTGAATTCGATTGGTCTCTTTGAAGTAGTTCGCGTGGTTTTCGCCGGTGAACCCCGAAGCGAAGTCTTCCGTGAAACCGAGCAGACACCGAGACGGTTAGGCGTCCAGTTTAGGCGTGCTCGTTTAGGGTCGGAGTCCTCGTTTCGTCGAGCCATCATCGACGGAAGCGCCGGGTGAACGTTTCTTTAATGCGCGCCGGGTAGACTCCTTTCTATCCTCTTCTCTCGTGGCGCGTCTGCTTCGATACGTTTGTTCCTTTTATGCAGAGGCTCCACGCTTCATTTGTTTATTTAATAATAGGCGCCATGGCGGGGCGCGGCGCGGCGCCGCTCGGTAACACTCTTTGGCGTGTGAATGAAAAAACGAGAATGGGAAAATAATTAGACGTTATCGATTCGACCCTGCTTGCCCCCGGTTGAGTCACACGTTCCGATACAGCGATCAGAAAGGGACACTATTCCTACGTACGATTTCAATCATGTTTAACCTCTTAGGCACTATGCGCCACTATAGTGGCTTTCGCGGATGTCATCTTTCTGTACGACGCACCATTATAGTGGCTTTCATTTACACGTAATTCGCGTTGAACTCTGTCGTACAGAGAAACAGCCCCGCGCAAAATTCAGCCGTGCCTAAGAGGCTAATAAAGACTTGACCGACTCTTCAAATGTTTCACGATGATGATAGCGTTAGAGAAATAAAGATATGGGTATGAAAGGGTTCTAAGAACGCGGCTGGAATAAAGTATGAAACACGGTTCGACCGTTCTCGCTTGCGATAGCCCAGCGTAGGGTAATCGGTCGATGGTGAAACTAATAGAGAATCAATTAGTAAATATAATTAAGGAAAATAGTAGCTAGTTATCAGATTTTCCGAGTCCAAGCATAGAGTTGAGAAAACCGTAGGTAAACTGGCAACGAAGTTCCAAAGACCCTGCTGTTACAATTGTACGTGCGAGTTGCCAAATAGCATTACCATACGAATACTACTGCGCCAACCATGTCGAGGGGTTTCCACGTAGAAGAGTGTCTAATACCTCTTAACAAGAGAGACAGAGAGCTCGTACAAGTTCAAAAACACTTCTTGTTCGCGCGTGAAATATGCAATACTCAGCAACAACTGTGCTCGCAGAACTGACGTACCTGAGGCTCGTGAAGCTGGATATCAGCGGCAATCGGATATCCGTGCTTCCGAACGAGATGAGAAAGATGAAGAGTCTGGTGGACTTTCGGCTGTCGGATAACCCTTTGACCTCGCCGCCTGCCTCGGTGAGCAATATCCCCGTTAATCGGAGTAGAACTATTCCGTAAACTTGGCTTCGTTCGACCGCGAGAACGATGGTGAATAATGGGAAAAAAATTGTTTGCAGCTATGCATTCGCGGGCGAACGCACATCTTCAAGTATCTGGAGAGACAGGCGGCGAAGCACGAAAGGGCCAGAGGCGGTCGTGGAAGGAGGACACCGTTGGACGTGCGAGGACACGCAACATTGGACACAAGGTCTCACAGACGGCACAACGTCGACAGCGGATACAGCACCAGCGACGGGGTCGACAAACGATGGTCCCAAGAAATTCACAGCGCGGTTAGTCTCCTTGCCCTTGTTCTGGCCCTTTCCCTCACTCTGCGCTTCTTCTCCCGGGTGTACCGCATGGCGTTCGGCGAATGGGAGACCTCGGGCCCTTTAGACACCCTAGACCCGGCGTAGAAACCTCCATCCGGTCTAGGGGACTAGGGATTCAAGCTTACGTTCCGGGACCACGACCTTGGGACCTTGTTCCAGGCATTTCCCTGGCTCCTCTACCTGTTCGTGAAGCTGTAGCGTAATGCTACTTGGCAGCTGGGAGGCCTTAGATCCTGCATGTGCTGTGGCTACCTTCGATCAAGCATGAAACATGTCACTAATTCCATTGTATGAAGGCGGTAGACTCGTTTCTAGAACACTCCCTTAGATTATTCACTAACAAGGTGGCTATGATTTTGGACCCGAATCAAGTCTGTTGACCCAAGTCCTTTTCATTTTATGAAACAATGCCTCTATAGCATCCCTGAAGCCTAGTAGCAGTCATGCGAATGTCCTTCTCGAATCCTGCCCGAAGGACTTTGATGTTCTTACCGTGTATTGAACATACTCCGGCTACCGATCATGTTGAAACAACAGACAAAGATACACTGAAATAAATCGAACACAGCAAACACACACAATTGTCGAAGATTTCTCGTAGTACCTCCTGCTGGACACGTTTTTGCGCGCAGGTGCACGACGGCGAGATCCGAGGGCTGTGGCGGCAAGAATGCTCGCCTCTTTCGATCACGCTGCCGCACGAGCACGCGGTGGTGAACGGATCTTGCAGCGGCACCTCGACGCCGAGCACCATCTCACCTGGCGAGCACACGTCCCTCGAAGATGAACTTGGCAAGGTAGGCGCTTCCGTCTGGAGCTGGTCGGTTGCGTTAAGAATTAAGAAAAAAATTGTGCTGTACGTGAAATACTGTTCAAATGTTCCTAAACGTTCGCTTAATTCCACGATGCTGCAATGAGCGGCTGAGTAATCGCTTTGAAGGACGACAGGCTGATCACTTCGGCCTTGACATATATGTGTATTGTCAATGACCATCTGAATAGCTTTTCCATACAACTAAACTGCGGATTTTGTGCGTTCTCGAGCAGATCCAATGCTAAACGGTGTAAAGACATTGAAAGAAATTGTAGACAATTTTTATCGTCCAGCAAAATTAATTTAGTGTAGCTCCGGGCCGGCCGGTATGATACAACGTCTATATTTAGCGATTGAATAGAAACCCTGCCCCTTGGAAATGTTATCTGTCTTGTGGCGCGGCGCGTTTGGCCGTCGTTCAAGCCTCGTTGAACGACCTTAACCCATTGAAAGAACGCGCGGACTGTGTGTCCGATTGACGGCGACAGTCCGAGCGCAACGTGCCTTTGCTCGCGGCGTTTGCTCACCTGTTCTATGCGGTGCACTTTACGCGCGTTGTCCGCAGGCGATGATACTGCACGATCAATTGGAGAAGAGGAGGCTGGAGAGGAGCACCTCGGAGAACGGCGCCGACGTCAGAAGACCGATGACCTCTGGCCTCTACCACGCGTCAATTACGCCGCCAGGGTAAGCTAGCGAACCGTTCATAAACCGATGAGAGACATGCCGCTCGTGCGCGTGCACGTTGCTTGTTTCTCTGTCCGCTGATAATCGCTCTGACCGTTCTACGACTCCTCCTTACAGGCCCCTCGAAACCTCTCATTTGAGCCAGGCGCAGTCCATCACCGCGAACACCCAGTCGGTTCAACCTCTGCAGACCTCCGCTACGAACTCTACCTCTCTGCTGAACGGGGACGAGAAGAGGCCTCTGAATCATATTCAGACCTACAGGTGTGTTTGTCTTTGGTTTCCTTGCCCCGTTTCTTTCTCGTGATTTTTTTCAAGTAAAAATAATACTAGATAGATTCTTCTCGATCGAAATTTAAGTACATAAAGCAAATGATATCGGCGCAAAGTTCGATCGAACCTAGCGCCGATATTATTTACTTTATATAAAAATAATACCATTTTTTATAGAGTATGTTTTGAAAAACATGAGTGGGTGGTCGTGTCGCCATGATTCCATATTGAATATCGCTGTAGTTGAAACTTGTGTCGAAGTAGGACAAACGATCTGATCGAACGATGATCTTTCAGGGAGTACAAAGAGGCCCTGCGACAACAAAGGGCCAGCGAGGGCCCAAGCGTCTACAGGCCCCGGGAACAGGTCACACCGCCCGGAAATGAATCTCAGAGCAACGAGACAGACTCCGGCAACAACAAGGAAGGAGTCGCCCTCACTGGCAAGCAGATCTTCAATGAGGAGAACGCTACCAAAAGACCGGTCCAGAAGGTGACGCCATCGCGTATCAACTATCAGAACACTCCGATCATCAATGGTAGCAACAACGAGTACAACAATAAGAACGGAAAGTACCACGAGCAGCCCTACAAGAAGCCTAACTCGCCGATCAAGACCTCGACGAGCATCTTATCTTCGGGCGCTAGCCCTGGACATACTCCTAGACTAGTCAAGACTGCTGTTGGTTATGTGGAAGGTGAGTGTTCATTATCTTTGTTAATTGGCGATCGTGCGTTAAATATAATTCTAACAATGTCCTTCAGGTAACAAGAGTCCGAGCAGAAATGGCGGAAGCCCGAAGTCCCCTAGATCGGTCACCTGGAATAGCAACGTGCCGGAGAAGTACTCGTTCACCATGAGAAGGGAGTTCGAGCGTGCCAAGGAAGAGGCTGACTTGATAGAGCAGCTCAGGAACGTGAGTGTCGACCCCATAACACTACGCTGTCCAAAATTAACCCTTAGAATGTCTCCATTCTATATGATTTTTTCATTCTATACCATATCATAGTTGCCAATTGAGTGCTAATGATAATGTTGGACAGTTACTGTTGCTATCTAAAAGACTCGTTGCTCAAGTCTCTCATCGCTTCCAGCACATAGAAACGAGGTTGAAGATGGCATTACCGAAGGATCTCGCCCCAGCGTTAACAGACGGCGTGGTTCTCTGTCACCTGGCGAACCACGTGAGACCTAGATCGGTCGCCAGCATCCACGTTCCTTCTCCAGCAGTGGTAAGCGATACTCCAATCATCTGATCCCCACCTGAAAATTTTTATGGACCCAGACTCTATCGATTTTTGTTAAATTTACAGCCGAAGCTGACGATGGCAAGATGCAGGCGCAACGTGGACAACTTTCTGGAGGCTTGTCGCAAGATCGGCGTGGACGAGGTAAGCAGACACGCTCCTGTCCCCTGATCCTTCTCCCGAGATTCTCCGCGCTTGTCTGTCGCTGTTAGATGTTCTCTTCGTCTTTGTCGACGCACTTCTCAGCGGTAATGCTCGCTCGTCGAGAAGGGCGCGCGAGCCTCGAAACGAACGAGGACTCGTCAGCGACGTAGTCCGACGACGGTACGTTTGTCCATGATGTTTCCAACAACTACTAGTCAGTCCCCGAGAGAGCTCGGTCGAGTCGGATGTCGCGTTTATAGCCACCGGGTCGCGTTGTTTCGCCTATTTTTGAGGAAAGGATCGCGGGGGAACAGAGACGCTGAAGAGTAGTTGCATGCGCCTAGACCTCGTAACTCGCTTGTCTTGTCGCTGGAGAACGCTGTGGACGCGGCTCCCGAGAGTCTTCTACCCTGATCGCTCCTCCCCGATCGATCCTACCGATCGTTCTCTCTTCTTTAACGCGATCAAACGCACGCACCCAGTCGAATCGAACGATCTTCGTACTCTGTCGAGTAGTCCGGATGGTCGAGCAAGGTGTCGGTTCAGCAGGAGAAAGAGGGAGAAGGGGCTAGGGAGAGCAGGGCTGCGCAAAACTGCTTACTACCACTCAAGGTCACCCTTTCAGGGGATGATGCTAAAGAGAACGGGGAACGAAAGTCGAACGAGTCGAGCAAGACAGTGCTAAGACAGAGGCTATTTAGCAATTAAACGTTCAGCTTTACAGTGCACTTTAAGATCGCTAAAAAACATTTTTTAGAAATTAGGATGCCTATGTTGCCCAAACAATAAATGTTCAATGTTGTAATAGTAATCGATGCTGCTTGCAACTGCAATTACTAAACAACTTCTTCTTTTGTGTGAATCTGTGCTGAAAGTGACAAAAGTCTTTTCGCAAAGTGTTAACTAAGCTGTAAACTAGTTGAGGCCTGTCCTTGGGCGTCAATCTGGAACATTTTGAACGGTCGATGGTTAGAGAACGAAGCCTCCTATTCAGAGACAGTCTTGCTGGCTCTTGGCTCTCGTGGAACGTTGTTTCTCGCATCATCCCCTGAAAACGTGACCCGTGTGTCGGAGCAGCGCGCGCTCAGACAGAGGCGACGACCGAGCGTGTCGGCGAAGTAGAGATTGGGACTGAGTAGTATCGTTGTTGGTGTTGCAGGAGGTGTTATTGGACGCGGACGCAATCATGGACGTGGGTTACATGGACGCGTACGGGCTGGAGGCTCTGGCGCGTCTCGTCTCCGCTCTCCTCCTTCTCCGCGACGAAGGAGCGAACGATACCGAAGAGTCGGCCGCAGGTTCACCCCGTACGATTCAGGATCGCGTTCTGTCCGCGATGCTTCTCGCCACATTCCTAACCACCCTCGTTCTGCTCTATTTATTCCCGATTCCCGACTAAGAAAGCGAGCCAAAAAACTAAAAGAAAGAAAATTGCAACAAAAAGAGCGACGGAAGACGAGAACGCCAGAGCGCGAAACGATGGATCGACGCTCGGAGGAGAGCATAGAGCACGATCGAAGATGGAATAGAGAACTCTCCGATGCGTAGCGAGCCGCGGACCCGACTGCTCGGGCTTTCGCTCCTTCGGCGATGTCCATCGTCGCCGAGCCGTCGAATCGCTCGATCAGACTGCGACGCGCGATACTCTTTCCGCCTCGTCCGCCATTTTAGTACCTTTAGACGCGCGGCTCAGTATTCCAGTACTTCCTTTTTCTATTGCGTTGTTGTGCCTCCTTCGTCTTTGGTTCGCGTTCCGTTCGCTTCGAGCAGAGGACTGAGTGTCGCGCAGAACTACCCGCTGGCATCGGTGCCGACCATCACCGAGGCCTTCTTAACCCTCGGACTGCAGGACATCTTCTTAGATTTCGTAGTTCGTTTATTCATATTTGCCGCGATTTGTATTATCTGTTCGAACCGGTGGGTTCGTTCGTTAATTTCCTTTACGTTTGCAAAAGCCTGGGTCAAGATGGACCCAGGCACCGGGGTCCGAGGGTTAATGTAGGTATGAACAAATGATCGCGAGCCTCGGTGATCGTCGGCAACTCTTCATCGTGGTCGAAAGTGTCGTGTTCTCCTAGCTCAGGCATGGGCCACGGAGGTTGCTTCTTTGAGAACAACGAAACCACGCCCATTTCATCTGAAACAAACATTTTCTGCTAAATTGACGATAATATCTCTTCTTCCTTCGACATTACCTGGCCCCCAGGGGCAGTCTGTTTCTACTGCGAGGGCAAAGAGCGCTCACCGCCCATGCCTGGGCTCTTTTCGGCTATCGACTCGCCACCGAATCGAGGTACTAATCGAACGGTGAACCGCTAGCTTCGCTTGTTCACTCCGGTTTGGTTCGCGCGAACCGCCAACGCAACTCAAGCTTTCACAGGATTGTTCTATTGTTTCATAAAAAGCCGCTGTTTCGATAGACGCCTCGAGGTCGGCGTCCAAGTACTACTCGATAGACCCTAAGTGTGTCAGCAGGCAGCTTGATCGTACATTTAGCCCGCCTAGTTGTAGGAACCGCTACGTAGTGCGTAGGTTAGATAAGTGTATCTCCTCGATAAGACCACCGACAGTGGCCCCGGCTGCTTTCACCGTGGCCTCTGTTCGGTTCCTCGCGACGAACAACAATACAGAATCAAAGAACGCAAAGAATCAAAGCCGCTGAACGCTCGCATATCGAACGCCGAATCGAAACGTTTGAACGATCGATCGGCACCGGTCGAAAGGGAGGACTGTGCCCCTCGAAACTCTCGAGTATAATAATAGTATTTTTCCTATAGAAACGGCGGAACCGGGTGTCCATCGTCGATTGTCGAAAATTTGTTCGTGGCCCGTTTAGAAACGTCAGTAGTCGTCGTCGTCGACGACGAATCTCTCTCGCGAACCGGACATACGAATGGCAGAAGAATCGAATGGAATTTTTCAGTAGAAAGTACCCGCAGCGTGGGACCCGTTGATTGGACGGTACAACCCAAAGTTCAAGCAGAGAAAGAGAGAATGATATGGGATGCGTAGTATTTTTTTAAACGTTCGACCAATGAAATCGCCTACGGCTCTTTCAGAATTGATGGGTCTGTGATAGGTAGCCTTCGAGTACTACAGAATTCGCAACAAGGTGCTAGAAATCTCTTTCTGTTTCGAAGATTTCCTATTTTGGTACGTAGATGTTAACCGCACAGCTCGAACTTCGGACGGCCTCTTCTCGTTCCATCGTTCTTTGTGAATCGAGCCTCTCGGTTTCGAGGCCGAGGATCCCTAAAATCGACGCCCACTATTCGCTAACTGTATATCCACGATCTCAATTAACACGTTTGGAGACTCGAAATTGGTTTTCCAGATTTAGATACGAATTTTTCTGCCGATCATAGTCGGTGTGCCAAATTTTCATCGGATCAGAATAATTTTTATCACACCTAAATAGATTACTTTGATTTTATGGAATTTCTGAAGTCGAGGTGTTGTGAATTTTATACATCTGTATCACACTTTGTAACATTATCTTCCGAAATCAACCAGTAACTCTTCGAATTCTTGAAACGTCACAGCGTGTCAGCTGTACTCCACTTAATAATTGCGATTTTATCTCACTCATGTTACGTCTTCCAAAATATTGAAAGTTGAAAAATTGGTTAACCGGTTGTAAACCATTGTAAAAAACCGTTGTAAACCATTACGGACATTTTTATGAGAACTCGATCTCGTCTCAATCTTGACGGCAATCTTAAGTGAACAGACGCGCATTATTAGATTGCAGATTAGCAATGGCAAGTGTGAATATTTGTTAAAAACTTTTTAATTTTGCGATAGCGTCGCGTTGATTCGTGGGATCCTCTAGCCTCCGTTTTTCTTCTTTTCTCCCCGGTCCGTTCAGTTTCGGAACGGCAACGAACGAACGACAACCATTCACGCACTTCACCGGCCAAGCAATTCGGTCGTAGCCTAAGATGTTCTACATATTTTCATATAAACGTGAGTATGAAGGGAAAGAGAAGAACGTATAGTGGACAAAGTACATACGTGTATATCGTTTAGAGAGCATACACGCGTATATCGTATTCTACGTATGCATACATATGTATAATATATTCGTATGGTAAGGGACATTGTCTATGGGTAAGGATTTTCGTAGGAACGAGTCTTCGAGTCGCGAGAAACATTTGCTTCCGGATATCGTTCGAATTCAGAATCTCAGACGCAGCGTGGTTCGCGCCGGAGCTGGACCAACATATTATCCAAATGAGCAAATTATTCGAGAAGTAAATCTTCACTCGCCTTGCTGAACTGAAACTGAAACTTTTTTTTATAAACTTCAGATGAATAAAAAAAAATAATGATCTCTATATTCTATTTAAAAAGACAAATTAAAAAATGTTGTGTTACGTTTGATACACTCGAAGGTTTCATTTGGATAAATAATTTTTCCACGCTCTGGTTCACGCAACCAGGACGCTCGGAAATCAAAGACGGCGGTGGAGGCGTGATCGCTAGCCTGCGGATTTTTAATCCTACACCGACTTCGATTTTGTAAAAACTTCTTTTCCCTTAGACTTCTCACTGTCCAAATAATCCTTTCTCCGTAAGTTCGCGCTACTCCGAAGACGCTACGGAGGAACATTGTACAAAAATCCGCGCCGCGGTTTCATTGAGAAACCGCTCATCTTCCAAATGTTATAAATGCGAAAAAATCCGCAGTTTAGGGATCGCGAATCGAACGCCGCGAATTTATCTGCACGTTTCGCGAAGGTACAGTGCCAAACGCTGCAACAATCTCTCCGAAGAAACGCACAAAGGAATTTCCCCATAAAACGAACGGCTTCTCATTACGGTCTACAGAACGGCTCTGCCCGTAACCATTTTTCAAAGCGTTTCATTACCCTTTTTATACGAATTATCCTTGTCCCTCGAATTTTATCGTAATTCTACTCGTATTAGCTGTCGAGATAACGTGCTCGGCAATTTATGGCCGTTCTCACTGCGGCGAGCTATTATCTTCCAAGGAATTCCACGCGCCGCGTCGCTTCGATCGAGATCAGTTCCAATTTTTCGCTTTTGTACACGCGTTTCGCGTCGATCGATGTCAGAATCGTTGGTCCGCTTCTAGTCCTCGGTATTACTTCTATAATCGTAAGTGTTATTAATCCTCCGTTCTAGTCAGCTGATTTAGTTTCTTCGGTTCACGCTCGTGGGGGCGTTCGCGATTTTTCCCTGTGAGGAACATTTTACAAGCACTTTGGGATTTTCTCCTCCGTGAAACTGCTGAATCTCTCATCGCGAAACTTTGCGTGCACTTTCGCATATATTTCAACAACGTTCCCTAACTTTCTCGCAAAGAAAAAGCCAAAATTAGGCTTACCGTTTTAAAAATTCCAGGACACCAATCCGGAGACAGACTCTTCGAGATGGTGCCAGTAAAATTAAATCCGGAATACCCTCTTGAGTCGTGCAACACGTTTCGCGCAACCAGTGTCTCGACGACGCTTAGCTCGTTACTTAATCTCTTGTTTAGTTTGCCCCGTGTTCCTCGTCTCTTCCGCTTACTTCCGTCGGAAATCGACTGTTTCGAGCGCTGACGGGTTTCCGTGGTTTCTCCGCATCAGTATTACTTCGATCAGGATCGAAGAAGGCGCTCGTCAGCGCCTCGGATCTTATCGCAACCGTAAGACTGTATCTACACAATAATTTTTATCTCAATTCGTCTATCTTGACGTCGTCCCCGCTGAAACACTGCCGGCGGCTCTCCTCTTTGTTTTAATATTTTGTTTGTTTAATCGTAATTATTCGTCGTTTCGATCGGTTTTTTGTCGCTTCCGTTTTATTAGTTTTTTTTTTTAGAGGCTGCATCGTCGATTCTACTCCCGTTGACGTGACAGTAGATGAGACGCGTGATAACGAGATCGAACAGAAAAAAAATCATTCCGTTGCATTAGCTCGTATAATTGTATAATTTTTGTAAAGATCTGAATGGCGCATCGAGTGGATGAACGTACGCGTGTTGATGAGTGAAAGAGAGTGAGAATAGCGCCTATATATATTTACATACATATATATATAGATTATTATTATTATTATTATTATATTATTATTATTATATCATACTATATTGTATGAACACAGATATATGGTACGTTGAAGCTACATCCCTCTTTTGGACGTTTTTTTTGTTTCTCAAATTGTACTTAATCGAATTAATGAGCTTTGATCGATCGCTCTGATAAAATCGGTGCTTATTTTTATCTTGTTGTTTTTTCTAAGCTTAAGCTTTTTTCTACGATCGTCGAGATAGGAAAGCTTTTCTTCCTATTCGATTCGAATGCCTCCGATCGATCGCGAATCAGATCCATCGATCCATCGGGGGAGCCGAGTCATTTTGCCTCTTGAAATGGCCACTGTTAGGCGACGAACGAGTTCACGAATTTCACTCGGGCTCGGCCTAATCGATGCTTGTTTTAATCCTTTAACTATCCAGGTAGATTCTCGAGCGACATTATCTCAGAAATTCAAACGATTCAATTCTCGAACCAAGCGCACGAGCGAGTACTCGATTATATTTTTATATTGTTAATTATACATTTGTATTTGTATTATACGTTCAGGACGTTTCATAGTCGGCTCCACGTCGATCCGGAAGGTCGAGGGTTAAACGAGAAATGTTGGTATTAATTATAACAAAGTTTGTTATCCCTTGTTCGTATAATTTTGAAAGAGGATACCCGATCGAGCAATCGATGAACTTGTTCGTACCTAATTTCTGAATCGCGACGCACAATGAGAATTTACAACTGCCAGACTAAAAGATCTACGAACAATATATATGTGTATATATATATACATATTGTGGTTGTTGAAAACCATTTTGCATTCGAGAAACGTACTCTGTAACATCGATTGTACGGCTAAACCGATAACGATTGTAACACTATTTCCACTGATAATAAAATATTCTTTTGGTAAAATTGCTGCTGAACGACGATACACGCTGTCGAAATCTTTCAACTGAAACGGTCGTCTCGGACGACGTACGGAGTCGAACTCGTAGAACATCATACTCTCGCATCATACGTACACGGTCTCTCGACTATTTTCTCACGTTCAGAAAGGTTTCAAACACGTACACGAAATTACACAATTACAATCTTTCATGACAGATACTTCTACCGGAATAAACAAACGGAAGAAATAAATTTACTTCGGAATAAAGGAAGGAAAATAT
Organism: Lasioglossum leucozonium; assembly: GCA_028454225.1. Classification (NCBI taxonomy): domain Eukaryota; kingdom Metazoa; phylum Arthropoda; class Insecta; order Hymenoptera; family Halictidae; genus Lasioglossum; species Lasioglossum leucozonium. Next base: position 14,837,390 of record CM052215.1, on the reverse strand, counting down.
ATTTTTTGGAGAAACAAAAATCTATTGACTAGACAGCAGAATTAAATTCCGTTCAAATCACAGTACTCGTTGTCTCATGTTGCGTTACCGAAGAAGAAACAGACAGTTCAAATATTTTATAATCAATGTTGAAGATGTCGAAATGAAACTTGCACTGGCTTCTAGGAGTGCTCTCCAAGTTTTGTTTCAGCGATTATAACTCGCTACGTTCACGTATACATTTTTCCAACAATCGAACGCGACCCCTGTTTCTTCGAATTGCTTCGGAAAATTTCGATCTCGCCTAAACACCCACGATCTTCTCACAATACCACTGCACACAGTATACTACTAACAAAACTTTCAAAAATCCTCCTACAAGCCGACCCGAAAATCATTTCAAAATCTCCACCGCTTTCTTACAGGGTGTTTCAAATCTGTGTCCGACCATGGCTGGCCAATTCTACTTTCGGCCAGACCAAGGAGAAACACCCTGTACGAAACACGAGTGATAGCAATCGCGTACAGCGTTGCTCTGTACAACCTGTTCCCGGCGATGTATGAAGGACGAAGATAAATGATTCTGACCATTTTTAATTGCAGAACCTGGTGTGCTGCGCTAGCGACGTGCTGGAGGGTGGCCGTGGCGTGGTTCGCGTCGCGGTGACGGTGTCGGAGCTGCTCAGGTTCCATCAGACGCGTTCTCCGTTGCAGACGTCGTCGTCGACGGTGCCGAGCCACGTGCCCGCTTAGCGCCAGACGATATAATCGATCCCGAGAGACTCGTCGAACGGGTGCAGGAAAAGGGAGGACCCGGCGGCCACGTTCTCCCTACGGTGCAACGGCGCGATGGAACTGTGGAGCAACGGGGCACCGTGCTGGCGCGTTCACGTGCCACCGAAAGACCGAAAGTCCCCTTTGCTCTGAAACGATCCGCGCAGCGCAGCACGTCGGAAACGAACGTGTTGGTCACGGGATCGCGATCCAGCGAGCTCTCGCGACCACCAACCCTGGATCGATCTCGAGTCTCGACAGACACACGATAGACACTTTTCTACTTACCGTACTTTTCGCGCGACCACCGCGCGAAAACGACCCCACCCAGGCTGTAGAGTAGTCGACGATAGACTGTGGCGAACCAACCATGACATTCGATTAGGTGTACGAAATCTTTTTGTATCGGAGGACAGGCGTAATCTTTGTACGGAGGGACAGGATTAGTGTATAATTAGCAGCGGTGGACCTCGTTTAGCTGGGCCATCGCGTGAGAATCAAACTGCGAAACGATTAGGCACTCTGCGCACCACCTGGCAAAAATCTGCTCGATCAGAAACGCGAATGGAATTTCTTGAGAGAAAGCTGGTAAAAGTCTACCGGAGGCGTATAAATATATTGCATACATGTTAGGCAAAACGGAAGAAGCGAACGATATTTATGGAAAATATTAATGGATACGGTGAATACTCTTTCGCATTTGACTGATATGAAATAACGCTCTGCCTAGCGTAGCGAGGAAAATATAAATATAACATTTCGATGGCGCGACAACGAATTTGAACGATGGAAAAACGGTGATACAGACTGCTGGAAATATTTCTATACAACGCTTGGCGATGATCCAACCCTTTGTCAATTCCGCAACCGTTGGGAATGATTGAAATGTTCCCATTGTCTTGTTCTTGTAAAGAAACGAACGTATTCGTTGCTTTAATTAGCGCGTTGACTGCCAAATCACAACCCGCATTCAATTCCCTTCTAAGTGTCTCACAGGAATGGATTGACTCAAGTTCCGTACAACTTTTATAATAATATGCGCTTGACCAAGAAATTTATAAGAAAAAACGTTTCTCACGGATAGACTACGGATTTTATGCATTTATGACGGAAAATGGACTGGTCAAATGCAACATTGTGAAGACATTAGCCGAATTGAATGATGCTGTTGTATTATTCTCTAGACTTATTAAAATTATTCAAAGAGGAAATGCATTTTCATTCATTTTCTGTTTCGCAACAATTCACTTGGACAATTTTAATATCTCGTATTCTTAGAATCTCAGTAATTGTATGAAACGTTATTCTGATCTAGTACTGCTGGTCCTAGATCCGGATAAATTTAATCCACGATCGACACGGCAGTCAACATTTTTTCCACATCCGACGCGCGATATAACGAAGATGACGAAGGGTTGATTTGTTCGATCGAGTGCTTTTTGTCAGGGGTGTGCTTTAAGATTTAGGAGTTAATCGCGCGTACGTTTCTATACCGTAACGTGGACGCATACTCGAATCAAAACCGCGAAGACATCGAAATTCTCTCTCGACGTGCAGATACCCTCGGATCAACCCCTAACGTACCTCACCCCCGTCGGTAACCCCTCCCCCCACCCGACGACCCTGACCCTGTTGGTAAACTCCTCGAATTCTAATCGTTCGGTTTCGTTCGTTCCACTTGGTGTACGAGGTCACGTTTGGTCCCTAAATAGACGACAGGCGCGACCACCGAGGAAGCTGGACTTTTGCCTGTGTTCTCGAAATAGTCTCGACGAGTGTAAACGCGACCGACAACAGAGCAGGCAAGGTAGGTTTCTCCGTGAAACCGTTGGTAAGTTAGTTAGGAATTTTTCAATGTGACCGTCGGTCGGTCTACCGAGGTTGTCGGTAACGACCGTCGCCGACGATCCTCGTGAAAGGATCGTCGTCGTATCTCTCGATCGTTCGATCATTCGCGCGTTCACGTAACGTTTAAGGCCTAGGTGTTAATTTCACAATTCTGTTTGTCGCGTTCTTTCACGACGCAACGCCACCGACGCCCCCTAATTATAATTTCGCAATGACGCGCGCGCTCGTTTATTGGGCTTCTCGATATCGAGCGCCGTCGGGATTTAGTAATAATTATTCGCAACGAGAACCCCGTTAGGTGCTAAGTGTAATTATCGTTAAAAAAATCCTCACCTCTCCCCCTCCCGCGTCGCAAGGTTCGTTTCTTTTGTCTGTTCCTTCTTTTCGTTCAACGAGTGATCGCGTAAGGAAAACCCGAAGGATCTCATGCGTCGTGATATCGACGAGGAATCGAACGTTTGAACCTCGGTGTCTCGCTCGAGAGTGTTATTTTTTTAATTTTCATTTTTTATTTCTGCCACGCGTGCTTCTCCGTCGATCGAGATCGCGGAGACACGCGGGGACTCGCCGGCGAGACACCGACCATAGATGACTATACTGTGTATTCGTATTTATTGTGCCAAAGATGTACGTTAATTTCTCTATCTCTCTATCTCTATCTCTATCTGTGTCTATGTAATGCGGACGAGCCTTTTCACATAAGGGGTGGCTCTCGACAAATTGTCTCGAAGGGAGGAACAGCACTGCCAGAACGTCGAGCTTCTTCGACCGAAGATTACCGTGATTCGAATCGGTTCGGGTGGAACGCGTTTATCATTCCCATTTCCGAACCAGTTCCCGATTATTTCCTTTTTTTCAAATGTATTTTTCCTTTTGATTCCTCTCGACTGTTCAACCCCTGTCTTCGATATACTTTTTCTTTTTCTCATCCGATTCGATGCGCGCGTTGCTCGGAATCGCGGATCGGGGCGACGTCGATGCGAAATCGTATTATTATCCGCCGCGAAAGCGAGTGATTTCTATTTTTCGTTGAATCGGACGAGGAAGGACGCGCCGTCGAAACGTTTGGAGCATCCCGACGCTCCCTCACGGACAGTATTACCACAGGCCCACCGAAAAAGAAAACAACCACGAAGAATAATCACATTTTTAGTCGTTGATCGCGCGGAGACCCTCGTATCCAAACGGTCCCCGTGTTCTCGAGGAGATACCGATCTGTTCCAAATGCTTGCTCGCCCGATTGATAATTATAAATACACCGCACGTAATATATTTAAAAAGATTACAGGATACAGTGTATAAAATAAATCGAGAAAATCTCCACATGTCTATACGACGTTCTTATTCGTGCACCCCTTCCACTCCTTATCCAGAAGAGTGTCTATTCAAATGCATATTTCGGATTGTGTGGATAGGTTAGTATAAATATTTTGACTACTTCCAGTCTCAAGAGTAATTCATTCTAGTTTGCTTTGCCTGAGTTATTTATTTTTGAGACGGAGCAGATTTGTTGGAGAACAGCAACACGAAGCATCGGGTATGGTATATTCATCTTATTAGACCGCGGATATTTATGCAAAATGAAAATTATGGGAAACAGAAATTAGGTAAAAATGCATTTCTTCTTTTAATAATTTAAATAAGTTGAGATATAATATAGTAATATATTCTTATATTCACGAGCACTGGTGCACTTGTTTCTTGAATACCGACTCCGATTTAAAATCAATTTCTAAATTAACTGGAATTAATTCGCTTCCCATAAATTTCAAAATTCAAAACTCGGGTCGTTCGATCCACTTTCGAAACTACTCAGTTCAAAATGGCAAAAATTCTGAAGTTGTTCGAACAATTACAATTATCAAAAAGATCTCAGAATTATTTGTTCAGATTTGAAAATCAATGTTCACGCTAACGTACTGACTGTACCGAATTGTGTTGTGCAAAATGCAACGATGTTTACGAAAGTGTTTGCTGTAACACGTCATAGCTTGTCAATCCTTATTTCATTAAATAAGCTACATATTGATTTTACGGAATTTTTTATTGGCAGCCAAAGCGTTGAAGACCCAATCACTAAATTCTCAAAGTACCTTAGGACGCGATCAGGGTGAACAACCTCTCTCTCCAAGATGGCGAAGCTGCAACTAAAACTCCACTGCGCGCTCCTTTCAAATGCACCATCCATTCTTTACCGATAAAAAAATCCTTTAGAATCCCCAATAATTCCAAGGTCGGCGACCTCCGAACAGCAAGAAGTCAAGGGACGACCCTCCATGGCCCGATCGCGCATCCGCATCGAGAAGCGACCCGTCAGCGATGATCCGTGGGTGGACCACGGTGGGCGGAGTCGGTCGAGTCTCCTGAAACTCCATTTTGTTGTCGGAAGGCGTTCCCATCGATCCACCTTCCCCTCTACCAGGTGGGCACCACCTTGGCGCAGCTCGACCTTCTCCAGGTGGAGGGAAGGCTCGCGCGAACATTGCCGAACAGGAGTTCGCGATACGAGTGTGCTAGCTGGCCGCTGCCGGGCACTGGTTCTCGTCAGGTAGTCGCGTGGCACCGTGTTAACCTAACCGCGCTCCGCTCTGTCTCACCTGCCCGGGTCCGTCACCTGTCAACCAGCTAGGCCGCCGGGTGCCCGGCCACCTGTGACACGCGTTGGTCCTCGCCAACATGGAGCGTTGAACCTCTGGTCCTCCTGATCTCTCTCAGTGCGATCCATCTTCGGAGACACCGATCCGCGATCGTCTCAATCACGAAGACAACGATCGAGCCTCGGAATCCCGTGAACGTGTAAACGCAACAACGAAGCTCTGGGTGTCTAGGCCACCTGTGACGTCAGCCGTCCCCATCATGGAGCCACGATCCTCTGGTCCTCCCGATCTCTCGGTGCGTCTCTCGATCGTCTAGCCGGTAATCGGAATCGATACACGAGTAAACACGACAACGAAAGTCCGGTGCCTGACCACTTGCGACGTTGATCCTCGCCATCTTGGACAACCTAGAGCTGCGAACCTCTCTGGCACTCCTGATCTCTCAGCGATCGATCCACGCGTACGACGCTCTCGATCATCCTTCAAGCATCGAGCCTACCTTCGAACCACGGAATCCCGCTAACGAGGACCCGAACGTAAACATGACAATCTGGGTCAGGTGTCTGTGACGTAGGTCCCCGCCATCATGGATAATCTACGCTTCTCCTGATCTCCCAGTGCGAATCTTCTGACATCGATCGTCCTGGTCGTCTCAGATGCTTGACTACGCGTGACGTTGTACTCGCAATCCCAAAGTGACCGATCCGAAGCCTCTGGATCATCGTCGCGCCACCATCGAAATTCAATAGTGATACCGCGAACGGAGACTTCTGCGAACGCGAAACGAAAGTCTGAGATGCCTGGTCACTCGTGACGTTGGTCATCCTAGACAACTGTTCTGAAGCTCTGGGGTTATCTTCATCTCAGAGCGTGTGATCCGTTTGCACACACCAATCGTCCGAGTCGTCGAACTACTGTCGAGCTCCAATTGGAATTCTGTAAATGAGGAGTCGAGTAAACACAACAACTAAGGTCGACACTGGTGTGCCGAACGGCGGTTCATTGATATTTCCAGGTAACGAGGCCGCCGATACGCGTTGGTATACAACCGGCGGTTTTTGCGCGACATTCGCGCGAGCAATCGCGAGGCTTGCCTTCCTCAGTCTGCAATGATACTCGAGGCGGCTTACGAGCGCGATCCAACGAGATCGGTAATCAACGACGACGACAACGACTCTGCTCGCCTCTGTTCGTCCTACTGGATCACGGCGATCTGTCTCGATCGGTTCCGGACGACCGAGCCCGCCGGCCCGAGAAACCTCGATTGAGAGAGTCCACCGTTGGACCGATAGCGATATCATCGGCCGGGTATCACGGATAAATATCAAATTTCCGGTGGTGCCGGCACACTCGAGGCTCGCCGATCGGCTGGGTTATTGCGCTGGAATTTCGTCGGGGGACCGATAAGAATGCGCGTGATACCGTTCGGGCTGATCGGGCCGAGCGATTAGCATCCTTTTCGCGGCGTGTCGTCGCGAGATGCGCGATCGGCGAGCTCCGGTGCATCATCGATCGTCTGCGGAAACGGTTCTCGCCGGAGAGTTCGCGAGCGCGCCGACCTCGTCGTCGAGGTGAACGCGAGTACTGTGACGATCAAGAAGTTTTTCGCGTTGGACCACGGGGACACCTTCACGATTCTTCGGCTACTTCTGTTTTTGTTTTTCTTTTTTTTTTTTTTTCTTGACGAGAGGATCACGCCGCGAGTTGCACGATCGGGGCGCACGTTCTTCGCGTGCAGCGAACGGTACACCGTGGTTCCGATGTGTACAGTGACCGAGGGCGAGATTGCTCCTCCATTTTGCCGCCCCCGTTTCTGCGAGGATCGTTGTTCGACTATCTACGACCGGCAGTGAGACACGATCGAGAGGATAATGGATCTGAGCACCACGCCGAGGAGAGCCACCGAGGGCGTCGGTGACCTTCAGAAGACCAGGGTCGCCAAGAGCGTCTTCAGCATCCGCAGCCTGGTCGACGTCGAGGAGGCGGACATGCCCGCGGTCGACGACGCGGACAGAGCGCAAAGTGAGTCGATCGTTTTCATTGTTTTTTATCGGATTGCCGATTTTTTCGCGCACTATTCTCCGGTGAAGATCGAGAGGAGAGACTGCGCGATGATTTCGTCGATTCCAAGATGGCTGCCCGAGCGATTGCATTCGCGGCACTCGCCGACGATTGTTCGTTAGTTAACTAGTCTCGCTTTCCGGGAAATTTGTCGCGGAAACATTTGTGGGACACGGGACTGTTAAACTATCGAACGGTGACCACGACGCTTGTCACATGTGCAAACGTATTAAATATTGGAGGGTAGATTAGCGCGCGACGCCGGAACGACGAGTGTTTGAATAATATTATTAGCCACTCGATCGAAGCTGTCGAGCGATTTAGATTACGATTATATCGTGTATACATTCGTACATAATACGATACGCGAAGCATGTTATTTTTCAATAGATGTGTCGTACGGAACTATTCTACACCAATCGTTCCTCGAAAACTTATGAATATTGAATGTCTTAATCGTCCTCTTTTAATGTGTAATTGCGTACGCATGTAAACAGCGTCCACGTGAAAGATAAACCGAATATGAATATTCATAACCTGATATTTGCGATAAGACGACATTACATGCCTGTTGTCCGTAATGAATAATAATTCAACCCGAAGATTGCACTCGTGCCTTTACGATCGAAACGAATGAGTAGAATACAATATAAAATAATTATTGACATTCTCGATTTCAATGTAACTGCTGTTTTTTCCGCGGATTCTGTGTATACGAGTAGTTGTAATTGAAGTTTGTAAAAAGTAAATATTTTGTTTCAAGTTCTGTAAAAATAGAGTATCGACGAATCAAACTTGCAATAATGGTAGTTTAGCCTTCAAACATTATTAACACCGATACCACTGTCGGTCAAATGACCGGTTTTGTAGTTTTCATTTTACAATTATTCAAATTAGCTTACACGGAAATTGATTAGCGATAAATTTTTTTTAGCACATACCAAGATAAAAATTGCACAAAGTCTAAATAAAATAGAGCCTTTGCATTTTCATAAGCGAGGACATTTTAATCGCTTTCAGTGCTCGATAGGTTTAGCGTTAAAGAAACAAGGAAATTCCTACGTGGCTTCTGCATTTTGCAATCGACGTAGAGAATGTTTATTTTGCATGAAACTCCGCAGTCTAATCGTCGCTTAACTTCGTAACTACGGCAAGCTTGTTCATCGATTCGGTGATTCCCGAACAACGATTATCATCTAAAATTAGAGTCCCCAAACATAGTATAACTTCATGCTTCATTGGCGAGGACCGCAGTCTTTGCTCTCCAGGTGTAAACACGTCGCCGCGCCGGAACGATTCACCTCTCGATCGCCCATTGATCGTCGCGTCGTCAGGATCGACGGGTCGCGGTCGAAGGGGATCCATCCAGCCCCGGGACGGATCGAAGAAAGGTGGATCACGCGGACGATACTTTCTAGGAACCGAACCGAACCGAACCGAACCGTCCCGACATTCCATCGGCGAGAAACGCCGGTTCGAGCGAGAACGTTTTTGCCGGCGAACGCCTTTTGTGCCCCGTGGTTCACCGGGAACCAGCCAGTCCTTGTAGAGCGATCGAGTCAATTAAGGCTCACTTATGCCCCGGTAAATTGCGATAAGACGACGATTAAGTTGAAATTAGCTCGGTGGCCCCCTCCTCGGACCCGCGTTGCCCCGACCGGCTCTCGCAGCAAAAAGTGTATCAATGTCGTTATTGCCGACACGTATCGAAGGTAAATTAATACCCGTTCGCCGGACCGCTCCAATTAAACGAGTTACACGAAATCGGGACGCGGAGTTTCTTTCGTTCCGCGGATCCCGGCGGCTCGGTTGTTTATCTGGCCTGGGAAAACTCGAGCCCCGTCTTTCACCTCTCGCTTGCAACCCTCCTCCCTCCTGAAATCGACCCCGAGAACTTTTGCAAAATGGCGGAGATTTGATTGTGAAATCTGAGTTTTTGATTTATTAAAACCAAAAAAAACTATGATGTTCAGAAATTCTACGAGAATCCTTGGACAATCGTGTCGAGTGTGGTTGTAAAAAATTTCAAAGAAATTGCTCGAGCAGTTTTCGAGATATGGTGGTTACCGTTTCGAAAAATCGTGTCGTTTAACGAAAACTTAGCATTTTTTAGATAAGAGTGTGACGCAACCGGTGCGCTCAATGCTTCTTCGATAGAATTATTTGTCGAAGTAAAACAATTCTCAGGGTCAAGCTCACTTCCGCGAGTTGAAAACGCGATGGTTTTTCAACGTCCTCGCGATTTTTTTTGCGGCGGAGACCTCGCGATTCGGCTGGCTGGCAGAGCAGCCGAAATCGAGCGCGCGTCGTTTTGCAAAATTGAAAACGCGCCCGGTTTTCGTGGTCGGTCAAGTTTCCAGGGCCCCGACTGGTCGATATGCAAAGCGAACCGGCGCGGCGCGGCGATAGCTCGCGTTACTCGACTTTCCTCGCGGAAAATAGATAGCAAATTACCATTTAACCGTCCGGCGATAAAGCGAAACGAGCCCGCGCGCGCGATAGCGGAATCTCATTCCGCGGAGCCTCGCGTATCGCCTCGTTATCGGGTAATTAACAAGATAGCGCGTCGATTAATAAATTATTTAGGTGCGCGGGCTCGCCGTCACGGGACTGTCCGCTCGTATTAATCGACGGTGCCCGGTAAGTTTGCATCGAAAACGAACCGGATTTCTATATGATACGGCACCGAAGAAAAACAAAAGGTGAAAGTATCAATGCTCGTTTTATGAGAATATCGATTTCACGCTTGCCGCAATCTAATCGACAGCTCGTATTGTTATTGTTAGTATCGGATCGAGGATCTGTATAATGTATAAACGGACACTTGTTGATTAAAATTCATTTCGAGATGAAACGTTTCAGGGGAGATAGATTATTTACTTATGTCGTTGAGATTCTTGTTCCGTGAACGTGTCTAGAATATTTATGGAAATGGTTACTAATTATTATGATGGTTGTATTACTGATCTAGAAGCAAATATGTATAGATTTTTACAGATTTTTAGAGTAGAAGAGAATTAGCCTCACTAATTCGTGTCTCCAATTACCGTAAGAAAATCTGACAGTCCGCATATCTGTAAATACATATACATTTTCACAGACCGATTTGGAGACATTGTTAGGGCTTCTGATTATTGTTATATGAATATACAATGGAAGAGTCGTGTGTGCGGTTACACTTTGACTTTCAATGGAATCTTTTAATTGATGCACACGCTCAAGTCTTAACGATCGCATTTTTACCGCATCGTTGGGATCTAACCTCATTTTCTTAATTACTATTGCAGCGGGGAATGCATTCGCTTCAAACTACATTAAGAATGCCGAGTAAATGAGGCACGGAGACACTTTTGTTCATTACACACATAATCGCATAGCTACTATGTTTATGTAAGACAGTATTTAACATATATTATTTAATTATGCACACTTATTGATACAAGGAAAAAGCAGATTTCATTTCAGGATTGAGACAAGATAATAATATCATTTGAAGAAAACTCGTGTGTACATACAAATGATCGTAATTCAGAATATTTCAAAATCTACGATTCATAATGAATTTTTTCATGGCAATGAACTAACGAATCACGTCGAGTAATAATATCTAGTCATTTCCATTAGGATTATTATTTAAAAAAAAAATGTCTATTCATTTCCAGTTGGTAAGATACCGAGACGAATCGAAAAAAGATTCGATAGAATTTAATTTCTTGTGGCATTAGTTCCTATCGATAGTTATTACAATTACATAAGAGTATAGGCATGCCTCACAGCACTAGACAAGTATGGTTTCTCTAGGTTTATCCAATACTCCGTCTTTTCGATGTCTCTTAGATGATTATCACCTGAAAGTCGCGTTTTCCGGCAGGGATTAACATTTATCGCGCCGACGAATCGTTCCTCTGATATCTTCTAGCAGATAACTATACGTATAGGCACTAACCGAAGAAGTCGATGTATCGCTGTGACGAACTCGAATCGTGGAAATACTGTACAAATAATTACTCCGAGGAATGTTAAAACTTCTCAACAATTTCCGCGAGCGATTTCCTCGTCAAGCAGACAAAAACCATAGACGACGAGAAATTTGTACCGATAGCCTCGACGGTAACTTACCCAGTTCGCTAATTTTACTAACAAAACACCGCGTAATCGTCGAACAATTACGACCATCGGCTCGTGTTGCGGCGCGTTATAGTCTCCTTGGTCTTGTTTTCCTTTACGAGTCTGTTTAACAACTCGCCATGTTGGAAAACAGAATATCCAATAGACGCTTGTATTATTACTTTTGCCGTATTTTGTTTTTTGATTCTAAACTGACAAATTGGTAGCCATCGTGGCTTCGCTAATGGCCGGAAACATAGTGGTCGTCGTAGGGTTAAACCGAGCCAATGGGGTTCGACGATCGAAGGGGATGGTTCTTGGTCGATTGGCTTCGATAGGGGAGGGTCTAGATGGGAGCCTTTCATCCACCCACGACGATGAACGACAACATGTCGAAGTAGTCTGATCGTTACCGTTTCGTCCATACGAATATTAGTTAGTTTATAATGAAGAATAGTTTATCTATTATTGGATCGCAATCCCTAAAATATCCTCCGCCATTCCGTATGACAGAAGAAGCTAAATCTAGAATGATTAATCTTCTCCAATAAGATTGCAATGAGTGAAATCATTTTGGGAACCTCTTGCGAGAGTCGATAGAGTTGTAGGGTGAGGAAGGGTGGAACGGTCCCGTCGGTGTCGGTGGCAGTGCCCGTATAAAAGAAGGCGGTGACTATCAAAAATTTATATATGTATACACACAAAATAATTATTCCCTATAAAATTTCTACATTATAAATTACCCCCACAAATTTATTAAAATAAAAATTTTATACAAAATAATTATCTCTATAAATTTTATGTATATTATACATTTTTTGTAATAAAAACTATATCTAAAATAATTACTTCTATAAAATTTGTATACTATAATAAAAAACTTCAAGATTGATAACACTATTATTTTAAAATGTAACTGCTTATTATTCTATTTTCAAGTCCCTCTCAACCCTTAAATTCTCTGCATCGGTCCCTTTTTCTCCAAGAAGATGGATTTCCTGAGCAACTGTGACCGATATTTTTCCCAATAAGATTGCATCTTTAATATCGGGAACATCTTGTGCGAGTCGCAAGGGTTGCAGGGTGAGAAAGGGTTGTCTCGGTCCCGGCGGCATCGGTGGCGGTGTCGGCCGGCAATAACAACGAGCATGTTGATTGCGAAAAAGAAGGAACGAGCACCGTTCTCTCAATAACGCGCGCCGAGAAACCCATAAATAACCGGCGGTCGGAGAGTTTTACGCGTGCGTACACGATAGACCCGCGGAACCCGGTGATTGGTCGACCCGGTAGAGCCCGCTAATTGTGTTTTATTAGCGTTCTCTTTCCCCCCCGGCCGGCCGGCCGGACGGACGGACGCGCAGTCTTCGCTAACTAACCTCCACCCATGTACTAACTATAAACGACATTGTTATTAAGGGTCCTTACACTGTATCTAAGAACCCACACACAGTCGCCTCGCGTGCGTACAACGAGGCCGGTGCTCCGCTGCCCGGCCTAACTCGCTACCTTCTCCTCGTTAAGGGCTGTTAAGGAGCCGGCCCCCGACGATCTAACGCTCTTTCAGAGACCTGCCGGTGAACACCGTGCACGCACCGACCGCCGCACCGATCCTTCTCTACTCGATTTTAGTTGATCTACATCCTCTCCCGTGTCACCGGTCGCTCCGTTAAAAAAATAACAGAACTCGCCATTTTGACCGGTACCGTAAACCTATAGTTCCAGATTTTTTATTCCACGATTATTAAAATTATAAAGATTTCTTTATATATTTTGGGAGAGCAGGTATTATAATATGAACCGCGCAAACTTCAAATATATTTAATCTTGTTATTTTTATAAGGCAATTTATGTACCGGTAAAGCTCGGTAGGTTTACCGTTAAAAAAATTATTTGTCAAAATCGTTACGTCAACCTTAATTTAGGACGTTCGGAGGTATCATACATGAATTTTTCAGTCGACTGAGGGTTTAGCCCTGCAGATCTTCGAAGAAGGTTCTCTCTGCTACTCTTGCCGAGATGTTTCTCACAAATCGACGATTAGAGCACCTCGATAGATCGGTGATGTACGAATGGGAAGAGGGATCGATAGAGGGGTTGATGCCCGTCTTCCACGATTTGCGGATCCGTTCAGAGGGACGATAAAAAGATTGTCCGACCGGATTCCCGATCCCGTTTTCCCCGGTCGCCGGAAAGGACGGTCGTTCCGAGCCCGATCCATGGATCTATCCGCGGCCATTAAAGCGCATTACTCTGCTAATGCTCGATGGTAAAATAGAACGAGCCGGAGGCCGTGGAACAGTCGAAAGAGTCGGGCGGAGTAGGGGTGGGGGTAAGTTATCTATCGTGTAACATCGATCTTCGGGGTCGTTTCGATGGCCGAAGAGTGGTATACGGGAACATTGTACATCCTGTAATAGAAACACCGTGCGATCGTGGCTAACGAGTCACGATTCCCGTGGGAGTGAAGACGCGGCGATGTTCCATTCGCTTGGTAACAGTCGTACGAACGATGCAACAGAAAACGGGAACGGCGATTCGACCAAATCCGACGAAACACGAGGTCCCGGACGAAACGAAAACGGTTACCGCGTATTCTTGCGTGACGCGTTATTAGCCGATTGGCTCATTAATCGCTCCGCCGACCCGAGACAGCCCTCCCCCAACCCTCCTACCAACGGCCGATCCGATACCGAGTAATTGCTAATCGCTAATTGCGAGCTGAAACACTCCATCCAATTAACCCTCCCACGAAACGACGACTATGAGCCCTGTCCGCGGCCGCGCGCTCTGCAACCCCTCCGCAGTGCACTATATCGAACACTTTTCGCTCGCCGATCGTAAATCGACGACTTTATCCTCTGCTATCGATCGCGGAGAACGAATTGAGAGCGTTAGGTATTTTTCGTAATTAGAAGACGGATCTTTATGCCAAATATAAAAATTTTCCGACGATCCGCAGTGAAATAGAAATTGATCTTCTTCGTTAATATGTTTAACGGGCAATAATACATGTAACAGAGTATGTATGTAAATTCTCCCGATACTTTTACTGCTTTAAATTACACCCACTCATTTTTGTCGTAAATGCAAAAAACTCCGCTGTCTATTCATAATCATTGCAATTTTCACAGGCTATTTCTAAACAATCGAACGAGCGTTCACAATGTTGAGAAATATTCTGAAATTAAACCGAGCAAATGCCAACGGGATGTCTAAATTATTACTTTGCAACGAATTATACACACAAGACGAGGTAGGCGGCCAGTGGATAACGAGGTTGGTTATTTGGACACGTAGATAGCAAGCAAACAACTGCACAAAAAGGTGTTATCGTCATTATAATTATAAGTAATTATACTTGAACAATTGACGACGACTAGAACTTTTGCTTGCAGCTAATATTCAGTTTTAGATACGGCATTATGACTAATGAATTGATTATTGTTCGTAGATAACTGAATGATAATTTATTCTATTTCGATATATTCGTTATCGGTAGATTAATAAATCGGCAAAGTACAAAATTACGAAGATATTAGACGCGATTTAAGAATGATTCCAACTCACCAGAATTGTTAAAGGTTTTTTTTTTTATTTAATTCCTGTTTGCCATAATCGACCCAGAAAATGTTCCTTCTGCATAAACAACCGCAGTTATCGGACTGCGGATCTTTACGAGCTCGTGACAGCCGCTAATGCGTAAAATTCAAGGAAACGTCTATGTTAACAAAAGCGAACAGTTATCACGAGGAATTTCGTTAACTCATCGACACATTATTATGTGTTACTGCATTTACCGTTCTACATGGAGCTGGAAATTAATTTTTCACCTTATTATTCTCGCTTGTCAAGCTCGACTGACTCGGTAAAAGCACAATTATGCTTTTATACATATAATACAAGTCTCGTTTATGTAAGACGACACACTTAATGCTCGCTAGGTGAAATATTAAATTATCGAACGCACAGGAAATTTTTGACAGTTACACATATTTCTCTCTGTGCAATCACGACCAATTTCTAAATCATTTTCTCCGTACATTGCGTAGCAAACTAGTCTTCCCAACATCTCGAGAAAAAAAAACACGAATCGTCCAATTTTTAAAAAGTTATTCATTTTTAAAGACCGTCTTCTGTCTCCCGAGGGTGTACAAATAAATGCAGGATTGAGGCCCGATCATCGTCGACTACGCGATCGTGGCGGGTCCGTTTTCCGTGGGTATAAATCGAGCAAAGCGAGGCGAATATTAGACAGTAATTAGGGGCTCGCGAGAAAAGGGTAGGATCTCGCGATCCTCGGGCGGGATCGAGGCAGGATCACGAAGGGCAGAAGATTCCCGGTCGACGCGCTGGTCAGAGTGGAAGCGTGGGTTTCCTGTAGCCGTGGCCCACATTCCAATAAATAACGAAACAAAGGAGCTGGAAATCCACCCCTTCCCGTCTGGTTTCGGCCGGCCGGCCGCCATATTTACATCCGATAACGAGCCGCCGGCAGATATTTACATTTTTAATAGCATAAACCCACAGACCTGACGGCCGGCTCGAATAATATTTCCCCTGTTCCCCTGGTGCCTCGCTCCATCGCCATAGACGACCCCACCGTGGACGCCATTTATTAGCCCTAATTGATCGAAAGGGGTACCTGTCCTTTTCTTTCCTCTCTCCTTCCCCTCTTCTCCTCTCCCTCTCTTTCTCGCGCGTACCGGGGCTGTTCGCGTTAGGCGTTCGGCTCCGGAGAAGAATTTCATTAGGGCCACCTGAGGGAGGAGGGGGGGTGGCTGGGCGAAGGGAGCAAATAACGAGGGAACGAGGTGGAAGAGGGAAGCATCGTTTACCGCACGACACATGACGCCGGTGTTTCCAGCGACGATTAGGCTCGGCCGAGTTAACAGGTGACGTGAATCGGATCAGCCGTAACCGAGGCTCCCAGCGAGAACACACACCTGAGAGACCATGAGAGCGAACCGAGGGAAACGCGTTCTATTGTTTTCTGATGAACACGGTTTACATTGGACCTGAAACACACTCTCACCGCGCGTGATTCGAAACTTTTTCAGCCTGAAGGGTGTATTGTTTCCAGTAGTCGTTATTAACCCCTTGCCGTACCATTTTCTTTACGGTTACAGCGATTAAAACGCATCTTTATCCCGAAAAATGTCGTAGAAGAGAAAAGAGTGCATATATTTTTTTTATTGACACATTGATTTTAATGCGGAAATATTGATTACAAGCAAATCAAATTTTATCTTATCTGGAAACAAAGGCGTAAAATTCGTGTTTGTTAGACTTTGTTTAAACTCTTCGTCACGAGTCTGACTCATTAAAATACGGCAAGGGGTTAACAGCAGCGAACTGAATTACTTGGACGTTCGACATTTCCTCGGCAGACAAATTACCGCAAAAATAATTCGTGGTACAAGGGGCTAATTCGTCATCAGTCAGACTCGATGTTTGTAGTGCAATGGCCGGCACTTTGTGCGCCTCGTTCGGAGATTTTTCGCGTCGAGGTTTTGCGCAGATTTTCTGGCTGACCCGAATGTCGAAGCCTGCCTCCGTGCACTGTCGTTTTTTAAACAAACTTAACGTTTAAAAAAAACAATGGAAAAAAGTGATATACCTTCATTTTCAGTTTGTGTAGGTTTCTTGTTCTGTGTACTTTGGTTCTGTCGGTTCCGAATGCTGTGATAAATCTCTTATGAGATTTTCTAAATAATAAAAGAAAAAGAAGACATTATGTTACATCGCTGAGAGTGTAACGACTGGTTCGGATCTCATACCGCTTACGATCTTCCTAGACGGACCATAAGTTAGCCTAACCGGAAAATCCCGGGCCGTTGGCAGGACCAGGCGCCGCGCCGCGTTCTCCCGATGGAACGGTTCTCGCATCGAAAAGCGTAAAATTCCGGGAGAAGGGAACCGGGCCGCGTCTATATTAATTTATCGTTCCATAAATAAAATGCTTATTCCGGCGGATTGATTTACGGCATCTACATTAATTAACTTCTAATTGGCGCTCCCCGCTCGACACACGCGTGTCTCTGTCCCTGTGTCGAGCTTCTTCTTCTCCTTTTTCTTTTTTTCTTCTCTATCCGGGATATGTCGATGGTTTCTGCGCTCGAGAGAGAAAGAGAGAGAGAGAGAGAAAGAGAGAAAGCGGAGCGCAAACGTTAACGAGCCGAACATTCTACTTATGATATTTACTCGGGTCCGCCCTGGGTCCCGTTTTATTGAGTCATATATCAAATCTCGGAACCCGAAGAACCGAGAGAGGAGGGAAAGGACCAGCGCCGGCGTTTCTGTTCTCTTCTTCGAGGTATCGAAACGCGCTGCGGCCGCTCTCGTCAGCTCGACTGTCAGCGCCCTCGGGGGCGCAACACCGCGTTGCAGTGCGCAAATACCCTCCCCCTTTCTTCCCCCTCCCCCTAGTTCCTTGCAATGAGCAATTTTTATATCTCACGAAGTCTGTGATCTAATCCTCAACTTCCTTGAACGCTAAAAAATAAACGCCGATGGATGTTAAAGGAACGGTCGATGACCTTGGAATCCCAAAAAATTCAACCACCAGAAAAATTTTTGTCTATTGACTAGAATCAGTAGACAGCGGATTTTATGCATTTATAATAAAAATGAGTCGTTGAATATCTCATAGTAAGCGAAGCGTCTGTATCGAAACTGTCAGCTGAGATATCTTGTAGTTTTTTTTTTATTACTGTAAATCAATTTTAGTACTATATCTACAACTAAATGTTATTATATTTCGTGAAAATCTACGTGTTTTCCTTAAAATAAAATCTAAATTCTAAATTCGACTGGCAGCGAACGCGTTAAAGTGGGGTAAGAACATTAGAAAAATATGAAAAAAAAATGAAGATTACTCTGAAAAATTTAAAATTATTTACACAACAAATAAATTTTTATCCAGCTTCGTTTCCCTGCAAACGATGCATAGTTTTATTTTGCATAAAGAATCCGCACTCTAATAATTAGTGAAGCACGTAACTGCGTAAGTATCCATTGCGTAGCCGACTTACGAGTAGCAGTATTATCGTTATCAGATCGCGTTGTAGGCCGGGATTGTTTAGATGATCGGCAGGTGCGTGGCATAACGACCAGTGAAATTATACCGGTAATTACGGTCGTCTTGGAAATATGCGGCACCTAAGAGCAAGATTCCTCGACGCGATACCGCGAAAAGTGTCGTTCTCGAAATGCAACATTATTCTCGAACGGTGTGTTACGAGGCTGTTCATTATCACCGGGATTAACTTACTACTTTATTACGGTTATAACAATTAATCCGTGCTGTTCTCTCCTGCGCGAGATCATGCGCAACACCCATTAACGGTTCCCCATGGAGTTTCCATACGAACCGGAGATCAATCCTTTTTTATCACGTACGGTTAATCGTATATTTTTAATAATAGTTTTATCGTACGGATCTTTGGTCGAGTTGTCATTTCCGTGGGCCTGTAAATTATTATGGGAACGAAGGGAAATTGATTTTGTTGATACAGAAGTTCCGTAATGGCGGACAGAAATTTAAGATGCTGATAAATCCGTGGTATTAGTCTTCACTCTGTATAATACAGTACTAAAAAATCGAACTTCAATTTTATACAGCTCGTTGTAAGGGGGAAACTTCGATTTTGAAATTAGTATTTGTTTCATCCATCGAAAAAATTGTTTAATGTCGCTACAATCGAATCAATTCGAGAACTTGCTTTTCCACCACCTCAGCATAGCACAGAAAATTTAAAAGACAAGTGGAAGAACAAATGATAAATAAAATGAAAATTTCGTGCTGGTTAAATTCTGTGTCCCGGTGTATTTTCCAGATTGTTTATGCTTGCGGTGGTCTACGATTCGACGTTGAGCGCGTTTTAGAGGCAAATCGCGAGCTCACCTCTCGCGTTCGTCTCACTTCGATCTTCCTCCTCATCCGGTCCGCATTCTCTCCGGGACGGTCACCGGTGCTGAAATTTTTATCTCGTCCCCGTGAAAGAAGTTTTTAATGGTCGTGCTTCGCGGTCCGGGCCGCGCCGGGCCGAGCGTATTCTCTCTCGAGGATGACTTCTTCTTCGACCGGTCTACCCATTAGACTCGCTTTACCGCGTAGATAAATTGAACTAAAGAAATGCCCTAATTTATGGTCCTGAAAACGTAAGTGGTCGTTACCGTGATCTCGATAACTCCGCAACAACGTTGCTGACACATGTTGTCCGAGTGCTTGGTTAATTCGTATCCTGGTATCTGATCGCGCATGGAACGCTCCTGCCATCCTCTTAGTTTCGCAATCTGGGCGCCGATGCCATCTGGGAGCCTCTAACATTTCGAGATTCTGCCAATCCTCTCTTCTCTATTCTCAATATGTAGCGTATCGCTTTTCCAGGCTCAAAAGTTTCCCGGAACTCGCGCTCGCGAACTCCGATCGAGACGAGCAGCCCAATGAGCGCAAGACAGATTTCTCAGCATACTACAACTTCCCCTTCACGAACGCAAATTACTTTTCTTAAGAATCAATTAATGATTTCGGCGTTACAGGTTCGATCCAATATTACTAACTAGCCATTATAATGAACCATTATCTGGATCGAAACGTTGAGAATAATTTAAATTTCAAAATTGATAGTTAGTAATATTGGATCGAACCTGTAGCGCCGAAATCATTAATTGATTCATTATACATTATTTACGATCGAGAAAACGGAATACTTTTCTTAAGATCTTGGAAAGCGTGACCTAAATGAGATAGTAGGAGTTCCATCGACTAGAATTTTAAAAAATTACCAAACTGTAAACACAAAAAATGAAATCGTATTTTGGAAAAATTCCACTGGAATAGCAAAATTTTCTGAGAAGCTACGCTAGCTGGACGTGAAGAGCGGAGCTCTATTAAAAATTCTAAAAAATCCGGAGCGTCACAGCTGCTACCTGCAGCCCCGAGGAGTCAGCCTGTTTCTGTGAGATCTCAATTCGATAAACAGTCATTGGAGCGAGACGCGGAAAAATCGTGCACCGGAAAACGCGTGGCCGGCTGTCACAAGATAATTTCATTCGAGAGAGAGAGAGAGATAGAGCCGTGCTCTCTCAGACTCGTTCGAGCCGAACCCTTCATTCTCGATGGCCGTTCTAGTCTTTTCTCCGTGTTCGCCTTTTCTCTCGCGCTTCGGAGAACGTTCCTCCGCTTCGTTCGTGGCGCGGAACTAATGACGAGCACGGTGACGACCGGCGACAAAGAACAGTTAGCGACGGCCGGCAGCGGCAGCGGCACCGAGAGAGATCGGCACCGCGATCAACAGAACCCCAGGAGATACTCGATAAAACGTCTCTTCGTCTTGCTACGATGACTCCGACAACGCCGGCTGAACACCTGTGGCCGCCTCCATTGTGGCCCCGATTAGGGGACAAATCGAATCGGATTCGGGCGGGGGGGGACTTTGACGCGCCACGGAGATCCGACGGAAATCTCTATTAACCCACACTCGTCCCGAATCGACTGGTCCGCTTGCTCAGTAAAATAGTTTCCCAGTTTTTTCTCTCTCGCTTCATCGGACCCCCTTTAGACCTCTTTTCGTGCCCCTCGGACCAGACTTCGATACGCACCGCTAAATTAACACTTTATTAACCCTTTGCACTCCTACGTCGAGTGTGACTCGACATCAGTTTTCGTCTCGGGAGCTCCTTTGTCCCACTCGACATTTTCCCATGTCCAAACCAACAGAAAAATAGAAAACAAATTTTTAAATATAAGTAGCAGTAAAGTAACTGTCCTTTAAAATAAATTTCAACTAAGAACAGTTGGGAGCTGCTGGTAACAAAATTGAAAAATGATTCAGAGTGCAGAGGGTTAATGTTGAACGTTTTTGTTAACTCCAAAGACTCCGTTTAGAAATAATTACGCGTCGCGTATATTATTAATAATAAGTTTATTGAACGTTTAACAAAAATGAATATAATAGAAGAAGGTAACACGTGGTGAACTGGCTAGAGATTTCAGATCTAGATGAAACAATCGAATCGCAGGGCGCCTTCCTATTGGCTACCGTCGAGGCATAGAGTATAAGAAGCTTGCATTTCAACAGTTAACAATAAACCCACCGCCACCGGTCAAGTGACAAATATGAAAGTGGCTCGTTAATTTAACAGACAAAAGTTACTTCGAATGACCTCAGAAATCAGCCCTTTCGCGGAAGTACATTCTCGTGTCACCCTGCAAAATATAAACGTTCTTATTGTATGAGATTCGGAACGACGAAGAATTTCTAATAGGCAGACAATCGGCAGTTAATCCGTAACGATCGCCACGCGGATACGGCGCAACGAAACGTTTACGAGTTGGAGAATCGCCGTCGAGAGGTTAAGGAGATGCAAAAAGGAGGCGCGTTGAAGCTTCTGGACTAGAATGCCCCGTTAAGCGAGAACGTTTCCGTCCGAGCGATTCGAAGGAGCGAATGATTCCATTCCGAGAATCCATTAGGAAACACGAGTTTAACACGATCGTCGATCTGGAAGCGCAGCGGGCCGAGGCCCACGAGGAGACGAGGAGGATGCCGGGAATGCCGATCGCTCGTCGGTGGCAGGACAAGCATTCCTGGCGACGGTGGCCAGCGAGCAAAGTGTTTTCCGTAAATTCGGTTAAGATAGGACGGCCCACCACGAAGTCGTCCCGCTATTCGGCCTTCTCGATAACAGAAGAGCCTTCCTAAAGCGCTCCTTCGCCGTTTCTAGCAGCCCGAGATCTCCTACGAGGCGTGTCGCGAGTGTCGCCGAACCCCTTTTCCCTTATCCGGAATCGCGAGCGAACCGTTAAGGGATCCCTCCGTCCTCAACTTCGATCATTCCGCCCTGCAAAATCCGAGACCTCGACGCTTCGAAATTCCTGTGCAATTCATCACCGGGGCTCGTTTCTTAGCGGATCATTCGTTCAGACTGATGTAGCTTTCAATTTTTTGGAAGTCATAGAGCTCTATTTCTTCTGTAAGACAATTCTCATCGTGGTCATTGAAATTTCTTTCTAGGAAAAAGATACAATCTTTGAGAATGCTGTAGCTTTCAATTTTTGGAAGCCACAGTGCTCTGTTTCTTCTGTAAGACAATTATTATTGTGGTCATTGAAATTTCTTTTTAGGAAAAAGATACAATCTTTGAGAATGCTGTAGCTTTCAATTTTTAGAAGCCACAGCGCTCTGTTTCTTCTGTAAAAAAATTCTCAACGTGGTCATTGAAATTTCTTTTTAGGAAAAAGATACCAACTTTGAGAATGCTGTAGCTTTCAATTTTTCGGAAGCCACAGCGCTCTGTTTCTTCTGTAAAAAGATTCTCGTCGTGGTCATTGAAATTTCTTTTCTAGAAAAAAGATACAATACCATTGAAATTACCTTTTGAGTGACATACGAGTACAATTCCTCCGGCAGCAGCTGCCAAGAGACCGCTGCAGAAAATCGGTTAGAGTACAGTGGTTCCAGAGGTTATACGTCGCATTGCCGTTCCCAAAGGATGTACTCGGATACGTACGTCCGTATGTATGTACATAGTAATTTGACTAACGAGTCGGTTGATTGTCGGACCGAAAATTTTCTGAGCGATCACCTGCGGACCCGCATCGTGTGTTATTCGAGAGTCACGTGGAAGCCATTAGGTGGCGCGGACCCTGATCGGTTAAGAGCAGAGAGAGCCACCCTTTCCGTCCTTTGTCCTCTCATTTTTTTCGTCTCTGTCACGCCCATTTTCCCGGTGCCAGGTATTCCGCTATCTCGTCGACGGGTGCACGCACCAGCAATGAAGAGGCACTTACGATTAGGTCCTCTTCGAAGGTCCACTTACGCGATGGTCCATCAAATGTAGCCGTTCCTCGTAAATCGGAACCGAACTCGAGCATTTCCTCGACGATGTCCATGGTCAGTCCGTCTAGACGGCTCACCGACACTTGGCAGATAACGAAAGTCCCTATCGCAACGCAACTATGTCTAGAGGAGCCTGAACGGTCGCGGAAATCTGTTATGGCTGTTCAATGTCCTGTGCGGCTCCGCTACTCGCCTCTTCGTAGCCTGTTCCCTCGATCACTTACTCCGGTTTCTCAATCTTCAGCGTGCTTCTCATGGATTGGGTAACCAAAGATTTTCAACTTTTCCAACCAGCAAGCTCTTGTCAGGTTTTCTCGAAGCTCCGCGGTAACGCCGAATTCTCCGCGAATAGAAAAACACAAGATAAGCGATTCTGCGATCGCGATGCGATTGAGATTGCAGGCAAACCACACTGGCCATCGTCGAATAATCACCTAATAAAAACGTCACGACAATGATTGTTTCCGGCGTCCATTCACGTCGAACAAAGGTCGGCCGTCCGCCATTATGGCACTCTCTCACTGTGACACGGTAGGTTTGATTTATATTCATTTTAGCGGACAATCGCACTTGACGAGAAATCATGGATCACCCGTTTGTTCGGCTCGTATATTCCGCTTCCTAATGACGATATCGCGGTGGCCCGGGCCGCGGCTGCTTAATGGATTCTCCGAACTTAGCTCCCATGATTAATTTTGCATCGACGGAACGCGATGAAATCGAGGAACGACTTGCGCACACACACTCACGCATACGCTCCTCGTTTATGCGTGTCCCTCGCTTATCGCAAGGTTTCTCGATCGTTCCTAGGTGATGTCTTCTTTCTTGGCCACGAGGCACTGTCTCGTCATTCCCCTTGGACGCCATCTTTGATCCTACCGCAACGCCGAAGAGACCCGCGAAAGCGTGCGAAATCCTCGTGCAAAAAGTTCGACAGTTCTTCCGAGAAAAATTTTGAGAAAATATTTCGGAAAATTCACCCGTTCTCTGTTTCCTGGTTGATATTTTCCTGTGTTGTGAGAAACATCATTGCAAACTCTAATAAACACTAGAATCCCCGGATTAAGACTTTTCTCCCCACTCTAACTTCCCCTTCTACGACGCTGGTCCCCCACTCTTCCGTCCGATCACGTGACGCGACCACGTGACTAATCCGGTACAGGCAAAAAGAGGAAGAGGGGGCTATTCGTCTGGGCACTGTCAACCTCTGTACCGTAGACACATTTTCCGCGTTACTGCCGTAATTTTTGAGTGTGCGGTATTAACTGCCTTACTAATTGAGCATGTAGCACAAATATTCCAGATCGGATGTACGAATTCTGGAGTGAAGCTAACTCGAGCGCAAGCGATTGGAGTGCAAAGCGAGAATTGGACGAACAATGTATTAAATTAGGATCTTTCATGCGGCTGTTCCTGAGGAGCGCGTGAGGGTTAAAGGATGCATTCCGTATCGACGAGATGTTCGTTGAATACCGACGAGCGAGGAAGGCAGATTGCGCGGTGAAGAGTGAGACGATCAAAAGTGGTGGTACAAGAGAGAGAGAGAGAGAGAGAGGATGAGAGAGAGGAGGGTACGCTCGATCGTGTCCGAGCGAAAGGAGGAGTGGCGCAGAAAAGGAGACGTAACGAGAGAGTCAGGCGAAGGCAGAAGGGTAAAGCGAAGCAGGAGTATCGCGTGCGGGATAATCAACGCCGGGCAACATTAATTATCGTTATCAGAGTCCTCGGTCTGAAGCGTCGAACAAGCAAAGAGCGCGGTGCGGAGCGGAGAGCAAAGAGCGTGCGCGCGAGCAAGCAAGCGAGCGAGCGTGTGCGAGCGAGTGTGAGTTACGCAGTCCCGGGCGAAGCTCAAAGGGACCGGCCACCCTTTTGCACGGCTAATCCACTCACTGTTGCGGATTCCTGCCCCGGCTAGCGATGGAAATACACTCCTCGGCCTCTTAAATCCACGATAAGACAGCTCGAAGCGAGCAAATTTCGCTTCCAATCGATGCTCGACGCTCGTAAACCACACCGTTGCGAATCGCGAACGCGCTCCACCGCCCGCGAAAAAAAGAAAATTCGTTACCGCCTCTACATTGTCGCTGCCCGCGCAATTAAACGATATCCCGGTCGGCGTACGAAGTAATCGCTATCCCTTATCCCGATAAATTCAATGTTGCGTCGTTGCTTCAACCCGTCTGACGATTTTCATCGTGCCTTCTAATTACATCGCGTTGCATGGCTTCCCCTTCCGCGGTTAACGCTGGAAACTACCGGTCGAAACGCGATTAATATGCGAGCTCGTCGGGAAAATGTACTTCGTTGCGAACGGTTGACTCGCAAAGGTCGTTCGAAATAACATTCTCCTTCGCGAAAATCCTCCCCGCGGCTCCGTTACGGAGTTATCGACGAGAAACGCGGACCAATCGGAGCGCCGTTACAGCGGACGGACTCCGGCTCAGCCGACGTCACGCTCGGCGCGATCTGTCGCCGTAGCCGCGCTCCGATTGGTCCGCGTTTTTCGTTGACGATTCCGTAACGAACACGCGGAGAACATTTTCGCAAAGGAAAAAGTTGCTTTAAATAACCTCGGGAATCATCCCTTTCGAGGGAGTACAACATTCTTGGGACACCCTGTACATATGGAGTATACAATAAAATAGAATTTTATTTGACTATACATAATATCGCATGAGGGCGACGACTGCGAACGTTTCAATCGAGTGAAACGATCGAGGATCGTCGACATGTGCAGACGTCGAGCAACTAATAAGTCTAGAACCGTTGCGGAATAAGAGAGAATTTAGCGTAAGGGTAGGATCGAATGCGTCCTCGCGAGTTGCAGCTGCGGGCAGGGTAGAGTGCCGGCGAACGCGCAAGCGAGTGCATCTGCGAGCCGGTAGATCCGGTGCCGATACGGTTACGAGTCTATTTTGCTAGACGTTTGTGTCGTGGGCAGGTAAAGAGGACGATGGTGGAGGGGAGGGAGGTGGAGGGAAACTAATTACCAATAACTGTGGCTGAATTTCGCTAGGCCGCCGCCGTCCGGACGGAAAAACGCGGAGATTTATCGCGCTGATTAGGCTCGGTTATATTGCTCGAGTGGCCGACCGTCTCCGATATAACGCTTAATTATCGTCGGGCCGCGGGGACGTTTCGCGGACGTAACTCGCGTGTATTTCATGCGTTTAACGAAAGAAAAGTCGGCTGAAATTTTTGCCGCACGGTTTTATATGCGTTGTCCGAGCGAGCGGTGCGCGGTGCGGCGCGACGCGACGCGGCCCGAAGCCAATCAGAAGCGTCGCCTTAACAAGCTGACTGCGCCGGGTCCGGCTTCCTTCGGACGATCGCGTGCAAACCGTTGTCCCGATCGCAGATTTTCATGAGAACCGGCTAAACAGCTAACAAAATCACCGGGACGGTGACACGACGCGGCGACGTCTTCTGGAATTGCCCGGCAAACCTTGCGGCATTCGATTAGGCGTATTGGTTCGGCGCGGCGATGCGGTGCGGTTCCGCGCTGATCGATCGATCGCCGGAATTCGATTGTTGAAACGTTATTCACAGTGAATGAATATTCGGACAATTTTCAACGGCCGATCACTTTTTCATTATTGAGCTATATGTTTTTTTTTGAGAAGTCCGAGCAATTGGTTCACTACAGGAAAAGAAATTTTGGAAAAACTGCTATTGTATCGAAAATTTGAGAAACACGTTCCGTAGATCTGAATCGATTATACCGAAAATTTCAGAAAATCAGTGGATTCCTCGAAAACTAATTATCACCGTCTTCGAACGATTGTAGCTGATTAAATTTTCAGATTATTAATTTGCCACGGATCTACCTTGAGAAAATCGTTTATGAAAATTAAGTAAACATC
Organism: Lasioglossum leucozonium; assembly: GCA_028454225.1. NCBI lineage: Eukaryota > Metazoa > Arthropoda > Insecta > Hymenoptera > Halictidae > Lasioglossum > Lasioglossum leucozonium. The sequence goes on along the minus strand of CM052215.1, from coordinate 14,810,318 downwards.
CCATCCGTATGAAAAAGAAAGAGATAATCGTGTTCGAGTTATTAAATAGGTGATCGGAGGAAAAGTTGCCGAGTGCAAATAGTCGAAACAAGAAACTCGCGAGATGGTAGGTTTTAATATTAATCGGTCAAGAAGCGGTCGGCGCCGATCCTTTTTGTACGCCGTCGGATCGATCGGATTTTTGCCGATCGGATGCCAATACAGCGAGAATTCGGCCGGACGATCAATTACGGGTAATTACATGGACGAGCGAGGATCGGATAGATACGTTTCACAGAAATCCAGCGTGACGAGCCGACATACTCCGACCCGTAGACGCCGCCGCCGGCTCGATGGTTTTTCTCGGCACGATAATCGGTCGCGATTCGATCGATCGATCGGTCGCTCGCTCGCTGGAGAGGAATTCTCTCGTATTCGGGTCAAATTCGAGTAGTCGCGTTGCGGAGCTCGCGATGAAAAACTGGAACGCCATTCGAAAAACCCGGTTATTTAATGATGGAGGGGGGATCGAGCGCGGTGGGGTGGAGCAAAATGAAAAAAACGGAGGCGTTTTACAGAGGAGCGGAACGGTAAATCATTATGAAATTATCGAGAGTCCATTTGGCTGTTTAAGTGGTCCTCGGAAGGAGGGAGGCGGGGGGGGAGCGAAGAACAACTGGATCTGGTCCTCGGACCAGGCTTATCGTAAAAAAGAAAATGAGCCGGACGTCTGACGATAGGGAACGAATTCGGGCCGAGGATCGACGGTGAAAAATCTCTGTACGAAAATGGTGCACCGATCCTAGCGACGATCCTCGAGCTCGATTTTCCTGCGGCAAGTCCACAGCAATTGGATACCGTCGGAATTTCGTTAGGGGATGCACGATCGGTTCGATCGGTAACAATTTTTTGGATCGTTTTATCCCCGGTTAGAATTCTAGAAACTCAAAGAAGTAAATTTGTTGAATAATCTGAACGATCGTAAACGAAAAATGCCAGAACACGTCATTTTGACGGATCTCGTCTCGCAGGCCTGCGGCTAAATTGATTCGCATTTTGGAAATTCACTGTTCCACAAAACGGCGCAACAATTAGACCTTTACAGCCATTTATACTCTCGAGTTATCTGCACGAGGGTAACCCGCAGACCGCCGCGGCGCGCCATGCCAACTCAGCCGCAAAAATGCGATAAAATCGAAGCAATTTACCGAAAGAAAAGAAGTTAAGATTTATGATATCAATTATTCTTTCGACCCTCATGCATTTCGCGGATCGTGACCGAACTCAATCTATCACCTGGAACATGAATTTTTAAGCCCGAACAATTCCCTCGGCCAAATATGTGTGCCACGGCGTTCAGCGCATTAATGAAGCAATTATAGAGCCTTTTCGCACAACACTTTGCTCTCCGCGCAACTCGCGCGGCTACTCAGGCTCTCGGCTATTTCGAAAGCATCGCCTAACGATCGAGGTTTCCATTCGGTTAATTCGAATTTCCGCGAATTCGTCCGTAAAAGCGCGGACTGGCATAAAGTCCGTGTCGATTAGCGGATCATGGCCCGGCATTCCGAGCCGTCATTTACGTCAGTCTGGTATGCGGGGTGTAAGATAAAGTTTGATGACTTTACCGCGATCGCTTCTCTGCACCCTTGTGTATGTATATCAGTGTGACGAATCTCGTCGAGCTGGCAACGTTTCGACGCGAGTTATAAACAATTTAGTACTAGCTATGTGGAAACACTATTGCTGAATTTCGCTGCAACTACTTGCATCGTGAGACAAATTTATTATTTAATTAGTGATTCTCTGCAGTATACATCTGCCAAAAATCACGAAGCAGTTTTCAGAAGCGTTTTTCAAAACCTTAATCAAAGTCGTCGGTGGTATTTAAATTTACATTACTAATTGGGTCTGAAATAATAAGTACATGCCACCAGTGACGCACTCAGTATGGAGTGAATGTATGAATTAAGATTAATTAATGGAAGCTTTTCCATTGCAGATGAGGCACCGCAGTTAATACTTGCTTATTGGTTTTAATGTCACCTTGCAATAGTTCTCTAGGAAGCATTGTTGAGTAAACTCCTAATCGATCCACCGATCGATCGAGCTACTTCGAAACTTGCACGTGGTGTGCCGACTAATTTGCAATACTATGCTCGAAGGACCACTTCCCTCAAGGGAAGAATAAAATGTAACAATTGTGACAACAACAATACTATTTAAAAATGTGGACTACGAGAGACTCGACTGTCTGTACAACGACTACGAAACTAAAAGATTTGCCCGAAGCTCGCAGGACCAGGATGAAGGAAAGCTGATTTTTCCCTCTCCTTTACAACATTCAACGAGTGGGGGTGTCGTTGGAAGAAGGGAAAATACAAAGAGCGATTGTCTAAAGATCTGGTCCATGGGTGGGCCTCGGAAAACAACTAAGTGTCGAATTTCGGCGCCGAATCGACGACGAGACGACCATCGGCGACACGACACTAACCACATGTCCAGAAACAAGGGTTCCTTGTTCTGGACCAAATCGCTATACAATATATCTTAAACAAGCATGAAAGTTGATTTTCGGTCCATTGTCGATGTCGCAAGGAGACGGGCAGAGTTTTCCGATTTCTCAACGACGGCACCTGCGGCGGAATAAGCGTCGCAGGGGGAGCAGGTTTTCTGAAAAAGCGTTCGATAATCGGCGGAATAGTATTCTCTATCGGATTCCGCGACGAGAGGATCGTTATCAATAAGACGCGTTGCGAGTCGGCCGTTAGCAGCGGCCAATCCTATCGTAAAAGCAAACTGCAGCCACGGTTACACGTGTTTCCCCGAAGCTGTAGATAAAGTAAAAGCCCATAAAATACTCGGCGTTTCGATTAACGAAAGGCGTAGATAAAATGTGAGGGCTCTCGGTGAATGGGCGGAGCAGCGCAGCTCGCTCTGCGTGCGTGCGTGCGTGCGTGCGTGGATCGTTGGGTTGTTGTGCGTGCATGGGTCTGCGCACACCAGCGCGCGGAGGGCGCGTGTAAATCGATGAACGCCCGGGCAAATCAAAGTGTCGCATAATTACGCCGATATACACGCCGGCTAATAATTACAAAACGCGCGACCGAGGAGGAACGACGCGCAATTAGGTAAGTATTACAAGTTTTACGAGTGCATATATAATTCAGATATTGCACGCGGTGGAATGAGCCGTTCGGTTCAACCCCGAGATCTTCTCTCCCTTCTCTCTCTCTCTCTTTTCGTTGGCTCGCGGCGAAACGCACGCGAGTGCGCGAATCCTCCGCTTCCCTCTACGGCATTTTATCGGTCGCAGCTGTACGTTTCCGAATCGCCGCGTAAATACTAATGTATTTACGATCCTCCGGTCGTAACCGATCTCTCTTAGCCTACCTGCCCGGCTCGCTCTGTTTCGCGAAAGTGGGCCCCTCTGTCCTTTTCTCTTGATTTTCTTCGATTTTTCGTTTTTCAGTTAAGTTTATTGCGCACGGCCGGCCGGCGCGGCGATCACTTCACTCCGGGGCAATATAAGTCGAACGTATCTGTTTCCCTCGAAAGAACGAGTTAATTAAACCCCCGGTGGAATACGAGCCTCTAAAACGGCCGACAGCGATGCCTAAAATCAATGAAAAATGGATCGATCGTATACACCGCGCGCCCCCCGTACCCCCGGACTCCTCCAGAACTCAATTAGATGTCTGCGTCTCCTCCTCCTAGGCTCTACGATCTGCCGCGCCCTCCCTCTCTCTTTCTCTCTTTGTCTATCCTTATGGTAATATCATTGCGAGAACTACGACTTCTGTCCCATACACACCCGAGTTCAGAGATGCGCGTAGACACGGTTACGTGTCTATCAGGTGAATCCGCCCTGACACCTTGAGCTACCCGTGAACAGTTGCGAGTAGATTGCGGGATTTTTATGCGAAACGCAAATTCTGCGCGAATCGTAGATTTCAATCGGCCGTAGCGCAACAGCGTTTATCAGTTCTTGGAACATTTTCGGTTAATGATCTAGAATTTTATGATCTCTCGATTTACGCGCACTTAATTCGCCTGAATATTTTTATACGAGTCTTTTGCACACTTCCTTCTTTCCTCCGCCATTGATTTATAATTCTTTTTATTGCTCGCGTCGTGTTTTAACTTCAATTATTCCGTCCGTACTGGTGGACCCTTCGTTACGCGTCTCGTCTTCCGTGTGTGTCTATCGTGTGTGTAAATCATGTCGAACGAATAATCTGCGTAAATAATTAGTAAAAGAAAATTGTTAAGAATTAGCATCGATCAAGGCACTGTCTCTCTGCGTTCGAACTGAAACACTTGAAAGGAATTAGATTAGAATGAACATCGGTAAGAAAACAAGAAAAATTGATATTTCAAAGGGCTATAATCGGACGTATCGCGCGACATCGTCCGACGTCCCCAGGTAACATCAACGTCGTCGGAGAACGATCGATCGATCGACGACGACGACATCCACGGCCACCGTTCGGGCGACGCGACGTTAGGGTTAAACCTCGCGTGATCGCGGATCGTTAGGCGACCGACCGTCCGGCTCGTTGTCACTGTCGTGATTTAGCCAAACGGTTTCGCGATCGAAACGCTAAACCCGAGAGCAGTGCAAAAAGCGGATCCGCCGGTAATTGCGCCTAATTGTTTGCGGTAACGACTATGGGCGCAGCCGACGTCTCGCGCAGGCCATCGAACTTATCGGTCCGTTAAATGAAGCTGGCTCTCGAACGGGGCGAGCGTAATTGCAGCACCGAACTGTTCCGATCGGACCAGTTGTCTTCGTTCATCTTCTATGTCGATCTTGGACCTGTTTAGATCCTTCAATCTCCATCTGGATCTACGTAAACCCTCCTAGACGAACGAATAAAATCAGAATCAGTAGACTGCAGATTTTCTTGGTTCCCGAAAAAAATTAATAGATCAATAGAGGCGAATTGCACAAGAAATTTTAACACTGTTGCATATCAATCCAACTTTATATATTTTTTTTACGTTTGAAGACATATCTGTGGACTCTGACTCAATGAAATTATTTACTCGGACGTGTTTTATGAACAGAACCCAACAATCTATCAATAAATACAGTCTTGTGATTTTTAAAAGGCAACGCAACCTAGCTTGTTCACATACTTCTATGTAGCGTCAGCTTATCGACTGACTCTCGTAGATGTCCACATCTCACAGTGAACTGTTAGACGTCTTTGACGCGACGTATCGTGGAAAGAAGACCTAAGGCGTCGTTTTCCCGGAATCCTGGACATTTTTTTCGTCCCCCTACCGCGTCCCCAGGTTGATAAGCTCGATTCCGCGAACGCCGATTCGTACCGGTCGCTATCGGCGTACGCAAACAGAAACCGCATTCGCTTCTGTATCGCGGCGGATCGAGTCGCGTGCTTTATTTCATTTCATTTAACGTCGATATAATGCCGGTTGGTACGATCCCATTGTGTGTTTTTCTAATGCACTCCAGACACGAAACGGTCTCGTGGAAAAAAATCGCCGATCCTCTTACACGATAGAGCATGGTAATGACTGCCGCCCGAGCGAATAAATTTCATCGCGCGCCCCGCACCGGTAATTAAGAATATTATTACAATGGCAGCGAGCGAACGCGCGCGCCCGACAACCTTTTGCCCGAGCTACACCGCGCCGCGCCGCGCTGCGAGCTCGATTCAATCGCTATTAATCCAACGAACATCTGCGGGACCGATCTAGTTCTAAACTGTGATCGCGAAACCGATTATTCGGTACCGCTTGCGATTTCTACCAGTAATATAAGTTCTAATCTCTTCGATTTTTTACGATCTCTAAGATTTCTGTGTTCTCTACGATTTCTGTGATCTTCACGAGTTCTGCGATCTTTACGATTTCTGTGATCTTCACGAGTTCTGTGATCTCTACGATTTCTGTGATCTTCACGAGTTCTGCGATGTCTACGATTGCTGCGATCTCTACGCTTTCTGTGATCTTCACGAGTTCTGTGATCTCTACGATTTCTGTGCTTTCTACGATTGCTGTGATCTCTACGATTTCTGCGATCTCTAAGATTGCTGCGATCTCTACGATTTCTGTGGTCTTCACGACTGCTGTGAGCATGTTGCGGTCTCTACGATATCTATGAGCTTGCAATTTTTACAATTTCTGTAAGTTTGGTGCGATCTTCACAAATTCAGCGAACCCCGTGCGACTGGTTGCACATTGTCGGATGCCGAGGACTTCCTATCTACATTAAAATCTCAGTCTTCGGCTACTCCCTTCTCACTATAATCAATTAACACATTGAGTGCCACGTCTACCGAAAATGGCTGACGAAATTGTCCATATTTGTAAAAGAATTGTGTCGCGTACACACAAGCTGTCGACTGAAATGAGTTTTTCAATCAAATTTCCGCACGAGATTGTCTATCAAACGAGCCTCAAAGACCAGACTCCAGGTTTTACATCTCCGGAGCTAAAAACGCTTAGCTTTCGCATTAAAAATCGGGTGTTCCCTACGTGACAAGCTGATACAGAGCCGTCACAGTAATAAAAGCGCCAAGAGAGATATCACTGGAAGCAGCTTGAAATCTCGATTGCTCGTAGTCCCGTCCGATCGATCGATCGATCGAATAAGTCGGTCGTTTTCGTGTCCATAAACGATTCGATTCCGCCGCTTTTTTCCATGAACGCCCGTGCGCGGGCGCTCGCTCGCTCGCTAGCGCGGCGAGCAAAAAGGATTAACTCGTTAAAGCGTGGTGGCAATTAACGGTCGCGTATCTTTTTTTCGTTTTAACGATCCGGGGGCCCGCCACGGCCCGCTCCGTGGATAGCTCTCCCGGAGTGGCGCGTTTATAGCCTGTGTCCACGTAAACGCACGTCAATCCCCGCGCTTAAATCCCGTGGACCTCGTGGAAACCGTCCGTCGATGGGTACGCCATTGCGGCTCTCGCGTGCTTGCTCCGGCGTCCACCTCTCTCCCCCCACCCCTACTGGTCTACGCCAATGTGATATATGCTAATTGCAATTACACCGCGTGTACGCTATCGCCGACTGCTCGGCGTGCTCGGTGATTTCGTTTCGTGACGGGCCGCGGAGTTCCGCCAACTTTGCGCTAACTTACTAAACTCAAATTTAACTGGATCTCATTTGCCTCCACTTGTACAAGCGTGTACCTTATGGCTCACCGCGGCCCGAACACGGCCCGCGCAAGCCCGAATTGAATTATACAGTAGGTATCTAAGCCGTCGCGTCGCCCCCACGGTTCTTTCGTGTCCGCGTTATCCGCGAAACTTTGCGTTCGGGGATCGGTCGATTGTTTTTAACAAGCCGGCGGCGGGGAGGGCATTTTCTCAACCCCGCGAGACGTCACGAATTATCTTCGTTCCCTGTAGCCTGCGTTGCACGAGAAAAATGTTCCGATGCAAATAATTCAACTTGATTCTCGTCTTTGCTGCACCTGAAGATGATTATCGTCCGAGACGATCGAGATATCAGAAATTCAACGAACACGACCGCAGTAAATCGTCCGGTTTCCGGTGACCGTGCGCGTTTCAAAAGACGTACAACCCGGAGAACGTTTGAACCGTCGCCTCGCAGCTTACACCGAACCGAAAGCGTGTTCGCCAATGCAACATGATTCTTCGCCGCGCCAGATGATTATCGTTCGAACGGCACGATCGAGATATCACACGGCAAATTCAACGACTATAACTAGCAATAAATCGTGGCGTTTCCGGTGACCATTGTTTTAACTCGCGCCGAATAAAAAGCACTACAAAGTCCGCTACAAGTGCAACATGATTCCCGGTCTTCGGAACAAGGTATTGCGATGACAAGAGGGTCTCTGGCAGCAGGGACGCCAGATGAGGGAGTACGAATTCGATTTTTAAAAAGACTCCCGCAGAACGTTTAACCATCGCGATGCATCGCTTTAAGTCGCGCTAAATAAAAAGCGTTTCAAGCCCAATGCGATTACCGCGTGATTCCCGTCTTTCTAAAAGAGCAAATCTTTTCCGATGGCGATTATCTATCGTCCGAGACGATCGAGATATCAGAGATTCAACGCGCACGAGCAGCAGTAAATTGTCCGCGACCGCGACCGTGCGTTTCGAAGGACGAAAGAGGACCGGCACCGAATCGTCTCGCACCCGATCCTCGGTCTCCCGAGCCTCCGGCACAATTATTTATACGATCGTGGTACGGTCGCGCGCCTTCGCCGATGCTATCTCCACGGCCGTTCTCCTTATCGGGCGCAATTTACAGAGCAAATCGAGGATTCCGCGCGTACCTCGCGTACCGAACGCTTTACGGGGTGTCCGGGAGACGAACACTGGATCGCGGTATCGTTTACACTTTACGGGCGACGTCTCTCGTTCTCGGCCGGGTGAAAACGGCCCGCCGATCGGTATGCCGGACCCGGACGCGAACCCGGATCCGAAGCCGTCTTAATTACCGTTAGGCAATCCCGTCAATCGATGTCGAACACCTCTGCTCGACAATCAATCCGGATGAAATTTATTCATTACCGATCTCTAGCTGCTGCCTTCCAATGAACATTCTCGCGTTCGCTTCGGCCGTCGCGAGTGTCGTCGCCGGTAGACCGATTTTTATGCGAAAATCGTCTGCATCGATTACAAGAAAAGGGAGCTAAACATTGAACCCTTCTCACCAGAATTTGATATTTTTTTTATTCGTTTCGCCATAAACGCACGAAATCTTATTCAGAAGAGAAAGGAATCGATAAAAAACAAAACAGTGAAAAACATTTCCGACATTGCAAACAATTCTTTTCTTCGAGATAAATTCTTTTCTGCGATTACTACGCGGAATGGACTTTTTTAAATCGAACAATTCCAGGGTTCATTTCGTTCCGAACGAAACGAACGTGCACGCTTCTCTTCTATTTTGTCGCGCGGAGAATTGTATAAAAATATATCCAGCCATCTTGCGCATCAATTCTCCCGCGGACCGATGAGAATCTGATTTTTATTACGCCAACAATGTAGTAGATGCAGCGGCGAAATGAATTTATGGCTAGGCGGTTGATTAGCACGACACGGTGGATTCGCGTGCGCGACGTTGAACGTCCCCTGGCGACGTTTACGAGGTCGGTAACATCGTCGGGATCGTTTCGGTCGAGCACCAGGAACCGACTGTGTAAAAGGAAAAACAATGGGTGTAGTACCGACGAGAAAGAGAGCGAGAGAGAGAGAGGAGAGAGGAAAAAGTACACGCGCGGGTCAGAAGACGGATAACGCATCGCTAGCTCGCGTGACAGTGCGGTCGGAGATCTTGCTAATCGCGGCAACACTGTATACTAACCGCGCCAGCATCTTCGACGGCAATTACAATTAACAGCAAAACGGGGATGTCGTAAAATGCAATTAAATATTATTACCTTTCCTCTAATGGTCGCGGCGGCCCTGAACGCAGGCCATATGTTTTCCCGAACGTATCTGCGTTGTACACTTGAGCGTGCATTCTTATTAACAATCCGTTGATGCGCCGACGCGATGCGACTTATGCTCGTCCTTTCGATCGTGATTCCTCGAAATTGCCCGTCGCACTGGCACTCGATCGGGACGTCGAATAGAATTATAGCTTTTTCTGCTAATTCCCCTCCAAAAGGTCTTCTCGCAATCTTACCAGCCGTTTCGCAAATTCTCCCCAGGCAAATTTCATTGTTTTTATTTCTAGGAGGATTCGCTAAAATTTCGGAAAAAATTCTTCTCGAGCAGGTTGACTGGGTTCCGCGCGAATTGCAACGCGGGGGATTAATGTTTGCAATTAATCACGCATCGCGCCATCTTCTTGGATCCTATTTGGTGTTCGTCAGATATTGGAGCAAGACTTCTGTCCCCGCTCTACCTTCTCCTTCTCTACCACGCTATTCCCCCACGCTTCCGCCGCAGCCCGGTCACGTGACGCGCTCGGTCTCTGTCGCGCACGTCACGTGACTAATCCGGCATAGAGAGGGTAACTTTTTCCCCTCGATTCGAGTCGAATCCTCTCGCGACTCTGCTCGGATCTCAAATTTGGCGAGCACCGTGTCAAACGCTTTATAATATCACGAAAAATGAACGTCGATCGATTTTCTTAGTCCAATTTGGCAATCATCGTGTCAACACCCCGACTCTATATGAAGCCACGAAAAATTCCACGGGCGGACATTGTCGCCAGCAAATAAATTGCGACGAAGACGATTAATATTTGCGACTAATCACACACTGTCCCACCTTCCTGCATCCCAACGATACTTTCATTAACGAAGGCCCGTTAAACCGTCCGCGCGGCTCGCCCGGCGACGAAGCGATAAATCTCGGATGTTTAATCGATCTTCCCGAAAAAGGTGCCGATGGCCAACGAAAAAACAGAGTGAGAGGAGCGGTAATAGCGTGAATTTTCGAGCGAGTTGTAAGCCGAGAGATAGTCATCGAGCGTCGCCGAGCACCGTCGACGTCGCGTCGCGTCGCGGGAGCGATCGGACGATCATCGTCGGAGCAACACGAGCAAAAGTGAAGACGTTAACGCAGCCGTGTGACGTTGATTCCGCCGGACGCGCGATCATCGCTAGCTGCTCACGTAGTCTGCCTCCGTAAATATCTTTGTAACAGAACGCCCACCGGCTTTCTTCTTTTTACGTTAATCTTCGGTCCTCCTCGTTGATCGATGCCTCGGTCTCGCTCCTCCAGCAATTTATCGCGGGAGAGTACTCTCAAAATGGCTTCTCTCCGAAACGATATTGATTGTTATTCTCCACACTTCGCCGAATCAAAATTATTTATTCTGTCCCGAATTCTGGAAATTAACACCAGACCAACCGAGCTCTAAAAATGGCTGGCACGTGTGTTGCCTTCTAAAAACGACATGACAGAATTGATTGACTAGACATGACAGACTAATTGATCGAACCTTCGCGCCGAAAACATCGTCAATTTATATATCAACTTTTATACGATCGAGAACAGGATAAGAAAATATTGACATGACAGAATGTATGCAATAGATTTTCTATGATTATTGTTGACTCTCGCCTGTGCGAGGTCAACGCCGACACCTCATTTTGGACATCTGGCTAGGGATTCAGGTAGCCATTTATTGCACCCACCAAGCAAACGTGCGGGCCCTGGACCCTAGCCGTCGATTCTCGGTCCCGACCGTTTGTCCGCGACATCGCGGACCTTCAGAACAATTTATAGAATAAACGAAATGTGCTCGGCACTTGGAACCATCGCCGGTCACCATTCCGTTCGTTCGGGAAAACCCCGCGCATCCCCACCGTTAAAATAATCTTTGTTCTTTTTAGTATTTAAGAGCCTCAAAATGTACAGACCATCAGATTCGATTTGAACGAGCAACGCAGTAGAACGTTACGCTGCCACTTTTTAATAAACGTATATTGTTATTGTTATATCGGTCTCAATCTTTGATACCAATCGCGTTCGGGCAACCCATCATTTCATTGCTCTTTCGATCCGGGTCTCAACAATTATTATAATATGTCGAATAATTGTAAAATTTAAAAAAAAATAGAAACCACGGTGGTAGGGTTTGGTGTCGAGACAACCGTTGAGAACGCAAATCATAAAATACGGCGAGACGCTTTCTCGATCAGGAAAAATACGTATGATCGCGTCGCGTAATCGCGATCGGGATCGTAATCCAATAACGAAACAGGGCGGTTGATAGCGGTTTGCCGTGCAGAAAAACGTTTCGGTGCGACGAGCCGTAAAACAACGCTTGGCTTTATCGTTCCGCAGCGATCGGCCACTGGAAAATTCAGAATAGCGAGCTGCTAAAACGAGAGACAGAGAGAGAGAGAGTGCGCGAAAGAGAGAGAGAGAGTGAGAGAGATATTACGCGCGCGCGCGAGAGAGTGAGAGAGAGAGCGAGTAACTCGCGTTTATTTCCGCAGAAGGCGAAGCCGCCACCTCGTTGATTCGGCCAGGAGCGTTCGATTCCGTGACGCGCGCCAATTTCCGGTACCGGTCTGCTCCGATCCCGAGGAACGAAACGAAAACGACACGCGGCGTGCCCCCCCTTCGCTCCCTTTCTCTCCTTCGTTCCCTTTCTCCTCCCATTTCCGGTTCGGCTCGCTCGGCTTTTCACTCGGTTCACTCGGTTCAACTCGACGAGGAGGAGGTGGACGATGAGGAGAGCACGAGGAGCGGAGGGGAAGGAAAAGGCGAAGCGGACACACGCATACGCACGCTCACACACACACGCACAGACAGAGAGAGAGAGAGAAAGAGAGAGATATACAAATACACGTACACAGGCGCGCGCGCGCGGGAACGGAGAAAGAGAGGACAGGGGGTAGAGAGATGCTGAACAGTGCTCATTGGACGGTTGCATTTTATGCGCTGGACCGGCCCCTCCTGTAATTGGTCGCCACTCAATTGCCGCTCATTAGGTAACTGCCCGTTTTTTGCGCCGACTGTGACTACGCCACCAGCGATAAACCGCCGAGAAAAAAGAGTTTAGCCCCTTTCCCGCTGACCTCTGCCGAAGGACGAGGCAGATCGAGCTGCCCTCTCTGTCCCGGTAATCATACGCTTACCAGCCGGAGATCAGCCTAAGCGAACCGAGGCCACGAGCGCGGAGAGCACTTCTTCCGGCTCGATACCGAACGATTTGGTGTTTGGCGATCATTCCCCGGTGATCATGGGAACGACTGTTTCCCGAGAGAGGATTAGGCTGCGACACTTGGCTGCTGGGGTGGTAGATCAATTTGATCCAAAGCCTAGGTTTATTTGGAAGACATAGTCAGTTGGTATCACTAGTTCGCTGGCAGTGTTTTTCTTAGGATACACTGCGAATCCTTCAGCAACGACGTCTAAGGCTAAGATCACAGTAGACCCGACTTCGTCCGACGTCCGACTTCGGCGCACACGCACGAGCGTTTCCAGGCATGCGTTAGTGCCAGTGGCCCAATATCGGAAACCAGAAGGGTCTCACAGACGGGCCTACCCACACATTTGAAATGTCGGACGTCGGACGAAGTCGGGTCTACTGTGATCGCGGCCTAAGTGGCAGTGGACACTATCGACTAAGTTGATAGTAGCTGTGCAAACAACAAATGAGCCACTGCAGTGGCGCTACGTTAAATTGATTTACACGTAGAGAAGCTTCGAATGTTATGGAATCTTTGAACTGATAGATGTCGAAGAGGCGAGTCGCGAGCTAAAGCGAAAAATGGTCTCGCGGGTCCTGTGGGAGCACCCACCCACGCCGAAATGGGTTCAGATTACCGGCAGATGACAGGCCGGCCTTCTTCTTTGTCTGCCTCCGCAGCCTGTCCTCGGACTCGGCCCTCTTTTTATATCGTGGAATTAGTTGGCCGCGGTTTCCGGTCCCCGATCTCTGTTTCGGCCCACATCCTCCGGCGTCGTTAACCATGGAGTTTCGCGAACTTGGAACAAAACATAGCAGCTCCGAGAAAATGTCCGCAACGACATTATCAGCGGCAAAGATCCGGCTGGTCGATCGGCCGACGGACAAAGTAACGACGTCCTCGGATTTCTCTAAACCATGCACGGCTGGATCTCGTACAGAACGATTCATTCTCGACCGTTTATGATAATAGAGAGGGCAGCCGCTCTCTGCCACGGTCGTCGATCTAAACGTCGCCTAATCGATCGCAATAACCGAGGCATTTGCCTCGCCGCGGTCTAGCAAGTTTCCCAAGCGCGTAACGACAGGTCTACGATCACGCAAAAACTAGCAGATCCCGTTTCGAAAGGCTCGGTGCTCGATCTAGCCGCGCCGCGCCGCACCGCGCCGCACGTTTAATCTTGTTCAGGGCATAGGTCGATCATCGAAACGCGAGGATCTTCGAGGGAAGGGCGCGAATTATTTCTCGTTCGATCGTATTTCATGGATCGGCGGAACGTGTACACCGTGTACCTTGTAATCTAGCGGGTCTCCCTGTCACCGGCTGACAACGGGGCTCGTAACTGAACTTAACGCGATCCTGATTGGCTATAAACGATCATTACCGTAGAGGAAATTACGCCTTCTGCTCGTCAGCCCGAGGTCTCCCGGAGGTGGCGAGAGTAACGCGCGCGTTATTACTCTCCAGTGAAATTTATTCGGCTCGGCTTCTTCGTATTTCACGGTTCCAGGTTCGCCGGGCACCGGGCACCGCTCTTGGGCCCTTTCATCGATCACGTAAATCACCGGCATTTTTGCGAGCCGCCTCTTTGACGTTATCGACGCCGCGCTGTCCTCCCATCTCTGCTGCCATAACTCCGCCGCGGCCGAAATTCTGATACAAAATAACGGGCCCAATCGGCGAGGGCCTTACGCCGTCAATCTTCCAAGCAACCGGCGTTCACGAGGCTGTAAAACCGCGACAAGAATTATTGCGACGGGCTGCTCGACGACATTTTCATGCGCGACTCCGGTTCGATGAGGTCGGCTGACGTCATTTCAAGTAATTTCTTCTAATCGCATCACGTCGCGCAGCTTCCTGTTCCGCGATCAACGCTACAACCACCGCGTCAAAACACTATTAGCCCAATGACGTCATATTTAAATTAGAAGAATTATTTTCTCCCGGTGAAAAAACAACGCGACACGCAAGAAAAAAAAAATATGTACTTCGAACATTATAGTTTGTGCTCCGTTTTATCGAGTCATATATTAGCTAGAAATTGATCTCCATGCATTCGTAATGTACAGTGCAGCGCGCATTTTCGAGTTGAGCAACTTCGTGCGAGTACAGCTCGTTCGATGCGATTACGTTAATATACAGGGCGTCCGAAAAGTCTATTTCGCTGAGTAGGGTGATGCCCAAGGTCATTTCGAGCAACTTTTTCCTTTACGAAAATATTCCCCGTGACTTCGTTACGGAGTTAGCAACGCGGACCAATCGGAGCGCGGCTACGGCGGACGGATTTCGGCTCGCCCAATGCCGCCGCCACGCTCAACGAGACCTGTCGCCCGATTGGTCCGTGGTTTTTCGCGAATAACTCCCGAACGAAGCTGCGCAGGACATTTCCGCAAAGGAAAAAGTACCTTCAAACGACCTTGGGAATCACCTCTTTCAAGAAAGTACAGTTTCGGGACAGTCTGTACAGCCAACATGAGATTGTTAACAAATATGTATATTATCGGAAGTTTTAGCGCAGTTTCGAGGTTAATTGCCTTCCGACGAACAAGTCGAACAATTGTGAAACCAAAGAAAGGTGGACGATCGAGCATCTGTCGGTTCGTTAAGCAGGGGCCATCTGGTGAGCCGGGTCGCGAGGCCCGTACGGTTTCCGCGGCGCACCGGGAACAATTATTTCGTCATGGTTAGCCGGGTAATTTTCTAATTCGCGGCGAGCAGCGGCGGATAAATCATTTTTATTAGGAGCCGGTGGCAATGCGTCGTCGATCGGCCATGTAGAACGGGAGGAAGTCGGCCGTTCGCGGTAGCGCGACGGAGAGCCCGTAAACAGGGCGTAGAGCGAGCGAGAGAGGAAGCCAACGAGAGACGTCAGGTTCCTGTTAATAACCGTTATGGATGAGATGTATAGCAAGCTACATAATTACAGGTTTGGATACATTGCTTACTGGCCGGTGCACCCGAGCACGCCCTCTGTTCTCCTTCATTAAGGCTGCCGAGGACGGTAGCCGCCTGTTACTCCTCCAGCCTCGTCCTTGTCTCGCCCGCGGATCTGCTGGTACACTCGTACTCGCTTCGATGCGCTCGCTCTTAGCGCCAGGATTCCCCTGATCCTCGCGAGGAATTCGTCTCGTTCCACCCAGTTTAGATGCTCGATCAACCTGTACACACGATCCCTCTCCCCCCGCCCTCACCCTTCCATGCCGCGGGTCGCCGGACTCCGAGCAGCGCACTATTTCGAGATAAAGTGCACCGCGATGCGCCAATTACCCGGACGATGGCGAACGGAAACACCAATTACCTCGATACCAGTCGTTCGAGAACGGCGGAGGTGTCGGCGTATCGGCTGTCTTATTTGCCCACCTCGGTGCTGTCGGTCCGCGTATTTTATGCGGGTCCCTACTTTTCTGATCCTATTCTCTACGACGATCGACGGTGATTTTTCCTTCGTCCACGGTGAAAGGCTCGTCGCGAATTGCTGCTCGACGGTTCCCATACGCGAAACGACTCGATTAAACAATTCACATTGTATCAACCCGCCCCGATAAGCCCATTAAAGCTCGTTATCAGGCGCGCGTATCGGCGAGCGTTAATCGAACATCCCGAAGCGCTAGGGAGAAAAGGAAAAGCAAGACGCCGAACAAGCGAGCAAGTGAAAGACAAAGAGAGAACGAGAGGGCACAAGTGATTACGAAACGATTTTTCTCGGTCCGGCTTTTTATCCCGAATCACTTTATCGGCAGCCTACGATAGACGACGACGACGACCACGTCGTCGCCTGCAAGTCAAACACCGGAGGAGGATGACCGACTGAAAAATGCTAGATCGTCCCGGCGGATAATTTCGTTGAAAAGAATCTTGATTGCGATCTAATTTTATAGGGAAGGGGGAGGGGGGCGACGAAGGGAGAGGAAAGGTAGAACAGTACGGTTCTTAAGCAAACACCAGCACGGCTCCACGAGTCGGATCCTTTGGCGTTTCGGCGTGCGTGCGTGCGTGCGTGCCTGTACGCGTCCAGAGACGAGCCGATGATGACGGTGCGAATCAGCGCGGCGTCAGTAGGACTCCTACCAATTTCACGGCAGGTTAACCGTCACCGGGATGGGACAACGAACGCTCCATCCACCTCGCGGAGATTGCGCGCGCGGCGCGTCGATCATTGCCGATCCGTTCCCCTCCCTCTGGATCGATCGAAATCCACCGCCACGCTCGCACCGATTTTTAATAAGGCCATTCCGCGCGAATTTCCCCGGTACCGCCCACTTCCAAAGCTTCGCCCGCTTCTCCTACAGGTGTTTGTCCAGCAAACCCCGCGAAGACGATGCTAAAAATTTGCACGATTTCTTTGGTCGAACTTCTGGTCTATGTTGAATATTGATGATTTCGCAAAGAATACCCGATGATCTACATAAATATTGGATGGTGACGTAAATTCGGTAAGTCGTAAATATGAATGCATTCTAATTTTAACGATTTGGTTGCGCATGACTCACCGCACTGCGAATTACGTTCGTAGAGAGACGAATAAGAGACGTTAAGAGAGTAGTATTATTGTGGAAAAAATTAAAGGCATTTCTACTGTTCTAAATTCTGTTCACACGAGTATATTTGCACGATAAGCAAACAATTTGTTGAGACGACGGAATCGAAATGGTACGAATTCCTCGTGCACCGAAGTCATTCTGTGCCATTCGCTGTTCTCCGTCCTCTTCTGTCCTTTTAAATTGGACACAGGTATGGATATTTTTCCGCTTTGAAGGTGAAATTTTATCGATAGTCAGCGATAAGATCGTGGAAAGAAAGGTCCATTCTCGGGATAGCAAATCGCTCGAAGCCAAGCGTTCCGCGTCGCAGTTTCGCCGGGACCGTTATCTCCGCGATGCGAAATGTAACGCGCATCGTTCGCCGATAACGCTAATTATTGTTTACGAGCCGATAATTATGCAAAGGCAGTCTGTGCGCTGAAAACTCGGCGACGTTCAGGGCCGCGCTCGGCACGGTAATCGCGTTTGTTTTGTCGTCATCGGTAGGGTACTTTTGTTGGCGTCGTCTTTGTTCAGTTTCGTAAAACTGCATACGTTAAGTTCATGGTGAGCCGATAGCGGATCGCGCCGACATATGCATATCGTCGACAGCTCGAAGGTGGTCGTTCCCTGTGATTGGTTCAAAATACAAATCGAACAACAGCGTTATGTGCAAAAATTCAATGCAGAATTGCAAGATTCTTATTTCCTTTTAATAAATCACGAGCAACTCTACTTAATGTTAAACGAAGGAAAAAGCCGCGTTCGACGAAGGATGTGTGACGTCAAAGAGATCATATTTCACTGGGATAAGGGCGACACTTGTCCGCAAACGGTTATTTCGCCCCGGCGATCTGCGAACGATAATCGAACGCGATCGCCGCGGAGCAAGATCGGAATGGGCGCAGGATCACGATCGAGGATCGGTCGATTTGGTCGGATCGGAGTCCCAGTTCGTCTAATTCCCCAATTTAAGTTTGGCCGCGCATGCGCTCGGAACTCCGGGCAATCAAACGGAAATAGAGGGTTGATCTTCGGGGCCCTGGGTCCCTTCGGCTGGGACCCGGGGACCGATCAGTGGTACACAACTCTGTAGACAAAAATAATCAAGTGTGATTGCTCGTAATGACGGGGCTAAGCTGTCCAGCTTAACAAATGATAGTGCCGCGGACCGAACGGAACGAGAAAAGTAGGGGAGAAGGGTGGACAGATAGATGGAGTGAGGGAGAGAGAGTGAGAGTGCGAGAGAGAGAGAGAAAGGGCCTTATGCCCCGACCCGGGGCCAGATCGGTAATCGATCCGATCCGCATGGAAAACGCCGCACCGATGCGCGGCCGTTTCTTATTAATAGGCAGCCGCTTCCTCCACCGTGTCTACCGCTTTTATTCTCTCTCGCTCTCTCCTCGGAAATTTAGCTCTTGGATAGAACGATGCTAGAGGATTCTCTCTACACACGACCGTACTCGACGCCATCATGGCCCCTCGCTAACCATAACCGCCGCGCTATCGCTCTCGCACGGCCGGATCGCCAAACTCGCTCGGGATCGGCCAGTGGGCCGTGCAATCGCCTCGCCGTGAAATTAAACTTGTTTACTCGGACGAACGTGGCTCGAATACATTTCGTGGATTCACGTGGCGCAAGAGCTTCCCTTAATGCTTGGCAGTGTTAGCCCTTTGCGCTATCGAGTCAACCGTGATGATAGTCAGCGCTATCGAGTCAGTCAGCGATGACGATTTCGAACAGGATCCGCAGAATATCGTTAATTTTCTATGTATCTATATTAATTTTATTTTTCTGCTGCGAATCCAATCGGAGAATACGCGATCAATTTTTCTTCGCTTCTAGGCAATCGCGAACGATAAAGTAGTCACATTATCGAGGGGTTAAACCAGCCCTAGAGTCGGACGTTCTCTCGAAACGAACTTTTCAAACTAGATAGGTTTCCAGGCGCGCGAGGAACGCGGGTGTTAGTAAAAACTGCGAACGCGCTGTGCACCGTATCATTTCTCCGCATTACGCGGCGAATTACCGACACTTTGTAATGCGTGCCTCGAGACTGCGCCTGTGAAAAAGAGAGGCAGAGGGAGAGGGAGCGAGCCGGCTCGCATATCCCGAGGTATCGTTATTATCCGCGGGATCGGAGACACGCCCATCAATTTGCATTTCCATTGCGCCGGGGTCGGTCTCTCGGTACGCTATCGAACAAGACGGGACCCGAGAGAGAGACATGATCGTCGGAAATCGAGGATAATCGCGATCTTGCGCCTCTAGAAACGGTTTGACCACAAGCAGACAGTTCTATCGAGGTAGATACGGGCCTGGCGAGGCTGCGAACATATGTATTATCTCTCTCTCTCGCGCGCGAGCGCGGCCCTCGTACAAGCACACTCGGCAACCATAACGCTTGAACACGCGGAGAGGAGAGAGCAGCGCGTGATGCGCCACGGTGCACACTCTCTGCTCGATGCACACGGCCCCGCTAACGTGTTATGCAGGTAGAGACCTGTTAGCCCAATGAAAGTTCAAAGGAGCCCGTGGTGGATCGAACCGAGCGAGGGGGGAACAGGGGCTGTTGGGTTTTCTTGCTAAGGATTCACCGTCGGTCCACGTAATCTCCGCTTGCGGTTTCGATCGACTCGATTGCCATCGGATACCCGCGGACAACTGCCGCATGATCTTGTTGGTTTAGCGATATTATCGATAATTTGACAATCGGCCGCTATTAACCGCGCCGGCCCTCCGCACCGCGTCCGATCACCGACGCTTTCCAACCACCCGTAAAACACTAGCAACACACCATCCGCTCGGTTTCGAACGCTGGACATACACTGCACACGGTTCGATCTCTCGATTTCCGAATCGCGAAGCGACACCTCCGGCTCTTCCGCGATTAGACTATGGGAAATTGTTATTATTTGCAAAAACAGATCTTCCATTCTTCGTTTACTCTGTGAAACAGAAGATCTGCGTCGCTCTACAAGTCTCTGAAATAATGCACCGAATAGTAACGCGTTTAATATGTATATCATTTCGTAAGTGGATTTTTCAGCGGCCATTTTGGAGGGCCAAGTGAGCACGCACAAGATGGCGCGTGACTCCCTCCGCGGTTTCGCTTTTCCCTCCCTGCCTCCATGCAATTTCCATTAGCGACAACCAGATAAAAAAAAAACGGTTGTGCTCTGGGTTGCAAGAGGTGTTTACAACTCGTCGCCCCCCCTCTCGTTAAACAAACAGGACAGATCGCGAGTCTGGTTCGCCGGAAAACCGCAGAACGCTTCCTCCGATCTGCCCGTAACGAGATCGACCGACGTTCGATCGTCGATTTTTTCGCCAAAACTCGACCGCAGCTACGAAATAAATCAACCGGCAACGGGGATAAAACGAGAGGGAGACGGCTCGTGATCAAAAATACATACACAAAGAAAGAGAAAGGGACGCTGGGACGTAAGAGAAAATTGCTCGCGGCGTTCGACCGCGAAAAAATCGCGACAGACAACGCGACGCGTTTCCGAGGATCGAGTAAAAATCGACGCGACCGCAATGTTCGGATGTTTTACGGACGTCGTAGGATCGATGACGCGTTTTTACGTCCTGCTCTCTTGATCGGATCCTTTGTCATTGTTGCCGGTTTCTTGCGGCAGCTATTACGCGTTTCTCGGGGAGTCCGAGAGGCGCGGCTTCTTATCGCGTTGCGTCGCGTTCACCTAGCATTTTGTAGAAAAATTGTAAAGATCGTTCGAGCCGTAGGGAGTTGAGAATCTTGAAATGGTCGATCGGCCTGAACGATGTTCGCGGTACCGTTGATTTCGGAATTGGAAAGTTGCTGCATCGTATTTATTCGTGCGTCCGTTCTCGATATCGATCTTCATCCCTTACCACGGCCGCTCTTTTTCAAAAACAAAGCAGCAGCCTGAGGAACGTAGCCGCATTAACACAGTACAAAAGCAACAATGTCCACCGCCTACCGGTATCCCGAAAGCAATCTGCGGAGCCTGGATCGTTCCACGACCGATCACGGGTAGGATCGAGCCGGCTCGGATTCAGTTCTCGATCGTGTAGTATCTCACGGGTATCCGAGGGGCCGGCGCGGCGTCGGCTGGCGATCATCGGCCATTGTGATCCTGTTTTCACGGTGTTGTTCTTACCGTGTCTGGGTACACAGTGACTGAAAGGAAACGATTGCGTCACGATGATGTCATTAGCAGGGGCCACGCCCCCTACGGCGCTACCCCATTACGCCGAATCATCGGCCGGATGAGTTCCACCGCGGGTTGCGAGCCGCGGAGGCATCATCTCTCTTCCCCGTCATCCTCGTTCCCTCGACTCATCCGGCCCGTTCAAATCGCCGCGAGGTGTAAGAAACTCCGGAGTTAATTCGAGCCTGAAGGACCTCCGAGCACGTACCCGATGGATGCGCCCGCTATTATCACTGGTTAATTAAATAAGACTTTTTGCGGCCGGGTAGACCGGCTAATAAGTGACTCGGCTCTTCGACACTCTCCGAAAACTCTCTTCGAGGATAGAGAGAGAGAGAGCTTGCCGAAAATCTTCCTCCGTCTACGAATCTTCGAGTAATCGAACACCGATCGGTTCTACCTAAAGCTGAATCTGGAATTCAAACGCGTTTCGTGTTATCGAAGATATAGACGTCCCATGCAAGGGGCCCGCGTATGGAAAAGGAAAACAATAAGGCGAGAGAGAGGGGGGCCGAGGATGACGCAGAAAACGAGAGAATCATTGATCCGATCGGCCCGATCGATACACAGGGTTCCGGCTAACAGTCATTAAGCCGACTATTGTGAGGTAGCAACACCCGTTTGATTGGTTAATCTACACCTCCGTCGCTCTTAAAAGGCCATCGACGCGGGACTAAAGCCTTTGGATAGCCGGCGTGCTTCGAGCACGACTAATGACTCTGTGTGTTGTGCCCTATCGCGTCTCGCCGCGCCGCGCCAGGGCCAACAGACAGGGGCCCCCGATGTCTCGGATTTACTTTTACCCCCGAATGGAAGTGCATCCTCCGACAATTACCGAATACTCGGTCGGCTCGTAAATTACACCGGTCGGGCGTTCTATTCCCCCGACCGTCTAAGTGCGCATCCGGAATCTCGGGATACTTTCGCCGGAATTGAACGAGCAACTGTTTAACCTCCATCTTCCGGCCTGATACGATCTACCCCTGCGTCCCAGCGACTTCTTACTTCCCCTCCGCGGTGGGGCCATGCCGCATACATCGGACTCGAACTTTCCGACTTTTCACTTCTTTTCCTTCTAGACACTTTTTGCGCCGGACCACGTTCCAGAAACGATTTCACGCAATTCTGTGACGCTTGGGGAGGATCGTCGAGAATGATTTACGTGCCCGTCTCAAACCGTTGGCATCGGTCGAATGTTCTTGTCAAATGGCTAGCAGAAGTTGTCGGTATTAAGTTACGACACCGATAAAAGCGCCGATCTGTTTGCAGATATGAATTTCGTGAAACCGCAGTTAAAAAAGTGTTTCTTAACATTGTTGGAGTCTTTTTATTCCGTTTAACAATTGAACCGTCCGACGTTCTAGGGTCTATTTCGTCATTTAACCTTTAAAACCCTTTCGATTTCTCTTTGAAACTTCTTTAACATTTTTGCTGGTAAATATCGAAATTATTGTAGATTTTACGTTCTTGAATCGTTATACATATGTCGATACATTTGAATAAAAAATAAGCATTGAAACTATAAAATAGTCTTCGAACATCGTGGAAATTTCGGTTATCGACATAAGGGTTAACTACTCTGTTCGGATATAGTTGAACAGATGTTTAAAAAAAAAAACTCGATAAGTGAGGTTAAGAGAAAAATTTTACAAAATCGAGAAATCACTGGCGTTATGCTTCTCGATTAGAATGTATCTATGAGCGAGGAGGGTTGTCGAGGGTGGGTCGAGGATCAGCAAGTCTTAATCCCGAGGGCCGATAATTTATCGCGCTCACCGAGAGATTAAGAGATAACGCGGTTCAATAACGTTCATTGGCCGTAGTGGTACGCCGGCGATCACGTGAATCGCCAGAAGGAACGAAAGTAGCTCCGGGGATAATTATTTGTAGCCGCGGTTAACCGTATGTAATTTCGAGAGTCGGTAGCAGCAATCGATCATCGGAGATCAGATAGAAGAGAGTCCGGGGCCGGATAGCGGATCCACCGCGCCGCCGCCGCCGTCGGAGGAGGAGCAGCAGCACCGAGAAACTGAAGATAAGCTCGCCGCATGGGGTACTCGTAATTATCGAGACAAGAACGGTCAATGATCTTTTCGGAGCTACCCGTTCCGCCGCGTCATCGATACCGCGAGAGTCTCTACGATTTCGCCGCGGTCCTTGATCTTCCGCGTCAGGATCCGCCAACGATCTTCTACGATCTTCCATCTGACTATTTTCGGCAGTCAAGGGCGGAGCTGGTCGATCCTGAAAACGCGTCCTTCCTTGGCGATCGCGCGTTAGCTTCGCCCAAACGCATCGCAGCAAACGTGTATTAATTAGAATATTTATTGAAACAATGGTATCGGTTGTTGTCAGCGCGTTATTTACTCGGAGCAACGAACATTTTTCTACACGTTATCTGCGAAGGACGCGGAGAACATGGCAAACCGTAATTTATAAAATTCAATTTATGTGCATCGTTATTTAAACACGTATAACGTAAAACTTAACGACTCAATGAGCTTCCGTCACGTTTGGTTAATATTTTATGAGAACGATACATCTCATTTTAACTCCCGCCGACTTGCAGCGACGAATGCAAAATTATTCCGACGCGTTATCTCTATTTTCCAAGTTCTATTTCGTTTTTTTCTTCGTCGTTACTTAGCGTAATTAAGTCTTTTTGTTTCACTAATTCCTCGTAAATGGAGAATTTAGTTAATTTGTTCCCGTCGGCAGATTTCCTTAGAAACTCTATACGATACCAATTAAAAATTAACCAGCCGAAATCCTCGAGCTTACGATTCCAACAATACGAACTGATGGCGCGTAAATAATTTTCACATTTTTCCTATCGAATCGTACCTTCCGCGGATTAACTTTAAAAAATGTTCAGCATAAAGATCCGCAGTCTACGCGTCAGGCTAACCCGCAACCACCATCGAATTGTTCCCAACTGCCTTTCTCCCTTCGAAACGTTCCCCAAAAACCCGATTCGACTGGACCTTCGCCGAACGTCACGATCAGAACTCCACACTTTCCGTTAGACCCTCCGAGCCTTCCCACCGACCGGGGTATCCAAGCAGGTTGCCATTTTCCTGCGTCCCTTTCCCCCGGCGAGGAGGATTCGCTCGTAGGTACCCGTCCAAGGGAAACCCGTCCGATAACTGCCCGCGAAGGGCTGCGAGGAGCAGCGGGGAGGCGTAGCCATGGGACACCGGGGATTGGCAGCGGCCGAACGCTCGGCGATTGGCTGATCCGCGCTGCTCGAGGCGGTGTCGCTCATCGGAGGGCGGTCGTTGCGGAACGACCGGTCCGGCGAGAACGACCGGACAAGGTGGTGGAGGACAGCTCGCTCGCGAACCATTCGAAAGTTCCTGGCGCCGGTGGGGGAAGTCACCTTGCCGTTGCTCCGAGCGAGGAAACGGCCCCACACACCGGTCCGCGCAGCCGCAGCGTACGCCTCTCCTCTCGCTCCGTTTGCGAACGCGCAAAGCTTGTGTGTCGCAGTGCCGCGGTACATAATATCCCATCCTCCTTTCTTTTCTCCGTTCATTTTTTTCTTATTTTTCTCCCTTTCTTTCCCCCCCTTTCGTTCGTTTATCGGACCCGTACCGCGAGTCCAGTACGGAGCGGTTCCTTCGCGCCGGTTACCCGCTCTCCTCCGACGCGCGTCCGTAGTCGTCGATCATCGGCGAGACGTTGCTCTTCGCTCGGTACCCGTGGCGACTCACCGTGTACCCGACGACAACGACAACGACGACGACGACGACCAACGACAACAACGACGCGACGGACGAACCGTGCAGATACAGTGTACCCGTGCCTCTGCCCCGCCGAGACCCGCGCCCACCGAGGGAATCTGATTTGGCTGCTCGGAATCATCGGGAACAATCCTGTCGACGCATCAAGGTCAGTGGATGTTTATAAACATGCCTAGACATGTATACAGTGACGCGTCGATTTAGATCTTCCGTTGGGTGACGCTAGTTCTCGGACGCGTGGACAGGTGATTGTCGATCTTTCAGTCGAGACAGCGTTGTTCGATTTCGACTAGGAGGTCCGCGAGGTTGTCGCGCGTTGGGTCCTGATCACGTGCGGACAGTGTTAGAAGCTGGGACTCGATCGTTTCGGAGAATTGTGTCGAGGTACAGTAGTGCTGCGTCAATTGTTCGTTCGTTGTTTGATCGTTGGAATTTGATTTTAACCCCTTTGCGTGGTATCACCGTGCTGACGTCATCCTGTTTAGAAGCCAAATTGGATTACGACGGGTCAGGCTCGTGGTACGATTGTTGGAGCTATTTGTGATGTTTGTCCTCTCCACTATGTACTCGTATTTTTCGAAAATTATGTGAAATTGTCGCCGAGGCTCCGGAACTGGAAGCTTTCAGTGGATACGGATGACTTAACAAAGACCGTTTTGAGAAATACTCGTTTATGTTCACACGTGTTTAGCGTTTCCAGTAGTGTTGCATCCTGTAATAGTATAGCCTCCTTCTACTGTCGGATTGTAACAAAATCTTTTTCGAGAGAAAGGTACACTGCTGGTCTGTGAAATATAAACTTTACTAGTTGCTTAGCCGTAGATTTACGGTAGTGCTCTGTTAATTGTCCCTTGTTGTCCCCAGCAGTTTTATGCATGTGCCATCTCGTTGGTTGACTATTTCTTTGACCCGTATCTTCGATTATAGAAGCAACATGTTCGAACTTTATAAAACTTAGCCTGCCCCGATACTTGACCAGACGCGGTCCCAACTCGTCGTCTAGCCACCGTGCATCGTCAGCACCCTCTGCGTCTCTTTTTCTAGCAACGACCGAGCCCCCCTTCGTTCACTTTATACTTCTACTGTCTTATACGATGGCTCGCTCCGTCGATTCGAGTATTACTGAATATTTATCGCTTCGCACAATGTCTCGCCGAACGTAAACCGCGGGAAATGCGATAATGGAGTTTTACGCTCGGCTTTACTGTCTCGCGCTCGTTGTTAAAATGCCTTTTGCATTTACGGCGCGATAACTTAGAGAGCCGACTATCTATCCGACTGCGTAACTTTCATGGTATTCGATCCGCGGGGCTGTGATTGCTCGATCAAAAAAAATTCTCCCCGGAGAAAAATTGAATATCGATCAGGCGAGAAATCGTCGGTAGATGAGACGAGAGCGATGTCGAACGTCCGACAACCAGTTTAGTTTCTATTAAACTTCAACCGTCGCGTCGGAACTGTCTCCGTGCAATCCGATTCTCCCTCGTACGAGACGATGAAATTAATTAGAAACCATTTAAATATGTTAATTATCGGACGTCAACGGTGTCGTCAACGATGCCGGTTGACAGTGTTGCAGATCTTGTTAGATCTGCTTTAGATTCGAACCGTCGGAGACCGTTGAATTTTAATGAATCGACGATCGTTATCGATTCAAATCGATACAGTTTCAATCAGAGATTAACATACTCGCCGCGCGCACTCGTTTCGCGTTAGAATAATTTCCTTCTTAATTCTTGGACTTCGAGTGAGTGCCATAAAAATTGATAATGATATTAAACGGAAAAAAAAGAAAAAAATGCTCACGTAGAAGTAAACGAGCATCCAGTATTCAATTGCGTCACGACGATTTCACTCGGCACGAAGATCTACGAGGAATTAACCATAATATCGACGACTGTGAGATTATGACTTTGTGTAATACTTGGTCGTAAACGTGCAGTAAGACTGTGATCTACGGGTTAAATAACAATTGTCTGCTCCTGTTCTGAGAAGTAGGAGCCGGTCCCTTCTTTCATTAATCATTTTTACCTTTCCGCTGTCGCAAATCGCAGCCACCAATTTCTACAAAATTCCACAAAAATTTCTGCGAAACGATCACGCTCTTCGCTGGTGACGCGTACGATCCGGGACGTTTTCCAAAATTTCAAGCAGCGTCTGGGATCTGCAACGGTTCTCGTGGCTACGCGAGCATTAGACAGTCTCGGGAGATTGAATCGGAAAGTGCGTGGCAGTTAGTCTCGCGTTGCAGCAACAACCGGTTAAGAGGATGCAGCGATGCAACGATGCGATGCGCGGCGTTAGACGGGAAATTAACATTGCAAATAAGCGTCCGACACGTCGAAATGGGGATGCGGCCGCGGGTAGGTATACAGGGACAAGGAAATAATTGAGCTGCGGTTTTTTTGGGGCGAGATCGACTCTCCGCGGACTGAAAGAAAGCAAGAGAGAGAGAGAGAGAGAGCCCTTCGCCTCGGCGAGATTATGAGTAATGCGTTCTTTGGCACGTTCTCTCCTGGCCAGTGGTTCTCGTTTTCGTTCTGTCTCCCTCGCTCGAGCGGACTTCTCTCGTCGTCCTCTTCCTCCTCTCGACACCCTTGTCCTTTTGGGAAGCTGATAGAGACCAGCTTTCTCGGCTCGGTCGTCCCATTAGCGTAATGGCTCTCAGTCTTCGCATTTAACCCACCGAATTCTCGTTCATCTTTACTCCGGGCATAATTTCATTCCCGCTTCGCTCCTTAAATGTTCCGTAAAATTTCAGCGACCTCTGTTCTGTGTTGGAAAAGGGTGGACCGCGACCGACACGTCTGGACGACGTGTGATAAATGTGCGAGGAACTCGGCGTTTCGGTGGTGACGTCGAATATGTCAGTTATTCCACTGTGACGAAATAATAGCTGGTTATAGCGAGCCTCTCCGTTCGCCTCTACTTGATAAATTGTATCAAATAATTTGCTCTTCGTATGCTAAGAGCCGCGAGTGGGCGTGGTTGAATGCCTCTGGGCGGAGCCAAGCCTGCACACATCCGTGAATTTCTCCGAAAGCAATATTTAGCGTGAACGTCATCGAAACAATAAAAAGAAGGCTAGAAAGCTGTGCGACTATCTGTGTTGAACGTTCTGTACCGAATGTCCCAAGTAGGCGTGGTTTAATGACTCTGGGCGGAGCCAAGACAATACCCCACATTGCTCCGAATTCCCCTTAAACCAGAATGTATCATGAACACCGTCAGCGTTGAAGAAAAAAAGCTAAAAATCTAGATATGCTCCAAGTAGGCGTGGCTTAAAGATCCTGGGCGGAGCAAACGGAATAGCCCGCAGTGCTCTGAATTCCTTAAAACCGATATCTAGTGGAAACATCGTCGAACGAATAAAAAAGGCACTGCAGCTAGAAATGATCTTTTTCGTTCTTTCCACTTAAGATTCCCCGAGTAGGCGTGGTTTGGAGAGTCCCAATGGAACCGGAGCAGAGCCCCACGGGGCAATTCGTGCTCACGTGGAAATTTAGAGGTTGTCTCCGTGCCAATCGGTGAATTCGTTTCTCGTGCTGGCAACTTCTATGAGCGACTGTACACCCGTTGCCGGTACTAAAGTATAAGTTCCGATAGCGGGGGCAGGTTTTAATAAGAGAAGGATTGAGAGCTCCTCGTACCTGCACTACCACGAACCGGTGGGCTCGTTCCCCTGTCGCGGGACGACCAGATAGCAACAATAAATAACTTGTCCCTGCGCCTGGCTAAAAGCATCCCACCGATCCTGTTGGTGGCCACCTCTACCGGCGATTCGACCGGCCCAGCTTATCGATACTTGTCCTCCGGCGTTTACCGCGCTATCATTTTCCATCGAGCCTGACCGTATGTACATATACTCCTTCGCATCTTCAACCCTCTTGCTACCCTTCAGGATCTTCGGTCTTCCGACCAGCTCAAACCCGGTCTCGCATTAACACGCGAGTTCGAATTGTTACAAACAGAGAAAAATATTGTTGAATGTGCCTAAAGTTTGTTCAATTTAATTTCACATATACATAAATATATGATGTTAAACGGAAATTCTTCACCCCCACCTGCAACAATAATCTCAATCAATTTTTCAATGGAGGAGGAATTGAACAACCATTCCTATGTTATTTTGCAATTACT
This sequence comes from Lasioglossum leucozonium, assembly GCA_028454225.1. Lineage (NCBI taxonomy): Eukaryota > Metazoa > Arthropoda > Insecta > Hymenoptera > Halictidae > Lasioglossum > Lasioglossum leucozonium. The sequence goes on along the minus strand of CM052215.1, from coordinate 14,781,135 downwards.
AAAATCATAAAGGTGCTTTCACATAAAACGATTGAACGACTTTGGTCAAGCACGCAATAGAAAATAATATCAGTTTTGTCATTATTATTATGTATAATTAAGATAACGCGCGTCGATCGCTTTTGCTGCTCAACGGTACTGTTCAGGTACCGTCGACGCCGCATTATAGTTAACTTCGCGGACGTTCGTTATGGCCGAGGAATTCAATCTTTGCGATCTCTTCACGTTGCCGGTCGCACGATTTCGTTCCTCGGCCGATTGCGAGCGGAACGTAGTGCCTGGCGACCGTTAAATTTCGTTAATTGCCGCGTCGACGTTTCGCGCGACTCGCGGATACGCGGCGTCCTGCGAACGTAATTAAAGAGATTTGCAACGGACGTTTTTGCAAACCGCAAACAACCGTGTTCTCTCTCGCCGTGAGAGAGTTTAGGATCGGATTCTGCTGTACACGCTACTTATACTCGGGAACCGTGGAGCCGCGCTTGTACACGCGTTCGACTCGCCGTGCGGGATATTTCGAAATCGCGGATATTATGTGTATTCGATTAGTATGGAACGGTATATGTGTATAACGGTGACTCGTCGATAACGAGCGTCAAGCGAAATCGTTTTCACATCGGCTATTAATCATCCGCGAAACTGTATCGATGCTGTTAAACGGATCGACGTGCTCCGGGGAAGGAATTTTCGAATTACGGAGAAATTCCGCGTCCGACATTAAACGACGCTCGTTTAATTGTTGAATCGAGTGCATTAAATCGGCCGATCCTTTCTAACGCAGGATAGAAGAAGTTTGTAAAGAATCACACTTTTGTTTAAACAACGTCGATGTCGCGTTTTTCATTGTCGTTGAAACTACAATTCCGTTCTCACACGTGTCTCTGAACGGCACACGGGCGTACGATGCATCTGGTTTCGGCGCGGAACGCGAGAGAAAGCGAATCGTTTCGCGACTTTTTTGTTCCATTGATCGATTATCCGCGGTCTGCGGCCGCCATTCGAGAAGGCGTACGGTTTCGAATCCTAGCAGCGGCGTGGCGCGACGTACACGTGTGTGTGTAATACATGCATACATGCAGTGTACGTGAAAATAAAAAAAGGATACGGCAGACCGTCTCGGATCAGCGTCTCCAGAAATCGAGCGGATTAATCGTCGGTGTGTCGGTGACGATAATTATTATGCGCCGGACCGCCGGCAATTACCGGCTCCCGACGATAATGCATCGCGGTGCTCTTGTAATCATATCCTGCGACGCGGATGTTGCGCGAATCGGCCGAATGAATTCGACGCGGACGATAGTTATTAGCTCGCGAATTTACGATCACCGGGGGGAGGGGAAGGGGGAGAGGGGGAATATTAGATTTCCAACGAAAACGCGCGTTTCTCGATACGGGCGCGCGCGCCATTATTTAAAAGAAAAATCAAACGAGCTGCCGAGGAGGGGTGGGGGGCGGAATAAAAGGACAAAGAGGCGAGTCGAAGCAGAAATCAGTGGAAACGAGCGGAGCGGAACGCGGGGCGAAAAAAGGAACACGTTGACGGGGGTTGTAAAAAGTTTACTGCTTCGGAGACCGCTCTATTATTTAAAGGGATGATTCCTCCGGTTTCCACTTTGCTGGAAGGGTCTTTGTTCGCTTAGAGCTTTCTCGCGTTTCTCCCTCCCCCTCCCCTCTCTCTCCCTCCCCTCCGACTATTACCTTCTCTCTCTTTCTCCGTCTTCCTGTGTTTCGTTCATTTTCCTCCTCTCCTTCTTCCGTGGCAGTTTCTTCTTCTGTCGGCCGGCGTGTCGGGACGAAAACGCGCGCGCTTTCGACATAACTATAGACTATCGATAACTGCCACTTACCCGGCTGCGTCACTTCCGGTTTCCAAACCGACCACTACCGTTTACGAGTTCACAGTCGAGCAATCGCGGCCCTTTCTTTTTTTTCTCGCGCTGCGCCGCGCCGCGCCGCGCACAGATCTCTTTCTCTTTTCGCTGTTCGGCCGGGCTTTTTTCGACGATCGAAAGATCGATGATCGACGGCCTCCTCCCCTCCCCCCCGGATCCCCACCGGCGATTCGACACGCGTTTGCGAGCCGGAGCGGCGCGCGTCCATTGTTCCGCTGATCGAACTCTAATGTAAATAACAGCTCTCTTTTTCTTCTGTTCAAGATAGTTCTCTCACTGAAACGGAACTGAAAAACGTTACAACGGTTGCAACCGAGAGCAAACAAAGTGGATGGAGTTGTTCTTCCGTGTATACTGTAATGATTTCGTTTTTTTTTTTTTAGAGAGAGCGACGCTCGAGAGGTTTTCGACTCGGTCGAAATCATTTTTAGAGATTTGTACTGTAGGACACTCGAATCGACATTTTGCTTTTTTTGTCAATGGTAAAACTACGCACGGAATGACAGTGTAAGAAACTTGCGTATCGACGGGAATATGAATGTTTCTTTTTTTCTTTCTACCAGAAGAAATCTTCTGGTGGAAATACGAAATTTTTTGTTTATGTCAACACGTGTAAAACAGTCTTCTAGAATGAGGGATTTGCATCACGTTTCGTAGCATAACGATTTTAAGCTACACGTGGATATTTGTTTTTTACAAGCAATTTTTATGCCTGCGCTGAATTCATTTTCCAAGGTTACGCAGATATCGGACAATTATTTCGATATCGGACGATGTTTTGCTGATCGTGAAATCACTGTAAAATTGTTTTAAAAAACCGTGAGAGAACGGAGAGACCGGAGTAGCTAGATGAGGGGAGGTAGCACGAATCGAGGGGAAAGGTTACCCTCTCTCACTGCCACGGAGACGTCACGCGTCACGTGACCGAGCCGCGAGCGTGGGGAGTAGCGCGGTAGGAGAGGAAGGTAGAGTGGGGACAGAAGTCTTAAGAAATTTTTCTCATCGAAGCATTAATACATGAACTATGCAGCGCTAAAAGGTTATTAAAATTCAGCGAGGTTCTTCGTCGACAAATAAATGGAACTTCCCGCAACCTCATCTGTCCAACCAGAAAAATTATAAATCCAATAACCGAAACCAGTCATATTTTGTCGCATCAGACAGTTCCGGTGCGTAGAACAGAAAACCGATACTAATTGGACCATCTGACAATGCAAAGACTTCGAACGGAATGCAATGTTAAATGGATATTTTTCACGAAACAAGTAGCTCGAGCGATGAGAGACTCGATTCCATCTGGCTTCTCGATAGCTTCTCGAAATCGATCCGTCCGCTAATCGGCAACAGGAGTACGCGATAGCCGGAATACATTTGCACGCGATTAGCTGACGGACGAGGGATTTATGTGACGCGCGGCCGGACATCGGTAAATTGAATCAGGCTCGGTACAAGGAAAAGGAAGAGGCAGACGCGATGGTTTGAGCCGTGTCCACGGAATTGGATCCGATAGGTGGTTGCGAGCAGCGAACCGTGCAGTCGTCGACGATATTTCCTAGAGAGTCGCGAAACGATTCTGTCCTCGGTCCTCGCCGATCGAGCCAGTGCTTCGTGTGCGCTTGACAATAAAAATCGCGAAAGATTCATTGCTCAACCTACCGAGCACTAAAACCGATTAAAACGTTTCTGATAAAAATGTCAGGATTCTGTTTGTTTATATTTTTTTGCCATTTTTATTTTGCATGGATGTAAGCAACTTCGTCGTTTCGATAATTGCAAAATGAAAAATATAAAACTAACATTAGAACTACCGATGTATCGAGTACTGAGAGATCGTCCCAAAAGTTTCTTTATCAGTGCTCTTCGTTAATGTTTCATTATTTCTCGGCCTTTTTTAATCGCTTAGAACCGGTGATAATTTGTTGATATTTCTCTCGTATAAGCGCATCGAGAGCTTTTTAAAATATCAGTATTAACTGTGTCCGGGGGTCTCCGGTGACCCGAAGCGAACGTCTGCCTACGGTTTCTGCCGGCCACGAGACGAGCGTTCCTCTTCCTCGGTCCGGTGGAAAAAAAAATCGTCGGAGATACGTCCGCCACGGCGGGCATTAATGACCCCCTAATTAAAGCGATTGGGACGGTGGAATGTCCGGCGATTTTTTCTCGGTTTTCGGGTTGCGCGTGGTCCGATGGAAATTGAATCACTGAAAATGAGCATGCGTGGAGCGCGCGCTGTTCGAGAGGATGCACGAAACGGTTGAGGGGCAGATGGAATACAGAAAGAAGAAAAAGCGTCTCTGAAAAGAAGCAGAGAGAGAGAGAGAGAGACAAAAGAGAAGCAGGAGAATGAGGAGGAGGAGGGCGCGTATCGGTCCCTGACGCGGCTCGCCGGTACGATATGCAACGGTATGCATGCACGATTCGGTGCCGGAGGGCATACTTTTAATTTCGCGGGGCCCCATTACGAAAAGTGATATGCACCATTCGGAAATAAATAGCCAGCAGCGGGCTCACGTGCTTTTTGTAATGAGCCGTAGCAAGTTGTGGATCCGCGGCGAGCGTCGGGGTGGGGCGGCGGGAGGGGGAGGGGGATAGCGAGGAAAATGAGCCCCGGTATGGTGGCAGGTAGTAGTTATCTCTCGAGCGAGCTCCCAGTTAATGACAACCCCTGGTCCAAAGCCGGTGCCCTCTTCTGCCCTACTCCGGCCCTGCCTATCCCATGTATATCAGCTGTCTCTCTACCATTTCGCATCGTCGGCAACGACCGAGTTTCGTGATTTCGTTTAGCGATCCTCGCGTCATCGAACCAAAGCCACCATCGTCGTACACCGTCCCTCGTGCAGCCCCCCCTCTCGCGATCTTCGATTACCGCTGACCCTAACCGAGCATTCCCATGCTTATCTAAATTTATTTCGCTTATTAATAGCCGGCCGATATACCGCGCGCGCTGATCGATAAACGTTCCACGCGTTTCCATAATTTCGCTCGGCGTTCTTTCGGGTTATTGCCGAACCGAACACACGCGGTAGTTACGATATCCCCTCGATGCGCTTCGTGCGGGCTCGTTAGTCTTCTCTGTGTCGACGGAGAATCGATGATCCCGACGAGATTCCACGGGTCGTCATCGAAAGCGCTCGCGCGCGTCCTTTTTCGAACTCGTTCGACCGGCAGCTAAAATTTTAATTGAAGCCCTAAATAACGCGGCTTTACGACGCGACGCGGAGATGCGTGGCGAGGCTCTGCCGTCGCGTTACGGCCGATGCCATAAAGCAATTTGTCGCGAACCGGCTTTTTTCTATTTTCCCTTCTCCCTTTCTCCGAAACCCCCCACCGCCCGTTTCGGTCGGCTGAAACGATCGTAGGCAGTAAAAACAACGCGTCTCCGGACTGTGCGTCGATAGTTGAAAACTTTATGCAAAGTAATCGATAAAAGACAAACGTGTCGTAACCAACCGCCGCCGGATTATGGTTATTGTTTAAGGATATTGCAGGCCTTTTATCGCTTCCCGCCGCGTGCGCGTTTTTCTCGTTTGCGTTCGCCAGCGGACGAGTACCGTTCGAGCGTTTCTCGCGGCGTGATTGCAGCATTGACACTGTCTGTTAGCAGTCGACGATAATTTATTTAATGACGGACAATCGGCGAGTGACGACGCCTCGTCTTCCGACGCGCTCGTCGTCGCCAGCTGAAAGCGAGGCAGGCATTTTCCATCGAGCGACGCGCGCTATTAATTATCTCGAATAGGGGTACAGACGCGGGACCGTCTAATTGATTATTCTATCAGGCTGGCGAAACGTTTACCGACGCGAGCACGCAGCGCGCACCGCGTTCGAAAACGTTTTGTATCTGCTTCGAGAGCCACGATAGCGCCCGCATGCCCTACACAACGCAAGTTTTTCCGCAGCTGGACGACTGTTAACGAGACGAGCCTGCCTTCGCCGCAGCGCGTAATCCGTCCCTTTAGACGCTCGTGTACAGACCGTGCAACAATGTGGAGGCCAGTCCGAAATTGTTCGGAGAATTTTGCCCTTTGTTCGTTGGTGTGACACTGTGTGAGTAGTACATACAATAATATTCGGACGCTCTTTAAGAAACGATAACTTCTTTGATATTGTGTGATTTGAACTTTTTTGAGAAAATTCTTTTCGCGTCACGCAGCGAACCAATTGTGCTAACTTCTGAAAAAAATTTATCGTATTTAGCAGTGTGTCCGAATATTAGTAGATTTTTTATTTCAGAAGCATCGAAATTATAAAGATGCTTTTGTGAACCGCGCAAAGTTCAAATAAATTTAATCTCTTTATTTTTATAAGGCTACTTATAAATCTCGGTAGGATTAGTGTTAATAATTGGACGTTTAATATTGAATCGTACGACCTAGATTTCTTCGAGATGTTGGAACAGTCAGTTCACCGCGTGACGCTAAGAAAATGTTGAAAAATGATTTTTCGATTAGGCTCGCACGGAATCGGTCGGGACGACGCTTTTTTTCCGCAAACCGCCGCGCCGACGAGAAGAAGTTTCAATGACCGACATAGCGTTTTCCTTTCGCCGAACAATTATAAGCACGTATTTCGCGCGCGGCCGGCTCCGTACGTTTAATAAGTTTATGCTCTAATTAGCGCGGCGCTGTGCGCCTTGTATTGCCCCTGCTACACTACCGTGGTGCGGTGCGGCGTGGTGCCAGCAAAAGCTGGCCGACGATTTTACGCGTTGCGCCAACGGCGGATAACAATTCGGACGAAAAACACGGCGAGAGTAAATAATTCACGCCGCTATAAAGCTGTTCTCCGTGCTCGAACGAGCACCGGCGTTTTTCTCGCGTCGCGACCGCAGAGGCTGTTATTGTTGCCACGTTTGTACACCGACATCGAATACATCGATTCGCCGGGAGTTAACAGGAACTCTTATTATCGAGCGAATCCGTCGACTCGCGCGCCGCTCGGTCACAGTGGATTGCGCGCGAGGATTCCTCCGTCTTCCGGTAAACGGCCGGAGAGAAGACAATCTCTCTTAGGGCCCCGTTTTCACCGCGAATATCCGTGATTTCGCGAAAAAACCGCGACGCGGGCCCCTAATGAAGACTGAGGACCTTTATGCGTTATAAAAATTCTCTGCTTCGATACACGAGCAACTTTTAATTCTTAAAAATAATGCAGTAGCATTTTTAACTTTAAACCTAGCACCAAAAATATTTGGTTTGCCATATAAAAATTACACAATCGAATTTATTCGGATTTTCTACGATTTTTATTTTGTAAGCTTAAATATCGAATCGTGTATAGTGTGAAGCATCTTTATAAATTCTATAATCGTAAAATATAAAATCTGGTAATGCTAGGTTTAGTGTTAAATCTTCCAAATGTATTCCAGTTGATCCACTCATTCTTGTTACAATTGCATAGAAGTCTTGCAATAATCGGACTGAGGATCTTTAGAAAAGAATTATCAGGTGGATCCCCATCCTCATAAAATACATCACGTTTCTAATAATACCATAGAAACAGAGTGAATTTTGTAAAATTGTTCTTCCTCCAGATTAATCTAGTAAAATGAGTCCTCAGCGTGGCGTTAAAATGAATCCCGAAGGTCGACTGCAGCAAACGCATCACCGGACAGCTCAATCGATCGATTTCGGGGTTAAACACGGGGTTTACATCCTCGCGAACGTTTTGCGCGTTTTTTCGGGAAAGGTGAATTCATTTCTGTTGGCTCGAGGCAACCTATCCAGCAATTATGAGTCAGAGTGGTCGGAAGAAGGTCAGGGTTCATCGCACAGTTTCCTTCACGGACAGCTGCGCTTCGCCCATTAACAAACGCTCGTGTACCAACGCGATCGACTATCTTTCTCTGTTCTCTTCCCTTTCTCTCTCTCTCTCTCTCTCTGTTTTCTGTCTTCCTATCGAGAGGAATGCAACCATGCATAAGAAAGCGACGGCGCGTCGACTATGCGTAGGACGATGACGAGCGGAGGAAATGGAATTTTCGTGGCTAATTGAGTTTAAACATGCGAGAAAGAGAGAGAGAACCTTCCCCGAGCCTTGTACAGGTGTTTCGTCGAGTTAATGCGACCTGGGAACGCCTATCCGTAGAAAACCGCCGGTTGTCCGGCTACTCGATGAAATTAATAATCTCCGCTGCCATTCGATTTACCTTTCGTCCACAAACCTGCACGAACATATTGTTTTCCCAACTCCGTAAATCGAGAATAGATCAAATCGAATTCTCATGTTGAACAAAGTCGAATAAAATGAAATTTATCCTCCAATAAAATCGAATGAAATTCATGTGGAATAAAACCAAATGAAATGACGCGTTCCACATAAAATGAAATAAACTTCATCTCGAATGAGATCAAACGAAACTGGTCTTGGATGAAATCGAATAAAATCAAGGAAAATTCACGTGGGACACAATTTACCATGAAATTTATGTTGCGTACGATTAGAATAAAATTTATGCTGCGTAGAATTTCAATGAGATTCGCGTAAAACGCAATAGAATGACGTTCACGTAAAATTAAATTAAATTGGGGCTGGTGTGGGAAGAATCTCCGAGCCGGAGCATGGGATAGAAACATCGATGAATCCGAGAGTGAAATCATCCCTTACGCGCATGTCGATCGTCTGGACTCGTCTCCGTGAAACGCGCAACGCGTTTACAGGCGAGCGGTAGCGGCGATCCTCAATTTTCCCGGCTAGCGCTTACGATAATTTCATTATCTCTGCAACAGTGTGTTCACAGTGGCATTGGATCGGCGCATGTGCGCGGCTCATTATCATTTCTAATAGCGGAATATGTAAATGAATAAATCGCTGGTTGAACAGATGAAAAACAAGCCTGCCGGTATAGTACGCGAGGCCGAGAGCCAATTCACACGTGCCAGTTTCTTCGCTTGTGTGCTCGCCCGTGTTCGCTCTTTCTCGCGATCCGCTCGCACGCTCGCGATCATAAACATATTAATTTACGAAGCGCCGCGCCGCGCTGCGCCGCGCCGAGCCGGTGAGATGAACGCCCGGCGCGGCGACCCGACGCGCACGCATAATTCGCAATTACGCGGGGGACGAGAGCGAGTGCGAAAAATCACCGACGCTCTCATGCTACGCCAATGATAATAACTCGGCTAATTGCCGCGTAATGAGACGCGATATCGCCGCTCCCATTTCAAACGGACGAAGCGCGCGCTCGCTCGGTTATCGCTTCCGCGTGCTCTCCGCGATCAACCGCAGCCGATCCGCTGCTCGTCTAATTGATTAACACTTTGACTTTCCGTCCGATCCGATAGGAACGCTGATTCGCTCTTCGAAGTTCATCCCCGTTTATATCGCGTTTTAAGTGAAATTGTCGAGCAGATCAATTTTCGCAGTCGACGCTTAGGGATTCTGAAAATTCAGCGTAACCTAGTTCGCATGAAATTAGGTGGGGTAGACCGAGGTGAATCGTATCGAAATAATAACATTTCATGGTAAAAAAAAATAGTTAAAATTTAGAAACATAATATTTCATTATAATTAATCTCCGCTGTTCGTGTTCGAGAAAAGAGTCCGTAACTCCGAATTTATTTTCACACATCTGTGGAACGAAAAATTCGTGTGACGGATCAATGCCTCCGAGGCGAGATAAAGAAATGTCAGTTCGATGGAACAAGTAGTTACCGGTGTTGAATAATCAACAGAGGTTGCTTCCGAAGCAAAAATAGTATTTATTAAAAATAAAACAGAAAAATGTATAAATGTACTCGCGGGTAGCCGTCAACTTGACGATCGTTTCAGTCGCGGTGCTCGTGCAGAACTGATCTTGGTACAGCTGTACAACAAGAGGCTGAGTGGGAGAAATTGTACCCAAATGCATTTTTTGGGGAAAACCAGCCGTCACCTAGAAAAATGACGGTAATGGTCAAGGGCCCTTTTTATGGCACTAACCCTCGTTAAGCCGGAACGTGCTCGTACGCACCGTAACAGGATTATCCCGTATTTGCTAAGAAAACGAAGGCAAAGGCGTTATAAATTAACTTAAAACATAAACGTCACATTCATGCAAGAATCCAACAACCGGAAATAAAAATTCATCGAGTAAAAATAGATCCGCGCTGTCTGTTCGTTTAAAACGAATCAACGGTTCTTTTATCAACTCTAAGCATGGACACAGCAAAACCCGACGACGCCATAGCGTACGAACGTGCTGGTTCGTCTCTAAATCGGTCGGGAGCGAAAGAACCACCGAATCGGCCTGTAAAAAGTAGAACACGGATCGAAATTGACCCCGGGCGACCCACAGGGGGGGGCAGGCGCGTCGCCGGCAAGAAACACGGGGTAGAGGGTTCTTGCTGTGGTCCTGAGCGACGGAAGCACTTAATGCATCATTTCTGGCGACACTCGGGGCACCGATTTCTTTCTCTGTTAGCGGGGTACCGTCCGCTCTGGTTCCCCGAGTGGGAAGGCGTCCATAAAAGTCCGCACAGGTGTTCGACCTAAACATGGCAGGCTTCGGGGAATCGGCTATAGTTTCTTCGCCGGTGTCGGAACCTTATAGGACGGCGAGGACGGGTGCGCGCGGATTCCCCAACCGTGGTCTCCGCGGAGGCGCAAGAAAGTCGCCGGTAAGATTATCGGGTTGCCGATCGCGAAGCTGTTGCTCGGTTCATGAATTAAAGAGGGAGGCGCGCGCCATCGGCGATGACACGATCTTTTCTTGCCGATCTTGCCGATCCACGGCGATCGTGCGCGCACCGATTCCTCCGGCCGAGGACGGACCGATGGTCGTTTTGCGGTAATTGTTCCCCGGACTGTCGTCCCGATCGTTCGCCGCGCCGCTGTGCCATTAAGAGCTTTCCAGCCGAGGATACTGTTCTCTCCTCTCCCTCTCTCTCTCTCTCTCTCTCTCTCATTCTGTCTCCGTGTGCCCCGCTGTTTCCTGCCTTCTCGCGTCTCCCGTCTCTCCTTCGCCGGTTTCCGAACGAAGGAGCTGCGTCTGTTCGCTGCTCGCCTCTCGCAGACCGGGCCCGGTTTTTGTCCGCCAGCACGCATCCCGATTGGTAGTCTTCCTTGATGAAGACGTCCACTCGAACCGCTACGCGTCGCGCCGCATGCTCGACCAAACTCGCGATACCTTTAATCGCGTTACTATCCCCGGACCCGAGGATCGCGTGTCTCGATAGCCTGGTTCCGAGAAACCGGGAACACCGTGCCCGAGTACCGCAGGAAATTGAGACGAGCGGAACAAGCCCCTCAGAGGAAAATCGGCGGTTTCGGACACGGTTCGCGAGACCGAACATGGGAGTCGACGATAGATCGTTTTTCCGGTTAGGTAGCAGGGCCTCCGGGCAAGATGATCGAGCGCTGTGTAGCGCGCGATCAATTAGGCCGGGCTTCGACACTGAAAGCGATTAAATTTGTGTCGGTTTATGAAAATGACGAGGCACCGTTTATCTTTAGATTTTGCGCAATATTTATTCCGTGCTCGGATAAGGAAAATTTATCCGACCAATTTCCATGTAAGTAACTTCGTAATATCGATAATTGTCGTAAATGAAAAATATCAAACCGGTTATTCGATCGACAGCGGTAGTTGGATGGTTTCGATGTTGTTCGCGTAATACATACACTGCTTCGAATTTTATCGTTTCTCGATCGCTTTCGATGAAATCGCTGGCACGAGACCATTCACCGTTTCCGGTTTACTTCTTCGTCGATTACCGAAGATGCGATAAATATTTTTCCCACCAGTTCCGAAAAGTTTGCATATCTTCTCGGGTGATTGAAGCGCAATTAAATCGGATCCTCGAAGCTGCAACTCAGAAACGAGGATCGCGGGACCACACGAAAGACGGTCCGCGGCGCAGCCGTAATAAATCGAACGAAACGATAATAAATGATAGAATGACGACCGTGGCGCGAGCCTCGCGGGTCGGAACGACCGATCCACGATCGAGGATCTACGATATCGACGGTCTCTAAAACCGCGTGCGCGTTCGTTGGTTCGTTCGTTCGTTTCTTCGAATATCCTGTTACGTCTAAACGAGCGGCGTGACTCAACGTAATGCACCGCCGCGGTGCGCCTTCGGGGACCGGCCGTGTGCACCGATGCGTTCAACGCCGGAATGGAAGAATAATGTCGGGGACAAAGCACTATTTGCGAGCGTAAACCAGCGATAAGTCGTAAAACCGTGTGTTCCGTGCGGCGACTATGTTGCGAAAGATACAGCGGCGCGATAGGAGCCGTGTGAGCCGGGTAATTCGGAAGATTGCTTCATTATCGCGAGCATCGACCGCGACCCGAATTCGCGGGGGCACTCTAAACGCGCTTAGGCGACCCGCCGAGTCCGTTTGCCAAAGTTCCTTCGCCGACGAGCAGCTTGTCTCGGTCGCAACAAAATAATTGTAGGCATCGAACTCTCTTCCAGCGAGGTGAAAAATTCTTGACGCGGTATCTCCTGATCCATGTTAAAAATCATGTTCAAAAATTCATAGGGCTCTATAAAAAAATTAAATTTAAACCGACTGTAAGACTTTTTGCAACGCACTGTACGCAACAAACTGTCGTATTAAATTTGAACTTCCATTTCAAGGGAGTGCGACGAGGTTCGATATCAAGGAACAGGATCGCGGAACGGATCTCTGCGATCTAGCCGATTTAGGCGATCGCGGTGGGATACGCGAGCAATTAAATCGAATTACGGAGGAAGGGGAGGCTCCATCCCCTGTCGCGACACGGTTCTACGTATCTCGGCATACCTTCGGAGGGTTCCGGGAACGGGAGAGTCGAGCCTTTTCCCCGTGCTGGCAGAGGCAATTCATCGAGGCGACGCATTCCGCTGTCTAATTCGTTTAACATAAAGCCGCCGCGCCGCGCCGTCCCCGTTCTGCTTCTTTTTCTCCCGTGGGGAGGAATCCGCGCGCGACGAGTCAATCCTCGTCGGATCCTGAGGGAGCCTTTCGTTTGCGACAGCGGAAACCAACCACCCGATGGGTGGCCAACGAATTCCCCGGCCGACCGGGGCTCCGAAACGGACCCCGCATAAACGAGAGTCAGGTCCCCCGAAACCCGGGGCCCCCGTGTATTCTAGCGAAAACGTGCCGCGAATGCTCGATTTCTTCTTTAACCGTCTTCTGTCCACAATTTTTATCTTCGATCGCGCCACTTTCCACGAACCGACAGTCGCGTTCTCTTTCACTTGGATAGGCGGTTCTCCGAATTCTATGACGTGTCAAGGAATTTTTTAGAAATGTACAAAATTGTGGGAGGTACCAACTTCTGCATTGAAGCACGCGTTATAATGAAAATTATAATAAATAATAAAAATTATATAATAAAAAGAAGGATCAGGGGAATTGGCTTGAATCGAGGGAAAAAAGTTACCCCCTCTCTGCCAGTACCGGATTAGTCACGTGACATTGTGACGCATGCAGGACAGGGACGAAACGCGTCACGTGACCGAGCCAAGGGGCAAAGTAGTGTGGGGGAAGGTAGAGTGGGGGAAAGATAGATAGTGGAGATGGTAGAGTGGGGATAAGGTAGAGTGGTGAGAAATTAGAGTGGGGGAAATATAGAGTGCGGAGTAGGTAGAGTGGGGGAAGATAGATAGGGGAGATGGTAGGGGGGGGGGAAGGTAGAGTGAAGAAAAATTAGAGTGGGGGGAAGGTAGCGTGAAGAAAAATTAGAGTGGGGAGAAATTAGAGTGTAGGAAAGATAGAGTGAGAAGAAATTAGAGTGGGGGAAAGATAGAGTGAGGGGAAGGTAGACTGAGGGGAAGTTAAATTGGGGGAAGGTAGAGTGGGGAGACAAGTTGATAATCTAATGATAAATAACTCTAACGTTAATAGGCTTCCGCTGAGACTTGTGCATTTACCTGCCCGCACAAATCCAAAAAGCTTTAGGTCCTAGAAAAATCTCGACCATCGATACGGTTAATTCGTTAACTGCGTGTACCGGACTGGTATCTGCGGATCTCGTCCGTCGCGATTATGCAACAGGGTCCCCTTATAAATCCCGATGGCGGTGGACGCGCGGATGCCCATACGGGGCCGGGTAACGGCGATGGATCGGTTAATTAGCGGGGGCTCGCGTTTTCGACGCGGACCCTGTGTGTTGTTACCGTTGGCGCGTGGCTCTGCTCGGCGTGCGCCAATCTTAGATAACATCTGAAAGGTTCCCGATCCTAATTCAAAGCGTAGGGGACGGGGCGAGTCCTTATTTGTATTTCATACCTACGGCGACATTCCTCGTCACAAGATAACATCCGACGATCCACGGCGAGGTGGGACGCGACGCCGCGCCGCGCCGCGGGACGCGCATAATCCGGCCGCATCCTCGTCATCCTCGTCCAGGACCTCCCTGATCACCAACTACCGTTTAACCGGACCCAGTGGAAACTTCGGTTCAATCGTAAAATCAACCCTGAATCGTTCGCCAAGTTCCAATTCTTATTTCTTCCATTGAACGTTCAGTTTGATTGAACAGCTACGTGCCTCTGGAAAAAATAGAAAAATTGTTTAATGGAACAGTGTGTGTTCGCGTGATCATTTTAGAATGCTCTCTCAAAGTTTGATTTGGCAATTCTGAAAATTGCTGAATTTATAGCTGCGAAAACGTGGGTTATTTACGGCATTATTCACGAATGCTCTGTAGATTAGTAAATTGATGCAAAAGCAAGGCTCGACGCAGGGTCGGAACGGCTTCGTCTTCGAAGCCCTGCATCAGGGGACAAATTCGAAAATTGATGAGCATACGAAGCCGGACTCTTGACCGTCCTCCTAGAATCGAGTGGACGCAGCCGTAGCGATCGGTCATCGTGTAAAGAGGTCCTCGGAAGGAATTCTGTGGGAAGACCGGGACTCGGAGGATCGTCCGTAGGTGGCTGTGTGGCTTTTGTCCGCGAACAGTCGATAAAATGATCTCGTCTCCGGGGTTTCGGCAAATTCGAAGTACGCGGGTCCGCCGCGGTCGGATTCCTCTCCAACGGTGGTCGGGCCAGGAAAAAAAGATCGGTCGTCCGGGCCGCCACAGCGTCGAAGGACGCGGACGCACATATCTGCGGTCGAGAGTGGTCCTGAGGACTCGGATTAATCGGGGACAAGGCAAGCACATTACCGCGGCTCCAGATAGCGGCAGGATAGCGCCACGAAAACCACCGTGAAACTCCGAGAACCCGACACCCGGGTTCGTTGAAAGCCCTGGCTCCTCTCTCTCTCTTTCGCTGCTCTTCTCGACGCGACGAGAGAAACCGACGGAGTCGATCGGTCGTCCCGACCGTCCGCTTCGCGGCGGAAAGAAACCGACGAGAAAGAGAGAAGGAGAGACTAAATTGGTCTCCTCCACCGAATCTTGTGACGGGTTAATCCTCCCGGGTTCCACGAACCAGGGGAGAAGAAGTTGCCCGCGGGAGAAGATTAAAGAAAAGGAACTGCGGCCCGAGAGATGGAATTGGAATCGGAAACTTGCGCTCCTGGGAATTTTTGCGACGTCCGGCCCCGTTTCTGCGGATCAGGACCACGGAATGACGCGACGCGACGGACCACCGCCGTTATTCGCTACTAACAAAATTGTATTTTCCCGATTGCCAATTTTTGCCGCGGGGACGCGAAACGTCGCGATCGATTTGCTCCGCCCATGATCACTGCCACGAGTAGACAGCAGATTTTACGCATTTGTCGGGTGTCATTTAAAACAGTGAAAATATTAGAGGAATTTCCAGTTTGTTGTAAATCGGATAGAAAATTTCTATTTTGCACGAAGATCTGCTGTCTAGCCAGAATCGTGCAATTCTGTTAAAAAAAAAAAATTAATGTGTTACTCTCAGCTCGTTGAAATTACAAACGAGGAAATTTCTGTTCATCCTAATTGACGCCATTTTTGATTTCCCACAAAGATACGCAGTCCAATTACAACGCGTAATTATACTCCACAAATTCACGTCATTCCCGAAGAATTTCGAACGATATTACGGAAATTACAATAACGGAAGGAAAAATCAGGAACAATTCTCCACTGTTAATAAATTGCCGGACAGTCGCCGCAAAACCTGTACGGTGGTGAACCTCGTATCAGGAGTTAACACGATTTGTCAGCCGTTCCCCGGGAATCTCTGGTGGTAATTATCTCGCGACAATTTTGTAGATCGAATCTAAATGTTTGTGTCGCAGGCGTGTGCGTTCGCTCGGTGAAATGTCACGAGTGTATCGTGGATATGTATCTCACTCTCTCTTTCTCTCTCTCTCTCTCGCTCTCTCTTCTCGGTCCCCCGCGTTTATGGAAGACTTAGAGAGGATATCCTGGCGTTGTACACTTAACGACGATTCACGGCTACCCCGACTAATTATTGCCGCTGCTCCGCCGGTGTGTCCGGCGCGCCGGGGCCCATGGGACCCATGGAAACCCGTGAAGGGTCACGCGGGTTGCGTTGTCGCCTCGATGCGCTCGGCGGGTTTTCGGAACGCGATTAAAAGGATGCATGTCGTCGCAAACGGTGACAACCGCCGCGACCACCGTCAAGATCCTTATCCGAGGGCCGTTTTCAGTCAAGTTCGAGGAGCTTGCGCCTCGAACCTAACGCGCTACCGGCTCTAGAAAAATGTTTTTAGAAAATTCCTGCACCAGTGAAACTCATTCTTCTTTGCTGTACAAGACTTGTCTGAATTTCCATCGGATGCATTCGTTGAGACCTGTTAAAAATTAACGCTAAACCTACCGAGCACTGAAGAGACTCTATTTATTTAGTGTTCGTGTAATTTTTATTTCAACATGTAAGTATGATTGTAATTTCAATAATTGTAGAACGAAAAATATAAAACATTTGACAGGCAGTGGTAGGTTTAGCGTTGATGTATAAAATTTCATCGATTTTCTCTAGTCTTCATTTTACGGAGTCAATCGATTTGCTAAATGGCGGATTAAATAAAAGTTCTATAAAATATATGGTGTTTGTCTTATACAAGCCACGCAAAAATTGTATTATTGATTAAAATATTGATTTACACAACTTTTTTATTAAGCGACTGGTATATCGAAGATGTGAATCTGCAGCGTGCATCGTTGCGGCACAGGTGGGATCACTACATATTCGTCGATCCTCGCGAAGTTAGAGTCGGTAAACGGTTCTCGCAGAATCTTCGGCAGAGCGGACTGTTCCCGAATGTCAAAGTTCACGGAACCGAGAGTCGGGGCAGAGCTGTCGGTCGTGAAGCTGACGAAAGAGCTCTCTCGCGTGGAAACAGGAGGGAACGGCGGCGTTAAGAATGTCAAGGTGGCGTCGACTCGAAAATTGCCTGCGCAAACTGCATACACACAAGCCAAAGAGGCGACGCGACTCGGCGTGCACTAATGCGCTTTAATTGCGACCCTCTGAAACGACGCGGCGCGGCGCGGCGGTGTAGCAAGCGGCAGCAGCTACTCTTCTTCCACCGGTTTGTGCCTGCCGGTGCGGTGCGGTCGTGTGTTGTGCGCATCGTGTGCACAGGCTGGCCGCGCCGCACAACAGAAATCAGGGAAAGGCAATGGCGAGAAGCCTCGGAGAGCGCTCGCCAACGATGGATGCACGCACACGGGAGCGAAACTTGCCCGCGCGATTGTGACATCGAATTAAGATAAGCGCAGTTACGGAAATTGAATAATAATTGCAGGCCTCGGCCTGGACTGCTCCCTTCCTCCTCCCGGCGACCGTCTCCTCTAGCCGGAGGAAAAAAAAAACCCTCTAATAACACCGGCCCGCCATCTTGGACGCTAACGTCAGGCTTCTAGACGCCGATCTGGTTAATTAGAATTCCTTTAGAATCGCGCGAAACGATCTGGGGGATAAATCTAGGCCTCGTCTGCCGGCTATGCTTGGCATCGATCGTTTTTGTCAAACTTGCGTTCACTTGATCCGCTTCTTCTGCCGATTAATCGTCTTCGGGTTCCATGTGAAACGAATTCTCGTTTCTGTCGTTCGATAGAGTAATGTCTATACGGTGTACATATGTATTCTTGTAGAAGTCCGTAAGAATGTAACGATGACGAAACTTTATCGTCTTATTCTCTTCTGTGAAATTTTGATATTTCATATGACGAACAAAAGAGTGTGCTGATTAATCAAGAAATTCGTTGAAATCGATTCGCAAGCCATTAGAATTTCGTACATTCCGGTTCTCCTCTGATTTGCGTTATTGCGTCCGCGGGACAGATAGTTTTGACATTAATCATGACAACATTTACTTAAACGTTGCTGCCTGTGGAGATAATAATTCCCGCTCACGCGAGCTTGCGTCGTTTCCTGGAGAAAAACTCTCAAAAACCTGTTTTACTGGAGGGTAGCTAATTGTGCTAGACGTCTGGCAAGAGCTATGTACCTTCTATGAATAGTTAATTAAATTCACCTGCACCGAGGCACTCGCGAGCCGCTGGAACGAAAAAAAAAAATGTATCTCATACTAATTTACCTATGCAGGACGTTTTCGCGTGGCAACCGAGTCTTTATGCAGAAAAGAGAGAGAGAGAATGTTCGTAAAGCCTGCAGTAAAACGTTCGATAAATATTTATGCCAAGACTTTGTCGTGGTAACGATATATTCGCGGCGGTTTTCAAAAATTAGCATTTATGGAGGTGCGTTAAATTAAAATAGTCACGAGTCGCACAAGAAGCGAATACGGTAAAGTCTGGAGACTGTTAAAATGCGAAGGAGACGTTAAGGAGCAGTGGAAGCTATTTACATTTCGAAATAAAGATTGAAAACTGCAGCGAGAAACTATCGAACGAAGTAACGGGAAGAAAAATCTGACCGCAGGATGGCGGAGGTTACAAACGCGACGTTAGGGAGGTGATCGGACGCGACGCAACGGAGTGAAACCCATCTCCGGCAACGGGTGACGACATTAGCGAAGAAAACGATCGTTTCGATGGCCTTCCGGCGACGAATACAGGATCTAGCGGTGCACCGGCGACGATCTGCGGCATCGCTGGAAATTATGCGACTTCGCGGAGGGTATCTCGAGCACAGCGAGTCCCCGGTCGCCCGGGGGATGTTGGTTTTCAGCCGGTAATGGGTCTCGGAAGCTGTAGACAGAGCGTGTACCGGTGGGCTCTACTGTGACAAGAAACGCAAAGTATAGTTATTGATCCTAATTCGTTTGCGTCGGGGTACACAATGCTGTTGCGCGGCGCTTCTTGCGGGCATGATCGATGGCTAGATAAAGCATCGGGGAGGTAGAGTAATCGGGCCTTAACCGTCGCACATAAATCAAACGACTTCATCCACGGTGAAAAGAAACGGCGATTCGCGTTGTATACGACATAACGATGCGTAAGTGGATTTGGAAAACCGGTAGAAAACCTGATCCACCGCTGTCTCGTTCCCTCTTTTGGTTTCCTCGAGACAGTTTATGCGTGCGCAGGTGTACAAGCTTGCGGGTGTGCGAGTGTTGCGTTCTCTCTCTCGCTCACGCGCGCGCACGGTTTAATGAAGTGGCTCAGCGGCGGTTGTTCGATAATTTATGAGCTCGTATTAATTACGGAAATATCGGGTACGAAAGTGGATTGATTTTAGCCGGACGATCGAGAAGTATCATAATATTGGTAAATGGAAACGAAGCGAAACGAGCCGCGGTGGTAGTGGGACTCGCTCAAAGGGAGAAAGACGAGGCGAGACGAGGATCTGGCTGGGCATAAGGCAGATTATGTAGTTGCCAATTTCTTTTTCGCGGGACACGCTCTCTATTCACCGATCCGATCGCAGTTAATGAGCCAGATCGGTGCGGCGCGGCGGAGAGGCGGCCCAGCCAAGCTGAAATTTGCCCCGGTCGGGCCCTGGCCCCGGCCGTTTCCAAAAAGCTGCCTCATTTCTTGATTACACCGTCGCGTCGGTATACGCTTCGACAATTATGCAAAACAGCCATCCTTTTATTCGCGCCCCGGTGCACCGTCCCGCAACGCTGTTATTATTCTCTCGCTCCCGGAGAACAAAAAACCTAGCGACGAATAATGCACTTCCGCCGCGTACGCGCGCGCGCGGCTATAATAATTCCCTCGCACCTCGACGTCGCGTCGTCGTGCCCCCGTACCCGGCTCCAACAGGCCTGGAAAAAGAGAGAACGAACTGTACCCCAGTCGGAAAATCACTTATATAGGCGACACGAAGACGGGACGTTCTCTACCTGTTTTCGCCTATCTTCGATTTTACTCGGTCTCAATTCTAGAGACAATTCGAACAGCGAGGCAGGCATCGAATCTTCTTGATAATCGTAACACAGCGGGTGAGATGTTTCATAAATTTTTCGAACGATTATACATACATAGCGTTTGTGGTTCTTGGCTGGCTACGCGGAAACGTAATACGGAGAGTCAACCGCAGGTTGAATCATGTGGCGAGATTGTTATTTTCCTCTATCATTACCGCGTGGCTTATTCATAATCGTTAATGGCTTATCTGCTAATTACACCGGAGTTGACGAGCCTGTGAAATTTAAATTCGTTAATGGAATCACCGGCAAGCCCGAATGTCAGCTAAATGCAGCGTATTCGATTACGATGCGAGAGTAGGCGTGGCTTCGGCGCTCCGATTTCCACTGGGGGCCAACCGAGCGCTCCACGGAGCAGACCAGCTTCGAAGCACTCCTTAAATCGCTCGAGCCGCGAAATGCAAATCGCGCATCGAAGTAGGCGTGGTCACTCGGCGCTCTGATATTCTCCGGGGAGCCAATTTGGTGCTCCACGGGGCAATCCAGGATCGAATCAGCATCAGTGGCCACTTTAAATCGTTCGAGCCGGGAAATGCAAATGGTACGCGAAAGTAGGCGTGGCCACGCCGCTCTGACATTCTCCGGGGAGCGTATTCGGTGCACCACGGGGCAAAATCCAGGACCAAATTAGCTTTACAGGATGCTTTGCGTCGTACGAGCCGGCAAACGCGAATCGCGCTGGATCGAAGGCGTGCGGGCAAACTGGTGGTAGGGCTAGGGTTTATATCGCGGTGTGGCGCGATAATTCTCCGGACGTTGAAAAAACCGGATGACGGGTTGGCGGCTTGCTTCCGGCGCAGAAAATGTCGCCGCAGAAGCGGCCGCGAGAACGTTGAACGATTCTTTTTCGTTGCGCAATCCACCGCGACGGCTAATGCGATTAAAAAGGCATTACGATTACGTTCAATTATTAACAATTACAAGCACGACAAAAAACGGTAATTACCTGCCATTAATCAACAGGAGAGCCCCGCTTCTTTGTGGTCCCCTCCGCGCCTCTCGCCTCTCGCCACTCGCCTACTCTTTGCCTCGCTTCGCCTCGGCGTTCGCCACCACCGTTCACGGTGTTTCGCGTGTCTCCTTTTCTTTCCGGCATACCTGCCAACCGCCTCGACCCGCCACAATTACTCTCCGCCCCGAATACCGCGAAATGCTCGCTTTAAGGATTTCGCAACGCGGGAAACGCGCCGCGATCCTTCGGAAAGATAGGTAACCGTCGAGGAAATGATCTCATCCGAGGAAATCGTGTCCTCGAAAAGTGTTCGAGCTCGCGCGAGAAATGCGAACAACCTACGGACCATGCAAAATGCCCGCGCACTCGCGACAAGACGAATCACTTTTTGGCACGATTCGGAAAGGTACATCTGTTTAGGCCCTTCGTGCAAACATGAAAATTTCTGCCTATTTTACCGCTTATTTGAACGTCTGCCCAGCTGGGTCGAGAGTCGATGACGTGGAATTGGCTACCCTCATTAGGGAGGACATTATTTTTTTATTCTCATCCCCCAGAATTGTGAGAAGTGTTGAGAATCGTGGGAACCCAACGCGCATCAAATTTGAAATTTTTGAATTTCTTAAATCACAAAAGACACAAAATTTTCAAATTCCAAATTTCAAATTTTCAAATATCAAATTTCAAATTTTCAAATATCAATTTTTATATTTTCAAATTTCAAATTTTCAAATATCAAATTTCATATTTGACACGCGTCGAGTTCTCGTGATCCAATCGGCCCGAAATCTTTTCCAGATCATTTCCTCAACACTTGTCACAATTCTGGGAGGTGAGACTACAAAATTTTTTTTGACAGTGAGGCAAGCCGACTCTACGTCATCGACTCTGTGCACACAACTGACCCATGCCTGGTTTAATCCACGGTATGGAGTATGTTTCGGCGGCGCGATCCGTGTTCACATGCGCTGTCCTTTTCTACGTTCGCCGTTGTCCCCGTGTACTTTCGGAGCGGTCGACGCATTCACACAAAAGTAGTTTCGCTTCGCTAGTCCCTGCTCGGACCAGGCGAGGGGTGCTAGATCGCGACTTTATTGTACAGCGTTTCGATAACGATTTAACACAGGACGCAACACCGGCAGGACCGAGACATTATCCGCAGATCTCGTCAGTCGATCAGGTTAGGTAATAATAGCGAGCTCGGCAAGAAGCATCAGACCCGCGCAACTATGAAATTTATCGTCGTAGCGGCGACTAATTATCGGTTTCCATTAAACCGTTTCTGTTTTTACTCTTTCCACTGAACGCGACGCGACGCCTTCATATAAGCATGCAATTTTCCACGGCGCTAGGAGCCGGGGGACAGGGGGAACGAGACGCAGTTTAGTAATTAATGGTGACATTGTGGATAATTAACTGCCGTGGATAATTGTGATTGTACTTAAGTCCCGTCTGTCGGCCGCGGGTACACGCGTGCAGAGAAAGAGAAACAAAACGGACGAGCGCTTCACCGTTCCGCGTTGCTTATTCGCCGACCTGGCACTCATGGCACTTATGGTAGCAGCGGTCTCGTCACCGTCAACGATTAACGAACGCTATCCTTCTCTTCGAGTGACTGAGAACACGGGGATTCTCAGAACCGCGCCGGGAACCGGAAAATAATGGAAAACACGCCGCCGTGTGTTCTCAATATTGTTAGTTTTAGCCTTGTTAGCAATAATAACGCGCGTACTATTAATTGATCACACCTGTTGGGCGTGGCTGCCTAATGTGATTCCCTCTGTCGATGAAGCGGAAACCACGTAAAAGTACATTTTCGCCGTAAAATGTTCGAAAAGTAACTACAATTGAACATACAGAGGACAAACTTCATTTTCTGTACGAACGATTTCAAGACTAATTCAACACTAATATCTTGTATGATATGAAAACTAAAATTGAATTTCTTATATCAGCGATTTAGGGATTCGGTAAATAAAATTTACTATATCAATGATTTTATGACTAAGTAAATAAACTTGATTTTTTCGGCCAACAATTTAGGGACTAGGTGAATAAATTTACTAGCTAGAGACTAGCTAGAGAGTATCTGAAATAGAGCTGAGAGTAGTTAAAAATTGGGAATAAAAATGTCGGATAAACAGCGAAGAAAAATCGATTGAGTGAAAGCGATTGAAAATGTCGACTTTGCACGTCCCCTAAGATTATCAGATTAACGGGAGTGTTTCATACACATACGTGTACTCGACGGTGTGATGGAAAGGTCTCGGTGTTCATTTTTTAACGATTTCTTTCGGATAATGATAAGAGAGCGTATGGTCGACGGGCGAGGTTTACACGAAACAGGTATCCGTTGATCGGTGAAGGTACGTTGAACCGCGGGGATCCGCAAAAAAGAAACGAGAACTCTCGCCGTCAACAATTTATGACGGGACGAGTGTGTGGTTCCCGTGGATGTGTGTATTTAGATGTAGATTAGGATGCGTGCAATTACGTTAGTACCCCGGTAAATTGCACATCGGTGGCCGAGCGTGATTTATCGTGCGTACCGCGCGGCTCTTTCAGCCTGTCTCCCCTCTCGCTCTCTTTCTCTCTGTTTCTGCCTAACGATCGTTCGTTATCGACGATCGACCGACGCGACGTAACGGGGGCTCGCGTCAAAATCGTGACCCCTCGTCCGCGACCCTCGATTAATCGAACGAGACCCGGCTTATCGCGTTTCACTTACGTTTTACTCCAACAAACGACGCCACCTTGATGCTCGCCGAGGGAAATTTTCATTTTAATCAACCGGTGCGAAATTCCAGCGTTAAATCCGCGATTATATCACTGCGAGAAAAAATTGAATGGTCACGTTAAAAATTAATTCTACTTTGTACCAACAGACTATTACGTTGTTGTTAATAATGTAGAATTCGTAATATTTTAAGCGAATACACCTAACCGAATCGTATCGAACACATCGAAGAATTCCATATAAAATCTAGACTTGTATCATAGCTTAAAAAAAGAAAATCTTGAAAATATACCTAACCTAAAGATCACTATAAAATTGTTCTGTCCGGCCTTTACTGAACCTTTCGGTCTGAAACTCTAACTCCGTTTCCTCTGATCCACAATCATTTTCATTTACACGAACATCCGCAATGATCAATATCCGCCGATCACGATCCACCCGGTATCGATTATAAATTAATTATACACTCGAACAGTAATGAACAGAAAATGAAAAATCCGAGGCACCGTACCGTTTAAACGGCGTCCGATGGTTGCGGCGCTGAATAAAATCGGAAAGTAATATCGATCGAGATCGCCGATCGCAGACATCATCCGGGGTGATCGAGCGTGCTCTATGAGAATCATTAACATCATTCGCGAGAGAGCGCAACGGATTCGCGTGGCAAACCGGGGGTCCCTACCTACCGCGCGCCGTTCGGCTTTTATTTACAGATCGGGGATAGGTTCCTTTGATTTTCGAGTGATCGATGATCTACCGATTTCCCTGACGTCGACAAATCGTGCCTCGGGACCCTATCTGCCGATCGGTTAATTGATTTCGCGGATCGGACGCCGCCACGCCACGCCGCCGCGCCGTCGATCGAGCCTTCTCCAACTTCGCGATTCCGAGCGCTGATTTTCACTCGGTTCGAAGCGAAACGAATTTCTGCGCCATACGGCACAACCATAATCGATCCCCCGCCCTGTAATAGAACGACACGCCCATTTTCCTAGGCGATCAAAATTTCAACGGGTACTTCGCTTTAAAAATAATACAGATATACAGATTTTGATAGAAAATTCTTCGCTGGGGTTACATCGCTTGGAATAGATAATTATTATTATACTTATCTACCGTTATATGTATATTAGCGCATATACACAGATATACAGATGTTGGAAGAAAATTCTTTTGGGTTGCATCCCTTGGAACAGCTAATTATTATTATACTTGACTACCGTTATATGTATATTAGCGCATAAACACAGATATACAGATGTTGGAAGAAAATTCTACGCTGGGGTTGCATCCCTTAGAACAGCTAATTATTATTATACTTGACTACCGTTATATGTATATTAGCGCATATACACAGATATACAGATGTTGGAAGAAAATTCTTTTGGGTTGCATCCCTTGGAAAGCTATTTATTATTATAATTAGGTATTATTATATTAGCTGCGCCGATGCACTCCCGTGAAAAGGCGAATCACGGGATGACACAGTTTCCGAAACCGTACAATTTTCACGAATAATCGCCGAGTTGTAATTCGGGCCAATCGCCGGTACTGCCTGTACGCGTTGCGTCGATTATTTTATGCCATTCCTAGTCGTTAAACTAGCAAACGAGCGTCGAGGTGCGAGAACGTCGCATTTTTTCCCTCGAACAGGTTCTTTCAGCAAATCGTAGAAAAACGACGAGCACACGCTTTCCCTTCGGGTTAATTACACCCGTCCAACGTTCCGATCATTCTGAATGAACAACGCAAACACCGGTGACCCCGTGTAACGCCATCTTGCTCCTCGGGACGATCGGCGTCTGCGAATCTGTCAATAAGATCGCTGAACTGCACTGTTTCACTACCTACGAAGAGTACACACTAAATGAACCCCCACCCGGCTGGCCGCGCGAGTCCTGTCCGGACCTGTCCGGCTGCGTCATCGACTCTCGGCCCGTGTTTACGCGCGCTGTCCTTCTCCACGCCGGCGTAGGGAATTTGGTGGGGTCAATGTTCAGGGGGGAATATTTTCCGACGAATTTTTCCGAGGTTCGCAGACAGTTCGCGGAGACGAATCGCGTGTCCTTGCAAATTGAATCGTTTGATTCGCGAGTGGGTTCGCACGTCGAAAGCGGGGCTGTTCGTATCGATCTATTGAAAAGTAATTATCTCCGCGAACCCTCGCCTCAATCGCGGGCCGATTATTATTATTATTATTATTAATCCCCTTTCCTTTATCGCGCGAGGCGAGCGTCGAGGCGTCCGATTCGACACAAGACGCCGAGCGTTCAAGGTGAACGAGCTCCGGGAACCTCGAGAGGGAACACGTTTTTCCGCAAACAGTATCAAAATCGATTTGTCCCGTAGACGATGGAGGATCCCACTCTCTCTCTCTCTCTCGCTCGAGCAGAAGGTGGATCCTCTTTCACCAAGGAATCGCGACTCCGAAGAGTCGTTCGTCAGAGAATCGAGCCGTAAACCGATATCCATTGCGCAATCGAATTTATCGTTGCTGCGTGCGCTAGAAATTTTAATTGGTTTCGCTGCAAATGAATATGTTGCAGTTTCGTGCCGGAAATCATTTATTTAATCAATTATGCGCTAGCCGCTGTTTTATTAGTTTGTCCTGGAATCCTTCGTCGTAAAATGGGTTTAATTATTGCCTGGACGTTTAACAGTTTTTCAAGGAGCATAGAACAGGAGAAATAGAAATGTATTTACTTTCCGAGTATGTTGAAAAGTTTGAAAATAATATAATATTTATAAATTCTTCTAATGTATTTACTGTTCTAAATTACACCTACTCGTTTTTCTCTTAAATGCATGAATAATGAAAAATAATGCCAGATGACGCATCCTTCTATTACAATAGAGCTGATTATTTATTTAAAAGTGGAACACTCTCTCAGGCTTCGGGAAACTCGCGAGGCTCGAATTGCAAACGTAATTGAGAAGCTTGTTTCTGTTAAACACTGTCTGACACTCGCAGCAGCTTTTGGCGGCAATTAGTGTTCAATTTCAATTCTATCTCGAGGCGAAATGGTTCGCCCGGTGAATTTTGTTTCTGTACAGTTATTTATTATCTACGGGACCGCGGACGTATAATGCTCAAACAAGATTGCCTCTCGTCGTCACGAAATAATTGCGATCACAACGCCTATTAAGATTCCATCGGTACTTTTACGCTCGCTCGATGTACTGGGTGAGTCACGTTGACTTGCGTTTCTCGAATAACTTTGGTTTTCTGTGTTCTTTGACTAATTGCTAGCGCAACTTGCATGGCATTAAGAGAGACACGCATTAGCAACTTATCATCAGAGTTTGCAAGAAGATGCGGAATTTCAAAAGTCAATTTCATCAATCTACATTATAGCTGTATTCAAACGTTATGTTTAATAAAATATTTTACTCGATTCAGGTAGCTATTAAACCATAGCGTTTCCTTGAATAATCGCATGCATAGAATGTTTCATTAAATGTCAATGTATAAGTAACGGTAATGTTTATCGTAAGCACAATGCAATTTATGTGCAACAATTTCTTGTTTAGGCATTATTATAAAGAATGCAGTGTACAAAAATCGGAAATTGTAAAATTGCTGCCCAGTTTCACAAACTTTCTCTATTCGCGTAGATTTTCGAGCTAACTCAAAGGAATCCGAGTCGTGTACAGGCGAAACGACTCACCCGGTATATCCAGGTTCTGACTAGTCGAGTAATCCGCTCCATTAGCGCGTTAATTGAACGTTACTGCGCGTTGACAGTAAGCTCGCCATTAAGGCATAGCAATTGGCGTGGATCGACTGCCGTGTCGATATTCGAATTTGCATCGGCTTCGTCGCGGCACGCTACACGGTGATCTCGAACCAAGACCGTGCAGTTCAGACTGAACGGGCTGTAAACGATTGTTGTATTAGGAAGGAAAATAAGTTCTCGTTTCACTTCAGTTCGTTGTAATTCAGGTAGAAAATTTTTATTTTATTTATAAATATAATAAGGCACCATAGAAATTCAAAAATACTCAGACGAAGAAATACAGTTTTCTGGAACTCTTGTCTCATACAATCTGACTTTTATTTTGCATAAAGCTCAGCTGCCTACATAATAAGATACCATGAAAATTAGAAAGTAGTCAGACGTAGGAATATGTTTTTCTACAACTGCTGTTTCATAGAATCTGACCATTTTTATTTTGCATAAAGCTCAGCTGCCTACATAATAAGATACAATAAAAACTAGAAAGTACACAGACGTAGGAATACGTTTTTTCTACAACTGCTGTTTCATAGAATCTGACCATTTTTATCTTGCATGAATATCTACCTGTCAGAAATCTGCCGCGCTATTAAACGCCTTTACGCTAATTAGAGTCGGCAAGAATAAAACAATGAAACAGCCGGTGGACAACCGCACAGGATAGGAAAACTATCGAGCACCGACAGCAGCAGCAGCAGCAACGCGGCGATTCAAGGCGTATCGAAATAAGAAAGATTCGTTCCTGCCAACTTAATTACTTCTTACGATCGGCTCGGAGAGATAATTCCCATAGTACGTTACGTTACGTAGCTAATATAGTGGTTATACCTATGGAAGCGGTTCTGCCGGCATGTGGACCCCCCTAGCCCCCCCATAAGCCCCCATCATTCTGCTTCGCCTTGTCCCGACACGGCTCTCGCCTCATCTCGCTTTCACATCTTTCAATCTCCGCGGGTTTCTTCATTGTTGCAATTACTATCGGCGAAAGGGAGGAACCTCTGAAAGATTCGGTGTGAGGGGGTGGGGGAGGGACGGAAGAGGGGACTAATTAATTCGAGCAGGTGAGCGAGGCGGGGGCGTGAAACGCAGAAGATCCGCGTCCGGAAGGTAAATATCCGTCGTTATCGGGGGGGCGCTATCTTCGCGAGCAGCCACCGGCTAAAAAGGGATCGCCGATAATTCGTAATTGCTTGTTATTATCGTGCCCGGAGATCGAACATGTCCGACCGTCGCCGGTTCTTGTCGCAGGATGCATTGATGCGTCTATTAGCCGGGAATTTGCAAGTATGATTCGATGTAAAAACACCTCGTTCGGTGTAACGCGCCCGGGCCCTGTGCGCGTCTCGGTTCCCTGGTTCGTCGGCTTAGGTGCATCCTCGGGTGCAACAATGGCGGATTGATTCGGCACCGTGGGGAAACATGGCCGTTTTTATACTCGGTGCAGCCACCTGGAGAACCCATGGACGTTGTGGGATATCGGATGCTTCATTATGCATTCCAGATTATGGTTTATCAAGTGCTGGAAGTTAGGGTTTTCAACAGTCGGGAGGGTTGAGGATTGAAATGTTTCTATTTGGGGTTCGTACTTCAGCTATTGAAGTTACGAAGTTACTTACGTGGATATTGATTGGATACTTTTTTTTGTCCGAGCACATATTGAAATAAAAATTGCACAGAACCTTGTCGTTTTTATAAGCTAAATAATTTTTTTCGATTTTAATGTTGTCACGCAAAATGGTGGCATACCGATTCTTATTAAAATATTTGTATTCATAGTTGATTAGACGTAGAATTCCACGAGGGGACTAAGACAGCGAATACTTAAGACGCGACCGGACATGCTAGGAGAAGTGTTCATCCTGAGTGTATAAATAATTTAATGATATATATTTAGTTAATAAACACAGTTCGTTTCGCGAAGCGTAACCGTCGTAAAATATTGCACCCGTGCCCTCCGCAATTAGAATCGTGACATTTATGTTCCACATGCGGACAGTGAACAGGGTAGATCTGAATTCAGACTTTCGATTAAAGAGCAGCAGGAAAAATTTATGGCTTATCGTTAAATTGCTAAACAGCGGAATGAAAAATGTAAGAGGCGGACCAATGTATAATTAATCGTGTAATTACATAACTCGGCATTTTTTACGAGCCGTGCAAGTTTGAAACATGCGGGCAATGCTTTCTCGATGAATCATAAGAGATTGGCTAGGAGTAAAATGAATGGAGTAGTAATAATAATACGTTTTTATCTGACAAGCGGCCATTAAAACTACAGAAAAGAAATCGAAATAGCAGTCTTGCTTCTATCTATGAATCATCGCGTGAGATTGAGTGAATGATGATTGGATGAATGGACAAAATTCAGTGTCTTTATTGAATCGGGGAGGTCATTAAATTTTTCAAAATATTTACGAACTTCACCGTAGCTTCATGGATGTTACAATAAAACATGAAGCCTAATAAATTCAGGAAAAGTATAATCGCGAGTAACAATTGAACGTTTGAAAAATTTTAAAGTAGAGCCTGAGAAAACTGCAACTATGCTTGATTTTCCTGTTTACAAATTACCATTTAGAATTGTTCATTTGCATAAACACCCGCAGCCTAATAATAATAACCACCGTCCGTTCTAATGGTTAACGCTCGTAATCGCGTGCGCTGGCGGTGTGGTATTACCGCTTACACATTACAAATGAATTTCTGTTGATGGGCGGCGATAAAAAGGCACGAACACGAGGGGAAGAATAATTCAAAATGATTCTTTGGAAATTATTGTTGACTTTTCCTGGCATAATAAATGCATAATGAACACCATATCTGAAACGCCTATAATTATCGATGAAGAATTACTTATTCCAAAAATTCTTTTAACAGACACTAAATACCACGGTAGAAAATTAGCAAAAAAAAGATACTTCTCTCTCAGCTAATTTCCCATGCAGAGGCTTCCTCGCGCCACCGTGTCACTTGATCCGAGAAATCGAAATTCCGTCGATCCTGAAGTAAACTTCAGAGCCAAAGGCGAGAATAAGGAGACCAAGGTAGCAATCCGCGATCGGTGTTCTGCGCAACAGTGTTTTCCCAGCGTGTAGAATCGCTCGGAAAAGAAAGTCGTGGAAAATTCTCGAGGCCTCGACCACGCGAGCCCGTCGCGTCGTTTCACGTTCGCACTACCGCCAGGCCTAAGCGGAGAGGCGGCCATTAAAACACGTCCGCGAGAGAAACACAAGCGGCCTCAATGAGTCGGCTAATTAGTTTATTACGCCGCGCTAATTTGTATGCCCATAAATCGCGATCGTATGCGCAGGGGACGCGTAATGCGCGGACCTTAATGCGCGGTTGTACGTGTGCGTCGCCGGACATCTGTGTGTGTGTGCGCGTGTGTTAGTATAATTCTCGCGCATAGTAGCGTGCAAATATGACAGTGAAATGACTAGCAGATTTTCGAGCTGCTCCCTCTCTCTTTCTCTCTCCCTCCCTCTCTCTCTCTCTCTCTCTCTCTCTCTCTCGCTCTCTATCTCTCTTAATCTCCCCGCCTTTCCGTCGGAAATCGCTCCATCCGAAGCGTCTAATCGAGCGTGACGCATCTAATCGGGCATTCGCGATACAATATTACGGCCGTGGAACGGCGCGGCACCGCAGAAGAAATAAATTAACATCGTAAATTCCCAACGGCCACCGATGAATTAACGACGAGTCAATTAACGCGATCGACTTTCTATCGCGCGGCGGACTTGGATTACCGGGACCCGGTTCCCCGTTCGAAAACCAGCCAGAGGGGCGCGCCAATCAACGTGCCCGGTTCCGCGTCACGTGGTCTGCCGAAGCGGTCGGGTAAAAATTCATAATTTCTTGCCTGCCAGTTCAAAGTTCCCACCTTGTATTCATCTGATCGCTTCTGTTCAGGTTTCCCCGGATGTCTAGTTGGATTTTACGGGTTTGCGCAAACCCCTTTCCTCCAAACGATCCTGAATTCGTGTTTCCGATGAGCGTGCACAGGATGCGGTGAGAGCTCTGGGTGGCCCCGGGGGAAAATAACTCCAAAGAGAGAGAGAGAGAGAGAGAAGAGACCGACGCACGGTGGGGCACTTGTCGGGGAAAAGCGGGCCGAAACTGTTTTAGCGTTATTTTAAGGCTTGAATCCATGGTGTGTCATTAGAACAACAATGTGTGGCAAAAGAGTGACATTTAAAAAATTGAGGTGGTCATAAATTCTGTTAATTGTATTAATAGTAATTAACCTTTCGCACTCCTATGTCGAGTGTGACTCGACATCAGTTTTTATATCAATAATAATAATGACAAAGTTTGAAAAATATGTTTGAATAATTAGTAAAATAAAGAAAAAATTGTTAGAAAGTAAGTATCAGTCAAGAAACTGTTCTTTAAAGAGAATAAAAAGTTTAAAACAGTTCGGGGAGCTGCTGGTAAGAAAATTGCAAAAAAACAATTCGGAGTGCAACGGGACAATGTGCGTTAAAACGAACGAATTCGAAGGAAATGTTTCTGGCATTTGTGGAACTGCTTGTCCGCAATGGGTTGAATGCGAATTGATGATCGCGGGGCTGATCTACAGCTCGCCGACGAAAGCCCTGACGAATCAGGATCGATCCCTCTCCAGGGATCAGGTTCTCGATCATTTTTGAGTCGGCTTGTACAGTGGGAACACGGTGACGGAGAGCCGGAGACACGGAGTAGGACGGAGCTATCATTCCTTTCACCGACCTTGCCGCATTAATGATCCCTACGAGCCCACACTTCGGCACGTTCGACGCCGTGAGTGATCATGTAACAGCGTTCGATTCGCTTGTAACGACCAGAATCATTTTCACGCGCGATCGATACCTCGGCATACCACGGCCCAGAAGGATCCTCCGCCTCGTGCTTACAAGCTGCTACTGATAATTCCCCACCGCAATTTGCAAACGCGGCCCCCTAAGACCCGCGCCCGGTCGCTCGTCGTCGCGAACCGGTCTTCCCCCGTCCTCGTCCTCGTCGTCGTCGTAAGCCTAATGAAATCCGCCGAGACCGTTTGTCTCTTAATTCGTCATTATCGAGATTCGATCCGGCCTGCGGGATCCGAGCAATTTCCAAACGGAGAACACGAACGGCGTCCGTGTCAAGGATGACTCTCGCGTGCGACGTCTCGTTTCGTGTACCGAAATTGTAACTGTTAAGCCCAGGCATTAACCCTTTGCTGTCGTATGTCTGCTCTCAGCCACTATGCCAAAAAACCATACTGATCTTTTACACATATTACAAGTTTCGGAGATACGTAGAATTCGAAATAATATTTTACAAATTGTGTTTAGGCGTGTAGGAATCCTCAGTAACGACAAACAAAACTTGAACATGAACTTAATACGACCGCAAAGGGTTAATTTTATGCACTTTTGTCGCATCGTGGGGGTAAGTGATTTTTAAAATTTTGAACAGATAACGGATAGTCTTGATGTGCAATTTTTCTCAAATTAAATTCTGTTGGATAACAGTTGAGTGATAGGAGATGATTTCCGACTAATCGGATCGCGATTTCTGCTCGGCGCTGTCTCGACCGGTTTTTCAGCCGTAGGGTATACATATTAGGGCATTGCGAGCGCTTATCAAACTATTATAATTCCCGCTAACTGTTCACTGTTCGAACTCGCGGAGGCCTAGATGAGACGGTCCCGTCGGGCCGATACGATGCACGGAACGATGTTGCACGGCCAGTGAAAGAAGCAAAGGCCGTGGCGGTTCAGCCGTCGGGTTTTTAGTCGAACCGATTTATCGGAAATGAGTTTATAATGCTGGTAGCCTGGGTCCGTAATGCGCACGATAAGCGAGATCTATGCCCGGCCGA
Organism: Lasioglossum leucozonium; assembly: GCA_028454225.1. NCBI lineage: Eukaryota > Metazoa > Arthropoda > Insecta > Hymenoptera > Halictidae > Lasioglossum > Lasioglossum leucozonium. The sequence continues at coordinate 14,747,771 of CM052215.1, read as the reverse complement.
GGCTTTCTTCTTTATTTTTGTTGGCTTTTGCCATTAAACATCGAATACGCGCGGCGGCGGCGGCGGCGCGGCGACGTGCATTCAGGTTCGTGTTATACGGCTGGCCGAGGATGGATAGAGAAGGAAAAACAAGAAAGAGAGAAAGAAAGAAAGGAAGAAAGAGAGTAGAAGAGAAAGAGGGAAGAACGCGTAGGTAGCCTTTCACATTATAATAACATTAATGGGTTCGAAGCCGCACTTAATGCTCGTTCGTTCGTTGGCCAGTTCGCTTCGTTATTAACTGAAAATTACCGAAACCGAAATCTAATTCGCGTAAACACTGTAATTTCACGGGCGGGAAGGAAGCGACTGTTCGTGGCCGGAGCGGATCCGACAGCTCTCCGCAACGCTCCTTCGCTTCCAGCTTTTAGCCTCCGAGCGTCTTTTTTTTCACCCGAAACGCTCCCATTTTTCGCGCGGCGGCCGCGTTACTTTTGCCATTCGTTTCGTCACGAACTGTAAAAATAGACCGGTCGCACGGTGCGTGCCCTTTCGCGCGCTAGCGGCGCTCCGGAACGGCGGAATTGCCCCGTGGGGCAAGTGCTCGCTCCGTCGCTGAGAGCGGGGGCAACGTGGCATGGATCGCACTGCGCTTCTGTTACTTACTCTGAAACATTGCTCCCGGGGCAATCTTGGATACCCTCAATGGCAAAGAGCGCTCGCTGCATGTGTCTCGTTGAATTTTTACTAGAAACTCAAATGTTCCCACTGTAATACATGACTTTATAAAACAGAAAAATAATAATGTACAAAAAGAATACAAAAACCATTCAGAGCCACCTCCAAGGTCATTATCCTTAAAAAATCGTTCTAAATGCTCGATGATTCGCGCATTCTACGATTCGACAGAACGAGGACAATGAAGGCTCCCAGCGGAAGCTAAACCGCGAGGTTTTCCCCGACTGTACGCGGAATCCGATCGGATAATAAGTAGTCGTCGGTGGCCACCAACGCATCAGTCAAAAATTGTGCGTCGAACAGCACGCGTCCAATTTCGCGACAGCGTCTATTCTGCGAAGTTCGAGTTTGAAACCTCGTTAGCAACGCTGTCGGGCATTGAGCTCCGAGTCTACGCTAGTCCACAGGTTTATCTATGTATATCTATATTAGATTTATACAATTTGTAACATTTACCATTTTTCATGTATCGCGGAACGACACCAAGGCAGTGGGGGGAAATACGAAATGACGGTGTACGATGTTCGCAGATCATTCGACGCGAGGAGGAGGCGGCGTCGAGCCAGCTGTGCCGCAGACGAGTCCTGCGAGCAGCACAAGCAGCTCGAGCCAGGTGAATCAGGGGAGCCAGCCGGCTCACCATCCAGCTCACCCGCAATCGGTACCGCCACCGACAACGACAACACCTCAATCCGGTCAAATGGGTATCTCCACGGATGAGGTGAGGCCGACCGAGGAGGAGAGCAGCCACCCCAGAGCAGCGCCGACCAGCCCTGAAAGCGAAGCCGAGGTCGACGACTTCGTACCGAAAAGGAAACAACGCAGATATAGGACTACCTTCACCAGCTTCCAGCTAGAGGAACTCGAGAAAGCTTTCTCGAGAACTCATTATCCGGACGTGTTCACCAGGTATGTAAACGACTCTTGGTTACGCGCAAATAGCCAGGTTCGTCCCTGATCCAATAAACCTTCGGGAACCCGTGCTACCCAGACTAGCAGACAGGCCTAGATAATCGCAAGACTACCCCGATTCGCTTGGAATGTATTGTTGCCTCCGCAATTCGGAGGTTTCCCGTTTATCGAGTATTTAACAACACAATGGAACAACATAACGAATAATATTTAACAGTGTTATAGCGATGTTTGCTAGACCGATCGCAACTCTCAACTGTCGGCTCGTCAACAGCTTTCGCGACAACCCCTCTGGTACTCTTTTATTTTCTTAAGGGTTGTCCACCGCGGGCAATTCTGCATTACGGCGAATTCACAGTGACCAGTAACAGTATGCTACCGCGGTCAGACGAGAGGAAGAACCCCGGGACGGCGCACAGAATGACGAATTAGCTGTTCACGCCTATGTCAGCATTATTTCAAAAGTTAACCCTTTGCGATCGTCGCTGTGGACGAGAGGTACATATTGTCTTTTGGTCTGTAGGCAACGATTTCATTTTTCACAATTTTTGGGTTTTTTATTTCGTTTGGAATAAATTTCCTATTCGTTTGGATAGTTCCAGTTATGTAGCATTTCTAGTAATGTGTCAGCCAAGGGAATGCTTGCAAAATATCGGTCGTTGAAAATATGGTATCCCACAGCGTCAGGATTGGATTGTAATCAATTTTGACACAGTTGTAAAACTATTCTTGTGCTTATTGGGAGATCAGGTCTAACTAATTTCTCAGTAGTAAAACTTCCATAGTAACCAATATTGGCGTCCGCAAGAAATACGGATACCCCACTTGGTTGGTTTTTGTGGGTTGTATATAATGAAACTTATTCTCCCTTTGAATTTTACAATTGATTCATCCACCTATAACTCCGCCCAGAGTACAAAATTTTAAATTACTAATCTAAAAAATTACGATTTTTTTGCGTCCGTGTTCTCATGTTTTGCGTACCTTCGTACACTAAACTAAATTGGGCGGCTATATGCCGACACGCGTCCGCAAAGAGTTAATGACTACGTTGAATAGTTCGTCGAATTCGCATTGACGTCAGCTATAACGTTATTAAATAAAGAATATCTGTATCGATAAATAAATAATCCACGTGAATTTTTCATTAAAAAAGGATTGAATTAATGGAACAAAGTATGCTCTTCTGGCACGCGGAGCGTAAACGACTCTTCCACGCGACTGATAGTCCGCCGGCGCGTATACCTCCCGCAGCTCGAACCGATGGAAGAGGTGTCTAGTCGCGTTTGTCAGGCTCCAGAGCCGGAGGTTCCAGACTCCCCGTCTAACGGGATCAAGATACAACTCGCAGAGCCGGCTATTAGTTCCTACCGGGCCGAAATATTTCGTGACCGGGCTCTCGCACACGTCGCTGCGCTCCCGCGTTCGCCGGAGCCGTTTCGAACGAGATCGTCAACTGACCTTTCTCTCGGACATCTGTCTCAGTTAGCCGATTCACGCGCGATTAGACCTTGAACTTGATCGTAGAACTGTTGGCCTGCACTTGTAATTCGATAACAGGTTTTTATGTGAAAATTCTTAAAGAAATCCAAAGGAACCAGGAATCAGAGGTTTAGTTGAATCCGCTTGACGAAAAACGGTTACAGCGAATATCGGATGTTAGAAAACAGGGAGTCGCAACAGTCGGCGGACACGCGTGACGCATACAAATCGGTTATGCGCACGGTGGCCCTTAGAAAAATCGTCAGGGTAACGAACGCGCGTTGAAACGCGAGACGGCTGAAATTATAGACAAACGTCGCGTAATGGCGTCGAACGATCGTTAACGTCAGGCGCGGACCCTCCGCGGAATCCAGGAAACCCGAGCGAAGATGTATCGATCGTCGAAACGGCGAGCGCCCTGCCATCGATCACGCGATCTTTTCCCGGATGGCGCGTCGTCACGGGAATTCCGCGGTGTCAAAACCGCCATTTCGCGTTATTAAGTTTCTCAGCCTCAGCTACCGCAGTGGTGCATTTCCTCGAAATGTTGCACCGCGAATCGTGAATCCTCCACGATTTTCGAGATCGGTCAGACCGCGTACGTTTTCACGAAAAATTCGTAAAGTTCGTAAGTGTTGTTTCTCAATTTCTATAAAACTTGCTTATTTTCCGATTTTTCGCTGAACTTCCGCGACGAGACATACGTTTCGGAAAATTCTTTACCGAAATTGCAAAATCTTGGCTGTCCGTAACCGACGAATATGTTGAGAAAATTCAAGCTGCGCTCGATGCGTCGACGCGTGGTACGGGATAAATCAGCCACAGCGGGGAAAAAGTGGTCACGGTAGCTGGAAGATTGAATTGGTCGGTTTTCCGAGAAACTGCGTCGAATGCACCACTGTGCGCAGCGCCGGGATGCAGTCGCCGGGGTGCAGCGCAATCGATCCTCCCGAGGCTTTTTCCACCTGGTCGCTATCCTCCTTTTTCACCTGTGTTCAGGTTCGCGCCGCACGGAACGGAATGGAACACCCGGTAGGTGGGTAACTAATAGCGGTGTAATCGCTCGTAATAGGTCCGGTCCTGCGGAGCCGCGGTATGGGTTCTCGTAATTAACGAACGTTACGGGGAGAGGATATGCATAGGAGGATAGAGGATGTCGTCGTCGCTGCGAGCCGATCGACGACGTTCGATTTCGTCGCGAATTGCGCCTGTCTCGGGACGATATCGATACTTCCACCGCGGTGTTATTACCACTTGTCGCTGCTATACCGATACTGGTTGCTTGACGCCCTTCGATAACTGTCCTCTGTAATCAGCATTTGATTAACGCGGTGGCTACCTTATGCTGCTAGCTATAACCTGCTATATTTTATTAGAGGCTGTGCGTATCTTGCGCATCTCGCTCGTCTGGAATGCGATAATAAATTGGGTGCAGGCACTGATTCCCCGGGATGTGTACGTTGTAATTTTCACACGTTGATTGGCGAACAATCGTCTACAAAAAGGTTCGCTCTAGACAACTTTTAACAGAGAAATTCAATTTAGAAATCAAAATTAAATATCTGATTAAAAATTGGAGATTAAATAAAATTAAGCATCTGCGATTAGTAAAAACTGGGGATCAAATTAAATTGAACAGCTAAGTAAATACTGGAGATTCAATAAAATGAAGTATCTCACTAAGTACGGGAGATTAAATGTAATTAAGAATCTGAATAAACACCGGAGATTAAAAAGAAATTAAATGTCTCAATGAAAAAATAGAGATTGAATAAAATTATGTATTTACAATGAATAAAAACTGGGAGTGATTAGACAAAATTAAATATCTAAATAAATACTACAGATCCGATAAAAACTGGAGATCGAATAAAATTGCGTATCTCGATAAAAAACGGGAGAGTAAATAAAATTAAGTGTATCTAAATAAACACCGGATCTAAATAAACATCCGAATAAAAACTGGAGATAGAACCATAACAATCAGATTTGTATGTTAATATTATATCGTAATAAACCTACGGACCTATTTCTAGATCAGAAGACGGTATGCGCCAACCTAAAATATCTGTCGCGTCCGATGACCGCAGATCGTAGTTGACCGTGCTCGCGGCAAGCTCGATGACGCCAAGGGAAATGACGTGACGGTTCGATGAAAGGGCCAAGAAGAAGCCCCGAGGGCCGCGCGTTGGTCCTCGAGTTCGGACGGTGGTCGTTCTAATTAGCGGTCGCGGGGGCCCACTAATCCCATTTGGCCAAGAAACGAACGAATAACGGATCCTGGGAGCTGGCGGCGTTTCTAATCGGGAGCATGACTCGTCGGCCGATTAATGACAGGAGAAGTTACAGGTCTGGACAAAGGGGGGCTCGCGGAGGGGAGGAACTCGAGAAGGGGGTGAAAGAGAGATAGATAGAGAGAGAGAGAGAGAGAGAGAGAGAGAGAGAGGAGAGAGAGAGGAGTATGATGGGCAGAGAGACCTTCTCTCGGGAAGGACAGGGTCCGTGGAGAGCTCCATGGAACTGGTTCCGTTCCACGGATCACTGGAAACAATCATCCTTATTAAACTCCACCACCGACCCACCCCACGGATATAAAGGTATTCTTCGGAATGATTTACCAAGAAATCCTGGCCTGGCCCCGGCGGAACAGGTGGATGCTCGATCTCTTCGATCCGGCTCGGCGACGATCAATTTTCGAACGAGTTTCCCGAATGACTAATTAGCGGAAGGATCTTGCGCGTTAATTTAGACGATGTCGGAGCAGCTACTGCGGTCCATGATTTTAATCGGACGATGTTTCGAAATTTTTCGAGCGCTTCTAACACCTGCGACTCTTCTTTTCGGATCTACTGTATTTTGATCGTACGGTAATCGCGAACCAAGATCGATGTAGCAATTCGCGGAGCCTTGTCCGGCAACGTTTTCGAAAACCTAATTATTCTCCGGGGGCTGCATCCCTCGTAAGTGAAACCTATCCGTCGCATCTGGTATGCCTTTTTTCTTTACCGTCTCGTCGCGGTGATAAAGTAGCAAGAAAAAATCGAGCATAAAGAGAGAAAGAGGAAAGGAAGAAGCGAACGTTGCGAGGCTGTTCCAGCTGGATGGAAGTTCGGTCGGATGATTAGTCGAGCGACGGTAGTCCGAGCCACACGATTCTAATCTAAATTAGATCTTAAGAGCTCGTAAAAGTAAGTGGCCGCGCGTTCGAAGGACTCGCGCAACATCCTCTCCCCCTCCCCCTCTCTCTCCCTCTTCTCTCTCTCTCCCCAAAGTCTGGTATCTAGATGGTTTATCGAAGCGATTTCATTGGACCTGCGAGTGCAGCGGGAAAATTCGTGTATCCAGCCGAGAATCGATAGTCGAGACAGCAAGGATACTTTCGACGGTACAAGAATCGCGCGGCTCCGCAAACACGGCTAATGAATATGCATCGGAGCTTACCTCCTCTCTCCCTAGTCAGCTAGTCAATAAACCTAAGCGACCATAAAATCCAATTAGTGTGAAATTAATACCGCAACACGGTGCCGAGGACAGCGAGGCTCTGGGAGGCGCGGGGGAGCCGCGGAGCAAAAATAAAATCGAACCGAATGCGAGAGAAGACGGGATTTTTTAATAACTTTATCTAGCACTTTATTCGGTACAATTTATTTTTCGGTTCTTCGACGAGTATAAAATCGAACGAATTCTCTGTCAGCATCTCGTGCCCCATTTCGGTGTTCTTTATGTTTCTGTAAAATTGAACACGTTCTTTGTCAGTTTGTCGTGTCTCTTGTTAATCAGGTGTTTTTTTTTAATGTTTTTAAAGCAATGCAACATAAATTGTGTATTACAGTTTTGACATTTTTGCCAATAAACATTTCCGCGTCGTTCTCAGCAGTCAATGAATATTCTCGCGTGGTTCTCGGCCGACTCAGGATGAGATTAATTTGTATGAAACGTGCAAAAAGGCGGCGGAGGAAGTGATGCGCCGCAAAGAAACGGCAGATTACCTGCTCGCAAAAATCGATCGATTTCTTTATCGAGAGCTACCCGTCCTCTCGCCGAGGAAATTGCGAAATTAACGTTAGGGTCGACTGATGCTCGCTTTCCGCAGAAAGCGATGGCTTCTTTCTCGGCGACGGCGACGGCGACGGCGACAACGACGAAGACAACGACGACGGGATGCCATGGACATTAGGCTTTATCTCGAGACGCGAGCCTGGACTTCGAATTTCTTGATAAGACCGGCCCACTGGTCTGTCCGGTACGACCATAACAAGATATAGTCCTCGAAGGTTTCACGAGGAAGGTCCACGGTGGTGTTCGTCGTCTCTGCACGGACGAGAGTCATCCTGAAAATCTTAGAAAAAATTATCGAGCTTCTTTTCGACTCGGTACAGTGCGTTAAAAAATTCTTAGCTACTTTTAGACACGGTATATTGTACTAAAAAATTATTGAGCTCCTTTCAGACACGGTATATTGCATAAAAAAATTATTAGCGGGGCTTCTGTTGGACAGAATGCAGTTAAAAAAAAAAAGTTGTTGATCATCCAGCAAACGCGAAGCTTAGAAGAAAACGATTAGGTCTCTCTCCCTCTCTCTCTCTCTCGGCCACAATGCGGTCATTAAAATGACTATTACTAGACATCAGCGACACGAGACACGAACAAAAAGATTCCGAAAGATGAAAATCGGCGTGTGTCATTTGCAAAAGGCCCTCGTCAGCGCACCAGGCCCAATTTGTTCGTTTCGCGTGGATCGCTCGCGCGCGAGCGACCGTTTTTGCGGGACTGCCGTTGCTCTCTGTCGCTCTTCGAAGAGAGAATCCGAGGGGAGCCGAGAGGGGTGAAAAAGAGTACGGTCGGAGATTCGTTCGCGGTTCGATCGACGACAGTGTATCCAATCGGTAATTGGCCGTACACGGCGCGCAGGGGTATTAAGCGCGAATTACGCACGGTTTTCGCGGCCGGCTACCGCGAATCCGCTTTCGTCTCGCTCTATCGCGAATCCCCCTTTGTCTCTCGCGCTCCGTCCCGAAGAGCCGTTGCTCGCTCGTTAAATCTTTGCGGCTCGGAATTTTTCTTTGTCGCGAATCACCGGCGAATTAATTTCCGCTTGGCAGAGCGTTTCCCGGGAGCACTTGCGCGAGCCAGCGCGCGAGGAAAGCGTCGAAATCCGCTCCGGCCGTAATTGCACGAGTGCCTCTCCGAGAACGCAACATTCTTGCAGAACGGGCCGAGACGCATGATTTATACCGAGATTAATGGCGAATTCCGAGGGTTGTTCGTTGACCAACCCGATCGTTAGAGCCCGAGATGGATTGCATCGCATTACGCGCGGATATTACCTCGTCGCTACCAGGTTTTCCGTCGGCCCTGATCTGAAACGACGTCCTCTCGGACACCGAGAACACTGCGACGCGCGATGCACCAGAGACCGGCCCGTGACACGTGTCCCGAACTTGTCCGCAATAGTCCGATGGATGCGCGACCCCCTCAGACGTGGAACGTTACCACCCAGAACTGTGACTAGTGTTGAGAAAATAATCTGGAAAAAAGTTGGTGCCCATTGTATCGTAGAAACCCGGCGCGCATTAAATTTTAATCTTTTAAATCACAAGAAACACAAAATTTTCAAATTTTCAAATTTTCAAATATTCAAATTTTCAAATTTTCAAATATTCAAATTTTCAAATTTCAGATTTAACACGCGTCGGGTTTCCTCGATTCAGTTTTCCCAAAATTTTCCCAGATCATTTCCTCAACACTTGTCACAATTCTGGTGGGAAGGTGGTTGAAACTAACAAATGTTTTGGTCAAAAAATAAGATCAACCCTAGTGTTCACACGCGCTGTCCTTTTCTACATTCGCCACTGTCCCTTTGTACCGTCGGCGCGGTGAACGCAATCACAAAAAATTCCCTTCGCGATCTCTGTCCGCGCACGGACCAGGCGATGGGAGCTAGACCGCGACTTTACTGTAGTTGTAAGAAGACGCGCTATCAGAGAGGGGGAAGATACAGTCAGATTTTCTGGAACTAAATATCCATCGAGCGGAAATACGCAACACGTCCACCCGCGATTGCCTCATCGGACTTTTCCAGCAGTCCCACGCGTCCTATTCACAATAATAATCAGTGCACCGCGTGTCGGCATCGCGCTGCTCGTACGGGCGCACACATTCAAGGAATTTTTCCCTCGGCTAAATGGATTATGAGAACCCATCAGCGGGACTTGCCTATATTTGCGGATACAGTCGTTTGTACACATTGTGCGGCACGCACGTTTGCATAAATCTCGCATAGAACCGAGAGGAAAATGACAGGTGGTTCCGTGGTACAGTGAACAAAGACGGAGAACGAGTAGAGAGAAAGAGAGAGAGAGAGAGAGAGAAAGAGAAAGGAGAAGGATCGCGAGTGGCGTGTGCGGCGGCGTAGGCAAGGGGCTTGGCGCGCGGGTAATTCGAGTAATTGCCGGACAATTACATTATCTAATTAACCTCGGAGGTCGGGCCAGCCAGTCACTGAGCGCTGCCGACTCCGTGATTGTCCCTCGTGGCGCAACCTTAAATTATTATTGTTTAACACGCTCGAAATCGTCGTCGGGGACCGTGCTCAGTCGGTCGTTAGATTCGTGGAAATTCGACGGACAAAGAAAACGCTCTCCCAGACCCTATTCTTCCTTTTTGCCTTCCCTCCTCTTTCCTAAGAGGGACGCGTCAATAATTACTCGAAACCAGGCCAGTAACTTCTCCGTCGAGTTAACCGACTTTTCTTCATCGTTTTGTAAACGTTTTTTTCCCTCTCGTTTTGCAAATGTCTCTTTGCTCGTTTTCCTATTCCATTTTCTTCATTCTAGAAACGCTAACTTCTCGTTCCGCTACATCCTGTTCAGCTTCGTCATGGTACCATGCGGTCTGTCGAGACGCTCGACAAATTTTCGGTACACTGATTTTATCAAAACTCTTTCGGAGCATTCCAGAGTTTGTTTTCTTACGCTGCGAACGTGTTTTGGAACTTCGGACAAATTTTTCTTGGTACCGAATTTACCGTAAACGCGAAGTAAACGGGAGAAGCCTCCAACCTCCGAACAGGTCCTCGAACGGGTAACTTCGTCTAAATAAACATAATATCTAAATCTGAGTTAAAAACTGCATGGAAAAAAATTATGCTTATAGAGCCGCTTTGCTATCGAGGGAAAAATCGTTTTCACTTTCCCACCCATTATAACGCGCAAGAAAATCTGAAAATGGACGATGGATAGCGAAAGTAGAGGGTACGAGGATCGAAACGAGCAACGGGATCGCGAAACAGATGGTTCCCGCGGGAGGGGGGCGGGAGGATCCATGTGGAAAACTCGCGGGAAAATCGGGCGTCGATCGCGGCCCCGATAAAACGAGGTTGTACGCAACGGAGGAAGTAAAACCGCTCGCGTTTCCTACGATACGCAGCTCGGTCTCTCGGTTTTTCTTGCGACACCATTGGCCGCAATCAGCTTCGGAACCAATGCGAGAACGGAACCGCAGTTTCGCAATCGCGTTCGCGATAGAACGCGCGACCGCTAAGTGGATTAAGACCCGTGCTTCTGCTGCAATCTTTCTCGCCTCGCCTCTCCTCCCACCTCGCGAAAACCGCTTTTCCAAACGAACGGTTGTAATCCCCGTCAGTGCTCCTTTTATTTCGTTCGAGAAGCACATGCTCTCGATCTTCTGCGTTCGCGGTTTTAGCGACACTTTCGACGCTATGGGTCTCGCGCGTCTCGGATCATTAAGCTTCCGCGATATCTGGAGCAGGTAATGAATAAACATCGATGCCAGAAATAAAGTATTGGAAGCCATGCAAGAATCCTGCTCGACGATCGGCGCGACACGGCCGATTTTCATAGCCTGCTCGCCGATAAGCTGAATACGGATTTTTGGTCGGAGCTGTTGCGCCGATCGCTGACATGTTTATCGCGATTCTCGATTGTCCTGTGTTTTATAGAGTGCAGCGGAATTTACGAGGTGATTCTGGTGGGGAATAGCGAAATTATTCGATTGGTCGACGGTCGTTTAGCTACCTGTCTGCCGAATGGTCGCCTCGAACGAATTTATAAAGTCCAAGTAGTGGAAGTGTTCGGTTGTAAATACGTCCGTTCGTGTGTTTAATGAATTGTCTGATTCTTCGATGCAATCGGAATCCTGACGTGTTCATAAAAATATATATATAATAATAAATAATATAATAAGTAATATAATAATAAAAATATATATAACTTGTGGAATTTTGATTATTTCAACCTGAAAAAAATAACTAGTGTACTTCGAATACCCATAAATACGTGTGCAAAATCCTAATACAGAAAGTTGAACGGTTCTTCAGGATCAAAATCCTGAAATTGTCAGTTGTCGCCTCGGCGAGGAGAATCAGCATAAAAATCATCACACTAGATCGAAATTCCGCGGGACGAAGGATCGAGGATCCAGCGGGAGAACGCTCGACGGGCAAACTGTTTGATCGCGCGGATCTATGAGACGGGACGCACAAGGCTGTTTCCTTAGATCTTGACGCGCGACTAATCTCGTCGCATGCCTTTTGTGCTCGCGATCTAGCACACATTTCCCGTCGCAAGGACACTTGTAGACGAGGGGGGGGGAAGGGGAGGGGCTTTTGCAAAACGGTGGGGGACAGTCACGTAATAATAACGATACACAGGGAGAATCGAGGGTGACCGTGTTCCAGTCGGGTCGAGGAGCCGAGTCCCCGGAGTGAACGGCGGGTGTAATTAGGGACGCCCCGTCTAACCGCGAAATTTCGTGATCTTATTAAATCCAGAAGGACGCTGCTCGCGAGAGCACGCCGCCGAGAAAAAGGGAAAGGCTGAATGATCATTACTCGCAGGCCAAGGTGCTCCCGTCCTCTCTCGGCTCTCTTTGCCGTCGGACAAGAGGGAAAGAGAGCGAGACCTCTCGCGATCGAGACACTGCTTGCCCGCGTGAGAAATCGATCGTAGATCGAGGGGTACCCACGGAGTTGACCAAATTGGGTTGGTAAATAGCGTGCGCGCTCTGCAAGTATGCTCGCAGAGTTTCGATTAAATATTCGCGAAATTGCTAATGTCATGGCGTTCAGAGTTGGGCTTCTTTTTATTAATCGAAGATTACCGAGTAAGTGTTTGTTGAAAAATTGAACGATGATATTTCGCTGGAAAGTTTGGTGAAGGAAAATAAAATACCTGCCGAGCAGAGGACATTACCAAACTCGCGTGCAGAAATGCGAACGGATCGATTGAATAATAACGATGTAATCGTTTAATTAGACTGCAGGCGAGCTTGGAAACCGTGTTTCCTCCCAGTGATCGCGTTCAAAGGAAACATTACGAGGGACACCTAATTTCGCCGAAATTCATTAGCCGTTTCGGCAGCATAATTTCCAAGTACACTATCGATGCAGGCAAAAGAGTCGGCGATTGTTTTCTTTTTGGTGGTTTTGCAAGGTTCTCGCCTTAATGTAATTCGAACAGGCGAAAAGAATGGCATGCGAAAGAGGGGTGGGGGATAGATGGACACTGGTAATGAATCATCGAAAGACGGCCGCGATTATCGACTCCGGCAGTCGATCCTCGAACGGAGTCCCTGTAATTTCGCGCGGGTACCATCGACGGATCGCGCGCATCTCGAATTTCCGAATGCTCCTAAACACGAGATCGCGGGGATCGAGATCGTGCGTCGTGTAGCGGCCGCTGCAGCGCCGCGATATAATCACCAAGATTTCTTTGCGATTTCGTGGAACATCTGGGGTAATTTGCGTGCGAGATGAGAATCCCCGCGGGGCTCCGCGCCGAGAGACACACGGATTCGCAGATTCCACGTGGTAATCATCGAACCTCTCGGGGCCTCGAACGTTAGAGATCGGGAAACGATCTTTCCCGGCGTTCGGACCGTCTCGATCTTTGTCCTTGCGATCTTTTGGCGCACCGCGAGCCATCGGGCACGACTTGCCCTCGCCACTGTGGCGAACGAATATCAGTATTATAAGGAATTCTTTCAAAATGATTCTGCCCGGTAAAATACGACAGAATGTTGCCTGTCGCTGTTTTATGTCTTTAGAATCGCCTCTGAGTCGGTCGTTTCCGTGACGTAAAATGTTTTTTCAAAAAATCGTGTATTGCAGCTTGCATGTTCAAGTTTATCCACTTGAAAAAAAGAAAACATTTAATGCGTGTCTCGTCTTCTCCAGACCGCCATTGATGAATCGTCGAAGAAAAAAAAGATATTAAAAATAACCGATCGTATTTGCAACCAATACTTTCTGCGATCAATAGACCGAGGATTTTTATACAAAATAAACAATTGTTTGTATGGATTACAAGAAATGGGGGCCACATGACAATTGATTTCTTCTTTCTCGAATTTTATCTTGGAACTTCACTGAACATTCGTTCCAACCCGACGTATTCTGTTTCGCATAGCGATCTACAGTCTAGATCATAAAGCTCGAGATCCGATTTACGAAAGTACCCATTACAAAGAAGAAGAGAACCACTGTCTTCCAGTGTAGAAGCGGAAACGCCGTCGATCTGGTTACATAAGGCGCGATTGATTCTCGATCGACGTCTCTCTCTCTCTCTCGTATAGTTCAATTTATTAGAAATAATGTTATTCGGCGTATCCCCTGGGGGAACATAGTTACACGCTTGTATACTTTTTATTACATATGTATGTGAGCCGGCGATATTATCAGCTCGTGCGACACCGCCGCAGCCATGAAAATGCACACAGGCGCACACGGAGCGGACACGTACATCGACACACCGGTGCACCGGTCACGCCAGCTGTACACAAGTGCGGCGATTGAATAGAAAATCATGCATAATGTCAGCAGACATAATGCAATTAATTGATAGCCTGGTATACGCGGCGCTCGCGACGGCTACTATTGCGGAAAACACAGCTAGGCTTAGCGTCGCGTCGGCGAGTTGCAAACCTAATTAGCCTAATCAATGTACGCGATTATTCCTGTCGCGCAGAAATTCTCTGTTTTTTTCCTGGGCAATTAGCGGAGTTGTTTTTCCCGCGAGGCATTTGAATGCAGGAGAATAAACGCGGCCGGATCGAAGCTATTCCGAGCGATCGTGACGCGTGCACACGGTTCGGCGTTTTTATCGACGAACACGCATTCGGTTCGGTTACTTTCCGTCGATCGTAGTCACCGATTCTTCGCGCTTCTACTTCTTCGTTTCATATTCTTTTTGTTTGCTGTTTCAGGGAGGAGCTGGCTATGAAGATCGGCCTCACGGAAGCGAGGATACAGGTCAGTAGAGTCAATCGTTTCATTCGCGTCAAAAGGTGCGAGAAAAAGCAAGGACGACGCGAGCTGCAGACGAGAGCGAAGTTTCCGGCAGAATTGATAGAGATTTATTCGTTGCGCATAGTCGTTGCGTTCGATTTTGCATAGAGTATTCGCCGTTTAATTATAACAAGATGGGTAAAGGGACATTCCCAGGGACTCGAGTGTCTTGTTTTCGAAATTTTCGCCACACGTTGCGAACGTCCGAGAAATTACGATTTGATGCTGAGAGCCCCTGTCGCATCGAGAATGACACGATAGCCAGGCCCCTGAGCCAAGTTAATCATTTTCAGGAATCCCAGAACACCGTGTAAGGGACTTACGTATGTATGTATGTACACGTGTACCAGCGAAACGGGCCCCCTGTGATATCCACGCGATCTCTTTCGTAAAAATGTATTTCTTTTCGGGCCGCGATCGTGCAAATTGTCCGGCAGCGGTACACAGCGGACAGGACGCGCTCTAATTTAACAAAACGTTTCGTGGAAACGTACTTTCGCTGATCGAAAGTGTTCCGTACACACCGCAAGATTTCGACAGTGTATCCGGCCGCGTCCTGTTCGCCGTACGTTAATTATTGTTCTCGGTGCTGTTGAAGGGTCGGTAAACACCTTTCCGTGTGCACCAGGTAACGATCGACAGATGAGCCAATTAGTTGAGCAACATTCTGGACGAAAAACGTTAAAAAAAAAAACGTGCAGGAGTTATTCGTACAGAGAATGTGTAACTCGTGTAACGATGACTTGTTTATTGTAAATAAGTCGACTTTATACGTACGTGACAAAAACAAGATGGTGCAATTTGGAACAATAAAAAGATTAGAAGAATATGAAGTCAGCTTGTTACACGAAGATCGGTAGTCTATTTATAATGGTACAGTCTTTCGGAGGAAAATAATGTAACAAGAGTTAGAAATGTTTTCAAGGTCACAATTTTTGAGATTTCAAGGACATCGGTGTCTTTTTTTAATCGAATCGCATACTTTCGTCACTGCGATTCGGTAGCCAAGGTTAAGACGAATCGAACAACCTATAATATCATAACCTTCGTCTGACCTTCAACAGGAGAAAAAAACAGATTTGATTAAGAAATGATCGACTGCGATGGAAGAATCGATTAGATTGATTTTATAAATAAATCTTCGTATTTGTGTAGGATTTAAATTCGCATAAACCTCAGTTTGTTTACGAGACTACGAGAGTAATTATCTGGTAATTCAAATGTCGTGCTACTAAATAATACACACACTATACCGAAGGAATGCATAATTAAACAGCATTCCCTCGAGGGTTTGTTCTTGCGGCAACATATAGAAGTAAAATGTAACGTGAAATATTAAAATAAATTCATCAGATTATGGGAATATACATGTTAGTATTAGTGGAAAACGGGGACATGCGGAACGTATACTATCGCACGAAACGCGTACCGTTAGTTCGGATCGTACGATTGAATAAATTTCTTCGACTGTTTCTTTTGTTACGGTTAATCATCGAATTAACATGATGGCAACATCGTTACAATATTTATAAGACTGTAACAATTATTCTTGCGGCGAGAACGAAGGGTAATGCAAAACAGGCCATGGAATGGACGGCGGAAAAACTTTTACCCGCAAAAAGAAAGAGATCTATGAATGCAATTAAATGTGACATTTAATGCGATCAGTTGGACGTGTAGAATGAAATAATGTTGTTCAGAGAAGATATAGTGACATTTCGTTGGGTCTATTAAGCCTGGAAACGGTGGACGAAAACCTTTCATTAACAAACAAGAAACATTCCTTCGGTTTTTACTGTAAGAAACATTTTAATTAATTATCGATAAAAACTGATAGTGACGATAGTACTGCTTCTGAATTATTTAATGCTGATCCGAGAGCACGGCGACGAAGGAAAACAGCGTGAGAAAACCCGATCATCTGAAACCGATTGGGTTCAAGGAAGTGCTCGAAGTGGGAGGGGGGGACCGATGAAATCGAGGGGGGAAGGAGAGAAAAAAAAATGTAGGGGGCATACGGCGTCCTCGTAATTAATGCGGCACGATTAAGCACGGAACGACTAGGTTCCGGCGGCGGCGGCGGCGGATCGTGGCTGCGTTTTGTTTTAAAAGCCGCAAGTCGGATGTTTAACTCCCTGCTGGGGGCAATTCCGCTCGCTATGGGGGGTCCTAGCACCCGACCCCCCACACCCCATCACCTTTAACTCTCCATACGCCTAGCAACGAGTTTGCATGTTCGAACGGGGCCCCACCGATCGGTTCGATCCACCCGTGGACACACGCATGCTCGATCCTCTACTTTCGATCCTCTTCCTGGCTCCTCGGACCATTACTTCTTTTTCTCGCCCTGGAAGCGTTACGCAATGCTATCGTCGATTCGTAACCGGATTTAGGCGATTCTTCCTCCGCTGGGAACGGAGGCATCGAGGAGAAACGGTTCTCGGTCCGCGAACAATCATTCAAAATTCCCGCAAAGTTGTGCTGTTGAAGGGAATTCTGATGATGAACGAAGACGTCGAAGAGGAATTTTTCTCAGTGTACCAAAAAAATAATTGAGAATTCCCAGAAAGTTGAAAGGATGAACGAGCGAACTGAAAAATCGGAACTGCTTTTGTAACAGGATTTCGTCGATTCTTCTGGGAACAAAGACGTCGGCAGAGTTCCCAGTCCCTAGAACACAATTAGAAATTCCCACGAAGGAAAATTAACTTGGAAAATAGCAGCAGTCGGCGCTGCGATCGATTTAAATAGAGATCTCGAGAAGAAATGGTTGCTCCCAGTCTCTAGAAAATTAGTATTACGAACCGACTAACAACGAGAACGGAGATGAAGAGGAATGAATCTCAATCCCTAGAAAATAATTGCTAAACTACGATTTGTATGTAAAATTGTACGAATTTCAAGATACAGGAGTCTCACGGATTATTTTGTCTCGATAATTGTAGCGAGTTGGAAGCAATATTTTTAAATTCTCTAAATGTTTTTTGTCGTAACTACATGAGATATAACAACGGGAAAATCCGAGACTGGAAGCAACCCAGCAGTGGTACGATCTCACGAGTCACGAAATGCCCAGGTCGCAGGCGATCAGGTTTGATCATCGAACCGCCAAGTCATCCCGAAATGCTTCCCAACTATGCTGAGACCAAGCTGCATCGTCACCGATTGTATTGGGCTTGTCCGCATCTCCCGTCGGTGCGTTTGATTTTTCTACTCGCAGAACACACACCTGTCCTCGGGGAATCATTATTGAAAAGCGTCGAGGTATTATTACGATCTACTAGCTTTCCTACGGCACTTCGTCTGGAATGTAACATTAACCCCTTGCCGTATTTTAACGAGTCAGACTCGCGATGAAGGTTTTAAACAAAGTCTAACAAATACGAATGTATAAACGTCTTTCTTTTTAGATGAAAGAAAATTTGACTTGCTTGTAATTAATATTTCAGCATTAAACGATGCTTTTTTCTCTTCTACGACATTTTTAGCGATGCAGACGTTTTAATCGCTGTAACCGTAAAGAAAATGGTACGGCAAGGGGTTAATAAAATCAATTAAGTCGAGCGTTGGGCATCGACGAACTCAACGCACTGAAAATATCCACGATTTACCAGGAGGTACCTGCCATCTTATGACAAAAATGAGTAGGCGCAATTTTAAACAATTTAAAAATATATTATTTCCAGCTATCTCGTATCATAGAAATAAAATAATTTCTGTTCAAGTTTGCTGCAATCTACAAAATTTTTATTTTGCATTTTAATCATCGAACAACGCACAAGACCCACGCCATTGTTTCGGCGGTCTCTCTCCGCCGTGTGTCCGCGGCAACCTGCCGCCAACAAGTCTGCCCGACTAAGATTGGACAATAACAAGAGAATTATTTCGCCGAAGGATGATCCATCGCGAACGGAACAGCAATACGCCGTTTCCGAGAGATTGCCTGTTCGCGAACTTCTCCGGCGCGAGTTCACCGGCGCGTACAATGTGATCTTCGTGTGGGCAATTTTCCGGAAACAGAGCACACGTTCGGTCTGCTCCGCTGTCATTGCGTCCTGTCACGAGACTCGTTCGAGTGGAACCGAGTTTCGTTTTCGCAAGAAGCGAAACGTTTCGGATCGGCGCGGCGCGGCACGGCGTGTATACGAAACACGGAATCGACTTAACAACGGAACCGAAGGACTGCGGAATTAAACTCCGCGAAAGAAGCCACCGGGGAGGAGGAGCAGGAGGATGAGGGGGGGGAGGCGGGGAGGAAAAAAGAAGGGAGCACGACGAAATAAGGAGAACGGGATCAGCCGAGGCCTGCGAGAAGGGACACCGGGGGGAAGGAAGAGCTTCCGTTGAACTGATTAGAGCTCGAGTCTTCGGGGAACCTTCGCGATGGAATGCGCTGGAACAAGCTGGAACGAACCCGCGACGCATCACGAACCACGTTTGTTTCATTCGTGATTGTCTGATCGGCTTTCTTCGGCTGCAAGCTCTCCCTCTCGAGGGGCTCTTGCGCGCGATCTGAAGCGTGTTCTTCAGGGTCTTCATCGGTAGAACGGGGATGCGTTGGTCGCACAACGATGACGATTCGCTCGACCTTGGTCGCGTGAGATCAGTAGAACATGAAGAATTGTTTTCGAGGAACAATTGCTGAACAACAATTAACAATGAAAACAGCGTCTATCGGATCTGAAAATATAGAAGTATAGAAAAATGGTCGCATGGTCCCGTAGAACCTGACCAATTTTATACTCGATTAATAATTACTACTCGTCTATTAACAATGGAAACAGTGTCTCCCAACCTGCAAATTGAAGAGTAAGAGAAAATCGGTCATCCGGTCGCCCAGAAGCACCGTGACGAATTTCATACGTCGATTAACGATTGCCGCTCGACTATTATCAACGAAGGCCACTAATTTGAACACATCCCAGCGTAACAGAGCGCCCTCGGGATGCTCTAAGAACCGAAGGCCACGCGCTAAATAGTTGCAATCGTCCACGAAGCTCGTAGGACGAGCTGGAACTTCTGCCGAAGCTCGGGCTCTCGCGAAAGTAGGCCAACAGGATCCGCGGCGGACAGTTTTACGATGGTCACTGTTTCGTTGATTCTCTTAGGAGGAACTCGGTGAGCCAGGTAGGCGTACAAAGGAAGAGGATCGAAAATTGAAAGAGAAAGGACAGAAGAGAGATGATCTCCTTCGTTGCCTCGCAGCGATCGCGCGGTTTCCCCCTCGGCGTTCGAACCGAACGGTAATGATACACCGCGAGTTTCCTGAAAAAGGGAGAACGCGTCACTGTAGACCGGAGAGCTCGCGATCCCGGATTGGCTCAGGCCGAACGAGTTCTCCACTTCGAGCCCGAATATCGTTTTCCTTTCTAATCCGGAATCGGACGAATCGGTTTCGCGAAATCCGACGCGAAAGAGAGCTCGCTCCTCGCAGTCCTCGTTCTCTCGTCTCTCGCCCCCTCCCTCCCACCCTTCCTCCGCTATCCCTCTTCCGCGAACGCGTCAGGGAAACGATTTGGCCACTTAGGATAATTGCGACTCTGCCAGTCTTCCAGTGGCAACAAAGTACTCGCAGCAACAACGTACTTAGTTAAGTATACATAGAAACGAATACGATAATGCGGGGCTCGTTCGCCCGGCCCACGAACCGGTCGTTTAAACGGTGCTTCGGCGTTGATCCCGATTCTTCGTCGTTCCTCGGCGTCACGCGACTTCTCGCTTGCCGGAAGAGTGATCCTTCAGTCCTCCACCGTGGCTCGTTCCCCGAAATTGACTCGCACCGAAAAATGTGGAGAAAGTATTTGTAATTAATACACAAATTATACATCAGCATTCGTGAAGAAGTTATGAATAAACTGCGAATCTTTATGCAAAATAGAAATTGTCCAAAGCAATTGCAAGTGAAAATGCAGTTTCCCTTTTTGTCATCTGAGAAACTCTTCGAATTCATTTAATATATGTTTGTATTCACTGTGAAAAACCTAGTAACTCTCTAGACGCTCTTCGAGTACCCTGAAGTCGCCAAAGACATTCCCGCGATGCGAGAAATCCGTGGGAATTGAAAAAAGGAAAAAACTGAACGGAACGAATTTTGGTTGCAGGTCTGGTTTCAGAATCGCCGAGCGAAGTGGCGGAAGCAGGAGAAGGTCGGGCCGCAGGCGCACCCGTACAACCCGTACTTGGGCACGGGCGCACCCCCGCCGTCGGCGGTGGTCGCGCCGACCTTGCCGAACCCTTTCGCGCACCTGGGCACGTTCGGTCTGCGGAAACCCTTCGACGCGTTCCGTTACCCGCCCCTGGGTCACGGGCCGGTCATTCCTGGTAGTTACACGACCCATCCCTATCATCGGGCGCCGCCACCGTTGCTACCGCCCGGTATGCCTCTGCCGTACACGTCGGCGGCGTCCTTCCAGAGCCTGCTGGCGAACATCTCGGCTGCTCAACGGCCGAAATTGGTCCAAGGATCTCCCCCGCCGCCTCCGCCGCCACCGCCGGCACCGGCGATCAGTTTGCCGCATCCGTCGGTGCTCGCGCCACCGCCTACGGCCACCTCTCCCCAAGGATCGCCGACCGGAAGCGTCGGACTGCCGGACATCGATCGGCGAACGAACAGCATCGCGTCCCTCCGACTGAAAGCCAGAGAGTACGAGCTGCACCTCGAGATGTTGCGCAAGAACGGCGACCTCATCAGCTGAACGAGAGTCCACAGCCGCCTAGCCCCGGACACGGACCTAGGCACGACCTTGCGAAACATGCTCGTTCAACAGACGACGATACCCGGGCGAGCAATGTTGATATCCGATCGCGATCACCTGCCGTCGCGATCGATACACCCTCGAGCGATCGCTGCTACAAGGTGAGAGCATGGCGACCGCCAAAGATCGCCGTGCGGAACTCGTCCTATCCGCCTGATGTATTCCCTGATAGCTACCCTCTTTCGTCCTGCTGCCTCAGGCTTGGGTCCTCGGAGATTTCTTCGGACGGTCGCGGAGGATCGAGGTTCCCAGAGTTATTGTTGCGATCGAGGACTATTCGGATTTTCGAGGAACCTCGCGAAATACTCCTTCATTCGCTGAATACGTTGTACATAGAAATCAGTCAGCCCGAAACGACACGGTTCGAAACCATAACGGAACCTCGGTTATCCGAATTTCACGGACACCACCGTTTTCGTCTGAATATTAAACGATACATCATTCAACTGGAGACTTGCTTCAGCATTGAAACCAAACTCCTGTTCTACCATCCGAACGTCTCCGGTGAATTCAGGCTACCGAGGTTCTAGCTGGAAGTTCCAGAAACAGTTCAATGTAAAACGACCAAGGTGTGCTAAACAACATATTGTGGAACTGAAAACTCGCTTCAGAAGCTAACTAGCGGAGGTCGAGATAGGTTGTCAGACGGGGTAAGTTGTGACGTGACTAAAATTTTCTGAACGGCAAATCTCGCTCAAGAGAATTTTAATAGTATCACAACTGACCCTGTGTTACGATCCACTCCGGTCTCCCCTATTATCCGAACGTCTCCGATCGATTCGTGGTGTTTCATCCTGGAAATGATTCGGAGCGAAGGTTCCTCGTAATAATGACTCGTACCGTCGGAATGATCCTCGACAACGAGTCCTCGCAGCGAAATTGCTCGGAACGCGTTTCCCCGCGACCGATCAAAACGTTTCCGTGCCAATTCGGAACAGTTCCAAGCTACAGCGGCCACGTATCGTCCATCGACGCGAGCCAAAGAACTTCCAGCGAAGCGGCCCTCCCCGGCAACTCGGCAAGCACCGTCTTTCAACGGCGTGTACGCGAGGGAAGGTTGACAGTTTCCTCTCTTCCTGTGATCAAAACCGGTGCTTTCGTTGTGCGATTAGAGCCGCCTCGGACCAGCTTCGGATCGTATACCAGCTTTTGTCGGTGTCTCGCGACAATAACCGTGGCTCTCCCGAAATACACGCGCTATCGTCCGGTCGACTCGCGCTCGATATGGGATCCGAACGCTGTCGGTTAGAGCTCTAGGTGAACGCGCTTACGGACGAAGGATTCGCGACGATGCAACGGAAAAAGTCAGAGAACGGCGATGCAAGGGTCGCGTCTGCGTTGGCAACTCGGACGACCATGGAGCATTGTCGTATTCCCCGTGATCGTTGGAATTGCCAGTGCTCTGTTTCGTGGATCGCAACCATGCGGATCGCCGTCGATCTTTCCCGGTGCTCGTCAAGAACAGACGCATATACCTGTCCACGTACAAAAACGAGCTTCTTCAACCTTCCATTCAACCGAGCGACACGAGAATTCAGCGAACGAGAACCGACAGTTTCTTTCTTTTTCTGCTTTTTTTCCGCGTGGAATACTGTACAAAATTGTACAGTAACGGCGAGGCGATTAATCTGCGAGCCTGACCACCGCGCGATCAGGTTGCAGCTGTGGTAAACAAGTAATCGGAGTAACGAGAATGCGCGGAGATACTATTTTAACAATTTTTTCGTTTGTTTTTTAACCCGCGGAATTTACATCGAAACGACAGTTCGTATCGACGCTGTACCGTAAATTTTATCAATGCTGTTGCGCGTGTGTTTACCGCGGCTTCAACAGAAAAGTACTCTAAAGCGTCCCCCTCTCGCGACAGGAACGTCCTTGAAATCCGTGTCTTCTCCATCCACGAACGCGTCGAAAATTCGTGTTCCAATGGATTTTCGCGAGCCGTAGGATCACGCGGATCGATTTCAAAGGCGGATCCAGGGGACCCACCGAGATCTAGGTCGCTCGCCTAATTGGAGAAACGGAAACGTCGTATTTACGACCGAGCTTGAGCATACATCATCGAAAGATGTCCGTCCAGAAAGATTCCCGGCGTCGCGACGCGAAAGCCTGCGATGAGCGCCTCATTTTCTCATACTGTAGGGTTTTAAAGAGTTTCGTTTTACTTTTCTTTTAGGAGAGAGAATTCGTAAAGTTTCGTTAACCGACGAAATTAAAGATTGTAGTCGAGTCCAAGCAAGATTTTAGAGCGAAATTGTTCGCGTCGCGACCCAGAACGTAACCGGTTAGGTTAGAAGACGAAGCGTAACACGATTTTCAGTGGCGAGGCCGAGTCCCTCGATCGATCTTTCGCTTTGGCGTACTGAAACGGTGCGTAGAACGTTTGTTTTTTTTTCAAATGATAATACGATTTCTGTTGTATTTTAGATCGCCCGTACTATCGCGCTAATTCGTTTAACCTTCGCTTGCCGGTTATCTTTTAAACTCAATTTGTCTACGAATATTGTTGAATAAATTTGTGAACAAATTTTACTCGAGAATTAACATTTTCGTTGAAAAGGGAATTTTTAAGCTTGCGTTTTGCAAGTGAATTGTAAATATTCTTCGGAATAATCTCGTTTAAGGATCGAGAAGCGAAAGATCGATCGATCACGTTGTCACTCTGCCCGCCACGGTGCTTTTACATCGATCCGTCGCACAATGTTCTTAGATAAGAAGAAAGTACTATTTATATACGCGTTATTTTAATTTGAAACTTTTTAACGATAGTCGCGACATGTTCCGCCGACTGTATAAGCATTCCTAGCGTGTACTGTAAGCGTCCCTTGTAAATAAATTCTACGACGTATGCGTAACCTTTTGCCGAGGATTCAATCGAAACCGAATTCCGATTTCCATTGTGAAGATACGCGAATCATGACACAGCGTGCTCGATCGTAATCCATGGCGATCGGCAAAGAAGAAACGGTAGAGAATAATTAGAAATTCGCATCGCTTTCGGAATCAGTGATCTCGAGGAGCGGAGGCGCGAACCTGCTGTCGATTTTTCCGAAAAATCGATCGCGGCTCCCTCGATTTTCGGACGAACACCCGTGTCCATTGTCCTTAATCCTAGGCACGTTCTTTTAATTTCTTTTTTCTTTAGCGACGAATACATCTGTTTATGAGAGTGAGAGAGAGAGAGAGAGAGGGAGAGAGAGAGAGAAAGAGAAAGATAGCGAGAGAAGAAGAGGAATGGAAAGAAAGAGGTAAAAATGAAAATTGAAACAAAAAAACGTCTCTTCTTATTCCACGAAGCCTTTCACCGACGACCTCCCATGGATCGGAAACGATCTGGCCCGAGCATAGTGTGATATTTTACAATCATTCATTGCCACTCGAAATATTCATTCCATGATATTTTTACTGTTCTAGTTTGCAAAACATTCTCAAGTTTATCGAGCATATCTAACATGTAAATTATTGTAAGGTCCATATTGTTCCGTTGAAGATAAATGTCGAAACGTTGGTGACGAAACGGTCGCGTTTCCGAAAATTGCATAGAAAATTAATTCAATAGAATAAGCTTAAATATTCGACTGCAACATATCCGGAATATGTTGATTAATAAACCGATTCTCTCTGTGCGGATCACGGTCGAAATTCAATTTCGTGCTCATCGCTGAAATATCACACTGCGCGGAGGTATTAATTTGCAGGCTCGTCAACTTCCTGAACGAAAAACCGGGGACCATTACACAGACGCATTTAGCCGGCAAGAGAGAGAGCGAGAGAGGAGACCAAGGGAAACGAGAGAGAGAGAGAGAGAGAGAGACAGAGAGAGGAGACCCGGAGGATCGTCGAACAGCACTCCGGGGCTGACTTATGACAAGTAATTCGCGGCCGGGCACGCCCGTCGACGAGTTATTTAAATATTTCACAGTTTAATGGAGTCCCGGGCCATTAATGCGCGTCAGCTAATTAGCGGAGTCGTGGATGCCTGCGCTTCCCCCCCCGTGCTTGCTAACGATCCTCGCGCTGATAAATCGAACGGTTACCGTCCAAATGATCCGCCGATCAAAACTGACGCGGCCTTAAGTGGTTCGCGGGCTGCAGCACGCTGCACCGGGGGCCCCCGTTGCACGCTTAAGTGCACGCACTCGACCGACCGAGCGCAACGGAGTGAACCAGACACCGGAGAGTATCGAGAGCGCGAACCAACACCGATTCCGAGGGGCTAAACGCGTAATAGACGCGCTTTAATGACACCTTCCGCAACACGTAATGCCGGCCCCCACCGTTGCACTCTAATTTCCTGAAAATGTTACGTGCCGCTGCACCCCTGTACCCTCTTCCCCCCGCCCAACTTTTTTCTGCAGTTTTTATTTTTTTTCCGAAGAGTTCTGCTTTTTTCACTCTTTCTCTCTTTCTCTCTCTCTCTGTTTCCCTCTGCTCCTCTCGACGATGCACCGGCCAATGAAATTGCACCGCGAAATTACCGGTTCCTGCCGGGTTTCTGTCCTGCTCGCGAAATAGTCGAGTTAGCATTGCGCGCGATGCTAGTCGATCGCGGTGGAAGACTCTGCGTACGCGACGGGATTTACAGAAGTGGAATTTATAGAAACAGGAATCGAGTCTTTTGTTTTTGAAGAAATTTTTCATATACTCTGCGATCGAGTCAAAAATCGTAAGTCGGTAAAAAAATTGCGTACTGCAATCTTGTCGAATACTTTAACTATTAATAAGCATCGCTGAGGAGATTTAAATGAAACTTACGTAATAGGAACCTCGAGAATGAAAAAATCGGTAAAATCCGACGCATTTTTTCGCAGCTTACCGACCGCCGCCGATAGGATTGCGATAAAAAGCGGCGGCGATCGTCGAAGTAAAAAATTCCAGAGTCCCGGGCAAAAATCGACGGAATCATGCTGGTCGATAACGCGGAAGGTTCGATAAGGGTGAGACGAGAACGAGCAGAGGCGTGTCCGGGCCCCGGTGATCGATCCTCGATCGTTTTCTGGCCGCGTGGGTCCCTCGGGTACGCGCGCGATCGAGATGCAGACCACGCAGCCGCTCGATCCCGAATTCATCGTGTCGGCCTGGCCATTAGCAAATTACTACGGTGTAAACAGTATCGACGGTGCCCGCGGGTACGACGGCTAAGTGCGCGCGATCTACAATACACGTACGCACACGTGAATGTCTATAGACGCCGTGCACAGAGAAACGGCGGAGCACCGCGCGGGAGAAATGGCCAGTTAGTTAGCAACCGATCATTATAGCGACGTTTTACACCGGGTCTAGCCACCTAATAACTGTCTGCCGTCGTCGAGGCGAATTCGCCGATCGGTAGCAAAGTAACCGGACTGCCTTCGCCGAAAAGGAAATTCCCAGCTGCCCCGGCCGAACACGCTGTCGAAACCGCGATATTCGTTGAACCTCGAATTCCTCCAGCGTTTACTGCTGTCCGAGACATTGTTCTCGATGAAATTTCGACGACCTCTTCCGGCGAGCGAAAATGCGGAGGTCATTTTACCGGTTTTTAGAGCGACAGAGATTTTTCTGCTGAAACTGTGGAGGTAATTATTTAGATAATAATCGTCTTGATGAATCCTAGCGACACCGAGGTTCGATCGAATTGCGTTTTAACAATTTTAGCATGTTGAAGAACAATTAATTGTTCGAAAATGTTCTTCCACTTTCACTGCACTTAGACAGATATATGCTTATTCCCGGATTAATTCTCTAAATTTCCAATTGTGTTCGTCGTACACGGTAGACCCAATAGATCAACCGATGATCTCGACGAAGTAGGTTCGGAAGTGCGTAAAAGAGAATGCACGAAGCGGTGCCAGCCCTCATCTTGTCTCACAAGCTAATTATTCATGGAGGCAGCTGCCCCTGCAGAAGAGCGAAGAATCGGGGAGAAGGGGGTCGAGGCGGATTTTTCGACGCGGGGTCCTAAATTTTTATCGGCCGTTCTTCTTGTACGCCGCGATAAGATCGTGTAACGTGGAGCGTTCACACTTTACCCCTAATCTAATTATGAAATTGTAGACATAATTGCGGCGGGACCGATTACGGTCGATTAGCCAACAGCGGAGAGAAGTTTCGGGCCTGGGAGAGAGAGAGAGAGAGAGAGAGAAAGCGAATGTCCCGGCGCGTCGAGTAGTATGATTCCGTCGTAAACCGTCCGGTTTCCCTATCGTTAGACCCTATTAAACGAAGCATAAGAGAGGCCACAAGGGAGGTCCGCGAGGTCCGAGAGAGAGCTGGCTCGCAGCGGGCCCGAGATTAAGGGGCTGTTTAATCTGCATCCGCATCGCGATGATAGGTGAACGCCGGGGAATCATCGTGGGGTCCTTCACGTTAACCGAGTTAGTTACAGGAGACCCTGCAATTACGGATTGTTAACTGGATAAAACCTTACGCGTGCTGCGCGAGCGAGGGGACAAGGGAAAAAAGGGGAACGCGGGCCCTCCTTCGTTCGAAGATGAGCTGCGGCTCCCAGCGCGCCTCCCCCCACCCCCCTCGGAGAACCGATCGTCTCTCAGAAAATTTTTAGCAAAATATTCGCCGATCGTTTCACCTCGGCGCGAAATTGTTCGGTACGCTTACGTGCTGTGATCTTTCTTCCGACGCGACGATTTCGTGGCAATTTCCCTTCGCGTCTTTGTAACGGATTTTTGATGCTCATTTTTCATAACATTCGATCTCGTTTTAACTCGTTTTTGTCGAATTCCCCGAGCGTTCCGATCAACCGTTGCGATGGTAACAGACCACACAAATCGCTATGAATTTTTTCGCCGCTCGCGAATTCCTGTTCGTCCTTCTCGGACTATTTCAGCTGGCCAACCATCGCGATCGTTTCTCGGCGCCGCCGGTACCAGGATCAACGATTCACAATATGGTAATTGCAATTCTTTTTTCGTTACGCGCAAATTTTTCATCGTCTTCCAACGTCCGCGTCGAAGACTACTTTCCCTGATCGACGATCGCGATCGTTCGGACGTATACACCCGGTTTGGGTTCGGCTGGTTCCCCGGTATCGGTACCGGGGCAGACGGAGCACCACGAAATGAATGATGGGGAGGATAGAGGGGGGAAAGGACGCGAACCGAGAGGTAGAAGATGAAGAAGAAGGAGAACGACGAACCGAGGACGACGACGAAATCGACGCCGAGCGAAGAGAGGGGAGGAGCGGCGAGACTTCGAGATGAGGGATGTACGGCGTGACGGTCTAATTGAGGCCTTCTTGATTGCATTTACACCGCTGCACGGCCTCCTGTATCCCAGGTATACAAGTATCAGCTTTCTGCGGCCGATCCGCGTCGTATTTGGCCGTGGCTGCTATTACTTCCACTTCTTTCCTCTTCCTTCGCGCGATCCTCCTCTTCCTCTTGTTCTCTCGCTTTTCGTTGCTCCCATTCATCGACGTTTCCAACCCCCTTTGACGAACATTTATATCTCGGATAACACTTTCTATGAAATTATTTTCGACCGGTAATCCCGGTTTGTTCCACTCCCATTTTAACGTTTAACAATTTTTTTAACATTTCCCGTGAGACGAATGTTAAATATAATATTTGCTCTACCATTATTCGCAATATTGTTTACACGATTAGATACGGTGCTATCTAATCAATTGCTAGACATTTAAGTATTCTATGTTGGGAATGTGGTGCAGATTGAACAGAGTCAGAGTTAAACTTTGAAAACTAATACTTTATTGACGGCTCGGAACTGAACGTCTATCCTTGAGAAGGATCTGCAGCAGACTGACCTGCGACAAATGTTTCGAGAAAAACTAGCTGAAAACTCATCTATTGAACAAGGATAACAGTGTCCTTGTCTACGCGCTGTAGCGCGCTTTCTAATTTTTATGGCTTAGCCTGGTGGGTTCTTTCAGGTAAGACCCTCTTGTGACACATCTGGCTTGCAGCCCTTATATTGCCTTCGGTTATTTGAAGATATAGCAGCAGTAGAGGCGATTTTGAAACTGTCGGTAAATCCAACATTCTACGAGGTATTACATCAATTTCATGTCCATAAAACGAAAACAAAAGAATGTAGAATGGAATTATTCTAGGTCGGAAGAAACGTTTAATTTTCCAGTTAAAATGGCTCCGAGCGTAAAGGGTTAAATACAGAATGTAATCGAATCGTTGAGTTTTTAAAGTATATTTTCCTTTCCATACGCATATTATAAATAGTATAATGAAATTGAACACATTCTCGGTGCTCGACCGAAGAAGAAAATACGCGACAGCCCGGCGCATTCGTGGAAAATTAACGAACGAAAGGTAGAAGATTGGAGTTTCGGAAGTTTACAGGCAAGCCCCCTCGACACGACATAAAACGCGCAAACGCCGCCATTAGTTACAGGGACCGGCGCGGAATGCTATCCAGCCGGAGCCTTATTAAGCCCATTACGTCTTAATTTATTTCCATATTTGAAAAAAGGAAGAGACACACGCCATACCGCACCGCACCGCACCGCACCGCACCGGGGCGAAAACACGACTAATGATACAATTCCGAGGGCGAGAGCGTTCCGCGGCATTTGCATGGAATCGAGTTCTGGCGGGACGCGTGTGCGCGTTCTGCTGAATTACGAACGCCCACGCGTTGACCCCGAGCGACCTTTTTTTTCCGTCGAAAGAGGTGCCAATTTTACCCCTCGGAACACGTTGCGTGCACTGTTAGGCTCGTTTCTTCCTGTCGAGACCGCAACAGGCAACTCAATCCTACTGCACGGAATCGGCCGCCATCTTGCGTCTCGCTTGGTCTGCACGAGAATGCGCATTCTACTTAATTCGTGTTAGAGCCGTTCGCGAAAATGTATTAGGGTAGACCGAGGCGAATCGGATCGCTTATCGTTTCGTGGTAAAAAGAAAATAGAAACATTTTATTACAACGTCACCCCATATAAAATACCTGAACAAATTATGATGAAAATTATGGTGAAAACATTCAGATGTTAAACCGTATCTTTTAATTTTAAATAATTGTAAGCTGTGTACCTTAGATCTGTACTAAAATTACTACGTTCGTCCGCGTAAGGCGCTCTCGAAATGCATGTGGACGAACAATTTGTTCAGGTCTCGAGGTCCTCTGAAACTGCTAAAAGACCTCCGCGCGAAGGCTTCCCGGCGCAGGATCTCCGCGAAGGAAAAACTGACCGATTTTTGCCGATTTATTACGCGGCGAGGCGAGCCGAGCCGAGGCGAACCGAGCCGAGCCGGTGAGGGGTTGGAGATAAATAAATATTCGCCGGACAAGAAGACAGTATTGCGGTTTACGCCCTCGGTGGGAAAGATTGCGCGTCCCATTCCGCGCCGGTCCCGTCCCGAGGATAGACCGTCGCGTCCTTGTTTGCGATTCGCCGCGTGGTGTTGCCGTTATTAGCGTAAAGGCCCGAGTTAGCCGCAATCGCGATGGTAATTTGCGCGTTTGCCCGTCAGTGCCGCCGAGTGGAATTGCGGTGTCGCGTTACCTTACGTGATAATGCGACGCACCATAAATCCTGACCACCACGGACCGTAGAGGAGAGCCCGGTGCACCTGCGCGCACACGTATAGACGCGCGTTCTCACCGGGTAGAGGCATAATAACGTGAGAGAGAGAGGAAACGAACAAGAAGAAGAAGAAGCAGAAGAGGAGGAGGAGGAGGAGGAGGATCCTGAGGAAGAGAAGTAAAGTGTAGAGAACTGGACGCGGTTCCCGCGGGAAAAAGAGCACGGGGTTCCGCGCGATACCATGACCGTGGCGAAGAGATCGACGCTTCGAACAGGGCCCGGGAATTCGGCCGATTGTTCGTCGGTGGCTTCTTGAAATTAAGCGTCATTGTTTAAGAGTGAATTCATCTTGATTGTCGATGACTAA
Source organism: Lasioglossum leucozonium (assembly GCA_028454225.1). Lineage (NCBI taxonomy): Eukaryota > Metazoa > Arthropoda > Insecta > Hymenoptera > Halictidae > Lasioglossum > Lasioglossum leucozonium. Next base: position 14,716,737 of record CM052215.1, on the reverse strand, counting down.
TGTCCCGGCGCGGCGGCAGCCGAGCGCCACGAGGATGGATCACGGGCTCTGTACAGGAGTCGGTCGTTCCGAGTCCCTCGGAATGACCACGGACCAGAGAAAAAGAGAGAACGGAAGAGAATGAGCGAGAGAGAGAGAGAGAAAGAGTGAGAGCGGGGGGGAAAGGTATCGGGACGAAGAAGAACTGCCCAACCGGCACGTGAGAGCTCTTTAACGAGCATCATCAATAACGCGTACCGACGTTGAGGAGGAAACAAAAAGAAGCTTAGAGAGAGCCATGCACGCCGGACACCGCGACTCGCCCGCTATAGATCCTGGTAAATGGTGTTAATTAGTAAATTTGATTTAAGCCCAAACGAAGCGACCGAATAGGCGGACAACCGTTCCCCCGGGGAATGATGTACGACCTCCGCGAATTACCCGTCGACTCGCCGCCGAGGAATCTCGCCCCCGTTCTACCACCGATGGCCTCCGTCATCGACAACGACCCTTCTTCTGCCCTTCGATCGAACCTTTCGACTCGCACAATGCGCTTGTCAAACCGTTCGCGTTGCTCGCAGTGATCCTGCACGCACCGCTTTTGTACCGAAAACCGTGAATGTTCATTTGCGTGTACACACTATTGATATTGATTCTTGGCGAAGCTTGCTTTTCTGCCTTGTCGCACTTGAGTGCACCGATTCTAATAGAAATCACTTTATGGAAATATAATTACGGTAAATGTTAATTCGTCGCATTCCTCGCCATTTCTCCCATCAATCTTCCCGATTCTTATGAAGATAGTCGCCTACGGTCCACCGAGTAATGCGTTCCGAATACAGCGAGTCCGGGGTACCAGGCTAGCGCACGAATCCCGAAGCGTGTTCGAGCAACGGAGAATTTCGATGTCCGAATATCTCGAGGATCGTCGATTCTGGAGGCGCATGGTCCCGCGTTTAGGGTTGAACAGGGGCGGGACAATACTTGTCCAGCGGCCGGGTAGGTTGAGCAGGGCGTTACCCGACATTCCTTGGTAAATTAACTTAGCGGGCGGCGGTGCGGCGGCGGTGGCTGCGCGATGCGGCTCTCGAGGCTGTGCAACGCGCTGTGCAACGCGCGGAGATGCAAGCCGAGCGAGCGGCGCGTCTCCCGCCAAATATTCATTTAAAAAGGTAAATGCAATTTTGCCGTTTTACGTGATTGAGATAATGCCCCCCGATTAACGGGCCCCCGGAACCCTGGGCCCCCCGTCTCTCCGCCGACGTTCTTCCACCACGTTCCCGAGAGACTCTCTCTCGATCTCGCCTCTCTTCCTTCCTCCGCCACCCTCCGCTCGTCCCAAGACATCATACCCCTACGGTAGCAAACGCGTCATTACCGAAATTCAAGCCGGCCGTCCCACGGACATCATCGTCGAATCAAAGTAGCGGTTCAATTATCTGCAGGTGTACGACTATAGCTGCTCGGATTCAACGATTCGCGATCGCCCGGCCCGGCCCGGCCCGCTTTCACGAGAATCGAACCCCTTTCGTACTCTGTCAGCCTCGACGCGACGATCCCGTCGCGAAACAGCTTCCACAGCTCCCTAGCGTCTCACGATCCCTAGAACTCGCGCGTCCGATTAATTCCCTGACCGTAAATTGACATTTTTCTCGGGGTGCCCGACTGAAAGGGGCTCGAGGATCTCTCGATCGCGATCGAGAACGCAGGAATGACGAGCAGCTCCTCGAACGTAAACCAGATCTCCTACGAGCTAACAGCGCAGCGGCTCGACTAACAGATTCCTTCGGATGCCGCGTGATCCGCCGGGTCCCCGTATCTCAGCATCTGATAATTGGAGCGGTAATTACGCGATGATTAACAGAGATGGCTCCCGCGCATCATACCTCCTACGGACCCGGTCCCCTTTCTTTCTCTTCCTTCCGTGCACGTTCCACCTACGGTCTCCTCCCTCTCGAACCTACTGGTTCGATCCGGCTGGTTACCGAGATCAAAGATCGGAGATAGCCTCGTGCGCGAGCACGCTTTCTCCTTCTTTCTTTCTTTCTTTCGCCTCCTCCTCCTCCTCCTCCTCCTCCTCCTCCTCCTCCTCCTCTTTCTCTTCTCTTTGCTACTCTGTGCTTCGATCTTGTTCCCCTCCCCCCCCTCCTTGCAACTTATACGCCTCCCCCTGTCCTCGAGTTCTCATCATGCGTGATACGTTAAATGGCGGTGATCCGTATCGATCGCGCTGTAATGGGGGGAGAGATGCTCCACCGATATGCCCGCTTAGGCGATCTCCGTCTTGTGCAATTTATAATAAAACTGGGATACGGTGTTCAATGAGTTCTATCGCCGAGAATCGCTGGAATTTGAGAAACTGCCAGGACGAAATTCTTTTTATCCGAGAGAAGAGTAGACAACTTTGTGAAAATTCGATTCACACAATCACGCTTCGATAATCGTGCACACCGCCGGCGGCTCGTGGCTAAAATTAGTGGGGGTGCTACTCCAGAAAATTTTTAGCCTTTGTTGTAAAATTGTGTGAAAGGGGTACATATGTTGTGCAAGTATAAAGAAAGAATTAAAGAAAAAAAGGCTCGTTGTATTAAATGTTATCGATAATAACAAGCGGAAATAGGGGGTGGTGCGGTTCCACAGTGCCTATACGCGAGCCGCCACTGATACACACAGACGTAAACGCAGAAAGTTCTGTAAACTTCTGTTCTGTAAATCTAAACAAAGAATAATTCCCACGAACGAATCACCACGTCACCGCTAGCGAAATATTGTACGGCAGTGTCTGCGAGCAAGGCATAAACTCGCCGGACAAAGTATATTGGCCGACGTTGCCGCCGCTTGGTGAACGAGAATTAGCACAAAGTATCCGAAAGGTGCACAAAGCAGGTAAGAATGGAATTGGTTAACCGATCGGGCGTGGTTGCTAGTCGACCGGTCGAGCAACCCCTAAACGCTCAGTTAATTAGAGCTCTCCCTTCTCTCCCCTCCTCCTGCTCACCTGTGCTTCTCTTTTCTCTTCTTTTTTTTTTTGGCCGGTGCACCCTCTCGCTCCCTCCCACGGGAACCCGTGGCCCGTCCTAATAACGCGGGCCAGCTGTAATGAGGAGTAAACTAATTATTGGATGCTAGTTGGGCAAGACGATATTTCACGTTCTCGCTGACAGCCAGCCAGCCGGCCAGGAGCAACAAGGATCGGCGGGGCTCCGTCCCGCTCGGGAACCAACGATCCCGAAGAACCGTGCCACACACCGATCGTAAACAGCTCGGAACCGCGTTCGAACGCTCGGAAATCCTCTCGGGAATCAATTCGTTCGCGCCGTGACGTTTACTTGGACCCCCGAGACCCCAAGATCGTCGGAAACACCGCGTTCCTCGAACACATATTTCCCTTGTTAGTCGTAGATTCGAGCGGGAGAGACCGGCCACAGATCGTTGAACCTCGCGTCGACTTTTATCGCGTTCGGAGTATCCTTTCGAGTCCAACCTCTCTTTCAGACGTCTTCTGGAAAATTAATCCTTGGCACACTGACTAATCCAAAAAGAAAAAAAACATTAATTTAATCATCTCAAGTATCTTTACGCGAAATACAACTTCTCGTACCTGAATCGCAACAGACTGGAATGAAATGAAAATATATTTTCCTGCTCGAGGTGTTTATTGAACTGAAAATAATATAATAGTACTGTACTGCATCGATTGTTGTCTCAAATTACACCATCTCGGACCGAACTCGTTTTTCTCATGAATGCATCAGTCTTCAAATAACCTTGTTATTATTATTAATAACTCAATATTAATTATTATTATTATGGTTTGGAAGGTATAAATAATACGGAAGGTCGATGAATCTAATTCTTTAATCATTCAGCTTTAAATCTGCTATTCCGCACCTATTCAGGCTACATTCAATATTTTCCTATAATATTGTAACAAAGCAGTTATAAACAAACTTCATATAACATTTTTTTCTTATTTTCACTTGTAGATCATGCTCCTACAATCTTGCCGGAAAAGTAGGAAACACCCTATACATATTACACATGAAAATTTGAAAGAGTCCAAGTTGTGAATCAGATTTTAGTAGTAACTCTTTCCTCAGTTTCGAAGCAGCTTCAATGAGAGACTCCTGGTGGAAAGGAGATCATTTTCAATCATTCACTTACACGCGAATGCCACATGTAGAAACGCTATTAGCTGCGTTTTTCATTGTGGAACGTATCGTGGAGGTGAGGAGGTGCACCGCGTAGAATAAGGTACCGTCGTAGTCGTGGCCGCGGAATGAAATATCGCGCGGAACGGGCCCAATAGGTCGGTCTAATAGGAATAAACAATGTTATGAATTTAAACAGCTCAGCTTGGCGCCACCATAACCCTATATTATCAAATTACGGGGGCTTGTATAGGGCCCCGCGAGGTGCGCGCCGCCTCGTGCGACCAGGATGCGTCGTAAAGTCGGATCTTAACGGTAGGAACCCACGTTCCACTCCTCTCGTCCTTTAAGATCCCATTCGCGATGCGCCGCGGGGGGCAAGCTCCTCGTTCCCAACAGCCGGGCCCTCGATCACAATAAACAATTACGGGACGAGGATTTTCGAAAATCCTTCGGACGCGTTCCACGGCTCCGAAAACTAGTTCCGAACGCCGAGAGAGAGAGATAGAGAAAGAGAGAGAGAGAGAGAAAGAAAGAGAAAGAGACAGAAACGCAATTGACGACGCCTCTCGTTCGCGTCGTGGCACCGAAAACAATTTAAAACCGCGGGGCACTGATTTCGCGATCGAAACGAGTATGATGAATGGACGATCTATAGCGCATCAGAAAAGTATTTTTGCACGTCCCGCTTTGCCAGGATGAGTTACCGTATGCGTAGAAGCTGCACATTAACACCTTCGCCGCCGACTCGATCATCGCGAACGTTAGGCCAAAATCGAAGCAATTTTTCTCTATGCTCGATAATCGAACCGGATAGCGGATGTTTATGCAAAATAGCAATTTCCTGTCTGAATCACAACAAACTGGAGTGAAATAGAAATTTATCTTCTTTCTTAATGTGTTCGACATGTTTTTACTGTTTTAAATTACACCTCATTTTTGTCGTAAATGCATAAAATCCGCTTTCTATCGGTTACTATATCAACACCCTCGAAATTTCCGGAGTTTCAAAATGTACTTTCCACGTGAAGAGTATGTATTAATCGATTTTTCGAGTCTGCCGTATACCTCGCTAAATGATCACGTCCAGTGCCCCTTTCTCATGTCCTGTGACCGCTGAAACGATGCTTTTGTCCAGCTCTATCGCAAAGCTAGAGGGATGATTCGCCTCGTAACTTTCGATTCCACCGTCTGTCGCGTCCGAATGCTTTTAATCCCGGTGCTCGGCTCTCGAGAGCATTAATCGACGTCCGAATTATTATCGCACGCGCGTATCCATTACCCAGCGACGGGATAAAATTCTTATTAGACGGGTTATTAGGGTAAAGTGAATTATATTGGCCGATTTACGACGCGACGCGACGCGGCGCGGCGCGGCGCGGCGGCTTATCCGAATTTCTCGATCAGTCGTATTTCACGGTAATTAACCGAACGAGGAGGATTCCTCGCAGGGTCGGGACTCTCTCTCTCGGAGGGCCCCCTCGTATTCCTCGAATATTAAGGGACCCGGTCGGAACGACCCGCCACTTTATGAATACGAAATGAGGGCACATATTCGACGAACATCTCCACCTCTCGAGACAAGACGGCGATGATCCGCTTGTCTCCGGGAAAACCGCTCGGGTTTTCGAATAAATTGCAAAGGGGAATCGTAAAGAATAGCTTAGAGCACGGCGGAGGGGGTCGGCGGCTGAGGGGAAAGTGGGACAGAAGACGAAACAGTCGGACGTTGAGCACACGGCTCGCTGCCGATCGTTAAAGAATAAAGAATGATAATATTATGCCTCGCGGATGCTCCGTCGAAGAGAAAGATAGAGAAAAAGACGAAAAAAAAGACGTACGAGGGGGAGTCACGAGGAAGAGGAGAGTTACACCGACGCGACGGGGCCCGGGACGCGGAGGCACGTCGAAAAGTACACGCGGTTAATTCATCGATCAGCCGCACGGTCGGATAGATCCGTTCGAGATCTGTGAGAAAGTTTCGAACGATTTTTTTCGACAACTGTTTCTCGTTTGCATCGACGCGGCGCGACGGAGGATGGGCCCCGGTTAGGCCCATAGGTACCGCTAACTCACCGGGGACGGGGCCCGAACTGCGCCACGGACACGCCCCAGAAACGGACCGCGCCGGGCCCCGATGAGAATTTTAATTTAATTAAGATAGATTCGTCATTAAGGCCCACGTCCGCGGCCAGGAGATTAGAATTCCTCGACGATTAGAGCAGGCTGTAAGTCATCCCGTAGATTGGAACGAGCCCCGGACCTGCAGACTCGTAAACGCACCGAAATGTCCCAGCCATTTCCATATCTCGTTCTCCTCGTTCACAATTAATACGCCAATTTGTAGACGACGCTTTCACCGAGTACTGCAAGTCAATTTACATCGTGAACAGGCTCGAGCACTGACCAGCACGATTTCCGTTTCTACAGTATGAATTTCTTCTACTCTTAAAATTAATGTAAAGATGAAAGTGTTCTTCGACACCACTAATTTTCTACGAGTCAGAGACTATCTACATTGAGCACATTTATTTTTACAAGGAAATACAAATTAAATAAGATAATGTTCGCAATCAGTGGACTCGTTAAACTTTCGCTCAGTGGACCAAAAACTTTCAACTTTTCTGAATGTCACGTTATACAATTCGACGAAAAAATGATAAATCTATAAATTCTAGTGCGCGGAATTCACTCGTTTGAAACTTACACACGAGTGAAGTTGCACGATTTTAAGCGCGTTCGAGAGGTTAGAACGTCGCCATGTTGGTATCCGGACATAGGAGCGGATTAGATCTCTGCTAGGTCTGGATTAGATCTTGGATTCCGCGCACTGGGATTTATAGTTTTATCATTTTTATCGTCGAATTGTATGATATATTACATCCGGGAAAGTTGAAAGTTTTTGGGCCCCCGAGCGAAAGTTCAGCCGACTCTGTGCTTAAAATCCCCTTCGCTAGGACAGCCTCGAATGAACACGGCAAGAGCCAGGACGCTCGCAAAGAGAATTAGACAAGGCCCGTTTAGGGTCGATGCGAATATATTGGACATTTAGTGGCAGTATAACCAAACTGGATTATCCGCCCTGCACAATATCCGAAGCTGAGATACAGCAGACGTTTTCTGCGAAAAGAGGGGCTCGATGTCAAAAAAATTATGCCGGGTCTGTTCGTCGAGAGAGTCAAAGGCACGACGTGTCGGCCTCACGACAGCGACAACATTGTGTCTGTTGTATACGATCGTGACCCAGGTACCCGACAATCGGAACGCGCGATTAATTTAATGCCCGCAGCCTCTCTGAACCCGCGTGGGCGCACCAGTCGCGAAATATCTCTACGTTGTTCCTCCGTAAATTCGATATTCGCAAAAATCTTGCCTAATCGTGCTGCAGACCACAGTATAGAGTACCCTCGGTCTTCCGATCGGAATGCCCGGATTGATTTTCATCCGAGTCTTCGCGCGATTAGAGAGTAGAATGTGAAACAATGTTTCTATTGATTAAAAAATGAATTAAAACATTATATTACATATTAAATCACCGTAAAATATTTTCAATCAGACGCAGAGGTCTATGCCGAAGGCATAAGGCACTCCGCTTTGATGATCACCGGCACAATTAAAACCGGCCGATGATGATCGCCGCTATCGAACTGTCGATAGCCTGACAGGATCGTTGCCCTCGGCGATGCGGCCCGACGTATGCACCCGGTGCACCGCGTTCGGGGCTGATAAATTGAGAAATTTGTCGGGTAACAGGTGGCGAACGAGTGGAGAAGGGAGGCGGTCGCGTTAAAATAATTTCGGTAACTCGCCCTCTCGTTCGGCATGGCTGTCGGCGAGCCAGTAGTTAACTCTCGACTACCCGTTTCCCTTTACTTTTACGGTCTCTAATTTGCCGTCTACCTTCGGGAACCGTTTCACCCCATTTCCGACCGGGAAAGCTGAAATAAGCCGAGCAATCGAACGTCGAACAATGGCTAACCGATACGAGAGGCGAAGGGGATGATTGGGCTTAAAATGATGTGGCAAATGATCGCCTAAACTACCCTCGACGGCCCTGTCGTAATTACGAGATCCGCCATTCTCTTTAGAAGTTCGTTAACGTTTCACGAGTGTGCTGTACAGTAGAATTGACCTACTAGCATTTTTCAGTCAGACAATGCCGTACACAAACCCCCCGGATTATTATAGTTGTAATACTCTACAGCAGCATTAACCCCTCGCCGTATTTCAACGAGTCAGACTCGTGATGAAGAATTTTAAACAGAGTCTAACGAACACGAATGTTACGGCTTTCTTTTTAGATGAAATAAAATTAGATTTGTTTGCAATCAATAATTCAGCATTAAAATCCGTGTAGCCATACAAAAAATATATTGTTTCTGTTCTATTCGACGACATTTTTGGGGATGAAGACGTTTTAATTACCGAAACCGTGTAGAAGACCAGACCACCCCTGGATTATTACTCGATAAGTAGTATTTTCCTTCTGATAGTGCCTTTGCTCAGACGATTCAACTCCTAGATAATTAACGATAAGAACGAGCTAGTGATTTTTACGAATTTTGCGGAGTGCAAAAATTTTTCAGGACTCCTGAAATGGGAAATGCAGCAAACTTTAATATTGTAACGTTTTACTCGCTAAATCCCCGCCAAATGTGTATATCTCGCAATATAGTGCTGCAGGGTGCAGCCACTGCGCTTTAATTCTTCGACGAGCCAGAAAAACGACGAAAGAGAATAAAACGGGAAAAACGAAGAGTACCTCGCGAGAATGAGAAGAGGACAGCATCGAATTCCAATGTTCGAGAGATTGATAAGGTGCTGTAACAGATTAATAACGAGCAATACGGCGATGCTGTTGGCTCCCAGGGCCCGTTGGAGAAACTCTCGTGAAAAATTCCAGGAATCGAGGAACGGGACGGGACGGTTTGAACGGCATAGTTGGCACAGCGGATGGTGACGTGAGGTCCCCGAAACTGTTTTTATTTATGTGTTTGGTGAGGCGACACGGCGTGTGGGTGTCGAAGCCCGGTGAGCGCCACAGGAGCTCGTGGGCAACGTGCCGCGTGTCCGTGCACGAGCATCTTCTACCCCCGGGATCACTGGTCCATTGGATCGACCTCGACCACTTTTCCCGCGATCCAGCAACATCGTTTCGCCTTGCTAGCTGAGCTTGGCCCCGTTCAAACTAACGTCAGACTCGAAAATCGCGCGACAACGCGGTCATCGAAACGAAAATTACTCGGTGATGGGAGTGGTTCTGCGAGGTAGCACGAAATAAAATAAGAAAACTCCTTAGAATCCCTCGAGATGGACGTACACTTTATTTATTGATTAACATTCGCTCTGCGTACATATAATATTTTAATGTTAATCACACCTGCATGTTTTCAGTGGAAAATGTAAAGAAAACACTATATCTGTAAATTTCTGATTTTAATTACGGTAGGTATGGAAAGATTAAAAAATCGATTTCAGTATATAAAAATACTGTACAAATAAAAATAATTTTTACAATCTATTTTGGAAATTTTCTGTTCGCCAACTTTTTACACCCCTGTTACACCCTTATATTAATTTAGTAATTCATAATTTGCATCCCCATACCGATAGAATACTCGCGACCCTTTAAATATGTATAAACATTGTTATCTCTGGACTTCCAACAATACAGAAGGGTATTAAAAATTGAGATGGAATTTTAATTGACCCAGAATCGATCCACAATAGATCCATAGACCGCAGGCAACGAGTGTGTCAATCAACGGAGCACCACCGTCCCCCGGATCACCGGCGCGTTTACACGGTATTGTTTCGCGCCGTTCCGAGTGCTGTATCGACGCGGAACGACAACTGTTACACGGAATATAGAAATCTGGAAAGATCGCGAGGGTCCAGCAGGATCAAGGCGTCGTCGATCGAATAACTCTGATCCGCGTCCGATTGCGCGTCGCCTGGGAAACGATCGTCGACGCAGCGATATTATTCGCGGGGTTCTTTATCGATACGCGCGTTTCCACTCGTATAACAACGTGTACCCCTTATTCCGCGGGGGTATAACGTTATTAGTTATGTTTATTCGTTGTTCGTTATCGAAATAAAATTGCGCTGAACGCTGCCGGTGTGCCGTGAATCACTTGGTAAATTCGCGCGAGCCATCGCGTCTGGTTTGCAGGGGCGTGCATTTGAATAAGAACGACTGTCGTGCATCAGAAAAACCGTCGGCATAGGACTGCGCGGGGCCCTTGGTCGACGGGGTTTACGGGGAGGGTGAGGGGAATAATAGGAGGGGTAGCCAGTAGGATGCTCGAGTGACGTCGTACCGCAAACTACCACTGTCCCCTTTATATTCAGGAACATAAGCTCGCAAAGTTATTGGCCCATTCGGACCTCCTGCCTCCACGACGCGCCGTGCCGTTTCTCATTCGCGTGTCCGATGGCGTTACTTTGCGCCCTCAAATTCTTCCACCCTTCGTCCTCCCCCTTATCTCTCAGCCGTGGCCACGCAGCGATTTTCTCCTTTCGATACACTTTCAACTCGTTCTCCGTCAATCCGACTATCTTCGTCCTCTTCGTTTCTCGCCTTCCTCGTCTTCCACACTTCGTTTTCCACGAAATCGGAGGGGTTACGGTTCACGAACGGCGACTCCGAGACGTCTTAACACCGAACTACCACCGGTCAAGCGACCGGTTCCGGACTTTTTGTTTCACGATTATTCGGATTATGCGGATGGTTTCGTGGTAAATGATTGAGCAAATACACTTAGTAGAGCAGGTACTATTTTTATCAAGCAAAATCTACCGACTGCTTGTAAAGCTCGGTAGGTTTAATGTTTACAAAACCGCTGTACCAGTATTAACCCTTCGCACTCCTATGTCGAGCATGAATCAGTTTTTATTTCGGGAGCTCCTTTGTCGAGTCCCACTCGACATTCTGTCATGTTCGAACCAATAGAAAAATAATAAAAATTGTTAAAAATAAGTAGCCGTAAAGGAACTGTCCTTTAAAGTAAATTTCAAATAAGAACAGTTAGGAGCTGCTGGTAGCAAAATTGAAAAAATAATTCAGAGCGCAAAGGGTTAAAATTTTACATTGTTGTTTGCGTTTAATAAATTACTAAACATCACAAAACTAAGTATCACAAGCCAAAAAAAAAATCGTATACTAGGTTAAAAGAAAAGTTTTGATATCGAGTTGAAATAGCTCCGAGAGTGCTCGTCCAGAATAAAATGAAAGAAAGGGACGACGAATTAAAACGATTTCGAACCTGGTTCGTGACTGCCGCAAAATCCTGAATCGTCGAGGAACGAATTGAATCGGGTAATCTCTGACAGAAGCGCTGCCCGAGTCCGCGATGATAGTAAAATAGAGATCTGGACCGTACGATTTCGACCAGGTAGTTCGAGCAGGGTTAATCGAGGAGCCGAACAGCGATTCGGAAATGAAATTCCGTGAAGGGCAGACGCGTCGTCCACGGAACGTTGATTTAAATTCAACCTCGGGCGGAGAAGAACGATCCATGGGGCCCCGGGTATCCATCGGACTCCTAGATTCCCGGCTAAAGGCCAAAGGAAGGTCCCTCTCGGTCGGCTACCGGAATAGCGTGGAATATACTAAAAGGCAGGACCGAGAGGAAGAGTTCCAGGGGAGTAAATGACAGGCCCCGCTGGCCGCCCCGGGCCCCACGGATGATTATTTTGATTAATTTCTCCCGTCATTCGGTAGCCGATCGTGCCGCGCTATCCTTGGAACACGATTCCGCATCTAATCTCTACGTAATCGAAATCTGCACCGAGAAGCCCGCTTATGATCCACCAAAAAAATTTCACCTAAGTCGGTAAAAAAAATAATTAGATGCATGATCCCCGAATCAAGGAAATTAACAAAATTAATTTAATATTAATGCTACATATTATTTTCAACCTCCTAAAATTGTTAAGATAGGATACGTTCACTTTTATCCAGGAGAGAATTTTTATTTTCTATGAAAATTCGCAGTCGAATGACGACCACCTAAAATTGTTAAGAGAATAAACAAATCTTCATTTAAACTCCACTGTCTTGCAATTGATGCTTGTGAATGATTAGTTATTCAATTAATATGTTTCGATATTCAATTATATTCTACTTTATCTATGTATATATCTATGTATAATGATTCAACAACTCTACAATAAGTTCGATATTTATCAACAAAAATGTTGAAGAAGTTTTAAAGAGAAATGGACACGGTGGGGTCCGGTTAATAACATAAAGATTAATATGTCTTTCTAAAATACTACTTGAAGAACAATTTGACGAGAGCAACGTGAGCAGGATCGAGAAGTCTGAAGAAAATGGACTCGAAAATACTTGAAAGCATCGTTTACCTGTCCCCGGGCAATATAGCCGGACTTTCGAGGCACTTCGCTTTCGCCTTTCGCTTTTTCCCGTTTCGGCATTGCTGGAGGATGAATCGGTTAGGTCACCGTCACCGGGGGACAACGGGAGCAGGCGATAAGCCGTCGAGGGACAAGTGTTCGGTGCATTTTCGGCGATAAGCCTAATTCTCATACCTGCTCGCATACCTCCGCTTCGCTCCTCTTCTCTATTTCAGTCCGATCTCGCCGCTCCGCGCCGGTTCAACTTTGAAAGCTTTCGAGTAGAGAACTTCCGGCAATTTCCTCGTAGCGGGTAGATCGATGCTCGGCCATTAGGCCGAGTGTCCATTTGTCTCTGGCTCCCTTGCAATCTAAATTAACCGTTGCCGAGTTTACCGTGCACGATAGATTACGAGATAACGGTGCGCAACAGCACCGGCGATCGAGAACATCGATCGAGGAATAAAGAGACCAAGGAACGCGCCAGTGACGCGAAAACTCGTTGCTGTCGACGCTTAGCCGGGAAGATTCCGAACCGGGAGGAATTAATAGATTAGCGAAGGGCACGTCTCCTCTTAATTGTATCCCATTACGGGCCTTGGGTACTCTCGGGCCCCGGGAGACCCGTCTATTATCGTCGATAGCCGAAATCGGCCCTGATCGCGGAATTAGATCGAATTAACCGGGGACGATGCTTGCGTACGCAATCTCTCGCGGACGATCCACGGAGATCTTTCGCCATTTTATATAAAATGTATTTTTCAGCCAATTTGTAGCTCCGTAAAAATCTGTAATACAAAATTCATTTTCCTCGGACAACATCTGGAAACGCAAATTCCGTAATGTTGCTTCTTATCTGAAATGCTGTTTCATAGTAGACGGTGGATTTTTATAAAAAATAAAAATTCTCCGCGTTGGTTACAAGCTTCGGGGAGTACATAAAGATTTCTTTCTTTTCTCGAGAATTGTAGTGAACAGAACGAGCTGTATGCATTTAAATTCTTTACACGTGTTTGCCGTCTTCGCATGCATCAGCAATGATTCAATAACATTAAGAACATCAAGAGACTCGGACTTGTTGAATGAAAGACCGACGTGGAGAATATTCGAACCTACAGGAAGAGGTGCTTCAAGAATACCACAGGCATCTATCGCCCCCCTCCCCATCCAACTAGCGAACACCCTGAAGAGCCTGTTCCGAAGGAGCTGTGCAAAACCGTTGACTCAATTATACAACAATTGCCGCGCGATTTCCGAGGTAATTATCGAGCAAGGGTAGATCGGTTCTCGGGAGAACACGTTTGATAGCGTCGATCGGTTCACGGTAGCTAACGCGATCGTTGCGGCACGGCAATTAATGTGGCCGAATGGAAACAATTAGGACGGGAAGAGAGAGAGGTCCGGGACGGCGCGGTGCGGCGGCGGGATGAGTGATATCGATCAAGTTCTCGAAAGGCGGTCGGCGCGCTCAGAAAATTGCTCACAATTTCTTAGGATAAGGTTGCAGAGAGCAACACGAATATTTCGTTTTTCAAAAGCCGAGCCCCGTTGGAGGAGAGCTGAAGCGAGAACGCTGAAGAGCATCAAGAGTCCCGAGGCCCCGAGCAGATCAACAACGAAGCCCCAACGGACAGCGGATCCAGCGCTGACGCTCATTACGATGATTGGCAGATTCAATTAACGAGCAGCCGGGCTCCAGCGCGGCGGGGTCGCCCCGGCTTAACCCCGGCTAAATATTATTAATAATAATCAGCTCATTACCGGCTCCATTAATTATCCGGCTGTATATACGAGTTATACCGGGCCCCAGGAGCGCACCAGATTCCGCGGGATCGAAACGATATTCCCCGGTAATAATCGACGCTAAACGCATATATCGCCGTGCCGTGCCGTGCCTAGCCGCGCCGTTTCGTATACACCGTTCCCTGATAACCGGTCATTACGATCGCGCTCCTCGATCGAAAGAAAGTCCGAGAGAATGAGAGAGAGAGAGAGAATCTCGAATTGATGCAACCCGTAGATAACCGTTTCCCTGACTCGACACACGATTTTTCTATTGTACGGCTCATCGCTAAATTACACGCCGTTCAAACGCAGCTTCGCTTGCCGATCGTGAGACCACGAAGAAAGCGTCCGTTTCATGTTTACACATTACCAACCGATGGTTCGATTAATAGGTTTGCGGGATCTGTGATTGGCAACTAAAGACGATAATGGTAACCGTCGATTCGAGGAGCTGTTCAATCCTCCGTACGTGTCAGCTGATTTTCTGGAAGCCCGGGAGGCAACATTGAAATCGCTCCAACACTTTCCGGCACTATGTAGTTAATTAATATTTAGCAGAGGAACAAGCGTATTGCTTCGCTAACGTTAACTGTCGATCGATACTCGTGCAAATTGGGTTTTACAAGGACTGGAAGAATCTGAAAGGACCCGTAGAGTGACTGTGACAAATGGTAATTCGTAAAACTGTTGAGCTAGTTCACTGTGAGCAGCATCACTGCAATTTCAGAAAAAGTTGGTACATTAGTTCGAGAAATTTTAATATCGAGATTTAATATCCGATCGATAATGGCGATCGTGATTGGTTGTCGATTGAACGGAAGGGGAATAGCGGCAGAGGTAGCTTAAGCTAACTAAGAGAAACAATGCCACACGGGTCGCCGGGCCGGAGAGCTAAACGGCGGAACGGGGTAAAAGAGAAAGTGGAATATTAATCCATTTAACAAACTCATTATCGATGAGATATATCGAACGTTTACCGTGCGCGTCGGCGCGGCGGCGCGAACGTGCTCCTCCTATCCCGGGGGAACCCCGGTAATATTAGCGGGTTGGCACCCCTGCGGCTTGATTTACGGCCTAGCACTAACGAGCCTCGGACTGCATCGGTCGCGGAGAGGTGGTGCGCGTCGGTGCAACAGCTCTCGATCGTCCGTGAGCGTTGCACCGATGCAACTTGATCACCGGCGTGGCGAAAATCGAGAATTCCGAAACAGAATCAAACATCTCCCTGACCGAAACGAGGTTTCGAAGTGGACACAACGTGGTGGATGCTCCTTACTTTCTATCGGGGCCACCTGGACTGCCCCGAAGGGCCACCGATGTTAACGAAGCACTTGAGGAGAAGATCTCGTCGAGATACTTGTATGGAGAGACGACTCTACTATGGAATTCACTCAATTTATGTAAATCGAGTTTGACGGGACTTGTGCGAGGGGGCGTGGCCTTTCTGCTCTCAGCGGGCCCCAAAACGGCCTGAACGATCACCAGAAAAATGTTCTCGGAGAATCAACAGCATCCTCGTTGGTCCTTCAATCTGAATAACGGAAAGATGAGTGGAAAAATCTCTCGATATTAACGCTATCGGTTTTAATGTGCTCTGTGGGCGTGGTGTAAGTAGGCTGGACTATCTGCTCTCAAAGTACTCAGAAAGGACCTAAACGATCGTCAGAAAAGTTTTCTTATGAGAGATAAACAGCGCCTTCGTAATAAATAAAGCCGAGGGGAAAGGGTCTGTCGTAAAAGGGCGTGGTGTTCCGAGTGGGCGTGGCCTCTGCGCTCTCGACTCACCCAGAACAGTGTCATGTTCTGCTCCAAAGCCTGCAAAATATTCAGAAAATTTCTCAGAACCGAGCAACAACAATCTGGTTATCTGTTTAACTTGAAAAACAGAACGATCAAGTCACGTGGCCCCTCGTGCAGACGCCAATGGCCAAGAGGCAACACGATGGATGCACCGTGGAAGCAAAGAAGGGCAGTCTCGAGTGGGCCCGGACCCGACAATATGCCGAACGGAGCGAAAGCTCGAAGCGGGCCGACAACGCCGGCCCCCGAGGGCTGATTGGACCGTATTTGGTTGTAATTAAGGCACCGGCGGCGGCCATTAGCGACCGCGAAAACGAACAACATTGTTCCGCGGGCGAAAGGCGAGCCGCGCCACGCCGCGCCGCGCCGGACCACGACGATCCACGCGTATATCAAATTGCGCAAAGATCCTGTCTTACCCTTTTCCGAGCGGTTCGTAATTTCGTTTGCGTTGCCGATCAGTCGTGCCCGCCTTTTTGCTCCCGTTCCTTCGGAGCCATTGGCGCGCCAGAACCAGAAGAAACGTCGTTCAAGCACTTTGTTGCGTACTGGACGCAGCAAGAAATGTTCGAAAACGATAATGAACCCATCCACTTTCAGTTTTTTTTAATTGTCCAGCTGACCGATTAACAGGCTCTCGTTTAATTGGTACGAATGTTTAACAATTTAATAATATAAAAACTGTTTTTAACAATGTTGCGCCAATTTTTACTGGTGTATCAGAGTCGCCATATAGATGCAAAGATCTAATATGTATGTTGTATAACTATCCAATATAATATACCGTTATCGAACCTCCCAGCTAGCACACGTGTGACAGTGGGCGTGGCAGCTAGACTCCTCGCAGTGGTGGGGGGGTGCCACAGCGCCAATCAGTCGCGCGACCTCTTTCCTAGACAACTTGTCATGTCCTCGCAGCGCGACAGAAGCTAGGCCAATTAGCCTGAGCTCCAGTAGGAGCCACAAATCGAATTCCCACCGGCTCGACGCGGCGAGAGCCCGTGCAACTTGTTATCCCGGTGCACGACGACAATGCCGCACGACCGTCGTAATTGGCAGACATCCTCGGGGTGGGGGAGGAGGTGGCCGCCGATACAGGATGAAGAGATTTACAATGTTCCAGACCGTAAAATAATCAATAAAATCTGCGCAATGTAAAGAAACGGACGTGCGGCGGTGATTTAGTATGCGGAGCGGTCCGGCTCCGCTATTCGCTCCCCTTGCCCCGACAGCCCCCCCACCACGGCTATCCTTAAGGCCCGACCACGGGGCCTTGCTGGTCCAGTTCGCGGGATCGTTGATCCGGTTCGAACCCGACAACGAAACGGCGAACAAACGATTCAACGAATCCGCTCTCGGAATCTACCTGCGCAATTTGTAGCAGCCTTTTCAAACGTCGCGTCGCCTCGGCCCCCATTGTCTACCCGCCCTCTCCCCCACCCCCCTAACAGGATGCACTGAATTACGGTCGCCGGAGACGTCGAAACACTTGGACCGAACAAACAATGAACCCGAACCCGGAAATTCCGAAAATTATGAAACCTCGGGGATCCGTATATGTATGTATGAATTTGAACAGCGAAGTTTCATAATCTTTTTTTCATTTCCGGCTTCGGGATCGCTTCTCGCGAGAAGGGAAGGTTCGAACGAACGGTCTCGGTCCGCGTGCCTCGGATATCGGAACAGCGATTGCGACGCTGGAACGCGAGGCGTGGCTGTTAGGCGTCTTAGGCCTCTTAGGCGTCTTGTTTCGAGGTTTACGAGGCGCTAAGCAGCCCGTGATTGATGACGGGGGCAACCGACGAGGTTACGTCAGCGAAACGATCGGAAAACGCGAAAAAATCGACACTCCGCGGGCCCGCCCGTTTCGAAACCGGACGCGACCGTACGACGATCGGTTGCGAGAAACGGGAAAGCTCGCTGGGTAATCGATCGTTCGCACCTAGCGTCACTTAAAAATTAACTTTTTGCGCGAATACTGTTAAGTCTGCCAATTTCTATCTCATTTAATTTAACCCTTAAAAGTTCTTTTGAACATTTTTGTCGATGAATATGGAAATTATCGCAGATTTTATGTTCTTGAATCATCGATCATAGATTAAGCTAGATTCGACGAATAAAAAATATGCATTGAAACTATAAAGAGGAAGATCACTGATTATCGTTTTTGGTCATCGATACAAGGGTTGATCACGTTGATTGCGCGAAGCTCTTCAATCTGCCAGGCTTGCCCGTCGAAGAATCAACCCTACCGACGGTTTTCAAGATTTGAAACGAAGCTGCCTCGGGGGTAGGGGGTGAGCAGCGAAGAAATTTTGCGTTAAGGGCACCGACACAGGGTAATCAAGTCGTATGGGCGGACCGATCGTCAATGTGGGTAGAGCTTTAGGTTTCTGGTGGGAAATACAGCGAATCGCCGCAGGGTCTTGCAGCAGGAGCCGACTATGGTGACGAATTTACGAGCTCCTTACGAGGCTGCCTTCTTCGAGCGTGGCGAGCAATAAAGTACGGGGCCAGAGGATACATATTCGAAACAATCGGCCCGAGAGGCCAGGACCTATCTCCACGCGAAATCCCGGGATCAAATTTAAAATTGATTTATGGCTGATCGCGAGCCGACCTTCGGCTTCTCGCCCTCCACACCCCTCTCCTTCGCTCCCCGTACTTCCTGTTATCGAGACTTAAAAAATTCTCGTGATCCATTGACACGTTAACTACCAGCTTAGTAGCCACGGCAAACCCATAAAGTCGCAAGAATTTATTCAATGCAATTTTGCGGATCGTTCGACTCTCGTTTTTACAAGATCGACATTAAAAATTTATGAGACATTGATTCGAATTGGTAGTGTTAAGTTCGAAAATGGGGACGAAGGATGCTTATAGAATATTATAAATAATAAAACACTGTTCAAATATCTCTTATATTTTAATCAATAAATATTCCGGGTTTTATTTATTTATACTAAAGATGATCTCCCATAAAAGAAAATCTTCTAATCAAGAAGTTGATAAGGGCGTCGTCGAATTTGAACTGTAAAAGAGGACTCCAGTCTCGGAGAGGGAGCTCGCGATAGAATGGAAGATAACGTTGAAGGAATTAGCAAAAGGATTGTAGAAACGTAATTCCTCTCGGCTGGACTTCCCACCGACAGCAATTAAGTAACATGGCGTCTCGGATGGTTCGTTTCGCGCACCTTCCGCGGCGCTACCTGCCGCGTTGTTTCATTCCCCTACGAGCGCAACGAGACCGTTCCTCCAAGAAAATGCATCGAGATCGAAATTCTCTTCCGGAGAGCTAACTCCATTCCCACCTTAATTTAATCTTTCGTACTTTCGTGGAACGTGGGGTTCATGAAGGTTGACGTGGCTTGCTTGTACAGCGGGTTATCCCCCTAGAATCATTGCACGCATTAAGATAACTCGATGAATTCATTAGGTTAAAGTATGCAGAACGAAAAATTCGAGGTATTCTTACCCGGTTCCATTTAGCCAGAGCTCTCTCGCGCTCGAACTTCGCGAATTCTCGCTTATCGTACATCGTCGTTGATATTTTCCATATTAAAAGCATCAGGAACCCGAGGAACACCGTGCTGGCTACCAATCCGACTGCAACGCCTGCAAAAAAAAGAAACGGTCACCGAAATGTCCTCAACATTTTGTTTTTAATCGATTAACACATACACTGCCAACTACGAAGTAGTCTGTGCGAGATATCTCGTAGTGTTTCTTTCTTTTTGTATTACTGTAAATCCATTTTAGTACTATATCTGCGATTAAATATTATTATATTTTCTGAAAATCTATGTGGTTTATAAATAAAACAATAATGTTCAAGCGTACTTCTAAAATAAATGTCCTGTTTCGATCATTTCAACGAGTCAGAGACGATACAAAAAGATGGTTCGATTAATGTTTTCCCAATTTTAGCATCCGCTTAATTTTTTCGTCATAAACGCATAAAATCCGCGGTCGAGTAATTACGAGGCTGTGATTCCCTCACCAAGAACGTTGATTGGCTCGGGACACGTCCTCTCCTTCTGCGCGAAGATATTAAATATCTTGATGTCTCCTCCAGTCCCATCTCTGTGCTGGTGATACTTGAAAGTAAAAGTGCAACCGGCGTCACCCGGAGTGCGGCAAACCCTGGCTCCGGTATCCCGATCCTTGACGGAGTCCTCCTCGACAACGTCCACCTGCATGCGTCGTTAAAAAAAATATATATATACACGCTCGCAGCAATGCAAAGAGATAGTGGTCCGTGAATCATTTGAATCTCTCACGATGTCAATTTGGTGGGGGCAGGTGTCGCATTTTCCATTCTCGGCGTAGGGACCGCTGTTGTAAGCAGTGCATTCCACGCAGTCCTTCAACTCGTCGCACCATTGTCCTGGACATGTCTGGAAGGAGGATAAAAATCAACCACAGAACAACACAGACTAGAATGAACGCGTTCGTTATCGAATAAATTTACCGGCTGGGTGAGACGCGAGTTGGAATAACATAGGGTGTCTCAAAACTCCTTCAACACCCTGAAACGGGCGATGGGAAATTTCCTTTTGCAAAATGTCCCGGCTTCGTTTAGGAGTTATTAACGAAAAGCACGGACCAATCACAGCGCAGCTACAGCGAATTTCGAGACACTCTGTGTACAAACGATAGATGTATGCTAACCGGACACTCCTCGCAGTACTGTCCCGAGTACCGGATGTTGTCCTTTTCGTGGCAGTGGCAGCTACCGCAGACACAGTCGCCCCGTCCGTTGCAAATCTCCGCTACCACGGCGTGGGGGGGGCATGCATGTGCTGTTCGTCTGTTTGCAGTCGCAGGTTTCGCCGCCCCATCCGCCCAGGCAATTGCAGGTACCGCATTCGCACTTGCCCCGGCCGCCGCAAACCTTAAACGCAAACGCGACGACAGATGGAATAATAGAATCCACACCGGCGGACGCGTGTAATTTATCCGCCGCGGCGGACCAGCGCGCCGCGCAGGTTTCCTTAAAGGGCAGAATTATTCAACCGGTGGATACATATAAACGGCTGCGCGAAGACGCACAGGCTTTTCTTCAACCGTGCCCTAGCATAGCTAGCAACAATCTTCGTTCGCTTTGCTCGTTAGCTGACATTCCTGTTGCTACTCGTCTGTCTGTCAAGTCGAAGTCAGACTCTATCAGCTTCTCCGCGCTGAATCAGGCTCGATCCTACTGTGCTCTTCAACGGTGTAGATAATTCATATACCGGTACACTTTTTGAATAAAAGATAATTCAGAGACTGTACGCTTTTTTCCGTGATCGTGTCGTCTTTGGATACGTTCGTTAATTGCGTTGTACAAGAGGTTCGTTCAAGTTGCGATTGACTCGAATATGAAGATTTGCAGGTTCGTTCCGAGGAAATTTACGCACCAATCCGCCGCTGCGTTTACAGGAGAAGTTATCGCACTCGCAGTGCTTCCCGTAGAAAATCTCCTGCGGGTTCGGTCGTTTCGCGCAATCGCACATGGCGCATTTGCAAACTCCACGGCCGCTGCAGATCTCGGTGGTCTCGTTGTTGGGCTTGCACTCGATCATGGCGGCCTCGGTGTCCGTGCCGACGTCGTTCCCCTCGCATTCGCAATGTTTCCCGTAAAAACCTTCGTTGCAGGCGCAAACACCGCAGGCCAGCGTACCTTTCCCTTTGCAATCTGCCGACTCCGTCTTGTGCCCCTGCGTTTTCATCGAATAATATACTTCGATCAACCCTTTCTACTTAATAATAATAATAATAATCAGTGGCGGCTCGGGGCTAAAATTAGTGGGAGTACTGCTCCAGAAAACTTTTAGCCTTTGTTGTAAAATTCTGTGAAAGGGGATGGCTACTGACGTTAAGCTTGGTGATACATATTGTACAAGTATAAAGAAAGAATTAAAGAAAAAAGTACTCGTTATATTAAATTTTATCGATAATATCAAGTGGAAATAGGGGGTGCCAAGCCACCACTGATAAGAATTTAATCAACCCTTTCGAGACTACAAAGTGCATTACCCTCACGCAGAGTACAATGGAAAAGAAAATGTTTTCGGAATCTTTACAGAAACTTGTAGGTGTGATCTTGAAAGGGTCGACGAGAGTTCACGAAGGATTATTCTCACAGGATGTCCTGGTCGCTCGCAAGGACAATCGCACACGATGCTCAAGTCGATCATCAGACTCTCGTTCAGGCCTCTAGGCTTGATCTGAATCGTCTGTTGCCATTCGCTGACATCCGCTGGGCACTCGACCGCCTACAACGAAATAGTTCTAATAAATGGGAAACGATGCGACGAAACATTCTTGAATTCTTCCGATGTGTTCGCTAGTCGCTATTCAACTGATAAATGCATACTAATCGGCAGCCTATTAATCGCATTCTCATTATCGTACCTTCAAAGCTACTTCGAACTCAACAACGTTTCCCACTCGCAGGCCTCCGCACTCCCGTCGTTCCTTCAGTTCCCCATTGGTCTCCAAGCATCGCGAGAAGTATTTCACGTCGATGATCTTCGGCGCGTCGTCTGTCAACGCCACGGACTGCACCAGTTTCTAAGGAGAACAGAAATCGTCGACCGTTAGGGCGATCACGATAAAAATCTGAATGAACACGGTCTCGTGTGATTTTCATCGGTATAAAATGAAGAAAGGCGGTCGTCGCGTCGCAATTATGACGTTAACGATCTGTTTCACCTCGTATTCCCCGCTAATCAGGGCCACCACGTTGCTCGAGTCCTTGTCGATGGTTCCAATGGACGAACCACTGATGCACTCGCTGAGCAGCTTGTAGTTCTTGCTCCCGGAGCTGGGGATCGCGAAGATGACGTTGATATTGTTCTCGCGTGCCATCTTGTTGATCTATTTGCAATGGTGAGGTATTATAATAAGGAAAATTAATGATAACCGTCTGCGATTCGATCACGGAGATCGGTATACTTGAGATATCGAAGGGTAATCTTGGAGGAGCGAGTGCGTGTAGAATCCTTCCTCGTCCAGGTGACAGAGGCAGTCGTTCGGCTCTAAGATCCCAGCAAGCTGGAAACAAACGTGATCGGATCGTTGAATGCGATTCTTGTCAGCGAAGGGATATGCTCGACTGTTCCGAGCGAAATACTATGGGAAGACGTACTCTACCGTCTCCAGCGATATGGGACGGTGCATCTGTCGAGAAGACAATGAGATGTCGAGCGTTCTGCCGCCATCCGATCTGATCGGTGCAGACCATAGCCTGCATCATAGCGTCCAAACCACCTTCCGGTGTATCCAGATTACCGGACAATGGAGCTTCTTGCACACGGGACTGCGGAAGATGAACGATTAATCGGCGTCGAAGTGTTGTAATCGACTGGCAACCCAGCAACACAGTTACCTTGAAAGAGTGTATGTCTTCGGTCAGCGGCATCTGATTCTTGTAGCCGTAAGGGGGTGCGCATGGCACGTGTTTCCCATGTTTCATTACAGTGCACGGCGAGTCCAGACTGTGCAAATAAAACATTAATCAATAGGTGTGCTACTCAATCGAATGAATTGTGTCACTAATTTTATTGGTCTCCTCTCGTCGAGAATTTCTCGTTTCTCGAGGCTTGGAACCGCAGAGAGTTCCGCGGAACACCAATGATAATACCGCTGAAACGTACGTTTTCTCTCGGGTGTTTGTCATAGGCAGTACGACTTTATCAACAAAACTGCCAAACCCCAGACGAAAATTCGAAGTAAGCTTCCGCATAGCGTCCGCGATCTTCAGTCCGGTCTCCGATAATCGATCCCTGTAGTTTTCCATAGATCGCGATAGATCCATGAGATAGTACAAATCGACCGGATAATCCTCTGCTTGGCTGTAGCTCAACGTCATTCGGTACTCCTCGCCTGTAATGAGCACAACGATACGTAAACGGAGTTGTAATCGAGGAGAGACGATTTTCATAGCGAATGCAAAAGTGATACGTACCTCGTCGGAGTCTCAGATGAATTCGCTGCGGTCTGATCTGGACGGGGACAGTCCCTTTGGTCGAAGATAGCGGGCGATCTTCGAGCACGGTTAAGAAGTTCGCGTCAGCGATCACGTCTAACGGTGGGCACCAGAGATCCCGATCCTTCTGGTACTTTTCTCTGGTGATGCAGCGCACCAGCACGCTGCTGGACGTTTCCTTCGACCCCTGGAATTATATCTTTTTTGAGCTCATCGACAATCCCGTGAAATTCAAGGTGCAGTTCGGCGATCCAATAAAAATCCCATAAAAGCGAGCTAATCGATTTTTGACGGTGTAAACAGCGAACAGAAAAAAGAGGCAAATATTTGTTCAATCTTTTTCTATTTTCGCAAGATAAATTCTATCCTCTGGAGATATGGCACGCAAAGTGTTAACGCCAGGACCAGGTGACCGCTAAGTGAATAATTTGCATTGCCAACGAGAGAATTTACTGAATAATTTCACGGAAAATCGTCTTCATAGCAGGCACATGCGGGATAAAATGTCTGAAACCAGTCAGCTTGACTCGTCTGGTAAATCTAATGTTAATGTCAGGTTCTCGCTCGCCTCGCCTCGCCTGTGCACCCGACATTATCGTCGGTGTTCCATCTAGCTCGTTAATTTACTAATTACGTCCTTTTTCTACCGCTTTCTCTGCGCCCATAAAAATAATTCCTGGAGCTTGTTAAACGTAACAATTTCTATGAATTTCATCAACATTTACGGTATCAATCACAGAATAACGGAACGTTCAATATCTCCGAATCATTTCTCCGAGAACTCCGAATAAACTTGTCGCCGTTACGTTAACAATCCAAAGACAATTGCCAACGAATGACAAGAAAATCGACCGGTCAGAAATTAGTGCTCCATAAAATTTAATCGAAAGATTGTTCCAATGGCCAGTGAAAAGTGTACTCGGTTGTTGTCTCGCGCTTTGTTAATTTATGATTTTTCGTCCGGTCGAGGGGAGAGGGTTAATGCGCGTGGCCGCTTATTGTAAAGTGAATAATAAATTGAATGATCACCGTGGAGGAGCACCAAACGCATCGTGGTGTCTGGAGACAACTGGAGCAGGTCTGTTGCGACGCGCAGAGACTCTCCGAGTCCTTGTACTCGGCGGAGATCAACGGGAAAAGATGAAACCCAACGGTCAGTATTCCGATCTTCCAAGAAATCATTGTTCTACGTCTACCGTCGCACTAATTTAGTTTTGGCGAAGCGAGGTGCGGCGAACTGACGCCTCGAAAGGATATTGTAGCATCGTGCGGAAACGAAACCGAGATAAAAAGACACGTCATTAAGGAACGATTTCTTCCGTTCGAAATGATCCGCCGAACGCTGGTGAAGTCACTCGGCGAATATCTCTGTCCAACAGCAATGACTGTTGCGTGTTCGTTCGCGCGTGTTTCACACGTTCCGATCCATCGTTCGGACCGAGCCGACCTGAAAATGAAACTTTCGTTTTAATTATTACACGCCGGATACAGATGAGTCGACTATCGGTTTAACATTTAATGCGGTAGCGAATTGAAATACTCGGATTAATATTGTATTAAAACTTTCGGCAATTAACAATTTGTACGCGCATCGAGTCTCGTACTTCGCTCGAGAAGCAAAAGCGTATTGGACTGGCACGATGAATAACGACAGTGCCAACGAATACTGAGAGATTTCACGGAAACGGCCGGATGATAAACTGCTGGATACGTCATTAGCGCGTTCACCGCAAAGTCTGGATACTGCTGGGTAACATAATAATTACAATCTTGCGATTTCGGTAGAGAGCCAAATTGGGTATAGTAATTAGATACAAGATTACTTTCAACTAAAAATTGAAAAACGCAAAGTAATATTCTCGTAGACCACAGTCGGTTAGAGAACGATTCGGTAATTGGAGAGCAGTGAAATTCGTGTTAATGAATGTGAATGAATGTGATATAGCGCATTGACTTCATATAAAAAATTGCCGTTATTATAGATAATTATGGTTATCGAAAATAGTCCGCTGACGGACATAGAAACGCTATAGCCATCTAACGATAAGCGCCCGAACTAAACCACCTATCGAAGAAGAATGTAGAGAATATTCGGTGAAATCTAACAATTTAAGAGCTAAATTAATATTCTAAGCAGACATTGCTGCATTCGTATCATGCAAGAAAATTTATTTACAGGTACAGATAAAGAGAATATTAAATAATTATTCTGTCAGCAAATGATTATTGCCATCCTACCCGTAAGAAACCGTGTAAGCAGCGGCACGAATCATTTGCTCTCGAAAATCTGAAAATAGCGCCACGCAGTGGCGAAACGCTGAAACTTTGAAGCAAAATTACCATCAAAGGCACCGACGATTCGGTAAACGTTGACAAAACGGGACCAGCACCACTTATATTACAAAATGTAGGCATAATTTCACATAAAAAAGGAGTGGAGCGCTCCGCATTGAACCTTTTTCTTTCGAATGAGCCCTTGTGTAAGTTTGTACAACGCCTTCCGCCTTAAGTCTGTGCTATTAATATTAAAACGTTGCCCAAAAACAATTATTGCCGCTCTGTTACCAACGCCTGGCAAGTTTACTGCTCGCAATGATTCGAGCGCACAGTTCATTTGGTCATTCGAAGATGGCGCGGGATTGACGAGAAATCAGCCAAAATCGAAGAATCGAACAGTGGTGAGAAAACAACGAGGAACGAAGGAACGCGCGCCTTCGGTGATTGTCTTTCATCGGCAAGTTTCGCACAAGACGGTACGTTCAATTCTCCGATCCACATTTTCCACTAAATCAACTGTAACCGTTCTATTTTCCTTCTCTAAAATGCATCCACGGTAGTTTTTATTATGTAACCGGCCACCCTGAACTCTAACACAGTGTCTTTTCTTACTTTTTAGTTTCTGTGAACCAGTGGCAGCAAAGACATATACCTTCATTTTTCGCATTGACCGAACATTATTACTAATATCATTTGAATTACTCTCGACAAAAAGACATCCCGCTATTGTTCCTTCTCGTTGAAACCTAGATTCTAGAAACGTCGTAAGTTACACGGCTTTTAGGTTACCTCAACCACGCATCCTCTTACCGGATAACAGGAAATTGCATACAGTATCGTGTAATCGTATCGAATTTCCATACTATTGAAATACTCGAATGGTGGCAACAATGGTAGTGACATTGTTAAATACGTTTTGCTATTTTTACGTGTTTGACGCGAGACGCGGTCTGTTCGCTCCGATAAAGGCACGTATTTACGCAGTCTGTCGGTGTTATGGTTTACTTCTGATAAAACTTTTACCTTTCTTCACGTATCAGATTCCTTTCTTTGATTACTTAACCGAGACAGTAGCAGGTTTTGCGTTTTTTCTATGCATTAATCGACCGATTTTTGCACCCCGTAGCAGGCCCGTATCACGATGCTCCTAAGCCCTGCATATGTATACATACATCTGTCATACGCGCATTCCTCGTTATTTAGATGTTGTTTACCGTTAACTAATTCTAAGACGTATTAGCATTCTTCAACCATAAACAAATGAGCGGCAGGATAATTCGGTTCTAGTATTATATCTTCTCGATCGCAATAGAGGACCATATACGTGTGCCGAGGAACTGTAAAATAATCCGTTTATCGTATTTAGGGAACGATAGTGCTAGCAATCGATCGTCTCGATCCAGATAAACGTGAGTCCACAAGCACAGAAACGCGAGGCCCTTTAGGTTCGTGTGCTGTCCATACGATAACACCTTCCCCCCGCAAAGTAGTAAATTGACGCGCAGTCGTGTAACATGAAACGAACCGTTTTTCCGAGTTTTTCTATGTATCCGATATATCTCTCTCGAGGTTACATAAAGGTCTTGGATCTTCTGAAATGTAGAATGCAGTCACGAACTTCAGAAAAAATCCGACGCGATGAGATTTCTTACGCTTACCTCACACTGTTTATTTGAAAATTAACAATTTGTATGAATTGTTTGCGCTCGTTATACGCGCAGCTTACGCTCGGCGGTGATTATAGTTTAAAACAACAGCGAACGTGAAATAAATGAAAATAATCGATGATTATTTGATAATCTGCAAAATTGTTTTTTGAATTTTTTAATTGATCGAACCGTAGCGCCAATAACACTGGAAATTTATTATAAATAAATGAAAAATTTGGAATTTTTCACTTAACCATTTTTTGGTTCGACGGCTCGCTAAAAATATCGGGATTTATTTGCGGCACAGCTGAATATAAAAAATGCAAAGGTTGTATTTTTTCAGTAACCGTTGATGTAATTGCAAATACTATTTCAAAGTTACAAAATCCATGGAATTTTAATTATTCGTCAAAAATCCTTGCGGCTCATTTGACAATCTCTTGTCGGCACACAGGTTGAGAAACACTGACGTGCAGCGATGCTTCTTCCGTAACCTCGATTTACGATGACCGTCATAGATCCGCGAGAGGAATGAAAAATCGATTTACGAATATGTTTGATTCATGAGTATAAACAAACTCCGTTCTTGAATGAACTCGAGCGATCCATGTCGCGCAGTTGCAGATTATCCACAGTGTGCATTATCGAATGCATTGTAATAATCATACTGACCACGCTGAACCTACGTTGAGTGGAGGGGGCGAGTTAAGTCGTCGGTTGCACTCAACTGCATTCTGCGATAATTTATCAACACTCTTCGACACGAGTCCGAACATTCTTACATCGAATTGTATAGCGAAATCTATACATCTTTAATTAAGTCCATATAATATATGCACATTGCACATAATGAACAATTATAAAAATGCCTGACCCTGAAATTAATCGACAAACGATTGTTTAATTTATTGTTCAGGCTGGATGCTTTCCAATGTTGCCTGTCCTTCGCTTTTAAATTCGAAACCCGACCTTTATGTAACAAATGCATAATCAGTGGTCTTTTCGTTTTCAGAGTACGGAGCCAAAGCCGTTGTAGAGATGCATCTAACTCCTGTCACCCTCTACGCTCTCAGATTATCGTTTCATCAGGTACAACAATCTTGTTCGGCAACAATCTACCCACAGTATCGTACCTGTATCCGAGACACCTGCCAGGGGCGCCAGTTGGAGAAGGCTCAATTTGTTATAAAATTAGAGCACACCTTCGCGGAAAAATAGAATTTTTTTTTCGAAAGCACAACGGTAGAGGGCACTCCGCGACGTAGCACCGTAATTGTCACGGCCCTGGCTAGCAGCGTTGCGTAATCTACTGTTTATATGTCACCAAGTGGCGCCTCAAATTTTGCGACGCATTGCTGTTACAATTTCTGGAATTCTGTACACAGATGTTGCGTCGCAGATCGTAAGAGTCTGCAATTAAAATTCCAATTATCTCGAACACCAGTTACTTACGGAGAATATAGTCACAGGAGGCGGTAAAAAAAAATTGTCCCTGAACTGCTAATACGGCTTTCTACATCTTATTAGAGTAAAAGATTTCATAGGAAGCATTAAAACTCTACCGTCATCGAGAGGGTAGTTGGGAAAATGGAATTAGCGATTCTTGGCTCGTTTTCCCCGCTTAATCGCGTGCAAAAATTCTAAAAAAACGAATAGTCACGTTCGCAGGTATGTATTATTGAATTCTAATTAATTGTTTATAATTTTTCAGGGAGCCGTACAGACGCTTCGTAGAAACGCAGCGGAGCGCAACGTGACCAAATCGGCATTCGTGCTCGCCACGGTGGGCCTGTCCATGAGCATGTTCTCTGTGAAGAAGATGCTGTCCTCGAAGCCTCGTGGCCGCCTGTAACAGTCCTGTTCGACTCGGCAGCAACAATTCCACACAGGAAGAGGAGAAGAGGAACACAACTAAACATGGTTCACAGAATTCGAATATCGCACGCGACACACGTACACGCAACGGGAGCCCATCGTCGCATAGACATAGACAAACGTCCACGCCCGCCACCGTTGACTTCGTTTGCAGTCTTGTCATCCCGAAATCATTGTTTATTCGTTCACTCGATACCGTACTAGTTATAGTCGATGTTAGTCGAAAACCGAGACTGAGGTTCGCAAAACCGAGAATGTTCAGGAGTCCGGCACAACGGTGCACACGAGAAGAAAGGAACTGGCGGTCAGTATGCCGAAGAGAGTAGTCAAGATAGGCAACTTGAGTTGTGATAACGAAACTCCCATTGAGCGATGCGAGTCGTCGATCGTCTCGCATTGTTTGAGGAGAATTCTTGCCTGATATTCTGCTTAAAGAGCGAAAGCGATCGACGAAATTTTGTTTCCGCATTTGTGGAGAAGATGAGTGCGAATCGGGGACCCGCCGATGGTTGGTGACTTGTACACATTCGTTTTAAGAATACTGCTACAATCGTTGGGGTCCTAGTGATTGTTGCTGCGAGACTGTGCCACAGGATATTATCGCGACGCTGTATCCTACCATTGATTGTAATCGTTTTTGTCGTAGTCAATCATACAATCTTTTACCACACCAAACCAACACCATCTGCTCAGTTCTTTTATTTTCGTCCCGATCCCTCATTCCCCCACTCTAGTCACGGCGGGGTCCTCTTAGGCTATTATCGGGGAATATTTAGAAATGAACATTTCTTCAACGTGTTCAGCTGTGAACAAGTTATGGAAGATAAAACTAAGTAAAAAACTTACAAGGATGGTTAAATATTTCATAAAATGTTTCCAACCCCTTTAGAGGTTGTTAGAGTATATCTTCGAATTGAACGATGTTTTTTAAGAATTATCTTTTGTAGAGGTTTTATAAAAATCGATTAGACTCGAATAGTGTTCCCTTGTAAGTTTATGAACCGGTGGATAGAACCTGTCATACGGGTACCACCATAGCGATAGCCTAACAAAAGTTTTCTTATTATTAGCACGCTGCGAATACTTATGCATACTTCGATTTTCAATGATAGATTTTTAGCGAAGGTTGAATTCGGTAGAACCATACAGGATGTTGCATGTAAAATGTTCCAAGATATTACAAAATCATGATCAGAGGAACTAATGCGAGACACTAAGGACTTTGAGAGGGTGCAAACCTCAATCTTTTTTAATACAATGGTACATTAAATTCTAAAATGATATCTTCTATGATCATAATTTCAAAGAATATCTTACAACATTTCGCGTGGAACACTCTATGGTAACTAGAACATTTTCAAACGCAAGAAAATTCGCAATTCAATTGAAGACCCTGGTGCAAAAGCCTGAAACAAATGACTGAATTTAAAAAATCAGCAATAATGTAAAACATTAAGGAGCACAATTTCGTTTAAAAATGGTTCTTGCCCGGTTCTTGCACCAAGATCTCAATCCTCCTTGCGCAAAAGACGTGCACGCACTAGAATGCGAGTTAGAAGCATGTTCGTTCGAGTTACTCACGGTCGATCGACGAAGAGCGGTAGAATCAATTTTTATTGGACTTAATGTGTACATTTATTTATAATTATTATACAGTCTCACACTCGATATCTCTTGTCGTACCGTCTCGTCTATTTTCTCCCGCACTCGTTCCCTTTCAAGCTCTCGATTTCGTCTCGTATTCTCAGAAGAGGTCTCTCGCCCCCACGCCAGGGAAACGTCGACGCGAAATCGACGAACCTTCGTCGAGCGCGTGCCGTCGCGCGAAATTAATTTTCACGTTTCTCGTTTCGTCTTTGTAAAAAAATATCGGAGTTTCTGAAGCTGGCCCATCTCCATCTTCGGTCGACGTTACTCTGACGTGCACGCGGCTAATTCGCACACAAGGTATAAGATATATGCGGTGTACGTATACGTATAAGTAGCTATAGAGAATGAAAGAATTGATAATCGTCGGACCGCTCGATTCGACAGACATTCGGCTGTTAAAACAATGTATCTAAAAAATAAAAAAAAAAGAGAAAAAAGGAGAAGAGGGAAAAACGTAACGACAGTATCAATGAACAGACGACATAGTCAACAAAAAAAAAAAGAGAACAAAGAAGAAGAGAGGAAACAAAGAAAAAATAATAAAACGGTAACGGATACCCCAAAAAAAAAAGGAAAAGAAACAGAAGCAACACCACCGAGAATTTTCCACGAATGCAACGTCCGTTTCGGATTGCCTACCCGCAGCTAATCGATACTCTTGTACTTAAAAGAAACTTTGGCAAATGCTACACTTAAACAATACTTTTGGCGAACGGAACGCGTTCTCCCAGATAGAGGACCGTTTTTTCGCTCTTTATTCGCCGACGCGGATGGAGAGAATCTGTGTTTAACATTATCATGGTAACGTGTGTGGGACGAGCAAGCGCTCGGCAACCGAAGAACACCCGCTGGCAACCGGCGGTTTTCTTCGGTTCCCCCGTTGCTCGCGTCTTGCTTAATTAGTTTCTTAATTAGTGGCAGTCTGGCAAGGAGGCAAGTGGTTGTGATAAGAACGTTCGACAAGCGGACAGCACGTTTCCGCGCGTATATCTCGATAACCGTTCCCAAAAATCGCGCACGAGAACTTTGGAAATGATCGACGCGCCTGGCAGCGTTGCCCAAAAAAACCAGTGGCTTCTGTCGATTATGGCAGAGAGCAGTCTCCTCTCCGATTATGCTACCGCAAGGGTTGCTCAAGCCGTCCGACGATATGGCGCTCGTTCTCCTTTCTTTTATCCTGGCGAGTTAAAAACACCGGAAACGCGCCCCTATGCTACACGATTATGCTATCAAGACGACAATAGAGTACATCGTTCTATCTCGAGTCTCGTGCTCTCTCTCTCTCTCTCTCTCTCTCTCTCTCTCTCTCTCTCTCTCTCTCTCTCCCTGGCATACACATCCCTCGCCACTGTCCGAGCTTGTCCTCCCATCAACGTCCTTTGCATTAATACCGCTTCCAACTCCTCGAATCTTACAGATTTTTAGGCACTGCGAAATTTTTGAGAATTTACTGATTCGTATCCAGCGCTTGGAAATCTGTCAGATAAGCTCATTAGGGAGTTGGAAGATCATGTGTCTGGTGTGTGATAAGTAACGTGACGTGTAGGACAGCGGTACTGAGAGGTAGCAAACCTTTAAGCAACATTACGGGCGGAATTGATTAAAATTGTTGATAGAGTGTTCCCATTATTTGAACGCGTCAGCTCTACTAGGGGTTGGTTAATCGTTTTCAACACTAGGTTTACAGGACGCGTCCTAATATTTTTAATTTACGATTATTGAGATTGTGAAGATGCGTCCGTGAGGAATTATAAAATGGCTAAAAATTTGGATAGTCGCATTCTCGTTATTTGTATACAGTGAAATGACAATTATTTTAGTGCTTTGTAAACCTAGTGTTAAGCTGAGAATTTTTCAATACGTTTTTTAGCTTTTAACTGTCGTTGTCAGAGGAAGAATGTTAAAGTTTTTTTTTGATAACACAGTCATTGTAAATCTTATTAATAGCGTTTTAGAAGATGAGAACGTTTGGATGCAATTGTTGGACCTCTTTTACGAGCTCAATCGGTTTGCTACCTCGCCGTACCGTCGCCTGCAGTTATACAATTGAATGTTCCACAGCCTGTTTTCAAGAAGAAAAGACTCGAGACACATCAAAAGTCAGCATTGCTTTCCGCCCCACTTCGAGTACCGAAGTTGCATCAGTCTGAAATGATTATAAGGGATGGCTATTAGATCGCAGATTTCCAACTTGAACGGGCGAAAGTGAACCACTTTAAATGTTTTATTTTGCTAAAATCGTACGGATGGTTTTTAAAGAAATTGTTAAACGATTTTGTTACTTCCGAGCACGTTAAAAAGTCTAATGTATTTTCACATTTTCTAGGAGAGATTAAAAACTTTTGCTCAGCGTTAACAGTTTAACCATTTCCATCTTGACCGTGTGTTACATTTCATCTAAATCCTAATATTCTGACAGCCAATTTAAATGATTTATCTCATAGAAATGTCCAGTAAAGAGAATCAACGTGAATCTCGAACGAGTAGGTTGAACAATTCTAATCTTCTAACAGCCAGTTGAAATCATTTATCCAATAGGACATTCGGTAAAAAGGATCAACATGGATCTTGAACAAGAATAGGTTCAAAACCTCTAATTTTCCAGCAGTCGTTTAAAATTATTTATCCGATAAGACGTCCGGTAGAGGAGACCAACGTGGATCATTGGAAGAAGTAGATTCAAAGATATGTAGAACAAAATTGACACATAAAAAAATTTGACCAACTCTTTTCTGGTAAAAAAAAACGAGCTAAGTATCTGCAATGAATGAAATCTACAAATCGGCGATCTATGACGGTGTACGTCGAATAGCTTCTTCCAGAAAACAGACCGGCAATATAAGGTCGATTCAGCAAAGATTGGTCGGCTGGCAAGTTCACGAATCGTCGTCGTCGTCACTGTTCTGTGTGCACGCAACATCGCGTTCTCCACGTGCTCTACAATATAAAAAAAAGTATGTACGTTCTTAAATATCAAAGGAAAAAAGAAAACAGAATATAAAACGAACAAACGATCGGATGCGTCGCACACATAAAAACGCGTCGAAAGATATCCAACGGATCGCCGGATTAGTTGATCCTCCGGTCTCGATCGCTCGAGACGCCATTAGAAAAATAGATCTCGTTTCCGCGGCAGCTAATCGCACAACCCGTTCTCTCGCCTTAAAACTCAATCGCGTTTCGTTTGTCGAATTTCCCATTGCTTTCTCTCTCTCTCTCTCTGTTCGGTGCGATTCGCACGAATTCGTCAGCGTTGCGAAACTGAATGTAGCTCGCACCCGGCCGGCGCGTTACTGTGTTTTGTTCACTGCTTCCAAGTCTTTAATATTTAAAAACGAATTCATTACAAACAGCGTAAAAATGAAACGTTACAAACGATATTGACAAAAAATATATAATATATATCTTTGCGTATACACGTGTACATACATATTTCATTTTTGTTTTTTTTGTTTGTTTGTTTGTTTTTCCGGTTTTTTTCGCATACGTGTATACACGTGTATATTTTGTATATATAAAGAGGAACCGGTTCTCTGAAACGTTTGACGTTTTCTCGTCGAGATCGAATCTTGCAATCTGTGCGTGCGATTGGCCCCCGTATCGTACACGTAAAGACTCCATAGAAGTCGTATCAATGTTATCTTTAAAATTTTATTCGTTACAAAATGAAAAAGAAAAAAAGATAACTGAATCCATGCACTTGGTGCAAAGACTGTCCCGTACTAATATATATATATATATGTATATATATATCTCATAATAAAAACGCGTTAAAACTCGACCCCCCCCCCCCCCCCCCCTAAATCGTTCCTTTCGTACGTTCTACGCGAAAGACGCCCCCACCCCCCTTTAACTCTTCTTCTTTTTCGGTTCGTCTCGAATATGAAATAGGCTTTATAAAATCTGCGCTAAAAATACAAAAATCGATTCAACTACACGATTCTCAAACAATTCGTAAATGAAATTCAATGCGTTACAGAATCAATCGATTACACTCGACTCGTGCGAAAGCATATTCTCATGTTCAAAAAGGCCAGACCATTGCTTTTTCTCATTTTTTTTTTGCTACCCGTAATTTTCTCCAAGCTTCGCATTCTGTCGCGTTTCTCGTAATTCCACAAACAATCTTCTCGAAAATCTCGCGAGGCGATTCGATCAGCGATCAGATCGACCGTCACCGCGCGCCAGGCAATGGCCCCTTGCCCTTGGGAGCAGCCTGGATTGCCCCCCGGGGCATTCTCCGAGCGAACGACGTCACGCAGAAAGAAAACTCCCGAGTTTCGCGTCCACCTTCGCTGAATAGCGGGCGTGGCTTCGTTGCTCTCCGCCCCACTCCCACCCCCGAGGGGCCAACGCTTGCCATAGAGGGCAATCCGTGCCCCCCCCAAGGCTGTTGTACACCGAGCCAAACACTTGTACAACGATCATCGGCTAACAAACGGCTCGCTATGTTAACATCAACACGAAAATGTGCATCGTAATGTTTACCATGCGCTGCATGAATCTCTAGACACGCGATAGGTATACGTATATTGTTTTCCCGCGTTCACGTCGGCTTACGTCGCATGGTGTGTCGTGTAAATATTACTGTCTACCACAGATTTCGAGCGCTCGGTACTTCTACCAATGTCAAGAGATACAACGCTTACGCTTAATAAGAGAATATCAGTTACTTCTGATATAAGACACCTTAGTACGTAGCTATTTTTCTTTCCTCTTTTAAGTCCTTGATCCTCCAATCTTTAGTCCTCGATCCGGAGAGCTGCGCGAACCAATTTGAACTTTGAACTGTACCAAATATTTCTAACAACAATATATACACTGCTTTAACACGTTTTTTTTTTGTGTGTGTTTCACGAGGAACGTGTTAACACATTGTTTATACTTCTACGCATATAAATATATAAACGCACAGATATAAATCTACGCAATGGTTTCGTTCACAAAATCACGTTTCAAAGAAATACATCTTACAAACAGAAAGAAGCGGAACATTTCTATAAAAATATCTCCGTTGATATATTCACAATTTTCAATGACCGCATCGTGAAGATGTTCGAAAAATTTTTGCAACGACAGACGATCCGTGTAGAAAGGATGCATAAGAATATTTGTGAAACGATATCAAAGTGAAAATCACTGGTACAATTCGTGGCTCGAACAGCTCCAGAGTTCAAATTGTTTGCAGCTGATGTTTCGACCGTTACGACCCTTCTCAAGACGTGACCATTTAACGAAACGAGCGCGTCGAACAGTTACACACGTATTGAACACTGTATTATCAACTCTTATTGTTACCGTACGAGAGAAATGGATTCCGCGGTTGGTTTATTCGTAGGAAAAACATTGACGAAAACTCCGAACGGATCGGGTGTATCGGTTGTGGAGGCTGTGCAATGGGAGTACACGTTCGCCCGCTTCGCAGAGGGTGTTTCTTCGTTTAGCGGATCGTAGACACGAGTAACGCAGTATTATGTATTTACCTTGTAAGAGTTCACGTATACTGTAAGACCGGAGTGCGTTGGCTTAACAAGCGATAAAAATATGCGAAGGCTGAGCTGTCTCTCTCTCACACACACAAACACTCTCTCTCTCTTTCTCTCTCTCTCTCTTTCACTCTCTTTCTCTCTGTTTTACCGTGTCGTTTACGCGCGTAAATTCTGTTTAAAGTACAAATACTTTGTTGTCCGTCCCATTTTTGTTCGTCTAAAATCGGATTCGTGAATCGTTAAAACCACGTTGGCGTACTACGAACGAGACACTGTCGGTTTCGTCGGTGAACGCGTTCTTCGTGTTCCTCTAAACGCGCAACTCGTTATTTACATACCGTTCCTTCCCGTAATGGCGAAACCGTTTAGAAACCATTCAGTTCTTTATTCCCGTCGTGTCCTCTTTTCGTTCTTTGAGGCGCCACCGTGGATCCAACACGATCGCGGTTGAATTCGAGTGGGAAGCGGCGTCTATAATTCGCGGTGTAAAGGAAACCAATCAACGATGACGATGACGTTGTCCGTCGAGAGGGTGGCGCGCGAATCGTCTCTTTGTTGCCTCGTGTCCAGGAAGGAGGGAAATTGTACAATCTTATGACATCGAGGAACAGGGCAGACGCGGCGAGCCCATCTGCGTCAACACCCTGTCCAACCATTGCAACGGGCCGTTTAAATGCAACTCGATCCAGCAGGGCGTGGACGTGACGGTTTGCCGTCGGTACGCCGCGCCCCATCCCTTCACGAAGCTCATCCTGATCGTGCACATCCGGGTCAACTGGTACACCGCCTCGAACCCCTGTGACACCGATTGCGACAGCAGCGCCGCGAACTCCTGGTTGTTGAATATCTTCAAGTTACAGCCTGCCACAAAAAAATTTACAGTCGCGTGTACGCTATTAAAAACTTTATTAATACGCTATGAAAAAGCTATTCCAACTTCGCGTATACGTATCCGCGAGAAGAGGGTACCCACTGGGTGGTATTTTGCAAACGGTGGCCGGATGCCATCCGTAACGTTGATTACAGTTAGGACTCTGTACGAATATGCTCGAATCGGACAGACACTCCGCGAACACCTCGCCGCCGATGTAGTAGAGCCGGGCTCCTTTGCCGATATGTCGTCTCGTCTGCTCGACTACTGTGTTGCGATTCACGTTCGACAACAGGCCCAAACAGAAACGCTCGGAGTTACTGGGATCGGTGAACCCGTCGACCGTGATGCTCGGTTGCGACGCGTGGAAGGTCTCGCCCACTCTTGTGTTTAGCTCGTAGTAGCTTATCGAACACCTGTAACCAGACAATATTAACAATCCGTGCTTGGTTGCGATTAGCAGAACGTTACATCCATAAAGACCATGTATCACGGAGACAAGCATGAGGTTCTGAACTCACCAGAAGGCAGGCTCGCAGTACATGACAGGCTGTGCATCAACAGGGCTGGGGGACAAGCGCGACAAAGACATGTTGTCGTTGTGATCCATGTTGTCGCCATCCTCACTTATGTATCCCGGAGGCGGTGTGTCCGCAGGAGGATCCATAGATCCAGGCGCCGGATGTGGTGAACCTTGAACGCTTCCTAGACTCCCCACGCTCGCCGGACTCGTCGCTTGCATACTCTGAAAAGGAAAACAGAGTGAACCTCTGAAACTGCATTTTTAAAGAAGACTGGAAAAGAGTCGGTCGACCGAGTCTTTGTCCGACCTGCATTCCTTGATAGGGGTTGTTCGCCTGCTGCTGCTGTTGTTGCTGTTGTTGCTGTTGCTGCTGCTGAGGGGACTGCGGTATACCTTGTTGATTGTGATGCTGATGGTTCAGCGTCGCGTGGAAGCTCGTGTTCTCCGGCACGCTGACGCTCAGCTCCTCCAGAGAGGTGTTATAGAGGACGGACTCGTCCCCGGCGAGGTTGTGCCGCGGCACGAGGATGGCTGGCAAAACTGAAACGTTACGTGCGTTATTAGCTGCTCAATTATTCGATTGATTTTCTTATTCCATCTTAGACCATCGAGTTCGTGCTGATCTCTCTTGGACACCGATGTTCAGATCAATTTTTACAAAGAGCAAACAAAAATGGGTAGGTGTAATTTTAAGTAGAAAGATCTGTAATGTCACACATTGTCGTTCCCGAAGGGTTAATCGAACCACTAAAGAGAGAAACAATGCCTTGCAATTAATGCAAAAAAAATTTTTACAAAAATGGTCATCCAACTATGCAATTTCTGACGATTAAATCGAATCGCCGGCTGTTCTATTAACTCTAGCATGGTGAATCAAGTGACCGGATTCTGCGGTGGTGTTATTTAGAGCATCTCATCCCCATTTTAACGCACCCTCTTGAATAAAATGACCGAAAGGAGCCCGTCAAGGTCTGCTCACCTGGCGTCTGTATTCGTTGGTAGTGATACGGGTTCACGCAGACCTCGTCCCGTTTCTGTGTGAACGCGTACTCGCAGTGCTCGATCGCTCTCAGCTCTTGATGCGACTGGAGGTCCGGCCAGCGCCAAAGGCGGCAGTAGATCACGTGCGGCAGACCCTTGCCGCGTGCTCCTTGGACACCGTTGTCGCCGACTCCGCCTGGGCTAGGCCTTTAACAAAAAAAAAAGGGAGAATTAACACCTTGGAATCCTTCAAAACCAAGAATCCCGTATCGCAGCGGTAGCTAAAATTATTGGACTACAATTGGAGAACCTGAAGACTGCCACTCATCCTTGCAATTAAAACAAGGGTGCAAAGCCTAGTCCCTACGTCTTGCAATTGGTACAAGCAATTTTTAAACATCCCAATCTAGATTAGCAAAAGTCAAGCAATATCTTCACTAGATATTAATAGATATTTGTGAGAAAAATGAATAAGCGAAACACACAACAGTGAAATCACCGAAAGACTGACCGTGGACATGTTATTCTCAAATAACTCTAATAATTAAGAGTAAAAATAAATTTGAATTTATTTTTTTTTTTGCCGCAATCGATGAAGAAAATCTATATTTCGCTTAAATGTCACGCGACGCCTTCGTCCGATTATAGTTCGGTTTGATTGACTGATTTCAACCCCCAGCGGTAATTCCCAGCCTTATGCTTTCAAAGCAAAAATAAGGAAAGCGTCTTAAGGTGCTCCAGATGATGCTGTGCGACAGAAAAGATCCTCATAGTGATCAATACAGTCGAGATTC
Source organism: Lasioglossum leucozonium (assembly GCA_028454225.1). Taxonomy (NCBI): domain Eukaryota; kingdom Metazoa; phylum Arthropoda; class Insecta; order Hymenoptera; family Halictidae; genus Lasioglossum; species Lasioglossum leucozonium. The sequence goes on along the minus strand of CM052215.1, from coordinate 14,676,580 downwards.
TGTCCTTTCTTTAATCCCACTGCGTTCCTAAGGCTCCAGTTTCATAGGTTTTCTCTTTCCAATCGCGTTTCTACTGCTTTGCTCTGTTTTTAGAACTGTTGCAACCGTGCGATATTCGTTCAACTAATTGCATTTTCGTTCGAGATAACACGTCTCGATAGGACCGTATCACTACCGGCGTTGCGGAGACGCGCGTCCACCGTTTTACACGCTACTTCCGAAGTTCCTTTTACCCTCCTCTCTTTCGGTTCCCTCGACTTCTGTCTGCCGCGCCGGAAACGGTGGCGCCTAACCGCGAAAAGAAGTCAACCGACGTGGGCACGCGCGTTTATTTCCCCGTTCTTCAAAGGGAAATAGCGGGGTGATGTTGACCCATGGAATGGTCCATCGAGGAAGAGTCTTTATGCCCGCGAATAATTCAGCGACAACACGACAACTTAAACGTGGTGCTCGGGAATAGCATCAAAAGATGTTTCATCGTCAACCGTGGCATCAAAGATGCAACGCTAAACGATTCGAACAAAAGAAACAGAAGAGGATCGCCCGCCGTTACAGAGATCAGAAACCGTCCGTATCCTGACATAATCGGAAGACTTCCCAACAAGACTGACGGGCTGTTACGCTACTTTCATGAAATGCAGAAACGTTTGCTAGGCTTCCAAATAAAAACACTCCGATCTGTGAAATAATCTACGAGAAACGATTTGAACTTCGTTTCAAATCCAGAGACTTCTCAGAAGGATCTGGGTTCGCAGTGAACACCGTCATGGTTAGACAGCGGTTCTTCAAAGGTTCGTGTCCTCGTGATGGAATGACGCGCCGATGCCCGATCAAAGCCAGAAGTCGAACCAGCCAGAGCCGCCCGCGTTACAGATTCGCGAATAATAAGCGGCGGACAGACGACGTTCGTTTGCCTCGCGAGCCGCGTCGTCAACGGACTTATATAACTGTCGCAAATACGAGACCACGGTCTCCCATGGAAAATCGCGGAGTCACACACGTGTGCGAGCGGCGGGGAACGCGTCGACCTCGTGCACTAGTATCCTCGGCCTCGGTTGGATTGACATTCCCGTCGGTTCTACCCGGGAAACGAAGCCGTAGAAACGGATGCAGCAGGGCAGCGATCTTGTCTAGGAACCGTGTGCAATCGCGACGAGATCTCGTTGGAACCGCCACGGAAAATTCAACCGGGGCCTTAAAAAGCCTAATTTTGGTCCGACCGCCGACGACGTTAAAAAACCAGCAGCGATCCACGAAAGTTTCGATTTCCTGCTCTAGGAAATCTTAATCGAGACGCGGTTTTCGCGGTGCGAGACCCCGCCTAGAATCTTTTTTTCCCGTGTCGTTCTACTTCTGCGAATCTACAAGCGTCCTTCTACTCGCTCTCTCTCTCTTTCCACCTGCCTGGCGTCGCGTATGCATGTGTTTGGTGTATGCGAGCTCCCCCTCCCCCCGGCCTCTCTCTCCTCCCTCCAGAAAAATCGCGGGACACTGCGATTGCATAACAATTCGGAAACAGCCTCCGGTTTTCTTTCGCGGATCGACTTCGAACGGTTTCGATGCGGCGCGACGAGGCGCACTGCTGCTCGTTTCTCGCCGAGACACACGTCTCTCTCGTCAACAGGTGTTCGTCGCCCCGAATGAAGCCCAGCTTTACCGTTCGTTTCGAGACGACGACGCGGCTCCGTCGTTGTCGCAAACGATTTCCACGTTCGAGCCGCTCCGGCCATCCTGTTGCCAGCCAGTTGAGACGGCCAGGCCCCTGCATCAACGATGCACGGCCGCCGGTCTTCCCGTTTCTTCTGGGGCCAGGCTGAATCAGCGTTCGCTTGCGCGACGGACAGAGTCTCGCGCGTTAACCGTGAAATTCTTTCCGCGTGTGCGCGCGAACGAGGACCGAGGATCGATCGAATTTAATTGATTACACCCGCGCACACACGGCACAGTTTTACATTACGTTTCTTGTTCCATGGAAACCGAGAGACCGAAAGAGAACAACGCGAGATATCTGCTCGCGTCGCGAACGTACTGTACCGAGTCGCGGCGTTCTCCGCTGAACACAGGTAGCCGCGCGCGATACACACGTGCGCGAACAGCGACCGATCGCAGGTAAGCTGCAGGATCGAGCGCGGTCGATTATGTTTTCTAGGTTGCTGGTTGTCCTCAAGAGATGAGATCACCGACGCACCGAGATGACGACTCCTCTGACATCGTTTCCAGCAAGGACTAATTGCCTTGGTAAGCTTTCGATGCCGGTCCAGCGAGAACCGATGGTTCTAGGGACGTACTGCATGCTTCTAATTAGAATCAAACGTTCTAGTGAATTTACAGGTACAATCCAACGGGAACCAATCGTTCTAGCGAATGTTCAACGGGGTACTAACAAGAAACAATAGTTCTAATACGTGTTTAACATGGTTCTAATAAGAATCAATTGTTGTGGTACATGTGTAGCATGGCTCTAACAAGAACCAATCGTCTTAGCAAATATTTTTCCTGTTGTCGATCGAATGATTGTTAAACGAATAAAATGATAATGTTCTCGGCGCAACGGTTCGATCATATAATTACAAAAAAGCAAATTTGCAAGTTAAATTAGACTTTCGACGTTTCGATCCTTATATGAATCATTCTCAAGAAAGAAGAAAACTGCGTCTGGAAAAAATTTATATTTTTATAGGCTTTATAATATTGTGAAAACGGATTTTATTTCTTGCAAATTTGCTTTTTTTGTAATTCGAACCGTTGCGCCGAGAACGTTATCATTTTATTCGTCTTAGCAAATGTTTAACATGGTTCTAAGCAGGAACCAATCGTTCTAGTAAATTTCTAGCAAAGTTCTAACAACAACTCGTTATGGTGAATCTCTAGCGAGGTTCTAACGAAAGCAACTTTCCCAGTGATTTTCTTGCAACATTCTAACGAGAACCAATCGTTCTAGTTAGCAAGATTCTAACAAGAATCAATCTTTCTAGTCAATTTTTAGCCGGTTTCTCACAAGAATTAATTGTTGTAGTAGATTTTTAGCAAGGTTCTCGCGAGAATTAATTGTTCTAGTAAATGTTTGGCAAAATACTAGCGAGAACCAACCGGTCCAGCGAACTTCTATCAATAACCGATTTTTCTAGTGAATTACTTGCAACGTTTTAGCAAAAACCAATTGCTTCGGGGAGCTTGCAGCAACAACCAGTTGTCCCGAGACACACTTCCACCATATTTCTAGCAAAACTGATACAGCACAGGTGTAAAGAGTGACTCGGAGCGTAGGGCCCAGCGTGCAAGACGCGTGCGACGTTAAAGCCAAAACACGATCTAAAACCAAAAGACGATCGAGAACGGTCTCGGTTCTCGTACATCCGCCGTATAATTCGTTCTTCTTCAAAATTATATATTACGCTTTTATTACGAACCTTAGTTCTCTTTCCTGGAGCACACGATCCGCGATCCTACATACGTGTATCTAATTTTAGAGTACAGAGCATAAACTCTCGCTTTTCATCGACGTCCGGTAGATCAGTCCCAAAGTAGAATTCGTCCCACATGTTCACGCAAACGCTCGTTTCCATCTATCGATTTTGTTACGTGAACGTCAATTAGCTGGCGTTACTCGGGAATAACTTTGCGAACCAACGCGAGGCTATATTTCGTCGAGGCAGCTTCGCAGGAAAAAAAAAAACAGGATTCGCGGTAGAAACGGTTCGTTTCGTCCTCCGAAAAGTTGAACGTCGGTTCTCCGTCGCTGTCATCGTCGTCGTCGTAGTCCGTTATCTGTCTTATCGGCGTTCCGCGAATGCAACGCGACGACGAACGAGTTCTCGGAGAATCGGAGCGACTAGCGATCGACGACCTCCGCGAAAATGCGAGTCCCGCGATTTTAGCGAAAGATTAGATTCAAGAGCTGCTCGATTTTGGGTTCACAATATCCGCCGAAATAGCCGACGAATCGAACGCGCTGGCTCTGGAAAGAAAAAGAACGCGAAATATTCGATGCGGATGAAAAAGATCTCGCGATTTCACGATGCTCGCGCTGTGGAATTGACGAACGGAAAAACAGAGTTTGCGTTTCCATAGAAAGATCTACCTTTCTCGGTGACGAACTGTTTCTCTCCCTTTCTCCCACGAGAATCCTTGGACGCCGCGGCGACGTTGCCCGCGACTGTTATTGATAAAATGGCTACGAGGTGCGTATCGTGCCGCAATCAATCCCATTAATAATAATAAGTCCTCGTTACACCGACAGGCACGTCGACAAAAAATGGGAAAGGTGTAAGCTACAAGGAAAATAACGAAATCAATTCGACATGGAATGTAGTGTCCTTTGAACAGCGATAGAGAGAGTTTCTAGTTAACAATTCTTACGGATTTATAGTTGACTCCAAAAACATGCAATCTAGGTATAATTAATAAGTGAGCGAGGTTTTCAATCGTATTTGTAAAAAAAAAATTAGATCTTCGTCGAGATGCAACGCGTCGCAATCCGTGATGCATCGCGATTGCAGTGAAACATTCTTTTCTTTCGTGCGACGTGCGAAATTTACGATCTGCAATCTCGCAGATAAGATAGACAAGTCTAAATTTAACCGAACAAAAAGCAGATGAATTCGTCCGAAATCCTGCGGCACCGGTTGAATTAATCCTTTATAAAATTCTACGGATCCGGCTACGTATGCGATCGCGGGTGACAACAATTTTTAAAAATTATACATCCTCTCGCGCATGTCTGTTAATTAGTTTGTATTTAAATACAAATATTTGATCGATACTACCGCGTATTTATTTATTGATCAAACAAACGCAGAGGAGAGAGAGAGAGAGACAGACGTATTTGAGTAGAGATATATTCGAGCGATAATGTAACATTGGATATGAATAAGTGCACTGGAATTATCGTTAATGCAACCACGTTAGCGGTATCTAGCATGTGGAAAATTTCATATTTACTTGGAGTATATAAAAATAGAGTGCATAGCTCATCATTATTGCGAGTGTTCATAGTGTTCTTGTTGTCCTTTATAAAGTCTGCACGAATAAACAGTTTCATTTCGAAAACAACATCTATCTCTATTCGTCGTAATGAAAAAAAAAAAATACAACAAACGATTCCGCTGGTTGCTTTGTTGTATTTTATTTCGATGATGAACGCACGGAGAACGATGTTGTTTTTTTATTTAGGATCGAATAAAATTGTTGATTTAACGTGACGAGGAGATATTTGAAAAAAAAAAAATTACGAGAAATTCCAGAAAACAAAAAACATGGTGGAAGGAATACATTATCAGGCAAGGACGACGGTAGAATAAAATTTGTGGGAAAATTATCGTGGTTCGCGGCCTCTGGTTCTTTGCTTATTTATTCCGAATGTAAAAATGACGGTAACAAACGTCCTTGATCCAGTTCCGTGGGTTCCAAACGTTCTCGATAAAAGAGCGTTAAGAAATCCGTCGGTGCTATCGAAAGTTTTTAACGGGTCGAGATAAAAACAAGCTGCCCAATAATGTCCGACGGGAAAAACGCATTTCTTTTTTTCTTTTTCATGTTTTATGAATTATGCATCGCGAAGGGTTAATAACAATCTGAACGGAGGAAAAAGATAGGACAGACGCGACGCGCGTGCGAACGTGCAACGTGACGCGCACGTGTTTCGCGTTTTATTCGCGCCGTGTTTCGAAACCGGAACGGACAGCGATCGCTGTAATTGTTATTTATTCCGACTCGAAACGCTGCTAAGAACTATCAAAGAACCGTTTACACGGTCCTTCGTTTTAACGGTCTCACGCATCGGCAACGACAGTTCCCGCCGTTCCATTCGTTCCTTTGTACTCGATGGTTTTTCCGTTAAAATAGTTACATAATTACCGACGATAATAATCTGAGATCGTAACGCCCAACCATCGTATCGCTTACCGACTAATAACAAGCTCCCGTCTGTGTCATTCGTAACTTCGCGAAAAACGTTCAAAATCCAACGTTCTGCAATTAACAAATGAGGTCGGTGCAAAAGTTCGTGCCCGATACCTCGTTGTATTTCAATGCGAAATAATACGACTAAACTATTTTCTAGAATCAGAATTGGACACTCCGAAATAACCCATTCATTTTTGTTAAACGAAAAAGAAAACACGATCTGCGATATATGTAAAGTACCAATTAAAATGAATCATCTAATAATTGAATGCAAAAAATATGAGAATGAAAGGAAAAGTGCTAAGTTGCCTGGATCTTTACGTATTCTGTTAGGCTCTGAGGAGTATATCGCCGGTCTTGCACAGTATATCAAAGATACTAAAATATATAAAATATTGTAAGATAATGTACCGTGTTGCTAATGACCCTGGATGTTGAAGCAACATTAAATAAATAAATTGTAGTAGTAGTATACGAAAGCCGAACGAATACATTGCATTTTCCAAGAAAATAAGAAATTGTACAGCAAAATATATACACCCGAGGACAAATAATATAATAAATTTTGCTAGGTGGTTTACAGTAGTCCTCGCAATCAAATAGAAAGTTTAAAGCGGCTTGCTTCGATCGGTACAACAGGTTTTGTAGTAAAACGATAATTTAATGTACTTGTTTGAATGTGTATTAGTCGATTAAAAAGAAAAACCATATAATTTCAATGATATCAAAGAAATGAAATAGCAGACAGATTTGACCTTGATCCAAGTCTGCGAGAGCGTACACATTTACTGCTTTTCCTAACCTACAACACACTCGGGAAAGTAGAGATCGACATCTACGTGTACGAATTAGTATAAACATCGATAGCCTATTAATAACTAGATCTGAAAAACAGTACTATTTTTAACCCGATCTGAACAGGTTGACAACGGTCACGAAATACAAAACAATAGATGGTCCTAGAAACACGTTTGAGAGTAATTAAAAACGAAACCTCGACGATTATGCTACGAGAAATGCTTTAAAGGAAAAAGAAAAAGGCGGGACTTAAAGCGGCATTCGAATTAATATATTGAGGCTTGGTAACCCATCTTGATGACACTTATCATTCAATCTGTTTATGGCATGATAACTCTTTACAACTTTTCCTGTCGTACCAATAGTAATACTACATTGCATGCTGCGAACCATACTGGATGTTAGCGGTAAATAATATTGGCGTTGTCGAATTAATACGCCATGGTCGTCCGAAGTAAATACGTTGCCAGACGTTTTGCGAGAAGGCACACCACGCAGTACCGAATGGCAAATCACGTCGGCGATGATGGTTCTAAACAGAGCGGATTCACGTCCGTGCGCGAGCGATCCTGTTTTCTTAAACGATTCGATCGCGTTAGAATGTGACGAGCGTGACGGACTGTCAGGCGTTTATAAGGAAGCATACATACGAAAATAGAAATCATCGGTACACCGGATCCTGTTAATAAGAACGGAAAGCCGTCTCTCGTCTGTAAATGTTCGAGTGCCGTGAAAGAGAAACGTCATACGGATAGACGTCGTGACATTTATACGCAGAAATATGCGAACTGGTAAATAAGAACGAGGAACAAAACACTCGCTCAGGCGTGCGCGCGAGCGGCGCACACTATCTATTTCATGGAGTTTCGTCGGGTCGGATCTCGGGTACGGACAATACACAGAGAGATAAACGCGGAGAACGCGAAATCTCGTCGCGAACCCGTTACGCGTTACGTCACAGCGGTGGGTACAAAAACAGATTGGCAAAAAGAGAAAAGAACCGACGAGAGTCGCAGAGAGATCGTAATATCTATGCACGGGGCGCGCGCGATAGAGTAAGCGGGATCGAGAGCGTACCTTGGTATAGTGATGCACTTGGTGTTGCAACTCTGCGTGGTGATCGCTTTCTCGAGCTCCTCGAGGCCAGTCGACTTCTTTAACTTTTTCACCAGGCTTTTCACAGCTTTTTCACTCCATTTATCCTCGCCCTCGGACTTCTTCCAACCCAGCAATCGTTTAACGATAGGCGGGTTAAAGCTGGACAGCATCGAAGTCATGATTTGCGTTACGAGACCTGCACGCGACCCGCATCGGGCTGTCGAAACTTGCCACCACACTGACGAATTTCCACGCGCGATTTATTGCAAAGCGACCCGGCCAAGTATCGCCGGACGATCCGTCTGCACCGTCAACCGCTCGATCACGGACAACGCGAATCCCTCATACGGGCGGCGAAAACTTTGCCACGGCCGCCATGTTGTTCGTTAACCAGACTCGGCAAGATTCGGCTACCATCGGCAGTCTTCGATGTCCACGGATCGTTTGCTAACCGAGGTGAACAACTTGGCGGTTCTCGAGCGTTGCTCGCCGCCAGCCGTGAACACAGCGCCGCATCCATCGTGCACGCGTAACACTAGCTTGTAGCGCCATTTTGCTACTTTACCCATGGATATCGAGCGCGGTTGTTTCGAATTACTATGATCACAGACGAGGTATAAGGATAGACCTATCATCCAATGCTTTTTTTTTTGTCACGTTTTTGGGGTCATGTAACTGACGTAACCCCATTACCATTTTAGTGTCACATCCTGTATACCAACTGGAACTTAAATACACTGACAGCGTTCTTAGCGGTAGGAATTAAAATTAAAAATAGCTATACTTTTACATCCGCATGCATTAATTTATTGAATACAGTACACTGATTTTATTATTTTTAACTATTCAAATTGTAGTAATCATGTATTGACTCGTTTCGCTTACTTTTAGATTTGTGATCGTAACGTAGAAAATAGCCGAAATACGGGCTGTGCATTCCACGGCAGTAACAGTAAATTGGCAACCTTGCGACGAATATTCTCGGATGTGATTTGGCAACTACGCCTTCGATACCTGACAGCACCGATGAGGATATCTCGTCAGTGCTGAAAGTCAATATAATTCCTAAACTCACCACTCCAAATCGTAGAGGGCATACCAAAACGTCTGATTTTTTGAACAGTCGGTATTTCAGAACATGTGACACGAAGTTCCATAAGATGATAGATCTATCCTTATACCTCGTCTGTGCTATGATTATTTATTATATTATTTATCGAATAAACATTCGTTCATATGTGAAACCTCGCGAATCGTATTTCATGGAGCTTGAATTTATCGAGCTCATAAATTTATGCATATTTGTTAAACATCGTTCTTTATCGTATTACGTTTCAAATATTCCCGCGCTTCTTGATGTTTTCCCAGCGTTGTTTGCATGTGGTACTTCAAGGTCAACGAATTTCAAAAGATACGAACCACTGATGTATAATCGAATAGGCACTCACATGAGCAGAGTAGAAATTTGTTTATGTGTAGCGTGTGCTCAAGGGAACATCCCACGTCCCACGTCCCACGATTCTGGCATCACTGACAGGAACATTCAAGATTCCACCAGAAGTTTCGTTTCTATAAGAACGTTCTTCATCGACTCGATCATAGAACAATACTGAATAGAAAGTGAAGCCGACGTCCATTCAGTGTCGCCAGATGATGCCGAAACTGGCGTCACGTACTCTCCTACTTTTCCCCTTCCACTATCCTATTTCACCATCATTCACACCACTCAATCCCCGTCGCGCACGCGCAACGTGTCACATTATTACTCTGGTCATCAGAGAGGGGGTACCTGTATTCCCCTCGATTGCTTCAGTCTGGCGACACTGTGTCCATTCTCCAAATTTTGTGCAAGTTTTATGGGTTTCTCTTCGTTTTGAGAGCAACGTGCGTCCCTCTGTTATTCTAATTATTTACAGGACGTTTTTTTTTGTTATTGTTCGATCGTTTAACATTACAAGAATAATTCTGAAAGACAGTTTACCGGCTACGCGTTCACGATCGTAAATACCTGTGATACAAGTTTCATTTAATTAATAAATACACCGATTGGTTGATTCTAAATGTTTAACCTGACAAACGTCTGGGCCAAAACCGAAATGGCCAATCAGGCGTGCACCTAGTGAATTTTTTCCCCGTTTCTTGTGTTTTTTTTAAACGTAAATACATTTTCTCGAGCATGTTCGTCGAGTCCAAGTTATCATTAAAAGTAAGGTGTTATTTGAAAATTTAGCGGGCCTTTCCGAGAGAGTTTTTATCCTCGATAATTTAGGAAAAAATAATTGATAATACATAGTGCCAAGGTGTATATTTGTACATAAATACAATGGATCGTGAAGGTAAATCATACTCCTTTCAAGCCACATAATAAAAGTTATTAGCATTGATCTGATAATAATATATTTTACATATGTATATGTGTACATTGAAATGTCTATGTATGTGTGTGCTTAAAGTATCCAATTCTTGGCATTAATTTTGACATTCGTGGATACGCATACAAAAAATATTTCAATACTGTTGCATAATTCTAACACAATATTGTCTCATTTTTTAGAAGATAGAAGCGAATCGGAAGAGGAGCATGAAAAGTCTAGAAGTCGCTCCATAGACTCGCAGCGATCCAGCAGAAGTAGATCAAAGTCAAATTCCACCAGCCGCTCTCCTAGGTTATTTAAATAACACAGCAGAACTTGGTAACTTGGAATCCCAATGGAAGAGCTGAAATCTACAAGAAATTTTATCTTATCAAATTCTCAAGTAAAAAAGATTCCAAGTTGCTAAGGTTTAGTTAGGCTATATCTAACATAATCTTAATTCCTTTCTTCCAACAGGTCCAATCAGTCGTCGCCTGCACAGCCACGGTCACCAGCTTCGGTGCATTCCAATGCCAATTCAAGAAAATCATACTCCAGATCACCTTCCCGATCACCATCTCAGAATCGATCAGCTTCGCCGGGATCCCCTAAGAACCAGAGATCTTCCAGATCCAGTTCAAAATCTGCTGGTAGAAGGAGCACCTCGAAATCACCCTCTAAGTCGCCTTCTCCGGAGCACGATGGAAAGGTTGTGCATAGCGGATCGCAATCGCCACGTTCCGTTAAATCTCGATCGAGGTCGAGATCGAAATCGAGGTCGAAGTCGAGGTCAAAATCGAGATCAAAGTCGAGGTCAAAGTCGAGGTCAAAGTCAAGATCAAAATCAAGATCAAAGTCAAGGTCGAGATCGAGAAGTTCGTCGGTGGCGGAATCTAGGAAAAGTTCTAATGCAGCTTCCCGTCAAAATTCGCGATCTAGATCCAGGTCCAGGTCCAAATCCAGATCCAAGTCCAGATCCAGATCTAGATCAAGATCGGCTTCAGTCAAACATAGTAACCCACCGTCTAGATCTCCTTCTCGTTCTGTCCGCTCTAAATCGCGTTCTCGATCCCGTTCTCGCTCAGGTTCTGGTTCACCGAAGCAGACTGCTAGATCTCGATCTCCATCTGGATCGCGAGCATCTTCTGCGGCTAGATCACGCTCCCGTTCGGAGAGTCCTCACCGAAAATCGCACAGCAGGTCTCGATCGGCCTCTGTTGATAAAAAAGGCTCGCGATCTCCATCACGGTCCCCGTCTCCGTCTCCTTCACGAGCTAAAGCTTCTCGATCTCGTTCACGATCACCATCTCCATCGGTGAAAAACTTGGAAAAGGGACCAAGTTCCCCTAAAAGTACGCATTCGAAATCTCCCGGCTCTGTAGATGAAAACCGTAAATCGAGATCCAGATCCAGATCCGGCTCCAGCCCCAGGAAACCGGCCGCAGCCTCTCGATCAGGATCCGTATCTAGATCGCCTTCGCCGAAAATTCAGTCAAAGTCACCGTCAGGTTCAAGGCAAGGATCAAGATCACGGTCTAGATCCGGCTCGAAGAAGTCCATGTCAAGATCCAAGTCGAGATCAAGATCCAAGTCTAGATCAAGATCCAAGTCGAGATCGCTATCAGGATCGCGCAAAGGATCACAGTCCCCAGCTTCGAGAAAGAGTTCCCGTTCGCGATCAAGATCCAGCTCGAGATCATCGAAGTCTAGATCTAGATCTCGTTCCAGTTCGAAGGCGTCTCGGTCGAGATCGCGTTCAGGTTCGCGATCGAAATCGAGATCGAGATCAAAGTCGAAATCGAGATCACGTTCGAAGTCAAGATCGGGTTCGAAATCGAAATCCCGTTCGAGGTCGCGTTCTGGCTCGCGATCGAAGTCAAGATCAAGATCGAGGTCACGATCGCGATCGAGATCACGTTCGAGATCGAAGTCGGGATCAGCAGCTGGGTCTAGACACTCGTCTCGATCAAGATCAAGATCTCGTTCGGCATCGAAGTCCAGGAGATCAAGAAGCCGCAGCGAGGACTCGGAGGGTGCTGTAAAAAAGAGGAACAGAGTTCTTTCTGACTCTGAGGAAGAAGATGGCGGAGTTAAGGCGACCAAGAAATCGAAACACGGTTTGTCAGACTCTGAGAATGAAGGCAATGATGAGGGAGCAGAGAAGAAGAAAAAGGACGACGATGAACAAGGAGAGGAAGCAGAGGAAGCAGAGGCCAAACAGCTTGATGATAGTGCAGCTATTGGACAACAAGAAAATGAGGATTCCGATGATGGTGTCATCGCAGACGGAGGAATGTAAGTTATTGAAATACTTTGGAAGATTTATGTTTAAAATCTGTGTTGTAATCTATGTCATCGTCTTTGATGTACGCTTATCAGGAGTAGCAGATATATGTAAGTAATAGTACAGGGAAAACTGGAGTAACAATAATCGATGCAAGCGAGGTTTACGTAATATAAAAAATTCATGAGAATTAATAATACATGTTTTACTTTCCAGGGATGATTCTTTGTCTGATTTTGATCGCATGCTCGCTCGTAAAAAAGAAGAACAATCACGCAGACGTAAGAGGAAAGACATTGATATAATTAATGACAATGACGATATTATAGCACAGTTGTTGTCCGACATGAGGATCGCGTCAGAAGAGGATAGGAAATTGAATCAACAAAATAAACCCGCTACAAATAAAATAGCGATGCTACCGAAAGTATTATCGCAACTTAAAAAACACGACCTACAGTTAGCGTTTTTGGAGCATAATGTATTAACAGTGTTGACTGATTGGTTAGCACCGATGCCTGACCGATCTTTGCCTTCGCTAAAGATTCGAGACAGTCTTTTAAAACTTTTGTGGGAAGTAAGTGTATAAGCTTTTATAGCTTGAATAATGTAAAGTTACGTTTGCGTGCGTCTACATTAATAAATGTTTCAGTTTCCACGAATAGATCAGTCTTCCTTGAAACAGTCTGGTATCGGAAAAGCTGTGATGTATCTTTATAAGCATCCGAAAGAAACCAAAGAAAACAAGGAACGCGCCGGTAAATTGATTAACGAATGGGCACGTCCTATATTTAATCTGTCAGCTGATTTTAAAGCGTTATCGAAAGAAGAAAGAATGCAGAGGGATTTGGAACAAACACCACAGAAACGAAGGAAAACAGAAGACGGTGGTACTTCGCAAAAATCACAAGATATAAATAAAGCACTGAAAGGAGACGCTAAGTAAGTATCGAATATGCTGTTATAGAATTAGATCAAATGAGATTATTGGAGTATTAACGAATTTTGTTGCACTTAGACCTTTAAGACCCGGTGATCCTGGCTGGGTTGGAAGAGCCAGAGTTCCTAGACCATCAAATAAAGATTACGTTGTACGGCCTGATTGGAAGTCTGACATCGATATTAGCAGGGTAGGTATACTTATTTAACCCACTGTCACATTTCATAATGTAACTTATAATTCTTCTTTTTTTTAAATAGAGTTCCAAGAAACAGATGAACCGATTCGAGAGACATATGAAAAATTATATAGATAATAAAAGAATGAAAGGATCAAGAAGAGCTGTGGACATTTCCATCGAAGGACGCAAAATGTCCTTATAATAGACCACATTTCGATTTATTGTATATGACGAATTTGTCATATTATGTACAATTTGTACGAACTGTATATTCATATACAGAAACCTACATTGTCTGACCATTAAGTTATAAAAATGAAGACAATTGTAACTATAACTACGTAAGCTCAATAAAAGTTGAACAACAATTCTAGCCAATACTTCATATACTTATAATTATAAATCTTATTTTCATTTTTAAAGTATATTGAATTTAAGTAATATATAAATCTTAACCAAATAAACAAATTTTTATGCAATATTTAATTTTTTTTTTTACTTTTTCTTGATACAATATTTATACACATTCTATGTTTGTACATTCAAAATATATTGACGGATGTTTTCGTCGTCCAGCGCAGTAACGTATCTACGTCATACGTCTGTGGAGAAAATAGTGGTGTCCTATTATTAGCGGAGAAAAAATACCGGAGAAGATTACGACGAGACGAACGTGCTACGAATTTTTGCTAAGGTATTATATTTAATATATGTATATACACATATACATTTTTCGAAATGTGTATATCAAACCAATGTTAATAATAACTTATACATATATCAAAAATTTGTAGCACGCTTGTCTCGTGACAGACTATCCAATAGGATTCTTTCGTGTATCATCAATTCGGTTATTGTCGAGAATCGATTCTTTCCGGAACAATCGATCCTTCCTACACGAAAGAATATTATTGGATGGAAAAAAGGTCGATTCTTGCCAGACCGATTCTTCGGAAACGAATCGATTCCCTCAAAAGATCGATGTGTGGAGAGGATCGATTTAAAAGATCGATCTTTCTCTCCAGAGAATCAAATCGGAATCGAGCATCCCTACATCACAGACGCACGAATGGAGTGACCCTCTTTTTCCGGTTTATCGTGATACTGCACGCACGGCAAAATGAAAGCCAAGGGAGAAGTAAGTAAATATTGAAAATCCTATTGAGAAAACCATAAATATATTCTGTCAAAAAGTAATATACGATATTGCAATCTTATGTGTTGTAAAAGTTCAACAAGAACGGCTAAAACGAAGTTACATTGCGTCTCAATGTTCACCTAACCTATAAGTTTATGATCGCCGACACATGTTGAGATAGTATTTAGAAGTTTCTGTGCGTTTTGTATTCCATTATGTTTCGAATGAATTAAATTATTTTTTATTCTATAGAGAGAAGGAATTTATGTTTTTCTGATGAAGTTTACTATTTTGTGTATGTCAAAATTAGTTGCTTGCAAACACACGTGATTACAACCCGAAATTTCAATACAATAACTATTGAAATTATTTGAAGGATTGATTACATTGAATAATAATTTTTTTTTTTATAGCTGAAGGAGTTCGAGGTGATCGGTCGCAAACTGCCGACCGAGAAGGAGAAAACCACACCTTTGTATAAAATGAGAATATTTGCACCTGACGCTATTGTCGCGAAATCCAGGTTTTGGTATTTCTTGCGTCAACTGAAAAAATTCAAGAAATCTACTGGAGAAATTGTATCTCTTAAACAGGTGAATAAACAATCAAACCATCAAAAACTACAATTACTAATTCATCATAAGATTAATCATTAATTCATGTTTTAATGATCAGATTTCAGAAAAAACACCTGTCAAGATTAAGAATTTTGGAATTTGGTTAAGATACGATTCAAGATCTGGAACTCACAATATGTATAGAGAATACAGAGATCTATCTGTAAGTGGTGCTGTAACGCAATGTTACAGAGACATGGGTGCCCGTCATCGTGCTCGTGCGCACTCTATCCAAATTATCAAGGTAGAAGTGGTAAAAGCTGCCAACTGCAGGAGACCGCAAGTGAAACAATTCCACGATTCCAAGATTAAATTCCCATTACCGAAACGTATTCAGCACAGGAATCGTATGCCACTATTCAGCGTTAGGAAACCACGTACCTACTTCCTGTAAATATTTTCAACTGTGTGTTTCACACCAACATAATATATATTGTTCTAAAGAAAATAAAAGGCCCGCTGATTGTAAAATGTTCCTTTTTTTTTGTTATTTACCCGTACTTTTTTTATTATTTACCTTACAGTACCTGAACGGCAACAGTAGCGCCATCATTGATGACGTTCATGTCACTTCATGTATTTGTCGATAATGTTTGTCTTACAGTTTAGATTTACACCACTACGTGGAATGGTGGCAAATTCAAACTGTATGAAAATATAGATTCTCGCCGATATTTCTATTACATTTTTAAAATAAAGCAAAAATATATCACGCAATTCTCCAATTCAAGAGATCAAAGAATCTTGAATCTATTTCGGTGATTTTTAATTTCTTTCGTTTATGTAACCGGAGGTCTGTCCACATGCATGACGTCAGACTTCCATATAAACAAAGAGTCACTCTGGCAGAAATATTACGTCTATGATAGTAGAATGCGGAGGTGATTCATTCACTAACAAATGTTCCGAGTGACGTTTGAAACAGTGTAACCGGGAGTTACCATTCTTTAAAAATAAAGTAATATTTTAATATTCGAAACTGTGAAGAGAATACCACACATATTTCCACACACAACAATATTTATTTTCTGTTGACTGTTAATTGCGTGAGCATTAGTGATCAGTAATTTATGGGACAATTTCATAACAGAAGCATGAGCACTCGTGAAGAATACGACGAAGAAAGCGAAAACGGATTAATCCTCGCTGGCAGGTATATTCCCGCCGAATTGTTAACACAGATCTTCACTTATGTCGACCATAAATCTCTGTTGAGTTGTCAATTGGTTTGCAAACGATGGGAAATGTTAATAAAAAGTTATGTTTGGCGCAAAGTGGCCGAATTAACATCTGGTGGTCAATCGCTTTTACTAAAGAAAGACGTTCCTTGGTACGCGTGTTATTTTATATGTAAGAAGAAACCTTTCGGAAGAAACTTGATCAAAAATCATTCCGGAGAAAATCTACAAAAGCATTGGAAGGTCACAGTAGAGGGTGGTGATCGCTGGGCTGTGGAAAATCCTCCAATAGGTGCTCCACGCTTACCCAGCGACGATCCTACTTTGGAGGGTAAACAGCATTGTTTCACTACATCCTACCATCTCTGTGTAAAAAGGCAAATCATCGATTTAGAAAAGGAAGGTCTGCTACCATTTATTATGGACAACTTAAGACCTCCGATAGAGGTACCTTAAAGCTCTTAGATTTATTGTATAACATTGTGTAATATTAGTCTGTTGTATATGAAATGCCCAATTTTTAACACTTCTTGTTAAATACAACTTGTTGATTGAATTAAGTAAGCACCACCATAATCACTATATTTGAATGTAAAATTGGACATCTAAGTATAAAATAAAGATAAGGCATTAAACATTAGTTTTGTCTCTTAAAGTGGTATATAATAAATCTGCAAGCTACTATAGCATAAATAGTATTTCTTGACTAAAACGCCACATAACATTTGCTTTCTAAAATTGGACAGTTTGTATGCAACAACCTAATCATTTTTATATAGGGAATATTCTTCTGATGACTTAATTCTTCTTTCGATAGATCAGTGAACGTTATTGCAGCAGATGGGACTGTCCAGCTTTCTTTGAGCTTAAAGTGTATCTAATCAATGAGAATGATCAAGTCATGGATACCTTTGATTTTGATGATACGATAACAGGAGAAACTCAAAATCAGTGGCATCGTGTACGTAGACAATAATATGAAACCACCTAAATTAATTCTAATTATATTATAAATAGCATAACTTTGCTCTGATAAGTTTTTCTATGCAATAATAAGTGTTCTCTTTTAAATAGGTAACGCATAAATTTATGAATTATGGATCTGGACTGCGGAAAATTATATATTCTCATGGAGGTGTAGATAAATCATTTTGGAGTGGTCATTATGGTAGTAAAATGGCTGGCGCATGTGTACGTGTACATTTTCCAGTTGCACAACACTCCGACGATGAGGAAGATAATGTGTTGTAATGAATATAAGACAAAAATAGGATTGTGTCAAAATTTATTAAAAATCTCATTTATACTACTTTTGTATAATACAAAACGATTTAACGCCATAAGCATCCGAGTAATTGTTATTCAATTTTATATTTATATCAAAGTTGTTACAGTGTTTTACACATTCACTGCCAGTCAAATTTAAAGAATTTCGCCCTGGGTACCATATTTTATTTCAAATATTTAGTTGCAGATATAGTACTAAAATGGATTTACAGTAATAAAAAGAAAATACTACGAGATATCTTGTAACTGGCAGTTTAGGTAGAGTCACTTCGCTTACTACGAGATATCTCGTATCTTGGCAGTGAATGGGTTAAACACAAATACAGATATATAAGTATTCTCACCTCATTCAAATCGAAATGGACATTTGAACGTTTAAGTTCTGATGGAAAATTTTTACATATTGTATATTATAAGCGTGAATAAGTAGTTGTAAAGTATAAATTTACTATATTTATTTTTAAGGTACTGTAAAGTAAAAAGGCCATTTTATGTAAATTCTGTATAAGAAATATAAATAAATTACCAAATGTGATGATTGAATATGAAGTTATATGACAATATAATTTAACAAAATAAAAGTATGTTTAAAAAAATGTAAATTGAGTATAAGTACATGATAAATCAGATTTATCAGTTATTTGGTGAAGAAGACAAATTATTTAACTTAACGTATGTAACGAATGTAATTTGAATGCTATTTCGATTAAATTTTGAGGTGCAGAATCTTGATAGCACACATACAATTCCTTCGGATGAGGAGTCGTATATAATCGCCCGACAACCCAATAAATAATACTATCCCATTCAAATAATACTCCATGTTCCTTAACGGCGATCAAACTCTTATTAATTACAGTTTTATCCATATCAGAATTCAACATTTTCTTGAATCTCACTGTGTTATGCAAAAGTCTGTGTATGACGTGAACACATTTATTAAAATTAACTATAATCTTATGATCTTTCTCTGAACTTTCTAATAACTTTGATGATAATAGAATACCCTCGGCCATATCTAAATGCACATAGTGATAAAGGTAATTCTTATTACCTGTCGTCAATATTTTTGGTGTCAAGTATTCGGCTTGATTTAATAAATTCTCCCGTATATTTGATATGTCCATATGCAACATCCGACAGTCGTTCTGTAACAACGTATTTTATCAAGGCGATTATTTCCGCAAAATAGGTGTCACATAAAATAATTGATTTGTTATTTACTTTATACATATCGATGTCGGAATCACTGTCATCAGAATATTTCGATCCGCTTGACATCTTTTCTCTCGTCGCCCGTCTTCCTAATATAGGCACAGCTTCATCGCTAATTTCACTGACTCCACCCGTTCCTTGACTCAACGAATCTTCTGATGTGTGCAAGGAATACACTATAAAGAATTTTAGAACCATATTATTATTAGTGAAAAAGTATAGAGTGTAAGAACAGCAATGGTCACTCGTTCTAGGCATGAATGACCTAGTAACCTTTGTAAGAGAAACATGCTACTTAATGACTCTATTTACCAGATCCCAACACCATCGGACTTTCTTCCGTGCTGCGTTTTTTCAAAATGGATGGTATCTCTTGAGTCTTTTTATTAGTAGTTAAAGCGAGAGACGATCTCGTGGGCGAACTTTGTACGTCGGTCGATTTGATAAGACCTAAAAAGTTTTCTGTGATGCTCGATGATGGTTTTGTAGACACATGATCCACGTTTGGTATTACTTCTGGTCTCGTATTAGACGCAATCCATTTAGCCGCCAATGTTGTCACTCCTATCTTTTGTATGTGCTTTAAAGTTTCTTGAGCTTCTTCTACATAAAATATATCGGGGCCAATGGTTTCGCTGCATCTAGATTTAAAGAACTAGAAATAATTTAATAAAATCAAAATAACGAATTACAATTAAGTAATGGCATTATTACTTTGCTGTACAGCCACCAGATTCTAGAAGTACTGCTAGTAAGTCGTATCCGTATCCAACAACAAGTAAAAACCACTTTCCATTAGGAACCAGTGGTTGGATGCTTTTACTGTTATCCAAATTTCCCCGATTACACGACGAGGGATACACTTTCTTCCAAATAACAAGATTATTTACAGGCTCGCTCATTACCAAGTTTAGGAGACAATTGTGTCGAAGATAAGAGTTGACTTCGATCAAATCACTGTGCATTAAATGAGAACCGAGAAGGTATTCTTTGTGATATACGCAGCTACCTAAAATCGTGTATAATCTTTGGCAGTCCATGGGATCTTCGTTCTATGAAAAGAAAAACCATGTTAGTTGTTTTCTTTCTATCTTTCTTTGCATGTACGTACCCAATCTCTATAGTCCATAGCTTCCATTTCACTCAAGGCAGCATCAATCTGAATCTGTGCATCTCTTGATAACTCTATAGAATTTGCTACTGAGAAAGTGCTCCTGAGTTTGTAACTTTCCATGCTCTCGATATCATTGTTAATTTTCATAGTACAGTCCGGCAATCCTACGTTATTTGCAAATTTTTTTAGATCCAGTAATTGTTCGAGGAACAAAATAAAAAAGTGATCTAAAGAAGGATGGTTTCCGATGGGCGTAAAACAATTTGTTAACGATTGATGTACGAATTCTAAGGTTCTGACTATATCGAGCGATAAATTTACAGCTTCCTCCAGACTGCAACTGCAAATATTAATAGTCAATAAATAGTTTATTGCTATTTAATAAATAATAAATATTATTCACCATTTTTTTTGGTAACGCTATTAAAAGTAATTCTTCGTTCCTTGGCACGTATACAACGTGAACTTCTTCGCTTGCTACCTGTATAGTAGTACTATAAAAGTTACATTATAAAAAACAATTTATCCGTATTATAAAAATTTCGTCAAATATTTATAAGATTAATAATTAATACCTAGTAGGCTGTGATCCCGTTATTCCTGGTAACAAGTGATTAAGAGTTATAAAAGCTCCTCTCGTCGTGCACAAAATAGATTGAGTATTTTTGTTCTCCGATCGAGGAAATGTATAAAGAACACCTTGCAATTCTGGTCCCATTTCTGAAATTTCCGTGGTTCTCAGATACAGAACACCAAGTGGATAATTTATAAGAGATTGCATCAAGTCTTTGCTTTCCTCCTTGTTCATTAGTCTTTGTACCAGCATGGATTGCTAATAACGAAAAATATTAAAAACAATATCATACATACATTACATAAAATTATAATTACCTTAGGACTATTTGATCCAGGCAATTTTTCTGTTACGTCAATGCCTGCAACTCTTTGCAGCTCTAATGTTACCTAAACAAGAAACAAAAATTATAGTACACAAATCAATATTTTTTACTGTTGTTGTAATCAAAATTCTTACATTTGTTGCAACAGTTACTTCAGATAATATATGATCTAAATTTTGATATGTGATGTTAGTCGAGTTCACACTTCTCAACCAGTCACCAATTTTAATATTCTTATTTTTCATTGCTTCCCCATCCGGTATAAATCCAGCTACCATAACTCTTGTTTTGTCTGAGAATACACCTGGAGTGATTCCAAAGTAAGCTTCACATAATGTAGCTCGTCTCCCTAATTTATGTCTTCTATCCGGATCAACCCATAGTGTGACTTCTCGAATTTCTCCAGCCTAAAACATTTATATATTTCTAGGTAAAACATATACTGTTTCCAAAAGTACTTACACAACAATAAAAGCACATTCACTTGAAAATCCCTGAATGTAACTTCCTTAGTTGTGTTTCCTTCCTTCCCAGGATTCAATATATTGTTGGACGTAGTACTAGAATAATTTTTCTTATTTCTTGTACTCCATCTTTTGCTTTCTTTGCGCCTTATAAGTCTCATAAGTTTTCCAGCTCTTGTGCTACGGCGTCTTGTCAGCTCTGGTTGAGAATCATGTTCTGATTCATTGTACAAAGACTGACCATCGACTATACTTTCTGCAGCAGATTCTATGTAAAATAATTCTCCAGTAGGGGTGATTTCTGACTCCCATTCTGCAGCAGAACTGTATCCAAAAACATATTACAATCTTATCACAAAAATATATTTCTTCGAAGGCTGATACAATATTTTTAAACAATTTTCTATACCTGTCTGTGTCTGAATAATATGATCCAGTGCAGGATCCGCTATCGCTTGCCCACCAGTCATGCTCATTATCATCTGGTATATCATCAGTAGCACAAACTTGATCACTATATTTACATTGGGACTTAGTGGATATGTTTTTAGAGTTTGTGTCATCCATACTGTCTACAATGAAATTTTTAATATTCTATAATAAAATACACTTATCAAAGTATGTATATATCTAAATCTCTTCTGAATTAATATGTTGTTTGTTATGTACCAGACATTTATTACGTTTTATATTTCTAAGGACAGGTTGGGTCAAAGAATTCTTACCTGAAGACTTGAATGCTTGGGTAGGAAGGGTGGGGGTTGAAATTACACCTTGATACATATCGTTCAGCTATAAATCAAGATACAAGGCTTCAAACACGGATAACTTAAATTACGAATACCATCTAATTCTAATAAAAATGTAAAATTTTATAAGACTTTTTTATTCAAATACAATAAAAAAATACTTCCTATTTAAGAATCTCTTAGTTGTTATATTTCGCGTTACAATCATTCTCGTCAATTATCTATGCTCTAGAACTGTATAAAACAAAATTCAGTACTTTTAAATACCAAGTGTCTCAATTTATTCCAAATATGTTTGCCAACGACTGAATGAATGGGAACCTCATTGCGAACCCTTGTTATTGAAATGTAGTTGATTGGCTACGTTTCAGCACGATTAAAACATAAATAAAAAAGTTTATTTCTTGTCTAGGCATAAAATCCTTATCGGATGGATTGCTTAAGTCTAGAAGGAACGGATTTCATTTCGCTGGGCTCCTTCTTCTTATGCGGATCCGGTTGGAAACATTTCCACAGTCTTAATGTTTCATCAGCACCTGCGCTGAGTATCGTGGTGCCATCGGGAGACATAGCCAAATGTAACACACGACTAGAGTGTCCTGTAAGCTCTGCAACTTTCGTCATACCTGGGTACTTCCATATGATTAATTGATTTTGCGCGTATCCGTGGCCGGATACAATTTCTTTGTACGTTGTCGACCAAAGCAAAGAACACACTTGCGATTTAGTGTCAATCGTATTCAAGCATGCGCCTGTTATTAAAAGAGATACGTGTAAATCGAGTTGCTCTATTTTATTGCATAGATCGGGAGATTCCTTAACATTAAAGTTATTAGTACTTCGATGCAATTACCCGTATTACAATTCCAGAACCGAATTGTTCTATCAGCAGTACCACCGCCACTCGCAAGAATATTATTTTGCCATGGGCACCATGCCAATGCTTTCACGGCTGCTTGATGTTGATTCAACGAATAAATCGGTTGCGTGTGAGTATGATTTTGTCCGGAAATCGACGGCCAAATTTGAAGCATATTATCGTTCCCGCCGCTAGCTAAATATTTTCCATCAGGTGACCATTTCAAACCGCATACTTCCTGAGCATGAGCGTTTATAGTTGTTATTACATGGTCCCTTTGTCTAACATCGTGATGCACGATTTGTCCTGCTCTAGAAATTGAAATAAAAAAACCATGATTAATAAATCATTTCATTATTATTAATATAAATTTAACTGTGCTATAAGATGACCTTTACCTGCATCCACTTGACAAAATATGCGAGTTCCAAGAAAGAGAACCTACTCTAGCTGCATGACCATTCATTACACGTACTCTCTTTTGTTGACTGCAGTCCCACAGTTCTGTATTTCCTACTGTTGTACCTACAGCTAAATAAGGGCCTTCTTGAATCCACGCAACGGAACAAATATAATCGTTGCCCTCTAATTCGAACAACTGTTCTATGGTTCCTGTTACAGCATTCCATAAATATACATTAGCACCTAATGCTACAGCTAAGATATTACTTTCTGACCAATCAATCAGGTTCAGATCTAAAAGACACATCAAATGTTAATGGTCAAAATTAATTCGTGGAAATTAACAGGAAAGAAATGTAGAGAAGCACGTACAATAGTCATCAACAATTTCTGGGGCATCTAAGATCCTGTCAGGAGTCTGTGGAATATATCTAGTAGATGCTTTAACGCTAGCTGGTGTCTTACTTTGACTATACACAACCCGTAATGGATTCTGATATCCTTCTGGAGGAGCAGGGGCTTTGTTTTGATAAGATAAAACTCTCATATTGTTAATATCACCGTTATGTAAATTTTCACTCATAAGACGTTGCATTTGTCTCTTAGAAGGACTTACATTGTCCTGTTTCTCTTCATCTCTCTCTGCGTTTGCATGCTGTTGAATCTACAATGTACAATTTTTTTGAATTTAATGTTTACATAGATATTCATAAAATGATTTAAATAAATTATACATTAAAGGATACAAACTTTGTAATGTCCAAGATCAAAATTGGTAGTTGCTCTTGAAGGAATGAACCTATCACCACCACTGGGTGTTTTAGCAGGTGTAGACCGACCTGATAAAATATATTTTATTTATTTTTACCTACAAGTGGCTACTCATAGTCGTAAAAATGATATCATACTTGGAGATTTCTTCGAACCTTTGGAAGGAGTCTTCTTAGTTCGATTTTCGTTCTTTTTCGTTGGGGTTTTTCCCGTAGTACTATTCATGAACGATCCGTTCGTAAGTTTCCGGGAGTTATTGACACTGAGATTAGCACTGTACGAATAAATAAATAATGAAACATGTATGAAGATTCTGAATAAAATAGAAACAGTTGAATGATTTATTAATACCTTGAATTTGATATTTCTAAACATTTCTTCTGCCAGCGAGGAAGTGGTCCTTTAATATTCTCATCCATTCTAGTTAAACTGTTCATTTCTTTCATGTACTTTAGATGCGACATTCTCGAATCTTACGGTATGTGAACGCTATTTAAACTAAATAATGTTTTGTACCAAAATACGTGGTCGAAGATAAAACGAAAAGCATTCACTCTAAACGGTTCATTTATGAATATTCTAATTTTCTTAAAAACTATATTAACGTTCAAAGATCAAGACTTGTCGCCGACTTATGGTATGCTTCAAAAATATTATACTTCTTCACTCGAAATAACAAAATTCTTTCTCGAAACACCGTTTAAACTGACCTAAGACTCGGCATTTAAAAAGTTCCGTTAAAATTCAAAGGCTTTCGTTGGCAAACATTTCGCCAGAGGTCGTTGTACAAATAAAGGCGCATTCTCAAACTTGAGGTAAAATTTAGGTGAATTTCAAACGAATTAAAAATTTTTTAAAACACTCTTCTAAAATCTTTTGTTTTATAAAGAGTACAGTAAAGTTGCGATCTATTTAGCTCTCTTAGAGCTCCACGATTTTATATAATTCCCTTCACCTGCCCCTTTCACTGAGGGGCATGCGCCGTGGAGGGCCAAGAAGCTCAAGCTGTCCCGGTCGCCTCATAAGATACAAATAAAATAAAATAATAGAGGAATTTAACGTGTTTCGTATCTGTGTGTATTTAAACAGTTACTTTTACAATGAAAACTTTATATACAAAATACTATATATGTTAATCGCACGTCTTATTTTGTATATATCCATAATTTTTATAATAAATATTGTATTCGAAATCTTTTTTTGTACATTTTAGTTAGTGAACTCTTGTAACTTAATCTTCTTTCACTATACACTTACGTGAATCTATTACTTACATTTTTGCATTATAAACCTTATTATACATATATAAGAAATACCGTAAAATACAGTCGTCGTGGCACTAAAATTAATTCGAAGATCAAAAATAATAATATATTTACATGTTATTAAGTAAATCCAATTCAACTGTACAATGCATTCTTTAGCTTTTCTTCAAATAAATTATTTTGTTCTTGATGAACTTTTAAACGATCCTCTACCTTTTTCGAAATGCATTGCACCTCCATTACTTGACTCCGACTATACTCGCAGAATTCAGCTAACGGATCGATTTCCGAACCTTTCTTTTCATTACTAAATACTCTTCGTCTTTTCGTAATTGGTTCGCTCATGTTGCTCTTCATTTTATTCATTATTTCATGTTTTTCTATATTTAAATCTTGCGTCGTAACTTTATATTCATTGAATATATTCGATTTAAACCACCATGGTAACGCTCGGAAGTGCTTTATGTGATTCTTATTATAAACCACTTTCAAATCTTTATCGATAGAATTTACCTTGCTCTTAACGATATGTAATAGAACATCGATAAAATTCGTCACGGTTAGCATACCAGATGTAAAGAATAAACTGTTGAATAAGTTGCACGATACTTCGTCGCCATCAACATTGCTTAATGCTTCTTTAAAATAATTTGTTACATTCTGATGAAATGTAATGTCATCATCCAATGGCCAGCCGTACCTGTAATACACAAATCAATTTTATTATATTTGTTTAATAAAATTTACAGTGTAACTCACCTCCACTGTGGTAATTTAAAAGAATCCAACACATCTTCTATTCTGGCTTTATAGTCCTCCTTTTTCCAAGCGTCGTCGAAGTACTCGTAACCACATGGCATCATATATTCGTTTTTAACGAATTTATTAAATTCTGGAGCAAACTTCGTGTACATAAATGATTCTGGATCCAGTATTATATTCATTAGATGAGCGATTGCTTCGTTGTGTAGATCTATGATGAATTTAGGCTCCTTCAACGCGTAAAATAATTTGTCATTGAAGGACGAGTCATCTTGTAGCCTGTAAAAAAAGTAATATTAGAAACGATAATAAATTTTAGCAAATGAATGAACATTTTATTGATTACCTTAGCCACAATTCGTCTGTTAAACAAATATCACAAATATTTTCCAAATAGTCCATTTCCAATGGATTTTTAGGTGATTTATTTATGGACAACCAGAATATGGCACTCTGCGTTATATTCAAGACTGTTTCCTCATTTAAATCGTTCTCGTTCATGATAGTATAAATTGATAAATATCCAGCACCTAATAGTTTTTCTAAGGTAGAAACCACTTCTGTGTCTCGCGTATTAAAATTTTCGTCACCCAAAACAAGGAATACTAAAGGAATGGGCATAAGTCTATCTCTGGATAATATAGTTTTCGTTAAACGTTTTGTAATGGTGTTTGTACTCTCGATAGCGCTTGCTATGAAAAGGAGAGCATCCGAACCCACTAAATTATGATCGCTGATCAGACCCTCGAAATTCCGAATACAAATATGCAAAGTTTCAAGTGGATTTGCTCGATGTGTTTTTATAATCGGATTCACGGTATAGTCTTCAGGAGAGAGATACTGATTCATTATTTTTTTATGATGCCATAGAACAGGCTTGTTGAACAAGTCTGGCCAAGAAATGATTAATTTCCAATAATAGTTCGAAAGCATGCTCATCTCTCGAGACCTTAAGTTTTCCTTAATGCCCATTAAGATTACAAGTTCGATTTTGTACAAAGAATCAATGTAAGATTTCGAAACTTTGGGCTCGTCTCGTCTTCTACACATGTTTTCAATAACTACATTCTGGTTTTTCGAATATAATAATTTAGCGCATTCATCGCTGGAATACTTTTGCAACCAGACTGGAGTATTATCCAGTGATTTCCGTTGTTGTTTCCTTTTCAAAGCGTTAGATTTCCATACATTGAAATATTTTATGACTGTTCGTTTTTTTCATTTTCGTCGACAATGCATGTAATTTTCTCGAACTAATAAGTTCTTCTCTTAGAATACTATCGCATATCTCTCGAGTAATTTCAGACATAATTTCATTCTTGATGTTCTCGCTTGATTTATTGCAGGCACTTATTTTATCCATTTCTTCGTCGACAAGTCTAGAGCAAGAAGTTTCAACAATTTCCATTTCGACATCGCTCAAAATTTGCTCTGCTAGTTCATCAATTTGTTGCATCCTCTTTGCAGAAATTTTCTCCTCTGATTTCATATTCTCAACTTTTGCTTTCTCTTCTAACGGATTCGGACGAGCAAAGATGTTTGGAGCTTCTTTTAATCTATTGTTACTGTCAGTTACCGTAGGCTTGCTTGATGATTTTGGAGCAGTTTGCACATTCGAGAATGTATTCGAGAATATCGAGGAAGACGTTACATTTTTCATGAATACATTTCCCTGTGTGGCTCCCGAAAAGATACTTTTGTTTGCAGCTGTTGTAAATGGTGAACCGCTACTGCTATATGGTGGTGGAGGTTCCAATGATTTTGAGAATACATTAGACGATTTTGCAATCGTCGATGTAGCATTATATGCGTTACCAAAAATAGACGATTCATTAGTTCTACTTGCTTCTGATACAGTATTTTCCTGTTTCTGCAGAAAACCAAATATGTTTGTACCTTTCTGTCTCTCTTGAAACTCTGTGATTGGCACTTGAGACTTGGGGATTGAAAATATGTTTGTACTAGTCGTCTGAGGTGTAATGATGTTTGTATTAAAATTACTGCTCGCACTGGTTGTGGTAAATACATTTCTATACTCGGTACTGTAGCCAGTACTTTCAGGTTTATTTTGATTTTTCTCAGGGACTAAGTCAGACTTTTTGGTTTCGACTATGTCTTCATCAATGTATTCATATGGATCATTCGGAGTACAAACATTGTTCTTATTTTGGTCCTCTGCATTGACAGAGTCCGATAATAAATATCCATGCTCATCGAAACTGTTGTGTGGAGTATGATACTTGTAATTTCTCTCTGGCATCTTTTCTCCTGCTATGCATTCTCCGACAGACAACTGCTTCATTATTCTCTTAGACTCTATCACATTACAAGCTCTGTTTTGCTTCATATTTATCATGGACATAGAGAAAGTTTGTCTGTTCAATAGTACATGCAATTCATCCCTTGCAATATTTAATCCCACTTGTTCGCAGAAGTGAATAGCTTCTTGTTCATTCTCAAAGCCTAAAATGTCTATTAACTCATACAACGGATATGCCGTTGCTGCAGTCCTGCAATAAGCCTTTACCATTATCAATAATGCCCTTAATCTTACTTGATTGAAGTACCTAAGCAAGATACAAGCATTCAAATACGTTGTTTTACAAACGAGTTTGAAGAATTTATAATAATTATTCGACTCCAAAGCAGAGTAAACATTCTGTGCAAATTGAACTTCTGGTGATCTTTGCACACATTTTGGGAGCCTTTGCAAGTCCCACATGAAATTGCTATTGTTCAAATTCAGTAGAATGATGTATGCCCGAAATTCTGGTTCATTCTTGCAATTTATTCCTTTCACCCTTAGATCGTGATACATGTACTTCAATGTTTGCAAACATTTCGTCAAATTATCTGAGTTGATCTTTTTGTCAAAAACAGATGGTTCTTCGGCGCAAAGCCTTTCAGAACAGACTATGTGAAACCTAGCGCATTGTTCGACCAGTTCAACGCTATCTGTGCAACATAGTTCTTGCTGTGTTATATCTTTCCGAATTCCCCTCGTTCTGTCCCACAGGAAATGATACCAGTCTCCCAAATTTGTACCTTCTTCATCGCAAAGATTTGCTATTTCGTGAAGCAAATAACTCATAGTCATTTTTAAGGATTTTACAGGTCTTAGATCATGCGCCATCGGTTCCTCTTGATCCGCCGAAGACCTGGAATACTGTTTTACAGCAATCGCATGATTTATTTTATACTCGTTGCTTTCAAGTTGTTCATACAATGCGAGTTGCCTGTTTGACTCACGCATTAGACGTTCTTTTTCAGGACACATATCAGGGCATGTCCCAACCATTGCTTTAGCAGCAGCCAGTGTATGCGATTTAGTTTGCTTCATACGCATGAGTCGATCTCTTGCTTCTAATACCTTGTATTTGTCTTCCGAAGTATATGCTGGTTGACGAATTATTTTTTGCATTTCTTCAATGCTAGCATTAGGTAACAGATCTGATATTTGACTGTCTATTTTTTGCTTCTCAGATTTAGCAGCTGCTTTCTCAGCCCTAGATGCTGCCTTCGACGATGTACCCTTGACCTTCTGCGTTTCCTTCTTTTTACTCACCGAATAATTTAAATAATCAGAGTTATCCCTGCCATGTACATTGTATGCTAGATTCTTCAGAGCATCTAATTCCATTTGGAGCTCGTCATCATTGATAAAATTTGTTACCACATTCTTATGCAATTCTTTCCGTTTAGTCGGAGACTTTGGTAATGCTGTCAGTTTAGTCCATTCTACATTAAATTTCTCTCCATAGTACTCGCCGCTTTGACCG
Source organism: Lasioglossum leucozonium (assembly GCA_028454225.1). NCBI lineage: Eukaryota > Metazoa > Arthropoda > Insecta > Hymenoptera > Halictidae > Lasioglossum > Lasioglossum leucozonium. The sequence goes on along the minus strand of CM052215.1, from coordinate 14,646,522 downwards.
TAAGCCACGATCGCCTCTTCTTTGGAGGCATAGGTAACTGTAATTATTTGCTTCTTGGGACGAATAGTGATCCTTAAAAGATTTCCGAACATCATAAAGTATTCTTTCGCTGTTACTTTTGTGAGCAAAGATTGAGGTACATTGGAGCAGGTTATTGAATTTTCAGGGTTTATTTTAGCAGTTTGAGATCGAGAATTCTTCTTTAACTGCTCGTACATTGTGGTATCCTTAAGAGCTTGGGCGAAAACGTTAACAGCAGGTTTGTACGTGTGCCTTGATATTTTAGGTTTGTATTGCTTCTCAGACGATCTCTGATGCTTAGACTCACTTAAAAGGTTCGGCTGTGACACTGACGTCGGTGTAGCAAAAGTAAAAACATTTTTCTTAATAACCGACGTATCCAATGTTTCTGTATTAACCTCGGAATCTATACCTCTAGGAGGACTAAGTACATTTGGTGCGGAGAATACAAACGCTTTCGAAGATGCGCCTTCTGTTGATATTGTATTATCTTCTGTACTTTCTCCGCGCTCCATTTTTTGTCACCCTTTTTACAACTTTACTTTAAAGCGTTAACTAAAGCGTCATTTGGTTAGATGACACCTACTTTTACCTCATAGCTGTTTCACATGTGAGGATGGTTAGGTTTGTATATTTATGAACACAGAATGAATTACTCGATTTCAGATTTTACGTAGATAGTACGATCAGTTATACGTTCCGTTCTCGGTGATCCAAAAAAACACAAACGTGAGTACAGCGCCATCTTGCGTATCGATAATGAATGAAATAAGGAAGAATTCGCTTAGAATTTATTATTGAATATTTTCACCAGTGCTAATAGAATTCGTAGAATTTTATATTAATGAACTTTCTTTGCGTTCATTTAACAAATTTTCGATAGATAAAATTGTGTTATTTCAAATCACCCGCAATACTATAAAATTGCCAACCAGTGGTAAATGTGCTCGTCGATATCGTTGGCAAAAGGAATTGTTATAAACATCCAGCAATAATGAATTTATCAATAATTATTATCACGGCGATCGAAATCAATCGAAATTAGATGGAGTGGAGAATGTTTCACATAACTGCGCAGGTGCGCTTGAAATATAGGCGAGCACTCTTAGTCAGTCAATCAGTCGGACCGGGGATTCCGTCAGGAGCGGTCCGATTCCGGGATCTAAGGATGAGCAGAGAGGGATGACCAATGGCCGATCAGTGGCTGACCACTGACATTGATTGACCAGTAGCTGACCACCAGTCCCAGTTTCAACAATGGTGAGTTTGACGATTTTTTTTTTTATTTGCGAGGGTCTATTTTCTGCTTTACAGCACAGGGTGGACCAAGGGTTCTACAATGCCTTTGTTGATTACCCTTGGCCCACCTTCAACGATTCTGCCCTCAACGGACATCGTCGTTTATTATCAAATTGTATGTTTCTTATTTAAAATTGGTATTCAATAAAAATCTTAATTAGAAATTAATATCCATGATTATTTCAAACCTATTCCCTTCCATAACATTTTGCAATGAGCAACGAGTATATGGTCGATAGTGGAACTTTTAGATCATTCATAACTCCACGCAAAGAGGATTAGATAAAGGCGAAGGTGCTGTAGTCTACTTTTACAACGCCACCGATTAGGTCCGAAACTGAACTATACATTTCAGTTCTATAAGTTCTTGACCACTTGACCACTTAACCATTTGACCACTTGACCACATGACCACTTAGACTACTTAGACACTTGACTACTTGACCGATTGATCACTTGACCATTTGAACACTTGACTACTTGACCGATTGACCACTTGACCACTTGACCATTTGACCACTTGACCACTTGACCACTTGACCATTTGACTAATTGACCACTTGACCAGTTGACCACTTGACTAATTGACCACTTGACCAACTGACCACTTGACCACTTAAACACTTGACCACTTGACCACTTGACCAATTGACCAATTGACCAATTGACCACTTGACCAATTGACCACTTGACTAAATATGTATAAGTTTTTGTAAATATGTATTTTATATAGTATATAAATATGTATAAGCTTTTGTAAACATGTATGTATATATACGTATAATTCTTTTAAAAATAAATGTAAATTCCGCACTTTCAAAATTGTATACCCAGAAAAAAATTTAGTCTTAGAGTAGCAAACCGTAAAATGAGGGATTGCTGACCGTATTGTTTTCGGGATGCGGGGCAGGGGGATAACTGAATAGTTCAGTTCCTGACACGATAGGAGCGCTGCAAAACGAGCTCTTATGGAACCTTCGCCTCTATCAGCCTCTACCTAATCCTCTTTGGCTCCACGTTCTTAGTTCCATTGGTTCCATCGCCGACGAGAGAATCTGGTCAGTATCTCGCCGCCACGACTCGTTCGTTACCGATCGATCTTGGACCCACTTGCCTATGTCGCTGAATAACACAGGGGCTGCCAGTCTTTAATAGCATGTCGGTGACGCAACGACAATTATTTTCGAACACATTTTAAATGAACGGCGCCATTTAAATTTCAAATTCAAATCTATACCTTGGCCGGTGAGAGAATAATGTATAATTAAATTCATGATCGTGCTAATAGAAAATATTCGCAAATGATCTGAATATATAAAACAATTTCAACGGAAATTTATAAAAATGGTTTAATGAGAATAAATATAGATAGCATACATGAGTTCTATACTTTTGCATGACAAGGTTTTTGATGAAATTTTTGAGTGTCGATAATATATAATACAAACTAAATTCGCGAAAATAGAAAATGATACAAATAACAAGAAAGCTTTTGCTTTGTGCACGTGTCACTTATTAGACGCTAATAGTTCACACATGACAATTTTCATCGAGGATACGAAGCATTATTATAGTGGCATTTTTTTATTTTATTAGTAAGTATTATTAAACTCTTTACATATTTTTGTCGTTATAATGAATAACTGGTAGAACTTTTTAACTTACACATCCACTCATTCAAACATGCGTGACAGACCATTCCGTAACTATGTACTCAGTACTCACAACTATGTCACATGATCCCCGACAACTTATAAGATTAATGCCATCACTTAGCAGCTTACAAAATCTATTCCTTAACACTTCTCCGAGTTAAACAAAATCCTAGGGAGAGCAAGAGACCGTCATTTCGTTAAAGCCCGATTGAATGGAACTATATTTATGTATTGCAATCATAAACATAGGCGTTAAAATATTTCTATTACCGTGCATTAATTAGAAAGCAAATCGCGATGTTTACATATTTTATTGCAGAATTTAGAAACCAATCAGATGTCGTTTATTCGTATTGATATCAATGTCTCGTATGTAAATCGTTTTTTTCTCCTAAGAACAATACAATACACAATATTATTCACAACTCGTACAGGTGTACTTTTGGTTTCGTATGTCATTTGCCAATTATTTCTCTTAACACGATACACTAATTTAGAAAAGAAATTCACTTCCTCCGTTTGCTTCTTTCAGAAAACACACTCCAGTCAGGAAATGTTCGAATATAAAACTAAAAAAAGAAAAAAAAAGGAGAGAGAGAGAGAGAGAGAAGAAAACACGTATCGTATTTGTTTTTTTTTCGGGGACCATAGCTGTTACAACCAAAATCATAAAAAAACAATAATTTTTTAGATTAATATTTTTTTTTGTTATAAAAAAGAATGGTAAACAACCGAAAAAATATTGTCATTGTCGACAGTCATCGATAAGGGAAATTTATTTCGGTTAGACACAATAATCATAAGTGAGGGTAATTTATATATACTTCGATCGCACATAATTGTTTCATAGTTGCATTCTATCAATTAAATTTTCCGTCTTTTAATTTATTTTTTATGTACAATCTTTGGTTCGAGTAATTAATAATCACTATTACAAGCAACCAAAATAAATTCCTCTAATCAGTAATAGCTGTCGCCAACGTTTGAAAATAGACATTTTTTAATCGTGTGGTTTTTGTAATTTCTTTTTACATTTTATGGTTATTATATCCTCGACTTAAATGAAAAAAAAAAACAGTTTCTGTTGTTGATTTCTTTTCATAAAAATTTTGGACATAACGGTTACTTCTGGTCCCCGTTTTTTTGTGTCTTAGCTGTACTTATTTACGTCCAAAATTACTTATACCGTAAAAACCTCTTGCTAAATTTAGGACTCTCTTATAACAAACGAACAGCTTATAAAAACATTTAGTGGCAGATTTATTTTAGATACGATTATTACTTCGATATCTTACGACTCTTTAAGCACTTTCCTCATTACATGTAGTCTTATCACATACAACTATGTATGACTAAATACATTTTGTAACTTATTACATCTATCCATACAAATAATATTTTTTCCTCTTTCTCTTGTTTTGCGACAAAAGTTTTACAAAGTGTGTAATGTCTGTGTGTGTGTACTACGAAAATCCTGTGAAAAAAATTACCGTCAAATTTATCCTCCCCTCTTTTTTTTGCAATAGCGGTTGCAAATAAATACAACCTACCGATGAGAAGAACGAAATAAAAAAATGGCATTGATTCTTTTTCCTTCGTGTTGCTATTTTTCGGTTTTCTTCTGTCTTGCAGTCATAGCGGCCTAGCTTGAGACCCGAGTCGCATAGTATCAAATGTAATGGCTTCAAGGTTCCAAGCAAAGCTACACACTCATTGATTCATTTCTTTCATCTTTTTTTTCTTGTATGATACAAATCGTTGATGTTCTCATAAAAATGCAATAACGGTACGCACATCTGTTTCGTTCCTGTGACGGCATTGATTTTTATTCTCACTTTTCGTAATCCCGAGAAAAAAAAACAGTGCGACACAAGCGGTAAGTATTTTTTTTCCTTTTTTCTTTTGCGGCTAATAATCGCCTATTCACGAGCAATGAATTCGGTTGCATTGATAGATGCAATTCTCAATGTTCGTGAACGATGGGAAACAATTCTTTTAATTCGCGCCAAGCGTTTTACATCTTCTTCTGCATACTTGTAACACGCCACGTTCTCAAAGAGTTTCTCAGTTTCCATCAGTTTTTTTTTATAAAATTTATTTAGTCATTACTACCTTCACAGTTTTTTTTTTGTCTATAGACCATGTACCAATGATAAACACGTATTAAGTCAAGATTATTCGTGATTTGTAAGTCGAAGCACCTGTAGCGTTTATGTTGACGGAGGCAAGCTCGAACGATCAGAGAAAATCTGCCTTTCTTTGATGTTTGGGTTCCAAAGAGTATTTAAAAAATTTCAGAGCTGTTATTAGAAGAAATTATTACGACTAAAGAAAGATCTAAAGAAATATCTACAAAAAGAAACGGTTAACAGAAAATCGCATTTGAAAACAATTTGGAATTGTTTAAACCTCGAACAACATTGAACCCCGACTAATGTAATACTATACTGCACATTGTAGAAAGGATACAACACTTATGGAAAATATTTTTTTTTTTACTATTTCGTTTTATCTATATTCAGTCAAATGCTTCACAATTGCATTTAGAAAACTGGTAGCAAACACACATCTATTCTTGAAAAGCTGGTTCGCATACTAAAAGGAACTAAATTAATGAACATTTCATGAAGAAAAGAAATAAAAATTTTGTGTCAGTTAAGAGATATAGTAATAGCTATTTCCCCCATAAAGCAAAATGTGTAAAATATACGTATTTATATATATATATATATGTGAATGATTTGAATTGCAAGAATACTTCGAGAAGAATATACATTGACACATTAAAAGGATCCAGAATTTTTAGAATCCTTGTTTTTCTTTTTCAAATAAATTGTATTTGTTAAATATAACAAAAATATATACTATTTTACCCTGAATATATTTTATAATAAATCTACGAGTACATAGGAATTATTAGAAAAAGTGAAGCCTAAAAAATGCGATGTGTGAAGTTTCGTTTAATTTACAAAATTCCTCCATGTGACTTGCAATGTATCATATATATCTATATTTCTATATATCTATATATAGTAATAATAATAGCATTACCATACAACTTTATGCAGATAAAAACTCACATATACGTGTAACATCCTCTAAATTTGTTGAAACAATACTATTTTATGCATACATATATAATATGTTCAAGATATCCCAATTTAAATTTAATGTATCTTAGAAAGCAGCATCCCCTACGTACTATCAAATTGAATTCTGTTGTAGTACGATTATCGATTAATAATTACAACTGAACGAGATTTATAATATAATACATGTAACTGTTTTCAAACGATCTTTAATCACATAGGCATAACTTATGTATAAAAATATGCAACAGAATTTTTCTTTCTACGAACAACAAATATATAGCTACCACGTGTATTTATTGTTCCATCGTTATCAAACGCTTTCAGTGCGCATCCATTCGTACAACATCTCGAATTCGTAGTAAATTTTTTCTTAAATATCGGTATTTAAAAATTGTTTTTTCTTTCTTTCGTTATTTTTTTCCTTTTTTGTTATTACATTAAATAGTATTGTTCAGCACACACTCACTTGTTACCCACAACAAAAGTTTTAATTCTATTAAAATCGCATAACAGACAAACAATTACCACGATTCGGGCTTACCTCCTTAACAAGAATGTTATATTGTAATCTTGGCTTTAAAAAGTATATAATGACGTAAATCCATTTTGATGGTAGTTGTGGTACATGTGGGGGAAATTGCAGATCAAAAGATACGATAGTCTCTGTAACAGAATGTTTCTCATTGAGATGTGCAGGAAAGAAGTAACGATGACGACTGGCAATTCAGTCCTGCATTTCTTCTGGTATGTCGTGAGGATTAAGTAGTCCCGGAACGGCCATTTGTTGTCGTCTTTTCTCTTCTTGGGCCAATCGCAACGCATTTTCCCGCTCTTCCAAATAGAGATCAGAGTCATCTTCACCGGTGTACTCCTGCGAGAACAAACGCGAACCTATGTATTCTCTTCGATATGACAACGACAAAAAATAATAAAAAGCATCGTCAACACTTACTCTAATTTGAACAAGAAAATCTCTAAGATGTTCCTTGAATGCTGGGATATTTTGGTTAAGATTAAATAAACCTTGTACAGTGATTTTAATCTGATTATCAGTCAAGTGTGGAAATGCTGCTTTAAGCAATCTTGCAACGAATTCTTGAACGTATAATACATTGTCTGGTATAGGTCCCAATGGCACCTGAATTCGTCCAAGTTCAACCAATGAGAACATGTACGCCAGGATAGTGGCATGCATAGTAAGGCCTAGAAATTCGTACCAATAGATTAATTACACGAAAACAATATTATATTAATAAATTATTTCGAATGAAGTTCATTTAACTATACCTGCTATATGAGATGAGTCTGTAACTACGCTAAATATGTGTTGAAGAATATCTGTGAAATATGTTCGATAAAAGTTCTGTGCTGCCGGTTCGCTCTCAACATTTTGTAGAAGTTGATAAAGTATTTGCAACCCTGTATCTGCGACATTTCTCATCGTATGTTTGAAAGCCCAGATGATCGAGTCGAGAACAAGTTTGAATTGTGCTGGTCGAATTACAAGAAATGCAGGGAAACAGTACATATTTACAGCCTAAAACGGAAAAGAATTATTAAATACTATACATAAAAATAAAGAAGGATATAGAGACATCTTATCTTCTGGTACAGATACCTGTAGAAGTAAAAAGAAATTCGTTCTGTGCTCAGGGAATTCCTCAAAATCTTTGTTAATCATTTCTAGAGTACACTCAAACACAGCATCAAATATTTTCGGTATTTCACAGGTAATGTAGTCCTCTAATTTATTTACGATAATGGCCATAGCACTCAACACCTCTGGTTCTCGAGCACAATGAACATTCGTCTTTTGATAATCCAACAACACAGCGTCTAATAGCGGTGGTATAAAGTTCTCTGAAACCTGTAATCGTGGACAATATATTCATGTGATGCAACAGTATTTCGATCGCAATAATTGTCGGTAATGAATAAAGAAACAACGCTTGCCATTTGTTCGTCGGTCGTTCTACTGATCCAATCTGAGATCAATTTTAATGTTTCCTTTTTCACTACTCTCATACTCTTAATTAAAGATTGTTCCATTACTACTTCACCATTCAAAGCTATTGCAGCACTTATATTTTCACTCATAACCTGGAAAAAATCAACGTAAGTATTATTAGTTCGTGATTATAAACTATTATAATAAAGCCATCAATCGTAATCATTCACCTTATAAACGTTCAACATATCTAAATATATTCTTCCTAATTGTATCACGTACGGATGCCCGAGAGCTTTGCAAGCTCTAACATTTGTTTTTAAAATGCTACCAAGTTGTTTTACAGCTTCTTGGTCTTTTAACACATCTACATTCTGAAAAATAAGAGGTTTTTAATGAATACGAACTGCTTTCGATTCGTTACACAATATAATTCAATGTCGCCACGCTTACTTTAGATGCTTGACTTATGATATCGTCCCAAACTTGATTTGGTAGAAGCATATACTTTTCTATCAGTTGTTCTTGGACTACTATATCCGTCTGTGCACTTATCATATAACCAACTGCTTCGTAGAACGTATGCACCTAATCGAGCAGAGATTTAATAAGAAGTATTTTTAAAACATTTAACACTCGCACGACAGTCGGCAGAGGTCTTTTTAGACCAAGAAATTACAGTTTCTTCGTCTTACCTGTTGTGTTTGAAGGTCACAGATGATACTACTAACTGTAGAAAGAATTTCTTCGATAAATGGTACTGATTCCCCTATTTGTACTGTCACGAAATGTCGCCTGCACTTTAGTGCTATTTTTATAAACGTGTCACAGGCCATATCTTGCACACCATCATGTGTTTCTACAAGCAATGTTCATTAGTAACGCGAACTGGACACGTTTAAAAGCAATGCTATTACAACGCCATTGCTTTCTGTAACTGCATACTAATAATAAAATGTTTTTACCATGCATAAATTCAAATAGTTTATTTACAACAGTCTTTAAAAACTTCCAATGTGCTCTGAGAAATCTTGGATATTGCCCAACTACATACATAATATTGCTAGCGATGATAGCTTTATTATCTTTGCCTTTTTTCTGTTCACAAAGACCGAGAAGGTCCTTGATCACAGTTACTAAAAAGCGTTTCTCATCTTCTTCGTGCATAGCACCCGAAATACTACCTATTGCCCAACATAACTAACAAAAGAATCACAGAAATTGTTAGTTGAATTGAATTCTTCGACAAAAATAACGTATTACACGATACTGTGAAAGATTACTCACTGCATTGAGATTCTTCCAGGACCATTCTGTGCCGTTTACTTGATTCTGTAACTTCTCTGTCATTATTCTATCGGTGTCCAGATGATCAAGATGGGTAAGATACACAAGAGTCTCTCTCATATTTTTATATAAACTAATAGAGTCGGTATCCTTCATAAACTCTCTGACGACTTCTCCGTTTTCGTTCTCTACAACAAGAACTTCTTCCGGTTTAGCCATTCTGCTGATCATTATGTATCGCACCTTCGTCAAAACTGGACAATAGAATAGTCTTCTAGACGGGATTGTTATCGATTTAGCGACAAATACTGGTGACGGTGCCACGAATCTATATAAATCGATCGCTAATGAACTCCAATATTCCAAACAAATTTTAAATATTTCGACCTCCTCGACTTCGGAAATCAACAATAGATAATGCAACGCCTTGAGCAGCATTTCGTTTAGCTGTTTCTTCTCTATAAATGGGCCATGTTCCTTCAAACATGTACATAAAAATATCGCTAAGTTTTGAATAAAATTCTGTTCTTGATCTTGACCAGCTGCGTATGCCTCGCGTATGTTAGTATCGAGCGGTAGTAATTGCTCTAACTGTCTCATCACGTTAACGAATAACATTACGAACACATCGTCGTATGTTGTCGCCGTGAGAGCAGCAATTTCGGTCAAGCATTTCAACGTGACGTTTCTGAATATGGGTACGTTCAAGAACTACAACAGAAGATAAAACATTGATCGTACCGGATGTTATTCCAGCACGGACATTAACATAATAGATGATTTAAATTACCTTGAATACTAAAGTGTTTATCAATTTCGTTTCAAAAATATATCCAAGGGGAATCCAATTTAAAAATTTTAGGAGAGTTTCTAACGTGACCAATACCAATGGAATATTTTGTGAGTTATCCAAAACATATTGACAAAGTTGAAAGATTTGGGAGAATTCGCTACACATCGTATCCTTTAAGTGTTTCGCTTTTGTTTGTGTCATTTGTCCACTAGAAAAGTCAAATACTTCTTCCGATAGCAATTTCAAAATTGTCATATTGTTTTGACAAAGGCTTTCGTTTGTTTTGCTCGCCCCAACAATATCACCGATAAAAGATTCCCAATTTTTTGGCCATTCTCGTTTTAAAACCTATAAGCAAGAACAAGGACAATACATTTCATTAATATGCGAAAGCTAATCCTTGCTTCCATTTCTTACAGAAAAATTTGTTCTCACTTACCTGAACTAAAATCATATTGAGTTTATTGAGGTACACTTTTTGTGCTTCCATTGTTTCTGGATCACTGCTTGTTTTTATAATAAGCCCTACAATATACTTTTTTATACCCTCGCATTGATTTCGTGGTAATACTTTCCATCGTGTCTTTATTACTTGTTCCAATATTTGTAAAGCATAATACTTTGTTTGTTGGTTCTGTATAGAAACATTCGTGTCTATCAATATAGAAGTTTACTCGTGTTTTGTCGACAAAGAATGAATGAGAATATGCTAGATTACCTGTGAATATTCTAGAATAGTATCTACACGTGTCCATGCATTTGGATGTTCCTTAAGTGTGGTTAATACTTCCTGTGCAAGCTTTTGTTGCTCGCCTATTCCATTATACATACAACCTACTACATTATCGAGAAGCGTTATGTCAAGCTTCTGATTAAAATCTAAAAGCTTGGATGCTTGTTCTGCCAAAGTTGTCATTGTTTATTGTAAACCTTTCAATTCTCATACACTCTATCTGAAAAAAACAATTAACATCCATGTAATTCATCGTGTGTCAATTCGAATAAAGTATATAATGCGTAGAAAGCTATAATCAGACATAAACATTAGAAAGTATAATATTTACAATGGTAATGATCCAAAATAGAAACAAACCGAGAGGTCTGGAATTGTATAAAAATTCGGTAAAGCGAATGTTCTCATTGTTAAATTGAACAAGACAGTCAATAATATAGAAGCGTACTGTGAACACTGATTTGTTACAAATAGCTTCGTTAGGATTAACAAACATTTGTTTCGTATAACCACGATTTTACAAGAGAAACAGGACACACAATAGGAAACTCGGAAAAGGCAAGAGCATCGACTAATTTGTTTTGCCTCCGTGCAAGAACGGTCCCGCGTCCCGGTTCGGGACGGGTTACGTAGACACCGGTGGAAAAAAACACGAGCACGGTGTAAAGAACGAGACCGAGCCGAAGCAATAATAACCGAGGAAATCGCAGTTAACGTGTACGCGAGGGAGGTCACCGCACTGCGACCGTTCGACCTAACCTACATTTGACAATTGCAAACAAGGTTATGTAGAGATTTATCATGTACGATGTTGGTAAATTCAGTGCGGAAAAGTGTTTCACGTGGTACGTTCGATCGCGTGGAAAGGAAGAACAGCGGCCGCGTAAATGTATCGTTAAACGGATCATCGGGATTCGTTGGTTTTTGTTGTCCGGGTGCACTTTACTCATTGCGTCGTTATCGGATGCAGAAATGTGTCGCGAACGACGTTTCAACGTACCGCATCGACTCCCGCACGTGGATTCTCAATTCTCAAGTAAAAAAAACACACGTCTCGCACCAGCAATCACAATCTCTCGCAATAAATCACAAGCAGAAAAAGGCCAAACACACAACAACCGCTGATTCCCGCGCGCGACCAATTTCGTTCCTCGTTTCACACACTCTCTCGCTGTTCCTCACCGTCTCGTTCTCTCTCTTTCTCTCCCTCTCTTTCTCACTATACTCTATCTATCTCTCGCACGTTCTCTCGCTCGCCTCTCGCTGTCTCTGGTTCGTTTCTCCCGACGATCGTCAGCGAGTGCTTCTCTCGTACGCGTAAATGTACGATACCCACCGAGGCCGTTGTTCGTCGTAACCCTCTTTTTTAAATCTCATGCGTCGTTTCGTGTCGTTTCGGCCGCGGCTATCAATGAGAAACGTGAAAACTTGATCACGTTACGCGCTCCTCAAACCCAACCTAAAGATTTTCGAAAATAATAACAAAATGGCTGAACACGTTACGCGGACCATTGCGGAGAAACAGCACGTCCCATTGGTCCTAACGATCTGTCTCCGCCAATCGGAAAAATTCTAGCGACTGTTTCTGAAACGTCGCGAATTACGTCACGTGATGTCATGCAACACGTGTTCTCCATTTTGACTCGAGACTCCTGCTTTAAAAACGTTTCGCATGGAAGAAACGTTTTTCGTCCGCGTTAACGAATCGTAACGCGACGCTAATCTATCAATGTAATTGTTCGTTTTGTTCCTGCTGTCTCATTTTTCGGTCGGGTATTATCGATACTCCCGGAACTGTGATAATACAACATATATTATATTCGCCGACGTTTATTTCTTCGCGATTAGCCAATTCTGAGACGAAGAATCTCTGCAATACGTATACTATCCCGTTCGCAAACATGCGACATTCGTGAACGTATTAGCTGTCCGTCGAACATGCGTATCAGCTTTGTCAACGTCTTGTTTTCAGCCTGACCACTCAACCGCATACTATTTACATCCACGGACAGATAGAATATCGAAAGAGCTGTTTGCAGGATTATTATTATTTATGTAATCGATTAGACATGTCCTGTCAGATCAAGGGGATCGCGAATCTGATTAATACGAGTAACATAAAGGAAGTACTTTTTGGTGACTCTTCAAAGAGATGTAAGTTTCCAGATTTTTCGTTCTGTCTGATCTAACTGGAAATGTCAAACGTCGATATCTCGTTTCTTCCAGTTGACATTCCGCAAAATGAGTTGCCACTGCAGGACTGTTTTATATCGCTGTCGTCGACGGGAGATGTTCTTGCCATGGCATACAATACAAAGATGATCATATTAATTTGTACGTATTGTTTCACGTGTTTATACGCATAATACTTATTTAATCATATTTTCATTATCTCTATTATTTCCTGTAACATAAAGCATGCGATACGTAAATCAATGTACATTTTAATTCTATACCAGCAAGATGGGATTCTTTAGAACCCGACGAGACAAAGAACAAGTTCCATATGATATGGTTTGGGGAAATAGCAAGAGAGCCAGGGTAAGTCTTTGTTATGCTACTTACCGAGTTTGTTGCCTCGTTAACTTTATGAATTCGTTTGAAAATATGTCCATATATTGAAAGTGTTTTTTAGTGAATGGGTAACGTCGGTGATCTGTTTACCTCTACTCTCTTTGGGTAAAGCCAGCAGTGGTAGTAATCCAGATTGGACATGCATTATTGTTGGATTCAATACTGGTTTTATTAGGTTCTACACTGAAGTAAGTGGTATTTATCATTAAAAGTGTAAATATACTAGCAAATATCAAAATGTTTGTACTTGATTTAGACAGGTGCATTACTATTAGGAGAACAACTTCATAATGAATCAGTCATAGGATTGAAATGCCAATCTTTTCGTTCGCCAAAACATGCAGGCGATACCGGTATAGCTGAAGAAGTACATGTAGTCTACAACAGTGTTTTGTGCATCCTGCAAGGTTTTCCTTTGTTTTCAACCCTACGAGCATGCAGAAATCATTTGGCCAGAGGTACACACAATAAGATTATAAAATAAATTGGAATTGTATTCATCTTGTATCTACATAAACGTTTTATTATTATAGTGAAAGCAAATTGCGATGACCTACCACCAATTACAAACTTATCGTACAAGAAGTGGGGCTACAGAAATCAGGATATTGTAAATGACTCTGAAGTAATTGGTACTACGTCTGTAAATAGTTTTGATCATTTAATGACTGCTTCGTTATGCGGCGGATATAATGCGTCTTATAGATCAAGTGCACCTCAACACAATCTGGTTATTGCAACTGGCAAAAGACCGTTTGTTGGTTTTCATTATGCATTGGAAGGTGGTACAGCCCCGATGTTGTCCGATGTAGCATTAGCAATGGCCAGCAAATTAGCGAATGCTATTGGAACTGCTGTTCCGTGAGTGTTGCATAATGTATTAATGTTATGCATTTAGTGTCAGGAGATATATATCACCCGTAAGAGTGCTGCTAAAATTCCTCATATAATTCGTAGCAGGCTTGGGTACATTTTATTAGAAATTAAATAAGAAATGATATCGTTTGATAGCTAAATAAAAGAGAATCTAGAAAAAAAGTCATTTTCATGAGTAGAGATTATATCCAACACTTCTCTACATTTTTCAAATGTATTATTCGAAGAATGCCCAAGTCTGATCCATAGTGTACTAGTAACATTTGTAGAGTTTTATTTAAAGTGTTAGGTCAGTGTAGAAGTTTGTCCCCGATTCCATGTTGTATTTTAATATGAAATCTGACAAGAACTCTTGCACTGATTATAATATCTTTGTAATGTTTTTGCTTTCTAATTGCTACAAAATATTTTCTCTTTTAGTTGGCTTCCACTTAGTTGGGGAAACTCGAAAAATCACGTTTCTCCTGAGGCTCCCAAAACTAGCACACATGAACCAGTGGAGCCAATGACTTGTAGATTTGGTCTGAGCGATATTACACGCGAAGGCTATTTGGTGGTGTCCAGTCCAAATAAGATGTTGTCAGTAGTATCAGATGCAATGGGTAGAGTAATATTGATAGACAATAGACGCGGTGTAGCAATAAGAATGTGGAAGGGATATCGTGACGCACAATGCGGATGGGTCGAAGTGGAAGAGGAGAAACATTCTGACGCGAACAAGGCATTTACTAAATTTAAACAAACGTTGCATTTGCGCACCGCATTGTTTCTGGTTATCTATGCTCCTAAAAAGGGTATCATAGATATATGGAGTACTCAACAAGGTTCAAAGATCACGACGTTCACTGCTAGCAAGCATGGACGGTGGGTGGCATAATTACATTAAATAATTTTTTTTTTTCGTTACTATCTGTATGTCGAAAAAAAATGTAATCTTCTTCGTATCTTTCTACAGATTACTTTATATTAATTACGGGCTTCTCGGTACAAATGATAATGCACACTTTCCGAAGAACAAGCCCCAATATTCGTGTGTTTTCATGGATCCGCTGGGTGGTTTGAAGGAAATAATTGTCCCATTCCATTTCGCCCTTACAAGTAAAAATGGAAAGAGAGCGCGCGATATTCATCTACTGAGAAAATTGAAGACGTTCTTGCGCGAAGAAGAGTTCGACAATGAGAGACTAGTCTCCGAAATTACTAGTATATGTACAGACTTGAAGACTAGCGAAATGAAAGTACAAACGATAGAAATGTTGATGATAAATAAACACATTATACCTGATGCTTTACTCGCGGCCACGGACTGCTTTACTAGAAAACCTGATGAACATGGTACAATTATTTGTTGATACTATATTTTTGTAGAAGTTTAGGACAGCGTATAGATTGCTTGTTTCAGACAAAGAAGAGATGGAACCCACAGAAAAAACACTGGAAATCCTAACAACGCAGTTGCAACAAGTGATTAAATTTTATAAACATATTCAATCGCAATTCGATAGTCTAGGAGATCATAATTTCGCTAAGAATGAGGATCTAAGTAGTACAGAACTAGCGTCAATTTTATTAACTTCCGAAGCGGAAGTGAATAGGATTTATAAGTTATCCGATACGGTAAATAATTTTAAATGCTCAAGCCCCAAAGGGGAAACTAAAGTAAAGTTCAAAGAAAATGGAAGAATTTTCTTGAACTTCTTATCGTGCTTTGAGTTCGGGGTTCCGGGTTTGGTAAATGCTAAGAAGAACATAAAGTCGGAGAAGAAACTTCAAGTTTGTAAGCAATGCAACTTATCACGTGAAGTATATGTGTCACGTACGCCATTGTCACGATTAATGTTTCCTTTTTCAATCCGATTTTTAGCGCAATTAATGTGTGAAGGATGTATATACTCGAATGATAGAATTGAAGCTTGGAGAGACTCTGCTGTGAAAAGTAACATTCAGCCTTTTGTCTTAATGGAGTTTGCTTTAATCTACTGGTTGAATAGGAAGAAGAAGATGTCTCTAGGACTGGAATTAAAACAATTCGTGCAGCTTTTGAACGCTATTTGTTCGATGAACAGTAAGATTTAAAAGGCTATTATAATCCCCTTGCATTATATGATTTATTTCATAAAATTTCTTTCTCTTTAACACTAAACCTGTCGAGCCTTAAAATTAATTGGTGTGTTTTATAAAAATGACAAGATTGAATTTATTTCTACTAAAGATATTTATTCAGCCATTTGACTTGGTGGTGGTAGGTTTAGTGTTAAATATAATGTAAATCTAAAATTGCTATCGTAATTGGAGCTTCTGTGTTTGCAGACGTCGAAGAAATTTGCAGCGAAAAGAATGAGGTATCTTTATGGTGGAAAAATGTTCGGACCATTCTCTCGGATTCCACGAACCCATTCAATGCACTCACCGCCGCATTGGCGTGCAGAGCAGTCGCTGAATCTTTGGAGAAACACAGAGAAAAGGGTCCTAGTAAATCTGAAGATAATAGCTGTAACGAAAAAGATGCTAATCAAATTGGAAACGATTCAACAGATGTAGAGGAAGTAAAGGAGCCTGCATTCGGTACAAAATCGAACGACGATGCATACAACTTGATAAGCGAATGGGAGAATCTTACTAAAGATAATTGTCAATTTACATTGTATATTGGAAACCTCGAGGATATTACAATTTTAGACGCGATTGTGAGGTGAGTAATGGAATCGTCTATTCTGGACGAAGAAAACTGCAAAATTGCAATGCACATGTACTGTGTTTCAGTCAGATGCCACTTTCCGACGAAACAACGCAATTTTTCTCCCTACCCTTCGTCAAAGTCGATATTTCTTTAGGGTCGGTTCTGTCGAAAGGAAAAGGTATACACTTGTGTCTCTTCTCCATATATTTCTGAAAAATTTCTGTCATTGTCCAAGAGTCTTTCTACATTAATAACTTTCTATTATTTTTTCAGGCTTCGTGTCCGAGATAGTCGCAAAATGGATCGCTTCAACGGGTATAGATCCAGCTCAATTATCAGATACCGAATCCGATGAACCACAGTTAAACGAATCACCTCCATTACCATGTAATGATACTGACACTGAAGTAAAAGACGATCAAACTGCCACTACAAGTATTTTAGGTGATATATACTACTGTATTTTGATTTGTTTTAACGTTCAGATCTGCAAGGATTCTTTTCAATGGTGTGTGAAATTTTCAGAACGTGTCGCGTTGTTAAAGCATCATTTTCCATATAGTTTGACGAGTAGCGTTTTATTAGCGAACGTGTGCTGGGAATTCGCCATGTCGTGGAATAAGGATATTTCTCAAATGAAATCCCTTGAAAGCGCATTAACTGTTTTACAGCAGATACCTATGAAACAGATGAGGCATGGTAAATAATTTCATACTTGTATCATGTATAGACTGTGGATTCTATGCATTTATGACAAAAATGAATAGAGGTGAAATACAAATTATGAAATACGAATTATCTGTTGTTTAGAATTGATTAGGATACTTTTTATTTTGCATAAAGATCCACGGTCTAACATATAAACGTGGATTCTTTGGTTTTTCTTTACAATTAAATGGATTTTTGATAAGGGGTTTGCTGTCTATTATGGTCCGTTCACATAAAGAAGAGACTGGAGTCTGTCGCAAAATTAATGAATAAGCTCGGCAAGCTACCGAAAGAGAGGCTATGTGTTCAGGACGTAGGCTTAAATGATTCACAGACGGTTGTATTTTTGGAGAACTGTGTTACGTTCTTGGAGATATTCATCGATGTAAGTTTGTGGTTAACATAATTATTCAATAAATAGTAGGGGTGTGTGAGTATTTAGTTAGTCGAGTTCGAGTTCCGCGTTGATATTCGAAGTTGACTTGAAAAAAATTTCTTCACACCCCTAATAAATAGTTAAAGCGTTAATTAACTAATTGCTTTAGGCGGAGGTGCTAGAGGCAGGAGAAAATGGTGTGGTGAAATCAGAGGAATTATGGGACGGTTGCACTTCCGCTCCGCAGCCGTTCGCCGCGTTAGCGATTTCCCAAGCACCGGCTTGGTACGACCTGCTAATTTTACATATACAATTAGCTAATGTCTTGCACATGATGGCACATTTTAATCTCAAAGTAGTGAAACCACTGAACAATTTGTTCGAATCTGTGGTGAGTAAAATGACACTATATCTGAAAATATAAAAACCTCGTTCACATTTAATTTCGAGTTCATTCACAGGTGCAACTGCATTTTTTCCAAACTATAACGGATAAGGTGATGCTCACGTGGTACAGGGACGACAAACGAGATAGTTTGAGGACAGAATTTTTGTGTCGAGTAATAACCGCGTCGATGGATTATATTCATCAAGAAACCGCCGATGGCAAGGCGTTGAGCTCGATGCAAGCTATTCAGTGGATGAGCAGATGCCAAACCCTAGCTTCCATGTGGAAAATTAATAACGATGAACTGAGGATACACCAAGTCTGTCAATTATATGTCAATGGATTTGATCAGCTCGCGGAGGATGTAGGTTTTTAAGCTTGTTGTTAACACATTATAGTAACATTATGTAGAATAGTCACTTTTAGTGTTCCGTATTCTTGGTGTCAATAGACTTCCGGTAGCTAAAGTATTATCGCATTTAGGAACAATATGAGATTAATAGATTTTTACATTATTCTGGGAAAGGTTGTAGCAGCAGTGAACGACACAGAAAAATTAGCAGTCAATCTCATACCGATCGCTGGCAGAAGAATGATGGCTTATCTTTCGAAAACGCCTGATCTTCGGGAGGAAGTTGCCAATTTGAGTCCCACGCTCACCTTATATCTACAGAGTTTGGTACATATTATCAGATAGAAAATTTATTTTGACCCTTTTACAAACGTACAACCGCAAACACGATTAACAATTGGCAGAATCGTACATTCGATCAACTCGTTTCAGGACATTCCGGAAGTGATTTGTACAAACTGTTCAAACGACGAGACCGTCGAGCTGATTCGACGAGTTTCGAGGTGCTTGCCTGAAACGCATCCCGACCATCATCTCGTTCAACAGATGTTAGATGCGACGTTCATCTACGAGGGCGCAGCATGATGTACGTCTTAACTAAAAAACAACTTAACTAAAGTTAGCCTGTAGCAAAGAGTCTGTTCAATAAACTTGTTTTTGCTTTGAACACATTTTTAATGGACTATACATTACCAATATTTGTTCACGCGACGGGCCCTATAGTGCTACTTTAAGTTTAATGAAATTAATTAATGAAATTTTAATTTCATTGTTAATCTTGTTAAAATCAAAGTCGGACAGTTGGGGTCCTTTGCTTGTCAGACTCGTTGTACAGGGTGAACCGCGTAACAAGATCATTGTTTTATTGTCAATGATCCAACAGAAATATTTATTTTACGTTGTCGAGGGAGTGTTACGCGTTTCATCCATCTATTATGAGAATTTATAACCGAATACATGTTTTATGTACATTAATATTAACGTAGCTTTACTGTATATACACGTTTTAATCCTCCGAGGACGAATGCCACTGATTCCTACATTTTCACAGAAACAATTTACTCATTTAAGTAACGATCGATCCATATTTTTTCTAACATTTTAGATTTCAATGTAAGATTTCATTTTCTAAGTGAGATGTTTTTGATAATTCAAAAAATTCTCGTCCACAAAGAGTCGATGAATCGCTACCAAAAACGTCGATTTCATGTATTGTATTATTTACACTGTCACAAAACATTTAATATTAAATCAGACGCGAAAAGAGCTTTAGTATTTTATACTGGAAAGATAGATCCTTTCCAGAATTTCGCGAAGCGTTTCGAGCTCCAATATGTTCTTAAACAAAAAGACTTTCTTAACGAATGGTAGCTGATTATCATAATTTAATTCCCTGTTAAAAACGTATGGCGAATCCTTTGTACTGTAGCCTACTGACAGCTTCGAGGTTCGAGAATTCACAGTGATCGATCTTGCTGTCAGGACTTCCCACGTTTGTCAGCCACTGGGTCCTAGAACAGAGAATTACAATATTTAAATCTTTACAATCACTTTAAATCTTTTTAGTGACTGTATCATATGTATACAAAAGTTAGTAGACTATGGCTGTTAGCAGACAAAAGATACTGAAAGTAACAAATCAAATTATTATCGCCATTGAACAATTCATTAAGACATTCTCAGTTCATCTTTTAAAACAAGACTACTTTAGGTATTTATTTAAAAAATAAATTTAACCCTTCTTATCCTGGCAATGCCGAGTAAGAAAATATTCTCTTTAACTTTTTCGAAACGAGGACAGCGCTAGCTGTTTTTTGCATTTCAAAAATCGTTAAAAATGCCGCTCGTTCCGATCGGCTTGTGTCGGAGTAATCCTCTAACGCGGAACCCTGAATCTACGCGAAGCGAGGTCAGCGAGATGATTATCTGGGTCACTTTGTTCGAGCGTTGTTTCTCCGCCAATCGACAGTCATGTAAAAGTCATCCACTCGCCAAATAACAATCGGCTCTTCGTGTGAGTTGCACGAGCGCCTATCCGCGACAGGCGATAGGCTCGCGGCTCCGGTGTCTCACATGCACCGCAATTATAATTAGCGGCTAATCAGACCGAGTTCAGATATTTTAAGCGGCTCTATCGAAGTAGGATCTTCAAAGTCGATCAGCTGTCCCGTGACAACAATACCACGAACGGTGCTTGCTCGTAATCGGTTTTTATCGGCGATTATCTTGACCCTTCCCGAAGCTATTCATCGATGATCAGCGGACTGCGGATCGTAATACGAAATTAACATTCTCCGAGTCAGTTGCGAGGACTGAAAGTCGCATGAAAATGTAGATACTTCTTTTTTTAATGACTTTAATGTTAACTTTACGGAACAGTGAAAGTGACTATTTTGTATTATTTTTTAAAATAACGAAAATGTATTTATCCAAATTTTTGGCCATTTTCTTTTTATAATATATACCCAAGGAAATAAGTCTGCTGAATAATTTCTGACGGATGCGTCTTCGCAATCTCAATAATCGTAAATTAAAAATATTAGCAGTCATTTAGACGGGTCCTGTTTTGTAAAAGTTTTGTTTTAGTTTAATACACATGAAAGAAAAGGAATGAGGTTCATTTTGTCAATTTTACGAGTCGTCTGGGGTGAATTGGTAGTTCCACGAGGATTAAAGCTGCGCAAATAAATAAATAAACACGGTTCGTTCGATTTCCTTTTTGGGGGGGAAGCCAGAAACCGATGTTTCGTCCTCGACCGAGCTATTTTCTTTAACTTCAGGTTCACGAACGGCGCAAATCCGACCGCGAAACCGACCTCGTGGGATGTCGTTCCCCAATTTATCATTCACAAGTCGGCGCACGCGTTTCTGCACTGCCAGAAACGCTGTTTACGACTGTCTCCTCGCATTTCCGGTTCGTACATGACGATGGGCTTTATCCAATTCCGTTTTATTGGTATTTCGACATCGTTTCCTCATCGAGCAATCGTAAGATACAATTATGACGAAGTTCTCGAGCATTAAATTTCGTAGACCGAGAATTCTATCAAATAATTGTAACATACAATTATAAGACAGTCCTAGATCTTCTAAATGAGTTTCATCTCTGTACACAAACGCTTCTACACTGTACCTTAAAGCCTCGACTTTCGAAGCTGCTGATTTATGGACTGGACTGCGGATTTTATGCCGAAAATTTTATATTGACGAAAATGAGTGCCTCAATTGTCGAGTTTGTGCATTTCGAAGAAAAATTGATTTATCGATAGACGGATCGGGTATTAGGTATCGTAGCTGTTAGCGACGCGTTCATTCGATTCCGCCGGTAACCTGCGAAGGAAAGAGACAACGCGGCCCGCGCCATTATTTCATTAGAATCATTATTAAAGTCAGGCCCAACTAGCTAATGGCCGTTACTCGGCAATTTGCGGCTAAGGTCACGCGATTTTTAAGGGAGAGCCGAGAATCCGTGGGCTTGAGCGAACGGTGACAGGCGCGTGTCACGGATTCACGGGATCGAGGAAGAGATCGAGCGAATAAGAATGATCTACCGTCTTCTGCGAGCGTGATTCACTCCCTGGAAATCCTCCCACAGAACTGTTCCGAACTGGTCATCCGTATTTCTATCTGCTTAAACTCGTACAACCCGAATCTATCGCATTATTAAATTCAGTTCTAGAAGAGCCTTGGGAACCGGTGGAACTAGGTTGTTCCTTTTCAAGAAAACTATGTTTTTTGCTAAATAATGTTCCTAATCTAATTTGGAATTTTATTAAAAATATTCTAATCACAGGAACAATAAAACAGTGTGAAAACTACCCTCTTTTGGTTCTTCAGGGGTTAATGTCTCCGACACTGATCAAAAATTTTGACGATAGTCTGCTTCTATAGTATATTTAGATAAGCTGGATAGAACCTAGAAAGCTAGATATTCTAAATTTTCAGATAAGGTATTCGTAAATTTCTTTCCATCGACAATATTAATATTATAATAATCCCAGCGTTGTTGCAAAGAAAGGTGTTGTCTCATCGAATGATCATTCGATGTGCAATTCTAGAATTGCTATTCAGAAGTCACGGAATCAGGAAATCTGGAAGGGTCACCGAAGCTTGAACTCTCTCGGATGCGGCGACAGACAAGTTTGCCTTTGTTGTTATCTCTTTCCCTCGGCAATCAGAAGCAGATAAAATTTCAGTAAAAATGTACTTTCATTCTGTTTGCGGTTCGGCGCCTGGCAGCTCGCGAACGATCTCGTGACGATGGATCACAACTCACATTTGATCGACGTACGCCCGTGGACCTTGCATTTTTCCTAGAATCGTTCCGGTCTTGCTGTTCTTCACCCAGCCGCAGATTCCCAGCTGCAGGCAGATGTCTCTCACGTATTTTGGAAAGTAGACACCTGGAAGTGGTTAATTTCGATCGTTAATTACCACGGGCTGACGGGGAATCGAGAAATCGTCGGTTCGCGTTCCCTTCTGCTCTTTATAGGCTTTAATTTAACAAGCAGTTTCAATGAGTTACGCGGAATTTTCACGTTTTTAAGAAACACGTCAATTCGCGACACTATTGTAGAGAAATTCGATGTAAGAATTATTTTATAGAATCTGGAAATGAAAGACTTTAGTTTGAGGGCTGCGAGGGGGTTAAGAATTGCATTAGCGTGTAAGTCTTAGCAATTTTTTGATCTTCTAGATTATTGTTCAACCGTGTGCTGGAAGTGTAACAAAGTCGATCGATCTGTCGATCGGCGTTGATCGTTGTAAAATTTCAACCCCTTAACGTGCTCGTTTCTTCATCGTGACATTTTGCCAACGACCAGTACATCAACTTCCCACCTCACGGCCGAACAGAACAATTAAACTGCGAATTGTCATCCTCTGAATTCAGTGTGATCTTCTCGATCGTCCGAAGAGCAGATCGAAGCGAATGCGTCCGCAACCCCACGTGGGTGTCGCTGTCAACGTTTGTTGCTTGTCGATCGAGTCACGATCTCGTTATTTTTCTAAATGATGTCAAGAAAGCGTGCGCGACGCGATTACGCTGTCGCGAGGGTACTTCGTGATGTAAAATTGAAAATCACTTCTGGTACGAACCGTGGACACGATTTTCTGCGCGTCCAAGAAACGTCTCGAGCTGACGGAACGGTCGACCGTGAATCACACGCTGACGATTCCCGGCGAACGATTTCTTAAGAACAGCGATCTCCGAATAACCAACTAAATTGCTCCGTGTTCGTTCGCGATCTTAATCCGCCGCGGACATAACTGGATTCGGCCGGAAACATAACAGGTCGTCGCTGTTTCGTTGATTTCGTTTCCTTGAACGCGCAACGAGATCGTTTTCGCCGAAAGAAAGCCTACGAAAAATTGTGACACCACCGTGACTCCGGGGCACGATAATACAAAAGGATTGTCTCGGATTCTTCCGAAGAGTTGCGCGATTGTCTTCGTTTCAGCCCTTATTTCCTCACGAGCTCGACAGTGTCATAATTTGATTTCACGCGTTTGTGGCGAGATCGAGTTGGTGAAACTGAATAGAGCACAAAGATTCGAGGATTCTAATAATACTATTTTTAATTTATCAGAATGATTGAATTTCCATTAGACCTCTGTAATTTGGATTTTTAAAATTTTATGTATATCAAATTGACACCTCATTCAATATTTAAATGTTTAACAATTTAATGGTTACAAAAAAAATTTATAAGCACCATTTAGAACAATGACGTAGGAATTTTTAGCGTGGCCTCGGATTAGCTATTCGAGTGCCAAGGGTTAAATATTCGTCAGAGTCAGCACGGTGTGCCGATGTCTCTGGAGGCTCAGAGGGAGATGGTAAAGGGAGGAAACGTTTGTGTAACGCCGGATGACCAATGAAAGTATTCACCCTTACCCTGCACCTTGCCAAACACCTCGAATTCAACGGAAAGCAACGGTTCGTTCCGGAGGGGGTCGTCCGCTGCCATTTTCTTTCTGGAGGCGGGGCGGGTGCGTTTGTCACCTGAGCGAAAAAAGTCGGTCACCCAAGGAACTCCGGCTCGTGAACTCGCGAAAGTTCGGGACACCACGGGAACGCGATCAGCATACAGTCACTTGGCTGCGATTACTGGTTCTTCTGGTACTCTCGGACGACACTTCACCTTTCCCCGTGATTAGACCCGCCGCGACGACTGGTCCTCAGCATTGCACCACGGCGTCGCGACGACGCCTCAAATAGACGCCCCACTACCCGCACGAAAATCCAATTGCGATCGATCGAGAATCGATCAGGGCTATCCGACCCCCCTCGTCCCCCACAGATGCAAGATTCCGACCCTTTCCAAGTATTTTTAATTCGCCCTTCGGGTACGAACGCTCTGAACGATCCGGGCGGCCGAAAGCCTATTTCCTCGAGTAAGAATTCATTCTTACTCGGCAAAAAAAAAAGAGGTGAATGGAATAGACGAAGGGAGAAGGTTGAATGAAACAGTCGAACGGCCGGGGACTATCGTAGAATCTTGTTTTCCAGTCGTTCGTTCTGGTGCGTGTGCATGGTTAGTCGAGCATCGAGTGAGATTATTCTTTCGTTGCGAAGTGTTTCAAGAAAATGGATAGTTTTGAAGCGGATACGTGTACGCATTTCCTAACAGCTTAAACAGGTATGCGTGCTCGTCAGAGTATGCAAACAGTACTTTAATCCCCCGCTGACGAGACTTGAGTCCACTTCCAGCTTGACATGCATAACAATTCGAAGGAATCTATTGTTTTCCATGGTGCGTCCTGATTATTTTCTTTGCAGTGTAATGCAAGATTTTGATTTCGTTCATGATATAAACGATTAAGTAGGGGATGAGAGGGGCGGTGGAGGTTCGAATAAAACTCGCCAGGCTTGCGATACGTCGGTGTCCTCGGTTTAGTTCGCTTTGTTTATTATTCCAATCAATAATCCGTGTTAAAAGTCGCATACACGAGCCTATAAATATACAATGTCATAGTTCCTCTCGGCTGAAACACCCTGTACTCGTTCGGTTCGCGCGTCTTTCGCCGCGGCTCGATCGAACAGCATGCACGGAACGGCAACGAATTAGGTGTCTGCGTGTGTTTCCAACGCGTTCGAGCGACAATTTTGACTAGGTTCTCGATCTTTGTCCGGCTCCGGTGGCTCGTCGATCGTTTACGATTCCGTTTTTCTGGGGACGAGACCGACCGGGTGGCGCGGCGGTCACCGGTGCTTCCGGCCCCGTCTGGCTCGCGCCATTGTCCATTGTGAAAATATTAAATGTAGGCCAGGAGGGCAGGTCGCTTATCGTCGAACTAACCACTTCCCATCGATGCGACCAGCCGCCCATTGTCCCGTCATTATTCCAGTTAATTAATTATTAGTACGCCATGACGTCGTAATTGATGCACAAGAGCAAAATCCGCGGGGTGTACAGGATGCGGGGGAGAAGGTTATAACCCATTTATAACGATCGCGTCCAGTCTATTACCATTGTCATCATCAAGGTCTCATCTAGCGCTAGGATCGCGGCCGCACGACCCGTTCGACCGAACGGATCGTCGAACACCCAGAAACACCGTATTGGGAGCTTGGCAATTGGCACGAATATTGCGCAAAAATGTGTTAGATCGACGAAGAAGCTCGTGCTCGAGTTTTTATCAAAATACGAGTCCAGTGTTCCAAATTGTTTCAATCGTTTATACAGAATTCGACGGACGTGATCAATAGTGTTTCACCAATTAGGGAAATAAGGGTGGCTTGTTCCTATACGTGCACGAAAACGACCTCAACACTTAGGACCTTAGACTGTGCCATTTTCCAAGCTTCCAAAGATAGTACAATAGAAAAAAATTTGTTCATACGAACGATGCGTGGATAAACAATGTTCTACTGTGATAAATCATTGATCGGGCTACGATCGAAGCGGGCCGAGTTCGATGACTAGAAATCTCGCGAAATCGACGCTGACGAACGCGTTCACACGAAACTGATAATCTTGTACAGAGCGCGTCGACACGTTCACAGTTCTGCACGCAGGTTTGGTCAAAGTGTAGTAATAGTAACGGTGTTTCTAACAGTGCTTGTAGATCGCGTATCGTTCAGATTGATAGTAGCTAGTTGTTCGAGTCTCATTCGCATTTTTGTTTCTTAGCGTTAGATAGTGTCGGATAGTGTAGAAACGAGTACTTTCCGATTTCGGAATGAAATACCGCGCGCTATAGCGAAAGCGAGCCGAAGAATCTCCGTTTGATATAACAATTCTACGAGAAAAGATTAAGTTACGTTGTCTGCGGTTAAAGCTAATATTGCTAAATTAAAAGATGGATGTCCTAAGCTGTGAATCTTATACGAAACAAAATGATGTTTACTCTGTTTCGTCGTTCAAGCTCACGAGGCCAGGAGATGTCCACGTTAGGCAGTGTTTCTTATGAATTGCTATGACGCCTCGAAATCGCTAAATATCTAGAGAGAACATTTTCACTCGAGTATATGTGCTGATTCTGTGAAGTCTATTGGAAAGGGCTCGTTTCGTACACGGAAATACATACATCGTTCGCAACATCGAGTTTTCGTTTCGTCGAAGATGGTCCTCCCATTTTTGGAAAAAAAAATGTAAGAAATCGCTGATGTACCTGTTCCCCTTCTCTCAACGGAAACGAACACGCGGCAGACTTAAATACTGTTCGGGACTTGAACGATTCTCGTCCGACTCGTCGTAATGCAACGCGCCTGTCCTTGAGGACGACGCACAAGTCGGATGCACGCGCCACTGCACCCTCGACGCGCACGTATGCATCGTGCTCCACCAGCATTTCTCGACGAATGCACGATCGTCCCTGCACTCGTTCACAATCGTTCACTGAATCCGCACTTCGATCGTCCGTCGATCCTCGGTCCAGATTCGATCGAGAGCCAGAGAGATCCACGCGCAATCGTCGTTTCGATCCCTAACTTAATCGGTTTCCTAATCGTCTATTTCCGATCGCCTCCCGTCTACGTCTATCTGTCGATCTACACACCTATCTCGCTACTCGAGATCGAACCTAACCGTCTATCACGGGCATGAGCACGATTTTTGCCCTACGGGGCACGGCGGGAGCCGCCAGGCCACGCCCACTCAACTCAACAGTCATCTCACTGCCAACCCCTGGGGCGAATTCGAGCTGCTCCCGGGGCAAACGATACTCGCGACCCATGCCTTGCCTATCTGCTTACTTTTATTCACTGATTTTCTTTTTCACTGATCACTCGTTAGACACCAAAAAGTCGACACGCGTCTCCGGAATGTCTCTTGGAATGTCTTGTCTCGCCTTCGGAATGTTTCGGTTTCGTTTTTTCTCTTTTTTTTTTCTCTTTCGTTCGATCGTTTCGAAATGGATACGTGGATACGGGGGTCCTCGATGCGATGGTTACACCAGAGATTCAGGATTCGCCGGCAAAATGGTGGTGGGCGCGCTGTTCGGCAGCAGAGCTCCGTTTTCTGTGTCCTTCGTGTTGCTGTCGGGGCGGGGCCGGAAGTCCTTCGAAGCCACCAGCAGGTTCCGTCGGCGGGCCTCCTTCTTTTCACGTTCGACCTGCCACGTTAAACGATTTCTCAATTAACGACGCGACATTTTGTATTGTACACCGTCTTCGAAAATATTCTAGGGAACAAGTCTGACTTCCGGTTCAACAACGGCAATTTCGATGAATTTTACACGAATAAGACGCGACAGTTTACCGTTACATTTTCATCGTGTTGAAAACCGGATGATCGCCACACACCACGAAGAACCTACCTTGAAGAACAATCGAAAGTAATGGCAAGGGAACGCGACGCATTTGCCGTCCTCCCCTTCGGCGTCTATGTATACGCCCCGGACGAGTATCGAGTTGCTGCATTTAAGCAGCACGAGGAAGACAAAGCATCCGACGTGCGTGATCCAGCAGGACAGTTCCAAGTTGTTCGGGACCAACCACAGGTCCAGCAGGTTCCATATACCACGCCATACGTTCACCGTGCCCAGGAAGCTGAGCAGAAGGAAACCGTCGGCGACGATCAGTCGCGCGAGACCTTGAAGACGCGCGCACACGTATCTCATCAGCGGCTGCAGACAGAACGTCACCGTCACGATCACGTACCCGATGGCCTGCAATCCAACATGCCAAAAGCGTTAGGACGAGTTCGCAGAATCTGATTTATATCGATCGCGCCGGTGAGCAATGCCGTGAGAATAACGATGATCGTCTAAGTGCGCTAGCGTCCCGATTCGGGGACCGATTTAGTGGACCACCATTCACTCGGATTAAACAATTGTCGCCTGCCATTTCGCTGTTGGGCCAATCTTCCATTTTCGATGATCGACGGCGGAGCACGATTTTTCTGCTCGGGCTAATTCGTTAGAGCGTTCGCGATCTTGAAATCTTTTAGCAGAGCTGTTCTAGGGGATGACGATTAGAAAAAGTTTCTATACGGTCGACGTTACATGACGTTATGATCTCGAATTTTCGATATTTTCCCTAGCCAATCGCGAAAACCGGGCAGATCGATCCTGTGGAAAACTATTTTGTCCGGCAGCGAAGCCACGGCTCGCGTTCTTAACAATAAGAGAAGCTCGACCGGACACGTTCGCGCGACGCTACGGTCGCGACAACGTAAATTCTCAAGAGGGTCGATGATTGCGCGAGGGTCATCCAATTCACGCATTTACTCGCTTGCAATGCCACTTCGAAACCGTGAAACCGCGGCCCGCGCGATTTGCCGGCTGATTCGCTGAAAGCCCCGGCTGGAACGCGAACGTAATCCCGGACCGTTTTTTCTCATTCGTGTCAACTGAATCGAATGGGAGAGGAGATCGTTCCCATTCGTCCTGCCGCCGCGTCGGATCCGTCGCGCCGTCGAACGATCGCGAATCAGAACGAAGACACACGGATAAACGTCCTGTAAATGTGCGAGACGTTCTGTCGCCTCTGCAATTCCATCGAAAACGTTCGCAAGGGTCATCCGATGCATAGAACTTTCGGATCGGACTGCCAACTGTGCAACGCATTTAAAAGCTGATAAATCTAAAAAGCATGAAAATAGCAGTCGCGAAACAGCTTAGGGTAGAGTTGGTCCGGAATTCGACGGTCGTTTCAATAAATCAAACTACCGCGAAGAAACATTTTCTGGTCGATCGTTAGTGACGAAACGAACAGTCAACAAAAGCTGAATAAATCTAAAACAGTCGAGAAGAAGATTAACGCATCGCGCGACGAAGCTTAGGTTATGTTTCGCATTGTTCGTTATAAATTTCTACCGCATCCTCGCAGATTGAAGATCAACGATAGATTGCCAGAGAATGGTAGTAAACAAGTCTCAACAAATCTGAGAAGCTCGAAAATAGCCTTAAGTTTCGTACACTTCATTCGCATTTGGTCATCGTTCAAAAGGGATGAGCAGCTAATTAAACTTGTAGAACTGTTTCTCTGAAAATGAAACAATCGGGAGAACGAAAATTGAAACGACGTCGAAGTATGATATACCAGATGTTTTCAGAAAGTTCAAATTTTTTTTTTATGATAACAAGCTTGAGCGTCCGTAAATAGCAATAAAAATACTTTTATATCTGCTCGTGGATTTACGCGGTTCCGCAGCTAACGGTATCAGATAAAAAGCCCAATTCTCGCGATTCAGATTTCTCGATTGAATGAATGAATCAGCTATAATTTTCCGTTACGATTTTTTCTAAAATTAGATCGCGTAAGTCCGAGCTTACTGCATCGTTGGTTGCAATTCGCGGCGTTTCGGGTACACTGCCGGCCGATTCGCGTCGATCGAGATAATCCGTGCAAACTGATAATTGCGAACGAGCTTCCGTCTGGCCGCGAAAGCAGCCTGGCGCCGCGAAATTTTGTTTACGGGTTTCCCGGCGTGTTTGATCGAAATCGGAAAGTTACGATCGCTGCCGCGCATTGCCTCGTCTCGCCTCGCCAAGCCTCGCCTCGCCGGGGGAAGGTGGTTGATCCGGAGCTCTGAAACACGTCTTCGACGATAACAGGGATTTCGCGGGGCCGACGACGATCGCGCCTGGCTCCTAGATCCTTATCGACTGATCCGCGTCGTCGGCGAGACGTCGATCGGTCGTCGATCATCGATCGCACCCGAGACTCGGCGCCACGCCGCGCCGCGCCGGTTACCAGGACATTGTTTGTTATTATCGGAGCCGGCTACCTGGCGCCGACACTTTTGCCATTTTGCACTGTCCGAACCGACGAACCAACGAACGTCTTTGACAATGCTTCCAACAGAAATTCTGTTCTTGTTCCGTCTCGTTTGGCACAGAACTTTGCGCCCAGAGTTTTTAACCACATATTTTAACGAAGCTTCGCATGTATTCGCTGTTTTTAACCAACATTTTGAACGAAACTGCAATGAGGAAGTAATGAGATTCAACATTATAAGATAAGCGTTTCCTAACAAACTTAATCGTAAATAATTGCAAACACTGATAAAAGTAGCCTCATTGCTGCAAACCTACTTTGGCCAAACATTTATTCATACGTTTTCTTTTTCAAAGATGGCTGTAGGTGCATTTTATATCTGCGTTTCGGGTGACGCGAACGAGCATTGGTTGCGAGACGATGCACCGTGATTTCGACGGTGTAATTCCGAATAAAACACGCCTTGGCGACGTTAATGGCGGCAAACTGGCCGGGTTGGAGGACCAACGATCGTCATTATTGAAAAATTAAACAAATCCTCTCGTTGACCGCGTTCTCCGCACCGCATTCAGACAAGTAAACGCGGCCTGCAATAACGGTCTCTTACGCACACGCACACACACACACAGAGATCAACAGTTTTGTCATGTGCCCTCGCAATCATGCAATTGGCGAATATTCAATTATACAATCGGACCAACAGCGTGCCGCTCGCGTACAGTGCGTAGGTGGCACGTTTCAAAATGTCGTTCAACACGTGATTGCTAATGACGCCCGACGACACGCGTTCATCGATTCCGCTTCGAAGTTCGCGCGCCTTTTAATTGCGTCGATACCGATCACGCGTGTCTAATGAATCCGGTGTAATTGTCCGCGAACTGTCGTCTTGTGCATTTTGATAGCTCCGGGTAAGCTCGCTAATTTTATTTCTGGTAACATGTGTACAGAGCCAAGGTAATTTATGATGGGAAGAGATCCTCTTTCTCTCGTAAAGCGAATTATCGAAAAAATGGCGAATCTGACTTACAAGCGATCCGATCGCGGAGTACTCTCGATCATCCGGGAAGAGATAGAGATCCACGAGTATCCAAACACCCCTCCACACGAACACGACCAGGGTACCAACGACACCAACGCTGAACGCGCAATCCAATAAGTACAACGACCAGTCTCTCGTGTTCTGTAATCAAACAACATAAACAATAGATAAGCGCGAGGTGTATGTGAGGACTCGGGAAATATTTGAGGTGATTCGAGAACTATGATAAGCCGTATTTCTGCGATCGTTGATCGAGCATAGTCGAAGATTATTTACTAACGGTGGAAAAGTCACGTTTAAAGCTCTCAATCTCTCGTCCAAAAATAATTTCGCCTGATCCACCCTGGCAATTCAGAGCACTGTCTTCGAGTGGTAATCTAGATATTAATTATGCATAGAATGGAGGATCGAATTGTGCGTTTGATAATGGCAAGAAAGTAAATTTTAATATTTCGTGAACGAGACGATTTGAAGATCTATTCTATTGATTTTTAGGGTCTGGAAGGGCTACAAGAACAATCGCTGTAGCAGACGCGAGCTTCTCGGTTCCATTGACAAAACAGTTGAAATTTTACGAATTTTTTCGGATCGATGGCGGGGCAGTCATCGCGCAAATGGTGTCACCGCGTCATTGGCTGCGTCAGTGTATTCAGTTTTCGCGCGGATCGCCTAAGTCACGCTTCCCCAAATCCACTGATTCATTGAACAGTAAATTGCTGGCGCGTCGAAGGGGATATGTTACAGCGATGTCACGCTGTCGCTGGTAGTGAAAATTGTGGAAGAAAACAGCTCGAAAACGTTCCGTCCGCCATCAAAAATCAAATCGACGAGATATTTCGTCGTTCGGCAAACACGCGAACCGAGATCATCGAATCTATTATTAAGAAAAACCTCTAATCGCCGATTTGCCTCTAGATCGATCAACGATTAACG
Source organism: Lasioglossum leucozonium (assembly GCA_028454225.1). NCBI lineage: Eukaryota > Metazoa > Arthropoda > Insecta > Hymenoptera > Halictidae > Lasioglossum > Lasioglossum leucozonium. The sequence continues at coordinate 14,613,602 of CM052215.1, read as the reverse complement.
GACGCTGGATTTTCATGCGAAATCGATCCCCGAAGGATCTTCCGGTTGACGCACCGGCGGCGGTGCACGAGGTAAACCACGCGTCTGTGTGCACCGCCCGATTACTTTGCACCCTTCTGTCCTCGATTTTTAACTGACACAGAGGACTCAACTGACGATAATTAAGTCAAGATTCGTTCCACTGTCTCCGTTAATTTTACAGCGAATTCCGAACGCCGTTTACGGACGAACACGGAACGAACCACGAAGCGAATCGCTGTTCGATTAGAAATCGAATTAAATCAGCCTTTGAATTGTAAAGAAATTCCGAACGATAGATACTCTCCTTCATTTTTTGACAACACCTCCGCCGTGGTCCACGTTCCTATATAGTTGAAATATTAAAATCAACGTTCCGCTCAGCAAAGAAAACGCAAAATTCCAAAAAAATCTGCACGCTCGCGAACCCAACCGAGATTATTCGTAAATAACGCTCGCATGGTCGATAGCGGCCGAATAAAAGCACGGTGATTGAACGGAAGGAACAGGCTGGTTTTTGCATGAAAGCTAGATCAAAGTTAAATTAATCAATGGCGTGGCGGTATCAATGTCAAGAGAGGCAAACGCGGACAATTCATCGTGAAAGGAACTCCGTTCGAAGATCGAGCGAGGAAACGCGCGCCGTTCGGCTTCAAGGTGAGATTATTATGAAAGAGAATTGAAGTTGAAAGAGAGTCAATTAGGCGTATAAGCTTTTAAGGTCAAGATACGTAATATCAAAAGTTCAATGTCAAAGGAGTTTTGCCCGGTAAAGAGCGACGATTCGCGAGCCGGAAACGGCCGAGAGCTCGAAATTCCGTGGAAAAGACGCGGTTGTTGTTGTTGTCGTCGTCGTTGCAGCGGAAAGGAAAATTGCGGTTGAGAGAAAGCGTGCGTGGCAGCGAGCCGCACAGAAAATTGGTGCAGCTGGAAGCTGCGCTCGTGGGTGTGCAAACTGCACGGACGCAATGCTGTTCGACTGTCGGGAGAGACAGCCGGAAACTGCGCTTATACCTTACACATCGATGCTGTGCAACGCACGGGCTCCAGCGATGCGTCAAAATGCACCGTCTAAGCTGTTACGTTTCCTACTTAACATTTACCCTTCTTCCGATCGTCGGCAGAACGAGCAATTTGCTTCTTCTGCCGATTTTCACCCGGGAAACGCGATCGGGCAATTGCCAATTTCTGTTTTGGTCTGATCTCTTTACCGATAAAAATTGAATTCACGGAGAGGAAGCGCATTCTTTTTTGTCAGTATTATTTCTTTGGATTTCTTTCTCGTTTCGTCGTGTCGTTTCCTCGAGGTAGATGAAAAACGTGGTGTTCGTCGGTGACGATTAAGGACAATATTTAAAAAATTACAAAAATTTGTATGCGTATTAGTGCGTTTTTCTTCTATCGTGAATAATTTATATTCAGACTTGGTTTACTACTTTTTGGAGTGGTTTACTACTTTTTTACTACTTTTTTTACTACTGCATCTGTTTTATCAAAAATACAAGTGATTCTCGCGAATTCTCTGAATACTCTTGTATGTTTCGTTCGCTTAGTTGCGGTTCTTTAAAGCAGGCAAACAATTTTATTTGATTCTTAGTGAATCGTAGATGATCATAATGTTTGTTGATACGTATACGTAGCGAAACGGAATTGCAGAAGATCGTAGGAGTATAATCGTAGATAACAAGGGTGTACACGGTGTTATCGAGCAGGGGCAGAAAATTTTCCGCAATCTCGTTCAGGTACAAAGACATCGTCATTTCCGAATGACCGATATCAGCGACGTCAACATCGCAATTCGTCGGTGATCAATTTCTGTTGTTGCACAAGTGTTTTTCGTTCGACAAAATTAAAAAATGCTTACTGATCTGCAAGCTAGCCACAAATACCTCCTTTGTTAATAATTTTTAGCAATTTCTATTTTATGAAACTACCCCCTTCATCCCCTTTTCATTTTCAACGCAAATCTAACCACTCAGATTCATTTTTGCATTTAAGCTGATTGCAGAATCGATTCGATATCATGTTCAAACAACTTTACAAGCACAAACGCATCTTGAGATTAACGTCAACACTTTTGAACAGAAAAATGTTATTCTTTTAATTCGAGAAGCTCATTTTAACTACTAAAAAGCTTTATCTTTTTCAGCAGCATCTCGCCAAAATGCTCGAAACGAATGCACGCTGTTTTAAGAAGAACCCCTGCAACTTTCTCGTAGGGAAGTTCCTGCAAGAGTCGTCGAACCCCCAATCATGCTGCGTCTCTAGGTCAATTCTTCTGTGACCTTCATTTTCCGCATAGATGCGTTGCATCGACTGCGATGTTCGCGATTTTTATCGACGCCATTTGCATACTGGGACGTAAAAATTTTACTGTTCCAGACTTTCAAAAGATCAAAACAAATTTTAGAATACGTATTAGAGCCTCTATTTTAATATACAAAATGTTTGACGTACAATCGTTGGAATGTTTAAAGGATTAATAGTAAAAAATAAATATGTATCGAGACAAAAGAAGTTGAAGACTGAAATTTCGCACCTAAACAACGTTCCTGGTTGCCCACGGAGGGTTAAGATTAATCTCAACCCTCTCGTGATCGACCAAACGTACAAACAATCCACAAGAACGTCACCATCATACGTTCATCACCATGTTCGTGCGTTCTTCGACGTCTTTCGAGGGTGTCCGCGAGCGATCGGACCCGCGGTATCCTTAGACGAGGGTGATTTTCATGCAGCCGAAGATGAGGTAGATCGGTCTACTTACATTCACGCGGAACATGGTCTGCACTTCGAAGTATCCCGGGCAGGAGTCCAAGCAAAGCGAGAACGGCGGCGCGGAGATGTTCCTAACGGCTCTCATGATCGCAAGGGCGAGCAGACTAACAGACGTGGTGGCGAACACGGTGCTCGGGGTGAGTTCCGTGTACAAATCGAGTGCCTGCCATGCGCCACGCCACGCGTTCACGCAGCAGAAGCCGAATACGGCGGTGTACAGCCTGGAGCCGACATAGTAGGACAGTCTGTGCTTGTCCGGGTGGAGAAATCCGTTCAGGAAGTTCTGGGTTACATTGAACGCGAAGAGGCCGACGAATCCGATCAGGATCGAGGTCAGGCTGCTGAGGACAGGGTCCTCGGGGTAGACGTAGACGTTGCTGAGGCCCCATGTGCCTCTCCAGTAGCCGACCACTGCCGGCGCTGCCACGGTCGCCGAGAACACCGTGTCCAAAATCGTCAGTATCGTGTAATGCAGCCGACTCGACGATCGACCACCGAGCCCGCTCGTCATCCCGGTGCCGCCGCGTAACTCGACCATTCTCATCCAATCCTGATCGAGCCTAGACGCATCGCTCATCATGCATGACTCGGGGCGAAGGCGGCGCGCTCGCTCTGATGCCCTTCGGCCCTGCGAGGACACCGACAGTTAGACATTCTTCGGTTAAAGCAACTACCAATGTCCTCCTCGCGGGATTCGACAGAACTTAGAGTTGGTGTTCTAGTCGCGTACGGTCGCTATAGAGGTACCCAAAATCGACGAGAACTCGCTGGGTCTCTGTTGGTAGCGGCAGACTTCTCGGAGAAAGAGAGTTCGGAGACGCTCTAACGGTCCCAGGAGATAATTCTGGGCCTGAGAACGACTTGGAGAATCTCAGCCATGGCTCGCAGCAGAGATTTATACGTCTCGGGGCTTTAGGGGTTGTCCTTTCAGGATCTCCTTGGGTCTGCGCTGGTTCTGGGCTGGATCTCTCCTCGCAGAGATTGATACTTCTCCGGTCCTGATTCTCAGGATCTCTTTAGAGGATCACCTTGGACGTGAATCTCTTTCGAGCTGGATCGAGTCAACGTTTACAGCGAATCTTCTTGAAGTAGTACTGTCGCTGGACCGCAATGATCATTCTACCCTCGGGACCGTGTTCACCGAGCGTTCCTTGCTGGCAAGGGATCCTCGACGTCCAGGGAAGGAGTCCTTCCTAGCGGACCGATTCTAGACATCCTCGATTGTTGAAGCTCTGCTGCTGTTTCCAGTTGCCCTTCGGAACGGTAGCTGTTGTCGGTGGTCGATTCTGGGATAATCCTGGACGCTTTCCGCGATAGTGAACGGTATCCTGGTCACTGAACGGTAACGGCTGTCGCCGAGGATGGTGCACCGATGCACACGGGGCAAGTACGCGGTCTGTCAGCCGACAGGTCGGGCTGCGGGTGAGTACTGGCATCTGTTCAGTCACCGCTATCTTTTATCAAGTGCTAAGCACGGACCAACACTATCGCATTATCATGAACGGCTTCGTCACACGGGACGGGCCATGGCATAGAGAATAGTACGGTGCTCTCTGCACTCTTCTCTTCTCTTCCCTTCCTTCCGCGATCTCGCCGACAGAACCCCCACCCACACACGTGGCTGCAAGCAGCAGCAATAGCAGCAGCAGCAGCAGCAGAGCCTAGCCGTAAGCGTGTAAAGCTACGTGCACACGCTTGATTAACGAGCGCGGGGACGGGCTTTCGACACCCACCAAGCCACGACACGCTCCGAGAAAGCGGCCGCGGGTGGGGGTGGGAAGGGGGCAGGCAGACCTCACATTTCTGGACGTTCCGGTGTTCGGCGAACGAGCTTTTTCTCGCCACTTTCAGCGTACACGGTCAGACATCTTTTTTTCAGATTTTTCGCTCTTACCCCTGTCGCATCTCGAAAAGTTATCGAATCTAACATCGCGTTTACAATTGTAACAGCGGTGCGTAGACGTATCTGCCGGTCCAGCCAAGAAAACGTGATACTATCAGCATTCAATGGCACGCTAACGAAGTCTGAGGATACTTCAATCTGTCTGGTCTCCCCCCGGCGAACGAAACAGATACGGAAAAGCGTGAACACACGATCGAGCCGTGGTCACCGGAGCCGCGCCGGGAGTAGGTGTTCGTTTTCGCGGGCAACAAAGCGCGCGTCGCGAAAAACAATTGACGGGTCAAGGTGAGAGAGGATCGTCGTAATCCGAGCTTGATTGGCGCACAAAAAGATGCCGATTAGCGAGCAGTTCGGCAGGACAAAAGCTCGATGAAACGGCCGGACAGGAAACGCCACTCAGAAAAATGAGGCTTCAAGGTGGCCACGACACGCGGACCGCGGTCTCTTCGGCCGGCCTTTTCCACCGTTATCCTGTTTCTTATCGATCGTGTATACCGGTTCCGGTATACGTTAATCGACGGCGTTCGCGTCGTTGGCGCACGTCGATCACGATCCTCGCGCGGCTGCCATTTCGGTGGCCGCCACCTCTCGACGCCATTCAAACCGGCCGCCACCGACCGCAAATTGATTCTGATGAAGACCCGAGATTGAATTTACGGGTTTTCTTCTGTTATATTGTCTCGCACAATGGCAGAAAGAGTTCCTGAGAAAGAGATTCAATGAACACGATTCAACCGGATCGTACGCCTCGGAGAACCTAACTCGTAGAGAACCTATTACACTCGGTTAGGTTAAAGAGATAAGATTGTTACGGAGGCCCGGCTTCGCTGATCATCGAACACGATCGACAAAATTACGACTCGATCGATCAGCTCGCGACGTTAATCGAGACGTAAACACTCCGTGCTCGTCGCTCCGATCGGAGAGGAAAATTCGGAAGGCTTTCGTGGTCGGCGTGGTAGCGGCATCGGCATTGGAAAAGGGAAATTATGATCGTAATGAGACGCGGAGGATGGATCGCCCTTTAAATAAATAAAAGCAAGTGACACTCGCGTCTCGCGAAGATGCACTCGGCTTTCGTGGTTCACGGGCTTCAATGAACCGCGTGCACAATAACAAGCTCGTTATGATAAAGCGATAACTGTAATTCTTGTTAGCAAGGTGCCTCTTAGCGTATCGAATAATTACGTTGCAATAATTCACTGTATGTTGTCAACGACCATTGCCTCGCTGAAAATACCGGTTCTCGTAAATGTAAACGATAGCCTTAAATAAAAATGTGGATTAAAAAACAAAAAAAACCGGTTCTCGTACGATCACCGAAGTAAAACAGCGTGGGGCGTGGAAGGCGGCTTGGATGGATGACCGCTCGGTAAAAAGCCGGGAGGTGTCCCTCTTGGGTACTTTTCACGTGTTGTTGGCAAAATAGGTGGTTCGGAACCCACCTTAATAAAAAGTAGGTCCTGGCGAAATTGGAAATTAGGCGATAGTGTGAAGAGTGGTAAAGGGAGAGAAGTTGGTAAAATGAATTTGAAACCCTGAGGGGACCAAATATCATAACATACCATACCAATTCACTGTATGTATAATCACTTGCAATGCACCGGCGACGAGAAGAGGTATCAATTTCATGAAAATGGTAATTTACTTTATTGACCGTCGGATAATTCAACAGTCTTCGTGGCCTGTCGCCAGACTGCGGATTCTTATATGCAGAATACAAATTATCTCCGTCGATTGCGAGATATGATACATGGGATTTAAAAATTCATTTTTCCTCGGAATAATTTTAAATATTTGCAAAATAAAAAACAAAGAAATAATCTCGTGACGCATTCAAACGAATTTAGTAGCCACATGTTTACTATTGCAGTAATGTAAAAGTAGTTAAATACATTTCTCGAGATAGCCGATAGGCGATTATCGTTTTCGTCCAGCGATTCCATTAATTGATAAAACCGGTCGCAGGGAAGATTACATTATTAACAGTATGCCGCGCGATGATAAATGTTTACCTGCGGCGATCATACCGGAAACCGTGTTTGCAAAGCGGCGAATTGTTTCGCGCGATTACAAATCGTCGCGAGAAACACTGGGATTTTACCTTTTCTGCACTGTTCTTTGAACTCGGTTGAGATAACTTGTGCGCTTCTTGCAGCGCTCGTTAGACAACGAGGTTTTCTGTATCCTGTTCTTTTAAAATCGGGTCTATAAAAATTTATGTTTATTCACGGCTAATCGAATTTCGGCCATCTTCGCCTCGTGAAATCAGCTCTGATTTGTCCATGTTTTCTCGGATTTATCCAGCTGTCAGTTTGTTATGTTACCAATACATTCTCGATATAAGCAAATCGTTAATCCCACGCAGTGTTTTTCCACGCGGAAGGAAAACTATGTAAAACGAATCTACCACTAGAAAATACTTGATACAATATGCACAGCAAGCATCCAGCAATAATGGAAGAGCAAAAAACACGGTGTATAAAAAACAAGCAGAGATTGTTTGCCGCTAAATAGCGAGAGATTGTTCAACGCGACCAGAACATCGCATAAACGAACCACGTAATAGATCAAACCATAGATACCAAAAACTCACCGATTCGTACCTCGTTGGAAAACGGAAGACGAACCCGAATCTGTCGATGAGCACGACCGTGGGCACTGCCATAACGTTTCGGACGGAACGCAATATCGCCAAGCTGCTCACCAATATTATCAACACGCCGGTAATTGGCCTGAAAGAATGAGCTAGTAAAAAAGGTTGCCTCCATTCTCGATTATTATTGCGCACATACGGCCTCGAATCGCAGATAATTCCCATATGGTACTTATAATCGAGAAAGAAAAAAGTCCACGAACACTCTCGTCAACGTTTAATCATCGACGATTCTCTTCATGCTCACAACACAACCAGAGCTACATCTGCACCAAAGACAAGATTAACATAAAGAAGATTAACAATCTATTTTCGCCGTGTGTTAGACAGCGTGCTCACCAGCAACGCGTTATAGCGACAGGGTCCGTACATTCTGGTCCCTAGAACGGGAACGAACGAATATTTCTTTTAAAATGTGACAATTTCTGCGGTGCTATTAATTATCGGTTTAAAGTTTGTTCTGTTCGCAAGTGTGCTCGTGTGAGTACAGTGTTCAGGCTCGAGCGGCGTTAATCGACTCACCAAACATGGCTGGCGAAGTAGTAGTCGAAGATGAACCATCCGCCGCGCCATTGCGCGTTGCAGGCGACTCCGAAGATGTACGTGTAAAAAATTTGCAGGCCTTTGAAAAGTGTTTTGTATGCGCAGTTCTTTTTTCTGGACGAGCGTTCGACGCGGGAGTGCAGGCAGTTCCTGAAGATCGCGAAGATCATGTGCAGCAGGGTGCCGAAGATGAACGTCAGCACATGAGGGAACCTTGGAAGAAGATCAAGAGAACTGAAGAACCATCGATCTACTTAAACGATCGAGGAAAGAAAGAAATGTCTCCATGGCTCAACTCTGTTCCTCGCACTGCATGCACAAAATTTTGCATAACTCAATTAGCCTAATTTACCATTGAACGTGCAAGTCCATCAAGGTCCATATACCCCTCCAGAAGCCGACAGTCATCGGTGTGACCAAGGACAGTGCGAAAAGCGCATCGATCCAAGACCAAAGCCTCTTATTGCTCTTAAATCTCTGCTCCCAGTCATTGTCGTCCTCCCGATGATCATCCTCGTACCTTTCCTCGAGCGACGGGTCGACGAAGTTAGGCGTGTCCACAGGATTGATCTAATCACAGCCGTTATTAGCGAAACAATCCGCGCAACAATAAATTTTTATTACCGTAAAATTCTTCTCGGTGACGTGATTGATCTCCAACTTCGGTATGTCCGATATCTTCAAGAACTCCTCGGCTTCGTCGTCGCAGTCTCCGTCGCATCTCGACGACTCGATGTTCTTCTCGTTTAGGATGACTTCACAGGGTAGAAATCCCAAGGAGGCTTTCGATAAATTCGGTTTTGCGGCGTGCTGTCTGCGATCGGGCTCCTTGAACACTCGGGGAAGATCGTCCAAGCTCCTCACCCTCCTTCCGGCCAGACTCGACATGTTATCGGAAGCTGTCGATCGTCCGGAGGATCGAGGAGCTAGTGACCATGGTCTCGCACCGCGGACGCTATCTATCGATAGCCTGTCATTACTGACAAAATCCTCTTACGCCGGGCCGCGTTCCTTCTACGCTATTTGTTGTCATTGGACACGGTGTGAATGAGACGCTTGCGCGAAAACCTGTTCCAAGTATTGCATGCCGAGAGACTTCATTAGACCCGATCCTGATGCGCACGTGCATGAATTATTTACACTTAAGATTACAGACGTATTATAGCCAACGTGATCACGATTTCCGATTTTTTCCTGCCGCAGACGCGACGAGACGCCCATCTTGCTGCGATCAGCCTCGCTGATCTACGGTTAATCCTGTTTCGAGAGTTCGTCGATCTATTCTTCGCGCGGTCTCTCCGTCCGCGTGTCTCGGATTAATTTATTTATCGTCCGATTCTTTTCGAAAAACTTGTGCTGGTACGTTTACGGTTAATATTCATGCGTGCTTGTAAGGATACCCAAAAGTAAGAACCTTTACTGTATATTACGTGCATAGAAAATTGTACAATCGTTCTTGAGTCAATCGAACGAACTTAGAAGTCGTCTGAAAAATTTTTAAGTCATTGACCTAGAAAATCGTGAGCTTGAAATTGTCCCTTTCCGATCGTAACTGTAAATACTCTTACCTCGTGGTTGTCCGAGGTTAACAATTCAGTCGCCACGTTCTGCAACGGTTGTCGGTTTACGTCTAAGCCGAAGCTCTTCCGGAGTTTGTCCTCGCTGACCTGATTTCGTCGGTCGTTTTTCGAACGAGAACGATTTTATAAAAACCACGCGGCGCATTGTAACGGCGACGGCGGCGTCGTAACGCGATAATTTATTATCACGACGGTGACGTTATTGTTCCATCGTTAAATATTTTATCGGAAATAATACCAGCGGCGCGGGAACGCGACAGGATCCTAGCAAGCAACGCGCGCCGGTCCGCGATACAACAATAAATACATACATAGAAAGTCTTCTCCGCAGAAGACACGGCTGAACGATTAATTATGAAATCGAGCTGACCGGCGAACTATTCTATTCCAACGTTAAACGTCGTCGGTGCGATAATTATCTGTGCACATGCGAAACCCTGGGTCGAATGTCCGCGAAGTGTTCCCGGATGGTTGTGCTAAATCGCCGCGAATTGAACGGAAAACGGAAATTCGACAGATTGAATTAACGCCGCGATATTTTAGACCATTGGTAATCTCAAAATCAAATTCGCGCAAAATTCTTTAAATCGATGCCGCGGTAGAAGAACTATCCAAAGTGTTCGAAAAATTATGTCTAATAAATGATTAAAGCGTCTCACTCTGCCCTTCCCCTTCTACGACGTTATTCTTCCATTCTCCGAACATCCCCACCCTTCCTCCACTGACCGGTCACGTGACGCGATGCGCGCAGCCAATTCGCGTCCCGAGTAACCCGGTAATGGCAGTGAGAGGGAGAGAGGGGGTAACTGTATTCCCCTCTCGATGCCCCTGATCGGGCGACTCTGCACAGAACGTCATAGAAGAAGTGTAGAATTGGGATGAAGAAGGAAAATAGTGCTGGATTAACCAGTAAGCAAAGTAAGCGCGTGCTTGGTGTACCAGCAGAAGGGGTCGTAGAAACTTTTTGTATTTAACATCTATTGCACAATAATTTTACATCTGTTTATATGCGTGTGCGAGCGAGTGGAAAGCTGACGATCAGTAGCGAGCGAGCAAGAGTCACTTTCCAGGCAAAATGATCAAAAATGCCCAATCGTACAGGTCCACGTTGCGTCGAAGCGATCCTGAAATATCCACAGAATATTTCAAGTGCGTAGGGTCTTTAAAATTCTGGATCCGGCACTGGGCGAACGATAGCATTTCTTTAACTAAATTTCAGGCAGAGGTGCTTGAAGGCGAGGTTACCTGTCAGTTGCCCGAAGGGAGGACAGTTGCAGCTTAAGGAGATGAAACTGGCAGAGGATATTCGATTGCTGTTGGTCAACGGGGATGGAATTTTCCGCGGTCGCGGGACGACCGAAGGGGAGGGAAATGTTGCGGCGGTGTGATCAATAGTGTAAAGTCGTCGTAATGTAAAACTGCCCTTGCGACGGACAACCCCTAAAGAAACAGTAAAAGCTTTGTCGAGAAATTGTTGTAACAACCATCAGTTGAGGAGTCGATCTAGGGTAGCTTCGTACAATTTTTAAATGAACGTGAATAAATAGTTTAGTAATTTATCGAATAAAGTGTTAATTTGAAAATGTCGCGATGATACATCGGGAAACGCAAGATAGTAGTATTGAAGAGTCTAATATTTGTCAAGGATGTTCTTGAAGTGACAGTGTGAGGATTCGCAAATTGCCGGTGTTTGTTTAAAAATTTGTTGGCGCATGGTATAATGAACTTCTATAGAGCGTACAGGATTGTCAATAAGCAGTGCAAGCAACGATATCTGTTGCGTTTCGACTTGGTCGAAAGCTTTTCGCGTGTGGTTCTACCCAGGCGCCACTGATAAACGTTAATTGCGGCGCCTGAGCTAAACCGCATCCATCAGATCGTCTTTAATTGCAGTTGCATTCGGATAAATTGCTGTTTGTTCCTCTTACTTCGAAATGAAACTCACCGATCACCTCTTTGTCCCAGATGCTTGGCTGCTAAATGGATCACGAAAACCTTGAAAATGCTAGAAAAATAATGTAGAAAACGTAACAAGATTCTTCTTTTAAAAACTTTTGCTATAATTTAAGTAGTGTGTGTGGCATTTCTTAAAATTCCCTCAGAGGATCTTATCGGACGCCATTTTGTTTCCTCTTGAGGGCTAATGTCGATAATGGCGGTCGTTATTTGGACCCCAACAGCTTTTGTTCACTTCGTTTTGTTCGGGCAGGTTATGATTTTGAAATAATGCAAATATTATTGGAGTTAGTCTCTGTTTGCAACAGGATTGCCAAGTTTACGCAGTTTATCCTGCAGACTATGTTTTCATTCCGAACAGACTAGCAATTGAAGCTGTGTTTATGTTTCTGTCTGAACTGAACGCGTTAAGCGTTGTCTCAATAGCAAAAGCAAATTAACGTTGACGCAATATTCTGTGCGAATTAATGTGACAATGGCGCCCTTGGCCATTGGTATGTTTCACAAGAGTGGAGGAGACCGTTGTTTCGACGCCATTTTGCATTCTAAGCTGAGAGGAATCAGCTTCTTTGAAATCGTCTTCGTATCTTTGGTACTACAGGTTAACAAATACTAGGAATGAAGAGCAAATTTTTGTAGACTAAAAAATAAATTTGATTTGAAATGCTTCGCGTTACTCCAACTTGATTTCAATTAATTAGAAGGAAGACGTAACAATGGAGAAGAATGTTCCTTGGATCCTATTGCAATTTGTGTAAACTGTGGAATTTATTTATTTATGAATACGTAAATTATTTTTAAAGTATTAGCATTATTAGCGAAAGAGAGAAAACTTTTATTTGGCTCGCGTCGGTTGCAGAAAATTTTAATAAACCTGCATTTTATCGATGAGGCAGTCCTCTTCGTTTGTGCGTTTTAGGGTGAAATAATTTCAGTCGAGCCTTATTCAGGCAGTAAGGTCGATCGCTGTGGAACGAGTGGATCTTGTATACGTTTCAATTTATTGTAATTTTACATTACATTGACAGATGTACACCATCCTCCGTAAGCTCTGTCCTTATAAAAATACGTAACAAAGCTCGATCGCGCAGCAAGCAAGATTACCGATAAATTAGAAAGCGAAACTAGCGGGGCCGTTAAATACAGTCGTTTATTTTGTACCTCGAATGAATGAGTGACTATGGTCGTGATCCTCGTTCTGTTTTGTGCGTGCGTCCGGTGACGTTTCTCGCCCGGTAAAGGAACACCACGTCCGTTAATCAGTATAATCGTTAATCAGTATAATCGTTAATCAGTATATATCGTTAATCAGTATATATCGTTAATTAGTTTCGTTCGTTCGAATCACTTCGCACGTGTCTTTTCCTCCGTTTAAGTATCCGATATCCGAAATCAAAAAGAAAGTAGAACAGATTCGATACACCCTCGTCGATATAATATACTTCTATATATATATATATATAATATATAATATAATATAATTTATTAATTATTATTTACTCCTATCGTTCGAACTAGCACCAATGACTATTCGCGTGGCGATTGCGCTAAAGTACCGATCAATGGACGTTTTTCGTTTCTCGATTTACACATCGAACTGCTCTCTCCCATTCTCTCGTTCTCTCACACACATTCTCTATCGTTTATATACATATATAAACGCAAGGTATAAAAAATAAAGTCGGAGAAGATATCATTTCTTTCATTTACGTTACTAGCAAAAATACGAAACCCGCGGAAATGTTGCAAACATTTCGCGCGGTTCGTGCGTGCACACAAGCGATTCGTTTCCTCGTAATAATATAATCGTTAATAATTAATCGTCAACGTTCCTCGCGCATTCCATGTGACATTAACATTGCCTTCGCACGCTCTCTCTCTCTCTCTCTCTCTCTCCCTCTCTCTTCCTCTTTTCGTCGTCAGTTTGTCCAATAAAGAATGTCTCTCCCCACTTTCTAGAAACACAAAACGAAACCGAAAGAAACTCGAACAATTGGAAACACAAAATGCTACGCATCGTCAGAACGACAAAAAAATCGCGTATAATGTTACATGGAGTGTCGGGCAAAGAAAATCCGGAACCGGAGACCGGTCGAGTTACGAGAGGTCGTCACGTCGTGGACCTTCTGCGCGGCGGAAGCGGTCACGACCTCGCGGAACAGGGAATACGTATTGCACGGAGATCACGAATTATACAGAACGACAAAGTACAACTGATGCCGCACGATATCCTGACCGTGCAGCGGCGATCCTTTTGGTCCGTATAACGTGCTTATTTATAAATTACAAACGTTCCTATCACACACGTGTAAAAATCGTTATTCGTAGCGTCGATCGCTGCGTAGTGAGTCCTCGGCTTTGTCATCCGTATTGGACGTCAGTGATCGTTATAATCACCCGAGGACTGCTGCGCGGCGGTCGAGGCGACAAGAATGGCGTCGATGGCGACTCGATGGATGTCGACGAGGAACCAGGAGGAACATCCTCGAAAGATGTTCGTTTCCCATTCGGATCTTCGCGAAAGGATTCAATCTTTCTAAACATTGATCGAGGTGGTTTTGTCTTAAATAATTGTCCAGGAAGAGAAGCATCCAGAAAGGATCTTCCTTGTCCTGTATGATCTTCACGAGAGAATTTGATTCTTTTTTCAGATTGATTGAATTTGTTCGTTTTAAATAATAGTCCTCGAATACAACGTAGGAACAGGAATATCCTCGAAGAACGTTTCGTCTTCCTGAACAATCTTCGCTGAAAGGATTCGATTTTGCCTAAAAATTGCACAAGTCGATTTGTTTGAATTAATAGTCCTGGAATAATCGCATGTCCTGAGAGGACGTTCGTATTCCGCGACGGAAAGGATTCGGAGTCCTTCTCAAGGGTTCCTCGATGTAAGATGGCGGTCGCCATACGACAGACTAGTTAAGTATGTACGCAGATCGCTGACGGTCTCGCGTTTCCGCTTCGCGCGATTTTTAAGTCCTCGATACGGTGATTCGCGAGGAGTCGCGAGGTCGGTGCTTCTACCGAGACGTTTTATCGTTAGATCGGTGGCGGGCCGTTCGGGTAAACGAGCCTTGGCGTGAAACTTCTCGCTAGATTGTTCGACAGCATGCAGCTGTAATCTTCTTCGGCGGACGGGACCAGAGAGGCGAAGCCGAGGACCACTAACATCAGAGCTTGGATAGGTAGGGAGATGCGCAGCACTCGGCCCAGGAAACGGTATCCCCGAGACAATACCGTGGAATGGCCATCCTCACCACTGAAATAGGTAACGGGTTAAATATCGACACGATTATTTCAAATCGAACATTTACAGCTCAAATATTTTTTCGAGCCACTGTACCTCTTTCGAATTAACAAGTGAACATTTAAAAGTTCGTAGCGGGAGGAATAATCCAGACAAAAGACAAAAATTTATCCTATTTTTCAGTCCTAGTTTGAAAATTTCACCCAACATTATTCGTGAAAGATTAATCGTGTCGACGCAAAGTTTTTGTTCGTCATTCGAAAAAATTGATTCGTTTGAACTAAAAAGTTTGAATTTTCTATATCATGGTATCTTTTTTCTTCGATCCCTCCAGTGATAAGAATCCGAAGAAAATTGATATTCTTTCGTATCCTTCGCTGTCATCGAATTCCTGAATGGTCAAGAGAAATTTTTGTTGCAATCGTACTCTTCACGACATTCATGCGAGAAAGCATAGTCTTAGCGACCTGATTAATAAGCAAAAGTAACTATACATCTTCTCCCGTGCACTGGAGGGTTAACGCTAGATTTACGGAACTACGTTAATTTGAAAAACTTCGCGAGATTATTAACATTACTATTCGTTCGAATAAATCCGGGTGTGCAGTCTGTAAATCTGGCGTTAATTGAAGAATACTGTCATGAAAAAGTCTGGAATCACTTGGGGAATTCGATTCTGTTTGATCGTGAATTGCACGAGCGATTCCAAAAATTTCGGTCGACAGCTACGCGAAACAATGGAACTTCGCCGGGGCCAAAGTGTTCCGATGTTCTCGTTCTAGTCTCGTTGCAGTTCTTTCATCTCCGACAAAAGTACGAGTCCGTCGGAAAACTTTGTTCCGAACAAAAAAAAAAAACTAAAAACAGAAAATGTTACAACATACTCTGTGCCAGGTGCGTCGCGGGGCTGTACGGTCCCAGAGGCAGCTTCGTCGAGCAGCTACAATAGGTAAAAGAGAAAACACAAACAATAAGGTACTGTGCGTGTGAATGCTACTATAGCTGGCCACGGGACAATTAAAAATCGCGAACGATCCTTAACGAGCATGAAATCCTAACAACTTGAAAAACAGTTTTCATATTCCATAAAAATCTGCGGGTAATTATCAGATGATCGTCGGATATTAATCGGTATCCGTGGCCAGCGTTCGGATAATCGTTTAACGTGATCCTACGACGTGGTGCATACGTCTACACCGAGGACTAACATGTAAGAAGCGAGAACCAGTTTCGGCTGTCGTTCCCTGGAAAACGAACTTCGGAAGCTCCAGCGGTTTAAAATATTATGTATACCTCTACGATACCGAATCGTAAACTGTTTCAAGTTTCTGTTCGAAATACGAGAAGAAGGGAGAAAATGTCGGGTCTTACGTCTTGCGAGAGGGAAGCGAGGGACGAGGTGGTGGTCACGGCGTCTCTAGGGTCCATTCCAAGAACCACTCCCAATTTCAGGGTGTAAATCCCTGTGAGACGACGAAGGGACTGCAACCTGAGTCGCAGCTGTTGCAAGCACGCTCTGGTCTCGCCTTTCTTGTCCAGCAATTGGTTCGCCATCTTCTGCAGCGAGAGAACTCGGGGCTCGCAACGCTCCAGATTGTTCCTCAGCTCTCTGAAAAAAGAAAATAATATTTCACGTGATTCCTTGAATCGACAGTTACCAACCAACTCTTTGCAACATTGTCCAAATAATTTTTTCAATGACAAATAGCTACCAAAATCCATGCTTACCTGAACTTATTGTACTTGGCAGTAATAATGTCCATAGATTCGGTCACGTCGACGGGCTCGCTGGCCCTGATACTGATTTCCGTCTTATCCACCTCGGTGAGCAGCTCCTCGATGATCCGGTGGAACTGATGATTCGACATCAAGGTGGTCTGCAACTGATCCTGCCAGCGCGCGGCCAGCGCGCACACCTTGTCCCACCTTTCGTTGGCGATGATCAATCTTTCTCGGAGCTGCGTGGCTCTTCTGATGTCCTCCGTGTGATCAGCCAGGTGAGCACCCACAGTGTTTAAGCTGGCTAGGATGCTCTTGTGACTGTCCAAGTCCAAGAGGAAGGCTCGATGGTCTTGTATCACGTCGTCGAGCTGGTCTATGTCGTCCGGCGGAGAGTGTTGCTCGCTTTGCGTACCTTCTGCGAACTCCAGCCATATCTCCAGTCGCCAGAGATCGTTCTCCAGTTGGGCCCAGTTGCGACGGGAGCACAGCGGACAGGTCAACCTGCCGTTATCACTGGAAAGATAAAAAGAAATTTTCGCGGATGTACATTTATGGAGATGATCTATTTGTTACGAGGGTTTATCGAGAAGTATCTTAAAAAATGCGTTTAAAAAGAATTGTTAAGCTTCATGGACAATATAATTTGCGAAAGAGATCCATCCTTTTGCGGATTGAATATGAATGGAACATGATCGCAGAGTGTGTGTGTGTGTGTAGGTTCGACGCGAGAAAAACCGGGTCTAAAACGAATGGAGAACGTTAACGATCGTTAACGAGAAACTGTTAGCGCGCAAGGGGGAACCGCACGGCAGCCCTTAGGGGGAGGTGTATAGCACACGTCGGTGTTATAGGCGACCTGTGTGCGAAAAACGTCTCGTTGGATATTGGCTCAATGGTCTTAATCGGGGAAGCCCCGCTTGGATTAGTCGCAATTAAACAGTTACGGTAATTATCTGGTACAAGGTTCCCACCTGAGCTCGCGAATCTGTTGTTCCCGGGTCCTTGCTAGTTGCAAAAGTGTCTCGTATCTGTCCGTCAACGCCTCCACCTCGTCGCCTTTGGCAGCTTGCGGTGTCAATTTGCCGTCCGCTATCAACAATCCATGAAGATGTCGGACCAGCTCGATCGAGGACTGACAGGTTCCTATTAATTTACTCTGCAATGAAATTCACAAATCTGACTTAAAACGATTCTTAACAGATGCCAAGTCTCTTCTACTGGGGGGTTTCATTACGTTCGCGTTTCATTAAATTCTCCTCAAAATACATGGTGGTTGAACTTAGGAGATAGTCAAAATTATGCTACTCTCCCCTATCATTATTTCACAAAATGCTAGATGCTAGAGATCACCAGACACAGTTAATCCTCCCAGTTCAAATCATCAATGGATCAGAAACTGTATAAACGCATGAAATCCAGTCCCCCACAAAATCCCCTAATCAAAAACTCACAATGTTCTTGGCAGTCGCGGCAAGTCCGGGTCCAGCGACAGGATCGGGCGTGACAGCCGCCTCGAATGTGTCCAAAGCCTCGGCGCATTCGACGAGAGCGGCCTCCAGCTCCATCAAGTACGCATCACTGGAAGTCATCCTCAGCAATCTAGGCAACGTGTCAACCTGAACAGCACTGTCCTGCTCGAACTTCAAGGTCTCCACTTGCACAGCCACGTCGACTTCCATCTCCTGCTTGACTTCCGCCCGCAACGACGCCACGCGGTTGTTGATATCTTTCCACAGCAACTGGTAGTCATCCACGAGATCCTGTAAACCAGCGACCTCTTCCGGACGGCATTCCTTCATCTCCTTGAGCGCCAGTTCGTCGGCCTCTTGAAACGTGACGTTATGCTTCCTCAGCTCCTCTTCGATCTCGTTCAGTTGATGCAATCTATTCTGCGCCAGATCCGGGCTAGCCAAATGCTGAATCCTGGTCAAAAGTGCGTCCACATGGGCCAGACCGCACATCGCCGTGCAGTATGTCACTAGGAACCTGCGACAGTTCGTGGTGTCTTGTCCGAGCGCCAGCAGCACGGAACCGATTCTCGCTTTAAACTTATGCCACTTATCGATAAGCCACCTGGTGTCGCTGATAAGCGATTTCAGGTTATCTGGCTCGAGTCCGGTCCTCGACAGGCGTCCGAAATTCTGCTCGACTTGTTTTATCATCGATTCACGCAGCTCCACATCGTCGGCAATCACCATGGCCCTCTGGATGACATCAGAGGTTTCCTCTTGCGGGATGTCTTTCAAACTACCTTCCAGTTCTGCGATCGACTTATCAGTCCTGCGGACCCAGTCCTCGTTCTCCTCTTTGATCTTCTTCAGCTCCTGCAGCAAGCTCCAAGCTAGAAGGATGTTCTTGTTCCGCTCGGTAGACTTCGTACAAGCAGCCGTCCATCTTCGTTCAAGACCCTCGACCCCCGTTCGAATGGCGTCCGTGTTGAAGGTCCTGTGCCACGCGTCGCAGTCTCTCAACAGAGTCCCGCACAGCGTTAGCACCTCGCTGATGTTCGCTTGCTCCATCACGATGCTGTTCTGCAGATGCTTGTGGTCGTCCAACTTCCTGTCGATGCAGCTCTGCGTCACCGTCTCGATCACGAACGTCTCCGACAGCTGAGACTCGACGCCGGTCAGCCAGGTCTTCACGTCGTTGATCCTCTTCTCCAGCAAGCTGATCCTCCTCATCAGATCGGCCAGTTTGGTGGCTCGGTCCTTCCCGGCGGCCAGTAGACTGTCCCACCTCTCGTTCACCTCGTCCAGCGAACACTCCAGCCTCTCTCTCTCCTCCTCTTCGGCTACGTCGATCAGCTCCTGGCCTGTTTTCTGGAGCCACGTCAGTTCCCTTTGCTTCAGCGCGAT
Source organism: Lasioglossum leucozonium (assembly GCA_028454225.1). Taxonomy (NCBI): domain Eukaryota; kingdom Metazoa; phylum Arthropoda; class Insecta; order Hymenoptera; family Halictidae; genus Lasioglossum; species Lasioglossum leucozonium. Next base: position 14,594,344 of record CM052215.1, on the reverse strand, counting down.
CTCTGCCTGCAGTTCGCACTCCAGCCTCTTCAGCACCTTTTCCGGCTCGTTCGGCGTGATCGTGTCGCAATCCTGGATCTGCATCTCCGTTTCTCCGATCCAGGACAGCAACCTCGCGGATCTATCCTTCCATCGATCGTGGAGGCCGCATCGTTCTTCCAGCATGTACAGCAACACCGCAGCTTGATGTTCCAGGTCCCCATGTTGCTGACACAATAGAGATCGCTGTTGGTTCAACGTCTTCATGTCCGACGGGCTCAGACACATCCTCAACTGCTCCGTGATCACTCCTAACGAATCTAAATCGGGGATCATGCCGGACAATCGAGTCTGCAGCTGTTGGACAGACTCCAGTTGCTCCTTCGTCCTCGACAAACTAACGGACTTCGCATGGAACACGGTACTGAGAGCCTGACCGATCTCGTCGAATACCCCGGCGATCCTCTTTGTCTCCTCCTCGTATTCCACATGGAGCTTTTGGATCCTCTGGATAAAGTCCCTCCAGGTTTCGAGACCTGCGCTGAGATTGGCGATTCTCTGACCGTCAGCCGCGTGCTCCATCCGAATGGACACAGCCAAGGCTTCGTCACAGTTGACTAGAAGAGAATCCTGCTGCTCCTGGAGCGACTCCAGCTGAGCCTCGCCCTGAGGAACCTTGTCCAACAACGTCTGTATCCTCTGCAGAATCTTGTCCAGTCTTCTCAAATGAATGAACCTGAGTTGCAGCTGACTTCGCTCCCTCTCCACCTCCTTCAGCCAGGACAACAGCTTGCTCTGGTCCTGTTTGTACCTGTCCCAAGCTGCTAACCGGTCTCGAACCGCCGAATGCCTCTCCATGATCTTCGCCAAGGTCTCGTTGTGCAGGTTCGTCAAGATGTTGAACTGTTCCGTTGTCGAGAGATTGCTGCCCTCCTCGGTCCTCACCGTTAGGATCAGATTCTGCTGGTCGGTCAGAAGATTCCTGTGCACCTCGCACAGGTTCCTGTGCTCCGACAGCCCGTTGTAGTCACCAGGAACGTTGTTCGACAAGAAGTCCTGCACGTGCGACAAGTACTCCTGCCACAGTTTCATCGCTGTCGCTCCATCTTGGGTTTTGACTAGACGCGCCGAGAGCCGGTGGTATTGCTGGAACGTTTCGCGGAACACTTTCTGCCACAGCTGCAGCACTTCCACCACCGACGGCTCCTGCGTGGTTACTTCCAGGCTGCGTTCCTTGATCGACTGCAGCTGCGGCTCTGTGCAGGTCAGTGCTAGGAGGTGGTTGCGCAACACGTTCAACTGCTCCTTCGAGTCCCCTTGGTTCATAGCCGTCAGGCTCTGAAATCGAAAACAGAAGGGGGTCAGGAAGATGGTTTTATTTTCCAAGTGGTTCCTTTTTCTCAATTGGCTTTTGGGACTCGTCATTTTGAATTTCACTACGTTTAACCCTTAACATTTTCCTAAAGGGTTCCGTAAACATACAAAAAATATTCAAAATAATACTTTTTTAACTTTTATTATGACATAATAAAAGAATATTAAAACGTTTTTCTTTATATGTACTATTTAGATTGTAAATATTCTATTGTTTATGATCCCGGGTTTCGCGAAATAATTTTATACTCATGAGGGTTTCTGAAATCGACTAATTTTGAAGATCGCTAGCTTCATAAGATTGACAAGATCGAGTTTATCTAGACTGTTCACTACTTTTATTATAGTAATAATGTTTGATTTAAGAAATTTATTGGATTGTTTCCTACAGAATCTTCCTTGATAAAAAAGAATCTTTCTTGATAAATAAACTGTCAATTGAATATACAACAACAATCCGACAGTTAAAGATTGCTACTTTATCAATGAATTGTGAGTGTGCTGGATATCCTCGAGAGATCGTCTCGCGAGCGCCTAGGATTTCTTTCGACTTTCGGTTGCAGTATCGAATGAACGAGCAAGCAAGCAAGCAAGCAAAACCGAGCCAGCTGATAACGCGGAGAAGTTCAGCCATTATTAATTGAATCTCGGCTCCCTATATCAGCCGTGCTCCACTTGGTCGTGTTACTTTTTCCCCTATCGACGTTCCAGCGAGTCTCCGGCCTATTCTATTCGCGGTTTCGCTCGTCCTTGGCTATCTCCGTCGACAACGTAGCTCGAATCATCGCGGCGATCCGTAAATCCATCCAAAACAGCCGTCTACGAATCCGAACTCTATTACGAACCAAGTAGAAACCTATTCGAGTTGAACCAATTCTCCGGTCAACAGTTCTCTCGGAAATATTCGACGCTTTAATCCGACAATTGTCCGTATTATGAAAAAGTAATTTCGACGAGAAACGGAGATCTTAAATTTCTGAAAATAATCCAATCGGTGGAGCCGAAAAACCCACATCGAGGTTGGTTTGTTTATTAATGTCAAATGTCTTGTTAACGCTAAACTATCTAAACTGCCGGTCAAACGACCGGTTTTATACTCTTCACTTTTCCAATTATTGAAAATAACGAAGTTGCTTACATGGAAATTGATTCGACAAATTTTGTTTGTCCAAGCACACGTTGGCTTAAAAATAGCACAAAATCTAAATAAACAGAGCCTTGAAGAATGATTTTAATCGCTTTTAGTGCTCGGTAGGTATAGTGAAACGAGGATGTCTGTCTGATCCAAGCAGCTTCAGCAGTTCGTCGAACAATAGAACGGGTTTGCAGGGTTGGCTCTCGTCGGATCGTTTATCGCTCGAACAGAAACGTATCCCCCTCAGACGTATTCGAAAGTTTCGGCAAGAGTGTGAGCCCGGCCCGAGGGGGTGCACGGCCGGGATTGTTCAGCTGTTGCGGATTTCGTGACTGATGTAATTGCCACCCCGGTTTTAAAGCCCTTCGGCGGCCTTGACACAACAAATTGTTTCGGAACTACCGCGATTAAAATATAAACGCGCGTGCGGAGCTAATGATCGCGGGCTTGTGCCAAGCACCAATGGCACGCCGGGAACCGATGCGATGGACGCGTACCCAAAAGCGATAGACACACCTACAACACTCATCCACACGGGGGCCGAAGAAATCACCTTGACGAACACTCCCCGGAGGGAATTCCCGAACAGTCCAAGAACCACGAGAGACGCGAAACAGAATCGGCCAAGGTCCTCTATCTCTCGGGCGCCTACAATTCCAGCCTTGCACACGATAATAAAAATACACCGGGGTAACACGCTCATCAACTTCCTTCCGAACAGCGGTCGTAAAAGATCGAGTGGAAAGCGATCCGCGGGGCGAAATTGAAAGAAACGTAAGCTCGCCTCTTATTCTTCTTGGAGGAATTGCTTGGAGAGGTATCGTCACGTAGCTGCCACGGTGAAATGCAATTTTCGGCAAAACGAGTCGAGAGCTTGTTCAGGGGTTGTATTCGTGACTGTACAATTTCGCTGTGCATTTGAAATTTTTGTGTTAGGATCGGGTTATCGTGTAAGAATTTTTGCAATGATTTGTTGTGTGAGAGGTATGTGGCTAAATCTGTGGCATCTTTTAAATTGTTGAAAATTAATATAAATTAATTAAAATAAAATTAATATAAAAATTGATTGAGAAGATTATAAAGCACAGTAATTTAACTTGCCTTCGCTACAACCCCCGTAACGCAGTAGGTCTCTCGTTTCTTTAGTTGAAAAGTTGTAGAATTATGGTAGAATGGTTTCGAGAATTTTGTGGAGAGTATTGTGTGGTGCCTTGTGGATTTTTGAGGATATGCAGGTCTATTCTGGGGTGCAGTATAGGAGGTTGCAGGTGTTGGGCGCTATGCAGTCTGCGAAGAAGGCGAGACGACAGCCGCGAACGATCGGGAGGCATTTCGTGCGTCCGGGCGAATATCCGCGAAGGCCAGAACAAGAAAGGAAAGAGAGGCGCGCGTATGTCGTTCCTCAGCGTATGAAACTCGGCGCTGCTTTAGAACAGCCCTCGTTTCTCAGAAATGCTCCCCGAGGAATTCAGACGTCGCGTCGCGCCATCATCGCGGCGATCCATGCTTTACGGCGATTCATTGATGTCGAATTATGGCTTCCGTTCTGCCGCCCTTTCGCTCCCTTTCCCTACACCGGATTTAATAACCTGCGTCGATCCTTGAACTTTCACCGTCGGTCCCAGTCGTAAATCAAAACGCGTCAAAAGGAAAAATTAGAATTTTTTCGGCGCGAAGAGAATATTAAAAATTCGAGTTCCACAATTTCGGCTCGAAATTTTAGCTAACATTTTTTTGGGACAGGAGAGTATAGCACAATTTTAATAATGGAGGGAAGAGATATTGTAGAAATTTTGGCTGGAAATTCTTCGAGAATTTTTCGGTGCGAAAAATATTAAAAATCTGCGCCAAGTGAATTTTAATGAAAATAGAAAAGGGGGACTTCTGCACTTTGAATTTTAGCTTTTGAGGGAGAATTTTTTCGGTGTGTAAAATATTAAAAATTTGTATCGTGGAAAAAGGCACAATTTTCATAAAAATAGAAAGGGAGACTTCTACGCTTTGAATTTCAGCTAAAATTTGACGGAGAATTTTTTCGGAGCGTAGAATATTAAAAATTTGTATGAAGGAAACTAGCACAATTTTAATGCTGAAGGTAACAGGTATTGTTACAGTTTGGGTAGAATTTTGGCTAGAATGTCAGCTAGAATTCAGAGTAGAATTTTTCAGTATTACGTCGTTCACCTACCGTTGTAAGGTTTTTCCTACAACTTCGGGCCCGGCCAAGGAGAAGAGCTACGTTTCCCGCAGCGTCTACGACTAATTCAAATAAACAGGCGTCGGCCTGTCTAACCGCTCGGCTTTAAGCGCACGCATCAACACGTTTTCCGTCGATACCCACAATCAAAATATTTACGAATCCAGGCCCACCGTTTACGAGTTTTCCCGGAAATGTGAACGGGCGCTCGTCAGCCTGAACACGGAGCAGGATTTACGATGTATATACATACGTATGACCATTTTGCACAGGATGACGTGTCCTCTGTGCAAACAATCTATCTTCCTGTTTCCAAGAATCAACAAGAAAAATTTCTCTAGTGCGAAAAAGTTCCAGTAGCTTCTTTCCGAGCTCGTAGACAGAATAGATTATTATAAGTGGCTCGTTAACATTGAAAGGTTCTACTGTTTACCAACAGATGACCGCTTTTATCGGATTATTTGAAAGTCATACGACTGCGACGGAGATCTTGGGGGGGATAATTCTCCACGGCCCACCCGGTATGCATAATTAACGATCCAATCAAACTCTTGCAACACGCTGCTGCCTCTTATTCTAATTACTGAGGCGTGCGAGACGATGGTTCGACGTCCAACGTTTTCATTTACCGATTCTTAGATCTTGAAAGAACCAACAAACATTCTACAATTTCAACGAATCTCTGGCTCTGGTAAGAAATTATTCAATAATTTATTCGTGCTAGTGTTACGGTGAAAATTACGGTTTAGTTTCGACGAAGAGTGTGACATTTTCGAGAATCTAAAAAAAGAAAATCTCTGACCCAATTTTTTTCCTAGTCTCAGCAAGTTGAAAATGGGTTGGAGAAGACACGACGAGAAAAACTTTTGGATAGACTCATCCTCGTTGTTTTTATGCAGTAAAAGTGGAGCGTTTGGTAATGTTTGATGACTAGACAGCGGATCTTTATGCAAAATAGAAATTTTTTATGTGAATAACAAAAACAAATTGGAGTGAAATAAATTTCCTTTCTTAATATATTCAATAGGTTGAAAATAATATAACTTTATAATTTTTCTAATATTATTACTGTTTTAAATTGCACCTACTAATTTTTTCCCACAAACGCATAAACATCCGCTGTCTATCGATAAACGTTTCTATCGTGAAAAATTCCGGTCGTTCCGGAATAGCGGCTAAATGGCTCGGTGAAAATATGTTTCGCTATCCATAGATCATCATCTCGTACGAGGAGGCGAGGGCATAGTTGATGGCACGTGGCGTGCGAAAGAGCAAATCGCGGCGTCGATCGCGCGTGTTCCTCCTCGCAGACGGCAGACCGTCCCGAAAAGCCGACGGCCCGTGAAAAGATTATATAATTACTTGCCTGTTGGACCGAGTCCAGGAAATTTTTCGTCTGACATAAATCGCCGCGGGCGAGCTCCTGGTTAAGAGCGCGGGCGTCCGCCGCGTCCGCGAGACAGGACAAGGTCTCGCGGATGTCTTCGAGACGTTGTCCGAGGGCCTCCACCTCGCAGTGCAACGGTGCACTTGCATCCAGACCGACGTCAGACGCGATCTGCGCCACCAGCCCTCGGAGCTCCGCAAGCCTCTCCTTGTGCTCCGCCATCGTTTCCTCGCAAATCTGCAAAAACATTCGCACAACCTTGTAGACAAAAACCACCTCGACAAGTGAAAAATAAGAAAGCTTTTTCTTTTGTTTTATGCAAAATAAGTATCGTTCGTATCGAATGCAAGACGAAGCAGCTACGCAGGTTTTTACTTTTTTTTTAAAAATAATTTTAATGGTTCCGGGAATAATGCAACAGCATCTCGAAATTCTAGAATTGGTATTCTTGCGAGAATACATTCTATAATTGGAATTGCAGTGCAACACATAGTTAAAGCTGATTATAAAACACTAAGGTGATTTATAATTGAAGCTGTACCCTAACCTTGAATTTATATATACTTTCGTTTATAATTAGGATTGTATTTTATAACTCTGCACTATTCGTTGGACCGATATATTATAATCTACTGTGGATTTTTATGTGAAGTAAACATCGTTCATTGCGAGAGGCTGAAGTTAAATAAAATGATATCTTCTGTGTTAATGATTTGAAAAAGTCGGAAATAATATGACAATGTGATTAAATTCTTCTGATATCCTAGCCTTGTAATTTTTGGCATAAATGCATAAATCAGTTTATTAAAAGAAGAGATAAATGTTTATGTGTTGATATTTTTATATTTTCTAATCAGAATGATATCCTCTTAGCAATTCTAAAGTATCCTAATCGAACGACAAGCACTCCGCATCCCAGAGCGCCAGTGGATCATCGTCTGAATAGCCGAGTAAATTAAATTATACTTGATCATTAGCTTCGAGGACCCTCCAGTGAAACGCAGCACAGTTGTAAGGGCAAACTCGAAGGTTTCTCAGAAGATTTTCGTGTTCCTTCGAAAAGGGGGAGCTCGCAGCTGGTGCAGAAAGCGTGCACACAGAGGAACCTTGCATCGGATGCAACACACTGGGATGTATTCGATATGTGTGACACGAGGAACGACGTACACAAACGTATACGCGGTAGTACGTGAATGGGTGGCGCGCGCGCGCGCTCAGAAGTGAATGGTTACGAATGAATGAAGAAGAGAGAGAGAGAGAAGTGTTGTGGAAAAAAAGCATGACTAGTACAAATGACAGATGCGTGCGCCAGATGCATTACGATGCTGTTCGAATATTCCACCCACTATGCTTATCGAGACGCTCGCTAACCAGTTATGCCTCTCAACGCGGAGTCATGGGATCGTGGAAATTGCAGTGGAAGTCTCTTATCAACCTTTCTCTGTTATCTGCGTGCGTTCAACGCCTCGAGATAGGGAAATTCGTCATCTTGATAAGGAGCCACGAATCGAGGACAAAAGAGAAGAAACTGTTTCACGAATGCTGGAATATCAATTCTCGGAGCATGAAAATATCCTCTTTTTAAAGGTCCATGGGGAATTAAAAATTTAAAACATCTTCGGATAATCTAGGTTTGGGGTCTCAGTTTAGGTTCGTTTTCCCCCGATGCTCCAACTGTGAGGATTGGTTGGTAAATGTTAGATATATGTTAAGATATATTTTATTTTCAGAGCTGAATAGGAAATTTTCGTTCAATTTCGATTCCATCGTGAGATCTTTGATTCTTGCATATTTGTGAACAGCAAATGCGTACTTTTAGCTAGGAGTGATTAATAAATACAAGGATTTTAATTGCAGAAGGAGCAGGATATTTTTGAATATTGAACAGGATCTTCTGGATATGTTCAACACTTAGTCGGAGCTGAATAGACGCAATAATTTGAATTTCCGCGTGAAAGTGACAGCACATTGTCTCCCCGAAGGCCATCTCGGATCTAAATGTGATCTCTCGAGTGAGTCCCTCGATACTCCTACTGTTCGAAGTAAATATAAACTAGGATTTAGGTAGAATTCACTGTGCACAAGGGTTTCACAGAAATTCTATTCCAGTTCGTTGCGTCACTCCCGATTGGAGCTCAGAATCTCACCACGCTTCTGATTAGATATTGGTGAAACGAGAAACACTATTTGTGGCCACGGAGAAAGTAATGAGTAAGAAACCTTGTGTTTATCTACTGTAGGAATTAACAAAAGAAGATGACGAACGTCGCGGTATAATCGCGAACAAAGTTGTAGTACACAAACTATATTCTTCGTTCTCAATCTGACAATGAGATGCTCCAAACGAAGTGGCAACGAGAAGACATCAAAATGCTAGCACCGAATTAATTTTTAATTACACATCCATTTTTATTAGAGTCTCCAAGGGACCATGAATTTTTCATTATGGACACAATCATGAACATAATTGATAAACGTTCTCGACACAAACATAACATTTCGCAGTCCGATACACAACTGGAATCAAACAGCAAAGCTAAAAACCAAACTTCTTTTTTTGTGTCTGAACAGCTGATCGTTCTCACGCATAATTTCACAAAGTCCAAAGAATAAACATCTATCGCCAAGTGAAAGATTGGCACATACCACGCATATACACTTTTTTTTTACGGTGCCAACGTAGATAATTAAACATTAATTAAATTCACTAGAAAGTACCAGGAGAAACAATTCTCGTCTCCAAAGGGACAGGCTGTACATTTTATGCAGCCCGAGAAAAATCCATCGGAATCTAAAGAAAAAAAATCTCTCGCATCAGTGTATAATTGTTCTAACAATAATAAGAAGAGAGTGAGAGAGAGAGACCGCAGACAAGGATAACGCCCCGAGGGAGAGGAATAGGGGTTGCAGCCCTCGATCGTTCTCGGGGCGTATCGAACAGAGCGCGAGCGAGACAGAAACACGCCGAGATGAAAAAAAAGTAGAAGAAAGAATACAGCAAGAAGAGCAGAGGCGATCGATACCATCGGGGGGATCTCTGGATCGTACCTTTATCTCCTCGGGCGTGCACATGACTCTCAATTTAGGTCACCGTTCATCGTTCCTATTTTTTCACAGCGGTTCCGCGAGGCGGTTTCGTAGCGGACACGTGTCGGCCCGAAGACGCGCAGCACATGCTTCGAATTCTCGATCGACCGGAAACCACGGGGACTCGTGGCGACTCCCGGCGACGCGAACGGCCGGCATAATCGCGGTTAGGCGCTATTGCTAAATCGGTCTCGTTCGCGATCAAAGGTCCCTCCCGAGCATTGATAACGCGCGTTCCGAAGACAACGCGACGGCCGATGATCGGGAGAGTAAAAGCTCGGAGGGGTGGGGGGGGAGTGCAACGCCACAGCGCCGGATAGAAACAAGCGTCCCGACGCTCTGGACCAGACTGGCGTCCTCCGGGGATCGATGCGCAGACGACCTGAAAGTGGGGAGCAACTCTCGTGTCCCGTATCCCAACGACCTACCCTCGCGGAGTCACGTTTCGGCGCACTTGCGTAGGGTGAATCGCCCAGTCGACGTCCTGCTGCGCTGCAGACAGGGTGGGGACAATGACACCAACCCCCCCCTACCCCTACCACGGCAGAACCTTCATTCAAGGGATCAAACAACCACGCAAGCGTCTCATGAGATACACTGTCGTAGCTTTTCGAAGTGGCTGCGACGAACCAGAGATAGTCCGGACACCCCTTTTTATGGGTTACTGTGCGGGGAAAGTCAAGCGAAGGGGTGGCAGTGTGTGGGGTGTGGTTGGGATGACGTGGTGCTGCTGTCATCCTGTTGTTTACTAGGCTTTGGTGTTTCAGTATGGATTCTTGCGAGATTTGTTTAACGATGGTTCTCTTAGGGGTGTGATCCGAAGATGTCCCTTTTTTATACTTCTTGGATAGGGACCCGAAGATGAGAGAAAGGGGTGGGCGCGGCTATCACGTTCCTTGGTCAACGTCTTTTGAAAATAGCTTTTAGTCTTACGGAAGGGGTGGAATGAGAAGTCCCTCTGTCAAGGAGTCTTTTTTATTGTAGATTAGAAAAATAATTTTAATGGAAGGCTTCTAACGAATAGTTCTTAGTTTGTGGGAACAGTGACTCTACCAATTAATTTTACTGTGGACCGTTGCGAGATTTATTGGCGCTCATAGTAGATGGTCTTTGATGAATTGTTTTAATAATTGTTTTTAGGGATGGCTGCGGCGAAGCGGTATCTCGTCCCCCTTTTAGTTGTTTTGCATACGGAAAGGGTTCGGAAGATACTCGGGCAGAGGTTAGGGTAGCACGAACGACGCTACCCCTACTGTTATTTAGTTAACTTGAGCATTGTACTACGAACTTTTACGAAAAGACGAGCAAACTAATTTAGAAATTGAAACATTGAACAACGGTGAACTTGCATTAACACATCTGCATTAAACAATCCGGTAAATATCTATCTAAAGATCGTGTAATAATGATTAGAGAAGAGCACGTTTAATTAGTTCAATATTAGGTTAACAGAATGATTGACTCCGCAATGCAGTGATTTAATAATTACCCGTGGCGTAAACGGGGGTAGTAGAACGAGAATGTCTTCGAGTTCCTTGGGTCCTTCGAGCCTAATGAGGGTTGTTCAAGTTTGATGTTTGTAGTTTGAAGTTCGAATGAAAATCGATATAATCTATCGAGGCCGATTATGTAAGGCAATTAGCTAATTCCAGTTTAAGAAAAGGATTGAAATAGCTAAGCGCTCCCTCTCTCTCTTGAAATTTGAATATCAATTGCCACTTTCGAAAGGCATCTTTCGTCCGATAAAACTCAGGTGCCAGATGCTCCGCTTGTCTAATCGTGGCGGACAGTTTGTTCGGTAATGTGTGCACGAACATTACCGCATTTTGATAATAAATATTATGTCATCGATGTTTCGCAGACGATAAGAGCAGCGCTCGGTACCGAACTCTCGAACGTATTCGACATTTTTCTTAATTTTAGGTTTCGAAAATTCTATTTGGAATTTGAAATTATGCATTTGAAAGTGGACAATTACGAAACATTAAACAACTTTAAAGTGCTCGAACTGGCAATGTTTAAGTGGGAAAACACTTAAGCGAGTTTGCTCGAGGACGTCGGAACGTTTGTTCAGGGGCCAATGTTCACTCGTTTACTCGGACATTACAAAACACTCGGTTAATTTACTATGTTTGCTTTAGCATATTCGTTTCCTACATTAGGCATATAATTCAATGACCGACGCGCGCCAATGAGTCACGTCTGCGGGGACAATTACCGCTCGGACGAAGCGCAATAAAATTTTAGGACTCGCGATACGACAATCCCTTACTCATGCGAACAACGTAGAACCGGAAAACGATTTCGAACGATTTCTGTCACTGAAGTCATATCGGCATGCAGTAAATTTTGATCCGACGACTCAAATGCTAAATATACGCTCAAAGCTTCTTTTGCAGTTTTGTTCTCTCTATTCCTCGCATTAAACAAGGGGGGCACTGTGTGCAATAAAAATAACGAGGAATGTAATACTTATTTTTATACAGCGACAACAAACGGGGAAAGCTTGGCAGAACGTTGTGGCATTGTTAACAGCAACGGGAATAGCGTGCAGACAGTATCGCCATTTTTATGATTTCCTTCAATGATTCTTCGAAACGATTCTTCACTACAGTATTTTAATTGAACTTTCAACGTAAGCATTCCAACGGAGCTGTTAACTGGGAAATTTTCATTGAACTTTTAATATGATGATTTTAACACGTCCACGCCGGCGCTGCTATTTGTGTTTCTCGCCGTGGGGCGGCGCGGTCTGATGGAACATTCAAGCGCGAGCCACCGGTGGTGCACGCCGACTGATGGTAGACACGAGCGTGAGCCCAGGGTGGTACGCGTCGGCTTGAACGTGTTAACTAGACTTTTAATTCCAGGACTTTCGTTGAACGTTCAACAGGAGAATTTTAACTGTACCTTCAACTGAATACATCAATTCAACATTAATTGAATAAAGAAAAAATATAGTGGAAGTTCATAAACTACCTTCTTATGCAAGTTTGGGAAAACAATGAACGAGATAAATTTTGAAAAATAAACAGAGAGTCTCTTTCATGGAAAATTACAAAAACCGAATGAATCTCTTAGAATAACTGGGATAAAAGAAAATGCAGACAGGCAAATCTTAACAGACAACATGTACAAAATAACAGAAGCAACGAAGTAAATAAATTTTGAAAAATGATTGAAGGAAATCTTTGGTAGACAAAAGTAAATTCTTAGAGGTGCACATCGCCTGGCAAACGATTGATAACTAAGAGAAGATGGTTGGCCGTACCTTGATGTGTTTGACGGCTTCCTCAGGTGGCAGGTTGGCGACGCTGTCCATCTGCGTGTCCACCCAGGCCTTCACCGCAGCGCTCGAGTCTTTGTACTGTTGCCACAATCTGCAGGCGTGCTGGTACTTGGTGCAAAGGGCATCTAATTCGGCCCTGGTGTCCTCCCAGGCCTGTACGGCCTCATTTACCGCCGCCTCGACCTTCTCGCGGACCTCTGCAGCGCAACCCTCCCGCAGAGGTTCGGCAGCCTCTCGCAATTCGCCAATGAGAACTTCTCGCGCTCCCAAATCACCGCTGAGGCCCTGGAAGCCAGATAAAAACACGTGTTTTTCTTTTCTCGTGTAAACTTGTGTAAATGCACTTTCGCACACTATAATCTGTCCCTATCTCGGCCGTTTCCGTTCCGAGATTCTAGAACGACGCGCTGCCTGCGCTCACGCGAACAGTCAACGCTTCCGTTTCGAGAGAAAATTATATTTGGTGAGAAAAGGTTCTGTGAAAATCTCGCGGTAGCGAGCATTTTTAGAAAATTTTCAGAAGCCACAAACTCGCACAGATCCTTCTACTTATTAATTCTGATAAGTCCAAGGGAAAATCTAATGACACGTTATCTCGATTTTGTCACAATTGCATGATTGAGGAAGAGAAATTTGTTCTGACAAATTCGGAACACTGGATTAACGTTGAACTGGAAATTATTGAGTTTCTTTTCGTCCTATCGACAATTAAGTGGATTCGATCGAGTTCACTTGATCGGTCTATTCGGCCGCGTGCGGATCAAAGAAGAGGTTCGCGTGCGCATCTTCCATCGAACTCGCCGGTTCAATGAAACATTAATTGATTTAGCTTCGTCCACGGTTAATTATTTACTCCTCGTTTTCATTTAAGTCCGACGTTCGCCTTGACGGTGCGCGACCGCCGCCGTCGCCTGTTGCGTGTGTATTGTATGCATAATACTGTTTGAAATTCGCTGATTTGCGATTCGAGGCCGTGATTTCATCGCGTCCAACGCTGAACAAACATTCTACCGAGGGAAACTGCACCGTGCCCGCGTTTCACGGTTATTGCTAACGATTAAAATTATCTGTGACGCATCGTCGATGATATTTCGCGTCGATACACGACGTTTCGCCGGTTCTCTCCCGATCGTCTGGCATCGAGAGACCGTTGCGTAATTGAAATCGAAGAAATTGTGAACGGGCAAGAGGTCCGCTCCTTCCGTCGCTCTATTGGAGATAGGGCAATGGTATCGTCATTGTATTTACTCGATAGTATCGAAGCTAATTAAGATCATCCTAGCCATTAACCCGACGGACCCTCGAGGCTCGATTCTTCAGCGGGAATGTTCGCGTTCACGTGTTCCATTGCCTGAGCCGATGTTTGCAGATGGAAATCGGGCTCTGACGAAATTTGGAAACCACTCTTGGAGGATCAGTGTCGAATTTTTTTTTCAGCTTTAAAATCTCCATAATCTTAAAGATTGGAATCTACACAACGATCTCGACGTACGATATTTTCGTCGCTTTAGCGAACTTAGTAAAATCTGTCGGCGCGGCAAAAAATGATCGAAAGGGAAAGACAATCATCTTCGAGAAAACTAATTAGCCGGTGTGAAAGTAGTGGCTCTACGCGTCGAAACGAGTCTGAACGAGTGTCGTACAATTCTCTATCGCAGAATTTTCCTGATAATCGCGAGAATTTTCCCCAGAGACGAGCCCAGCTCCTCAGCGTACATGGAGTATCGGCGATCGCGCGTGCTTCGGGCGGAATTTTCACCTGTTACGAAATTCCGGAAGAGTCGGCTCGCGTTTCCAGCAGCGTCCGCGAAAAAAAAAGAGTCGGGCACGCCGCGCGGCGCGCCGGCATAATCCGAGGAACGCTAGATCTCCGCGACCGATATTCTCACGATCGTCCGATATCTGTGCGAATCGGACTCCGTCTCTATGCGGCGAGGCGTCGGCCGGTCGTCGGTCGCGTTGCCCAAAGAATGCACACGCCGGTTTTCCTTAAATACGAACTATAAATAATTTTGAGTCACGAGACCAGCACGTTTCGAGGCTCTCGCGGCCGCCGCGCCGCCTCGAATTCGGTCAGAGCACGGTTGTTGGACTAATTCTGTGCCTTCGTGTACTCGAGTTCGTTCACCTGTGCGGCCGAGAGAGGAGAATTTTCCACCGAAACCGTAAGCGGAAATCGAATCCTGAGCGCAGCACGTTCTGACCAGCCACCGAATTCCCGCGCGCGCCCGGAGACGACCTACGCTAACTCTCAAAACGCGTTCCCCGTGTTCCGACGATTCTCACACCGTTCCCGTTGTACATGTTCAACCCGCTCACGGAAGTTGCCAGTTCAAACTGTTAAGCCAACTGTTTCTCCTCGGAACGGCCCGTATACATTTTCATGCTGATTCTCCGCTCGCCACGGTTCAATTAAATTTCGCGACCCCGAGAAATCCAGTTCTTCATAGAGGTTACGTGGATAATAGGGGTCCTCGTAAAATGGAGGCTGCTCGAATTTATGCTATTTTCAAGGCAAGACGTGTCCGCCCATCTGCTACGTGACGTAAAAATATCTGAGAAAAGACGGGACTATGAAAGCCGAGGCCTTGAGCTTTAAAACGATCCCAGATTTATCGTCGCACGATTTTTCTTTCTGAGATTCTGATGGAAATTTGACGGAAATCTAAAATTTGCTGTTAGTTCATCAAAACTAAATCAACGTTCTCAGATAGAGATTAGAAAGTCTCGATGGAACGGTCTCAGGTTCGCTTCTAAACAGATTTCGAGGGACTCATTCTTTGTATACTTTGCATCAAGAGCCGGACTGTGGGGGGCTAACCTAAACAGACTGGAGATGTGGGGGACCCTGTTCCATACTTCTTCCATGCTAAACTTCTAAAGACTTTTATTTCAAGTTAAAATATCCGATGTGCCTTATATTCATAACCCATTTCCCATATTTACCGTGCGAACATTTTTCGGAGCCAGCGTACATACGAATTTCGTGCACGACGTTCCGCGAAACAGTCTATCAATTTCTAGGCGTTGCTCGGCGCATTAATATCCCGGCTAACGGTACCCACTTGCGACCATAGTTGCTACCTTATCGTTGCCACTTCATCACCGGTAATTAGCTAGATGTGCTACCGGATAAGAGGAACGATATTGATATTTATTAAATCCACATTGAAATTGTGTTCGCCGGCTGGTGAACGGCAAGTAGAGAATTCGCGAGAGTCGGACACTGAGTCCAACACACTCCCGTTATTCATTCGGATGACAGAGACCCGACTGTGTTTAGTTTGAAATAGACGCGCGGCGTATTTCGATTCGATCGGCCCGTTCGATCTTTTGCAGACCGGAAGTCGCCGAATGCACCGGGCCTTGGGACGTGGCATTGTGCTCGCGGAATCGTCATAAGCAATGGGACAGGAAGTTGCGGATGGTCGGAGGCTTCCGTTTTGTTTCGCGCGTATCTCTGCTCGCGTGGTGACCCGCAAATAAATGATTACAATCGCTGTCGGAACCAGGGAGAATTCGACTAGCAAACTAGACCACTAGTTTTTATGCACAATAAAAATTTTCTGAATTAATTTTAAGTTCTTCCCGCTCGAAGTCTCCGCGGAAATCGAAACTCGCGTGACCAATCCCGCCGCCGGCGATAAGTAAAAGCGTTTCCGTAACTCAATTTCGGTCTCCACGCGATTCGGGGCGCAACAGCGACGGACGAGACTAATTTTTGCGAAAATAGCTTGGAATGCGTGTACGGTGTTCTTCTTTTAACGATCGACGCGCATCGATTGCGAACGACGTGTGCCGTGCCGGTATAGCCGATCGTAAAAATGCGCAGTCAGGCGAGTCATCGACGCGGCTGAGCTCGCGACTGGAAATTTCGGCGGACGGGAACGTAATCCGAAACGAATCTGCCACGAAAGGAAATCGTAAACACTTCTCTCCTACGGGGATTGGTGGAACCAGTGGTTTTCCACGTGGCATAGTTTACATACCGTGTTTCTGCGTCATAGCAGTCGACAGTTCGGTCGTTCGTGTCATCCGCACGTAATTATATCAAAGAGGATTAGGCGAGTGACGCTCGTCCGGCGTTTTTCCGTTTCCGATGCAAATACGCGATTGGAATTTCAGTTTCTAACGGTAATCGGTACGTTCGCGTAATGCACTATTTTTAACTGAACTTCGATGATACGCTGTTTATAGTCGAGTTTGATTTTTGCAATTTTCCAACGCGGAGGAACGACACTAATGGACGCCTCGTTAGATCTTCGACACGTTCGCAGTCGGTGACGTAATATTACGTCTAATAAGCCGGTGCAACGACCCGCATACCTTGCAATTTATTCGGAATTTAAAACTCTACGCGCGAACTGTAATTAACACTTTGTCCGACTACCTTGGCTGCCTCAACAGTTACATAACAATTCGATTTCTCGCTTATTCGATGATATACGAATTGAAAAGGCGTACGGCGTGACAGGTCCTAATTGGTATTTATTTTTAAATATTTTTTGAACTTAATAATTGGTTCGCATTTCTGGGAGGCGAATTAAACTGATATTAAGAAGATTTTTAAAAAGATTTTCGCGAAATTTGGTTTTATTAGCTAGGTTCACGGAAAAAGGACTGAAGCTCTTGTGCGAAGTGATTGTACAGTTTAATTTACCCGCGAGTTGAATTGCAGTCGTAATTTGCAAAGATGAGTCACTTGGCAACGACCAGAGTTAAGATAAAATTTTACGGTACAAGCTTCGTCTATGACCGAGCTAATTAGAAACGATCAACTCGATTGCCATCATCCGCGGCTCGGATACGCCAATTTCTTATCGCAATCGGGATTTCAAGGTTTGCACGGACATTCTACCGGATCGTCACGTGGAATTTTACGAAACTGGAGAGCGTCCGTTCTCGCGAACTGAGAATTACGAATTATTACGAGCGATGGCTTCATATCTGTCGTTGTTCAAGGTCGATTTATTCCGACCTACCTGTTGCCGATTACTATAATTACTAACGCCTCGTGGTATCACTCTTCTGGTAATCGTCGGTTATAGGACACTTGTTTTCAAGTAGTCTAATTCTGGATCGAGGTGTCTATTAATATTTTTGTTGCAATGATAAAGCATGTAAAATTTGTGTAATTTAGAAAAAACTCGATTTACCTATCGTAATAGAAAAGATTGCTGAAAGTGAAATTTGACATTTCGCTATTCCGTACCACTGATATTCATGTATAAACAGACTGTCGATAATCGTCCAATATTTACAGAAACGAGTCATCGTCGCTGTCCCAGACGTCTGGAAGTCAGCTGTATATATAACGAACGCAGTAAAACATCTGTTTTTCTATGTTTTGCATACACGTATGCTTTTCCCGATTCCCGTTCACAACAAACTGTGACCTACAACACACCATTGTCGAGAGAAAATACTTTCGTTCTATTTTGACCGTAGAACGTTCAACTATACTGTCAGGCAAACTCTGATTTTATCTATATTCTACATTTCAACAATTCACCAGCTGATTGTTTCAAGGGAAACGTTCGATTCGACACAATGACCGCTTGTTGTGTCGGAGGTACACGATTTTCTTTAACGATACACGAACGTATATTTTAACTGGTGTCTCATTAAAAAATTCCTCTCGGACGTTTCTCAAAGCACGAAATCCTTTCTAAGAAACCTGATCTGGGCAGAAATAAATTAAATAATTCCAATTTGATCGTACAACCAGGAACGTTCTCAAACTCGCACCGAATGGAATACAGCGACAAGGTGTTGCGTATTCTTTGATACCAATTAAAACAATCGCACGATCCGATCGTACAACTAACAGCATCGTCAAACATTCACCAAAAGATTATCCACGGAGGCAGGGTGTTTCACATTCTAGCGTAACATCGAACCATTCCCTTAATCGCGACCTGGAGTATAAAATCGACAGCCTCGCTGCCAAAATAGTCAGCTTACTTCCGGACGGGCGATCCGGTGCGCCGAGCGCAAACGTGCTCCGCTCTTCGCGAACAGGCGTAGATCGCTTGTCCGCAGTTCCTCATTCTTCATATCATGATCCCTCTCGATCGTCCATTGAATCTCCCGTCTCCGATCATTGGTCGATCAACACCGTCACCGTGAATCGGATCAAACAGGGAGAGAGAGTGTGAAATAAAGAGAGAGAGTGAGAGAAAAGGAGAAAAAACAAAAAAAAAAAGAAAGGAAATAAGAAAACGATCGGAGTACCAATTCGCACATACGCGCGTTTCTTCGACTTTCCGCGTTTGAACGCGCGCGCGCGCTGCTGATGTTAACGCGACGACGGGACTCGCGCCACTGATAGCCGAGTTACGATAACACCGTTTCGAGAGCAGAAACGCGCACGCGTCGCGTAGCCGCGCTCCGCTCGCACGTGGCGAAGGTTACCGCGTTGGGAAGTGCGTCGTCTTCCGGTCCCCTCGCGATCGATCCATCGATCCCCGGTGCATTTCCGGCCCGAAATTTTCCCCGATCTCGACAAATTTCCCTGTAGTTTGCGTCCATTTTACCGCAACGATCCACTCCGATCTAGACACCGAAGTCTCTGTCACCGGAATCATTCGATCGTTCTTTTCCTCGTGGTTTTACCAAATTTTTCAAGGAATTCTAATATTTTTCTCAATGAAAAGAAAATATTCCCCAATAATAATACCTAACTCCTGACCGAGACGTCTTTTGTTTAATCGATCGATAGATTGGACTTCGCTCGACCAGGGTACATAAATTATTTATATATAACCGAAACGAATTCAGCCCTGAATCCATATTTGATCAACGTCGCTACACGTCGGAATTCTTTATCGCAGTGAGTTTTATAAAAAAAAAAATTAGAATTTCATAAATATTGAAGGAATCGACGACCGTCTGTTTCTCCGTCGAATTAGCCGTGACGTTCGTTGCGTTCGGATAGAAAAATGTTCTCGGGAACGATTGAAAGCCCGGCTGCAGGAATGCAGGTCGCTCGATACCCCCGAGCTCTAGTTGTTCGAACTTCTAAAAGTTTTAACGCATTCCGGGCTCTGTCATCGGCTCGAGGAATGCTCGGTGGTAGTTGTTCGTGACGCGGATCTCGGCCGTTCCGAATCATTTTGTCGCGTTACCGGGTCGATTCTCCTTTTCACGAACTTTGCATTACGAGATAATTAGCCGACCACGTCGAGCTGTACTTACGGTGGAATTCGCGTTTGTTTCGGTATCGCGTGGCCGTTCTTTCTAACCCGATAATCGTGGAGAACGACAGACGATACCCAAGACCATTTTTCTAGGCAGAATTTTCAATACTTCTTTAAATTCTTTTAGATTTCAGAGTTGGATCTAATGCGAACTAGTTAAAGCTACGAACTGAACCTGGACACCTCCTTCAGAGATTCGGTCCTCCTACAGACATCGATCAAGTAACAGAATTGTGCCGGAAGAAGGAATTTTTTCCATACTGACAACTAGACTGCGGATTTGATGCATTCATGACAAAATATCGATCGGTCAAATGCATAACTGTCGACATTAGACGAATTGCATGACGTTAGTATATTACTCTCGACTTGTTCAAATCGTTAAAAGAGAGAACATAAACTGACTCTGTTACAATTAAAAATCCGCAGTCCAGTAACACTTTTCTCAACTTCTCTCGCGTACAGAACCAATTCTAAAAACACGAGAGCACTAAGTAGTACTTCCTCAAAAGAATACAAAACCATAAAGAAAGCCCAATCCTCTCCTGAAGCATCATCAAACTATACCTAGCTACAATGAATCCTCGAAACTTACCTCGAGACGTTCGGTAGCCTTCAGCAGCCTGTCGTAGTCCACGGACCCCTGCACAGAGAGGAGCTCCATCATATAGTCAGCTTCCTGAACGCTCTGCTGGACCATCTCCAACTGCCTTTCGAATCTCCTCCACAAAGCAAGCCTATTCTTCAGCAACGCAAGCAATCGAGAGCACCTCGACTCTAAATTGGTGTGAGCGTCCTGTAGATTGGAGATGTCCCGTTCCACGCTGACAGGGGACACCGATATTCTCATAACTGTCGGCAGAGTGTGCAGCATCTGTCTGAGACCCATGATGTCCTGCCACAAGATGCCTAACTCGTCTGCGACCGATTGACAGCGATCGACTGCAGCCGCTACCACGTCGCTGCCTTGCCTCTCGCTGCCTTCGCACTGGTCTAGTATCGTTGAATGCCGTTGATGGGCTTTCCTGACCCGGCCGAAGCCTTTCTGGATCGCCTGAAGCCTTTCGCGGAGCAATTGCGCGGCATCTAATTCCTCGCTGATCTGCGACTCGATCTGGCGAGCAGACGGCAACAGAAGACCGACCTTCTCGCTCTCGGCGATCGTCAACAAACCCAGCCGACCCAGCTCGTCCTGGATCAGCGAGATCCTGTTGTACAGGACCGTCAGACGCTCTATGTACAGGTCCAGTTCTTCCTCTGTTTTCAAGACCCCGTGGAAACCCTCGATTGTCAGTCGAAGCTCGTGTAATTCTCGCTCGAGCAGCTTCAACTTGTCCGCCGATGAGATCTCCTCCGACGAGAGATCTCTCGTCACTTCCTCTTGGATCTGTCGGATTTGATGAGACACGTCGTCCCAGCGATCCTGGATCTCGCCGTGGAACTGTCGTTGGAGCATCTCGTCCGATAGGGGGATGATCCTGAGCGCTTGTTCGAAGCTGGTGTTCGCTTCCTCCCGAATGTTGTTGTGCACTTCGTACTGTGCCTTCAGCTCCTGAGATCAGAAATGGGTACAACGTAAAAATCAGCTTTCAGTTAAATGTTCCGCGAAGAGAATGTGGGAAAATATTTTAATTGTGCTTATTGAATGATACTCTTACCCAGAATTGGCGAATATGGCCACCGGAAGGATCGCGAATAGTCTCCAATTCCCTCTCAACCGTGGTCATCCAGTTCTCCACGCGGTTCATCAACGCCTCCTGATTATACCAACTCTCTCTGAACGCCAACAATCTTCTCAACGAGGACTCTACGTTGTCTTGCAGCTTGACGATCACTTCCAAAGCCTCGCCGTAACGATCCTCCGGATCTTCGATGTTTATTAGCTCCTGTAGACTGCGAGCGACGTTCAACAGTCGAATAATTCTCGCATGATGCGTCGCCACGTCCGTCACCAGGGACTGAAAAAAAAAATCGGTATTACATCTGTACTATTAACGACACATGACATCCGCTAAACTGACACTTGATCCTATTACATAAACCTACGTATCTGTGCTTTCCTGAAAAATGTGCAGCGTCGCATTTTCGTACTATGTACGTTACTTATGACAAACACGGGTAGACGCGATTTTAAAAAATTTGCTGATTTGGCCTAAAAGCGAATTCCCAGGCAACACTCACTTGATAAAGAGAAATGTACTGATCATAGTCGGTCGAGGTCACCGTCTGCAGGTCAGGGACCCTCTGATGAGCCACTTGCAACCATCCTCGTTCCTCTTTAACACCCTGTTCGAGCAATATCCATCTGGAAGCAGCCAAAGCCATCTGCTGCGCCCTAGACGCTGCCTGGTCCAACAAGGCTGTAGCTCTTCCATGCAGTTCTTCATGAAGATCCGAGTACTTGGTTCTAGTTTCAGGATCCAGATTGCCCTCCAGCGACTCCAGGATAGCTCGACAATGATTCAAATTCACGAAGAACTTCCTGTGCTTCTGCATCTCCTCCTGAAGGTGTTCGAGGCTCATCACCGAGATTGGACTCGCTAATAAATTCTCTGCGATCTCAGTGATCTGAGCAAACTCTCGGAGAGTCTGTTCGTATTCCTCGGCGAGGGCCAGTAGTTGAAGAAGGCGCTCTCGCTCGATGGCTATGCCATGCTCGATCATCTTGGTCAGCTCGTGAGCTGCGTAGGTCTCTTCGGGGATGTGTTTGCCAGGGTAATTCCGTAGTAGACCGTGAGAGGCTGTCAGAAGGTCTGCCGTCTTCCACATGTGGCATCGGTTCATGTTCTCCAATTTTTCTAGCTCCTGCAGTTTCCACATGGTCGACGCCTCGAACTCGATCAGTTGGTTCAACTGGGCACGTTGCTCTTCCACTAGTCTGTGGAATTAATTGAGTTTAGTTTCTAATAATCAATCTTTCATTCAAGGGGACTTCCTAGCTTGGGCCTTTGATCGCGAGATAATTTTTAGGAATCTTTTAAAGAAAGTACTAGGGAAATATTACTGGGAGACTTCCATATTTAAATGTCTAATTCTCACCTGTACATGTTGCTCACTCCTCCTACGAACTCGTCCCACCTGGCCAGCTCTCCAGTGAGGTACTTCTCTCCATCGTTGGTGGCATCCTCGATCATCCTCACCTGGTGCATCAGCGCGTCGAGACACTCCTGCAAGTTGGCACGATCTTCTCCCGGATAATTAGTCTCCACTTGTCTCCACACATGGTTCAACTCCTGAATATTCTCCTCCACGTTCTCCACTTCGTCTTTCAACTCCACGTAAGTCTTGTCATCGTGAGACGGTCCACTGGGACACTCCTTACTGAGGAAGACCCTGTACTCAATCGTCTCTAGCCAGGTAGAAATCGTTTCAACGATGACCACCAGAGTTTCCTCGACAGCTACGGGGTCCTTCTCCTGAGCAGCGTCTCTCAGATGAGACAGTTCCCTCCTGATGTCAGCGGCACGTTCCTCGGCTAGCTTCTCATTTGCTATCTTGTCCAAATGAGCAATGTGCAAGATGTTTCCTAGATGACTCGGTTGTTTAGCATTTTTCAGACTTTGCACCCTGTCAGAGATCACTTTGGTGGTCTGACTGCTCTGAGTGAGTGGATGCGGAGGCTCATAGGATGCCTCCAGAGTCTCATGTAGAAGGAACGCCTTGGAACTGGCTCCCTTTTGAGTCACAGAAGGCTGAGATCCCTCCCAGCTGGCCTGTTCTACCGGCTTCTTCGAGGATTCGCTTATGATGTCCGCGTAGGTCTTAATCTTGGGTCGCGGTTCCTCCTGGGGAACGGTCTCTACAGGTGAGAAAGGCTCTTCGGTAGTGTCCATTGGTTCAGGTGACATGCTAGCGAGCAACACCTCATCCGTCTTCATAGGCACCTCCATTTTAGCGCTCAAAGTTTCCTGAGTCTTCTTAACTGCCACCGGTTCTGTTGCAGTAGCAATCACACCACTCTGCACCTCCTCTTCTGGTTTCTCTGGTCTCTCTTCAGGGCTCCACTTCGTCTCTCTAACATCAGGCTGCTCGGACAGCCTCACCAAGCGACTGTCTCCCACAGGTGACCTCTCCTTAGCGTTCTTCTTAGCAACATCGGAGTAAGACAACTTCAACGAGACATCAGGAGACTCCGTTGGCTGTCCGAAGATGGAGCCAAGGTCTTTATCAACCGTCGACGAGATTTCGATCGTCTTGTGCCTTCTCTTCCTCTTCTGTCTCTTCGCAGCATTGCTGTCGTCTTTAGCTGCGCTAGCAGTATCCTCAGTGATGGTAGTGTCCAGCGAAGTGTCCGTCAGCTTGCTAGTGCTATCGGTGGTGTCCGACAGCTCTATGGTCGCCTGCAGACATATCTCGAACGACTCGGGTACCTGTTTTTCCGGTTTCCCAACAACATCGACAAATCCGGGCGTCAATCTTTTCTCGACATCATCTTTAGTTTCTTGTACTTGTACATCAGGTGCTACTGGAATTTCAGTATATTTTGCAGGCGTGATCCGCACCGACGCGTCAACCACGTCCTTCGATGCAGTCACATTTTCTCCCTTCTCAGCGACAGACTGGGTCTGTTGAGAGACTGAGACCAGCTCCTTCCTCTCGCTAGAAGTCTGCACGCCGCCCTCGCAAGTCTCAGGAACGATCTGCGCGCTTTCCTCGACTCGAGGCACCAACTCGTCGCTCTTTATCTGTATCGAGCTGTCTAAAGTCTCTATCCGACCTGGCGAGCTGGTCTGAGACTGCTCCTCCATCGTCTGCTTAGCCTCCTCTAGACTGGTCTGCGCTGAGAGCTCGCAGACGTCGATTTCCACCGGTGAAGTGCTCACCGGACTGGTCTGCATCATCGTTTCCTCGGTAGGTTCGCGTGGGGCTGTCTGAGATTCGGTTTCCTGGGTCTCAGGCCGTCTGGGACTCTCATCAGGAGTGGTCTGAGTCTGGATAACGTCCACCGATGGTACCATGTCCGCTTGAATATTGAAGTCCAGCGTGGTTTTCTCTGGACTGGCAGGCTTGGTTGTCTGAGACTCCGTTTCCTGGGTCTCAGCCTGTCTGGGACTCTCCTCAGGCGTAGTCTGAGTCTGGATAACGTCCACCGGTGGTGCAATGTCCGCTTGGATATTGAAGTCCAGCGTGGTTATCTCTGGACTGATGGTCTGAGACTCCGTTTCCTGAGTCTCAGTCGGTCTGGGACTCTCTTCAGGTGTCGTCTGAGTCTCCACCATCTCGAGGGCCGGCTGCTGTATCAAATCTGCTTGGATATTAAAGTCTAACGTTGTCTTTTCTGGACTGGCAGGTTCAACGGTCTGGGACTCCGTTTCCTGGGTCTCAGCCTGCCTAGGACTCTCCTCAGGTGTCGTCTGTGTCTCCATCACCTCGACCGATGGTTGTTCTATCAAGTCTGCTTGAATGTTAAAGTCCAATGTTGTTTTTTCTGGACTCGCAGGCTTGCTAGTCTGAGACTCAGTCTCGATGGTCTTTTCAGCTGCGACAGTCTGAACAGCGACGCCGGTTAGGCTCTTCTCCTCAATTGGTGGTGGTGGTGTTGTCTGCTGTCCAGTTGTCGTTAGAGTCTTCTCCACGGTCTGAGTCTCTATTTCAGCTGGCTGAGACGTAGGCGACGTCTGCGCCTCGATGGACACCATTTCTGTCTGTATAGTCTGAACCTGGGTCTCCTCAGTCTCAACAGGTGGCTCCTCCACGGGACTGGTCTGCATAGCGTACTCCTCAACCTGCGTCTGAGACGTCTGAGTACTCGTTTCTTCAATTTGCGTGGTCTCAGCAGCCTGGACTGCAAAATCCGACGCAGGTAGCGGCGAAGTCTGCATCTCAGTATGCTGAAAACTTCTCTCGGGGCTCAAAGTCTGGGTGCTGAAGTCTATCGCAGGCAACGGCGACGTCTGGATCTCAATATTGACTTCCTCTTTTCTCGGCACTTGTGTTTCCTTGGACTCCTCAGGGGCTCTAGGAGATGTCTGAACTTCTTCGTGAGCCTCCTCCACTTTTATAGGAGACGTCTGCATCTCGGCGTGAACCTCTCCTACCTTCGGCACTTGGGTCTCCTTCGAATCAGCAACCGGAGGAGACGTCTGAACTTGCTCGTGAACCTCTTCTATCCTCGGTACCTGTGTTCCCTTCGAGTCCTCAGGGACTTTAGCAGTTTGGACTTCCTCGTCGACGTCTTCTGTCTTGGGCACTGTCCGAGGTGACGTCTGCACCTCTTCGTGGGCTTCCTCGATTCTCGGCACCTGCGTTTCCTTGGATTCTTCAGGAATTTTGGAAGTCTGCACTTCCTGATCAACATCCTCCACTTTGGGTATCGTGGGTTCAGGGGATGTCTGCACTTCTTGGATCGTGGATGCTATAGCCTCTACTAGAGAAGTTTGCATCTCTTCGTCAACGATTTCAACTTCAGGTGTGGTAGGTTTAGGTGAAGTTTGCACCTCTTGGATTTTGGATTCTGGAATTTCTTCCATGAGCTGAGGAGACGTTTGCATCTCTTCATCAACGTTCCTCACTTCAGGTGTCGTAGGTTCGGGGGAGGTTTGCACCTCTTGGATTTTGGGTTCAGTAATTTCTTCCATTAGCTGAGGGGAAGTTTGCATCTCTCCATCAATGTTTTTAACTTCAGGTATTATAGGTTCGGGGGAGGTTTGCACCTCTTGGATTTTGGATTCTGTGATCTCTTCCATGAGGTGAGGAGAGGTTTGCATCTCTCCATCAACGTTCCTCACTTCAGGTGGAGTAGGTTCAGGCAACGTTTGCACCTCTTCATGGACATCCTCAACTCTAGAAGCTTGCTCCGCAGCCTGAGGGGAGGTTTGCACATGAATCTCGGTAACCTGTTCCTGCTTCGGTGACGTAGCAGTCGAGACGAACTCTTTGGCAGCTGTTTGAGTGTCTGCCTCGTTCGACTGGACCCGAGGTACCTCCACGGATGAGCCTCTCTTCTTTTTCTTCTTTTTCTTCTTCGTCGCCTTGGCATCCTCGGACTCCGCCGGAGCCGCATCGTCGCTATAATCAGAATCATCGGCAGTACTCTTCGGGAACTCCGAGTGCTCTTCGTCTTTGGATCCCCTGATTCGATCTTTCCTCTTCTTCATCTTCTTCTTCTTCAGCATGCCCTCCTTTTCAGGCGTAGTCGTCGACATCAGCGTCCTATCGTCAGCCTGGTACCCATCCTCACCCTTCGACGTCTCATCCTTCAAGGTCGAAGACAGCTCCTCCTCGACTATCTCTGCTACATCCGGCTGCGGTGTCTCGGTGCTTTGCTTCGACGAATCTGACAGTGGTACATGAATCTCCAGTGACTCAGCGATGTTAGAAATCATTGAACTTGACTTCGTGTCTTCTTCTTCGTGATCCACTTCCGAAGTTCCAGCCTGAACATCCTTCTCAGACGCGATGACAGACTTATCCGGCGTAGTAAGCTCCGGTTCCGAAGTGACAATGGCTTTGTCCACGGCGTCGATTTGCTGGAACCAGATTGGCGACGTCTGAACGATCTTGTCGTGGATGACCATGACGTCTTTGTCAGCCGGCAGACGGATGTCGACGTCTTCTTTCACCATGCGGAAAGGAGGACCAGTCGGCTCGGCCTGGCTCTTCACGGACACCGTAGGCTGAACCTCTTCGCCCTCCTTCTTCACTGCCAAAGAGATCTCAACCTTGTGCATGATCGGCTTGTACTCCGGCTTCAGGGCTTCGTCGACGCAAGCGTACTCGAATTCAGGGTCGAACGAGGCCTTGACCAGCTGCTGTTTGTCGGTAGGCAACGCGACCCTCTTCTTTTCCTCGACGAACGCTTCTTCAGCGTAATCTTCGGGGCTAGTTCGCTTCTCTTCGGCTTTCCCTCCTGAAATTTGAACGGTCTGTACGGTCTCTCCCCTCGAGGGCTGTCCTCCGACCGATGGCTTATCGCCAGTATCTACGGTGCCAGGGGTGTCATGGTGCTTTTCTACATCTACCGTGTGACCATCTACCTCGATACCAGGTGTTTCGCCGCGTACAGGTGCATCGACAGACTTACAAGTCGCCTTCGTGACGGTCGGCGTATCCGAGACGACGGAATCGATTGGTGTGGTGACCGATTCCTCCAACGTCTCGCTCACTTTCACCTCTAGCACCGGGCTCTGCAAAGCAGACACTTCAGCATCGATGAACGCCCTACTGTCGGTCAGTAGTCTCCTATCCTTTACCTCGGTCGTGAACTGCTCGTGCTCGTACTTGTCCACAATCTTCGGCAATTTCGTTCCTCCGTCCTCCTTCAACTTCGTCAACGACTCCCGAGGACTCGACGTTTGTCCTATCGAATCATCGTCTACAGGTTCTGGACTTGCGTCCTCCTTGGCTACCTCAATATCAGAGACAACCTCTTCAATAATCACACCTTGCTTCTTAACGTCCGATAAGGTATCCTTCCTAGGTGCCAGGTAGTCCGTAGGAGGTATGTCTTTAGCAAATGCCCCGAAGAACGGCCCCTGCAGCACATCATCCCCTTTGCTCTGACTATCTTCACCCAGAAGCTTCTCTTCCATCGGTTGTCCGTCAGAGCCAAACTTTCTGTGCTCCTCCTGCTTCACCACGTTGATGCTGATGTGAGGAATACTCTTCTCGTCGATCTCCACTTCCTCAGGCTCTTCGATCACTTCCTCAGTGGCTGTCTCCTTTCCATCGATGATGGTCACTTTGCGGATGATCCTTCTGGTCTTCCTGACAACTCTCCTAGTCACCTGTTGCACCACTGCGTGCACACTGGACGTGTTCGCCTGCAGTTCTCCACCTTGCAACAGGAGCCCCTCTTCCAAAGGCTGAGGACCGACGTCCGTGATGCTACCTTGAGTGACCATGTGCGTGTACCTCGGCGCTGACTCGTACTCTTCAACGTTCACGTTGTCGAAAGGTGTTCCCGTAGCTACTCTGCCTCCATAGATCTGTCTCGTGGTCGTTTCTACGGTGCCGTCGGGTTTTGTCGTCGTCACTGTCACCTGCTGGTCCCGCAGGGTAGCGTCCGAGAAGGCTTGAACAACACCAGGAGCGTCACCGATCGCCGTAGACGTTGACGACAGATGTTGCTGAGTGGTTTGTCTACTGGTCACCGTCGTCTTCCTCAGTTTCCTCACGATGATCCTCTTCGAGCCATCTTCGTCGACTACTACCTCCGTTGTCACGTCATCAGGCTCTACCAGAACAGTCTCGAAAGACTGAGGCGCCGCGTGGACGATGTTCAACTCGCTAGTCGTGGTCTTCTCGGTGTTCTTTGGGTCCTGGTACTTCATGTCCACCACGATGTCCTCCGGCAAGGCGGCCGATCCCTCCTGGACAACTTCTTGGGCGGACGGTAGGTTCTTCGTTGCTATCTCGATCACTTCATGGTCGCCGTCAGTTTTCTTCAGGATTTTGATCGTTTCCTGAGTTTGCGGGTTCTCGGTGTCCATCGTTTGTGTCGTTAACGAGTGACACACCGCTTCCTGGTTCGTGGAGGTTTGTTTGGTTAATTGCCGAGGCTTCTCCGCGATGTCGTTGGCTAGCAGGCTCTGGCCTGTTTGCAGGGAGACGTCCGCGAGCGACGGCATGCTCGTCTCCAGGGACGAGTGCAGAGAGGGCGCCTGGTCGAGGGTGGCGTCATCTCTCTCGGATGTCTCGTCCGCCTGCGCCTCCTCGTCGCAGAGCTCCTGGAAAACGGGAATTCACCTGTGTTTCTGATCCTGCCTGTTTCGCGGCTGATCCCTTAAGTTCTCGCGAGCTTTGGAGGACTGATCGTTCGATTGTCGCGTGACTGGGCGCAATGGAATTGATTGAGGGGATTGGCGTATGCGAACTTAAGGGAGCAGACTGATTGACACCTTCGCTACCGTCGTTTGTTTCATTGCTCACGTTTGTTGTTCGGCTTCGATTAAGTGCTGCGCACCTTCCTTACGAAATATTTAAACATGAACGTTACGGGCTGTTCGAATTTTTTACCGCGTTCTTTAAATAATAAATAGTCTCGCGTGAACTTCAAAATCGTGGAAATCCATACTGATGAATAGATCGAAATATACGTATTAGAATATTTTAGCGATTTTCTAAAAGAATGCAAAATCTGACATTTTAGCCTACTTCGAGGCGTTCAATAATTCCCGTTGCACTTTGTTGCGACATACAGGCTGTGTCATAAGCTGCGAGCTGAATCGAGGCGACAAACCAAGTGCATTATTGCGTAATTACTAGACACCGGATTTTTTGCATTTGTGACAAAAATTAGTAGATGTAATTTGAAGTATTGAAGACATTAAGGGAGTTTTAAAATGCTACCGTATGATTCTCAGCCTATTAAAATTAAAATAACTTTCTATTTCACTGTAGTTTGTCGCAATTCAGCTAGAAAATTTTTTTTTTGCATCAAAGTTCGTAGTCTAGTAATTATATGAATAGTAGGTGACTTACTAGTATTTGATAAATTTAACAAAAGTACAGTTTCTCTAATTTTTCCTGTGTTTTATCAACTTCCGAAGATGCTCTCGCAGATTTTTAAACATCCTGTACATCCTCGCTCTTCGCGCATCATTCTCGATCGCCTTACACGTGAATGGAAGTTATTCTTGTCCTTCGTTTTCATTAAGAGAGCCTTGATTGCTCAGCGAAGGCTACATTTCGCTACTTTTACCAAGCGGTCAGTCTAAAATTACCATCGACAAACAACTTCTCTGAACTTTTCAAATAAAAAAACTTCGCCTCAGTCGTAGCTTCTACCAATAACAGTGGGCAATCAGAAATCCGTATCGAAACGAACAAGCATTATTAGACTACAGTGCACAATATACAATAACATTTACGGTACACAATATTTTATTTCCGTGAGAAACTATGAAGGTACATGAAAGCAAACCCTTTGGATGATACAGGTGGCAGTGCTTGTGTCCATTTAGGTAATTATTCATTAATTTTTATAAACATATTTCATATTTAATCTAAATAATTATATTTACTATAAACAGTTAATCTTCAATTTGTAAGGATGAAAGATTGAATAAAGTTACTGTTACGAGGATGACAAGTTAATTTGTGCAACAAATTAATCAACTATCTGTCTAAACAGCTCGATCGAAGTGAATAAAAATGGACCCAAGCACCGTCGCATAAAAATTAATTTTCTACCGTGAAATCGCATTGTTTCCGCATGCAGAACAAAAATAACTGCGCCGTCATGTGCGTCGTTTATTTACCATTTACTGTGAGTTTCGCTTAAGTCACTCTGTTAACACAGGGGCCGTCTTCCACGCCAATGGCGTACAGGGCCGTGTTAATGATGATATGAGAAAAAGCAATGGCGTAGGTAGGCGATGTATGAGCGCCCTCGGGCAGCAAACCCTACACCAGGTTAATAGTCCTCTGATGTTAATGATGCGGCTAGTAACGTTAATCACTGGTTTTTTCTTTTCGTTTGTTACGCCGTGGCCGATTGTAACGCGAGCCGAAAATATCCGTGAGAAATCGGCGACGACGGTGCTGCATGGTGGCCATGGGGAAACGGAGACGAGTGCGAGAATATCATTTCGACTAGCACGAGATCACGGGCTAGAGTAACAGAACACCGAGAATATCCGCGGGCAAGAGCACTCCGCGCAACACTGCGTATTTTTAGCGTTAAATGAATGCCGACGCTCGACTTTACATTAATGCGTCTATTTCCGACACCGGTTATGCTTCGCCTAATCACGTGGGCCGTACACGTACTCGAAAAAAAAGAAGAAATGTTCTGGCTGCCACGGAAGCCTGCGACTCTCGGTTGAAATTCCAAAGATTTTGCACGTTTCAGGAACGCTGGTCCATCGATTTTTGCAAAATCAACATTTCCGATTAACTCCGAGCAATCCGAAATATTTAAATTGCTTAGCATCGAGTATTATATACAAGAGTAATACAAAATGAAGTGAACGTGTTCGTGACTTGAAATTAAATTTTCATAAAATATGCTTCTTTTATCTTGAAGATATAGTGAATTTCAGGAGGTCGTGTTTCTGGTTTATTCACGTTTACAGACGAACGAGTGTGTCGAGTTGTTTAGAGTCTCTAATGTTCGATCAGCAAACAAATCAGCGTTCATTCAACGTGCGAAATCGTCGTCTTCGTTACATCATTTGATCGGATCACGTGTACATATAGTTGTGTAATCGATCGAGAGCGGCCATTGGCAAAATCGGCAAGAAAATTTTTCGATCGAGTGCCAAAACGGTGAGATATTTATGAAAATTTCTGAACCGTGCGGGGATTAAAATTTGAACGCGTTGTCAATATCACGGTCACAGTGTTATCGATCACGTCTTTTTCCTGATATAGAAAACTGACCTCGGCTCCGTTATTTTACACGTATATACATATGTATACACAAACGTGCGCGGGCGTACACACGGATACACGTATATAATATATTAATGTTCGTTATCATAGTAGTCGCACGTAAACGGTGATACTGGGGGGGATAAATAAAGGGGGGTAAGGTGGGGATTAATGAGAATACTTTAATTGCATGAAAAAAAGTACAGTAACAATGTATTAACATTCCTTAGACAAAATGCCGTGGCCTATATTTATATATTACATCCATTACCTTAAGCTAGAGGAACATAAAGTGTGTTATAAATAATACAAGGTGTGACGCGATGCGAGAGAAAGAAAAAAAACAAGAGAAAGAAACGTGATGATGAAGTGAACATGGATATGGATGCGCGGACTGCGGAGGACTTTCGGGCTCATTAAATTTTAATCGAGTAAAGCTTAATGAACCTCCCGCTTCCTCGACTTCGAACTTAATAAGTCGACTGTTGGACCATTTATGGTATTAAACGTTTCATTTCACGCGAGGAAACATTAATTATTCCTGCAACCAGACTCTTGTACGAATTTATTTAATTATTTGATGTTTGCTTCAGGTCCCAGCAGTCGGGAAGCGTGTTTCGCTCGAATCCACAAGGGTTTGTAGAACACCAAAAATTTATAAAACAGTGTAAACAAGACCAAATTGTATTTTAATTAACAGCAAACCTACCGAACACTAAGTATCACTGGCAATGGAATTTATTTGGAATTTGTGCGATTTTAATTGTAATACTATTTATATTCGAGTACCATTACAAAATTGTAATATGAAATTCCACATTTTGTCATTGTTTTGTGGCTGGTTTAATATTGAAAAATTTTAATTTTTGTCCTTAGTCACTGTGATGGTTAAGCGAATGATCATCGATCCCCAATTTTGTTAAATTGTGAGAAATGATTTGGATCCAGCTTCCGCAGTCCGATGATAATAATAATAATGCTGCGTGGTGATAAGCCTCTTAACGCGATGACTACGTGCGAATGAATGGCGGTGAACACGTTCCTGAACCATCTAGATTACCCATAACATAATCGTGCAAAATGAAAGATAGTGACGAACATAAATTACTACGTCTAAGCAGCGAAACAAAAAATTATTACATGCTTCTAACGATCGCCCTTTTATTGTACAGTGCAGTATATATATATAGATCATCCCTTCATATACATACTGAGCAACGTTCGTCGTTCTTCGAACAATTATGTCTTTTTCACCACGAAATGACTAGATAGACTAGACACGACTGACTAATGACTAGAAGCGACTAGATTCCTGGTGCTGGCCAAAGGAGATTCAACTAATCGTGACACTATAATTACTGTAGAGACTTGTACAAACCAGCTTTCGTTTAACATTCTCTCATTCCTCGGGGTAGATGTTCGTTTAACGTTCAAATATTTTTATATTCCCCCTGAGTCAACCTATGAATCTTTCAACTGCAGAAACTCGAAGATCATTGAAAATAAAATCATAGGTGTCGTCTGTTAATTCAAAGCGAAAATACGTGCTCAATAGCTACAATCTAGGTAGAGTATTCTGCCTAAAAAATTATGCTTACTTCTACCGAGCTAGCTGTACTGTAAATTCTTCCATTTCCTCCGCATGAACAGACAAAAATGCAAACATTTACATCGAATAGCTAAAAATCTACTCATTCAATTCTTTCCGATAATTCAGAATCGTTTTGAGCCAGTCGTATTTAATTAAAAATATAATACTCGAATAAAACACTCTACAAATAAAACAGAAATTAAATATTGAAAAGTTAAAGATCGTCCGGTAAATACTGAAGCTAAAATTGGCCAGTTAAATACTCTAAACAAATCAGAAGAGCCAGTCGTTTCTTGAACTCTGCTTCGTCCAAAGTAAACCAAAAATCTCAAAGTGAACAGAATCGTTTCGAGCCAGCCGTATTGCGATCACCGAATCTAAAATTAAACAGTTCAACGCTTTTAAACGAATTAGTACTAAAAATTAACGAAAGAAACAAAAAAAAAAGAACAACAACAACCAGGAATCAAACATAAAATTGACAAACGAAATGGTTTTGTGCCGGTCACATCGACTACCCGAAATGTTAATTACAAATCAACCAGCGGACATGTTCGAAGTAATTCTTACAGAGCCAGTCGTATCTAAAAGTTGGTGGTCGCGGACCAAGCTCAACGAACGTCCCTGTTCGCACCGCTTGCGATCTTTGGAAAGAATACTTTGACGGTCTGTGTGTCGGTTCTGTTCGTTCCTAATGTTTCGTGCTTTGCTATATCCCTCTACCATCGCAATACTTCACGAGACTGTTGCGCGAAGACCAGCGAAGTTTGCGAAAGCCCCCGAGCATTGGAAAACGTTGTTGGGTACCTGCTGCCGTTGCTGCAGACGCGACATCACCTCCAACAGCGCATTCTTCAGGACCTTTGCCAGCGTGCTGATTTCTGGCAGTGTTTCAAGCTCCGACACACGCGCAGCGTGACTGCTTAGCTCGTCCTGCAAAGCCTGTCCACACAGACGCCTACAATGTCTCTCTCTCTCTCTCTCTCTCTCTCTCTCTCTCTCTCTCTTGTCCGTGATCGCTGATTAAAAATAAATCGCGGAGCCGGTATTCTAAAACCGGGGATTACGGTGACATCGCGCCGGCGCCGGGATAAACTATGCGGCTCCGAGGCTAATCGATCTTGAAAGACGACCGTTGATACAGTTTGCGACAAGGAATTGGCTCGGGACACCGAAAACTGGCCTGTCCCTTCTTTGTTCTCGACATTGGAACCGTACTCAGGAAATGGAAATGAAAATACCCCGGAAACTTGGACCCGATTGTAGTTACATCATACGGTAGCAATACGAAGCTTTCCATTCAGTTAACTTCGATTAACCGGGGCTGCTTTTACAGCCGGAGAAAGGAGAACTTCGTCTGAAGTGTGTAATAATTTATAGTTGAAACGAACAGATGTGCAAAGTTTGGAAAAAAATCGAGAGTTCAGGAACAATCGATTTTATAACAGTATTTGTATACTTTTGTCTATTTCGAGCGAGACGAAATTTATTCAATGAAATAAAGAGATGCTCGATAGTCAGAGTCAGTCTATTAATATTCCGGAGTGAATAGGAAAGTTTAACGATCAAGGTCGAGTTGATAAAATCGATAGGAAACGCTATAAATATGTAATGTAGCGACTGTGGGGTGAAAGCAACCCTCTTGTGACGAGATCCCATTCCGTGTCGCATACTATATCTCCTGTAACTTTTACCACACCTCGTGTACTATAATGTACTATTACGTATCACTTCTAATTTTTGCATTCTTTAACTACGCATTTAATTCGAGTTCTGAATGAGAATCTTTCTTGAACAATTCTTTCTATCAAGATCGAATAAAAACACGATCAATTTCAACCAAAACTCTAATCGTTCTCACGAATTTAAGAAGCGTTCATACGTACTTAATTTTCTGTGTACATTTATTTTTTGACCAAAACATTTTTTTAGTCACCCTCGAGAATTGTGACAAATGTTGAGAAAATGATCTGGAAAAAATTTGGGCACGATTGGATCGTGGGAACCCGACGCGCATAAAATTTGAAATTTGAAATTTGAATTTTGGAAATTTGAAAATTTGAAAATTTGAAACTTGAAAATTTGAAAATTCGAAAGTTCAAAATTTGAAAATTGATGCGCATCGGGTTTCCACAATCCAATGAGCCCCAAATTTTATCCAGATCATATTCTGAACATTGGTCACAATTCTTGCAAAATAATATTCCTCAATGTACACACGAGGTTTCCTTGTATTTTAAACAACAACGCACCTTGTTCGCGGCAATCGGCGGCTGTTCCCTCATGCCAGCGACAATATCCTTCAACCAAGCGTCAGTCTCGTCCAAGAATTGTTTATAAGCATGAATATCATGACCGCGTTGTTCGTGATGGCTACGCGAAGCCTCAAGGGTAGCTCGTCCCTCTTCCGTTTGTGACAAGAGGGTGGCGATACGCTTCTGAACTTCAGCTAGATTAGCTAACAGCCTCTGGGACTCGTTGTCCGCTGGAATTTCGTGTACCAGCTCCTCCAGTTGGGTTGCTTCCTTCTCGTAGGATCGCAGCTGCGTTGACAGTGCCTGTAATTGACATTTCGTTCTTCTACTTGGACGACGGACTGTGTGAAATGGGACAGCGAGAGATTTCGTACGAAATCTCGATTGATTAACAGACAATAAATACGTGTTTCAATTCAATTTTTTCCAAAGTTCTGGGAATTTGCCTGGCACTGTCTTGTTTATTTATTATTTATTTGGAACGCCCTATTAGCAATTATTGGTTCAGGTTTAAAAATGAAATTTATGAAGCTAATATATTCAGTGTGCCTTTAGTTAGGATCTGCAGAAGAATTTTTACTATCCACGCAGCTCTACTTTTCAATTTTCGTATCATCAAATAATATTACTTTACCGAAAGAAAAGTACAAGAAACCATTTTACACAACCAAATCAAAATCTCCACAACTTTGGAAACAAATCTTAAATCTAAAGTTTAGTTTGAACGTGAAATTAACAACGTTCTGTTGAGAATTGAATCGTAATTTTACCGTGAGTGCAGACAGCATGGAGTCAATGCTATCTCGTGGCAAGTAGGTTCCCTTCAAGTTCGACAGACTCAGCTGTAGAACCATCAGGCGCTCCTGAATGATGTCCTGCAACACAGCGATGATTTAACAGACCCGCCATACGAATTTCCGCGAGGTAAACGCGGAATATATTTTCAGCGTGCATACACGAGCTTCAACTCAATTAGTTAATAAATTAGATTAGCCTTTTTGGGGGAACTCACGAGACGTCTAGTAAAATCCTTCACACAAAATTATAATACACAAAGGAAAGATAATAATGTATTCACGGGTATCTGCATTGTTGAACAATTACCATGCAGGTGTGTCGTCGAAGGGCTCGAAACAATAACGATTAATTCACCGTCAGCAAAAATCGTGTGAAAGCTACGGGGAGTTCCGAAAGGACGTGTGATCTCGAATTTATATTCTATCGATTGTTCTAAGGAATCGAACGCTATTGGGGGGGGGGGGACAAACACTCGCAAGGGATGACGTTGGAATACGTAACGATGATCGAATAGTTCAACGAATGTCTCGAGATGCCTGAAAAAAATCTTCGACACCAAAAACATGACTCAGATGCGTAATAAAAGTTCGAATGGTTCCGAATCGCAACGCAAGCCGAAAATCAAGTAACGTTCAAGCGTTTCTAGTTTACTGTCATGCAGAATTGGCGAATACTAATTGGGGAAGCTCCTGCGACCAGTTATCGATTTTAAGAAAATGATAGTTGAAAGTTACAGATGTGGTAAGAACAAGTTTTTTCAATTAAAGTTACCGAGTGACTGTAAGGAAAATTACAGAGTGGCCACTTTTCCGGTTTATATAAAAAAAATTTCCAAAAGTCACTAGTGACCGTAGAGTCGAGCAGTTACTAATTGTTTCAACCATTATTTTTCTAAAACCAATCACCCGTCTGCATAAACCATTTGTGAACAGCATCGCAAAACTACTGATAATAAAAAGCGGGTAGCATTAATACAGCACAGGCGATTAACGTAAACAGTCGGTGAAGGCGGTGAGATCTAGCATCATAGAAAAAGAGATACGCTCGAAGTACAGAGGTCCAAAGTATAGTGATACGATCAGAGCAACACACACACACGCGCACACGGAAAACCTTAAGAGAGTGGCTTTGACAAAACGGAAATAAGAAACAACGAAAAATCCAAGAAAAAGGAAAAGAAAACCGACGGCACGTAGTACACGCCCACACACTCGAACATTATACACCACATACACGCAACTCCGCACAAAGATCGAGCTCGATCGAGCGCCGGTTGTGACGTGGTCGCACCTTGATCCCTCGTATCCTCTTTTCAGCCACATCATCCTCAGCTATCGGGGCTGTGGGAGTCTTCCGCAGCATCGCGGCCCTCTCTCTACCTAAATTGGGACTGGGTCTGGGACTGGGGATCGAGGATCGATCGACTGGATCGGAGATAACGGACCCGCTACGATCTAACCTTTCGGCATCAACACCAGAAGAATCCTGATCGATCGGACATAACACCGATTCGCTCAAACCGAATCCTTCCTGCGTCTCCTGGGCTAATGATCGCGATCTATCCTCTGGATCGCGGGATTTCCAGGCGGGATCGCTGCTCGGAACCTCGACCGAGGTCCCAGCATCGATCTCGCTATGATCGAGCTCTGGAAGTTCGCCTTGTCTCTCGCTTTCGCTCAAGTAAGTGCTATAATCGCTCCAGCTAGCTATGCCTCCGGGAAGATCGGCGATTAGGCGCTCCGTTTGCGGTCCCCCCATGAAATACTGATTCATCGGGCCCCCACTACCACCCCGATCGTTCATACCCCCATCGCGATCGTCGTCGAAGTCGTCTGGATCGTGGAAGTCGCGATCCACGCCATCCGCGGAGTTTCTAACGTTATAGTTCGCGAGGTTCTCGAATAGATAGCGTTCGGCTTCATGGTAGGGGTGCTTGTCCGGCCAGAAGCCGCTGTCCTGAGACAGGAACTCTGACTTGTCAAGCTCTGGGAATGTTTTCAAGATCAATGGCGGCTGTGGTTTCTTTTTCTCCGGGCTCAAGACCAAGATCTCGTCAGCTATGTAGAACTGCACCTTCGGCTTCGCCGGCTCGATCACGATGTCCACCGTCTCGATCTCCGGCTCGGCCGATATGCACTTCTCGAACTCTTCTTCAGTTTCTAGCTGAGATTCTATCGGGTCTATTATGATCGGCGACGTGTCAATATCGTCTGTCAAGAGGTCTATCGGTTTTGGGATTTCGATCGATGCATCTTTGATTTTACTTTGTTCTTCTAGCTTCGGAGTTTCGATTGGTTCCTCTTTCTTTTTAGATTGATCTCCCGCAATCTTGTCCGAGGATTTTATCGCTTCTTCCGCGATCGAGAGTTTCTCTTCAGGTTCTCCTGATTTCTTTTCGCAAGGCTTGCTG
The DNA here is from genome assembly GCA_028454225.1 of Lasioglossum leucozonium. Classification (NCBI taxonomy): domain Eukaryota; kingdom Metazoa; phylum Arthropoda; class Insecta; order Hymenoptera; family Halictidae; genus Lasioglossum; species Lasioglossum leucozonium. The sequence goes on along the minus strand of CM052215.1, from coordinate 14,555,328 downwards.
GGTTTAGCCTTCTCTTCAATCTTTTTTAAGTCGTCTTCTTTTACAGGTTCTTGTATTGTATCTTCTGTTGGAGAAGTCTCTTCACTTTTCTGTATCGGAATATTCACAATTCTTGCTGACTTCTTCAGCGGTTTTTCTGCCTTTTCTTCAGCCACAACTTTGCCTTCAGATTCAGCAGGTTGCTTGCTTACGTCCGTAGCAACACCTTTGACTATGGTCTCATCTTTGTCTTTTTTCTCTTCTTTCGTGGTCTTCGGTGCTTGCTTCTCTTCAGTTTTTAATTCTTGCGGTTGTTTGCCTGCATTTGTAGCAGTATCTTTGATCACAGTATCATCTTTCTCTTTCTTCTCCTCTTTCGTGGCTTTTGGTACCTGCTTCTCTTCAATTTTTGATTTTTCTGACTGTTTGCTTTCTCCTGTCTCTTTCTCAGGTGTTATAACTTCCGTTTTTGTTGCATCGAACTTTTGTTTTTCAGTATCCTCAGGTGTGACTGGTGTAGCGACTGTGGTCGAAGACTTGCTAGACTCTTCGCTCTTCGAGGAAGATACTTCTTCAGGTTTCGGTAATTCTGCAAGTTTGGGCTCGTGTTCTGGTTTTGTTTTCTTCGCCTGCTTACTCTTACGGTTCGATTTCTCTTTCGAGGCAGCTGCGGATTCTTTTTGTCCTGGTACGGGTTTCTCTTCAGGTGTCTTTGGTACTTCTGCTTTTTCTTCAGTTACCTTCGGCACGTCTGCCTTTTCTTCAGTCGCTTTCGGTGATTCCGGCTTCTCTTTACTCGCTGTCGATACTTCTGCTTTTTCTTCAGTTACCTTCGGCACGTCTGCCTTTTCTTCAGTCGCTTTCGGTGATTCCGGCTTCTCTTTACTCGCTTTCGATACTTCCAATTTTTCTTCAGTTGGTTTTGATGTTTTCAATGATTCTTCAGTTACTTTCGGCACGTCTGCCTTTGCTTCAGTTACTTTAGGTAGTTCTATCTTTTCTTCGCTCGCTTTCGAGACTTTAAATTTTTCTTCAGCTGTTTTTGGTGCTTTCAATTTTTCTTCAGTTGCCGCCGATGTTTCTAATTTTGCTTCAGTTGCTGTAGGTAGTTCTATCTGTTCTTCACTTGTCTTTGACACTTTCAATTTTTCCTCAGCTGCTTTTGGTGCTTTCAATTTTTCTTCAATAACTTTTGGCGCCTCCACTTTTTCCTTTGACGCTGCTGTGATTGCTTTCGATGCTTCTCCCTTCTCCTCTTTCATTTCTAGCATCTCAGTGCTCTTCTCAGTCATCTTCATTTTGTCTTTCTTAGTAGGGCCAAGCACAGTCTCAGGTGCAAGCTTTATTTCTACACTGCTAGGAGAAGTATCAACATTAACTTTCTCAACTTCCTCAATCTCTTTCTTAGGTTCCATTTTAATTTCACCAAAAACTTGTTTATCAGGAACAATGTCTCCTGGAGTATGGACTACTTTTTCTTCCACTTCAGAAGACTTCTTACCCACATCTTCATGTTTAGCCACCGTTTCACCGATTGAAACGTCCCGAGTATCTGTCACCGGTTTCTCTTTCTCTTCACTGACTCCTCTAGAAGCAGACTTGTCTTTCTTCTTCTGCTTCTTCTTCTCTCGCTTAGACAACTTCCCTTTCCCTTCTGTCTGAGGTTCTTCTTCTTGCGTACTAGCCTTATCATAGACAACCTTCTGCTCTACGGGTGTTTGCGGAAGTACAGGTATTTCATCAGTAGATTTTACCTTTGCATCTTCTATAGACTTCAATTCAACCGACAGTGTCTCCCGTTTCTCTTCTGTCACGTTTCCTTTGGAGTCCTCTTTGTCTTTGTGCTCTTCGTCCTTTGTATCTGCTTTCTCCTGTTTCATCTCTTCTTTGTCTGTAGGTCCAGGTACTTTTTTAGTCACAGGCTCATTTGTTTGTTCTGGCATTTTTTCCGTGTTTTTGTTTTTCGATTTTCCTTTGCGTCTTTCAGGAACTTTCGGCCTCTCTGATTGTACCTCCGAGCCAGCTTCGAGTTTGTCTTCCTCTGCTGGCTTGCTGACTTCTTTCATCTCTTCTTTCGTTTCTTCCTTCTTCATCTCGATCTCCTTTCCACCCACTGAAACAATCTCCTCTTTCATCTCTACTTTCTTTCCCTCCTCTGGAGAAGCCTGATCCTCCTTCTTCTTCGTTTCAGCTTCTTCTTTCGGCTGCTCCTTGTCCGGTTTTCCTCTCTTCGATTTCTTATTCTTCTTCGAGCTCGAAGGCTGTTCCTTCGCCTCCTGCTTCACCTGTTCTTCGACCTTCTTTTTATTCATTTCTTCTGCCTTATCTTTCTCAGCAGACTCACCTTTCGCAGGCTCTTCAACTTTCTCTTTAGCCTGCTGTGTCTGTTCCTCATCAATCTTAGCCTCTTTCTTAACTTCCTGAGGTATTTCACTGTCTTTCGCTTTTGATTTACCTTTAGCTTTTGAATCCTTCTTCTCCATTTGCTTTTGCCCTTTCGGTTCACTAACCTGTTCTGCCTTTTCATCCTCTATTTTCTTCACGTCTTCAGCATCTTTCCCCTTACTCTTTTCTTTCTGAGACTTTCCCTTACCCTTTCCTTGATCGTCCTTCACCTGAACAGTCTCACCATCTCCTCTTCCCTTCTTCCTCGACTTCTCCTTCTTCACCGTTTCATCCCCTTTCAACGATCCATCCCTCTTCTGCTCCGAGCCTTCGGAGCCACCTGATTTATCAGCTTCCTGCTTCTCATCTCGTCTGGCGCTACGAGATCGCGATCTAGATCGCCTAGATCTCAGCTCCCTTCTGTTCACAAATTCCATGAACCCTTGTTCATCAACCTGAACCACTTCCTCGATAGGAACCGGTTCCGGAGCCTCCTCGACAAAGATCTGCACTGCTGGAGACGCTCGATCGATAGATTGTTCCTTCTTAACCTGCTGAACCACAGGTGTAACAACTGGTGTTGTCGGTTCAGTGGTTTTGCCAACTATAGCAGCCCAGGAACCCTTCTTCTGCGCAGCTTCAGCTTCTTCTATAATCAAACTCGCAGCTCTCATCTCTTCCTCAGCTTCTTTCTCTATCTCCTCAACCCAAGACCACGTTTCTTCCTTTAATCGTTCCTTTTCGACGACTTCTACGTTCTTCGTTACATTCTCTTCAGGATTGTCTTCTTTTATTTCTTGTGCAGTTTGGTGAACCTCGTCTGGTACTACGTCTTTGATTTCAGAGGACTTTTTCAGGTCCTGATCAGATTTTAGGGGAATTGGTTTCAAAAGTACGATGTCTTCTTGTACACCCTGGGGTGGAGTTCTGCGACTAGAAGCTGCGACCTGAGCATAAGATTTATTCCAATCTTTGGCAGTCGCATCCTCCGTCTTTGACTCTTCAGTAACTGCTCTCTCCTTCTCCGTTATTGTCACTGGAGACGCCACTTTGATTTCTGTGCTCCTCTCTCGCCTAGCATCTTTCTTCTTTTGGTGCTTCGATGGTTTCTGCTGAGCTGCCGGAATTTGAAGCTCGTCAGGCACTGTTTCTACCGTTTGTTCCAGCTTCTCGACCTTCGATGTATCGATAAACGGCTCCTGATAAGCCCCAGTAATTTTGCTTTGCGAGATTTCTGAAGAAATAGTCGCTGCTTCTGTTGTTTTATTCAGACATACGACAGACGCCCAGGATTTCGATGGTGGTTGCTGAAGAGCGTCTCCTACTTGCGTTTCCTCTTTCACAGAAGGCTCAATTGGGGTCTCCGGCTTGGAATCTTGCTCGCTCGAGCTATCAGCCTGGACATTCTCTTTCTTCGATTTTCCATCTCGTTTCTTCTTTGTGTCTGGAGAACTGACTTCAGGTTTTTCTTGTTTCTCCGTCTCCTTTTCTGCAGTAACAAGTTTCAGTTTGGCGTCAGATTTCTCTTTTGCCCCCTGCTTCTGTTTCCCACATTTTTGAGCTTTTGCCTCTTCCTTGATCTTAGGTTTAGCCTTGTCTTCCTCGGACGACTCAGCTTTGATTTCCTCAGGTTTAGGTGTAGCTTTTTGATCCAACGTTTTACCGTTCATTATCTTCCCGGTTGCTTGTGTTTCAGCGATATATTCCAATGAAAGTTCTTTAGACTCTTCTGGTTTTGATTTTTCTTCTTTCGATGCTTCGATTATTTTTAAATCCTCGATCACCTGTTTAAAGTCTGCAATGATTTCGGTCGATTGTGCAATTATTTTTGCATCTTCTTGTTCACCTGTTTCCACTTTAATTTCTTCCTTTTTCGGGGGTTCAGACTGCTCCTCCTTGGTTCTCGATTTCTCTTCTTGTTTCTCTTTTGCTGCGGCCTTTTTCTTCTCCTTGTTACTCTTTACTTTTTCGTCCAGTACTTTCTCCTGCTTCTGTGGAACTGCAAGCTGTTCCTCGAATTCTAATTTAATTTTTGATTTAGTGTCAACCTTCTCGTGGGAATCCGGTTGTTTCTTCTCTTGAGAATCAGGCTTTTTCTTCTCTTGGGGATCAGATTGTTTCCCTTTCTTTTTCTTTGCAATTTCAGGCTGCTTCTGCTCTTTCTTCTTTTCAGTTTCAGGTTGCTTCTTTCCTTGTTTCTCTTCGTGCTCAGGTTGCTTCTTTTCCTGTTTCTCCTCAGGCTCTTGTTGCTTCTTTTCCTGTTTCTCTTCAGGCTCAGGTTGCTTCTTTTCCTGTTTCTCCTCAGGCTCAGGTTGCTTCTTTTCCTGTTTCTCCTCAGGCTCAGGTTGCTTCTTTTCCTGTTTCTCCTCAGGCTGAGGTTGCTTCTTTTCCTGTTTCTCCTCAGGCTGAGGTTCCTTCTCCTCTTGTTTCTGTTCTGACTCAGGTTGTTCTTTCTCTATTTTATCCTGTCCTTTAGGTTGCTTCTTATCTTGTTCACCCTGTGCTTCAGGTTGCTTCTTCTCTTGTTTCTCCTGTGCTTTAGACTGTTTTCCCTTCTTCTTCTTTTCAACGACAGGTTGATTCTGTTCTCGTTTCACTTCGGTCTCAAGTTCTTTCTGCTTCTGTGTCTCTTTTGCCTCAGGTTGCTTTGGTTCTTGTTTTTCTTTAGCGTCAGATTGTTTCTGTTCTTGTTTCTCCTCAGTTTCAGACTGTTTCTTTTCTTGCTTGACTTCAACATCAGACTGTTTTTCCTCGTTTGTCTTCACACCTTCTTGTTGTTTCTCTTCCTGTTTTCCTTCAGATTTAGGTTGTTTTTGTTCTTGCTTCTTTGCACTCTCCGGTTGCTTCTTCTTCTGTTTGTCCTCCTTTTTCTTTAGAATGTCAGGTTGTTTCCTTTCCTGTTTCGTCTCGGTTTCAGATTGCTTTTCTTCTTCTTTCGCCTCAGTTTCAGACTGTTTCTCATCCTGTTGCTTTTCAGTGTCAGGCTGTTTCTTCTTTTGTTTCTCCTGCTTTTTCTTCGTAATTTCAGGTTGTTTCTTCTCTTCTTTCTTTTCCTGCTTCCTCTCAGATCCAGGTTGTTTTTCAGCTTCAAGCTGCTTCACTTCTGGTTGTTTCTTTTCAGCTTCAGGCTGCTTCAGTTCTGGTTGTTTCGCTTCAGATTCATACTGCTTCACTTCTCTTTCCTCTTTCTTCTCTTTAACATCAGGTTGTTTCTCACCCTTCTTCTTTCCAGCCTCGGCTTGTTTCTTCTTCTGTTTTTCTTGAATTTCAGGTTGTTTCTTCACTTGTTTCTTTTCAGGTTGTGGTTGTTTCTTTTCTTGTTTTTCCTCTGGTGTTTTCAGACTCGGCAATTGTATCTTCTCTTCCTTCTTCTCAAGCTCAATCTCCTTTGCTATTTCTTTTGGAGAGTCGGGTTTCTTGTCTTCTGTCTTCTGCGAAATCTCGGGTTGTGTCTTTTGATTCGAAGAGTCTTCTTTTTGCGTCGTTTGCAGTTCAGATTGTTTCTCCTCTACCTTCTTCTCAAGTTCGGTTTGTTTCTCCTCTAGCTTCTTCGCAACGTCAGGTTGTTTCCCCTCTAGCTTCTTTTCAACCTCAGGTTGCTTCTCTTATTTCTTTTGGAGAGTCGGGTTTCTTGTCTTCTGTCTTCTGCGAAATCTCGGGTTGTGTCTTTTGATTCGAAGAGTCTTCTTTTTGCGTCGTTTGCAGTTCAGATTGTTTCTCCTCTACCTTCTTCTCAAGTTCGGTTTGTTTCTCCTCTAGCTTCTTCGCAACGTCAGGTTGTTTCCCCTCTAGCTTCTTTTCAACCTCAGGTTGCTTCTCTTCTAATTTCTCCTGAACTTCGTCTTGTTTCTTTTCTACCTTTTTCTGATCTTTTTCCATTGTCTCTATCGTCGATACTTCTGAAGCAATTGCCTCTTGCTTCTCCTGAGCAGCAGGTTGTTTCTTTTTATCTTTCTTCCCCTTCGATTTTTCAGGTGCTTTCTCTTGCTTCTTCTCCTCAGAAACTTTCTTCATCTCACTCACCAGAGGTTCCATCAACGGACCAACTGTTTCTGATGACTGGATGTTCTGAGACTTGTCGTCTCCAACTACATCCTTCACTTTTCCCACTTCAACCTTTTCTGATGTCTGTGCCAACACTTTTTCTCTCAGTTTCTCTGCATCAGATTCTCTAGCACCATCTTCAACATCTGAAGGTTTTCTAACGTCTTCAGTTATCTCAATTATACTGATACTCTCAATTTTGTCTTCTGCCTTCACAGATTGTTCCTCATCGTCTTGTAACTTATCACTTTCAGCTTCTTCAACGCTTGCCGATGTGCTCTCTTCTAAAGCATCAACTGTGCACCTACCTTGAGACATTGTAGACTTCAACCATTCAGATTCCAATTGAGAGTATACTGTCAAAGGGTATTTAAGAGACTCTTTGATAAACGCCATTTTTCTTAACTCTGCTCCAGATGGCGCAGCTCCTTTTGCTGGCTCAGATTCTTGACCGATTTCCTCAGGCTTCCTCATGACCGATTCCTGGACAATCCTCTCGATACTGTCTGATTTTTCCAGTGCTGGACCAGGTATATTTTTTTGCAACACCTCCACCACCTTGAATCGTTGATGAAAATCGCTTTCTGCCTCAGCGTAGGAATGATAGTTGCACCAATACGGTTTAATCACGTCGTCGGCATAACACTGAGCCATCGTATGCTCATCTTCAGTCTCGGGACTCTGGCTTTCAACTATGGTTACCTTCTTCTGTACTTTAGGTTCCTGTTTCTTTTCTTTCTTAGTTGATTGTTCAACAGCAGACGGCTTATCAATTTCTTCCACTTTCATCGTTTCAGATTCCTCAGCTTTTGAACAAGTCTTCGATTGCTTTTGAACCTCAGGACTCATCTTTTCAATTGAAGATGTTTTCTTAACTTCTTCTTTCTTCTCTTCTTTACGTATTTTTTTACTAGCAGGTGGTTCGGCAATTAATTTTCCCATTTTGATAGTTTCTGACTCAGGTTTCTCAGATTCCTCAGCACCCTTTACTTTCGTTCCTTCTTCCACCAATTCCTTAGCAACTATACTCTTCCCAATACCATCTCCCACTTCAGTTTTCCTAAACTCAGTCTCCCCAACTCCCAAACTAACTTTCTCCTTCTTACCATCGAAAGTCTTCGCTTCAACCACAGTCGCCCTCTTCTCTTTAACCAACTCCTCCGTCTTAAGAACACAAACCTCACCGATAACCTCCTCCAATTTCTTACCTTTAACCTGTTCAACGTCCTCGGACCTAACTTCCTTCGCCTCAACTGTGTCACCCGCTTTCACATCAGAACCCTTACCCGGTTCTTCAGTAACCAACTGACCTACCATCGCCACGCTCTTATTCAAACCTTCCAGAGCCATCGGACCCTTCGTGTCTTTCATCGAACAGACCCCCTCGTCCTTCTCTATCAGTTTAGGGGACAAGGGTGTCCCGGACCGACCCCTCCTCCTATCCTGAACGCTACCAAACAGAACCGGCTGACCGTTCTCGTTCAGACTGTCAATGTAGACCGCGTAATCCGAGCCCGGCCTCTCGTCTAACGATGTTCGCGCGGCGACAGCGACGGCTGAATCATCCGATACCCTAGCATATCTGGTGGTTAGGCTCGCCTCGACTGTCTCGGGACGCAGGGTGATTAGTTCGGTGGATTTGGAGCCTACGATCTTGGGTAGGGGGATGCTCTCTAAAATCTCTACGGATTTCACGGATTTCACGTTGGGCGGTTTCACTTCGACCGATCCGGGCAGGTTGGTGGTCGTGGTCACCGTGGTCACCACCTTCTCGATGATCAACGCTTTGCCTGCCGCCGATGACTCCTCGCACTGCGAGTCCGAGTCGGAAACCGTCGGCTGACCTGCTCCCTTCTTCTTCTCGTCTTTGGGACCCTTGGCGGTGACCTCTTTCGCCTTTCTCTTCGACTCTGGAGCTTTGACCACCATCTCTTTGACTTTGTCCGATCCCTTCGACTCTGGAGCTTCGTCTTTGCCCGATGCCTTGGATTCTAGAGTCACGTCTTTCTCCGATGCCTTGGACTCTGGAGCTTTGTCTTTGTCCGATGTTTTGGATTCTGCAACTTTGTCTTCATTTTCTTTGTCTGATGTCTTGGGCTCTGGAGCTTTGTCTCCTTGTTTTTTGTCTGACCCCTTGGACTCTGGACCTTTGTCCTTCTTTTCTTCAGATTTGTCTGATGACGAATCTTTGGCTGATTTCTTCGGACTTTCCAAGGGTTTCTTATCGACTGCTTTTTCCTCCTTCTTCTTTGCCTCCGAGGTTGGTACGCTAGGTTGATCAGACTTTGCAGCTTTAGATTTCTTCTTTGCAGAGTCCTTCTTAAACTCTACAGCTTTATCTGCGGACTCTGATCCCTGTTTCTCCGTCTCTTCAACAGGAGGTTTCTCTTCTTTTTTCGATTCAGCTGGTATTTCTTGTACAATTTCCGCTTTGGGAATTGTCTGTGGTTCAGTTTGTTTATCTTGTACAATCTCTGCTTTGGGAGCTTGAATTGTCTGTGCTTTTGGTGATTCAGGTGGTGTCTGTTCTTGTTTAGCTTCTACTAGGGAACTATCAGATTTTTCACTAACTTCGATATCTTTCGATTGTTTCTCAGTGGGAGATACAGGCAGATCTTTACCATCCTGTTTCGTCTTAGCCTTTCTGTCGAGCTTGGGTGTGTTCGGTTGACTCGTTTCACGCTCTTCTTTCGGCGCGACGATGTAACTAGGCTCGACCTTCTCAGTTACCGTCTTCTCCTTCGATTTACTTGCTTTTTTCGATTTGGATCCCGAAGCCTTCACTTTCTGAAGATCCTCAGACTTCTCTGCTTCTACAGGCTTCACGACAACCTTGTCTTCTGCATGTGCTACTGCTTCTAAGGTAGGCAATTTAACTTCCTTAATTGTCTCTTCCACAGGCACGGTAGCTGTTGCTATTATCTTCTCTTCAGAAATAGACTGTTGACTCGTTATCTCTGTTTTAAGTTCCAAGTCCGGTTTGCTTATTGCTTTAGTGGCAATTTGTTTGGGTATCTCTTTAATTTTAATTGGAGTTTCTTCATTTTTATCTGCCGAAACAGCTGTCTGTTCTTTTGGTTTCTCAGAGGTAATTTTAGAAGCAGCAAGCTTCTCTTCGTCGACATCGTCACGTTTCTCTTCCAATTTTGTACTCGATGTCTCTACTTCAATCTTTTCAGTCTCTTTCTTCTGCTCTACTACCGTCGTTCCAACTATTTCCTCCTGCTTCTCTTTTTCTACCGGATCTGCAGTAGCTTTTTTGTCTTTCTTCCCTTGAACTTGCGGTTTAGGTTCCGCACTTTCAGTCTTTGATTCTTCCTTAGCAGATTTCTCATCAGGTTTTTCTATTTTTTCGACCTCTTTCTTAGGAGTCTGTTTTGTTTCCGCCTGTTCCCTCTTAGACTTCTTTCCTTTGCCTTTACCTTGCTTCTCCGGTTCAATTTTCTTCGTCTCCTGGGGGGATTCTTTCTTCAACTCAGTTTTCACTACTTTCTTGTCGCTCAATTTCTTTTCCGAAGCATCATCTTGCACTTTCTTCTCTTCACTCGTCGTTTCTTCTTTCTTTGCACTCTCTGTATCCAAAGTACTCGATGCTGAAGCTCTCAGAGATTCCCTCGACAAAGTTTCGGTCATGGTAGATTCGATTACTCGATCCAGCTCGCTGATCACAGCGTCCTGCTCCTTCTCCATGTCCGTTTTCGACTCTCTTTCCACTTTTACTGCCTCTCTCTCCTCTCTCAATTCTTCGTTCGCTACAGTGCCTTTCCCAGGTTTCTTATCTTTTACAGTTTCCGGCTTTTCCTCCTTCTTCTCAGGCTTACTGTCTTTCTGTTTTGATTTCTCTTCAACTTTCACAGCTTCTGTAGCCACCTCCCCTTTCGCAGACTGATCTCTCTGCTTTCCTTCAATATCTTTTGGCTGAGTCGATTTCTTAGGTGTCTGATCTTTCGATTTCTCGCTTGTTTCGCCCGTTTGCTTCACCTTCTTGTCCTTTCCCTTAGCAGTCTCCTTCATCTTCGATTTATCTTGCTTCTTAGGCGTCAACGACCCAGTCTTACAGTCCTCTTTGTCTTTAACTTCCACTGAACCTTTATCCACTCTGTCCTTCACTTCAACTTCCACTGCTCCCTTAACCTCAACAGTCTCTGAAATTTTCAACTCTTCCACTTTCCCACTCTCCACTTTCATCGCTTCCTCCTTCACTGCATCATCGACACCAGTCAATTTCTTATCACCATCAACCTTCTCCTGTTTCACACTCTCCGCAGGTTTATCCCTCGCCACAGCAGCCTCCTTCTTTTTCTTCTGCTTCTTCTTCGACCCAGATTCCTTCCTCTCTTCTTTCATCTCCACCTTGCTCGCATTCGAGTCTATTTTCGTCTCGGACTTCTTCAACTCGATTTCTTTCGATCTTGCTTCCGTTTCTTCGGCAACTTTAGACTCATCCATCTCTTCTTTCTTTGCCTTCACCTCGTCCGGCATCTTCAACTCCTCTTTTTCCTTCTGAGTCGCCGCGAGCTCCAACGAATCCTTCGCCTTCGGTTCCACCTTCGATTTACCCTGTTTCTTCTTTTCTCCGGGCTTTGTACTTTTCTTTTCGCCTTCCTCTTTCACTTTCTCCGCCGTCGCGGAGTCTTTAGGCTTAGCCTGGTCCTTGGACTTATCCCTCTGTCCTCGCTTCTGCTTGCCCATGTCCTCGATCTCCCTCAGAGCTTTCTCGATTTCATCGTCCACTTTCTCGGGCTTTTTCTTCTTCACCTTTCGCTTCTTCTCCAACTGAGCCTCGCCCTTCTGCTGATCCTCATTCTTTTCCACCGGCTCCATCTGTTTCTCCCTCTGAACCTCCTCGTCCTTCTTATCTCTTGCCTCTTTACTAGCCTCTTTGCTCCTCGCAGGACTCTCAACCTTCTCCTCGACCTCTCTAGGAGCCCACTTCCTCTTCTCAGCCGTCTTTTGACTCTTCTCCTTCTGGCTCTTCTCCGTCTGATCCTTCTCCTTCTCACCCTTCCGAGCCTTCTTCTCGACAGACGGAGTCTCCTGCCTCTTCTTCGCCTCCTGTTGGTTCCTCCTAGGCTCTCTCTTCCTGGTCGTGTCCCAGGCACTTTCCTCCTTCCTCTCCTTCGCCAACGAAGACTCTCTCACCTGCCTAGCCTCTCGTGGCGGCGTGGTCTCGTGAATCGACGAAGATGTCGAGTTCACCGGCGACCGTGACCTCTCCTTCTGCTGTCTAACCGCGAAACTGGTCATGGCAGGAGCTGGCGCTGCTACAGTAGCAGCTGCTACCGGTACCTTAGGACTGAGTCCCTGGGAAAGGATCTGAGCGTAGGAGAACGCCTTGCTCTCAGTCTGCAGTTTCTTTGCCTCTGGGACTTGAACCACTTGGGTCTGTTGCACCTCGACATCCACCTGTTTCGCTTCTACATGTTTCACGGGCTCCAGAGGTTTCACTGGCTCCGCAGGTCTCACAGGCTCCGCCTGCTCCACACTCTGGACCTGAGGAGGAAGCTGAGGAGGAAGCTGAGGAGGTCCCTGAACAACCCGTGGAACATCCACGGTAGGCACTTGACTAGGAACGCACTTCTCTTCGGGATTCTGAACGATCATCGGGGCGGTTCTAGCGGGGTTCTTGAATCTAGGCTGTTTATGATGCTTCTGCAGCTGAGTTGGCTGATAAATCTCGGTCTCAGGCAGGTAGCTAGGCTGAGCTACGTACTGTTCAGCCGGGAACGGCATCTGACTATCGTAATGAGGTAGAGCCACCTGCGGGGGCGGGGCTGTAGGCATGTACACGTAGGAACTTACTGGATAGGCGATCTGCGAGCCGATGAAGCCCACCAGCTCGGGCATAGGCGCATGAACGTAATTGTACACCTCAGGAACTTGTGCTCTAGCGTCGTAACTCTTCTCCAACAAACTATACTCGTCCAGAGGCTCGTCTGCCCAGCTAAGCTGACTCTCAGGCATCTCTTCCGGTTTCATCGGAGGGGCAGCAGCAATCTCTTGCCCGTGATAGGTCTCCAGATGACTGTGCTCCTCGGGAGCCTGAGCCTGATCCTGCTCCTCGACCCTGGGAATATTGATCTCTTTCTCCTCCGGTTCCTCCTCCACATCCTTAGCAACCGAGTACACAGGCTTCCTAGTCTCCACTGAAGGGCTCCTCGAAGCACTAGCCCTTCCTCTTAGAATGTCCGCATAAGTGGTGGAGCCAGGTATCCAAATAGGGCTGGCAGACCTTCCTCGCCTCTCCTCCTTCGGGGCCAAGGTGTTCTTCAGGGCTAGTGGCTCTCTTCTACTTTCTCGTACCATTTCTTTCTCCAACGGTACTTGCTTCACTGGCTCGACATGCTCTTTCCTCATTGTTGGTCTTCTGGTCGGAGGCTTCGGTCTGGCTTCCGCGGTGTCCATCTTGGACACGTGCTGCCGAGCTGGCCTAGGCTCCAGGTCCTTCTGTTCCGGTTGCAGTTTTGTCTCTTCGACAGTCTCCGAGTCGGATTTTCTCGGTGGGGAGTCGTTGTGGACTCTCTCCGCGATCGGTTTGTGGATGGTGGGCCTTAGCAGTTGGATCGCCAACGGCGAGGATGACTGACCCTCTTCCCGAGGGTTTCTGAAGGGGCTTGAGCCCCTCGAGTTGGGACTAGTTCGGCCAGCTGCGATGTCCGCGTAGGACACCTGGCCGATCGGCCGGGTCTCAGCGGAGTTTTGGACATAGTACGGGTCCACGGTGTAAATCTGTTCCGTGAGTGTCTTCGCGCGCTGCCTCCATTCGTCCATCCTTTGCTGCAGGCTCTGCGTTATCCGCCACGGAGGAACGGCCAAGGCACAACAATGGAATACACATATGTACGTCAATTTTCTGGGAGTCTCGTTTTAGCTTTAATTGTTTGTATATTTTTTTTTGTTTTTGGTTTTGGTTTTTGGTTGACTGATTGAGATTGGTTTCTTTCAAAGGGTGTGGGTGGGGGTCAAGGGAAATAGTGCGCGCGGGATGTTTTCGGTCGACATGTGAATAATTTGTTAGAGGATCATTATTAAAAAAAAAAAGAAGGGTGTTGGGGGAGGGCAAGTGAATTAATCTCGAAGAGTTTTAGTATGCGTGTATGCTAGATTAACGTTATGATCAGCGGTGGCTGGTGAAGAACAAAGAAACTGAACACCGTTCCCATTGTTTCTATTTCTTTCGTTTTTTTCTTGCGTTTTCCTTTCTTTTTTTGTTTGTTTGTTTGTTATCTCTTTCGTGGTACGCAAGAGTTTATTGCTCTCTTTGAAACGCTTAGACAATAAAGTTTTACACGAGGTTTTGTTTGATTCGCTCTCTATATTCGTTGATATAGAACATACTCGGAACAATTTGCTCGATATAGTATATCATGTATATTATATGTATAAAGTTCGCTAAAAAAAAGATCCTGAGGTAAAAACTGTTTCCATCCGGGAGCGGGGATGATCTCGCGCTTCAAGTTCTCGAGATCTAAATCTTTAGGTACTTCAATTTAGGATCCCATTTCTCGGAACTGGGTTACTGGCTCTCCAAACTTCTTTAGGTCCTTGGGTTATCAGTTCAAAAACAAATTCTAGATTCTTAGGTCTCCACGTACTTTAATTTTTCAGTTCACCGGGTCCCTAGTTTTCTAGGTATCTAAATCTCTAGGTTCCTAGATCGATAGGTACATAGGTCTGCAGGTTACTAGGGCCTGAATGTTCTAGATCTCTATTTTCCTGATTTCTACTTTTCTGCACCCCCAGGCTCCTAAACCTCTCTATTCCCTAGTTTCTAAATGTCTAAATCACTAGATTTGTAGGTCCCTAGTGCTGTGGGACCCTAGATTTCTGAGTGTCTAGACTTCTAGGTATCTAGACTTCTGGGTCCCTACGTCCCTAAGGATTCCTAGATATTCGAACGTCCAGATGTTTGAGGCCCTAGATTTCTAAATCCCTAGATACCTAGATGTCAAAGTTCCAGGTTTCGTGATTTTCAAATTATTCGATACCCAGGTCCCTAGATCCCGGAATAGCCAAGTTCTCGAGTCTCCGGAAGTCACTAGCGTTCCTAACCTAGTAAGTTTGAGGTGACCAGTAGACCCACCGACAGTTACAAAGCACTCTTATCCTCGTCCCGGATGGAATTACGCTGGAGAACGAATAACCGCGAGGATCGGACGACACTAGCTGTCAGAACGGAGTCGTATCTCGAAGGTTCCACAACCACAATTCCGGTCGGTTTCTACTGTCATGGATCCAACGGTTCTGGGTCGGGCGTGCCGCGTTGCGCGAGGATCTTCGACCTTTCTGTACGCGCCTGAATTTTGCTCTGCAACGACTTGATCTTCTCCCGGCAGAACTGATAGTCGCAATTGAAACAAGACACGCCGAGCGAGCGAGCGAGCGAACGAACGAACGATCGATCGATCGATCGATCGAGAGACAGAGATCCAAGAAACCAAGCGTGGAAACGAGAGAAAAAAATTGGAGCCGACGAGTAAGAAAACCAACGGTGGACACCAGAGTTCGGACGACGAGGCGACAAAAAGCGATCGGGATCGATGATCCATAGACAGAAACAGAAAGAAAGTGAACGAAAGACGGACGTGACGGAGCGGGTCGTGTAAAAGGGAGAATGGCGGATGAGAGGGTGCAGCAAACAAAATTTCTTAAAATCATATTATAGCCGATGGCGATGGGTTGACGGGCACACGATAAGTGATTATTAAAAAAAAATACATAAATAAATAAAAACTCACAAACGACAAACCAAAGAATAGACAGAAGAGAAGTGAGAAACGATAGAGAAAGAGGATTAAATACAAAGATCTATTATAATGTGTATAAAATGAGAATTCTCGAGCGGCGTTCCTCGACTTGTGCTCGCTGCGTTTCTTCACAAGTCTCGACGCGCGTGTCTGCGGAGGTCACTTGATTTTCTTGCGTATCTTCCGTTTCCGCCGTCCGCGAAATCTATTAATCGCGGTTATTCCATCCCCCCCGCGAATCATCGACTTTTCTCGCCGGTTTTTTTTTCTATTATCGGACCGATATTTTTATTTTCCCTTTTTTTACTTGCATGTACGACGTACTTTCGTTATTTTATACAGTGAGCTACTCGTGACGATCAGAACTCAGAACAAAGAAGCCTACGGTGACATACAGTATCTGGTGTTAACGTGACAGAGACTCGAACTGTGTTTGGTGGACGAGACAGTGCTGCTACTGACATTTTCGCGCCGGTGAGACATCGACTTCCGGTGTGCGACGGTGCCGCGGAAACGCGGTCGTCGATCGCGCATCGATCGCCAACCTAGATCGCGACGTCGATTGCGATCGCGACCGCGTTCCCGCGTGATACACAATTAGACAGTGAGAACGGCGAGATAGTAGAAACAGAACACGTGAATTACACAAGATAAAGAAAATGAAAACAAGCAAAATCAAGTAATCCCCTCACGGAACAACAACACATAAACTATTACGTTCCGCCCGCAGAATCGGTTCGAGAATGCATGGACATGTTCATCGTCCATGCTCGAAACAGGTGGGCTAAAGTTTGCTATAATTTATCGGCCAGCGAACGACGAAAGTCCATAAAATTTGCAAATCTGTCAGCTCCTTGTTTCGAGCAAGGACGGTGATGTACGTGCAGTAGATTCTCGATGATCGATCGTGCGCAACGGTTAACGTTCGGAACAGAGAAAAAAATGTAACAAAATCGAAAAAGAAAGAACTAAAATCTAAGAAAACGACAAGGACACGTGCGTGAGAGTGTGACACGGTCGAGATTTCGTTCTCGTACGTTTTCAAGTAACAGAACAGAGTGAGAAAACTTTTAGTTAGGGCATGATACCAACCAGAGTACCCCGTAAGAAATGTACCACCATGACGATAGCGCGCGGGTACCGAGCGATCGTTCGATCGATATCTCGAACGAACGATCGTTTAACATCGCGATTTTTCTTTTTTTTTTTTCAAGACAACCATTCAAATGTTTTAATGTTCGCGAAGTTTGAGAAACCTCGGAAGAATTTGATGGAAGAAATCAAAGGCGAGAGAATGAGTGTAGCAGATAGAAGTAGGCTGAGTAGAGGACAGAAGAAGGCTAAGTGATTAGAGATTGTTAATGAGCTCTACTTGTCGCGAGTAGGATTAATCACCGATGGAAAATTAACGTGGCGAGAAGCTTGTTAGTTTGGAAGCTTCCGTGGGAAGGGCTGCAGGATTAACATTATTATTTTTAACCGTTTCGTGAGCAACTTCGACATTTTATATATTCGGAATAAACATTTTAGAGAATATAGTTTTACGTTTATTGAAATTTTCGTTGCTCACGAAATGGTTGATGGGTCAGTTTGGAGTGAACTGAATGTGGAAACACCTTGACAGAAACTGTGACTGAAAAGAGCTTTCGTTTTTCGACCTCTGTCTCCCCTTTAATGACACCTCCAAGGTCATCAAAATGTTTCCAGCGACAGGGCGACACTGTCGTTAGTATGTTACGTTCGTCTATTGGCTGCTGCGTAATATTTTCTTGAGAATCGTTTCTCTCTCTTTCTCGATAAATTTCAGAAATTAGTGGCCCCGATAAAACAAAACTCCGCTAAAATGATCTAAATTTCTCAAATAAATTATGAAAATGAATTTTCGATTTATCAAACGAAGCAGCCAAAGATCGGATAGTTAATTATTCGCCCCGTCTCGGTTAGTGATTAACGATGGCTCGGTCGACGGTTAATAGTTCTACTGTTAGCCACGATTCTCTAGTTGTGCAGGCACAAAGAAATTCCCGCGTTTATTAGAAGGAGAGCAAGACCGGCGGCGAGCGCGGACGTACGCCCACCGGAGAACCGGAAGAAGTGATCGTTTATTTACATAGAACGCGGTTAATTCAAAGACGAGTAATATAAATATATATGTATATATATATATATATCCTGGTGGTGGTTTTCAGTTGGTATCGAGCAAATGCAAAAAATCAACTTGCTGCTTTTAGCGCACTTGTGCAGGTGATGAAAAGGTGGGACCAAGGCGAACCTACCTGTTGCTCCTGCATCGCCTTCTCCTTGTCGGTGGACAGGTACGTCGGGCTCAGCACCGTCCTCAGCTGCTGCTCCACCTGCATGATCTGCTGTCTCAGCTGCTGTATCTCCTGCAATTAGACACGTTGTCTCAGATCTGCATCCCTTGCACCGCCGGGACCATTGCCGATCCTCTTCCCAAATCGATCGTGTTTAATGTCCTTAAATGTTTTTTTAATAAATGAAAAACCGTCTGTAATTCTTCTTCAACAAAATCTAGAAAAATGTATTACAACATTGTCTGCTATCAAATGACATTCAAAGAGCTCTGATTCAGCAACAATACGTCGTTCTAGCTTCGAATCGTGTTCGATGTCCTTCAATGTTTTTTTAATAAACAGTCCGCGATTGTTCTCGAAGAAAATCTAGAAAATTGATTAAACATTTAACGAACATCGTTCTAGCTTCTAAAGAACGTTTATCGTGGTTCAGAAGGATCGGCAATCGGCCCCGAAGGGATACAGTCCTCAGACCAGGACGTCTGAACATCCCCGACTCTGTGACCGGTCTGGTCATCCCCTAACCTGTTGATACTGATCGATCTGAGTCAAGCAAGCCTCCAAAGACGCGGCCTGCTCCTTGACGGTGCCTTGAAGGCTGTCCAACTCGGTCAGTAGTTCGTCAACGGTCTCGCTGATGCGACTGTCACCGCCGATCCCGGACCGGAAGTGGACCTGCAGCTTCTCCATCGATATACTGATTTTCGTTTTCTGTATCGCGACGTCGCTCAGCATTTTCTCGCGTACGCTGTGCTGATCCCTCAACGGTTTCTTTTTGCTCTGCGGCGACTCTAAGCTCTGTCTCGCCTTCTCGATCCACGATTTCACCTCCTTCATCTTTCGCTCGCATTGCTCCCATTCCTCGCTGGCCTCTTGCAGCAGAGCGTTCTAAAAACGTTACAAGATTCTCTATCTATCTGTGCCTCTGTGTGTGTGTCATTTAAAATTGTACGCAACCTAACACGAAAAAATTCACACGAACCCTTTCTAACAGCTGACCCTCCACGTGCACCTTAGCTTCCTCAGCTTCCAACAGCTTCTCGGGCAAGTCGCCCACGCTGCAAACCTGACCGATACTCTCGAGCTCTTTACCCATCTCGCTCAGGTTCCTGTTTATCTGCTTGCAGCTCTTCACGGCTGTCTGCAACCCACCCCAATCGAAAAACATTTCTAACATTACCAACAGAGTTCTTTTCGATTGCGTTCAAACAGCTTTGGCCATCCCTTTGAGAGATACAATAGTCTAGGGACTGGGTGAATTATTTTCATTCAGTTTGAAAGCTACGGAGATAAAGATAAATAATTAAATCTACACGCGTACATCGAGTCTCGGTAATCGTTAAGGGTAGAAACGGAGTCCAAAACTCTGGAGTGTTCCATCATCTGTCCACCCTATCTATCGAACCGCCCCCCCCGGCAAAGTCGGTCCCGCGAACCCATAAAATCCCAATCCTATCCTCGTCAAAGGACCTCCAAAGCGTCGATCTCCTAAACACCTCGACGTACCGAATACTCGTGCAGCCTCTGCCTGGCCTGCACCAGCGTGCTGAGCTTGAGTGGCTCGACTAGGAACTGTTTCTTCTCCTCGGTCCAGGCCTTGACAGCTTCGTAGAGCGTCAAGAACCTCTGCCAGGCGTCTATGGTGTCGGCGACGACTTGCTTCCTCTCGTCCAACCAGTTTCTGACCTGGTTCAGCTGCTCGGTGACGTTGTGGACGGTGCTGTCGATCAGCTGTTTCTCGGTGTCGTCCCTCGTGTTCTCAGCAATAACGCGTCCGTTTCTCGTTAATCGTTCGAGCTTGTCGGCAATCGTGCCCAGCTCGTCCTGGACCTGTTTCAGCTGCTCCTTCAGCGGTCCAGGCTCGATCGATCGGTCCTGAACCTTCAGCTCAGCCTGTCGTATCCACGCCTGAACCTCGTCCAGGTCGGTCAGGTAATCCGACCTGACGGTTCGGGCCCGTTTCTGTTCCCTCTGCTTCTCCTCCATCACCTGGGCGGTCGCCTCCGCGCAGAGTTCTAATCCCGTCAGGTGTTGGGCAAGGTCGCTCGGCACGAGCTGCTGGCTAGCTTGGTACCGCGCCTTAGTGCTCCCCGAGAATTTCTTCGCGGTGTCGAGCAGATCTTCCACGATCGTACGGATCTCCTCCAAAGAGGACTCGGCCGCGTCCTGGTCCGGGCCGAACACGTGCAGCCCTGAGGCGCGATCGCGCGCCTCGTTCAGACGCTTCCTCAGCTGCTCGATCTCACGCTCGGCGTCCTCGAACGACTCCAAGTCCTCGTCCGCCTTCCGGGATCGCTTCTGCAGGGAGTCGACGAGCCTGCAACGACCGGAGGTTTCTCATTCGCGACGCCTCTCTCACACTCTTTTAGGATCACGACGAGAGTCGTTACCAAATTATCAACCCTTAGATTCGTATGAAAATTATTGAAAAATGAAACGAAATGAGCAATGAAGCTGAAATAAAAGAATTATACAAAAATAAGAGAGCCTACCAAACCAACCCCCGAACAAAATGCGAGTCTTAAGAAGTGTAATAACGAAACGGTAAAATAAAATGAACTACGAGCCTAGATTCGGAACAAGATCGAACGGTTAAAGGACTAAATGTCCTTGAACATTGAACAAAGCGTGAACCATCTCTTCAGTCCCGAAAAATCTCCGCGTTTCCACGAGCCGTCGATCAAGTAGTTGAACGTCACGCGAGCTCCGTGAAAACGACGACGACACCGGGAAACCGAGGCAAGCGTCGTCGACTTACGTGTCCTGCTCACCGTTGACACGTGCGACTCTCTGAATTAGGAGGGTATTCCTGTGACTCGTGTTTACGGAATACCGACGTAGCCGTCAGCTACAAATCCGGTCGCTACCTTACTAACGGGAAACGATTTGCCCCTTAGGCAGCATACTTCTGCACGTCGGCGAACGCGTAAAAATAGATTTCAGCATATTTCCTGTTCAAGTCTCGGGAGTCTCTGCGATAACGCGTGCCAGCTCGCGATCATCGCCGCCTAACCGAGCTTAGGGCAAAGGTTCCTCTTCGGAGCACGAGCTGGAAAGAGCGAGCGCGTCGAGAGTGAAAGAAGAAAGAGAGAGAGAGAGAGAGAACACCGTCTTCGGAATTGATCGAGCCTTAAGGAATTGTCCGAGGCGGAGACGCGACGGATTTAGAATCGGAAATGCGTGTCGCTGGTTCGGCTACGAAGCTGGCTTTGCTGGCTTTGTTCCAGCCAGAGCGGAGGACGCCTCGGCTAAAAGTAGACGGTGTGTGCGAGAGAAAAAGAGAGAGAGAAGGAGAGAGAGAGCGTGTGTGTGTGTTCCTGTAACCGTGCGCGCGAATGTTTCGAGAAGAACTTGTTCGAATCGGAATTACTTCTTTTGCCACGGTCCCGGCGCTATTTCGAGACGACCGCTTTCTCGGTTTTCGGGCCAGCGGAGACCCGTCGAGAGTGCAATTAACTGATGGACTCGAATGATCGCCGATGACCATCGACCTCTCCACATCGAAATCGAAATGTCAACTTTCCTGGAAACGGACAAGCTTCAATTTCAAGGAGATTCGATTGCGATCTTGCTGTTGTATTTTCAGTTTCGTTTTTCAACAACTCGGAGAAACTTCGATTTTCTTCAACCAATCGATCCAGCTTGCCGGAGAAAAAAGAACTCGTTTGCTCCATTTATAGAAAAAGGTCGAATATTTAATGTGTGCGTCGTCATGACCGTATACACAACCAACGTGTTACGCAAAATTTCCCGGGTTCGTCCATGGCCACTGCGGTGGCCACCCCTGATATCTAAAGGTTAAGGGTTCTCTCCCCTGTTCGAGGGACTCTTAGCTTTGTGAGAGAATTTATTTTCGAATAGAAGAAAGATCAGAGGATTTTAATTAAATATGCTTTAAAAATCCTTTTAAAATTGTTAAAAGAAGGAATCCCCTTTTTTATGATTGATACGGAGGATTTTTATTTTGTATAAAGATCTGCAGTCTATTGATTGATTTGATATTATTAATGGAAAAGCTTGAGCTTCGAATCTTGTTACTCTTGATGGTCCTTCAGATTTTTGAGAGAATTTTGCTGCAAGTTTAAATTTTCCAATTAATAAAATATTCGAGAGTAATTACTACTGACTCAGTGTGTATTTTCTGCACACTTTAATTTATCAGTGTATAAAAAATATATTCGTAGGAATTTTTCGAAATGGTCAAAATTATTGTATTCCCGTCCCCGAGACTGCCTAGAATGAAATTAACATAATTTTAGAGCAATTAATTTTCGCGAAGGAACTGTGTAACCGATTCGATTGCCTGGTTTGTTGTCAGGATTCGCGCACATTGGCCTCTCGCGCGAATCCGCAACAATGTCACCAACAAGATCGTAGAATGTTTCGCCAGAATGTATTGCCAAGTGCAATCGTGAGGATGACAACATCGATGATGCATCGAGCCACGGACAGTGTCGCAATAAATGCATTTTTTCGTCTGTCGCCGTGAGACACGTCGGTGCATTATGTTTTCGTAGTGTTTCTGGCTGGATAACGATTACGTCAGAGTTAAACACGCGTGAATGATTAGTCATACGAGTCGTGCCTCGATCCAATATAGCAAGACGAACATTTTGACACAACGCGGTACAACTATGGAACACAGTCTCGTTAAAATTCCAACTTCTACTGAATGGAGCATTTCTATTTTATTCTGTTCACTTTCGATTCCACCTTTTTAGCCAAATTTCACCTATGTTTGGAAATTGTGGAAATAGAGATAATCATTGAAAAAATCCTCTGAATAATTGGAACTTGAAAAATTAGGTTGTGCGTCAAAAAAAGTCTGCTTTTTTAAAAAATTTGAAACATAGAGACAGAGGAAATGGAAATTTAATAATTGTTCAGCTATGTTTGGAAACCATGGCAATGAAGACGATTCATTTAAAAAATCCTCCGAATAATTGGAACTTGGAAAATTAGGTTGTGCGTCAAAAAAAGTCTGTTTTTTTAAAAAATTTGAAACATAGAGACAGAGGAAATGGAAATTTAATAATTGTTTAGCTATGTTTGGAAACCATGGCAATGAAGATGATTGATTTAAAAAATCCTCTGAATAATTGGAACTTGGAAAAATAAGTGAGTAGAAAAGATTACTGCTTTCTCAGAAGCATTTGCGAAGTATCTGTGCTTTCCGTTTCGACAAATTTGGGAAACGGAGACAGCGAAGATGAAAATTGTATCTCGCGCCGAACTATAGCGGAAGCAGCGCGTTTCCAATGACTGGGGAAGCAACACGGTGTCAATGTCAAGTTTCGTACGCTCCACTGGTTTCTTTTCGCGCGATGACATCATCGTTGCTAATAATGAACGACGTTTAACCGTAGTGCAATCGCCAGGCCGGTGCAATAAATTCGAGACACGGCCGAGGTTTATGATACACATTCCACAGTGGCTGGTTTCCCGAGCCTGATACGAATTAGGAGAAAGATAGAACAATGCGCGCGACGCTAGGTATTTTTATTACTCGGGCTCCGGGCGTGAGAGCGTTTTTTAGATCGTCCGGAAGATATCTCACGGAAGTATTTCCTTCGTATCCGCCATAAAACATTTCTACGTTCTTTCGACTCTGCTCTCTTCGGAAATTGAAAATTTTTGCAACCCTAATCGAACGATATATGCCATTTTCTTCGAATCTCTTCAGAGGTTGGCTGCGATTCTATTTTCTTAATACTGCTACTCGGAAATTGAAAGTTTTTGCAATCCTAATTGCGAAGCAGCATCCTCCAAGGATTTTTCAATTTTACACTTGGCAATGGTGTGTATTTTTTACATCAAAGATCGCAAACGTGTCTTCCGAAAATTGCTGCGGTTCTAGCTGAGAGATTTTCTTACAATTTTTTCGGTATTCCGGAATACATTTTTTACGTCAACGATCCTCTACATTTCCTGTTTGCAATACCGTAAAAATTTCGTTAGAAGATCTTCGGGTTATTTCCCTCGAAGTTGGACACTTTCACAAGATTTCGCAACGTTGAACAATTCTTAATACAAGGGAAATCTGTATAAATATTGATGAATCTTTTTCGTTTTAATGCTCCGCACACTGTTTTGAAGATATACGAACGCTATAGTATTACAATTATCTATATTTTTATCGGATACTATAATATCAAAGAATTCTTCAGCTACAAAAAGGAATAGACGAAATTTCACCTGACGAGCTTCTCAAAAATCAAAATTCAAGGGAACAATATCTTCAAACAACATGTCTAGTTATTTTCACAAGATTTCGCAACATCGGACAATCCTGCCAAAAGAATACATCCCCAAACACTGTACAACAAACTTGTTTTTCCAACAGTTGCAAAAATAGCCACGAACCTGCAACAACTAACTACCACACTCTAAATTTCTCTAGACAATAACTATGTACATATATGATTCACGTTTGAAACGGTCGATATCGGACCGAGAAGACCACCGGAGAGATGCTACGAACGGTATTTATTAAGAAACAATTTGAAAAAGGGTATGCAAAAGCCGGCATCGCGAACAGGAAGTGCCGGGTCCACGTGACGCAACCTTATGCGGGCATGTGACTCGAGCCGATGTTCTCCGGCACATCGCGGCAAGATCACTATGATATTTCCGTAGCACCAAACGATCCACTGTTTCCCTCTCCGAACCGCCGGGAGCCACGATGGAGAGCCGTCGTCTCGAGAAAAAAAGCGACGAAAAAATTCGGGGCAACGAGAAAATCACTTGAAACCACTACCGAACACGCGAGTACCGACCGTACATCCTAAAGGGGACGCTGTTGAAAGAGGATCAAGTTTCCAGAAACCGATTTCGACTGGAACGATCGTTCCCGACACACTGTGGAATCGACGGTGATCGAAGGAGGCTGCACGCGACACACTCGATCGTACCTATTCAACGAGGATCGTCACGATTAATCGATCTAACGATTCCCTGGTTCGTGTTGTTTCGCGAAGATCCCTGGTGGCCGTGGGTTCTCGTTCTATCGTTTCGTGCGATCGGACCTGATATCGCGAGATATCGGGGCAGATTCCAGCTGGTGGAAATCGGATAACAGTATGGCGCGGCACGGTCAAGCTAAACAGCAGCGTTCGCGGTTCGAAACGTTATTAGAAGGGGCGTAATAGCGTTAGCTTTGAATTTTCGTCTTGGCCAGGCGCCGCGACGCATGCGGTTTAGAGGCCCCGGAGCCGGCCAGGAACGAAAATCGACGACAGTGTCGAAAAGAGGCGCACGCCGCTCCTAAGAATAATACACCATCTTCTTCGCGGGAACGCGAGAACCGCAGACCAAGGTTCATTGGCTCCGAGAGACTCTCCCCGACGACGACCAGCCGATTTTTCCACCCTCACCCCTTACGCCCCTTTGGCGCACCGCGCGATACGATTACTACGCGAATCGAACTGGTTGCGATCTATGTTGCAACTGCTGCTGCTGCGTTTTTGCGACCTTTTCTTACTTTATTGCGACGTTCCTCGGATTTTTTGTACTTGCTTGCCGGATGGCAAGCTTCTCCGACATTCGAGTTTTGCGAAGCTAGATGCAGCGCCGTGCATTTTTTTTTATCGCGAATACTGCCGGCTCGTATTTCTACTTTCGTTTCATACATTGGAATGATTGCAGTTACTTGTCAACCCTTGAATTATTGATCGACGTCGTATGATTGGACGGAATATATTTTAATTGATCATTCTAGTGTCACAAATACATAAAATATACAGTTTACATATGTTTTTATTGATCTATAGTCGGCCGACAAATATGCAACCGGATTCGCGAGTTTCATAATCCCTGGTACGATTAAATCTTTGCCGTTTCTAATTGGAAATCGATCGATTCAAGTTCGACCCTGCAGCATGGTATCCTAACTTTAGACACCGCGGCGGAAACTTCGCTGCTTTGTGCTTTTACTACAAGGAAATTTACCTGCCGAGGTCTAATGGCTCAACTAAACTTCCCGCTAACTATTGTAACCGTATACTGTTCATAAAACGAAATCGACATTGCGAGCAACGTTACATCAACATACACACTTTATACAGTCACTTTATGATACGCTTTACTAATATTATCGTGCAGTTACAGACAACAAATTCTATACAATTTCGTTTCTTCAGATATTTAAACAATCCTAGACAATCCTATACAGGTCACTTCAATTTTTATTTAATTCGAGGCACATTTTTTCGCAATATACATATTTAAAAAATCCTAGACAAATTCTAGGTAAGTAATTTTAAATATAATTCAATTGCAGGTTCATTAAATTCTAACTACTGCTAACTGAAAAATTCATAAATAAATTCTATTCGATCCTAACTCTAGTTCCACTCAACCTCGTTCTTCACCTAAGACAACGTAAAACATGAGTACTACTTGAAGCGCAACATGGTGGACGAAACTCTCCGACCCAAACAACCAACAAACTTAGTCGCAAATTCTCAATTTACCACCACTGGCCAACAGACCACCGACCAAACGACTAAAAAATGCCAAATGTCGAATAAACCAGCGAAATATCCACGAGCGAGCCGATTCTACAGAAAATCCCCAACCTCCGCCACAACCATTCCGCGAGCAGCCGGTCTTCGGCAGGTCCACGCCGAACCGTAATCGCGATTCGCGATTCCACGCACTCCGTCCGCGCTCCGGCGCGTTACAACCAGAACACGCTGCGCCGTCAGAGACACGTGCACCGAAACACGTTTCGGTATCGATCGGTGATAGAGCCCAGCTCGGCCCTGCGACGGTCATAATATTTAAGCCAATATAACCGGCCACAATCCCCGGCTAACACGATCAACACGAGCGAAAACACCGGCGAGCAATATAGAACCGGACAATTTCTACGTGTCATCAATCGACATACCGCGGGATGCGTGACAGCTTTCTTTTTTTAACAACTTCCCCAGGTGTGGTTGCCTCTTAACAACATCGGTGACCATCACGAACAACAATAAAAAGTGAATCGATCCCTCAACACATCAGACATACCGGCAATCAACGCGTCGCCAGATCTCCACGCTTCCCCGACGTTTCTAATTATTCTAATCCGTTCCCAGCAGGATTTCCAATTAAAGATTTTCCTGAACACCATCAGCGATCGTCACGAACAACAATAAAAAATCAGTCGATCCCCTAAACTCGACACATCATACATACTGGCAATCAATATGCCTCCAGCTTTTCTCGACGCTTTTAATTTGTCTAAACCGTTCCCAGCAGGATTTCGGATGAAAAATTTTCCTGAACACTATCAGCGATCGTCACGACAATAAAAAATGAATCGATCCCTCGACACATTAGACATACTAGCAATCAACAACTCGCCAGATTGACCGGCAGATAAACCGTTCCCAGCAGGATTTCCGATGAAAAATTTTGCTGAACACCATCAGCGATCGTCACGAGCACCACTAAAAAATGAATCGATCCCCTAAACCCGACACATCATACGTACTGGCAATCGACATGCCGCGGGATGGATCTCCACGCTTCTCCGAGGTTTGCTTTCCTATCGCTGCTTTTCCAACAGCTTTCCGATGCGCAGATCCTTTTCGACACCGTCAGTGATCACCACGAACGATAACAAAAAACCGAAAAGAATCCTTTGAACACCGGTAAACAATCGCCGAAGGTTTCCGAGAGGGCTGACGATCGTTTCACGGAGAGAATCACTGCGGGTCTCGGCGCTGTCTTGACCGATGGCACCGCGCGAGCTGTTATCACGAACTAACTGGCGATATGTTAACCAGCGGACTGCTTAAAGGCCGTTCCACGGATTATTCTCGTGATAATGTGACGTAGTCGTCGGATCGTCGTCATACTTTATTTCCAGGCATCCCCGCGCCGAGAGCCGCGCCGCGTGCGAATCGTGACTGAGAGTCCGCGCGAGCCGGCTAGATATTACGCCATGAAATTCAGAAGCGGGCCAACGCGTGCCGCCTCTACCGACCGCCAGCCCGCGCCACGCCGCGCCGCTCGCGCTCTTCTCTCACTTTTCTTCGGCAAATCTATATTTAGTGGGGCGAATTCGATCGACAACCCGCGGAACCCCCGATTCGCACGGCCCGCCGACGAACAACCCCCGCGGGAATCGCACCACAAATCGCCGAGGGGATGGTTTCCGTGGATTTACCACACTCTACGCTCTCTACTCCCCACCCCCTCCGCTCGTACGCCGTCTCGGTGGTAATTGATTATTTTATTAGTTCGATTTCTGCGTGACGGTAATTGCTGCGCGTTACTCCGCGACGGATCTAAGTGAAAGCATTAAACGCGTTTGCCTTCCGGGAACGTGAATGCATTTACTTGGGATTGTTCACGATTTTTAGTGTTTGCGACTTTTAAATATGGAAATAATACCGGAATCGGTAAATAAAGTTTCGCTAATGAACGAGTACACTGGTATTCGAGATGTTTCTAAATTGTCTTATTCGTTCATCGAACGAGTGACGAATAAATGGTAAAATTCTCTTGGCTATATTTGAATTTCAAATAAGACTACTTTCAGATCTCTCGGGTTTCCTGATGTTTTAACCACATCGTATTTGAGTGACCGGAAATGATGAATTATCGATCTGATTCCGTGATAAAGGTATCGGATTAATCGTTAATCGAATCACGTCGTCGCTGGCCGGCCTTCCGGGAAATTAGCGTGCGGTTATTGAATCGATGGAAACGCGGAGAATCCTGGATTATCTAACGTCGCTCGATTAATGACCCGCACGGTTTATAAATAATTCGAGGTGCACATGTATTGTGCAATGCTCCCTCCACCCACCCCTCCCTCAGACTTGTTTACAAACAGCTCGTGGAAACGTGAGCTACACCGCAATCGCGCGATTCGGATAATTAAAGGTTGATTCATTGTTGCTCGCGATCGTCCCCTTTCGTCTTGAATTATTTCGCGCTTAATTACACCGCGGACCATAACCAATTAAAATTTCCTATCCTCGATAAAAACGGACAGCGAATAAATCTCCGCTCGTAACCGCCGAGTTGAAATAATGGTATCGACGTGCAATTATCATTGAAAAATATTCAAAGTTCTTTTCCTCGTTCGATACAAAAATTTATACTTGTAAATTTGTCAAGTGAAAAAATCGTAATCGATAACTAATTATTTCGAAGAAATATTTTGCATGAAATTATTAAATTAAACGTCACTTCGAGATTATCAAGTAAAGTAATTATGTCAACTGAATATGCTGTATCCAATATTTGCTGAATGTTAAAGTAAAATAAATTTTCTAGACAGCGTTGAACAAAATTGTGCAACAAATTTTTCAGCTCGCGATCGTCCCCTTTCGTCTTGAATTATTTCGCGCTTAATTACACCGCGGACCATAACCAATTAAAATTTCCTATCCTCGATAAAAACGGACAGCGAATAAATCTCCGCTCGTAACCGCCGAGTTGAAATAATGGTATCGACGTGCAATTATCATTGAAAAATATTCAAAGTTCTTTTCCTCGTTCGATACAAAAATTTATACTTGTAAATTTGTCAAGTGAAAAAATCGTAATCGATAACTAATTATTTCGAAGAAATATTTTGCATGAAATTATTAAATTAAACGTCACTTCGAGATTATCAAGTAAAGTAATTATGTCAACTGAATATGCTGTATCCAATATTTGCTGAATGTTAAAGTAAAATAAATTTTCTAGACAGCGTTGAACAAAATTGTGCAACAAATTTTTCAGCTCGCGATCGCACAGTCCTCGAGATGCATCATTTGTTCACTTTATTTTCGTGCTGCTTGTGCACTTGGATTCAATCTAATTCCGTTGTTTCTGTGATTAAATCGGAGCGCGACAAGGCCGTCATTATTATTATTAATCATTCTGCAGCCACGTATGCCAAATACTTTGTCTTCGAATCACCCTGGAAACATCTTGGACGCATTCGATAGATCGTGAGCGAGCGTTCGCGAGGCGATTATATACGAATTTTCACGCGATTATTAATTATCCGACGTGGAATGATTGTAACGCGCCGTGCATAACTATTTACAAGCCGTAATTACGTCATGGGACTAATTTGGCTATGATGGAGCGTAATGCGCCACGTAATGCATGCTAAATCGATACGTGTCGTAACCCATAAGGAATCTACTCCTGCCGTGAAACTTCGCGCACGTCCTTTCCCTCCCCGGATCCTTCGCTCTCTTCTTTTTCCTCTCTATTTAGCAACGGCCTAAACGAATTTCGAAGAACCTCTGACATTTCGAACATCATCACTGAGACCACGCGCGCACTGACAATTGTGCCACGAAACTGGAGAAACGGCGAGCGTAAGATGACTGAACTACTGTGACGGTACTTTTAATTAACGAGTCGTGGATCTTTATGCAAATCATCATTTTCATTTACGGAACAAAAGAATTGCTTCTTTTGCTTCACTGAAATATTCCCCGCTGGTAGAAATAACATATATAATTTCTTTTGCTGTATACAAGAACCTTTACAGTTAATTTTGTAAAAATGTAGTGCTAAAAATTATATTTAAAGCATGGATCGAAATCTAAAGCAGTCAAAATTGTATTTAAAAAATGACACAGGAACTACGATAGTAAACATTGTATTAAAAAAAAAAAATTGATCGAAAACTAAAGTGGTAAAAATTGTAGAAAAATTTGCTACAGCTAAAGTTGTATAAAAATAATAAACTAGTTGTACAGTATGAAACAGTTTACAGAGGTTTCTCCTGAAAATAAAGATCACGTAAAATTTTTCCTGGAAAGACGTGGTAGAATAAACGCAATGATAATTATACATAATTAACAATGTCGATGCGACGATCACCTGAAACAGACTGAAAGGGTGTCGGGAGAAGCGGAGGATCACCTTCCCTTTCAGAAGGTAATATGCAAAAGCGGGGCACACACATGCACATGCGTCGAAATTGCACACGGAGGCACCGCATTGTTCGACGCTCTTTTACGAGGTGTAATTTCGAATGACGCGTGCTCTTCGCGAAATAATTAAATAACGTGGTAATTAAACTATAAATCGAATAAAAAATCAACACCGCGATCGTCCCGGAAACCTACAATTCAACAAAAATCGTTCGATTTTCAACAATTAACCTGCGAATAAAATTTTAAATCGTGCATAACAATTTTAAACGAAGCTGCGATAAATACTATGTTTGGAATGCTACGTTCGCTGAAAAAAAGAAGAAACTGGCGGTGAAAGAGAAGATTACTAATTTGATATAATACGTGGCTGGCTGTGCGTAAGATCGTTTCGAAGTTGTTTTCACGACGACGAAAGAGAACGTTTCAAGAAACTGTGGCCGGCGTGCGGCGTCGTCGGTGTCGTCGGCGGTGCGCTCGCAACATCAATAACAATCAGAAAAATGTGTTTTCACTCACGCTTCGACGGAACCCTGCAATTCGTCGAGTTTCTTCTCCAGAACGTGTGCCGGAGCTTCGGTGAAAGCGGCGAGGTAAGCGAGGACAGGTCCTGCGAGAGCTCTCACGTCCTCTGCCATTGGTTTCAGCTTCTCCGCTTCGGTCACTAATTCCTGTATCATGAGAACACACCCAATGAGACCCATGAGTATAATGTTTAAAATGATTTCCTAGCGAACGTTCCGTAGACACATTTTTCCCGGATTTTCCTTGAGAAAATTAGCAGAATCGGATACTCACACGATGAGTTTTGATGGTATCGAGCAAATGATTCTTCGAGCGTATCACCGAGTCCACAAGCTTGGATTTTTCTTCGGTGGCGTTCACACGGCTTTCGATCAGCGACCATTGAGCTTCGAGTTCCTCCCAGTGTTTCGCGAGTGCTTCCAGAGCATCTCTGCGACCCTCTAAGCCAGAAACCAGCTCTTTCCATTCGGACCCGGTTTCGGAAAGCTGAGACTCTATCGTTTTCTTGTTCTGCGCATTCGCCAGTCCGAGGACCTCTTGGCCGCGTTCATTCAGCAAGTCCAGTTCGAATTGTTGATTCTAAACATACAATAGCAGATCAACGAGAGAGAACGATGAAAACTCTAATTTGAATTTTTCACAGACTTCTGCAGTGTAGTTGTGATCGTAATATTTCGTGCTTGCTGCGATCATAGATGATCATAGATGCTCACCTGTACATCGTTTAGAGCGTGCGTGATCTTCTGTATGTTGAATTGCAAGCCAGCCAGAGTCGTGACAGGTTCATCGGTGAATCTAGTTCTCAAGATGACAGCCCGCACCCGTTCCAAGGTTTGCGTGTAGTCCCTCCAGGTTTCAGCGCCTTGTTCCAGTCTAGCACGTTGCGACTTCGCTGTGTTCAGGGTGTTCTTCAATAGTTGAGTGTGTTGTTGTTGCTCCGCGCTCAGTTCCTCTTGCTCGGAGTTGGTCAGCGACGGCCAGATCTTGTCGGCCGCCTGTTGAATCTGTTGGGAGACCAGCTCGCGGATGGAGGGCTCGCTGCTGAAGTAAATCTGGAAGCAGAACGAAAAATATTTACTTACGTCGGTATCAGTGGTATCTCTATACAATTGTTCAGGAAAACCGCAAAACTAAGCCCAAAGGGCGCATTTCAGAGTAGACCCAGGATTCGCGTACCTTGTGCTCTTCCAAATCGCTGAGAATATTTTCGAAGTCGAGTCCATCCTTGTCGCTCTCCAGTCTGATCTCCGCCTCGCGTACCCAACTCTGCAACTTATCTGTGAGCGCAGCATACTCCTGCCTCATCTTCATGTTACTCTCCAAGTAATTTCCACGTTCCTCCATCTCTCTAGGCAAGGACGTCAGCATGGACACAGCCTCGCTCAGCATCTCCTTCAACGATCCAGGCATACCTTCCTCGTAGGGTATGGAGTTCTTCAGGTTCCTGATTCTATCGAGATACTCGTTCACTGCCTCACAGAGCTCGTTGTGGTTCTTCAGCTCGTCTTCCACGCTGCTCGGATCCCTTTCCAGAAGGGGCCTCGACTTGATTTCCTTCTCTTTGTCCTCTAACCAATCGAGGATCTCTGCCAGTTCGTTCGCTAATCTCTTGTGCTCGGCGGCAGCCAGCTCGTGTTGCTCTCTCTGTGTCTCTACGGCTCTTCTGAGACCTTGAAGTTGTTGTTTCAAGGATTGCAGTTGCTCCGTGATGTTGTTTCTGTCGACCGACGATCCTTCCGCTGCTATCTGTTGCCCTTTGTCGGTGGCACTGGCCAGAAGAGCTTCGCACTCTTGGATCTTCAGGATCGCGTCGTCGTACCTGTTAAAGTTCAAGAAGAATATTCGATAAAATATTTCAACAGAATAAATGAATTTCAGTAGATGGACTCAATGATGAGTAATTAGCTACCGTTTGATCTTTTCTTCCGTGGTCTGACCAGAATTCTCGATGTCCCTGACAATCTCAGTGTACTTCGCGATGAACGTAGTGATCTCAGTCATCAGAGCGATGAACTGCTGTCTCAGAAGCAACAGCTGCCTAAGCTTCGCTATCTGCGCCTCGATAGCCTTTATCAAATCATCCTGCTGGGTCAGAACACCATGAAGATCCGCTACGTTCACCGATCCCAGGTCAGACAGCTTCGCTTTGTTCGCTGTCAGATCGTTCAAGATCCTTTCATACGCGTCCAACATTGCTTCCACGTCTTCCACCCTGGAGCCAATCGGCTTGTTCAACTCGTGGAGCTCTTTCTGTACGTCTGTCATGTATTGCACAGCTTCTGCGACTCGGGCTAACGATTCTTCAGCCTCGTTGATGTTCTTTTGGAGAGCCTGGGCTCGTTCGTTTATGATTCCGGCCACTCGGCCGTGAGCCTCCTTCATGTTCTGCAGTTGTTCGTTCAGTTCGAGCTTGTCCGCGTCGCTGACTGTCGGCAGGATCGATTTACCTTGCTGGAGGATCTTCTCGATGTCGTCTGCGTAGTCCTTTGCCTCCTTCTTCAGCCGATCGTACTGAAAATAGAAGCGAAAATCGTTAAACCTCTTCAATATCAACATCGTCTTATCCAAAGTACCACATACCTTAGCTAGCTGCTCCCTGAGGATATCAATGCTGGAGGTCCTCAGGTCCGAAGATGTAGCAACTTCAGCCTCATTGATCCACCTTTGGCACTTGTCGATCTCGCTCTCAAATGCTTTACGACCCTGAAGAAGATCTGCAAGAGCCGCCTGTTTCTCTTTCGCTTCGTTCTTCAGCTCGTCATAGTCCTTGCTCAACTCCTCCAAGATGGCTTCCAATTTAGCGCGATCCTCATCGCTACACTCCTTCAACAAAGTATTCCCCTGCTTCAACATATCGTTCAGATCCTTCTCACTGAACGAATCGATGACAGCTTCCAGTTCTCCGTGCTGCACGATGTCCTGTTCGACTTTAGCGGCTTTCAGGGGCAAATATCCACTCAGCTTCTTCAGGTTGTTGCTCTTGGTCTTGATCCAGGCTCTGGCTCGTTGTAGATCAGCCTCGAACTTCCGACGAGCGTCTGCCGCTGCTGTTGCGCTGGAAATCCCTTCTGTTAGGATGTTGCAGAGCTCTGCTTGCTCGCCCCGAAGAGCTTTCGTCTCGTTTTCTAGTTGTTGTTGTTCGTTGGTCTCTAATTCGTTTTGCATGTTGCCGACGCGCTTTTCGAGGGTGTCGATCACCAGTTGTTTGCCCTCCGCTTCCTTCAATAGAGCCTGTAACATTAAAATCAATTAAGTAGAAAGCGGTATCTTGTCCTGGAAGAACATCGATCATTTGAAAATGTTAGAGTACCTTCAAGGCGAGCAGCTTCTCCTCGGCGAGCTTGCTGTCGTATCCCACAGGATCAGTCAGCTGCGCCTGCTGTTTCTTCTGCTGAATCCAATCCCTGTTCTCGTCGATCTCCTGCCTGGTAGCTTCGATACCCTGAGCAGTCATGTCCAACACCTGCGCCTTCCTCTGCAGCTTCTTCGCGATATCAGCATACCTTCTCTCCACGCTCTTAATCTGCTCCTCGATCTGCTGAGAGTCCAAATTGCTCACAGAGTCCATCACCTGATCGCTGAGCCCCTTCACCTCTCCGAGCCTACCAGGCCCTTGAGACTCAAACTCAGCAGTGATCTCTTTGACGTTCGATATCTTCTGAGCGATCGTCTGCCCGTTGCCTTTCTCAATTACGTCGACTTTCTTCGACAGAGCATCCAGCCAAGATTGAATATTCTGCACCTGAGACCTGTACTTCTGGATCAGCTCTTGGGCGGCTTGTTTCCCAGCGATCGCGTCTGTTAGTTCTGCTTCCAGCTTGTCTAGACCCTCTTCTATGTCTTGATCGTCCTCGTGGAGGGATAGTTCAGTCATCGCGTGAGTTCTTCTTTCCCCAACGTTGGTTAAGAGGTCATTCATTGCTTGGAGCTCTGCCTGAGCTGCCTCGGAGCGCAATTTTGCCGGACGAGACTTCCATTCGGCGCAGAGGGCTCTTTGCTGATTTATCCAAGCTCGGAGAGCGTTCTTCTGTCGGGTTTGCTCCTCTAGCTCGTTTAGGGCCTTTGTCACGGTCATCAGGTGACCCTGAGCCTGGAACAATGAGGATCATGGGTTAAATGATATGCTTTGAGACCATTGGAACACCATATCTACTAAAATAGATAGCCTAAGCTACAAATAGTTTTCTATATTTTAAAATAGGTACCCTAAGGTAAGTCATCTTAGAATAGATACCCTAAGGTACTCTATTTTAGGGGTTAAAAATTAACTTACTAATGCTACATCCACAGATTATACTGATGTACTAAAGCACACTCTCGTACCTGATCGATGAGTCCCTCCAACTTGGTCCTAACCTCGACTTCCCTAGCCGGGATCTGAACAGGTGGAGCATCCAAAGGACTCCCAGGCCTAGACACACAGGCCACAGCAGCCTCGCAAGCCTCGACCGCCAGTGCCAGCCTAGTCTTCTCTCCCTGGAGCTTATTATGCAACGCACGTGCATTGTCGAACCTCTCCTTAGCCTGCTCCAAAGTATCAGTAGGAGCTTCCATCTCCTGAGCAATCTCCGGCTCATAGCTACCCAGATTCTTCATAATACTCTCGAGAGTGTTCTCGTACTCCTGGAACTTAACCAGAGACTCGGCCAGCCGCTTTTTGATCTGCAGAGCGGTGTTCATCAGAGAATTATAGCTCTCCTGCACGTTTTGCAGTTGTGTCTCGATGACGTTCTTGATGTCCGGGTTCACAGATACGTAGCGATCGATTTGTCCATTGCCTTTGATCTTTAGATCGTCTAGAACGCTCGTATAGTTCTGGATCTCTCGAAGGAGAGTCTCGTGTTGCTTGATCTGGGCGACTGTTTGTTCCTTGTTGGTGATGTAGAGGGAATTGTGGGCCATCAGCTGGAAGGAGATCTGCAGCAGCCATTTCTCGGTCTCCTGAAGAGCTGCGTGATAGGCGTTATACTCCTGCATTTCATTCTCGATCATCTTCTTACGTTCGTCCACTTTCTCGCTCAAGTTCTGCCACATCTTCAGCAACGCTCTCGTCTGATCTAATGGTTTATTCTTCTTAGCCAGCTTCGACAGTTCGCTGGCTTCGTCCATCAGGTGGTCCAGCTCTGTCTTCTTGTTCTGAACTTCCTCTTGAATGTGCTTGTACCTCTCCAACATGGTTTTCATGTCGCCGAACTCTCCCTTCGTGTCTGGTATATCTTGGATGCTTTTCTGGGTTTCTTCTAGCCAGATCTTCAGCTTCTCGTGAGCCTCTGCGTGGTCGTCCCAACGAGTCAGCAGGGATTTTAATTGAGCTTGCACAGTGTTCAGGTCAATGCTCAGTTGTTCCCAGCTGGAACGTAATCCGGCCATGTCTGATCTCAGCTGATCCTGTTGTTCGGGAACTGCTGTGTCTATCGCCTTCGTGAAGGCTGTCTGCAAGGTTGACAACAGGTGCTGACCCTCGGTGATCCTGGTTGCGACGATCTATAAGACGAGGAACAGAGAAGTTTAAGGGGTGCTTTCGATTTATTACTGAGACGATTATTTGTTAGACAAATTAAATAACCTACCTTAATGGTCTCAAGCTTGTCCTTGGCCCACTCAGCATCCCCAACGCCCATGCAATCCTGCACAGATCCCCTAGCAATTTTCAACCAATCCTCCATCTCCTTCTTGGCCTTGAGGAACTCGGTGTGATCGGACAAATTCTTCTCCACTCTGGACACCAACCCTTGCATGTCGGTCAACAAAGAAGTATAAGCTGACTGCAACTGCACTGTCTTGTCCCTAGCCCAGCTACAGGCGCTCATCTCCAACAGAGCCTCGCATTTATCATTCAGATCCTCCAGGACTGGTTTCTGTTGCACAGCCTCTTCCACGAGACTCTTGCAACGAACTAAATCCTCTGGTGTCTTGTTCTCCTTGGACTGTTCGTCGTTCACCTTCTTCTGGAAATGATCTATCCACCTCTTCATGCTGTCCAGGGCTGCTGTGAACTGAGACCAGCTGGAGATGCAGTTGGACAAGGTCTTCTGGGAATCGTGGCATTGAGCTTGTAATGACTTCCAGTTGGCTTGCAACTGTTTCACGTCTTGCTTGATGGTCTCTTGGCCTTCTGGACCAGTGCTGGCGATGACTCCGTCACTGAGCTGTATTACTTTGGAGATCAGCGTCTCCCCTCTCGGCAGCGAAGCGATGATCTCGTTGACCTTGCTCTCCCTTTCGATGATTCGATCTTTTTCACCGTGGGTATCGCAGTGCTGTTGTAATTCTAGCTTGGTGTGGCGAACCCAGTCCGAGGCCTCGTTCAAAGCTTGCTGGAACTTTTCGTGGTCGTTTACCTGCTCTTCTAGGTTCTGAAAATTCAATTAGCAATTTATAATGCAAGTCCATATGGACAGATATACCGTTTATAAAGAAATGATTAGTACACAAATTCTCGAAGGATACTCGCCTTTATTTTCTCAGCAATCAGTTTGTTCAGCTCGTTGTACTTCGCGATAGTACTCTGATAAGGACCAACAGGGATGCTCGAGTCCTCAGCCAATCGAGCCTTCAATCTATCCACAGTCTCACCATGACCTTGTATATCTCTTTGCACAGTTTTGTACTTCTCCAAAACAGCCCTCTTTTCGCTGAGATCGTTCTTATACATCTCTCCGGGCTGGATCTTTCCTTCGATCTCCTCGATCCAGTCAGTGGTGAGTCTGTGGATCTTGTTGAGCTCTTCAAGGGCGCTGGCTCTAGCAGACAGCTTCTGTCTGATGTCTTCCACGTTCACCAAGAGCCTGTCGAACTCTGTCTTCAAGTTCTCGGTGTCCTCTTGGATCTTCGCTGCTCCGTTTTGTTCTGTGTTCATGATCACCTTTTCTTTTAGCTCCAGCGCGTATCTCAGCTTGTTCTGACCTTGTTCTAGGGTCTGTCTGATCGCTTTGCAGGTGTGCAGCTTGTTGTTCACCTCGGCTAGAGTGCTGGGGATCTCTTTGCACTCGCCCAGCTTGTCCCGAGTCCTCTCGATCCAGTCTTGGCACTCTTGGTAGAGCGTGTTGTGCTGTTGATGTTCCTGAAGATCGTGTTAAATGTTGATATTAGCAATTAATTAATCAATCATAGTAGAAGAAGTAATGAGTTGTACCTGGTAGTGCAGTTCAAGTCGTCGCATGATCTCCTTGGCCAAAGACAGTAGCGCATTATACTTCGTCGTGAGCTGCGTGATGGCATTCGAGATCCTAGTATCGGCACAAGTCTCCAGCAGCATTTGAGCCTTCATGTTAAGCCGATCTAGCTCCTTCTGCCAGTCGAACAGCGTCTGCAAATGAATCTGGAACTGCTCCAGAACGTTCTTCTTCTCTTCCAGGCTATCCTGAAGCTTGTTAAACGATTGGACCAGCTGTTCTGTTTGTGTGAGCCACTCTGTAGCCTCGGAGAACTGATCTTCGTACTCGGTCCACTTCACTATTCCTATCTCTAGCAAACTCTTCGTGTTGTTCAGCGAATCCCTGATCACAAAGACAACGTTATCAATAATGTAACTAGGGGATAATACAGTATTCAAGCTTCCAGGGCAAAAAGGACCTCGAAAAATCAAACCTTTAAAAGAAGCAATCACTGATCATACTCACACATAGCTATCATACTCCTCTTGAAGCAATGCCACTTCCTCTTCGATGATCTCTTTGTCTTCTTCATTAGCAATCTGGCAGGCAGCATTGCCCTGCTCCAAAGCATGCTCCAGCTTCTTTTGGCCCTCAGTCAACTCACTCTGCAGGACCTTGAGCTGGGTAATCTTGTTAGCCAAAGACTCCTTATCCCCGGTAGGCTCAGAACACTTTCCCAGCCTCTCTTTGGCAGCCCTGATCCATTGGATGAACTCGTTACCACTATCGATGAATGCCTGATGCAGCTCAACAGTCTCTTTCTGTTTAGCATATAGCTCCTGCGCCTGTTTGCTCAGAGTCTCATACTTAATAGAAATCTCTGTAGCTGGAGTAGCTTGTCTAAGATCCTCAGCCTTGGTAGTAACCGACTGAATCATCGGCTCAAAAGCCACAATGTCCTGAACGATGCTGTTAGTCTGTCTCAAATTAGCCTTCCTCTCGCCAATAGCTAAAGAGCTCAAACCAGCTAGGCCTTTTCTAGCTTTGGACACCTTCTGCTCGCAGACTTGCTGCAGTTTGGCTTCTCTGTCGTTGATCCATTGTTGCAGTTGCAAGTAGGATGAACTATAGTCTGCCCATTGGAGGAGGCTAGTCTCCAGATGCACTTTAGTGGTCGAGATCTTCTTGACCAGCCTTTCCCAGTCGTTCTGGATCTCTTTGAGCTGCGCGTTGATCTCTTCACGTCCATCGGACCTTGTATTCCTCATCACCTTCTCACCACAGTTAACAGTTAGGTGCACCAGGTTCTGACCTTCTTCTCGTTTCCTCAGCAATTCCTGGATGTTATCCAATCTGTTCTGCAACTCCTCTCTGCTGCTGGTAGATGCAGCCTCTGTTCCTTTACGAATGATCTGTTTAGCGTTCTCAATCCAAGCATGAGTCTTCGCCAGGTTAGCCTCGTACTCCTTATGCTGCGCAAGGTTTGTCTCTACTTTGTTCAGCACGTCCTTCGCCAGGTTCACCTGCACCTGGTAGCGCGAATTAAGGTGACGCAACTGGTTGTTGATGTAAGTGTCCAAGTGAGAGGATAATAGTCCTGAGGCTGTCTTGTTGAACCTGTCGATCTGCTCCTGACCCTTCAACAGGTTCTCCAGGATCTCCTTGACTTCCTGCACCTGCTTCTCTTTTTCGGTGACGTTGGGCAGCAGAGAATTCTTCTGGGCTTTGATGAGGATGTCGAACTGCTGAAGCCAGTCGCTCAGACGTTCGTATTCGTCCTTGTAGTCGCGCCATTGGCTCACTGTTTTCTCCAGTTGGTCCTTCTGCTGCTTGATCTCTGAAATTTGAAAAATTTAATAGAGTTAACATTTTTATAAAGAAATTGTGACAGATTAAACAATGTTCGGTTACTCTGTACTCCCATCAAAATCCCTACTCACCTCTGAACAGCTCCTCGAAGCTCTGCGTCAGAGCTTTCACCTCATTCTTGATGGTCTCCTGTCCCTGAGGACTGGTACTAGCACAGACAACCTTGCCAGTATGCTGAAGATGCTCCACAAGCAGTTCACCTTGAGCTTTCTTATTCAGCAAACTCTCCAATGGCGCCACAGCATTCTCAATCGCCAGCTTGTCACTGAGAGGTCTCTGTTTCATCGATGGAATTTTCTCCCGCGCTCTGCTCAGCCAATTGATGATATCATCATGAGCTTCCTTATAATTCCTGTGGTCCTTATACTGCTCCTCTCTTTCAGCCAACAGGGATTTGATCTTCTCGAACAGGGTGTCAAATCTGTTCAAAATACTCTGGGCCTGTGAGGCGGCTAGACCTTGAGATCCACTGGCGATCATCTCAGCTACCTTGATCTTCAGACCGTCCACCTCGATGTTTTCGCAACGGACCTTCTCTTCCAGAGCCTTTATACGTTCCAGCTGACATCTTTTCTCAGACATAGTCGCCTGGAAGGGCAGGAAATCATTCAAAGCAGACTGCATATAGTCCACAGTCTTATTCATCGACTGGATTTGTTCTAAAAGCCCAGCCCACTTGTTGATGGAATCATCAAGGTTCGTCTTAGCCTCCAGCATCTTCGAAGCCAGTGCGCTCCACTGCTCCTGCAATTTTCCAACTGCATCGTTGATAGCTCTGTGCCCAGTGGGTGCAGTGTTGGCTAGAACAGCCTGAGCCAACTCCACGATCCCCTGGACCTTAGCAAAGCCATCCTCCTTATACAACAACAGATCCTGCACGATCTCCATCTTGTTTTCCAGATCCTTCTGTGACGATGCTCCAAGGTCCGAGCAGTAAGCTAGCTTCTTACTAATATCATCCAACCACCTGGTACACTCGGCGACTTGATTATCAAACTCTTGATGACTGGTGACATACTGGTGCCACCTGCTGTTGAGATCCTTCACCTTGTTCGAGATCTGCAGGTACTTGATACTCAACTCCGACATCTGAGTCGTCCTAGACGTCAAATTCTTGTGCAGCTGCTGAGCCTTTTCTGTCACAGCGTCGATCTCCAATTCCTTCGCTCGTACCTGACCCTGAAGAGTCCTCAGCAGCTCCAGCTGATCCTTCTTCTCCTGTAGTGTGGCTTTCAGGTCCACAGCATGAAG
Organism: Lasioglossum leucozonium; assembly: GCA_028454225.1. Classification (NCBI taxonomy): domain Eukaryota; kingdom Metazoa; phylum Arthropoda; class Insecta; order Hymenoptera; family Halictidae; genus Lasioglossum; species Lasioglossum leucozonium. The sequence continues at coordinate 14,514,232 of CM052215.1, read as the reverse complement.
TTTGGTGTCAGTCTCCCTCATCCAAGCTAGACACCTGTCCCTGGAGGTCTCGAACTCGTTCCACTGCTGCAGCTTGTTCTCCAAAGTCTCTATCGTTGAAGTGACAGCAGTAACTAGACTCTCCCATTCCTGCTGAGAAGTGTCTATCTGCGAGCGGATGTTGATCTGCCCAGACTCCAACGTCCCTGGTATCACTTTCTCACCTAGGGTCCTAATTTGCTGAACCCTCGGCTTGTCCTCCGGCAAACTTTGCAGAAGGTTCTTCAGACGATCCAGGTTCGAATGAAGAGACACCCTCTCCAGCTCAGTGTCGCCCCACAAGATGACAGCGTTGTGAGTGGCGTCCAGCCACTCGTGGGTGTCCAACACCGCCTTGCTGTATTGCTGATGGTCGCTAACTATGCCTTCGTACCTTTCAACGTACGCTGCAGCTCGCTTCAACACTGCCGCGTGTCTCTCGTTCAGCTTCCTCAGGATTTGCCGCACTTTGTCCGCGGAGTCTGGAAGATTTTCAGCCTTGTCTCTGAGATCTAATAGATCCTGCTGATGAGACTGTACATCGTGCAAGAACGTGCGATATATTTGCAATTGAGCTCTCTTTTCGTCCAATGTTGTCTTCAATTCGATCTCAGGCTTCAATTGAGTCTCTATAGTCCTCAGCCAGTTCTCAAAGGCTTCGTTCGACTCGTCGAAACCTGACCATCGAGAAATCTTTGATTGTAGTTCACGTTCCGTCGAGGAGATGCTGTCGTATAGTTCTTCGAAGGCCTGTTGCAGGTCTAGTAACTGTTGGCGAACAATTTCTCTGCCCTCCATGCCAGTTGTCGGGTACAATCGTTCTCCAGCCTCCACTGTGTTGTTGATTAGAAGCGTGGCGGCCGATTGACGGGACAACAGGTCCTTCAAGGTGAACACGTTGGTAGTGAGTTCTTGGCGAGTGCTGCTGAAGTCGTTCTTGATGGATTGGTAGGACGTTCGGGCGTTTGCTAGCCATTCCGAGCACTGCTTGTAGCGTTCCAGGTAGGCCGCGTGGTCTGCTACTGCTTGCTCGCATTTTTTTACCAATTCCTGAAAGATCATTAACAATTCGATGATAGCAGGTTTTGGGGAAAAGTGGTTTTGTTGTGGGTCTTGTGAAAAATCCTCTAATCTCTATGAAGAATGGGGATTTACCTTGGCTGTGGCTTGTATAGACTGGAACCGGGAGGTAATTTGCTGGACACTAGCAGAGAACCTTGTCTCTCCACTGATCTGCATCAGTTCCGATGACTCGTCGCTCATTTTGTCGAACTCTGCTTCATTCTGTCTCAAATTCACGATCAACATCTGAAGAAGATAATTAACCTTTAGCTCAAATGATTCCGATACGATTATTTCAATAGTTGTTCTCAGGGTCACGAATCGAGTGGAGCAAAACGATATGCAAATGAATGCGGAGCACAAAGATGACGACGATGCTTCGTTCAGAACTCAATTCAAAGAATGTCGTCAATGGCATCGCAACGGGATCTCCGAGACACAGTTCTTTTGATCAAACGTGCTCAAAAGTGACCGCATGCATCGAGGCAACATTGACCGAATCGTTTCCAAAATATTTTCTTGATCGTTTCGAATAGTCGTTAACGTGTTCACAGACGCTTTTTTTCGTGGAGTGTGGGTGACCGTAGCGAGTGTAGTACTCAAAAATCGTAAACACAAAAATCATTGTCGAGCAAAAACGTGAAACAATCATCCCACTTATCGATGCGAATTTCCTTCTATATTTTTGGAAGATGAACTGCACGAACGTGATCGCAATCATTGATCTTCTATTTCGAATAAGCTATTTGAAAAGTGCAATCGCGTTTTTGTATTCCATCTTCGAAAAATATAGAAGACAATTAGCGTTGCTCGGGGGATGATCTGACAGCTATGAAAAGTAGAGAAATAGAAGAGAGATAGAATACAGGAGGTTGTAGAGAGAAACAGAAGATGAAGAGAAGAAAGGGGACAGTAACGAGAGAGAGAGAGAGAGACAGAGAGATCTGTAGAAAAGCGTTCACACGCCTCGCCGGAAGAGTTTTCACTGACTCTTCAAGGTTTCTTACTTGGTCGAGGTGGTCTCCGAGTGCCACCAGTTCCGTCACTTCCGTGTCCCACGACAGGGCGGTTTTTTGTAGTGCCTAAGGAAGTTTGTGAAATACAGTGTTCCATTTTATTCAACACTTTCTCTGTCTCGAATCTTTTCCTCTTCTCATCAAAGAAAAATGATCAAAACTCAAAAATAGCACCTCGACAAAATCGTTTGCAAAAATTGTGTATGCGTAGTGTAGTGTAAAAATCACTTATTAAATAATAATATAATGAAATGAAAAAGAAACTTGTACTACAAGTGTGTGAACATGTGCCTTCGTTCGGACTAAAATCTTAATCTAACGAACTGAGTTGAAATATGATTTCTCTTCGAAGGTATACCTGGTATTTTTCGAGCTGTTCTTGCTTCTCGTCTACGGTGTTCTTCAGGGAATAATTCTTCAGGGAGGACTCTGCGTCAGCTAACCAGGCTAGCAATCGCTCCAATGAATTTTCATACTCGCTCCATTGTTGGATCCTTTCTTCGATGCAGCGGATTATGTCCGTCACTGCGGTGGCGAACTTCTTGTGCTCGAATCTGTAACGCAAATATATGTAATATAACAATTATATTGTTAATAATGAACTAATACAAATAATATTAGATCAGTGCAAAAGTTCGTGCCCGATTCCTTCTTGTATTCTAATAGGGAATCCTAATATACATTGTTTATTGTACCTTAACGTGGCCAGGTCCCTCTCCATGGACTCCAGAGACCTCGGTGTCAGATTATGAGCGCTCTGAGCGACATGCTCGCTCAATATATTCAACTTCAGCTCTCCCTCTCTTTGACCGTCTTGCAGTTCCATGATTTTCGTCAGCTGAGCTTGAAGAGCAGCTTTGTTACCAGTGTAGTCGCTGTAATTAGCCAGCTGCTCCCATTGCTGCTTCTGATAGTCTTGGTAAGACTTCTGCAGGTCGTAGAATTGTTGGAAGGTGTCTAGCAGGGTCTCCAGGTTCGCTATATTCTTCTGAGACATGTCGACCAAGTCCTCGTACCGTCCTGAGACCGAGGCAGCCTTTTGCTTAGCGTCCGATGGAGCCTGCACTGTGTACGTTAATGCATTCGCTTTCTCTGAGACTCCCTCGATTATGCGTTTATAGGCCAGGATCTCTTGGTGCGTCGCCTGGAAAAATTGTGGAACATTTTGTTCATATTTTAATGTCATTTTTTATGGCAACAAACATTAATTTCAGCGGCAGTCGAAGTATGAATCTTCGTTAATAAAAATCAATGTCGAAATATCTTGAATTACCTTGCTCTTCAGCAGCTTCGATTTGATTTCCTGAAGAGACGACCAAACAACTGAAGAATCCTGTTTGACGGACCTCTCCATAGTATCCAGCCAAGCCAGGATCTGCTGCAGAGTCTCCTGATAATTAGACCACTGCAAGGATTGAGCATCCTGTCTCTTCTGCTGTTCGGCTATACCCTCGACAAGCTTATCCCAACGTTCCCTGGCTTGTCTGAGCTCGTGACGAATGAGCTCTCGACCTTGAGCTGATGTATCTGCTAGGATCCTCTCTCCGAAGGATATCAAGCTTCCCAGACGATGCTCGCCTTGTTCTTTCTCGGCTAATAGGATCTGCAGTCTTGAGAGTTTTTCTTCAAGGTTACCACCTGCCTCGTCTTTCTTTAGGCTCGACAGACTTTGTTCTAATTGGCTGAGCCAGGAGTCGATGGTCTTCAGCTTCTCCTCGTAGGCTCGATGGTCGTCCACGATACTCTGACAGCGTGTCACTACCTCTTTGCTTAGCACGTGCAACAGTTGGTACCTGGAAGAGAAAGTTTGTCGTCTTGTCAATCTCTTCAAAGAAATTTAATGTGAAGCGAAACAAATGTCTTATGTAGGTAAAGGTGCTAAGGTAGCTAAGATATCAAAAATTTGGATTGCTTACCTGTTGCTGATCTGCGAGATCAAAGGTTTGATGCGCTCCACGCCGCTGGCATGCTGCAGACTATGTGATTTGTCGACGAACTCGTCGATCTTGGATTCCTCTTTCAGTATGGCGTCGCGTTTCTCTCTTAAAGCTCGCAGGCGGGCCTCCTTGTCCTTCAAGGTAGGTTGAAGCTGTTGGTCCCTGAAAGCAGCCTCCATTGCGCAGAACCATTTCGTGTGCGCCTCAAGTTTATCCTCGAAGTCCTGCCACTTCTGCAACGCTGCCTTCTGCTTGTCCTCCACGGATTCTGGAAAATGAATAAAGTTGTAATTAAAATTGGATAAATTAGAAACGTTCCTAATCTCGATTGAATACAAATTTTTATAGTGCGAACAATCGAAAGATCAAAGATAATTTTAGCTACCTATTTCGTTCAAGTACTGCCGAAGGTTGCTCTCCAGCACCGAGATCTCCTTGTTGATAGCGTCCCAGCCTTTCGGAGCGGTCCTCTTGATCACCGAATCGCTAAGTTCCTTCAGCTTGCCTAGATGCTCAGCTCCCTTCATCTGATCGTCCCTCAAAGACGCCAGGGTGGCCAACCTTCTCGATATATCGACGCGTTCTCCGGTCAGATCATTGCACTCAGCAAGCTTGTCTCTCTCGTTGTTCAACCAATCGGAGAAGCTCTTCACCTGCAGATTGAACCGGTTATGCTTCTCAACGCAGTCAGCCAGGTTTTCCAACAAATCCTTCGACTTCGCCACGATATTATGGAATAGTTGCTTGATGGACGGCAGGAAGACGTTCAACGAGGTGTCCTTAGTCTGATCGACCAACTGTTGCGCCTTATCGCAAACAGACTCTACCAGCGACTGATGAGACATAATCTCCTGGTGCATGATCTTGTGGTTCTGCAGCTGAGCCCGCTTTTCCTCTAAAGTACACTTCAATTCGGTATGCTGATGCATCGCTCGTTCTACATCCCTCAGCCAAGCAGTGAGCTGTTCATGGGACAGCGAGAACTCTGCGAATTGCATGAGACACTGGTCCAACTTCTGCATGGTGTTCTGCAGGTCCTCGGAGAACCCGTCCCAGAGCGTCCTCAAGTTCCTCAGCTGCTGTCTGATGAGCTCTCTGCCCTCTGGGGATGTGTGAATATAAAGTTTCTCCCCCAGATCGATCACTGATTCGAAACGAGCATTCTCCTTGGTTCTGGTGTCTCCCAAGTCGCGGATCAGCTTCTGCCTGCTCTGCAAGACAGACAGATCGCCAACAACTTCACTGTGCTTCTTCAGCTCCGCCTGGATGTCCTGGAACCACTGCAGCAGCTGGTTGTACTTCACGTTGAACGCGTTGTGCTCCTTCACGAACTGTTCATACCGCATCACGGCCTCCTTGATCTGGTTCTTGATGGCCTGGTACTTGGTCGTCAGCCTGGACACTCTGGTAGCCAAATCCGCTTCTGCTTCAATGCTCTGACTTCTCTCGATAGCAGCGTTGAACTCGCCACCCTTCGCTATGATGCTCTCTTCAAGACTCTTCAGCTTCTGCAGGTGCGCCCTCTTGGCATCCTCGGTACTCTTCAGGCTCTGGTCCTTCAGCTGAGTTTCTGTCTGCTTGATCCATGCCTCCAGACCCTCTACAATCTTCTCGAACTCTGACCACTGATCAAAGAGCTGCTTCAGCTTGTCCCTAGCCGCAGCACACTTCTTCAAGAAATCATCCCAGATCTTCCTCTGCTGTTCGAAGTTCGTCAACAAGGCCGGATGTCCTGGCATAGAGGTCTGCTCTAAGACAATGTTCAACTGCTGATTGCAATCGAACAGAATCCTCTCGCCCTCGGTCTTGTGCTGCAGCAGGTTCTCTATCGAAGCGATCTTGTTCTGCGCCGTGTCCCTCTCCACGGAGAAGTCTTCAACAATCGGTGTCCCTTCGTTGATCACCGTGCTGATCCAATCCCGAGTCTTCTCAAAGGTCTGGAGGTAAGCCTCGTGATTGGAGACGTGCTTCTCGGCGATGTTGATCCTCCCTTCCACCTCGTTGGACAGCTTTTCGTATGCTTCGATCACATTGCCCAGCATATCGCTGGCGTCGTCATCCGGAGCAGTTTTCAATCGATCCTGCAACTGCTGTAAGATGTTCTTATGAACGCTGACGTCTTGTGCAACGGCTTTATAGAGATGCAAAGCAAGCTTCTTCTCTTGAAGCGTCGGGAGGAGTTCTTGTTTCTCTCCCAACTTGTTCTGAGCGTCGATCAGCCACTGCTTCACTTGCGAGAACTTGTCCTCGAAGGAGGACCTGTGCATCATATCGCTCTCGATCTTCTTGTAGATCACGTTCGCGCGGTCGGCCATCGCGTCCACGCGGTTCCTGAAGTTCCTCAACTCTGTCCTGATCATCTCCCTTTGATCAGGGGTGATCCTAGCAAACAATGCTTCTCCGGCCTCTGCGGTTCTATTGAGGATCGCCTGGCCAACTTCTCTTTCCTCGGCGAAGGCCTTCAGCTCCTTCAGCCTAGACTGGTAGAAGGTGATTGGCTTAGGACCAGTGATCTCATCGAAGACTCTCAGAGTCTGCTCAGCCTTCTGCAACCACTTCTCCAACTTCTTTTTGTTCGCACCGTACTGGTCCCTGTACTCCTTCAGCTCTCTCAGCCTGTTCAAGTGCTGGGCAAGGAACTTCAAGACATACTCATAGCGGGTATTCAAGTGGCTTATGTACTGGTTCACTCGGGACTCCGAGCTGACCTTCGTGATGTCTTCTGCTAGAGTTGTCAGCTCTTTCAGTTCTCCCTCGTACTCGGCCACGGTCTTCTGCACTTGGCTCATTTCAGCGATCTTCTGCTCGATGTCATCTAAGTTCAGCAGCGCTGAAGCCTCAGCTCTGATTCGGTTCTCGATCTCTTTCAACCAGGTTAACACGTTCTCCGATGTTAACTCGTAACGCTGCCATAGAGCTATGTTCCTCTCCAAGTCGTCCTTGATCTTCCCGTAGCTGGACTTCAATGATTCAAGATCGGCGCTGACTCTGTCTCGATCAGCTTTCAATGCTGCCATCGTTTCAGCGCTTTCTACCGAAGCCAACAGTCTCAGGGAGTTGTCAGTGTCCTCTTTTCTGGCGATGCAATCGGCGATCCCAGCTTCAACGTCCATCAACGACGCCATCTTCACTTCAAGGTTGTATCGATCGCTGCTCTGCTCGGGCTCGCACCAGGCTACCTTCTCCTTCAAAGTCGCCACCATGCGCTGAAGAGCGCCGAATTTCTCGTGGTAGAGCTTCGTCAGGAATGCTACCAAGGTGGCGATCACTTTGTTAGCGTGGCTGGCGACGCCGTCTCTGCGAAGCTGAAGAGCCTGTAACTCTTTCGGCAAAGTGGACCTGGAGATGCTGGGATACTCCGTGGACATTTTGGTCAGGGTCTCCTCGACTTTAGACAGAGCATAGTCGCACTGTTCCAGCTCAGTCTTCAGCTCCTGGCATTTGTTAATTCTTCCAAGGATCTTCGTGTTTTCACCAGTCAGATCATCGCATTTTATGATATCCTCTCGGATCTTGGATATCTGATCGCCGCACCTCTTCATCTCCTGTCTGATGGTCCTTTCCCTTTCGTTCATGGTCGATGTTAATGACTCCAATTTATCAGCAGAGCTCTTCACAACCTGGAACTGATCGTCAAGTAATTTGCGCAATGAATTCAAGGTCGGAATGTTCGCGTCGTTGTTCAGTTTGATCAGCTGTTGGATCTTGGCGACGATGTTCTGATAAAGCTGCTGATAGCCTGGAAGTTCTTCTCGATACCTCAGCAATCTAGCTTGACAATTCTCAGCGTCGAGTTGACGGTCGCTAGCGCTGGTCAAAGCATCGTTGGTGTTGGTCAGCCACTTGGTCAGGTCCGTCTTCGACTCCTCGATCTGCTTCCAAATGATCACCTGGGTCTCGTGCGCTTGCAGTTTCTCGCTGATGTCATTATATGTCTCCTGGTAACGCTGTCTGACTTCATTCAAGTCGGACTCTATGAGTTCCGAGTTGAATCTAGGCATCAGAGAAGCCTCCTTCATCAGCTGCTGAGTCTTGGTGTCCATCTTATCCAAGAACTGTTTTCCCTTCTTCAACACCTCCAGCGCCTTCTTGTGTTTATCCAAAGTGATGTTCGCTTGGGTGATGTCATAAGGAGTGCCCTTTACAGACTGACACAGATTAATAGCCTCTTCGACGGATTTCTTCACCTTCTGTCTAGCATCCTCGTACACCTTCCAGTCCGTGTTCATGTCCGCATACTTCTTTCTTTGTTCACGAAGAAGTTCATTAACCTTCTCCCAATTGGCATCGACAGATGAAAGGACAACCTGGATGTTGGTTGTAGATCGTTGGTCCTCCTTCATCAAGGTGCTGCCTTCGAAATGGAGGATTTCTTTCTCTTGTTCCCTCTTCTGGTGTTCCTCGATCAGCTGATCGATCTTGTCCACCGCTGGTGCCAGCTGTTTGCACGAGTCCACGTTGTAGACAGTCTCCTGTAAAGCTGTCTGAGTGTTCAGTATCTTCTCCGTGATGCTCTGCTGCAGTGTCCTGAAGTTGTTCCACCTGGCACCTAGATTCTCGAGTCTGTCACGTTTAGCGGATATCTCGTTCTTCAGGGCCATAGCTTTATTCTCCAAGTCGATCAGCAGACCTGAAGCTGACAAGGGTTTGCCTTGTTTATCCCTGATTTCGATTCCCATCGCGCTGTCAGGCAACGGGTGCTGCTTCCAGCCCTCTATCTTCTCATTGATCGTCTGCAACTCCGAAGAGAATCTGTCTAAATCAACGATAGTCGGCTTCCTGGCCTCAGCTTCGTACTTGCAGTGACTCAGCTGAGCATTAGCATCGTTCAACCAACTTAGCAACTCGATCCACTTCTCCAAGCCCTTCTTCTTCTGCCTCAGATCGTCCTCTAACGCCTTATACTTCTTCGCCAAGTTGGTGTAGGTCTCATCAAGGGCCGCTGCCTCCATGACAGATCCTTTCGAAGACAATTGTTTGACTTCATCGTAAATGGCAGCGAAACTAGGCTGTTTCTCAGAGTGTTCCTGAATATATGCGTGCACCGCCTGAAGATTGGTGTCGACGCTATCGACAGTTGCCTCGCTGATCTCTGCGATGTTTGATCGTAATCGGGACATCCAGTTCTCGAAGTCTGCTATCTTCATCTGGAACTCTTGACGAGCTAGCAGGGAGTCGGACACCTTATTGATCTGCAGTCTAACTGTGTCTGCGAGTTTGCTGACTCTAGATTTGATGTCTGACACTCGAGCTTTCAAGTTGGTGGCTCCCTCCAAGGACAGGCCGTGGCTGATGTGGTCAGATACCTGTGTCAGCGATATCAGCTGAGCCTGGTGATCAGAGACGGTCTTGTTGAAGTCCTTCAGCCTCGCTAACTCTTTCTCCAGCACTGACACTTCGGGCGTCTGGGTGTTAGGCTCCACTAGCACTGTTTTCTCTGATCTCTCCAACCATTCGTTAAACTCTTTGATTTCAGACTCGAAACTATTCCAAGAGGTTACCAACTTGTCCAGTTTGGTAGTCGTTTGGACTGCTATGTCGTGGACAGAATTCCATCGAGTGTGCACAGCGTCGACTTCGTCGGAAGCTGAAGTCTTTCCTGAAATTCGCTGACTGACCAGAGACAGGTCCTGGATCTGGGGGAAGTGCTGCTGACATCTGACCTCGAATGCTCTTGCGGTCTCCAACATCTGTGCTGCCTGGGACAGGGTCGTTGGCTTACTGCCAATCGTGGCTGCCTTCGATTCGGCTTCCTCTATCCAGGGCTTCAGCGCTTGGATACCTTTTTCGTACTCCTTCCAGGTATCCAGGTTCTGCATGGCAGTCTGCTTTTGAACCACGATGCTTTTCTTCAAGGTCTCAAGAGTCGTCTCCAGGTTCAGGATGTCGCTGCGGAGCTGCTTGCCTGGAACAGTCTCGCTGTCGCCTGGAAAGAGAGAACATGCCAATTCAGAGATACAGGGAGTCACATTTGACCGTCTTAAATCTACAAACTTACCTCTCACTAGCTTCTGTGACTCCTCCTCCAGGAACTTCAGGATCCTACTCTTCTCTTGAACCTCCTTCTGGATCCTCTCAGTTCTATACACCACCTCTTCAGGAGTGGTCGACAGATTTTCAGCATCGGCGATCGATTGAGGACTCTGCTGTGTCCAGAGCTGCAGCTCGTTCAGCTTCGCCTGGAACTTGTTCCATCTGGTGCTGTGCTCCTGCAGATACACCACCTTCTCCTGAACAGTCTTCAGGGTCGTCTCGATCTTCTTCTCTGTCTGTATGATCTCTTTCTTAAGAATCTCTTTCTTCTCAGTAGGAGCAACGTCGGTTAAGTTAGCATAAGTCTCGCGGAGCTTCTTCAACAATTCCTCCGCAGACTTCCTCCAGCTGGAGCTGAAGTCCTGTTTGTTTTGAAGATCGGAGGATACTTGAGAGGCGTCATAGTAACTGGCAGACTCGATTTTCCTTAGCTCTTCTTCGGCCTGCTCGATGAGCTTCAATATTTCGTCCTTCTGGTCCAGATAGGTGTTCCACAATTTCTGGGAGCTCTTCAAGGACTTCAAGCTTTCCACGCTCTGTCCGTATGTGTCGTTCCAGCTGGACTCAAGTTGTTGGACTTCCATGGACACGAATTGGGGAGCGTGCTGGTCCTTGAGCAGATCTTTGCCCCGTTGCAGCATGCTGACTATGTTCGATCTCTGCTGCTCCAGCTGACTCAGTCTGGTCTCCTGATGACTGACAGCACTCTTTAAGGTCTCTGGACTCTCCAAGACTACGTCCACCTTCGATTGCTCGCGCACCTTGCGCAGCAGAGTGCACACCTCGCGAACCTCTTTCCTGTAGGTGTAGCTCTTCGAATAGATGTCCGTCTTCGTCATGGTGATCTCGATCGTCGGTATCAAGTTCTTGTAACGTGTTATCAGCTGCTCCAATCGGTTCTGCTCGGACAAAGCCTCGTGGTCCGATCGATTCGCGGTCAAACTGTCCAGGGTCTGCACCAGCCACTTCATCTCCTCGCGCTTGCTGTCCGCTTCCCGACAGATTTTCTGAGAAATGGAGTGCAAGCATCGTTTAATCGGGAATCACCGTTCGTCCAAAGACTAATGGCAACGTTAGTTCGCATATTTGAAGCTCATGGCGTACAGTTATAGTTACCGTCACTAGGTGAATCTATCCGTCACGAGGAAAGCAGGCAATTTACAATGATTCATGTTAAACGGAACGATATTTTCTAGCTTGGAGAAGCTGTCAGTGTTTATGGGTTATCCCAAGGTAATAGCAAGGATTTTAAGGGGATGGATCCTCACCTGGAATATCGTTTTCTCCGTCTCGAACTCCTCCAAGGTGTTCACCTCGTGCAATATGGTCCTCAGGTTGCTGTCCACATGGTCCATCCATCTTACCATCATGTCGAACCTGAAGAATTCGCGAGAAAGCAAAGACAAATTAGGAAAATAGACTAGGAAAATCTGTTCTAATTGGATGTGTATGTAAAATGCTCATCTCTGAAGACAACGTACTTATTTTTGTAGGCAGCCCACTGCTGAGGCACCTGCTTCAGCTGTTCCCTAAGGCTCTCCACCCTCTGAGCGGAGTCCTCCCAGAGTCTCTCAGCGTTCTGGGCAGCCTCGGCAAGACTGTTATCGTCGGGTTTCAGCTGACTGTAGGCCTTGCTGATCTTCTTCAGGGTCTCCAGACACTTCTCAATCTCGAGTATGGTGCCCCGTTTTACGAAGAACTCCTTGTTCCTCTGTAGAATGCTCTCGATATTATCGTTCTTCATCAAAGCCTGCTGTTCGGCATTCAGCTCCACTTCGAGGTCCTTTAGATAATGTAGGAAGGTGATCTCGTCCAGACGGAACTCTAGTCTCATCAGATGAAGAGGCGCGAAAGACAGCACGTCCTTCCAGCGTTTCTGAAGAGCCTCCACAGCCTCGACGATCGGAGCTTGTTGTTCAACCGGCAAGATATTCTTCAGATCTTGGCCAGCATTCACGAAGTTCTGGATCCATTTTTCATTCACATGACTGAAAAAGTCTCTATGATACTCAACGGACTGTCTATTGTCCGTATGTTTGTCGTTCATCATGGTCTCGGCTACGTTTAGCCACTCGGAGACCTGTCTCTCGCATTCCTTGAATCTGGTCCAGCACCTGACGGCTTCCTGAAGACGTTGCTCCCAGACCTGAGCGCCCTGGCACACTCTGTTGCACCTGTCGTTCAGTTCCCTCAAGGTTTTACCGCCTTCGGCTGATGCTACATCAGCGTGACTGTCCACGGACTTCACCATGCTGGTGAACACCTTGTTCTTGGACTCCAGCATCGATCTATAGTAAAGAGTCCTAGAGAAGAAGGTCTTGTGGCGATCCAACTGAGCCAGGATGTGCTCCCTGCCTCCTGACCGGTCTATGCTAGACAGCATCCTCTCTGCCTCGTCCAACCAGGCAGCTATCTCCTTCTGTCCAGCTTCCAGAGACTCTTGCTGCACCAACAGTTGATGGTACAGGTGCAGCTGCATAGGGATCAATGCTCGAACCTTGACCAAAGCTTCTTTCTCCTTCTTAAGTGTATTCATCATCCTGTCCACTTCGTCTCGAGATAGATCCTGAATCAAAGTTTGGAACTTCTTGCTGATGCTCTTGAAGAGGTCCTCGATCCCTTCGACCTCGTTTTGGAAGACCTGGAGCTTCTCGCCATAGGCTTTAATCTTCTCTGTAGTTGTTAAATCAGTGGCTGCCAGAGCGGTTTCAACGTTCCTCAGCCAGTTCTGCAAAGTCTCCATCCCAGCTCTGTAGTCTTTTCTGTTTCTGATCAAATCGCCAGCGTGCATGTACTGCTTGGCGTCTTGGAACAGAGACTCCCATCGTGACGTAAGGCTTATGTAACGTTGCTTCAGCTGAAGAGCTACCGGCTCGTCTGATGTCGCTATCAAGAAAGTCACTGTGTCAGAGAGTTGCTGGTGTTTGTCCTTCCAGACGCTGATGTCCTGGAAGAACTCCATCTTCTCTTCTTCGGGTAGGCTCAAGGCAGGTTCGGCGCGGTTCAACCAAGTTTCAAACTCGTCCGAGACTATGTTCCATCGGCGCCAGTAGGCCACCACTTCTTCCAGCATGCTTTGGACGCAGCGCAGGTCCATCGAGACGCTCTTCCACTTGTCGCCTGTCTCCTTCATGAAGCGGTCGATGCTCAGGCTTTCCTCTCGATCTGAAAGCGAAGCGGTATTTAAGTTTGCGCAAAAGTCTCAGAGAGGACCGAGTCAGGTCCAGAAGATAAGAAACAACTGACGAATCCTTCCCACTTACCAACATCGCCCTCGCGCTTATAGTCCTCGACGACCTGTTGCATGTCTAGATAGGCCTTCTGGAACTCCTGGAAGATCCTGTTCCGCGACACGAAGTTTCTATACTGTTCCAGCATCTGATGCACCTTCTCCTCGGTGCCGTACTTCACGCTCCAACTCTTAAGCTTGGTCTCAACTAGGAATAAGAAAGCTACAAGACAGCACTTGTGCTCCAGGAACTTTAATCGAATCCTCCTCTTGGCAGCGCGGTTCGGCAGACTATCGAACCGAGCTGCCATGTTGGTCAACTGCTGAGGCGGTATGTGCAACGACAGCTGAGAATTGTTGGCTACATGGAACTTTTCCGTCATCGTTGACAGATCTAGGAAGAACTTCTTGTGGTCCTCCAGTTTGTTCGAGATTATGTTCGCCGTTTCCTCTGTCATCTCTTCGGGGATGTCGTTGTCGGAGATGAGGAGGGCTTCTGCGCGAGCTAGCCATCTGCCGGCTTCGCCTAATTCGCCCGGTAAGGCCGAGTCCAGGCTCCAGAGCCAGTGTAACATCTGGGAACAGTGGAGAAACGATTTCAGTATTGGTGGGCCGCTTTCTTTGAGTTGTTTTCTTTGACGTCGAATATACAGTTCCTCGCTTTATACGTTAGAAGTGACTTACAAGAATTTCAAAGGTGTTCCACAGATTCTGTACGTGTCCCCACGAGTCTCTGGTAATACTAATCATGCTAGGCGTCTCTACAAGACGCTGCAGCTTATTATACACCACCAGCTGCTTGTCGGCTTCTGTCTTCAAGGCAAGGTAGTCCTGGAAACACAAGTTACTCATCACAATCCTAAATCCTCTTTAGCAGCGCTCGAAAAACATTCACTGTTCGATCATTTAACAGTGTACAACAATCCTGACCACTTAATATTCAATATTATACCCAGGAATTCATGATTACCTCATAGTTTAACGGGAGAGAGTTGGTCCTGTCCAACTGCTCCAGGTTCCTAATTTTATCGCTGAGCCAATTGACCAATGCATCGTACTCGTGCTGTACAGCCGCGAAACAATCAGCAGCCGTGGATCCAGGTTCTGGATACTTGTGTAAAAATTGCGCGACATATGTCATGATCGATTTCTCGTCAGGTTGGGGAACGTCCACGTCTTCGGGGTCGAGGAGTCTGGCGATGCCTAGCTCCACTTCGGCCACCTGGAAAGCTGTTTCCAGGCGAGCTCGGTTCGACGCCTCTCTCATGGCTGCTATGTTCACCAGGTTCTGTTTGATCGCGTCGATGATCGCCAGGAACGCGTTGCCATCTCGCCAGCTCTCGCCGAAGTCGCGCACCTGGATGCCCACATCTCTGAAAGTTTAAAAATTCCAGTCAAATTGGGAGCCGTTGAATGAGAGAACACCGTTTAAAATATACTGACTTGGGCAAAGCGTTGGTCACCCATTGCAGCAGCGTCTTCCTCGCACCCTGCTTCCATTTCTCGCTGCTGATGCGTTTTCTCTCGCTGGCAGCCGAACCCTGAGTGCTGAGACTTTCCAAGCTACTCTGGCTGCCCCACGTGTGACCGAGATACTCCAAAGCTCTGGTGTTCTCCTCGATCTAGAAAGACAGGCGATCAATGGTCCACGAACATGCGAAACAATAAACAAGAGAGGGAGAGAGAGAGAGAGATAGTTACAGCGAGAAAAGTGAGAGAGAAAATCCAGGGGGAGGGGGAAAGGGACTAGCGTGCAGACTATAGTGACGCGTAAAGTAATCATGCAGGGCGTGTATCATCGCTCCTCTCTGAACAGAGGGGAAGAGAGAAGACATTCTAGAGCTCATTTATGTCCGATTAAGGCCACAGCAATCCGTTTTTCGTTTCTCTGGTTCGGTTTGATAGCTACTCACCTTCTTTCGATCCGTCGATCGTAGCTTGTTTATGTAGAATAAACACGGTTAGCAGAATGCAAAGTGATTTAGATCGATCCTAACGAGGACTAAGTTCTCTTCGAAAATCGAAATGAAATCTCCTTCTCTTCTTTTTCTTTAAATACTGTTAGGAGTGCAGATTTCTTTTTGGAAAATCATAATAAAATAATAAATTTATAAATTTAATTTTGATTTGAACGATCGACAATCTCCATCGTGTTTTTCCTCCGTTTGTTCGCAACGTGCGTCGCGCGGATTTCCTCCGGAATTTACTCAACGAGGATTATTGATCGGTTTCGAAAGACGCGGCGAGGATTCGATAACGAAGGATCGACCTCCGTCAATGCCTAATTAATCTCCGCCGTCGCAGCGGCGTAGATCGTTGCACGCGCGTTTTACGTAATATTGTTACACGCGGCACGGCCGGTTAGATTTAAGCAACTACCGCATTCTAATCGCAAGAGTGCTTCTTGTAATCGGTTCGAACGGATGACTGTTTACCTGGAAGTACAAGATGATCGTCCATATCAGGCCCAGCACCACGGGAGGTCGTCCGTCGACCAGATCCGACGAGTTTATGTTCACTAGTTTAATCTGCGGACAAATTATGTAGTACCTTATCGCGGGAACTTTTACGGAACCTGTACGTTAATTGAAAATCGGTCGGTCGTCAATATTTTATGGTAACGACGTCAGAGAATTTTACGAAGCTCGCGTTTCTCGTATGTTCGATCAATTCTTCTTTTTTCTTTCGTAACAAGCGAATGTTCAACTTGAAAATTTGCTTTTTTCTTCAAAAATTAAATTCTGTAATTTTAATGTATGTACAGCGTTGCATAGTGTTCAGACAATTTTCAAATACAAGGAAAGCATCGGCAAACCGAGGCTGATAGGAACAGAACGACTCTGAAATTCGCGTTCGACTGATCAAAGTGTATTAAGATCGATTGGCCATCGAAACGCAAAATTGGTTTCGTCCATCGTAATTATTCGCTGCCCCAGAATCCCCCACTTCTGGTGATTGAAACTTGCAATTTCTTTTCAGCGAAACTGAACTGAATTGTAATTGGCAATCGTCATGGACCGTATGGTGCTCACCTTCTTGCTCTGCAGGAACTGCAGCGCGGTGTTGGCGTTGCTGAGAAAGTGCGGTCTCTTCAAATTACGGCCCCGTTCGACCGGCTACGAACAGAAAACGCATTTCATCAGTGTGTGCGTGTGCGTGAACAGAGGATTCTATCGATCAGAGTTAGACGATTCGCAGCTGGTGCACACACGGACTCACCAGCTTCTCGCCGGATAGCACCTCGAGCAACGCGAGTAGGCGTGTGCCGTCTTTCAGATCCTCGATCAAGTCCTCCACGCGGAACGGCGGCATTCGCTGAAAATAAATGTCGTTATGGACACGCTGGCTATTCGAGAACGCGACTCCTTAGAAACGATTCCAGGAACAGGTATTCGTGCGTTCGTAGGCTGTCGCTAAATTTGAAACAATTCGATGCGTAGCAGTTCGACTCGTAAATATGTATAGACGACGAATCTTTCGCAAAAGAGCTTCAGGCTCTTCTAGTAATTCATTAATTTATTTATGTAAAAAATCTCTGAACTCGACTTATAAATTATATTGATCAATCAAATTCATAAATTACATAAATTCTTGTCGACTTGCTGAAATTATCGAATCAAGAAATCCATATTTATGGAAAAATGTTTGCAAATTAGCTTAGAGAGCAGGGTATTGAATAAATATTCGTAAACGATTGCGCAGCGAGACTGATTTTTCTGTTTCTTCTGCAGAAGACAGATCAAGATCTATTTTTGACCGAGCCGTGCAAGATGAAGTCATCGCGACAGGTTAGCGTCGGGTTACACCGGTAGATCGTCGGGGAAGTTTACTCCGATGCAATTTTTAAAATCTCGTCGATCCGCGATCCAGTCCGAGAAGGCTCGCATATGGTTTAAAGTAAGCATCACGGAGGATCGTTTATAAAGATTTTCCGGGTGAGTAAACGCCGTTTTAAACGCGGAATATACTTTTTTGGACGTTGAATCGTGCTTTGGTACTTATTAAATTTTAATATTGTTTCTGACTCACCCCCTCCCATCCAGAATTTTGACACGTGTTACGAAAATGATCTGGAAAAAATTTGGGTGCGATTGGATCGTGGAAGCCCGACGCGCAACAGATTTGAAATTTGAAACTTGAAAATTTAGAATTTGAAAATCTGAACTCTGAAATTTGAAATTTGAAACTTTGAAAATTTGGAATTTGAAAATTTGAAACTTGAAAATTTGAAATTTGAAACTTGAAAATTTGAATCTGAAAATCTGAAATCTGAAATTTTTAATTTGAAACTTGAAAATTTGAATTTGAAAATCTGAAATTTTAAATTTGTAATTTAGGAATTTAAAATTTTCGGATTAATGTGCGTCGAGTTCCCACGATCCAATCGGCCTCAAATTTTTTCCAAATCATTTTCTCAACACTTGTCACAATTCTAGGGGGTGAGACTTGCAAAATAATTGTCTGTTTGCCTCTCAGTGGAAGGGATAGGCGAAAGGACTTAGATCGTGGAGCTCCCAGGGAGCTAGATCGCGAGTTTGCTGTACGTAAAAATAATAGGATCCGTCCCAAGATATGTATGCAGGATAAAAATGTTGGACTTCGCGCGTCGAACAGCGACGTTTCCGGCGAAGTGGAGTTCGAGATCCGAATTTCCGGGTGCCTGGGCCCGAGAAAATTTTCTCGAACGAGAGCTGCTGTTCAAGCCGCTGTCGACGGGACAGGGTAGAACGCAATGTCGTGTCGGTTCTGGGGCATGCATGTCGCAAGGAAGTGGAGTGGGATTTCTAATTCAAGTTTCGAAGTATCCGGAAGTGCGGAAGTAGGGGAGCAGTATCGAGACTCGCGAGCCAGGCACGAGTTATCCCAACGAACTTCTGATATTCGTGATGAGAAGTAATTTCGCCGATCCCTTATTACGTAGCGGTTGCCGTCGAAAGAAAAACGACGACGGTGTTTCGTGGACGGGAAAATATTTGTTGACGTATCGTCGGCGACCACTTCCCTAACGAACGACGAACGCGGAGAACAGCCACGAGCACTGTTACATCTTTTCGATCGATCCTGGGTTGCCGACCTCGCGAATAAAGATTTTCTTGCCGAAATTTATGATCTCACTCACCTTCGAGAGATACGAGTTGATCCAGTTGACGAAGGTTTTCTTCTGGACTCGTTCTTGTTCATCTGGAATGAAAAAAAGGAAACGATTTATTTAAAAGAGTTCCTCGGGGAAGAATTTTTAGAAAAATATTTTGTACAACATTTGATCAGCATTTTGTACAAGAGACTTTGTTTCCGAGATAATTGAGATTGAAGTTCATCGAACGCGCGTCAGTGGAAACGGTCAGCCATGACCAGACGCGCATAATATCTATAGTTATCAATAGTTTTTAGCGCAGATTACAACCTGGTTATTTTTATCTCCGAAGTTGTTATATTTCCGCTATTATGTAAAGAACAAAATAACATTTCTACACGAGGTTCTTAGTTATTTCTCGTTACTAATAGTCGTCTTGAAAAATATCTTTGGTTATTGTGGCAAATTTAGGACACTTTTATAGAATCTTCCAGTACAGATACTGTCAGAAATGATTACAACGGACTCCGGAGGAGAGCGGTCTTCAAGATTCTAGAAAGAGGAACGGCAACGTCCGACGCTTCGGCCTATTTCCTCCATTTCAAGGATACGAAATCCAGCATGTGGCCGCTGCCATTAATCTCGAGAACGTGCCGAACCCCAAGGCTACATTGTCGAATAGTCTCCGCGAAGTTTAGCGATGTCACCGGAGACATGTGACCAATTCGGCGACGTTACGCAACCAAATTATGTCATCGTTGCAAAAACTGAAAAATATCTTTTGCATTATTGCTCGTCCCCGTGAATACCATTAACGCGTGTTCCTCCGTAGGCTTTGGAAATAATAAATTAATTCCCCCGAGTATACTCGAGAGGAAGCGAATTTTCAGAACAATTATACAAGCTGCGAATCGATTCACTGAATTATTACGAAAATATTGTAATTCGACGGAATCAGAAACCATGAAATTTTTGCGAAGACGAAATCCGCTCGCAAGACGTTGACAGTTCTATCAGAACTATCTAGTTGAAGAAAATCAGTGACGATAAAAATCTGTAAAGGATGGACGCTCCGGAATAATTTTGAATGAATCCGTCAGGCCGAGAATAATCCTGACACGGTTCCCACCTCGGTTGATAGCGAAACAAAAAAAGAACGGTGCACGATAATACGTGTAGCGGCCGAGTAAACGATTCAGTCTTGACTTATATTACGTCACCGTCAATTGCGTAGCGTTGCGATCGTTACATTGCGCGGTCTCGAGCCGCTCGTGTCGGAAACGACGCGACGCTGTGTTTCGGTGCCGTAGCGCCGGGCCTTCGAATTTGCAAACTGTCCGGCGAAAGTATTAATTCAAACGCGTCGAAAGCGTCGACCCATGAAAAATTCATCCGCCGCTGGTCAGAGAGGTATTAATACATCACCGACCAGCGGCTTGGAAACCTGTTTCTCGCATTGCAAAATTCACGAAACCGTTTTTATCGCCGGTTGACACCGACACTAAACGAGGACCTTTAAAATATCCACTGGGCATCGTGACCCGAAAGCTTTATCTTTTTAGTTCCCGGAAAATACTATTTTCTGTCCCCCTCCATCTGTGCATAAAAATGCATAAACAGAGAGAATTAAACGCTTCCATCGTTTTTTTTTTACCGAAGTAGAATAGGACCATTGAAGTCAGACATATTTCACATTCGAGAAATTTAACCCCTAGCACTAAAAATTGCTGTACTATTATTCGAAATATTGTTTACATTGTTAAATAAGTTGGTATCTAATCAATTACTAAATATTTAAGTATTTTATTAGGTATTATATTAATTTCATATTCATAAACTGAAAAAAAATAATATAGAATGGAATTATTCTAGGTTGGACGAAATGTTTAATTTTCTGAAAATGTTAAGAACATCGATGCGTTAGGTCAGTGGAATTATAAACGGAAGACTGGAACTTCTATAAAAATAATAAACATTTTATGCGAAAATTGTCTGGTTTTCTTGGAGTATCAAACGAAATTACCGAACAACATAATAAAGACACGTGTACGGAAGTATGGAGATAAATGAAGCTGTTAAACCGACTACAAGAGAAATGTGCAAAATAAATAGCCAGGCTGAAATGAATCGAATAGAGACTGCCGTGAAAGTTTCTACAACCAGCAATGAAACGGAAGAAATTGTCCATGAACAAGCCATAAAGTAGAATTTCTTTTGACTCGCGGAGGTCAGACAAAAATAAATTTTACGTCAATGGAAAAATTCATAGATTCATAAGCCGGCGTCGGTTAAGGCTCGAAAACGGGATGGTGGGGGGGGGGGGGGGGGGGGGGAGGCCGAGCAATCAGCATAAATTTCTGACTATTGTGTTCGAGGAGACATCCTGCAGTCTCTGTTTCCCCGCAGCGTCGGCGAAAATGGAGACTGCGACGGAGAAGGTGTCGCGCGTCCAACAGTCTAACACCATCCGCGACAATGCGCCGTGCATTTAAATAACGCGCGCGAGTAGAATATTCCTGCGCGTTTCGTATGCGGTCGGCCGCGCAGCTTTTAATTGACGGTCACGAACCCGTAATTTTTTCCCTTTCGCTTTTATCGTGGCCGGCCCGTCGCGACCGCTACCCCAACGTCCCATAAAGTTCATCTCTGTCTTTCTTTCTCCTCCTTCACGCGGCCTATAAAAACCGTAATTTATAATCCACTTCCCGGAGAAGATCGGTACGATACTCTTCGCGAACCGTGTGCTGCCTTTTCGTGAGAGGCGATGTAATTGCTGGTGGAAATGCGCTCTCTCTCTCATTTCGGGCCAGCTAGGGTGCATAAATTAGGAGCCGCAGGTAGACGAGTGCCCTGATTTTTGGCTTAGGCGAATTGGCAGCGAAAAAACATTTTTGTTTCGTAAATTTCGAAAAATCTCCGTTTTACTTGAATAGTAATTCCAGATTCCACGGTTTATCGCGATTCATAGAAATAACGCATAAATAAATATGTCCTCTCAACGCGCACCGTGTTGCAATTTGTTTACGCGATTCGATGAAATATATTTCTCCTCTGTAGATAATATATTGAAAATGATGATGATCTAGCTCTGGACCCATCGGCATTCTCGAGTACACTCGCCGAGCAATTTAAATCGCGTTGCCACCGAAAACCCCATAAATCTGCCATGGTGGTTGCTCGCCGTCAGCTTAAATGTTCCATGGACGCAGAGCGGTGTGTTCGGGAGAATCGAAAGACGGTTACCGTTTATTAATTCACGGTGCATTTGGGACCGAACGATTGATACGGGGCCCCGAAGAAATCGCGCGTGTAATGCGCCGTGAAATTGCACGTCCCCCGGCGAAGTGTATAATTCACTGGCGAATTGTCGTTGGACGAACGACACCTTGCAAAAACTCGTCGACGGGTAAACGAGCCGTCGCCAATCCGCCGAGCAGAAGGAGCCACGGGGGCATTTAAGGTGTGAACGGGACACGGTGCGCAACCATCGTTTAACGGCCAATAAACGCTTTATATTTTCACGATTTAATGGCGGACCGATGGAAATCGCCGGCCGCGCGGCAGAACACGTACGATAGTTCCGTCCGGTACGCGTTTAGCCTACGAGTGCAACGCACAATGTTATATTTCTGTATTTTCAAACGTTGCTAATGTGGATTTTGTGCTATTCTTTCATTTGATTACGCAATTGCCCGTTATAACCTGCCATTTTTACCAACGGCGCGTGCATACGGATTGTTGAAAAATTCCGAGGCAAGATAAAACGAGAATCTGAAGAAAAAAAATTGACGCAACTGCGAGCGACGGCTCGACGCACGTGGATCCTCGCGTAATAATCCACGAGCGTGGATCTCTTCTTTCGAGATCTTTAACCGTTTTTTTTCCCCACCCAAGCGATCGCCACTGACATTTAAAATTATCTCGGCTTTCACCCCCTCTCCCTGGACGTTTTCCTTCAGAAAAGAGGTACACGCATAAGGCGGACGGTTGTATAAATTCGTATTTTTAGCGCTTTCGTATGCGATGTCGAAAGCCGAACCCGCGAAAAGGAAGGGGCGATCGTCCGAAGTGGGACAAGTCCTCGTGGATGAGCTCACTATGCTCGATGCACGTTCTATCTGCCAAAGAAATATAATCGATCCGCCATTTTTCCTGCATCGATCCCTCGCGAGAACGAAGAGTTTCGTTCAATTTTTACTAGAGAATTTTCACGAAAAATCGTAACGAACAAGAGTTGAATGAACATGAATTTTCTCCTTGAATGTTTCAACAAATCGAAAGTGATACAACCATAGATTCTTCGAACGTCTTTAAAATTTTTAATCTATTCGTTCCTGTTATTAGATCCACAAATTCATTAAAAAACAAAATAACACCCAAGATCGGTTCGTTTGAAAAAAAAGAAATAAGCCCTGCACAAAAGAATTGTCCAAAAACGGAAATTCTCTCGCGCCGAGACTCAGAGTTTATTTCTGCCTAACGCGAGAAAATCGCGGAAATGGTAATTGCAAGCCGATGGAAGCCGAGTTCGATACGCGCCAGGAAAGAAACAGTAGCCGCCTCGCCGCCACCGTTCGTCAAGGATATCGAATTCGCAGGAAAGCGACACCCGCGACGAATCTACGATTTCCCTTTGGTTCATCAACCGTGTATTTCTGCTGAGGGTTTCTTTTTTTTTTATCGGGGCCGCGTTACACTATATTTACGGGTCGGGCTGTGTGTTTTTAGCATGATCACAGACGGAGACGCGAGCGAGCGAAGATCAAGAGAATTGGGACCTCTGTCCTGGCCAACGAAAGCTTTACGAGCGTAATTTTAACTTAACCGTTTGTCGTGAATTTCGTGGAAATCCCCTCCCCCTCCCAATTATCGTTGCTTCGTGCGAAAGAAAAACTTGCAAATGAGATTCGCGGTAAAAATGTTGCTGCGAAACCATTTCGAGTTACGTATAAGCGTTTTCTGATAAAAATGATTTTTCGGGGAATAAAAATTCTTTTATTCGACCCTAATGTTTCACGCTTCAAGGTGTACGTAGCCGCTTGAATCGAAGGTTAGCGGATTCGTATTTTGATCTGATTTCCGCGGGGGAGGTGTGGATAGGCATTAAACGAAACGAGCGGGGAGTGTTTGATGATAAGGGAACGCAACCTTGACATTTGTCGCGCGATAAGAGAATTGATTTATTGAACGAGCGGGAGAAACAACTTGGCGACGCACACAGCATTAGCATAACTCCATGTTTTAATGATCTGCCGGCTGGGAGATGACGCCCGGCAACTCTTGTGCACTTGCAGCAACGGTGCATTTAACATTCGACGAATGCAATTCGAGCTGACGTCCTACCAAGGGAAATAGTCGTCTGTAACGAGATTGCTGGACAGAGTAATGAATAATATTCCGTTGCAATTTATATGGTTCTCGGGAATATTGATTCAGGTTTGGTCGAGATTAACCGCTCGTGTGCATGAAAAGCGTATGCATACATCGTTCACCGAGCCGATTCATTTTTTATCGTTTCCTTGTGACTTTGTTGACCGACGAACCTAAATCAAGTTCTATTAGAAGGCGGCAGACTGAGTGTTCGTATCAGAAAAATACAGTTTCATTGAACGCTGAACCTACCGAGCACTAAAATCAATGAAATTGTTTTAACTTGTAAAAATTTACTTTAGATTTTGTGCAATTTTTATTAAGTTGAATAAAAAAATTTGTCAAATCAATTTAAGCGACTACGTTATTTCAATAATTGTGGTAGGTTTTCAGTGGTGCAAATAAACGAATCGGAAAAAAATCAATTTATAAATCTAATTAAAATACTGTTAATACAATCCGATTGAAAAGAAGTCTTCGGTACTATCTGCGACAGCCTGCACAAAATTTAGACCCTGCTATAATGCAGCGTTGGAGGTACAAAAGATTGACATGACGAAATGGAAAGCCGAAGAACATGATGCGCGGTTTATTTAAGCGTCTGAGTTGATTAATCGTGGATGCGTCCAGCTTTAAATCGCCGAGTGAGATCACTGCTGATTAGGAGGGCCAGCGTCAAGGTGAAGTGCACATTTAGCGATTCCTAACCTCCGTTTTTAGCGATGATCGTGGTTCGAAATAGCCGAGCGTCGCAGCAACAAGTACGCGCGACGCGATAATAATGTTCCCTGCAACGACTCTCCTAAAAGGGCTCCGCCGTTCGCAAGAACGTAAAGCCGGGCTCCAATTATCGAATGCAACTGCACGCCATTTACCATGCATGCGGCTCCATTACCCGAACGATCGGTCGAGGGGCCAAGTTTTAAGGGTTGAAAACAGGAATTCCGACCGAGTTGCTGTTCATTGACGGGTTCAAATCGTTCGTGTCTTGTAAAATTGTTCTTGCAACGGCACACCCGCTGGGCTAAAGACGCTGCAATCATTTGCGAACCGTTCCCCGAACGAATCCAAGAGCTGCGTGCTGGGACCGAGTAAATACTGATTACGATAATTGTGTAATTCTTCCTGGAAATAATAATACTCTGTAAACTTCGACGAATACTTTGCGGGGTTAAGGTGGAGACTTCCTTATTATTGTGCGCTCGTTTCCGTCGGATTTTGTCATCAATTTCGAACCTATTTTCTCTTCGATAATGTTACAAAAATTCTTGGATTTCCGTCATTTTGGATAACTTCGTAGCCTCTTAATATTGTCCACTTCAAGCCGTGGTTTTTGCACTGAGGTATTTTAATTGGAATTTTCCAGCGAAAAACTTGCATTTAAATGCCCGCTTATTTTCAATTCTTACTGAGAAAAATTCCTGCGGTTCCCTTCGTTTCGAGGAAGATTGCTATTGAACAGCGGCGCGGCGCCATATTGAGTAGGGCTTGGCTGCCGTGTCCGATCACTATGCGCCGATTCTACTTGCTGCGTGCACCGTATTTGCAAACGGACAAGTATCCTTATTCTCCTTTCTCGAAAAGGAGTGTTGGATCGGTGCAAAAATAAATGCGATTACGTAGAAATAATTATACTTATGTACGTCATTATAATTATGTGCGTTCAATCCGATTTATAAAATGTTAGTTCATTTTGAAAATATGCTGTAAATAATCTTTCTCTTTGGAAATGGCTTAAAAACAATTTCTAAAAATATTTTATGTCCGGAAGAAAAGTGTTAAATATTTCCCCGGACCCTACATGACGATTATACTGAAACTCGAAGAATGCCAATCGAGTAGGTCATCGAATCGAACAAAATCTGTCGATGATAAGAATCGTCGGTGGTCGTCACGATCACTCTCCATTAAAAACGAGCGTGTGTTTGCCAGCGCGATTGTTTGTTAATTACTTCCTAATGAGCGCTCGGAGAGGGATGAGGTAAGAGATCGCATGCCGAAAGCGCAGCTTGTCAAGCAAATTGGAGAAATCGTGGCGTGCGAGCCAGAAATCCTCGATCGTCGGTCACGACGCTTTCCGTGATTAAGCCCCCGGCGTGACGCGGCGGAATGATCGTTTGTTTGTCCTCGGATCGGCCATAAATTCGAAGGCACGTGAACCGATTGGGGTCGGGAGCGACGTGGAATCGCCGATTTTTCTTCTATTCCGTCGCCCGCAAGGCTAAAAAAGAACCTCGAGGCAATCGCATCGAGCACACCGAGGAATCGTCGCAACCTTTCGCGAGATTCTCGGAACGAGAAATGATCGCGACTATAAATAACGGTCTATCGGCCGTGCTAATTATAAACGGCCCGTGTTTATTGTACTGGCAATTGACGGCCGGCGAAAATAGCGGCCGGCAAATCTGCTAGTGAAGTCACCTGTTCGCCAGGGTGACTTCCGCTCTTGCGAAACGGCATTTCCCCGGCCGCAATTGGCGCACGACGTCGACTGGAACCGCGAACTACCTGTTCAATTTGCTGAACAGTCGTTGACGTCTTCGGAAATCCCCGGCAGAAGGGTCCGAGTCGAGAGAAGAAATTTTCGGTCTCGTCGATGTTGAAACTAAATGACTGCAAGCCGACACGTTGAAAGATCAGCCTTGTGCTCGTTTCGAGAAAAGTTACACTCCTGATTCGTCTGACACTGACACTTACGGCGAACGATGCTGCTCGTTTTATTTTTAGTTCTCGACGCCGGACACCGATGTTGCATTTTGCTTTGTTACGCGAAAATTAAGAAAGTCGCGAGAACGTTGCAAAAATCGTTGTCACGATAAACGTTGCCTTTTTCTATTCTCGTATTGTTAAACAGGTTGTTTTGATTTTCTGTGACGTTTACGAGCACCGGCGCGCGTAATAATGCCAAGAGTTTGATTTAAATTTTATCGTCTCGAACATAAGTTTCCCTGTTATCGTGAGTTAACACGGTCGTATCGCACAGCCGGGGAACACACAATCACTTAATACAAAGTACTCGGTCTACGTCTGGTCTGGTAACCAGTACTCCATTCAATTTCCAAGACGTCGTCGGTCGACCATAATTGCAGGGCGTTTCTCGAACGGGAACGCACCTGCACGCAATGTGCGCTCAAAAATGATGCAGCGCGAGAGCGCCATGCGTGTTCGTTACCGACGATCTATTAATCCTTAACCGTGTATCTTAGCACGACCTGCTCGGTACTCAAAATTAAGCAGGAGGTTCACCGCGACTTCTGGGAATGAAATCTGAAGAAATCTCTTAAATCTGTCTTAATGTTAACATTAACATTAGCTTTGAGAAATTAAAACTCCCTAATTTGTCAAAATCACTGATCGCGAAAGATTCTCAGTTCAGTTTCATGTTATTCTCAATTCACTATTGA
Organism: Lasioglossum leucozonium; assembly: GCA_028454225.1. Lineage (NCBI taxonomy): Eukaryota > Metazoa > Arthropoda > Insecta > Hymenoptera > Halictidae > Lasioglossum > Lasioglossum leucozonium. The sequence continues at coordinate 14,487,089 of CM052215.1, read as the reverse complement.
CACATAAATCGTCACGATAAACAACAGATATTGAACCTGTACAAATGTTTAAAAATCACCGATTGCGAAAGACTCTGAGTAAAATGAAAAATTTGATAGAAAGGACCATTTCTTACTTCGCCATTGACGCTGCGATTAAAAAAATGATCTCCTATAAAAATACGAATTCGCACGAAGTTTATTGAATATATTTGTTATTATAATTATACATATATAGAGGTCTGTAGAGGCAGGTTAATGTTGGAGGACTTGGAGGTGATTACGAGCGAGTACTCGCGAAAACGGCTCCGGGACGACGTCGAAAAGTCGCGCACGGAGCAAACGTGTTGCGTGTACAGTTATTGAACACCTGTGCGGCCTTCGTCGGGAAAAACGAAATCCGATTACCCGGAAGCGAAGCCTGAGTCGATAGAGATACAGATACAGGGCGCGTCTCTGGAGGCCGTCGCGCCGGATCGAATTCGTCTGTCGTCCGCGATTAAAGCTGCGTAATACGTCATCCTGTTTGCAGAGTATCGATCGATCCAATTGGATTGCACCGATTATTAAACCGAAAAATAATACTGTACAAATTTCTTATCGCATTTAAGCGACGGAGTGACGAATGTTGCATCGATATTCTAATTAACACTGTGACTGCCACGTCGCCACGTAAACACCATTGTTTCACCAGATCTCGAAATGAATTTTTATCACCAAGTATTTCAGTAAACTACATTTCCTTAGGGTGTAGCAAGCAGAAAAATTAAAGAAGCTTCGATCAATTTGAACTTTTCAGTTTCGATGTTAGTAACTAAATGATTTCGGTGAGATTTTTAAGCTTTGCGACTGGGTGGCGAATGTGTTAATAAAATTTATATGTATATGTATTCGCTCCGGTGATAGTCGCTATTAAAACGGCACGTGTATTACACGCTAATGACGCAAATAGATTAATCGCGTGATTCGAGAAATTTTCTCGTTTGGCCGGTCTCCGGGAGCAAACGAGAAGAAAAAGCAGGGAGACATTTTCAACGCGACACGAGAGAAAGAGGGAAGATAGGGGATCAGTGTCAAGGAAAGAACGCCAGGATCGTGTTATTAATAATGATCGCGGGGTGCTGATAATGCCCGAATGAACGTCTTCGGGTACCAGCTTACGATCCTTGACACTTGAAACCTACGGCAGAGGAGCAAATGAATTGGCCAACCTTGAGCGAGCTGGCGATGTCGTTGACTTCTTGCAAAATGCAGATTCTGTTGGTGGGTGCGCAAGTTGGTGGCGCTTGCAATATTCTCTTTACGCTAGCAACTTCACTGATGTTTTCAATGTGTAGAGCGTTAATTTATTTACGGCAGGTATGAATTCTTAAAACTCAAGGAAGCTTGTACATTGATAAAACTCAATGATATTCTCGCTTTACTTTGAACAAACTTTATTAATCGATGAATCGCTGTTATTCTGGGATCTGTAAAATTCGGTATAGGAATAAGAATTTGTAACTGAAATTTCTCACGATAGCGCAGTGATATTCTCAGTGACTATAAAATTAAAGATCCGAGATTCGGGTGTTAATATTAATCACCATGATCTCCATTCGCAGAGCACATATTTTCTCACGACATTTTTCTGAAATCGAAGCTCGTCTTTAACCGTTATCGATTTCTGCCCGAACGAAACGGACATGTTGGATATTTTTAATCACCGTCTCAATGAAAATAGACATGTGGGTCAACAGTATCGAGACCGACCTTCAGATAGCGACGTCCCACAGCGATCAAGGTGGCGGAGACTATGAAAGGCGACTGTTTGTTTGGAATCTTGACCTTTACACAATTTTCGAATGCAAATTCGCCCGGATCTCATTTGCACGTCGGATTTTATGGTAATGAAACGCGACTGAATGAGAGTCGTCGAGGAAAGTGGGAGTACAGCAAGTGGTCCGGAAGAAGACAGACAGCATAAGAGAGGCTTCGCGAAGTGGAATGATTGACGACTAACACAGTGAAAGGAGATACACGGCGTATTATATCCTATGTAGAATAGAAGGTGGAGAAACAAGGAAAGACAGAAAGGTTCCAGAGAAGGCGAGCATGTTTGTGGCACAGCCTTGAACTGACGCCCAGTAACGTCATCGTTTACTATTAGTACGAGTTACCACATTACACTTTATACGCGATTGTGTCGGGCTATGTAACGTTTCGCTCGATGCGAGCAACACGTCGCGTCGTTCAATCCTCTTCGCAGGTAGTAAACCATTTATTTCGCTAGCCACAGTGACCTTGGCGTGGACATTTTAGATCCGTCTGCTCTTTTTAACATGGTCCTTCATTCTTTTATCCATGCCCACGCCATTTCTTTTCGTTCTTCGTTTTTACTGCTATTCAACTACTTCACAAATGCGAATCCTCATATTCTCTAAAAATGCTCCACTTTAGTCGCCCTGTTATTTTCCCATTTATTATAGTCAATTCTAGACCCGGTCCACGTTCTACAACTTTTACATTATCTCTTCTGTGCCGTTGCAAGTCTTAAAGTGTAATTTTCAAGAAGTTTCAGGCTCGATCGTGGAAGCCACGCCTGTTCCGCCATTTTGGTTCCGCCCACTTTTCAAAATATTCCCACTTTCAAACCACTTAACTCCTTCGATCTTTATGATCCTTTTTAAACATCTTACTATTTTTTTTTTTATTAAGATTGTTATATCTTCAAGAAATATTAGACGCTTTTTTCCAAATTATCAAATTCTTCTCCAGAAGCCACCATGTTTTTGCCATCTTCGGAAACTGTTTTCGAGAAACACTTTCATCCCACATCGAGCAACTTTGTTCCCTTGCGATAATTAATTTCCCACGACCAATTCCGCGTAAAAATAATGTTAACCAACAATGCAGCCATTCCGTGATAATTCGCAAGCACGTTCGCAAACCGTTGCTAACCGGTTGATCGTTAATCTCGTTGGATCTCAGTTCCATGGAGCGGCGGAACAACACGTGAATTAATTCGCGTCGCGTTCCCAGAGATTGTTTATCGACGCTGGTCAAGATTGACTCTGATGTAATGTTCTTTTTTTAAAACCACAACTAAAACGTGCAACCGTGTAATTTTGTCGATGGCAGGAAGGAAGGGAGAGAGAGAGATCGCGAAAGATCGACGAAATTCGACTGGTCGATCCCCATGGTGGCCACCGGTGATGTAACAGTTTAATAGCTGCGGACTACCGATGACCTTAACTTCACTCTCGCTTTCAGTCTTCCTTAACGCTGCCGTTGTTCCTCCTATCAGTCTCGTCATTTCGTTAATTAATCCGAAAATAACAGGGCTCTATTATTCCCATCGTTAGGCGCGGTTCACAGAAAATTAATTTTAAAATCTGGTGAAATCTTGAATTCTTTAAAAAATATTTTTCTGAAAAATTCCCCTAAAATATTATTATTACAAGGAATATCTTTGCCTACAATGCTTTGACAATACTAATCCTTAAAATGTTAATTGTTAATGACTTCTCCGTAAATAAAACGGTCTATAAATTTCTTCCGCAGTAAGTATATTTAAGGTAACAATAAAATGTAAGAAATATTTCTCGAAAATCCCAAATTGACAAGATGGCGGTCGGTGAATTCGCCGGAAGTCAAGCGTCTCATCGTCCTGAGATTTTCAATGACGGGTCCTTTTTCCAGCCGGTTAATCATCAACGCGTGAGATCATAGAATGTGAGAAACACCGAGCCTCGAGGCCTGACATTAAGAATCGTAAGACGCTTTTGCGGTCGCGCGTATCGAGTAACCAATGGGCCCGGCGCAGCGCGTACGCGATGCTTGCACGTCGCTGCTCGTTATCTAGAGCCAACAGGCTTCATTTTATTTATTCACGGGGAACAGACGAACGTTCGTTGCCCCGGTTCGTTGTCATTGAGCGATCATTTGCGTTAGAGCGCGCTCTACCAGGGGAAGTCGTGCCAAAACCGCGGCGCCTGCCTTCGCGAATTCGCTAAACAGAAATTTCCTCTCGTCTCCGCTGGTCGTTTCCATCGTGGGTAAGGGTTAAGCAACGTTTAAAAATGTTTTACAAAGTTTTAACTCCCGGAGAAAGCTCAACTTCTATCACGGAATTACGAAAGCGTTCCCAGATATTCCTTCGACTCGTCGGATAGCTTTCATTTGACCACGATCCCTGTCCGTCACTTCCGTCAAGAGGTACACAAATTTTAAACCGTGTTACGCTGACTTTTTCTGCAGCGAGCCAGTCGCACCGTTGCATGACGGATTCAACCTCGTTTGACATTCTTCGCGAACTTTATCGCGAGACGCTGCACCGCATTTGCTACTTTTTAATTGTTACAACAGTCGCATATACCACTTCGCCAAATAAACGGCCGAGCTTTGAGCTGTTGTAACTTCGCGAAGTAAAATAGCTCGAGCTAGATTTTTACGAGAAATTTCCTTCTGGAAGAACATTTTCAAAATCGTGACCGAAACATCTTTTTTTTCGTGTAATTTGCAATCGAATTGTTGAAAATTTTGTACAGGAATGTTTGAACTGTCGCAACTTCGTGTGAAAAAATCGTACAGCGGTGTAGCCAAGCTGATTTTGAAAATGAAGTCTCCTCCAGTAAGAACATTTTAGAAGCCATGACGAAAAAAAATTGTTTCGAATAATTTCTAATTTTTCGGTCCCAAATCAACGTGGAACGATCTAGCTCTGCGAATCAGTATTTCTGGTTCAAAGAACGTCGACACTGTTCCAGGAACGAATTGTCCAATTCAGTGAGACGGTTCAACGTGGAATACCGCGTATTCAGTTATGACATCCCGAAGATCGATACTAACGGCAGAGCACCGTCAAAGAAAGTCAGACGTTCGTCTTAATCCGGTAACCAGACTACTACCATTTGAAATTCAATTTGATTGCACCAATTGTTTCGCGTCATACCAACACGATGGGCTGGTATAGGAGCCTAACGACTAAGCTGAAGAACCCGTAAGGCGATCTTCAGGGTGTACGTTGCCAATTTGCGGGAAGCAACGACCCATGGGGCGAACACTTTTCCAACTTTCCGTCCAATAAAACTGGTAGAACCAGGGAAACACGAGGATAGACCTCCGCAACGTCGAGAAATTTTCGAATTATTACTGACGTATCAAAATTTTTTTTTAATGGAATTCCATTTGTTCGGGCCAGAATGGCAAAAGCTTCGCGGTTAAATTCTAAGTTCATTGTTAATTTTGCGTTTTATATTTTCCCCTTTTGTCGAATATTTATAATTTTTCGATAGAACGTTCAGCTCCGTAATAAAAATATTTAGCGGACAAACGATCAAAGCTGCCTGCGACGACAAAAAGAGCAGCGTACCGCGCCGCTGCGGATTGAAAATAACCGGGTCGTTAAAATAAAATATTTGCGCGCGTTCAATTTTCGCCGCGCGTTGACAGGCCGAAACGCGAAAATTTGAAGCTTTAATGTCGGTTTAATGGAATTTTAATGGAACATTTTGCGGCGGGCTCTCCCGGGCGCGATGAAAAATTTCGTTTTCGCCGGATTGTCGCGGACAGTCTCGTTACGAGCCCGCTGTAAACCATTCGACACAGTTTTATAGCTCCGTTACACTGCGGAGGATAAAGTTCTTTGACGGCAGCGACAGATGTAAGCAGTCAAATAAAGAAACCGACACGAATTTAGACGACGACGCGCTATTAAAACGACAAATCCGCGACCACGGTGCAGCCGTAGCAACACAGGGAAACTTTGTGTCGCGCATAGAGGCCGTTCTTCTTGAAGTTACGTCCATGTTTAATTGAACTCTTCGTACATACAGCGGGCCTCGGTATTGAAGTCGTTCGTCTAAATCTAAATTGTCCAGAAACCCGACCCTGCAATTACATCGAATAACTTCGGCCTCGGCTCGTCCGAAGTAACTATTCAATTTCGACGAGATAATGATTAAAATTTATAGGGGACGCTAAACGAAGTTCCGGGCTTATGATAAAAATGTTTGTAATATTGACCGTGGCAATGCAGGCCGCCGCGAGCAATCTTTCCGGTTTGTCCCACGTGAAACACGGGGCGAGCGTGGGCAAACGCGATTATCGAACGCGAACCGCAAATTAACGTAATCAATCAAAGGGAAAGACAGTCCACGTGGCCCGAATTACTCGCTTAGAACCTCCGGAATATCGATACGGCTACGTGGCAATACTTGGCGCTGTTCACAGAATTATTTCGTGATTTTTTTCAGACACATTTCTGAAGATACTTCTCACAGAATCAATAGGCTTTTGTTGTTCCCAATATAATTAAAGCTACTCATTGAATCTAATTGACAGACACTTAGTAGTTGAATGATGATTTTTAATACCGTGGGTCAAAATAGACCCTTGCACCGATGCAATTTGCTCGAGTAATTCATCGTAAGACTCGTCAATTTCAAATTCTTCGCCAAAATCATTTTAGTGGACTATCAATATAAAGCGATCAAAGACTGTCTTTTTAAACAATTGAGATTTACTGCCACGTAGAATGCACATGCGCGCAGCCTTTTTAAACAATTTCCACGCTCCACTGGTGTGCAATCGAGCATCTGGAAAAATCAGAGCAGCCGAGGTTAACACACCTAACAAGTCAGCACACCATCTCAATCTCTTTTTCTTTCGACTAAAACTGACGGAGTAATTTTATTCGCAGACCTGTCGCCGCGTTGTAAATTAATAACAATAAAGCACTGGGTACACAGTCGATAAAACGCTGATAGAGGGGTCAAGCGTCACGCGACGATTCAGCCGGCCCTGAGAAGCGTTCTTTTTTTAATCTTTTTTTTCCGCGTTTGCCGACGGAATCAACGAAGAAACATCGCTACTCGCTTATCTAATCCCGATGGAGATTACCGTTGATCGCGACGACGACGCGAGAACGAACCGGAGAGAAGGGAAAAAGCAGCTTCGTTATTTCGCAGCAAAGCGATAGCCGCTGACCAAGAAAAGTTACACGCGGGAATTGCTAATACGGTGCTTAAAGGTGGAGAATAACTATTGATCGCGAAAAAGCCAGGTTCTATGGCCGCCGTACGCTTCGTCTGGCTGTGTGGGAAAAAACGAAAGGAAAGAAACAGGCAGACGTGGTTCGAAAATATGTGAAACGCCGGCCGGAAGTGGACGAGAGCGTGGTCGCTGGAAAGCGGGGCCATTTAACCGAATTAAACGCGCAGTGACTCCACTGGGCCAATTGTTCTTTTAATGCGCCAGCTTTTGGAATTAGCTGTAGCATGGTTACATGTCGAATAGTTAAAAAAAAAATATTTGTCATTTATGAACATCGGTTCTTTCAAGTCCTCTTAGCTGCAGAAAACTATTGTTTTTGGAAGAAACGGCCAAGAATGTGCGGTTGTTTATGTTTTAATGTTTGTGGCAAGCATCGAAAGAGTTGCAGAATTTTTTAATAGGTTGTATCGGATATACGAACCGTGGAATTATTTTTTAAAAATCTTCCAACGCGGATAAACATTTTCTTTTCATTCAAAATGGACATTTTTCGACGACATTTTTTATTCCATCAATATTAAAACGGTTCTCAGTCATTATCATTGATGTTCTGCATGTGAAAATGGGTTGGATGGATCGAAGAGTAGAATTGAACTATTTTTGTGACGTAAAGCCATCCCGAGGGACCGAAGATGAATCTTCGTGATTTGAGCGCAGATCGATGGGCGATTTGTCGGGTCGTGAATGAAAATGGAGAACGTTGTTGTTCGCGATCGATGATTTTAACACCCGTCCACGGTCCCCGTGTGAAAAGAGCAAGAGCGATGCGTGTGAGTTGTCCTTTCAGACGGATGAGTAATGAATCGCGTCCGTGTGTCGCGACGGGAATATGGGTCACCGTGTAATTTTATTTTAATTTCCACCGGTGAACGATCGATGATCGTTGTTGAAGCGCGTTTTGTGCCACGGGGGACAAACGAGATTGGAGCACGCTATATTAGTTAAAAACAATCAGAAATTTTAAAAAAGGGAGAAAGAAAATACAGAAGGAAATTTAATTAAAAAGTGAACTTAATCGATTATCGCTTGAAATATGTCGTAATTGGACTGTTGACGTTGAATTCGTATCGATTGCGAACGTGAGAAATAAAAAGAGTTGAAACGTCGCAAGAAAATTACTGAAAAATTGTCAAATGAGGAGACAAATTCTAAAAAAGTTTGCTTTCGTAAACTGCATCTAGGAATTAAATTTTACAAAAAGAATTTTATGTTCACAATAAATTTAATAGTTCAGTTCGATGCTGCAGAATCGAGTTAAAGTTGACAGAGCCTTGAGAAGCGAATATGCAGCGGTATTTTTACATAATGTACGGTGACTGTGGTAACAATGTGCAATTTCCGGCAACACCACTCCAGAAGAAAGCTATTCTCTTCCTGCGAAGCCAATAGATATAGTGATACCGGCCAGTTTTATCCCAGAAACTTCTGGAGCTGCACAAATGCGAATCAATATGGTGCTTCTATCTCGATTGTCCTGATTTCTTCGAGATGTTATACGCGTCGAAATGTTTTCGTCGTATCTTGGCAAAACCGAGGAGCATTTTACACGAGACACATTATTTAACGATTTGATTAACCGTAACAACGACAACGACGAACGCACGTATCAGACGAAACAATGAAAATCACAGTTACGTAAAGATAACAGCCACCGTCTACGTTTAATCAGTATGAATCAACCACGATGACATTAATAAACCTTTCATTGACCCCACCCGTAACCTGTCATCGCTCTATCAGCTACGCCGTCAGGAAAATTTATGAAAATCGAGCATTTTTCTTCATGTCGAATCGCTACGATTTAATTTCGCGAATACATTTCGCTTTACAATTCAACATCTAATCGTTCCCTGACCACGACGAACGTCCAAGTTCAAGTACATTCTCGCGCATACTCCGAGCTGTCATTTTCCATCTCCCTTTCCAGCCGACGCTAACAAGATCGAACGTTAACACTGCGCCTATGGAGCACTGAAACTCTAGTACTGTGCCCTGTCTTGGAGCAATTTCAAGACTTCATTTAATGGTAGAGACAGCTTTATAGTCGCTATAAGTGTGAGAACGGAAACCCGAAAATGAGAAAATCATTCGTAGCTTCGCGAATCTATTGATTCTATACAAACAGAACGGATTCTACTCTCGAAAACAATCTCCATCGGTTTCTATGCATTCGCTCCATGTCACAACTAATAAATGAACATAATAAATAAACCTCCAATATCGTAATTGTTAGTCCTAATAGTCATTTTGACCTGCTACTGTGTCTCATGTTATTAAAAATTGCAAGGTTACGGTCACTGTTGAAAAACAGCTTTCGAGACAAAAATTCCGTGACTGTGACAACATCCACCTGCCATTTTTCCTGGAATTTTCTGCTCTCGAATCGATACTCGCAAGATCGAACATTGACACTGGAACTACGGAGCAATCAAACTTTCCAGTTTATCTTATCTCGTACGTACGGACTACAGATATTTATATGCAAAAAGAAATACTAACATACAAAGTTCAATAGCATTCGGTACAATCTTCGTTCGTATTTTATCTGCAGAGGCTGTTGCCACTGAAAATAAGATACCGATTCCACTGTATGCAAAATTTGATAAAAATCGCGGAACAAATATCACATTCTCGCGGATCTCGCGTATCGATTATATCAGAAAGAAGCAAAAATTCCAAAAAAAAACCCGTGTAACGAGTACAAAAATTTGTTCTTCCACAGTTTATTATAGAACGAATCTGTACAGGCGTTATCTCTTTTACCTTCTACCGTTCATCAACATATTTATTTAAACGGAACCCGTTATCGGAGGAATCGGTGCAGACAGCACCGTGGCTCGTCAATTGGTCGATCGGAGTTCAACGACCCCGAAAATCGCGTAACGAACCCACCCCTAAGTCCCAAAAAAATGGACACCTTGCGGCGCTTGCACCTGTAATCTTGGAATGAAACCCAGCACGAAACCGGCAAGTACCTTTAATGGCAGCGATGTGTGCATCGTACTCGCTCTTGCTGCGCACATACTCGATCCTCGAAGCGTTTTGGAACCCGTGAGTGCGGTACTCGGCACGCCACTCTGGCTGGATTCGATCGTCGTGCCCGAGATGCTGATGAGGGCTGCTGCCCCTCCTCTGCGACAGACTCTCCTCAGACGGGAACCTGGTAAACGACGTAACCGAGCTGGATTTACTCCCATAGCTGGCGACACCGTGACTATGGCTCTGATAAGCAGAATCCTCGAGCGTATGTTCATCGCTGGGTGTCCTGCTAGCCTCGGTCAACACCCTTTGCTGGGACACATTGGCTACTTCCCTGACACTCTTTCTAACGGTAACCTTCTCGAACTTTACCACTTTAGCCCCGTTCAGCTCTCCTTCTTCCACTAATCTCTCGAAGCTCTCCTCGAAGGATGAATCGCCGCCACGAGAGAGGGGTTTGGGCGTGTTAGGGGATCGAAACTGGCCGTGTCTTCTTCCGTCCACCTCGTGGAACAACTCTTCGGGGCTGGTGGTCCTGCCACCGGTCCAGACCTGCTCGAAGAAGCTGACCCTGTCCTGGAAGCTGCCGCCACGTGGTGTCCTCGAGCTGGCGGGGCTGGCCCGGCTGCCGGCTGGGCTTCCGGCTCTCGGCGGCGTCGACATACCAGTTATCCACCTTCCTCTCTCTCTCTATCTCTATCTTCTCACCTGGCTCCTGTCTCCTAACACCTTGCGCCGAAAAATGATCAAACTCATGCCGTGCCCATTCGCTTCCGGCCTGTGCCCCGTTTCACGGCCGAGCTCCTCTGGACACCTGTTCTCTGCACACCACACCCTTCGAGGGTTCACGAAGGTACACACCACCGCCACGAAACATCGGCGGCTCGAGAGCTGCGCGCGTTCGCTCGGCCGCCGACACTATTTGAAACGTGCTGTACAAGAAAAAAAAAAGAGTATCGCACCGGTTTACGGTTGGTGTCTAGATAGATAGGACACGGGAGATATAGAAAAGAATACTATATATGTATATATGTATATGCGTCGACGCTTCTCTGTGCGTCAAAGTAGCGCGAGTTTCGCGACTTCCACGTTTGTTCGATCTTTCTGTTCTGTACGAGCAGCGACGACGATCGACGTCGTCGGGACGTGCGGGTACGTGCGGCGGGTACACGTCGACTCGCTCACGGAATGCACTCTGGCCGCGCACCACGGCCGCCGGTTCGATATTGGTGCCTCTCTGCCCGACCTCTCGCCGGGTCCCCACCTCGTTCCGCCATGCGGTACCCTCCCGGACCCCGCTGTACCCCCGATCCTAGAACCGTTCTCCTTATCCGCCGTCCGCATTGCCACGATCACGGTGGACAACCACGGCCAGGATCATCGGGCAACATCAGCGAACGTTTTCACGCGAACCCGGCCCACGTCCTGTGTCCGCCCGGACTTCGGTCTACCTTCATCGTTCCCCGATTATTCGTATTGCTACTGTAACGCGAATCTAGTTTCTACTTATTTCAGTTTTTCTACCGGCTTCATTTTCATCGGACAGACCATGCGCTGCGCGAGACACCTCCTACTCCTTCTTCCTCCTCTATTACTCCTACTACTACTGCCGGTACTACTACTTCTGGAGTTCTAGTACGCCGTCATCGTCGACGCCAGTTCGGTTAGCCACCGGCTTCCTGCTCGTCGAGGCAAGATCACCAGAATTCGAAGAACCTTTTCCGATTCTTCTCTCTCCTTTAGTAGATTCTGGTAGAATCTAGTACCGCTTGTCCTACATCTTCTAGTACGTCTCATCGGACAAGATCAGCAAAATTCGTTCGAGGAGCCAGCACGTTGTACGAGACATTATTCCCCCAATCCTCTTCGACTCTAAGTCTACTAGCACTAGCTAGTTCTACTTCTTCCAGTACGTCGATGTTTAGTTCCTTCAGCTACCGGCTTCGTTCTCGTCGGACAAGTCGGATTGGTTCGAGGAACCAACACGTTGCGACGTACGAGACACTATCCCTCCACTCTTCTCCGAGTCTTCGTATCGCTTCTACTGCTAGTACTACTTCCCCTAGTGTGTCGATGTTAGATCCTTCAGCCACCGGCTTCGTTCTCGTCGGACAATTCGTTCGAGGAACCAAGATCTTGCGCCGTCTTGATTCGGAACACTATTCTTCCTCCTCTCTTCGTCTCGCTGCTGCTACTTCTTCTAGGCCAACGTAGTCCGTTCAGCTACATGCGTCATTTTCATCGCACAGACCATGCGCCACGCGAGACACGTCCTACTCTCTTCTTCTTATTCCCCTTATTCGTCTTACCAATACCTTTGTTTCTCTCGGTACGTCTAGTCGCCGACGACGTAGTCCGTGTAGATACCGGCCGCGTTCTGTCTGTCTCGTTCTAGCGGACGCCGGGTCGGCGCGATCCAACCTTCCTGATGGGAACACGCCGCACCGGCCCGGCCCGATCGATGCCTTTATCCTGCGTCCTTCTCCGACAAGCCGGCTCGAAATGTCACTGCGCCCGCGAAACGTTTGAAACGCGTCGAACGTGGACGCGCCGCGCCGGGATTGTTATTTCGTTGGAGGGAGTGGCGAGTTGCGGCGCGGGGTGTTTTTGGCAGTTGCTGTAGGGGCGTTGGGAGTGGTTGCGGCGTGGAGTCTCCGGATGGGGGGAGGGGTGGTGAATTTGAGGGAGTTTGGGGAGGAGGATTTTTGAAGATGTGCTCTTAAATCTTGGAGATTGTACAGGTTTGACGCGTCAAGCTGATTTTAATGGAGCGAGAGAGGAAATAAGCGCAAGCTTTGTGAATCGATGACGAACCACTTCGTTGTCTGATCATCCAGTCTGTTTGCTCCATCTCGAGGAATCTTCCAAAGATTGCTCCGGCTCGTCGAGCTAATTTTCGTATTGCAACTGCATCGAATTGTCTTACAATTACAGTTCGATAGATTCAACAGAGATAATTCATTTTCTCGGTGTTCGATAAGGTTGATTGTTGTCAATGAGGTCTCAGGGGGAAGCGAGGGGGAAGTTATCTAAAGAAGAATCGAAGGAGACTCCCACGCAGAACTTAATTGTCTCAAGGATTTTATTAGCGTGGAGATAAAATTCTAGAGAGAGAGAGAGACGGGGAGAGAGAGGGAGAGATGGGGGAACGAATCGTGGCTGCGCAAATATTTGGAGATACGCGAGCAAAACTACACTACGGACTTTTGCGCATAGTCGACGCTGTTGAAGAAATTTCAGAAAAATATATTTTCGATACCTAAACAACAGCTACATTTATTCGGTTTCTATGTGTTTCTTCGTTCAATTGTTAATGTAAATGCGACTTCACTCGGAAATCTGCAGTTCTGTCATGATCTGATGCAACGAGCACGAAACGTTTCGTATTATTCGTTGCCGTTGCTAGTGTAGTGTCATTGACGAACATCGAAGGTATTTTTACTGTTACAAACACTATAAAATTACAATTGCAGTGAAATCTACACGTGTTCTTTTATTGCATTTTTTATACCAGCTCGTAAGAAAATTGAGTCTCCCACAGAGTATTTAAAATTTTTACATTTACAGATGAGAAATTTACTGGAATGATTTTCGATAAAATTCAGGGACTAGGAATGTTTAAAAAATAAAGTCGTTCTCGACAACATTTGTACGAAACAACTCGGCCACCGACAACATTTTCCAAATATGAACAGCGTAATATAAACTTTATACTGTTCTAAAAATGTCTGCGGTACAATTCAAAGACACAATTGTAAAGGCAGATGTTTACAAAATAAAAATAGTTGCGATAACGTTTGTGGGACGGTGTGTGAGATTAGTTCGTACATTATCAGCAACACGATTCCGCGAAACGTTAACGCGGTATCGATGTGTTATCGTTGCGTAATGCAAATTCAGTTTGATAACAATAAGTAGTAAATAAAACGGTGGAATCGTTTCGCCGACAGTATTTACCAGGATTGGCTTGTTATTCAATTATGTTACCGAACGTGGCCATACTCGAGCGATCCTGCTTAAATTTCATGCTATTGTCACGTTTTTGTATTTTTCAAACAATTAAAGATAGAGCATGTACGAACATAAAATCTTTGCTCAAACATCTCTGTTCTGAGATAATACAGTGCACGTTCCAGCTATTCCAAATATCAACCAAACATCATTACTCTGTAATGTTGTAATAATCAATAATTTCCAACTCTTGTCATTTACCGAGGATGCAGAGGATTACTTTATTTTATGCGTTAATCTTTTTATTCGATCGTATCGGAATCGGATCGCATTATCGGCAAAAAACAAGCACGCGCTCGATAGAAATCGAGGAAGTATCGGCGCTCCGCGATAATTAACTTTCACCGAGCTACAGGGCGATTCAAAAGAAGCTGCACTCCAAGATTCGCAATAGATTCGACAAATTTAAAATCTGAAGTAATTCGCTTTGCACTGTAAACATTCGAAATTCATTTGGTTCAGCAGGTATGCATTCAGAAACGATCTTTCTCAACGTACAGGTCGTTTCAAAGGAAACTGCATCATATCCACAAATTTTAAGTCTAAAAGTATTCTTCACCTAATATAAAAATAATCTATTTGGTTCGCTTAAATATTCGAGAAACGGTCTTTTCCCATCTACAGGGCGTCTCAAAAGAAGCGTCCTCCAACAAATCCTACACGTTTCAATTCCTGTCCCTAAAAAAATCTTTCAAACCTTATTACATCTACAAAATAAACCAGCTATTTTCCAGAAAACGTCGACATACAAGCCGTTTCAAAATTCCGATCCAATTCGCAAACCTAACCGACACGGTCCACCGTCATTATCTCATCTCGTCGGGCCCGCCAAACAACGAGGTCAGTAAACAATAACAAATTTCGCAACGTCAACTGTCGCACTCCCGATCTACGTTCGCACCGAAAACAGACTTCATTCATGAAACGGTGACAAAACTGTTACACGTTTAAGTCTCCGGTTTCGAGGTTGAATACGCAAATTTACCATTCCAGCATCTTTACGTATGAAACCGATTCATCTTGAAATTGCAACTAATTTTTGCCAGCGTCTGCAAACTTTCGCTCGTCCGAGGAGAAAAATGTAAATGGCGGACAATTGCGAACGAGCAGCGGCAGGTGCTCGTCACATCTATTTATAAATAAGCGAGCGGCTGTCTTCTATTTCTCTCGCACGGTTCAGCAGATAAGTATGCGAGTCGGACTTTCGTGCACGCTATCGATAAGCATCGATCGGCGATCGACGCACACAGAATTTCGCGAATCGGGTTCGGCCGATTTGCATGGGAATCGCTTGCCGGGCAACGATTGCGGTAGGTCAGTCGCCGCGTCTGACGCATAAACGCGATCACGTCATCGGCCCGCAAATGTTTGTAAATTCATACCTTGCGCAAAACACGTTGCACAGAATTCATACGACATAATGTACAGTGTGTACAGAAAGTACATGTTGCGACTACCATAGCGCGACCCAACAACCTCGGTTTGGTGGCAATTCTTGCAACAAGACTGTCGCGAAATTAACCTTGACTTTGAGTTCCAATGTCAAAAGATCAGGAATAGTGCAAAAGAAACCACAGGTCGAAACTCGAACGGTCTGTTGAAAAATGATGAGAAAGTTTTTCATTATCGAACTGATTTCATTTATATTTTCGATATCAAAGAAATAATTTTCGAATGGAAGGCAGATGATTTTCTGAAATACGCACAATATGCGAACGGTAAATTAATTGATAATTATGTAAACGCTCGAACAATCTCTGGCACGATCATTCTCGAGCCGAAATCTCGCAGGTTCCTCGCGATCGTTGGCAGAATATCTGCGATCACTTTGTCGTCCGTCGTTCGGTGTCGGAGAAATTGTGCGTGAGCGAATATTCGGGAATTTCTAAAGCGAATCCGACGGTCGCTTCGCATAAATTTTTCGCGAGGATGCTTTAAGCGACCGGTCGGTTGTGCAATAAAAGTTTCCGTCCATGGACGATCGAGTAAATGGAATAATAAACGAGTCGCTCGAATGAATTAGCAGTTTCTCGCGAATTATCGCGTTTGATCGTGGATGACTAGGTCTCGCGTCGCCCCAACAACGGCTGTTTAATGTTAGTGTATAAACATATATGCAACTGGATCTCGCGTGCGAAGTCAATTTAAATTAGCAGCCGGTTCTTCGACAAGAGGCTCGCGGAAAATGGAATTTAGAATGAGGCAGCAACGTCCGTGCAGCGGTGTGATTTCCGAATTGGCTGGCTGATCCCCCATTGACATCGTCGTTGCCAAAATTGTCGTGTAACCGCGACGAAAACATCGGTATTTTCGACGATTTAACGAGCATCGTACCGTCAATGGCTGTCCGCGCGCCAGTAAATACCAATTTGCGAAAATAATCGAAAATCCGGAGTCAAGAGATCATGAAACAAAATTTCCTGGGTGCCGGTACTCACTTTGAAGTTGTTGTATCGTGGCCTGGTACTCGGCGAGCTTCTCGTCCACGTAATCCTGGCTCTGGTTGGCTATTATTTCCGCGGTGCTCGGACCGCTGGATTCCTCTTCCGTTTGCGAGTGTTCCAAAGGTACGCCGACGTATTCGTAATCGCCCGGTCTGTATGCGCCGATCATGTATTCCGGTGGTCCGGCGACTAATGGCGACGATGCGCCACTTTCCGCTGAGCTCTGTCAAGATTCGAACAGAAACATTAAGTATTGCGATCTAGGGGAAATGGAAGTAACGAGGTTAGCGAAATCTCCCCATAGGGTGCTTTCTACAGAAAATGTCCTCTTCAGACAAATCGTAAAGCTTCCTGGCCGAACAGTCCGGTCGTAATGTCTTTTTTTCGAAAATTGTTTACCGACATCACGTTTTATCGCGATTCTGATAAAAGCAGGATTATTTCATGGGTAGGAGCGGTTGTTTATAGCAGCACTGGTGGGCTCCAAGCTTTTGCACATGGAGTGCTCATTGATACGCCGACGGGAATACGACTGTTTATAAACACTCGTACGCTTTCTATAGAAGGTACGCTGTGCTCTATTAATACTCTATTCTACAGTGCCATATTCATATTCTATTTATTACTATTATTTTATTTCACTTTAGAGGCCGTGTGATCTACTATATTTTGATCTATCTGCACTCTAATTTTCTACTCCATTTTATTATGTTTTCTGCTCTATTCTACTCTGTATAGTTTTACTCCACGCCGTGTTCTGTAGTCTATTAAATTCAGGTGTATCTTGAGTCTATACTCTATTCTACTGTGCTATATCTTTACTCTATTCTACTGAGCTATATCTTTACTCTATTCTACTGTGCTCTATTTGTACTCTAGTCTAGTGTGTTCTACTTGTTATTTATTCTACTGTGGTCCACCTGTTATTTATTCTACTGTGCTCTATTAGTATTCTGTTCTACTGTGCTCTATCTGTACTCTCTTTTCCCGTGTTCTATCTGCATTCGATTCTACTGTGCTCTATCTGCATTCGATTCTACTGTGCTCTACACGTACTATATTCCGCAGTGCACTATCCGTGCGGTAGCTTGAACTCTGCTCTACTTTACGCGCTATTCAAATTGACTATTTCTAAACGATCCAGTTACAGCGCGATCCATCATTCGGGACGGAGGATCGCGCCAACAGGGAATGGTCGTGTTCGCTTGCATTTTATCGCCGCGGACGAATAATCGCAGTGCATTCACACCTGGCGTGCATCGCAGAAAACCGGTCGTCGAGCCTCGGACGCGGCCTACATTTTATTTAGCCGGCGTAATTTCGAGCACGCGTCGTTGCGTCGGAACGCGCGGGTCGAGACGCGTAGCCGCGAATCTCTCTTTCATCCACGTGGCGGTGTTCGTCGATGTTCACGCGGAACGTCGCAGCGCCGCGCCTCGTCGGGATAAACTTTCGGATGACTCGACGAAACAATAGAGAGGAGGCCGACTATTTCGCCGCGAGTTCCGTGACGCGAAAGAATTTCGACCGACGAGTGCGAACACTCGAAACGTCAGCTCGTTCTCGCGTTCTGGCTGTGGTCTCAGTTGACACGTGTTGTTCCGCATGCGATCCTCTCGCCGATTTTCTAAAATCATTTGGGAACCGCCAGCCGAACAACGAGCTGCATGCACGACGCCGATGCTTATTGATCGATTCTGTCTGGTTTAATGGCTAACAGGTCGGGGGATAAATTGAATTAGGTGTCCGGAGGTCTTTAACGAGAGCTCATCGGATGATGTCAGCGGCGACGCGGCTCGTCTCGCGGCGTAAAGACCATTGCAAACTGGAGACTGTCCGGCTAACCTAATACCGGCGATTAACTGTGCACGATAAAAATTAGAAAAATCGCAAAATGTAACAATTTGTAACAATGTGAACGAAGGGGACATCTACCGTAGATTCTTTTAGTTAGGGGCACGATAAAAATTCGAAAAATCGCAGATAGTAAATTAGAAGCAATCTGTACGAAGGTGACTACTCTGGCGCATATTTAGCTGATTAAATGCGACTCACCTGTGCCGGTATGTAGGGTCTGGGTGTGTGGCTGGTGACAGGATGAGGCGACGGCCACCTAGGTCTTGGACACTGTATGTAACCAGTCGGTGATCCGAAAACTGGCGATATCCCGGGCGAGATCGGCATACCGATCGGCACCGGGCTCATCGGGTGCATCATTCCGGAGTACGTCAAAGGCGACGTAGGATGAGCATGATGAACGGGTGTGGGCGGCCCTCGAGGACGTTGCGGATGCGGCGAACTCGAGGGTGTGTAAGGTGACGGCGGTCTGAAGTGGCCGGGCACGTTCGGTCTTGCAGACCAACCGCCCCCTGGCCCTGGGGGTTTTCCATGGGGTTTCGATGGTGGCTGCGACATCTCTGGCTATTTCGAAGCTTCCCGCGCCCTTCGGTCACCAAGCATCGCTGCAAGACAGGCAGCCTATTTTTTTTCATCGATTCAATCAATTTTCCAAGCATTTTTCGATCAAAATTTTTAATGATACATCTAATAGGTTCACAAGAACGTGACAATATTTTTCAAATTCTTCTAATGTTTCTACTGTTGCGAATTACATCCACCCATTTTCGTCATAATTCATTATGTTCCTTTGAAGAAATAAAAAATGACGCAGAAATTGTTTGAAATAATGGGTATCGAGGTGCTCCTGCAGTAGAACCTGGCAACTACTATATGGTTTCTGATAACAGGAGGTATCAGTGTGCTATAGTCTTCCGTAAGAATGATCAGAATCTTTCGAAGATGCTAAGAAGCGATATCTGTCATTCGACAGCGCTGTTTCGATATTTAGAATAAGGTGGTCGTGAGTTACTATAAATCAAGCCGAGTGTATTTACAGTCTAAAGAATTGTGCCAATGTTAACTGGTCGGAGCGATTAAGAAATAGTTTAGTGTAGTCGTGTCCCAAGGAACTGGGACAGTAGCAACAATTTTGCTGAGCCTGTTCGAAACGCGAAGTTACTCGGCAAATTGGAACGCGATTAGTTTGTGGAGCCTACTGGGTCGTCGCGGTAAAAACAGATATCTAGGTTAATAATTAGTGTACAGATAAATTTAGTATTTATACGTAGAATTATATTTTTGTGTCTGCCGATCCAAGGAAGATGCTCGTTAATTTCCTAGCGTTCCGCAGATCCTCGGCGAGGGTTGATCAATCCGAACGTAGCGAGTGATTTTTGGCACGCGGTTCGCTAAAAACGGGAGCGGTTTTTTACGAGAGAAAATGTCGGACTATCAAGCTGCGGTACGTGGTTTCGGTAGGCAATTCGGTGGCAGCATCTTCGACGCTTAACGAGCTCTGGGTCGCGCGGTGGCAGTGAGTAGGCAGATTAGGATGGGCAATCATCCAAAAATCTCTCGAAATAGGCGCTTAGATTGTCTGGCTTTCTGCTAACTTGTGCACGTTACCGTGTGAAAAATGCGTACCGGACGAATCGAGGCGCCGAGCAATGGTCCATACCGATCCATAGTATTTAAAATTGCACAGTTTCATTTCTAGAAAGAGCACGAATCGAATTTAAGGACAAGAGGCTTTCAATATGTACAATCTTCGTTCATACAAAAGAACATACAACCAGCGTTTTCATCGTCTAGAGCACGGGTCGGCAACCTTTTGAGTCGGAAGAGTCAAAAATTACAATTTACAAAATTTCAAACTTTTTAAAGGGCCACAATTCAGCGATTCAGAACGATTTTTATGGAACTATTTGTATGGAACTAAAGAGCCGCAGCTTCACATCCAAAGAGCCGCATGTGGCTCGCGAGCCGCAGGTTGCCGACCCCTGGTCTAGAGAGATCTTCGGTACCAGACTGTCGACGCAATTAGCAAACATTTACACACTCCCATGATACTTTGGTTGTACTCAAGAATACGACGCGTATATTGATTCTAAAATGCTAAATTCTCATTCGGAGGCGCCGTACGTCGCACAACGTAACATTACACAACGCTGACTCGTGGAAACACGAAGCAATTCGAACGAAAGGACCTCGCCATACTTTCGCTGCTTCGGGGAAATCTGTCAAGTCGCATCGACTGCAAATGGAGAAGCGACAAGCTTTGTTTAAACACTTGACAACCGGCTAGCGTTCCAACTATGCTGAGAAACTAGCTACCGAGAGGCTGGATCTTCGTACGAATCGTGGAACGGACGATCGATTCGTTAAAAACAAAATTATTGCAATCTTGAACTCATAAGAGAGGATTCGACGATCCTAACCGGGGAAACTCTCCAGATTTATTTAGCACCAGTCTGGATGATGTACGAAAGAGAATTGAACGGTCGGTTACCTTCGGAGCGAAGTCTCTCCATGGGTTTCCATTGGAATAATTCGAAAATACACGGAAGTTACGGCGATATGGTTACACGGGTCGAAGGTCTAAAGGTTTTTGGCTGGATATCGAGTGTAGGCCGGCTAAATATAGCGGCAATTCTATTTTAAAAGGACGAGAGCAGTGCTCAGAGACGTGTCCGACACGGCAGGTGTGTTTGCAACGACTGCGTCGGATATTTCAGAAAGTGACGCGAATATTAACACCTACAATTAGCCTTGCCTTGCGGTCACATGCGTGCTGCCAATCGCTCGGCGATCCTGCGCGCGGGTGCATGGCGCCATTGTTGATCGGCGTACGACCACGCGTTTCGCTTTCATTCAATCTCATTCGAGGACGGAATAACAACGAAAAATGTGTTCCGGAATTTTTACGCATTTTATGAGAATTTCTGTTATCCGTGTAGAATTCGAAGCAGAGAATCGCGATAGACAAAGTGAAAAACCGCCGCGACGCGAACTGACGCAGATTATTAATAGCCGTTCGCTCGACGACAAAGCAGCACAGCTTCCGGCAGTGCTAATATTTTCTTTGCCGGCCGGAATTCGATTCCGTTCCTCTGTCGCTGCGGAACCGTCCCGGTTTCTATTTTTTCGGCCAGCGAAAGCAAACAACCGGCGGCCGGTGCATCCGTTCCGCGAGAGGGGAAAAAAACCCCCGTTCGAAATTCATCCGACAACTCGCACCCTCCTCAAAACCAACAAACGTTCGGCCGAAGGCACGCGTCCATTTTCTTGTTAAAGTTCACGAACGCGTTGGGCGCGGGGGCGGGAAACAGGGGGAGGTGGGGCTGACGAGAGAGCTACGACTCTGCTCGGTCGGGGTCGTTCCACCGATTTCGATAAAGCATCGAGGAGAAGAATCGAGTGGCTGCCGGTCTATAAATACCGGCGAAACCACTCGAGAACGGATTCGAACTCGAATTCCAGGTGGCAGGGTTCTTCTCTCTCTCTCTCTCTCGAGCGTTATAAAACAAAAAAAAAGTTGAAAGCGTTCCTCTGGCTCCGCGAGCCTCTCTGACTTTAGAACAGGAGGAATGGAAGATATTTTCTGGGTGTGGAGAGGGTGGGGGGAAGGAGCCCTCGAAGAGGTTCAGAAAAGAAGGAAGATCCCGTGGCACAGTTCAGGATCGCTTTTATACGTACGTAGAATGCGACGAGCTTGACGTGAAAAACGAACGATCCGAATGGAAATCGCGAGGACCGGAGGAGACGCGACGCGCGCGAGCGATGTTGAAATTCTATCGCGAACACAGTCGTTATCTCTGCGTTAGCTGGATCCTGGACCTCGGATGCTGCAGGCCAGAAATAAGATTACTGCCGAATAAACGAACAGAAATAGGCGTAGTTTTGAACGGATGCTCCTGACACAGGTTGTGCCGGTTAACCCCGATCGCCGGTTATCGTCGAAGCCCTGGGACCGAGCCCGACTGCGGTTAATATTAAGCGGGGAAAAGCTGCACCTTTAATTAGTTCTGCGTTCGCCGCGGGACGCGGAAACTGCTCCACTAATTAGTCCGATGGAAATTCCTCCGATAATGTTCACGATCTTCCTGATATTCCGACAGTTTCCCGAGAGTTTTTGTTGTCCGTCAGCCAGAGATTACGCTGAATTCATTATTAATGAAAAACCTCTCCACTGGTTTTACATTAGTTTATGTATTTCATTTTGCAATGATTTACGGAGGTCTCCTCTATGCGCTACAATTCATTTTACGATTCTAATGATCGGAAGACAAAGGAAGTTTATATTTATTGCATGCCTGGTAACTCACCAATACGTCGACAACAAAATAGTATTCTATCGACGGTTGACGAAAGTGAATTTTTAATCGGACCTGAGATCCGACTTAATAATGCAAGGTTAGTATTGATAGGATCTTGGGACTCTTCGGTTAGGGTGCAAGAGTACAGAGCCACGCCTATGACATCGAATTGCATAATTTTCAGACGCGTAAAGTGCAGAGTTGATATAGTGGATACGTGCAATATGCATGACTATCGGAAGTTGGAATCGTTAAATGGTCAATTAGAAATTTTCTAGTGCTAGTTGCTAGACTGTGAAACTTTCGGAATGGCGAATTTATTTGAACGATAGAGGAAAGTTGGAATCATTGGATAGTTAAGAATCGTGATTACGACTATCGAATGGTCTCGTGGAAATCCTCTAATTTTTATGGTAAACGCGTCTGCGCCCCTAATCATCAAAGTTTGCATTTAATAAATAAAAATGAAGTATGAGTAAACCTACAGAGTAAAAATATAATGAAAATATCTAGGTTCTAAAATTATTTGTCCGCGTGTAATAATGTAAGTCCAGCATTTCACGCTCGATTTTATGGTACAGCAAACAAGATATAGTTTCCGCTCGTTTTCCCATTCAGGAAGAACACTTGAATTCTAGATGGCGCATAACAAAGCGTAGTATACATATAATAAACTGTTAAAAATCAAAATCTAGCTGGACCTAGCACAAAAGCTACTTTCAAAAAGATCGGAAATCCCCTGGAGTCTACATACTGGAAATATTCTAGATCAGAAAAACGTCTGACTGCTAGAGTTAAAATAGCATCGAGTGCAGAGGGTGAAAGCTACCAAAAGCCGATCTAAAGATAAATATGACAAAACCTCGATACCCATAAACCACCCCTACACAGAGTACACTCTAACCCACTAATAATCTGTTAAAATATATGTACAAATTAAATAACCACGCGAACCACCTCTGCAACTCGCAGAGTACATTATGCGCTGAAAATCGAATAAAAATTTGTAAAAACGATACCGGTGAGGCGTCGAGCAGTCGATCGAAGAAATCGGTGGCACAGTAATAATCCAAAGCACTGGTCGCAGTCGTTTCCGGTAAGAATATAGAGAGAGAAAATAGAGAAAAGTGAAAGTAAGAGAGAGATAGATATATATATAAATATATACGGAGAGAGAGAGCGGTTTCGATCGGTTTCGTTCAAGATACGATCCCCTGAACATTCATCGGTTCTCGCGTGTACACTCGGGATGCGGGCCCCGATGATCGAGGGGGTGATCGATCGTGGCGTTAAAAATCGTGCGAGTCGCGCGCAACGACTTTGTGTTCGTAGTCGGTTATTCGTAGTCGGTCCACGACGAAGACCACGAAGAGACTGGTCTTCGGATACGCTGGTTCATCGGTCCAGGACTTCGCCGCTTGCCGCGACATTTATATTTAACTTTGGCGTCGCTCGACTTTTCGGCTTCGGCTTCGGCTTCGGCTACAACACGCGATTCCGCCTTGCGCTCCCGTTCCACATTTCCTCGTCCCTGTGCCGCGCTTTCGCCCCCGATCTTACGAGATCTTTCCCCAGCCCCGCGTACCCCGTGCGACCCACCTTTGACGCGTTTCCGTTTATTATCGGCGGTGAACTAACATCGGGAGCCATTCGTTTCCCTTCGAACGAGGAGCGCGTCTTTGGAGCAACAGGGTGCGAGAAACGGGGGTCCGAACCAGTGGAAAATTCTGTGATGCACGCTCGAAACAATTCTTTCGAAGACCGCGTACATGCGTCTGCGGCGCAAGGTGCATGGGATTATTTTAAACAATTTTCAGGCACGTTCGCAATTTTCTAGCTAATTCGATTCTCGTCACGTTATGCGGGAGTCTAGTGAATTAATCTTTAGATCTTGAAATCATTTGTTTCTTTCACGATGGAAACGCTCTTGTTGGCTGAACGCTTCAGCACTGACACGACTGACCACATAGAAGTATGTTCAATTACGTAAACAATTTTTTAAAACACGTTTGCATGGTGCATGCGCGACATACAAGTTTGGAAAATAATATTTCTCGCTGTGGTCGAGAGTTAAAAATGACCTGGAGAAATGAGGAATGAAGCAGGACTAAGAATGAACTGCGAAGTTGTAATTTTTTTAGACTCATAGTCATATTGACTACTACGCGTTGAATATTTGATGATGTTCTCGTAGAAACTGTGGTTACTTTCGTTCGTCGTAAAGATATATTCTTCAAGATTGATGTGCACGCGAGGTAATAGCTTGTAATAAAAACGAGTTGCGCAAGGGATCTATTGGGATTTTGTTTGCCGAGGATGGCTATTATGTTTGACAGAGTGACCACAGCCTCCGATAGAATAGAGTTCGGAAAGAGAGGTGCGTGAAGAGCTACCGGAAGTTGACAGCTAGCCCGTGAGGTTGATGAGCGCCTTGACCCCGTTGCGTTCACCAGGGGACCTATTTTCATTCATTCCTAGAGAGCGGTAATATCTATCACTTTATTTTGATACAGCGAGATTTTCGTCTAAAAATATGACGTCGTTTCGCGCGAGTCTGTGAAACTGATTGATTTCCATCTCTTCCTCGCACGAAATCTTTGTCTGTAACTAGATATCCCTAGAAATTCGATATACTACACGAATTATAATTCTGTTTCGAAACGATATCTTGTAAAAAAGAAAAGATTGCATATTCCATTCACAATTGCTTAGGTATTAACAACTTTTCTACCACCCTATAGCTCACAACATCAAACGAGGAAACAGCCTTTGTAAGATGTAATACTTTCTACAATTGACTAGAGCTAATTATCCGTATAACTACGATCCACATCGATTTTCGAAACAGAATTTGAACGAATTAATCAGTCATTAATATTTTTCGAAAATTAACAACGAAGGTAGACATTGCTGTTGTAAAGTCATTAATAATGCAGTTAATAGGACATTTAAACGTACGTAGGACTACTTGGACTGCTGATTGAACTTCAGCGAACACAACACAATATAAAAAAGTTAGCTAGTTATAGCCATATTAGCGTCTTCTTCTTTATTGAAAATACGGCATTGGACTGTGATGGTCCATCAGCCAGTTTTTGAAGTATAGCGGCGCCATCCGTGGCAAAATGAGGCAACTATTAACCCAATTGATACCACAGGATACTTAGCACAGGTGGATCCGGAGGTAACGTGGAAGTAATAGTGATCTGAAATACCAATATCACTAAAAGTTTCGCCACCGACGAGATGGATAACACAGACTTAGGAGTCCTAATCTCGGAGATATTGTGCTCAGCACAGTGTGCTGTTGCTGCTAGCACCGACGGAGATAGCCTTACGAGAGATTGTGTCACCAACGAGTTACCATGTGCACAGACTTAGGATCAGTCTGTGCCATGTGTTGGTCAGCGACATAACACAGGCAGGTGGTTCTGTACACAGACTTAGGATCAGTCCTAAGTCTGTGTCCTAAGTCTGTGTCACAGACTTAGGATCAGTACAGACATTGCAGCTTATGGACTTTTCTGTCCACGCTTCGGGGGGCTCTAAGAGCCCCCGTACCATTTCGGTGTCGCACTCACTGTTATCGATAATTCGCAAATTTGGGCGTATTAGTAAGAACTGAATATTCCGTATACTTCATTTTTACTACGGATGTTTAATATGATTTGGAAGTCATACATGAATATGGCGCGTATATTTGAACAGAGAAAATAGTATTTACGAAGAATGAATAATAAAAATATGAACTATAGTAAAATTAATTTTGTTATATTGCTCGTATTATTGAAGAAAGTATATTGCAATAATTTTACATATTTTAAACTAATGCTCTACTTTCTTTACAATTATTTAATGCGTACACACATATTTATTATTCTTGTTTTTTAAAATAACGACTTGCAAGTTTAATAAAACAGGCATTTTTATGCCTATACAAATAAGAATTCACTATATTTTTACAATTTAAGTTGCAGTTAATTGTGTTTATTAGATTAATTAAACGACTTATATATTTTGAAATATCAACATCACTAAAAGTTCCGCCTCTACCTAAATAGAACATTTGCTCGAGATCTAAGTAAGACAGCGTCAGTGGCGTACGTAAATGGACTTATATGTAGTATCGTAGGTAATGAATAAACGTAGAATGCTGACATTACTTTGGAACACAATTACTTTTTACTGTAGAATGTTATAACGCTCTTATTGTCGTTGAATCAGACGGAACGTGACATTGCAAAATGTTATAGAGGGAATAGGTTTGAAATAATCATGGATATTAATTTACAAGATCTTTATTGAAAATCATTCAATACATTTGTTCTTACATCTACCATGTCTTACATTCTAGAATACAATATTAACACAAATTCTAAGTGTGCAGCTATTAGCTCGATATTATCCACTATTTGTAAGATACTAGAGGTTCTTACAAATAGAGGATAATACCGATTGCCCAGGTCTCACCACGAGGAGGTTGCTGCACAAGAGACCCGGAAAGGGAGTCAGAACGAATGCAATATTCCTTCTGGCTCCCTTTCCTAACAACGACGAACTTATACTAACGCAGTAACGCAATATGTCGAGTAATTATTGCGGGGAAAAAGGTGTGAATCGGAGAAGAAGTCTCCGATCCACGGGGAAGCAAAGACGAATCAGGCAGAAGGCTCTGATTCTTTCAAATTGAGACACAAAAGCGAACCAGAGCAGAAGGCTCTGATTCGAGGGTGACGCGAACGCGTACAATGCCTGCAGCCTAACACCAGTCAGCACCGATACCCAGCATGAACTCAAGAAGAGCGATGATCAAGAGAAAAGCTCACACAGTGTCCCATTTACTCCAGTTACCACCTGTTACCAAGCAACTTACGTTGAGGTAACTCGGGTGGAATTACGACAGAGAGGACTTTTCACTTACACAGTGTAACACGGCGAACAGATCGCTTGACCATCCACTCTCAATGAATTCTTGCCGAATACCGATACCAACTGGCTGGTACATACAAACAAGGTCCGACACAGCAGAAGGCTGTGTCGGAATCAAAAAACGAGCCGAGCAAAGTGAAGTTAAATAAAATTAAACTAAATTAAACTAAGCGAAATTAAAAGGCAATAATTACTCGACATATTTACAACGACGATATACAATCTTAATAACTAACGCACGCACGCAAGCCGAGCAATTATTGTCGCAAAAGAGGGAAGAATCATAGCAAAAGGCTTTGAATTGCAACGAAGAAAAATGAACCAGAGCGGAAGACTCTGGTTCGGGGGGGGGGGGGGGGACGCTAAGACAATAATTGCTCGGCAAATATAAATAACTTAACATACGCAGTCTTCACGATGTATTCTCTTCGTTGGGGTGTCCTCTTCGTTCGATGTATCCTGACCGACTGTTAAACAATACATGACCCCGCATACAAGTACGAATACGACAAGAAATACGACAAAACTATATCCCGCACACGCGTGCGGCCTATAGGCACTTCGGGAGCCCCGGGGACGCGACACCCCGTACTCACTCACGGCCCCACCCGTGAGTGAGCCCCTGAGGGACCTCCGATCGAAGGAATACCAATTTGAAATAAGAAATATAAATTTTCAGAAGACCATCTCGAGAAAATTCAGAAGCATTTCTATTATAAATCGAGCAATAAAACCAACGATGATGAAGATGCGATGAGAGTAACTATAAACCCCGTACACGAGAACTGCCTACAAACCCCGCACACGAGTGCAAATCTAACCAGCTCACGATAGCCAACCTAACACCAGCTCACGAGAGCCAAGCTAACCCCGCACACGAGTACGGCCTGCCTACGTCGCACACGAGTACGAATTTAACCAGCTCACGAGAGCCAACCTAACACCAGCTCACAAGAGCCAAGCTAACCCCGCACACGAGTGCGGCCTATAGGCGATTCGGGTGCCCCGGGGACGCGACACCCCGTACTCACTCACGGTTAAGTGAGTGAGCCCCTGAGGGACTTCTGATCGAGGGTATACCAATTTTTAATAAGAAACTTACAATTTGATAATAAATGAATATATTTGGTCTTACATCTATCATGTCTTACATTCTAGGATATAATATATTTACACAAATTCTAAATGTGCAGCTATTAGCTCGATATTATCCACTATTTGTAAGATACTAGAAGTTCTTACAAATAGAGGATAATAGCGATTGCCCAGGTCTCACCACGAGGAGGTTGCTGCACAAGAGACCCGGAAAGGGAGTCAGAACGAATGCAATATTCCTTCTGGCTCCCTTTCCTAACAACAACGAACTTATACTAACGCAGTAACACAATATGTCGAATAATTATTGCGGGGAAAAAGGTGTGAATCGGAGAAGAAGTCTCCGATCCACGGGGGGGCAAAGGCGAATCAGGCAGAAGGCTCTGATTCTTTCAAAAAGAGAAACAACAACGAACCAGAGCAGAAGGCTCTGGTCCGAGGGTGACGCGAACGCGTACAATGCTTGCAGCCAAACTCCAGTCAGCACCGATATCCAACATGAACTCAAGAAGAGCGATGACCAAGAGAAAAGCTCGCACGGTGTCCCATTTACTCATATACCAACCGGTACCATTCAACTTACGTTGAGGTTACTCAGGTGGAATCGCGACAGAGAGGACTTTTCACTTATACAGTGTAACACGGCAAACAGATCGCTTGACCATCCACTCTCAATGAATTGACGCCGAATACCGTTACCAACTGGATTGGTACATACAAGCAAGGTCCGACACAGCAGAAGGCTGTGTCGGAATAAAAAGTAACGAGCCGAGCAAAGTGAAGTTAGATTAAATGAAATTAAACGAAATGAAATGAAATTAAATTAAATTAAATTAAGTGAAGTTAAGGCAATAATTACTCGACATATTTACAACGACGATATACAATCTTATAATGCACGCACGCAAGCCGAGCAAATATAACTAACTTAAAATACGCTGTAGTCTTGATTGGTGTCCTCTTCATTCGATGTATCCTGACGGTCTGTATAACCCCGTACACGAGTGTGAATACAACAAGAAATACAACAAACTAAATCCCGCACACGAGTGTAAACTTAATACCCGCTCACGAGAGCAAACCTAACACCAGCTCAAGAGAGCCAAGCTAACCCCGCACGCGTGTGCGGTCTATAGGCGATTCGGGAGCCCCGGGGACGCGACACCCCGTACTCACTCACGGTTTCCCCATCCCTGAGTGAGCCCCTGAGGGACCTCCGATCGGAGGAATGCCAAATTTAAATAAGAAATATCAATTTCTAGAAGAGGATCTTATGAAACTTCAGAAACACAATTCAATTAGATGTCGAGCAATTAAAACAACGATGATGAATATGTGATGAAGAGCAATGGTAAACCCCGCACACGAGTGCGAATCTAACCAGCTCACGAGAGCCAAACTAACCCCGCACACGAGTGCGGCCTGCCTACCCCGCACACGAGTGCGAATCTAACCAGCTCACGAGAGCCCAGCTAACCCCGCACACGAGTGCGAATCTAACCAGCTCACGAGAGCCAACCTAACACCAGCTCACGAGAGCCAAACTAACCCCGCACACGAGTGCGGCCTATAGGCGATTCGGGAGCCCCGGGGACGCGACACCCCGTACTCACTCACGGTCAAGTGAGTGAGCCCCTGGGGGACCTTCGATCGAAGGAATACCAATTTTAAATCAGGAATATACAATTTGATGATAAATGACGATGTTCGTTGAATTAACGGTCGAGGGCAGAATCGTTGAAGGTGGGTCAAGGGTAATCAACATAAGCATTGTAAAACCCTTGGCCCACCCTGTGCTGTAAAGCAACAAATAAACTCTCGCAAAGTAAACCATCACAAATAAAAAAAAAAAAATTGGCCAAACTCACCAAACTGCACAGCTACTGGACTGCTACTGGACAGCCACTGGACAGCCACTGGACAGCCACTGGACAGCCACTGGTCAGCCACTGGTCACTCACTATCACTCGCGTTCACTCGCGATCACTCAGTCGGACCCGTCGGACCGCCCGGGCCGGAGTCCGCGGCCCAACTGACTGACTGACTGAGAGTGCTCGCCGAGTTCAGGCGCAGCTGCGCAGCGACGCGGAACTGTCCCCACTCCATCTATTTCCACTCCGGCGATTTCGATCGCCGTGATAGTAATTATTGATAAATTTATTATCTATGGCTGTTTAATGTTTATAACAATTCCTTTTGCCAACGATGCCGACAAACGCTCCCTTGACCACCTGGTCATCTAATTTTTTAGCGATGATAGGTAGTAGAACCCGAGATAGAGAATAACTTTTAAACCATGAACATTTTCACGAATTAATTTATTAAACATAATACACTAATAAATTTATTATTTCGAATCGGCTAATATTTATAACAATTCCTTCTGTCAACAATGTCGACAAACACTCCTTTGACCACCTGGCCATCTAATTTTTTAGTACAAATTTTTAATAGAACTCGAAATACAGAATCACTTTTAAACCATGAACATCCGCACGCATTAATTGATTGAACATAATACACTGATAAATTTATTATTTCGAACTGGTTAATATATATAACAATTCCTTTTGTCAACCATGTCGACAAGCAGTCCCTTAACCATCTGTTCAGCAACATATTTTTGTTCCCACAGATCGATTCTTTATGTATAAAAACGATTGTAAGGAAATAATGTGCGTTGTAAAATATTTTCAAGTTCAAATTGAGGTATCGCAATATGAAAATTGAAGTAAGAATTCTTGATTTTTCTAAAATTATGTTTTAGTACTTTCGTATGTACAATATTTCTAGGAATTTTTTGTCCTTGAAAATTCTACATTTTAAATTAAGAAGCAATATGTCTCTGAATTTTGACAGCTCCGACAAGCAGGAAAGGAATCGCTCAAACGCATTCGATGCGAGCATCGACGGTTTTTGTGTGAATATAATGCGGCAACATTGCACTTTTAAAGGTGACAACGTTGTAAAATTAGCATTCTCGGACACACACCGTTTGTGTTGCAACGCCATGTAGTTCACTAGCTGACCGCTCCATGTCGATAGAGTCCGCTATTGTACAGGAGCATTTTCTACAGGGTCGGTAATTCAGAACCGTGGACAGAAAAATGCATTGCTTGCAATGTCTGTACTGATCCTAAGTCTGTGTCTGTGTCCTAAGTCTGTGTTCTGTATCGTATTGGAACATTTTCAACAGTAGGTAACAGAGTTAACAATCCAGAGCCGAAGACCGAAAAATTTGTATTATCTGTCGATGATATTTGTCAACTAGTTTGAGAGTTTTATCATGAGGGATCTCTGTCTGTAAATTTTAGAATTTAAAATGATTGTTTAGATCGTATACTATATTGTATAATACACAAAAGCACGAATCTTTATATTATACTTTATATCTTCATCGCGTATTCAAATTTAATCTTTATTTACATAAAGAATTTTTTAACGTGTAAAATGTATTTTTATATGCGATATACTGTACAACTATAACTAACGTACTTTATTTTATAAATTGCTTCCAAAGTTTATCTAAAAGAATTCTATTCAAATTTTATTCAAACTTCTATATTTCTGTTATCAATTTTCAACTACTAAAGAAAATACAAATAGACATAGGTAGATATAAACTTTCCTCTTCTATTAAATTATACAAACCATTAAAAGTAATTGCAAGGTAAGGGATCAACATGAAATAGATTTTTCTGCATGCCACGGATGCAGAAAATTTTTCCAGCTTATTCAGTGTGTTCGGAATTCGTCACTTTTGTGTCCACGGTCGTAATGTATCGTCAATATTCTTCAGTCGACCATTCACGTCGCTCCGCTTCAAAGAATTTTATACGAATAGAAGAAGCTCTTGATGGCTCCGGCTACATTGTTGCGTTCGACATAGACATATTGCGTGACCATAGGAGGGCCATTTTCATAATACATATGGGGTTAATCTCGCGATTAAACTTCTAAGCGTCCACTGACCAAAAAGGCTAGGTAAACTCTATTGTCTGGAACCTGTGAATCATTGGCCCCGTCTAATGGATTTTCCTTGGAGAGAAATGAGCTAGTTACTCGAATGATCAGATAATGATGTTCTTCGACGATTCTTTGGTGCATCATAATGTTGGAATGTTTTCCCTTAATGCAGTTTATTATACTGATTACTTTTATTTCTATACTTTGTATTCAGCTATTCAGAACATAATTTCATTTCATAAAGAATATAGATACATCCGTTGAGAAATTCAACAGCATCCGGTTAGCTAATTTTTGATCACTCTACTCGAAGTAACTAACAAATGATGAACTTCTTAATTCCAACTGATGAAATGTAATTAACCAAAATGTGCAGTGGATCCAAGAAGTATTTCAACACTAAATACCCGATTCTCGAAAAATTTGACTCATTTTAAAGCTGAAAGCCTCTACTTTCCAAATCCATCGTTCATTTTATTCCAAGATCTTTTTTCATGACGTAGCGAGCGAGAAACTGAAGACGCGTTTCTTATTGAAAAAATTACACATTCAAACGTCTGTGAAGATTTTCAAAAATTTTTCTTGTGACTAAAACCAACGTAGATTTCAAGATTGAAGCTTCCTCTTTACAACGACACCTTAAATATTGATGTACGTTTTTTTTTAGCCGTTTCATCGAGCTTCGAATGAGAGCTGTGCCGTCAACTTTACACTAGTATAAGTTACACCAAGGAGACTATACACGACCGAACATGTTCCTCATTTTTGTTGCATAAAACAGTAAAAAAAAATTGTACATCAATATTTAAGGTGTCATTGTGAAGAGGAAGCTTCAATCTTGAAATCTACGTTGGTTTCAGTCACCAGAAAAATTTTTCAAAATCTTCACAGACGTTTGAATGTGTAACATTGTCAATAAGAAACGCGTCTTCAGTTTCTCGCTCGCCACGTCATGAAAAAAGATCTTGGAATAAAATGAACGATGGATTTGGAAAGTAGAGGCTTTCCGCTTTAAAATGAGTCAAATTTTATGATCGTATGGTCATTTTTTACGAAATTATTACTGTTTAAATATTGACAATTTTTCGAGAATCGGGTATGTAGTGTTGAAATACTTCTTGGATCCATTGTAGGTTATTAATTTTTCAGTGAATCAAATCGATATACACTAAAACGGGAATGCATTTTGATTGGACCGAATGCAAGTAATATTATCGAGTTCTGACTTGGTCAGAAGAGTCTCTAGCCTGGCAGCGTCCACCATAAAACAATAAACACGCGTCCGAAGCGTCAGATGCTTCTCCGTGTCCCCATAGGTGTGCAGCTCGAAAGAATTCGATGTTTTTCAGCGTGCTGACAGAAATTGATCGTTTCTGGATATTCGGAACAAAGGGGTCGCCCACTTTCCACCATTGTACCATTATGCTCATTGTTCGGAAGCCTTGAATTTTGACACTTCTGTCGTTATATCCGGCGCGGACAAGACTCGGGGGGAAGTGCCCTGTCTAGGGCCGACAATGGGCGCTTATCCCTTCGCGCGATTGGGAGAAGGGTTGCGTGTTCGATTTTGTTCTAATCGACAAGCCTCCAACGGCGGTGCTCTCGTTCTCATCTTACGCTGCAGACGACAGTGATTTCTGTATTGTTGTGCCGTGCACAATTGCCGAGTCGAAAATAAACGAAACCGGACGCCGTCGGTGTTGTTCCGTACGAGTCCCGGACTACTTCATGTCCGACGGTGCCAGAGAGAGCCCTCTTCGGGCTGGCCGGTACCGTTGACAACCACTTGGTGGAGTCCCGTGACTTATTCTCGTTGACGGAGAGAATGCTGTTTGTCGTTACGAGAATCCCAAGTCATTCGAGGACTATTAAATAGTCAATACTTTTCACAATTTCATGGCTAGATCCATTAAAATCTTCACCTACCAATTTTATCGTGTTAGGTCGTAACACAAATTCTCGTTCCACATCAAGCATTAACGTGATCCAATTGTAAGGATTTAATTTTGACTCATTGCAAATCCAATAGCTGCGATCAAATATGAACCATTTATAACGAACGATTTTATAATCGATTGATTGTAATTCAACACTTTTGTTAATAAATGAAAAGAAGGAGTTCTATTCAGGACCCGATAGGTCATCGAATTCAATTACCAGAGAATGCCGTGAAAAATTCATAAAAAATATTTGCCAAAAACGATACTTACTGTGCAAAATAAACAACATTGAATACATAACGAATTTTTATTTGATTTTTTTGAATATACATACATTAAATAGGTATCCACATATAAATCTTGAACACCCTCATAAACTTCTGCAGTCCAATTGTTACTCTTTATCTAGAATACATCTAACAATAATTATGCAACTGAACATATTAAATACTAGTTCTAAATAAATACGGACCAACTTTGTATTCTGTATTAATCAATAGCGTCAGAATACATTAAATAAATTAATCGTCCGTGCGGACAATTTCTGCAGAGAAACGGGTCACGCCGAGTGTCTTCGTGTTTTTTTTTTCCGCGCGCCTCAACTTTCGGCATTATAAATCCGACTTGAATGGCGCGGCCAGAGGGGCGCGATTTTGATTTATGTCGTTTCGAGCCTTCCGATTGAGAGCGACGACGAGTTGCTAACAGCCAACAGCGAGCGTAAATCTCACCGCGGCGACAGTATCGCGCGCGTGTTCGCACTAGGCGAAAAACGAATTTGAGCCCGGCAGAATATTTCGAGTTTTATAAAATGAAGTGAAACGTCGGCGATAATTTTTCCGCGGGGCGCGCGATTCCCGGTTGGATTGCTCGCCGCCGCCGCCGTCGACGCACGGAATTCGCGATTCTGTCATGGCGCTCCTGTGTGTGACAAATCGCGGCCACGATGCTTCCGCATTTCGCGAAACGTTGCGTTCCGATGCGGAGACGGTGCGGTAACCGTTGCACCTTCGATATAATCGATAACGAAATATTTTCTACCGTTCGGCCAATTGCGGTAAAGAATTTTACAGAGAAATCACAGTCCAGCAGTGGCTGTTTAAATCCGCAGCGTTCAGAAGTGTTGAGAATATTCGAGCATCATCTGTAGTTTTTAAACGCATGGATTGCAATAACGGAACTTTTTAATTGAATTTCTACGCTTCTGCGCCGTGATTCCCGCCGAGTTTCATCTCAATCGGTCATTGCGAAGCGTAAGAAGAAGGAAAAAAGAGAAAGTCGCAAAGGGGAAAAATTTCGCGACGCAAAGAGCAAAAGGGGAAACGATGCAGCGATATTCCTTAATGTCGTTGGTTGTCCACGCGGTATCTGCGACAGATGTTCGCACAGAGACACCAACCGGCCGCCTATCGAGTTTCGGTTTTGTGCTTTTTAACCTTTCGGCCGCGCGGATGTTGAAAGGACCGTCGATGCTTTACCAACGGCCCTGCCACGCGAATCCGGTACACTCTAGAGTCTCCTTCCTTTCGCGAAATGTAAAAATAAGCACGGCCAATGGGCTAGAGTAATGGGCGAGGATTGGAGGGTGGCGGTGGATGGGGTGAAGGGGGGCTGGTCGGTTAAAAGAGAAAGCATTGTACGGGAGAGGAGTACACAACTCCGTGCATCAGAGGAGCCCGCATTCATTAAAATATTCATGTAAAAGAACTCTAGGCATTTGTGCCTCTGATTGCGACGGGACAGAACGGCGAAATGATTTAACGCTTTCGCGAACGTTGCGGAGTAACCGCGTAAAAAAGAAGAGGGCCCGGGAATGGGGAAAGAAGCAAAAGTACCCCGGGGATGATAATAGAGAACGACGAGTTCCGCGCTCGCGGGAAAATCGTCGCCGAGTCTCACGAGTCGGAAATTGTGGGCTAATGGGTTGAACTCTTCCGCTCCGCGAAAGAATCGAGCTGCTCCTTCCTAATTTTATACGGGATTCCGGCTTAGGAATGAATTGGTTTCATTCGGACAGCCGCGCGAGTTCTTCTTCTCGGCCACTGAAACCGCGGGGTCCGCTTTGACGCGAATTCCAGATTTTTCTGCGAATTACGATGCTTCGGGGCTCTCACGGAGTACCCGAAATGAATCGGTAGTGCTGCGAGAGTCGGTCGCGCAGGAATCGGCTACCCCCACTATCGCGCTCCGGCCGGCCAGCGGGAGACAGGTCCGGACAGGACTCGCGCGGTCCGTGTTGACACGCGCTGTCCATTTCTACGTCCGGCGAGGACACGATGGATCGGTAGAACCACAAAGGTTGTTTTATAATATAGAAAGAAAATGGAATCTTATTAAACTTTTCTGAACATGATTTTAAGCAGAGTGCTGTTTTGCATTTGCATCATGATACTATAAGCTCTACAACAGTGATCAATTCCACGGATCTCGTGGTCCTTTAATTCGTTGTTCGCTCGGAGAATCGGCGTGAAATACTATTTCCGCTTTCATCGAAATATAGAAAGATGGAGGATGGGCCGGTGAAAGGTGAAAGATTGGTACACGAATCAACCGATTGAGTGTTAAAGTGAACCGGAGATGATGAATGAAATGGAATGAGGATCGATATATGACGACCTTGGATTGGGGCGAAACGGGCTCGCCAGAATTGCACAGCTCGGTAGCCGAACGTTAAAAGCGGCGTCGTCGATCGATAACACGCAGACACACACACACACAAAGAACGGTGCAATAATAAATTATCCGTCTGCGAGGCGCGAAATAGCGATCCGAGCAGATAACGTCAGCGAGCTAGAACATGCTAAGATTACCATAGGATTTCTATTTGCTGCTCGTCCTCCTTCCTCTCCTTGTTCGCTACCTCTCCGCTTCTTTAAATCTCTCCTCCATTCATTATTTCAGGGAAGCATTGTCGATAAGGGCATCTATCCCCTATCTCCGTCTCATTGAATTGAAATTTACAACCGTTCACGATTAAACGGGGAATATGTATCTCTTTGAAAATAGTTCGGCTATCGATCAACCTGCGACCGTTCTCGCAATTACTCGCAGATATTCGATTGGGAATATCAATTAAAAATCACTTTCAAGACGTAGATATCATTCCATAGTCTCTTTCTTTCTTTCAATTCCGATAAACGATGCTAAATATTTAAAAAAAATGTAGAAAATCTTCGCTCTTCGTGATTCTATTGTTACCTACAGTTTTTGCGGCGTTTATTAAAGATCACCTAACCAATCGGCGAACAGACCGGAGATAGAATTGAGTCCTTGTTTCGCTGCATTCGATGGGATAGTCCATAGAAGACACTTTCCGCGGACAAATCTGCCGCAAATCGAAAGATTAAGGGATTCTAGGCGCCGCTCGTAAATTCTCTCGGGAAGCTAGGAAAGTCTTACGTTAATAAAGCGTGTTCGGGACAAAGACCGACGCGAGCCCCGGCCAGCATGATAACCATGAAGGTCAAAATTTCTCTCTTGCCGGGAGATTAACAGAGAAACGGTGTAGCGAGCGAGGTTGATATTACGCTGCACACGGCCTGTGAAAATTAATTACAAACTCCAACGGTTCCCCTCCGCGAAACGACACGCGGAAACTAGACGACCGTTAGGACACGGTCGGGTAGGGGGGAGCTGGAGGAAAAGGATTATTACGCAAAGGGAGGTTTTTACATCTACGAGTCCGCGGAAGGACACGGTTGCACTGTGAAGTTTATATTTATGGGGTAGCAGGGTGTAAAAGACGGGGCCTTTATCGCTCCTTCTGAATATTTCCTGTTCGCAATCTCTTCGCGGTGTGCGCGCACAGTTGCGAGTCCGTGCGAAGGTCGTTCCGAATCTTTTTATGGGTTGTCCGTTTTTTAACGCTCCGTTGTTGTGCCTTTCGGTCAGTAAGAGAAACATAAATCTTTGGATTG
This sequence comes from Lasioglossum leucozonium, assembly GCA_028454225.1. Taxonomy (NCBI): domain Eukaryota; kingdom Metazoa; phylum Arthropoda; class Insecta; order Hymenoptera; family Halictidae; genus Lasioglossum; species Lasioglossum leucozonium. Next base: position 14,448,639 of record CM052215.1, on the reverse strand, counting down.
GAAGGGATTTTGGGTTTTATCAGTTATTCTCTTATTTGGTTGGTTTTTCATATTTCGACCTTAAAAAATTGACGCATTTTAATTGGATTCTTGTTTGCTGTTCGTCTTGATGCAACCGAAATTTTTATTTGAACGGAATTCCTGAATATTAATGCGTCGGGAAATGGGTTTGCATGAAAACCTACATTATTGTGGTTTCACCGTGATTGTAATAAATGTGTGCCGTAGATGTTCGTGCATTTATACGAGATATGAATGTGAAAAAAAAACGTAATACAGCACACGACTACGTTCAGTAATATTTTAATTTTCAATAATTTTTGCTTCACAAGTTACTAAACTACATTATCTGCGAAGATGTACAACATCGTCGTTTTCAAGATCCTGAGCTAACTGTTTCGAACAGACGAAATATTTTCGGGACGGAACCAGCATGAAGGTCGATCACGCAGTCTCGCAAATGGCAATCAGTGTTAATGGGTACGTCGTTGCCGGGACGCAATTATTACGATTGAAATAACATTAGAGGCTCCCATCGTCGTTAGGGTGAAGTGCCACAAACTCCACTTCGTTTGAAACAGTTCTTCCATTGCCCGGTAATTTCCGGCTCGTTGAAGCTGTTGTAACAGCCCCCCTCTTCACCCCACCCCCTATTCTTTTTTCACTCGAAATAATATGATGAAAAAAAGAAAGGTAGATTCGCGGGAACGTGCACTTCAGGTTTGCGGGTCGCAGTGTAAACGGAGCCAAAACTTCCCTCAACTTTAAAGCGAATCTGCGCGAACAGAGTTCCGAGGTTTTTTCTTCTTCGTTCGCCGGTTCTCTAGTCCTTTTCATTTCCTGTTCTTAGTTTAATTAAATACTTTCCCTAAGGAACCGCCTCGTGACCGATTCAAGATCGTGAACCACGGTTGATTTAAAATTGTACTAATTAAAACTGCTCGCGTCGCGATGCGATGCGTGCACGCGCCCCGCGTAATTTCGAACGTTTAGAATATTGGTGACCTTGCGATATTTTTTCTCAGAGAAAATGCAAGATGTTTCATTTCGAAACTTTTTCGATTAAATCATCCCACATTGAATTTTTTTAATCGAGAAACACGTAGTGGAAATTTATGTATTTTCCTATACAGGGTGATCGACAACAGGTGGGAGAAAATTTAAGGGGCGATTCTATTTCGAAAAATTTGCTATTTCGGCTTCGTTATTTAATTATTGTCAATTAAAGATCCGCCTAAAATGCGGCTACCCGAACGACAAAGGTACAGACGCGCGCGACAGTCACGTATCAAGTGACGAATACATGCTTACCTTGGTTCTCATTTGTGCCCCCCAGCGAGGTGAAAATGTTTAACAAATTGATGAATAGGATTAACAAAGTGATCATTGCATTTTCGACTTATATTGTCATGGAGAATCATCCCTTGAATTTTCTCCCAGCTGTTGTCGAACACCCTGTATATGTGTGCTGTTATTTTAGTTAAAACAAAAGAAAAAAAAGAAATGGGTCTTCCCTAGTACTTACGCAATTGTGGAGTGAAAATTCATCGAGTTTCCGTTCTTGTAAAGTGTTCCGAGCGTTTCGCAACTTCAACGGTTTAAAATATGTGGTTACGAATGAAACAGAAATCGGTGGAATTAAAACGTGAATGGTATAACTGGTGGAAAAACCGTAGGGAGATCTTTTGTGGGGGATTTTTGAGGACTCTGTGTAGGGCTGTTAAATATTCGTCAGGCGTAGCCGGGCAGAATTACTCCGTCCCGGTAACATATTGTAGAACGTTACGCGACCGGTTTAATTCTGAAACGGTGTATCTCATATTCAACTGGCATTTTCTTTCCATTACGTTTCGCGTGTTTGAATTCAGAATTATCCTCAGGACCGTGGCGGTCGTTATCGAGCGTCGCTGAAATAACATTCCGTCGGAATGTGGGTTACATTTTTCTCCACGGGGTACTTTCTAGCACGTACTATGACCGCATTACGCAGGGGGGTGGCTTGACAAGGACGCAGAATCGTGGGTGGAGCGAGGAGATGTGAATGGGACGTGTAGAAAAGGAGACCAGCTCCTTCGAACGAGCTACATTCTTCGATAAATGCCCCCGCTATTAGGTTGTATTCTTTCGCGAAACGAATCACGTAGATTCGAGAAATAAGGGGCGGGAGGAGGGGAGGGGCGCAGACGAGGCCGATTTATTGTCGCGTCGCGCCGCGCCGGTCCCCCCGATCTCGTTTTATTTCGTGTACGACTGTGCAGCGTGTTGCATCGGATTCCAACGTTATTGTAATTCTTGTCCCTCGATCTCTTACTGGCTTTACAGTTCGCGCGAACACTGAATATTCGAGATTCTTACGAACTGTCCATTGTAAATAATACCTGAACGAAATCGATTCGATCCTTACCTCTACGAAATTAGTAATGGGTTGAAGTTGTAGTAGAATGTTGAAAAATTAAATGTTCGGCAAACTGTATATAAAAATGTAGTACCAGGACCAGTCGAATGGAAGCTGTGGACCATAAATACTAATGAATTTCGGTTCGCTTCAATAATACAGGGTGAGGCATTTAAAACAGGACACCTGAATAACTCGCTTGCTTTTGAAGATTGAGGAAAATGCCTCGGACCAAACTTACTTGGTATCGAGAGGCTGATCATCCGATGTTGCGAGCTTTTTGATTGATGGAGGCGTCAAGGAGATATGAAGTTCAACTATGTTTTTTTTAATGGAACAGTATCTTTTTTTACTTACATTCTGATAGAGTATTTCAAGACGAATACAATGACCTACTGGGAAGGTTATTCAAGATCACTGAAGGTCAACTGCAAGAGAAAACCTCGATACCAAATAAGCTTGCGAACTGTTCAGGTGTTCTGTTTCAAATACCTCACCCTGTATAGCAATAAAAGTGGATTTTCAAAATTGGGCAAGGTGTCATTCATACATGATCAACGAGGTAGTGCCAAACGAGTTAACAATATTCGTACGACTTGTTGTGCTGCTACGAGCAATTTTTTAGTTGACGAAAGAAATGCAGTAAAAATTGATCGAGTAAATAATTTCCAGCACAGAAACAATTTATCGTCGGAGCGTTAGTGTCTCTCCCCTTCCAGTTCCCCTGGAATGGAGGCGCTGCAGTCTCGACGATTATTGAATTCGAATAATAATGAAAACTCTAATTTCGAACCGAAGTAATCACGTTTCGGGAAGGCTCTAGACTCGCTCACCGGTTGTAAACGTTCAGCACTTTTCGCTTCTAATCAGCGCCGTAAGTTTTCCCCGAGAGGAGTCGGCGAGATAGCGCATCGCATAAGACAACCATACTCGCGACGACGATGCCGGGATGAGGATGTAACATCTCGGAACGTGGATTGTACTATTCCCAATGCTCCTAGACGGTGCACGGGTGTATGTATAAGATGTAATAGAGTAGCCAGGAACGGATGAAACTTCGAATAGTATTCGGAACCATCACTCCGTGGAAGCACGTTTACGTGTCCCGAAATTAAGCAACAACGGCGCGGATATTGGCCTAATGTACATCGGATTACGCAGCTCAGACGCTGTCGGAAAATTTCGACTAACCCGCAGCCTCGTTTGTGCAACTTCCTAACATCATCATCGCCGACGCGAAGCCTCTTCTTCCACACCTTTGCGATCTGTCCCAGAATATACAGACTCTTGTTTTATTTACAATTAGTTTGGTTCGTTTCATCCCGATACAATCTTGATGGGCGTGAATCCTGTTTTTCTTTTCACATCTTCATGATCAAGAAAATCGTCCCGAGAGAATTGAAATTCGTTAAAAACGTTCTTCTTGGCCAAAGTTTTCTAGTTTTTGCGTACATATACAGGGTGACTCGTGTAACGTTTGCACCCAAATATTTTTGTTGTTTTTATGTTATTTTTTTTTAGAGATCTCAAGATCACCTCTATTTTTTTAAATTGTACCACCTCCTTTTAAATATTCTGACTGCGACCTTGAATGACCTCGAGTAATTACAGTCACTGAATTCCTAACGAAAGAGGCTATAAAAATTAAGATGACCTTCATGTTAAAAAAAAAACAAATAGCGATAATAAATATTTTGATGGCATCGTGTGGGCCTCACTGGACCATTCACCTTGTCCTTCAGACATTTGACGTATCTTTGTACACAACAAAGATGCTTGAGTTGCAAAACGTTAGTTATACTGTTGCGTAGGAGAGAATAAACGGTTGCAGCGAATTTTTCTGAACGCTATTTATGCATCGAACGACGCGTTTCGACGGTGCTCGTTTGAAAGCACAGGTTTCGCTGGATAGCTGCTCGAGTTTGGGAGACTTCGCAGCATGCTGCGTGGCGAATTCGCATCGGAACGACCGAAAACTTTCAGCCGTCGGTGTCCCCCGTCTGACGCCATTAACGGTGACAGATATCGAAACGGCATTGAGCGTAACTCACAATACGTTTCCCGAGCAAACCGGAAGTAACGTTAGGACGAAATGTGGGTTACATTCTCATAAGTACAGTCGCGTCGCTTCGTAGCCGTATTAGAGCGCCTTGGGCGAGCGATGAGGGTGCTGGAGGGTTGAACGGGGGTTTGCGGGGGTGTGCAGGGGGATCGTAAAGGAAGAAGACGATGGTGAAGGGTGGGACGAGCGACGAGGATGCCCTCAGAGCCCCCGGGGGTAAAGGAGCGGAACGCGAGTAGGGTAAAGGAGGAGGGATGAACATAGATGGCGATGGAGATGAGGAGATCGTTGGAATGGGAATGGCAATGGGCCGGATAGAGGGGGCATGGGGGTGTGTGCACGGGTGTGTATACATGCGACGACGGCAACGGGACGACGACGTCTGCTGGCTCTGGAGCCACGCTGTCGCTGCTGTGGCATCGATCCTCCACTCGCCACGACTTTTTGCCACCGTTCCAACGAGATCTTTAACCCGAAAACTGCTCTGCAGCACGACCGGCTCTCGTTTCAGCTAAACCAAGTGATTTCGCCGCGATCTGCGCCCCCTTTACACCGCTTCCCTTGCACATCCCCGTCGAACCTGGCTGGACTTTCCTTCGTGAAGGGCCTCGGTGAAGGGATGCGATCAGCTAACGATCAGCGTAACATTTCCGAGAATGTTGACAGCGTCATAACCTGGTCCTGTTTGGAAGAGATTCGATTAGGGAAGAAAAGGAGAAAGGGACGACAAGGAACAGTAAATGGGTTTAATTCATGATTGAAGTTTCTGTTACTGTTGAAAAATCTACCAAAGAATCTTCAGCCATAGACTAATGGTGGAACGCAAAGCTTGTGACGAGAAATTTTCTTCTGATTCGATGGTCAAGCGATGTGTTTCCAGCAGGAATATCAGCGGACGGATGGAGACGGTTCGATTTTTACTTTCAACGCAAGCCTGTTGCAAATTCCGAGCCGCGGTGGTTGTTCACCGTCGGGAATGCCTGCAGGAAAGTTCAGAAAGCACCAGGCTGGCTGCATCGGCCAAGACTAATTTGAACTTTTCCCAGAAGTTTCCGGTGACAAATTATCCCTGGCGAAAATGGAGTGCTCCTCGAGATTCAACGAGGAATTTTATTGCGTTACACTCGTAAGAATCCTCCTACACGTTCGAGTAGTGTGTGCTGCGCGCAGCTCGTCGCCGCGGCCCGATGAAAAATGAAAGCTTTAACGACGACACACGGAAACACGGTTCTAACGTGCAAATGAATTTGCGGCAACGTAACGGTCAATAATGTCGCTGGCAAACATCGTTACTTCCGCACCAGTTTTTACGTCATGGAAACGGGCGAAAAATATTTTCGCATCGAACGCAAATTAATGTCTCCCGTTGCAACGCTGACCCTCTAATTAAAGGGGCACTCGGTTGGCAGGTTGATAAAGTCGTTTCTTTTTTTTTTGTTGCATAAGTCATTATTTTTTGCATAAATCATTGTTATTTTTTTGCATAAATCATTATCGTTCTGACAACTGTTGGTATTTCTAACGAGGTAAAAAGATATCCTCTACTTTCAACGACGTGTGGTAACACAGCATAAATAATTAACAGAAAATCCGGCGTACAGTTTTTCCAAAAAAAAATGCCCGAAGATCGCTGATTTTTTTTATATTTTCCGTTACCTAGTCCCGGCGGAATTCGGTATTTTGTAGTGATCCGTGGAACGGAAACCCGATTACATCTTGAAATAACATTTAACAGGCTCGCGACACAAATTTCGTCGAAATCTCGGCAAGTAGTTCCGAAGTGAAATTAATTTTAGTATAAATATGTAAATTTCGGGATATTGTATAGCCGACTTGGTTGGCAGAGCGTCAAGTAATTCGTCAGGGAACTTTTACCAAGCATCGTCGACATTAGCTATAACATTAATTATACAACTCGCAACTTCGAGTTCCGTTAGTTTTTTTATGCGCGCCAAACGGTAAGAAGACGCCACTTTATTAGCGGGAACTTTTCGGCGATGATAATCCGTGAATAATTCAACTAGTTACCTATCTCTTCTTCCGTTTTTAATGTTCAAAATTAGGAAGTGAATGGTCTTCCTGCAAGAGTATTCTCGTTTTGCAGCGACTGTTTATCAGAATTTTATTTTATCGTTGTGAAAAAATTTCTTATTACTAAGAGATCATTAGAACTAGAATAGTTAATGAATGATTTTGATGAATTCGCTATCGCAGAATTATGCGAGTATTAAAAAGTTTTGCTATCTTTTTCTTAAAAAAGAAAAAACGAAGGATGAAGAAACTCCGCGAAACTCTTGCCGGTCTGACGCGCGTTTCCACAGGAAGTAATCGAAGTAAGCACCAGGCGCAATCACAGCAATAATCAAATCGAGCGTCGTGGTAACAGCGACGTGCCCGTGTAATGTTGATTTCCGCCAACAATCTGTGTGTAAACTCGTCTTCGCGAAGCGACGAGTCATCGTCTCCGATTGATCGTTTAATTTAAAATCTCGAAACGTCGTTTACATCGGCTGACTTTCGCTGCACTTTTACTGGAGCGGTGCTAATTTCCCTTCCGTTCAAGGAAAATCTGTTCAACGATAAACCTTGGGGTTCAGTCAATCAATTCTAAACATTGCAAAATACATCCCATTAACTATTTACAAGCCATGACATTTAAGATTTGCATAAAGATCATCAATTATTTCTCCATTTGTTTCTTTAAAATCAAAAGTCATAGCTTGAAGAAGATTTATGTGGATACGTTCCTTTTGATCATTTATTCGATCAATTTCATGGAAATGAAGCACGCGAAAGGTACGAATAATTTTTCTACATTTTAAAAAACTGTGTCCGGTGCTTGAAGAACAGCTCGTACGTGATTCGCGTGACATGATACTAATGTGTTTTTGCCTTGGAACATAAGAGGTGGTTTCGCAGCCGGTAAAACGACGATGGGTCGCACGCGCGCGCGCGACGCGTTTCGTAGCTAGTTTTACGATCGCGGGACCGTGTTTTCGTTGTCGCATCAGCGCAGCGGGTGCAACGAGCACGCGAGAGAGAGAGAGAGAGAGTAGTGTGTACGGGTACGTGGAAAATCGTGGCGCGAATATAACGCCGAGGCTCGGCCGTGTGTCGGTCAAGTGTTTCACGCTACTGGACGTGACCTTTACAAGAGAGGCGTGTATATGTATACCTGACGCGAGTGACATCATGACTCAGCCGCGTTAATTAGCGAATTCAAGGGTCCCGCCGCGTAAGTGGGTCTCCGGGCTCTCTTTTCAGATAGACTAGCTGAGGCAACAGTAAACGCTTTCAATGCAAAAAAGACGTCCTTTATCACCGGCACCGCTAACGAAGGGAACGTTTGAGACCGCGGCCCCCGGGTCTTTAACCCCGGAAAGTAATCGGTGCGCCGGGTTATTCGTATTATTCTTCGTGTCCCCGTCAAGCTTTCCTCCTTATTTTATTTTTTATTTTCTTCCCGGTTTTTTCCCCCGACCGCGCGCCACCGTCGCCGCCGGGGGTTCATCTCTCGAACGTTTTAAACAGTTTTCGATGCAAAGCGAATGGAAAGTTTCCATTGAAATTCAATTACAACCTAGGGATATTAGCATCGAATCGATGCCTTTCCTACCCCGGGTACCTATCGCCGCGGATCTTTAAATTCGATTACATTTCGTCCCGCAAACTAGCATCGGCAGCCCGACCGGTCGACTTTAATTATCAACCTTATCGGTCGAGATTCGAAAGAACCGCGCCGCGCCGCTCGATCCCGGAAACTGCGCCTCTTCCTCATCCTCTTCCTCATCCTCCTCCTCCTCCTCTTCACCCAGAGGCAGACAACAAGTCTAATCTGAAATTCATGATTATGCCAGCTGAAGTGGCAGTGTGTTATCCGCCCAAGTGACTCCGCCTCTGATCGAATTATTCGAAGCGGATGATTCTACATCGACACACGCGACAATACGCGGAGAGTTCGTCAAAACGTAACATGATCTTCTTCCATTTATTCCGGGGAAACACCCCTTCACCCCTTTCGCATGTTGCCGGATGATTTACATTTCCTGCAATCGTATACCATTGCGATGAGACGACAACACGGTCCCTGGCAATAGTGTCGCGAGATGAGGGGAGGGAGCACTAATCGAGGGGAAAAGTTACTCTGCCAGTTCCGGACTCATGCACGACGGAGACGATACGTGCCACGTGGTGGCGGAAGCGTGGGGAATAGCATCGTGGAGGGGGAAGCTAGAGTGGGGACACAAGTCGGGGACGTTCTTGTCACCACGATACACTCGCTACAGTCGATTTTTACCATTTTAGTAAAAGATTTTCAACAGATTTCAAATCTCGGTTTAGTTCTTGAAATCAAGTTCTCTGTTTTGAAATCAAGAGGAACCCTTAAACTTTGCGTATTAAAAAATATTGTAGTATGTAAAAAATATTCAATTCCTGATTGGTCAGACCCCTCGAAGCAGCATTCGACGTTCCGAATCGTCGAAACGAATCTCTTCTCGCCCGGTATAGTCCTGATTTCATCTCGAACGGTTCATTCCCGGGTAAAATTAATTCTGTCGTGGATAAAAACAAATTCTGAAAATCCTTTCATTGCGAAGTAGATTTTAACGGGCGCGGAGGCGGCCGGGGAACGCTCGCGGTCTCGTTACGGCCCCGCGGTCTTCTTCGCCGCCACGTTTCCATCATTTTTCTCGAAGAAAATAAACGTCCGCAGAGCCGGGGGGAACTAAGAGCACTAACGTTTCCCGTGAAAACCGTCTGGAGATCGTTTTAAAACCTTCCTCCTCCGCGGTTTCATATTTATGCCCGTTTTTTTTTTTTAATTTTTTATCTGGTTTCATTCATTTGCGTGGCCGCCCGGTGTGATTAAAGGCATAGAGTTACAAAATTTACAAGCGCACTTTAACGCGTTCCGATTCAACGAGCTTCCTTCTGACGCTCCCCCCGAGCTCTGAATACGTCGTTAATGCCTTTGTGCCTTGTCAATTCGGAGCTTAGAAAGATCAATTACTGATTTCAATCGGAATGCTCACCGGCCGACCTTCTCCCCAGCAAATACTCGCAAAACGAAAGCAAATTCTTTTTATACTATTATGAAACCGTTTTCATCAGAAACGTTGGGGCGAACTTTTTTTTTATCGAAGCACGCATTATAAAATTGCATGAAATCTAAATAGATGGGAATCTTGTCTCACAAAGCAATATACTCATTTCAAAGACAAGAAAGTTCTGCTTAAAAATTGCAATTGTCAAGATTTGGACCACATACTTCTGCGCAACAGAGACCACAATCGGATCCTACAACTTTATTTAACCCTTAAGTGGGCGCGCAATAGCACTGAGTGCTCCGTTTGTAGTTTAATGTAGTATAATTTTTATTTCTGCTAGTTACGATTGGCACGTCCCCACATAACCTACGACTGTAGTGTCATTCCACTAGAGCCGATATGGTTTTCAGTTATCCTTAGGTACTTTGAAGTTATGGACGTGTTATTTATTTGACATAAAATTTCATAAGAAACTGATAATGAACAGTGATATACGTAGTTTTAAAGGATGGTGCACAAATTGCTCCGCGCGCCCACTTAAGGGTTAACAAACGACACATACCTATCGCGAGCGTGAAAAAAGCCGCGAGCAGGAGTCCATCAGAAAATTCGCGGTTCCTCGGCAAAGCGCGTTGAAAATGTCATCGCGTTCGTCATGGAACGTGGGCGAGGCGACGTCGGGGGAACGATGGATAGGAATTCCTCCCCCGTGACGGATATAAAGTTCTCCAGTCGTCAATAATAAAACGTTCCGCGCCTGACATCGTATTTTCGTCACAGCAAAATCCGTTGCCGGCTGGAGTCTTCGTCGGGCAGAAGAATCGATTGTCTTCCCGCGGAAAAACGTTGATGTCGTCGATGCTGACTGGAGACGGGGATGAACCTGAGGAAATTCGCGATTCTGGGCCCCCGGTATGGTTAAACGTTTTTTTTGGGGAACTGGTAGACGACGCGACGCGATGCGACGTCCCGAGAAGGAAGGCTCGCGCGCACACGCGATCGTTCGAATTTCCTGACAAATTGCACGCCGGAATCCGTGATTTTAAAATGCAGCTGTTCGCACACGTGCGCCGCATGAACGGCGACATTATGCGGGAGAGTCGGAGTCCCCCGTGACATCCTCTCACCTCGCGAATACACACCTCGCGCAGGTGTGTCTCGCTCGCTGGTGTCCACCTACGCGCGCCTGTGGATACAAGAAGATGAGGCCTATTGTTCGTTGTGCTGCGCTGGCAACGTACTTCAGGCGCTCCGTAAACGCCTGCTCTCTTTATCGCACCTTTGCCTAAGCGAATTTTCGCGCAGGTGATTTCTTTCGACGCTCCTGCAAGCTATAAAGATGGAGAGATACCTCCCCTACGGACGAACACGGGAAGTGACGGTTTCTAACCACCTGTCCCAGATTGAGTCTAATGCCTGGTGATACTCGAGTCCAACCGACGGATGGAAAAAAAAGACGAGAAAGTCGAGTTTGAACATTCAGTAGTCACGCGTACTGTTTAATAGCAATCGGTTGACGCGTCCGATCTTGACCGACAGTCTCTGCGTCTTCTGAATAGCTAGCCGCCGAATTTTCACAGGCTGAACCACGAAGCGCGAAGAGTTTAGGTTATTCTGCTGTTGGTGGTGCAATCCGAAATTCTTTTTAACTAAAACGACATGGTCCGGGGAGAGCTTACGGCGATTGTACCAAATTTTTTGTCAAACCTTTTTTTACGGAGTTATCAAAGTTACCTTCAGTTTCTTATAGGCGAACTTTTTTTACGCCCATCTTTTAGGGGATACCGAGACGAATTCGGCAAGCAGCAGAATAAATATTTTTGTTCTGAATCTGAAACGATCAAAACAGTCGTCTCTTAACCGTATAACGCGAGTGTATGGCAGATAGTGAATAGCATTTTGAGCATCAATTTAGATAAGTGATATTGTTTTACTGTTTCTTTGGTTTAGATGAAGAAGAAGTACTTTTTATGGTGTTTGCTAAATTCGTCTGAGTATCTCCTGAAAGATGAGTGGAAAAAAATTGTAGGTTTACCTATAAAAAAGTGAAGGTGATCTTGCCAACTCTGGAAAAAGTTGACAAAAAATTGTGTACCATCACCGTGAAGCTCTCCTCTGAATCAGGATATTCTAGCTAAAAAAATGTCTGACTGGTTCATCCTGTATAATAACGAGGATTCGAAATGGCTGTATCGTGGAGCTCTCAGGGAGCTAGATCGCGACTTTACTGTGCTTGAATTTACCACGGGTAGAGCGCACGAAACAGGAAATTCTATTGCCGACGTCCCGAAAAACAAATAAAACTCCAGGAACGAGGGTTCCGTATTCGACGACGGGCATTGGCGTAATATCTCAGTTGTCCGCGTTCGCTCGCGAATTCACGGGCCAGCGTGTTCCATCTTTTATCCTCTCGTAATAGAGTAATCCGCGTGCGCGCGGCAACTACCTGTACGCGGGATAAATAAAGTAGGTAAAAAAAGAGAGTGACGGTCCGTACACTTGGTCGGGATAAAATAAACCGTGGTTCGGAATGGACGGGACACACCGGCACCGCGCACCGCGGCGGCGGTCTTTCATCCATCGCGAAACAGCGGGCGTGAAAATGCACGGCACGATCATACGCGTATAGTTACCGGCGTGTAAGCTCGTAGTCCGTAGTCAAATTTGCTTTCGCATTTTTTTTTCTTTTTTTATTTTGGCTGAAGTGCGCTGCCCGTTCGAGTGAAAATCGATTTGACGGGCCTCGGCCCTGGCGGACACTTTTATCCCCGCGGTGTATTCGTGTTCTCCCGCGACGCGGATCATTTGCAACGAAAAGAATCTGCATTCGCGTTTTATTTTTGGTCCCGTTCACCTTTTTCCCCTCCCTTTCCGCCTTCGTTTTAACCGGAATTTTTCATCGGGCAATTTTTCATTTATTCTTTGAACCCGGTCCAAAAGCGAATCGGTTGGCTCGCGATACCGTCCAAGATTGCAGAATTTTAATTCGCCGGATCTTTGACCGCCGCGGATAAACAAACTCCTTGTTCGACCGCGATCCAGGCTAAACGATATCATCCATTGTTTGCCCGTTCATCGTTCACCAACCGATTCTTTCACCATTTTTTTCTTTTTTTTTGTTCGTTTTTTGGAGACTTTTCGATATCGCTGCAATTCATTTCCACGCGATGGAACTATTCATCGCGTCGAATATCGAGCACGATGCTAATCGAAACAAATGTTCATTGTAACTCTTCGGCAAACTAACTCCGAGTCTAATTAATTCGTCGATTAGAACAGAGCTGCACGCGGAGCGGAGGTTGCTTGCGATTGTGACAAAAATGGCGAAACGTAAAACGCTGTAACGAATTTGGAAAGATATTCTTTCAGAGGAAGAAGAAATGCTTATGTAACACTGTTTCTTGTCGACTGACGAAGACACGTGTATTTTGTAGAAAAATTCCGTATCTCGCTAATTATTATCAAACTTAATTTACTGTATTACACTTAGTTAAAGAATTTCCTGTAACTTTTACGAGCCATTATCAGTTACTTTTGGCGCTCGGTACTAATCACGTCAAAGTCTGCGAATCGTTTCGGACATCGATTTTAACACGAAACAGAAGAAATCGACGATCGATGGGTAGGATAGTTAAGAGTGACAATAATAACGCGATTTCCATAACCCCACAACTATTTCTGACTGAAAAGTGGCCGCCCCCGAGTTCCGATATTAAACTTCCGCGGGCTCGGAGTCGGTAATAATGAGATTTTTGTTTTCATTCGTTAATTGGTGCTGCTCCAAAGTTTCTGATTTTTTCTTCCCCTGCCGCCGACGCTTTTCGTTGCGCGCAGCTCTCTCACTCTTTTTTTTCTTCCTTTCTCTCTCTCTCTTCAAAAATTAATAGGAAACTTTTCAGGCTGAAATAATAAACTTGGGGCTGTTGTTCGATGCTCGACGAGCGTTCTTGAATACATATTCTCCGTTCCGTCGATTTTGCAACCCCCTCCCCCTCGCCCCGCCCATTCTGAGATACACGAGCCGCGCTTTTCATCGAAATAAATATGACGCGAAGTGGAGGAAGGTTTTATACGAAATTGGCCGATCCTTCGTTGATTATCCCGCCCCGAAGGAGGGAACTGTGATCTCTCGTAGCGCTTTGGGGACGTCGTAGACTCTAAGATAGTTCGGTTTCCCAGGTCTCTGATATCTAAATGTTAATGCCGCTCGGATAAAACAAGATTCCCTTCGTTGATCTCGCTGTCGAGATTCGGTGAGTGTTTCGTATTCGATGTATCGTTTCTCACAGAACTGAGCATTGATTTAGATTGGTTCGCTGACATAGTTTCTTGTCCAACTTTCCTCATCATCGGTAGACTGAATCTTTGCAAGCTGTACGATTCATGCGAATGAGTTTAGTCGAGTCTACGGCGATTGAAAATTTTCTGAACACAAATCGAATTTTATTATTCGTCTTATTAGAATAGAAACAATTATCGAAAGCTTTCTCTGCATTAACTATGTAAATATGTTTCGTTATATCGATCGTAAAATGTTAATAATAAATTTCCAGTGTTATTGGCGCTACGGTTTGATCAATTAAAAAATTAATAAACAATTAACTATGTAATCCCTAGTAATTACTACGTGGCACCTTTTCTGTAAATGGCATCTTCAATTTAGCAAAGACTTTAAGCAAAACGCTATTAAATAACTTTAATGCACGCAGTCCCTCTTATTTTACAAGTTTCCGGATGCTACAAATCCTTAAAACTTGGCTGTGTAGCAATTACTGCGAAAAACCCTGACATCTTTCCGATGAATTATTTTATTCTCGTAATTGTGCCGAGCGGAGAGTTCCATCCGGCAAACGTTAAAAGCAAAACATTATTAGCCGGTAGTTAATGCATGAATTTTCTTGTATTTTACAAATTCGCAGTCGCCATAAATGTATAAAATCCCTTATTCCAATAATTCCCCTGTGAAACCTAGACATCCAGTTCTGCGAACGTAATTGTTTCAGTTTCCCCGGAGCTCATCTTTGCGCTCGCGGATCCTTTGCTCCGGTAGATATCGGCGAAACTCGAACAGAAACAAAAGTTACATGACATCCAGTATTTATCGAATCGAAAACGGAATTTTAGTCTCGATGAAATAATATTTCAATGCGACCGAACCGGGAGAAGCTTCGCTATACGTATAATTGTTCAAAGGCAAAGGGACCGCGAATGTTTTATTCAATAGCCGAGCCTGCCGCGCAGAAATGTTTTGCTAACACGTCGACTTGCAAAAATAATACGCGCAGAAGTGTGCCGCGTTCCCGACAAAACTGAATTTGAAACAGCGAAAAAATTAAACGAATTTCTTGAAATCTACGGAGAAAATTTAACACGAAGCGCTCGTGGCGCTGCTGCAACGTAATAAAAACCCGAGGCATCACCGGGGAAACTTGATCGCTCGCGCGAAGTGCGCACCAATTGCAACAAACTGTTCGGAAGACGCGACTACATTAAACGCGCCGTTTCCTCCACGGCTTCTGATAGTTGGTCCACGTCCAAAATCATCATCGGAGGGGGCCGGGATTGGATGCGGAAGAGGCGAAGGCTTTTTAATCTTCACAAATTTCGACACGGTACGAAACTCTCGCGGCGAAACCGGTGAATCAATTTTTCGTGGAAAAAATAAACAAGAACGATGGTATTTCCTCGATCACGTTCCTGTTTAGAACCGCATCGAATCGATAGGTGTAACGCATGCTCGAGTTTCCGTAGGACGTGTGCTCGATACGGGACAAGGTCGCACACGACATACCCGTAGACGACTCGGGGATCAGTATACCACTCGGGATAAACCGTCTTCGGACGATCGCCGTTTTAGATAAACGGTATCCGGATAAACTGGATCCCCCCGCATTCGAAATCGAGCTGCACCCGAGGTGCGTCTCTCGTCGCGTCACGTTTTTCCCTTGGCTTTCTCTTATTGCCGGACACATCTTCGCGACTGGTCACCTTGGACACGTGAGAAGCGTGGAAGGTCATCCTCGTTCCCACGGGAAACTTTCGTCCAAAGATTCTAGCGAGCAACAATTCGTGAAACCGATCGAAATCGAAAAATATTTCGTAAGTGGTATCATACATGTAATTTTGTTTTCCTCATTTTTTTTTTTGTTAGAATTGAGGGTAACCTCAAAATTTTTTGCTGGTATTTTGTTTCTATCCGATAAAAGTTTGTGTCAAGAAAAATTCATTCGGACACAAAGACTTTCAAAGCGACTGACATATTCTAACGTTTTATCGGTTATCACACGCGTCTGAATCATAAATCTGTTGTATTTCATCAAAGTTTCACTTACATGAAGACCGTGCGAGGGTTAAGCTTTAATTTGTTAATTTCCCCGTAAGTACGGATTTCGATCTGGAATTAATTCTTGGTTCCCAATTAATTATTGCCGCGAACGAATTGCGCGAGATCCTGGCCGCAGGAAGGTGGCAACCGAGCGCAGGATTAAACAAGTCGTTCGAGGACCCGTGCAGGACACGTATCGACATCACCGACAGGTGGATGAGAGAAAGTGGCTGTAAATATCGCGGGAGAGAGAGGGGGAGGGATGAACGCGGACGCATGAACAGAATTTTATAGCTCGGTGAATATCCTGATTTACCAAGGAGATCTCTTTTGTGAAACAGCCGGGGAAGATGGATTCCGGTGACGGAGATTGAAGCGGCCCGATGGAGATTTATCGACGTTGAAAATCCAACGGGTAGCATCGGTATCCGGGAGCATTATTTGAAAGCTTGTCAATGCGTCAAAAAATCGGTCAGCGGAGAAATGATTACTGTCGTGTACCCGCGGTGCGTTCGTTGTTTGATGAACGTTAATCGAAACGTTGACCCGGTTCTCCTACTGTGTACCTGTGTACGTTAGCGGGCTAGTGTGCGCAAGTGTGAGCCATCGCGAGCGCCGAATCGAACGTCTATTTGTTCTGCGTGCGCGGCGCGCACATGAGAAATGATGCGTGCGACCTGGAGCCACCGGCGGATCCGGGCAAATTGTTAAACGGTCCTTTTCGCCGGAGGGAGGAAGGGAGGGAGCGGGTTGATTGTTTTTATTTCACCTTTTTTTCTAGAAAATATACCCCCTCCCCCATCCCCGTACGATAAAAATTTCAATTGGAAAAACGCGTTACCTTCACTCCGGCGACGCGAACGGCCCCGGCAGTTCGGGTCACCATTTTTACTCGATTAAACGGTGAACATTCGGAATTGTTCGCAGTTCATCGAGCCTTTATAAACGCGCCGATATGTTCGACAATTCTGCCGATCGACCCGTTAAACAAACTGTTAATAAAATATTTTAACAGTTAGAATAATAACAATTTGCGTCACGACGAATTCCCTGTCACGCGTTAAAATGCTGTTTGTTTTGTAATTTAACGGACGCCACGGTTTCGTTTGTTTTCTGCGAACGCGCGAATATTATCATGTTCATACCTGATTATTATGATTTGTAGAGGTAGTGTCTTCATACGTGTGGAGCATCCTCTTGGTTGTCGGAAATGTCTGGATGCTTGATTTCTCTACAGAATACTTCAGGAAAATCGTTCGAATGTTTCTACTTGTCTCCGCGGTTGTGTACAAACGTGGAAAAATATTTTCACTTTGTAATACCGAGTTCGTTTCTAAGTATCCTGGGTGGGAATTGAATTTGGTCCGTCCGGTCCCCTTAATTTTTTCCCGTGGGCCAAGCGACGAGGATTATTCTTCGTCGCCACTTTCTCGCGACAAAGTTCCCGCGCGCCCTTTTGTAACGCCTGGTACAACGGATAATAATTACCAGAAAGTTCCAGGACCGGGGACTAGACTTAAGCGACGCGCGGGAAACTGAAAAGTTTCTCAGAACGAAATTCTCCCCTTTGTTCCAGAAACACAACCCCCGAGAGCATAATACACTACCTTATCTCGACCTGTGCTCCTCCTGGCTTGTAACGCAACCGCGCCACCCCCGTCAATCCCGCGAAGATTATGGCATTGTCCTCGAACCTCCTGATGCGTCGCTGATCGCGTTTAAGAATCGTCCTGAAGAACATAGCCGTCGTTCCCGAAGGGTTATTCTCGCAAGGGTAGATTTTTGTTAACGACGCGCACACGACGAGTTCCTCGAGTCTGCGTTTCCCGTAGGAGTAGCAACCGATCCTCCTATCTCGGTCGAAAATTCGAAGACTAGCGGCGCTTCCTTGGAAATAAACAAGAAAACATCCCTTCGTCCCTCTCATCTGCCCGTGAAACGAGTCTCGCCGCTGTTCCTACGATCGCCACGAGCTATACATCGTGCGGTCTCCTTCTCTCCGGTCTCGCTTCTACGTTCTTTTCTCCGCTAGCAACCCCTCCTTGGTCGTGCGGCCAAACCACCCCTACGGCAGCACTTTATTCCAACCTCGGCAGCAACGCGAAGTGGGTGGACGTGGGGTCGGCGGTACACCAAGGGGGTGCAAGGCGAAAGAGGAAGGCAGAGAGCGAGCGAGAGGAGGTGACAGAGAGCGAGGGGGCGGGAGAGAAAAAGAGAAACAGAGATGGGGTGGGGGATGTGGGAGGGTTGGCGTTGGTTAGACGTGGCGGAGGTGGGGGTGGGGGGAAGGGCAGACTGTGTTTCTCCGCGAACCCCTCCAGCCCCCACCTTGGCCGCACGGGCGCCAACGTCAAGCGCTTTCGAGACGTTAGGCCGACACTCGTGCGGCGCACTTCGGCCCGACGACATCGGCGAGCCTCGTGGTCGCGTGCGGATTCTCATCGGGTGTCGTGTGCTGCGATCGCGCAACCCTTCTGCTTGATCGCGGATCGACGGATCTGTACCGCGCGCCGTTGGACACCTGCGTTTCTTCAGTGACGATACACATCCTCGTGTTCTCCGAATATAATTTATCTGTCTCCCCCGAAATCACAGCTGACGAAGTAGTAGATCCTCCCGCCGACACGTGGCCTGGGGTAGCGGAGGAGAGTGGCGATGCTCGAGCAAGGGTGATCAGTGTTAAAGTGTGAGACCGTACGTATACAGGTGATCGCGTTGCAGTAGGCTCGCGGCGGCTGGGTCCTCGATGCGCCCTACCTCGGACGGTGCAGTGTGTACGCGCCGGCAAGTCGAGGATCTCTGACGAAAGGGACACAGTGTCGAGCGTTTTCGGTGTCGCAGGAACAACTAGGGACTCGATCTGGGAATCACGTAGGAGGTGATCACCGTCGGGAATCGCCACCATGAGGAAGTCCTACTTCGTTCTCGTGAGTATCGGAACACGGTATCTTTTCCCATCTCTGATTGAAGTGCCCGCGATGTTCTTCTTGGAGACCCCTTTGCGCTCTCGGCTACATTTGATTGTCGTTACTCGCACGGCAAAAGCGCGTCCCCTGTGAGCGGCCACTGTCCCTCAGCGCTCGCGTTTTACGCTCGCCTTCCCTCTTTCTTGCCTATCGCCTTGCCGGGGATCAAAGACCACCGTCGTCGCTTTAATCTGCCAACGACGCGGCACATTTTCCTCTTCTGGTACCCATGTAGGCTCGAGATACCTGGGTCCCATGGGACCTGGCTGCGCATAGTCTTCCCTCGTCTTTCAACTTCTAGAGCTAGCTCGGTACCCTCTAAGCTCGCGGATAGCGAAATTAACGGACGGACCACGTGACTCTCTTCACCGAACGAGGTCAGTCGGTGCACGCGACCCGTTCTATGTCGATTCCGAGACTTTTCGGGGCCAGGAATCCTCTTGGAAGCTCAACGAGCGGTTTCCACCCGACTAGGACACCTGAGATCCTTGGACACCGACGCGCTCGACTCTCCAGATAGAGTTCCGAGGAGCTGGATCTCTTAATGAATATGACGTTTCCCAGTTTCGTGTAATGTCGTCCGGATTTAATTAATATTAATGCGCTGACGGCGGCGGATCCATTATCCACCTGCGGATTCGGACCTTTTTTCGCCGAGGGTGAAAATGGCAGCGGGAAGAGCGGATTGCTAAAAGTTTCGGGTGGTTTTTTCGGCTTGATGTTGTTAACCTCTTCTGACCCTCTTCGGGAATATATCTGTTGTACGTATACCAACTCGTTGTAATTTTAACTATTTGGAAATAGATTACAGTATAATATTGTTATAAGTAGATTGCAAACCCCGCAGGGTAGTTATAAATACTAGTTGAAGTACCGTTAGTTTATATTGCACTAGGCCGCTGAAATGCGAAACTGCTGTTTAATCCGAGTTTCATAAATATACAAACGAAAATCATTTTATTTGCAGGAATAAAAATATTACGTTCTATATTACGTTTCCGCCGTTACGGGTCGGATAATAAATACGTTTTTCCGAGCGTGTAACGAGATTTTTCTTTATTGTGTTTTCATCAATTCTGTTCCTGGCTTCGACAATTGCAATTTTTTAGATGTACATTGTGTGATAACGATTATTTGTAAATGTCTGTCAAACGAAATGCGTCGATATTCATAAATTCTTTTAATCTTTATGCTATTTGTAATTATACACACCCATATTTGTGAAAAATGCATTAAACTCTACTGCGATCTTTATGGATCATGTTGTAAGATCAATTTGTCTTTTATTATGAATACCTGAATTAAACGAGATAAGTTTGACACCAGAACTACCTAGTCCGTCAGAATGATGGATTTCCGGTTTTTATCCTTTTTCAATTCCTGAAGTACTAGAAATTTTTTTTAGCATCCTTCACTCAAGTACATGCTATCATAGAAATTCTAAGAAATCTGAATCAATTAAATCCTGTTATTATCACAGTAAATATTCCATCTTAGAAAACGGGAACTGTACGATCTAAGAAAAACGAATATCCCCTCCACTGCAGAGCGTAGACCGTACTATTTGTTTAGAATCAGTGGAAAATAGTGTTAGATTGACGCTAGGATGGGACACATGCAACGATAGAACACATGTGGCAGCTTATAAGCCAAGAGAATTCCCGGTTATCATTTATTTCCGTTGATTGAAACGGCAAGAACTTTCTTGGTTGGCTGATACATCAGGGGATGGTTTTGCGGCAGACATTTCGGTCGAGAGATTCGGGCTAGCGAATGCTAAAATTTGAAAGCGGGGCTGGCTGCGTGAGCTGCTCAGGATGAATGATCAATTTTCCGAGCTCGTGCGATATTTAGGTCGCGCGGCGCGCGGAACAGGCTACACCTAGAATCGTCACATGAAAATAATAAGGGAAAAATGCCAGTTAAATCCGCGGACAAAGCGCGGTTTCGCGAGATCGGCCGTTGATTACGGTCCCATTAAACGCGGGGCAAATTATTATCGATTCGAGGCCGTTATCCGCCGCGTGCGCTCGACGTTTTCTCTCTCTCTTTCTCTCTCTCTTCTTCCCTGTCTCCATCGGCCCGTAGCTGCATATTAATCAATTTCAATTTTCGTGACCTGTAATTCGAAATTTTTCCCACCCCCGAAAGCTACCATCGCGAAATATCGTCGATTAATATCGCGATTGACAAACGGATTTTCCGGTTCTCGCGCGAGGAAACTGTACATGCATATCGAGTTCTCTCTCTCTCTCTCTCTTCAGGATAGAGGACGAGAGAGCTTCGAGAGCGCGCACTAATTAATGTTTAGCGTTCGAGGAAGTTGATAGAGCCGTTTTGACGCTATCGCGACTGGCGTCCCGATTTCCGCGAAGAAAGTTGAATGCCTTTCAGAGTCGTATTGTGCGAATTTCGGGCCATTGCTGTTTGACGCTTCTGAAACTTGGCCGAAACTTACGAGGTACCACGCTTCGCTACATACAATACCGGTGGGGGAGAGTTCCCGGAGCTTCGAAAGCTCCGCCGTTTGCCGGCAGGGCTACGAAAGAACTCGTGAATGTGCAAACATCTAATGCATGCCGTTTGGACCTGTTCCGCGATGATTCCGACTTCCACGGAACTTCGGAGCCTCGAAAAGCCCGCGTCTCCTTTCTTTTTTCCTTCTCCTCCGACGAGATACGGTACTCTTCGAATTAAGGCGCATGCAGGCTATTTTATCGGAAGTGCGCTTTTCTTGGCAAAATGTCAGATGCGATCGTGGAATTAGTTCGACTCTACCGACGGTCTGACGTTTTGGGTCATTCAGTAGGAGAGGCGCGATTCTGGTACTGTAATGGTTAAACTGCACGTGGGTTTGTTAATAAAAAGTATGTCCTACTTTGATTCCATTGAGGTTTTGCACTCGCTTTGGCAATCCGTCAAAATGTTTTCATCCCGACGCCATGCATGCGTTACTGCTTCGATCAATGGATTGGTGGTTATGCAGCCCACGCGGATGTTCTATAAATTTTTGATTTGCCTCAAATCTAGCGAATTTCCAAGCCAGTATAAGCCATTTCGTAGAATAAAGCATCATTTCTGTTCTGAGCCGAGCGCTCTCAGTTATTTTATTTACTCAACGTTTACATTGATATGTTTTGTACCGACAGTGCAATGAATAGTATCAGTACCTCTTAGTTAACATATAAGAATTGTACTCTGAATGTAACAGTTGCCAATCGCAACGTTCTGAATATGTTATTTAGAACATTTGCGTAGATACTTCACGGTTTAAAAGCGTTTTTGTGTTCGTTTTATAGAACCATTCGTTTAACGAACATTTCAACATAACTTGTTTCCATGGAAGTTTTCTTACAGATCATAAACTATCTGTTCCACGAGAACGCTTTTAAAAGAAGTTCCTAAGAGTAGCGTTCCTTTCCATGAAAATTCCTCAGGAATAAATATTTTCTCCGATGAACCGTACAACTTCGAACGAAATTTTTATCAGAAACAAAAGCGAACTGTTTATTTTCATTTATCGATATGAGAATGATGCATCCAACTCCATCCATCATTCTATAAACGTTAACTTAGCCCATAAAAGTTTTTCGCGAGAGGAAGAAATGATTTTTGTTCATCCTCATTTCTATCTTCATAATTAAACTCTTGAATGTTGTACGAAGTAAAAACGATTCAAGGTCATTGTAAAAAAAAGTTGTATCAAAGTTATATAAGTAATATAATAAAAGAGTATCTGCTCTATTCATTTTTTTCATAAATGCATCAAATCTGTAGACTATTCATAACAATATCGATTATCATAAAATATTGACGCGAGTTCTTCAATAAATCCAGGCTACGCTAGACGTCGGATTATTTTCGGATTTTTCACTTTTATCGACTGAGATTGAGAATTTTCATCACGCGATCGACCATATATGTGGAAGATAGTTACTTTTCATAATACATTAAACGAAGGTCTCTAGTGCTCAGCAAGGTATGCTTACTTACCTCCGAAAATCGACGGCTACGACCACTGTGCGATTTACGCCGCAGACACAATCCGTTCCCGCGATTATTAACTACAATAGGACATTCGTGTTAACGAGATTATGCACTTGAAAGGGATTTGAACACAGTGTCGCGAACGAGGAATTTCGCTGACAACAGCCGCACCGTTTCGGCTTCGAAATCTTCGTGTGCAATGCAAACCTGCTATTCTAAATACCGTGATTTATTAACGATACCGAAAGCCAAGAGCTTGCTCGATGCTTGGGACAAACGAGAGCCTCGCCTTTCCAAACGAAAGTCGAAGGAGTCTTACGAAGTTTAATTCGTAAGTTTCTTCTTTTATTGATCGACTATAGTAGTAGCTTCGTTGAGCTGTGCAGGCTTTTCTTGTACCGTAAAACGTCGGACCACTTTGGTCTTCTTCTTTGCAATTTTCTTCGGAAACCCCACCCTCTGACTTTCGGTTCTGTTCGAGCTCGAATTGGTAGGGCTGATGAGCGTAAATAAGTTGTAGAATGTTAGTCACGAATGGTTGCTGTCTTAGCAACAATTCATGTTTTTTATTCATGGTTCTGATGCGATCACTACTATCATTTCTACTTAGATCGAGTACAATACTGTGAATACATTAAAGGAATTTCAGGATGATATCACATTATTTCTGACTTATTGAACTCTCATTAAAAGGAGTACATTTTCATCGACCTTCTTTTTCGTTCAATTGACTTCGAAAATTTGTCTAATATTACCGATTATTTTTTGAGTGTTTAGAAACGAATTACCTGTCGTTCGTTACGATAAATTTGACCCTGTTCTCGGTCCGTCGGTAAACAAACGGCGGCGACGGGGCCCCTAATCTCGCTGGACAATGGCAGGATCTCGGTTACCTGTGTCACGAACTTTTCTCACCTTTCGAGAGGGGGCGGGAAGCCAGGTTCCTGGACAAAAGTCTGCTTTATGAGCCGGCGATTTTGCGTGACCACCCCAGTAGACATAGCCCCGTCGACGGGCCATTGTAAGGCCTCTTCTTCTTCACTGTAGGTGGACCTATCGCCACCCTCGCACCCTCTCCTACATACTGGGTGGCTCGTAACTGGTGCAATCGGGTACAGTGCGATTCCACGAGAAGAAATGATACAAATTGGTTCGTTCAACGCTTTGCTTTATGAAAAATTAACTCCACAGTTTTAACCAACGTAACTCAATTAACTCCTTGCCCTACAATATCGTGTCAGACTCGTGATGATGATTTTGAACAGAGTCTAATAAAAATGTATGTTATCAATTTCCTTTAAACCGAAATAAAATTCTACTTTCGTTTTCTTGATGTACAGCTACTGGAGAATATATGTATATAGGCATAGATATAAATTTTCTCCTTTTTTAGGAAATTACGAACAGCAAAAAAGTTGTAATTACTGAAACCGTACAATAAATCGTAGGGCAAGGGGTTAATTGTGGTAATTATGTTGCTGTGAACAGAACTAAAATTTTGTTACGTCAAAAATTATTGGAAACGTTTCCCATCGTGTTTACCATGGGGTCTCTCACGACCCCAACAAAATTTCTTGAACATTATTTTAATCATATGGGTTATTTCATCTTGATTTATACAGATTTAAAGTTGAATTTCTAAAAAGCAAATCGTCGGATGAAAAAATGTTATTCCTTCGTTGGATTTTCTCGTAGAATCGTCTTGAACCAGCCAGTTACGGACCACCCTGTATAATACCTGGCAAAAAGGGCTCTCCGGGGGTGGGTGTCCTCTCGGACAATAGGTTCGGGAATCAGCACGAGCCAAACCGGCCGCGAAAAGCCAACAAATAAAAGTCCAGGCAAGAGATGAACAGATAGCGGGGAGCGTGAAAACAGATAAGTCAAAGGTTGGAAAAGGGCGTTAGGAGTGCAGGGGCACGATGTGGCAAGTCTGCTAAAAGAACCCGTGAAGTGCTTGCCGTGTTAATGACGACGACACCGGGCGGCGGGATCACGAGTGGCTCGAAGGTTCTTGGAGAACGTGGCGACGCTTTACACACAATTATTCTTTCCCTCGTATTGATCACGCGTTCTCGGATCAACGGTATGCAAATATCCGCGCGGCGTCATTATGCGCGAGCATCGCTTCACCGGAATCAGGCCGAGAAGCGAAAGGCTGCTGGACCTTGATGTCGTCAAAGGGTAGTTTCAGAACTATTGCCACTGTTTGCAGTCCGGATTCGTTGATTTTTAATTCTCGAAGCTTCTGGTAGAAAATGTTTCACCGAAATCGTTAGAGGCATTGTCTAAACGACTTGTATTTGTAAGGACTTCAATAATTTTTGACAAAATATGAATTTTAACATAGAATATTAGATTACATTACATGAGGTAACTGGTTGGTTCACGAAAATTGTGAATAAAATATATAGTCTTTGAAAACGAGGATTTCCACAAAGGCATGCGGTCCAGTAAAAGTAAAAATTGTCTGCATCCATTGCATAAAACAGGAGTCGAACAGAAATTTCTTTCGTCTTTTAATAGCTGCGATAGATTCGAAATAATACATCGATATTGAATTTTAAATACTATCTACCGGAAACATTTTAATTGGATTCCCGATAATTGTGTTGTACCAAAGGGGAGCTCAGAAATCTTTTTTTACATTACGATTCCAAACGAAATTTTTAGATGACTTCATTGGGATTCAGTTGTGAGTTCACACTGCTGTTGCTGTCGAAGGATCCATTAAATAATTATTCGTTCTGTTATCGTGACAAATTCGTGCCACAGCAGCATAAAATCCTGAATCTAGTGCTCAGTGTATCGTGTGCTCAGTTATCTTCGGTGTCTTCTAATTTATTGACAAAGTAAAAAGTCTTCGCCCTTTCGCCTCATCGAAGACGACGCGTTGAAAAATTGGAGTAATTCACAAGGAAACCGGGGGACAATACCGGACCCATTGTCTCCGAAATCCCATTATAGCGGGGCACGATAGATTATTCACGGAGGCCCGGCTGATTATCGTGACGATAATGGCTGCAGGAGATTACCTGTGGTCTTCGAGAAAATTTAATCAGAAGACTGAATCGTCCGAGGTCGCCGGATCAGAATACCATCTCGGCGCGGGGCGGCACCGAGAAAGCCAGCAGCGGTAGTCCGAGGAGACCTCTGGAAATTCTCGCGACCATTACCGATCTCGGTGCACCAGTCACTCGTAGACGTATCTATAGAATGTTTCCTTATGCCTTGCGAGTGACTCAGGGGTTGCGCTGTCGGAGATGCTCGCTGAGATTTCCCATGGGTAGCCGTGTAACTGGGACTCACGGAACAACTTGATCTGTAGGCCTTTGACGCGCTACTTTACATAGAATCGGCCGCGTATCTGCTGGCATACCGATTTCAATTGTGGAACACGAACCTTCAATTAGACGAATTGTTTGTTACCATCCACCCTCGGACTAGTGACCCTCTTAGCAAGTACGCAGACACATCCGAGATCGTCTTTTGTTCTATTTCTAGCAACACCGTTGATTTTTTACGATTTCGCGATAAATGTGACGCGAGAAATGGGAACCAGCTTCTTTCAGACTAATTCCATTCTTGCTCCCCGCGCTTGACAACCAGCTTGCAACAGTTTGCGTCATCAGAGATGATGCACGGCTGTAGCTATCGTTCCAGGACAGTCATACTCGACGGGGTCATCCCGTGACGTCAGTTCCATCGGTGTTTTCAAGGAACCGTCGTGTTTCCTAGGGGATGATGCGCGGGTGGTGACAGTGCGCGGGGCTATTTTCTCGGGGAGTTTGCAAACCCTCTAGCACAGGTCGCGACGGTACGTGCCAATTTCTCCGGCAGGGTTTTGAGACAGCTTGTTGCGGCTTGTTCACGTAGTTCTGTCAGGTGGTGCTTGTTCACGGCTTCTGGCAGGACACCGGCAAAGGTTGCCGGCCAAGCGTGATCACGCTTTGTCCGACGAAATTCGTCCACGTTCGTTTTCTAACGAGCCGGAATGACCGTCCGGCTCGCGAGCGGAATTACAAGCGTCCGATCCCGCGGAAAGACATGCACAAGCGTTTGTCCCCGTTCGCAGACCCACCCGGCCCCCTCTCCATACCTTTCGCAACCTGTTGTCTTCCGGCGCGGCGCGGCGGTCGAAGTTCTACGCCGGCTCTTCGAACGTTGTAATTAGAGGTTCGACGATGCCGATGTCAGGACATCGACGGCGAAAATCTAGATGCATTGTTCTGCAGGATACTCGGTATCGTCTCTGGAGATCTAGCTGGACGCAATAGCTGCTCGATCTTTCCAACTGATAACTCCGTTCGATCGCGATCTTCTTGTAGATCTTTGATGCAGTTAGAGTGGGATTTATTGTGTTAGCAGATAGGAAGTTGAACCTTTTGATATTTTTCTTTGATACAACCAAGTTTCCAACGAAATAACCGAGCAACCATGCAACAATGTCCTAAGTGTCGAATCGGTAACGGGCGAAGGGGGAGAGTGCACATTCGCGGGAATCTGTGCGAAAAGAGAAGCTGCAGGCTCGTTACGCCGATTCTCGAGACAGCGGCGGTGATCGTTCGCCGGTCCGTTCGATCAGTCTGTATTCGGGCCGGCGCGGCGCGGCGGCGGTAAGTGGCCTGTTAATGGGTCGAGGAGCGACTCGGCTGGTCCTAGCGGGCACTTTACAGATTGCCCTCAAGTAGTAAGCCGTTAAGCCCCGTGCTGTACAGAAAATGTTTTAAGAACCGAAGGTAGGGCTGCCGGCCTAAAAGGATTACGGCCGACCGGCGTGACCACGCGCGAGAGAGCATTTAACTGTGGAAGCTCCCCCGGAGAGCTTATCTCTCTAACGACCGCTCTCACGTTTTACGGATTCTGTCGTCTCTGCCAATCGACGAGCACCCTCCTCGGATGCACCGAGGATCCGCAGATTACGGAACGATCTATGAATCACGGAAACCTTCATACCGATCCTCGAAATCTCCGTTACACATCTCCTGACTGGTATTTCATGTAATTAACGCGTTAGCTACACCATCACGACGTCCACGAGCGTCGTAGCTCACGTGAAACTGGAAATATTAATCTTGTACACGCTGTTATTTAAGATCATAGAACGTAGGATAATATAAGGAGAGAGTTCGTGACTCTCCTCCGCTAAATTCGTTGTAATGTTTCACCGACGAAGATGGATTCGAGGTTTGATTCGAATGAAATGACGTGCAGCGTCAAAAGAAGAAGACGAGTGATCGCGTATCGACGCCGAGGCAGAGACACCGGTGACGATTAACGTAACGACGAGCCGGAATGTAGACGTGGGTAACTTCGTGACTGGTTTACGTGCCAAAGAAGCACAATGCTCCCCCTCGGTAATAGCCACTCTCGCGTTTTATGGATCCTCTAGCACCAATCGATATGGGCAAGACGTTTCAGATGACGCGGAACAAGCATCGCCCGACCGAACGTCGAGACAGTGGTTGTGCCTAGGCTCCTTTCATCATTCTGAGCTGGTAATGGACCGGCACCATCGAGATACTCCGTGCATTGTATCCTCGATTCCTCGCCGACTAGTGCTGGTAATTTGGCAACAAATTCTTCGCTGAAACGGAACGCGCCCGACTTGTCTTTTCTCCTGATCACTGTTATCGATAGCGTAAGAACTTCTTGTACCAGTATACGATAGAATTTCGAAGTTCCTCGGATTCTACCAATGTCCCACATCCTCATGGTCGCCTGTATATTTTTCTTGGTGTTCGTGTCGAGTTCACCGCTGAAATTTATGGTAAAACAATGTTCGGAGTCTTCGGTCCTCGTGCTATACAGGGTGGTTCCAAAATTCCTTCAACTCCCGTAAATGGGAGGTTCCTGAGGCGATTCGAAGCAACATGTTCCTTTGCAAAAATGATCAGTTAGAGCTTCTAGTGAACTAGATTCCGCTAGCGTCGCGTTGCCGTTGGACGAGTCAGAGTCCGTCCGCTGTAACCGCGCTCTGATTGGTCCGTGTTCTTTGTTAATCACTCCCAAACGAAACCGTGGTGGTCATTTTTGCAAAGGAAAATTTGTTGCTCCAAATCTCCTCACGAACCTCCGATTTCCAGGAGTTGAAGGAACTTTGAGACACCTTGTATATACGTTCCAGTAATAAAATAACTAACAAATCAACATCAAAACGACACATATACTTCCGGTAATACACTCTATGTGGATATTTTTTACTAGTATTTGAAGTATCCAGGTTAATACATGATTATTGGTTCTTTTCATTAAGGTTTTAAGCACGATGACGACAGTTGCTTTTTTAATTACTGTCGATTGTCGACTGTGCATCGTCTCGAAGGTGCACCGCAGCAGCGAGTGCATCGGAATGCGCGCCGGACGGCGCATGATACGCTGTTACCGCGTAAACAGCTGTTGCATACACACAGGGGCAGATTTATCGCGCGCGATTAAACATCGTTTTCCTCGTCAGGTATTCAGAAGATGGTCCAGCCTGACGACCAGGACGCCGCCGTCTAGAACGACGCCGACGTCGACGTCGACGTCGCGTCTCGTCTCGTCTTCGGTGCACACGTGTCGGAAAAGCAATTACCCGCGTAAACGTCAGCGGGGGCAGCTCGCAAAGTAGCCTGGAGCCAGAGCCACCCCTGCTTGGCCAGCTTCTTCGTGATTGATAGTCTTGCTCAGCTTTCTACAGACTCTTGCCGACTGTGTTTCACCAACGCCCACGCACCTTCCGCAGCTAAGAACGTCTATAAATAAGGGACGCGCGCACGCGTAACGATCGAACGCGGCGACGGTAGTTTCGCAACGCGGTGCGGCGCGGCTACGGTGTTTACAAACGGCGAATTTTCCGCGCGTTCG
Organism: Lasioglossum leucozonium; assembly: GCA_028454225.1. Taxonomy (NCBI): domain Eukaryota; kingdom Metazoa; phylum Arthropoda; class Insecta; order Hymenoptera; family Halictidae; genus Lasioglossum; species Lasioglossum leucozonium. Next base: position 14,419,007 of record CM052215.1, on the reverse strand, counting down.
CCGGGCAAATGTTTGTCCAGCGGCCGCGGGAAATCCCCGGTCAGATATTATGAAAATGGAATTTTCTCCCTAGCACGAGAGTTCTCCGAATCGATTCACCGTTTCAACTTCGCTCGCGACTTCCTCGCCCACGCCCCCTCCCCTTCCGGACTCCTTGGTTGCACAGCGAAAGCCCCGGAGATCACGAAAATCTTGCAGTCCTCGGGGATTCTCGTTGCTGGCGGATCGTAAAACGTGGAACTACCACCACCGAGACGCGCTCACTGTGCTCCGGAGCGTGGCCGACATTCCTACGGAGTCACGATCTCGGTTCGATGGATTTTTCTTTATTCTTTCATCGGTGATCGATTTACCACCCCTAACTGTCGCGACCTTCTTCTTCATCGGCAGCTATTTGCTAACGTTCTGCAATTTACACGCCAGTCATTGGGGCGTCGTTGCCGAAAATGCATCGCTACTACTAAGGACGCAATGGTATTTAATGATTCTATTTAATATTATTTAATATTTCGTCATCGTGGTCTTGAATTATGGAAATTCGATTGTAATGTCCAGGACACGCAACGCGCAAAATTGGTGTAGCGGTCAACGCGTTAACAATGCTTAATCGAAGTGTCCGTCGCTTGATTTAATCATGGTTTACGTTGTGTCCAGCAATTTACCGGTTCGTCATCGCTAGACGTTCAGCGCTTCTGATTTCAAATATGTGAACCAGTGCATTTTGATGCTTTTAACATGATGGAAAACGTTTTTTTAAGAATGCAACTGTGACTTCAACAAAGTGGCAATCGTTCAATGGTTTAAGCATATTCCGAAATGGTTTGAAGATCTTTTTTTAATGACAAATATTTTTTGCAGAAACAGAGAAAGAGTAACAGAATATAATTTAAGTGTTACCGTATGCACATTGTTGAAATGCTTATTGGAGAATGATTGAAAACAATTTTTTGCGCTTTTTCGTGCTTTTATCCACGAATTCTTGAACCAACGCAACTTGTTCAAGTGCGTCGAGTATTTTTGCTCTCAAAATCGAAAGAAAAATACTCCCCCAGTTAACATTCATCCTGACAGTTGACCCCGATTCTATACATTGCTTTTCCGCTTAAAATACGATTGCCGTTTTTATACGTGAATTTAACTGACAATCACGAAAATGTTCCAAGTATTTCCGCCTTCCTAGTACGGTATAGGGTAAGATTTATTACAAATATTAGTAACGTTTATAATTAGAACAGCAATGCAATAATATAATAACCAGGAGCGTAACCAGGTGTTCGGTGATTCGCATACGTGATCGCAAGTATCCAGAAAGTAGCGCGAGCTGATAGGAGTCTGATCGTGAGAACGCAACCTTACAGCCAGGTCTCGTAGACCTAATCTCAAGTAGGATTCCTCGAGGGTGTCACGTTATGCGGACCGATACGGCCTATAAGACGCGTGTACACAAGTATTCCGGAGCAGCTCGACTATTGTGGAAGTTCGAGGAAATGATTTCTACGAGTTCCGATCGGCGTGGCGCGGCAGTGTGTCTGCGCGTGAGCGTGTCTCTCTACGCTTGTCCGTGTTGGTTCGATGGTTAGTATACCGCACCTTTATCGACGGGACAAACCCTTCTTATCTATCGACAGGGTCGTTACTTCGATTGTTTCGCAGGACCAGCGCAGCGGCTGTTCTGCCTCCTGTCTGCTCGGCCATTTCTGTTCCCTCGTTAGGGAATCGTTTCTCGATATCTTGCACGAGAGTTCTTTGCTAATTCCGAGACGATACTGTTCTGTCGCGCGTGCATCGTCATTAGCCCCTGCGGAGCTTTACGGTGTGCACTATCGTCTTTACATACAAGAAGACACGCGTATTTACAAGCCTCGACCGGACCGCGGATCTTTGTGCTTTTTCGATATTCAGAAATATCTTTTTTTCTACAAATAACTAGCGTAAATTTTCTAAAAATTAGAATACTCGAATGTCATCCGTTATTTTTTTAATCTGTACAGGAACGACGAGATTCATTTAATCATTCTTCATTAAAGTGTCTTTATAACTTCGGTACTGGTTAGTTTTGAACATTTTAACGAGTGGATGATAATATAATATTGCATTCTATTAATTCTCCCACTGCTGTACAATTAATAAAGCTATCTTAGCCGCAGGATGTCGACGTTTTATCTAACCTAGAGTATTTTCGTCTTAACGAACCATTATCATTTTATGTGTGCGAAATTGGCTGTGCTTGCTCATCATTCGGTGCTTAAATTTTTGATGTACCAGGTCATGTAAAATAAAATGTCTGATTTCAAGTGAATTACAATCTGACATTTCGTATATTACTATATTATTAGTCAGAGTCGTAATTCGAACTGAAATGATCGGACACGTGTTGCGTTGATATTCAAAGTTTCTGAACAATGTTAGGCATTAGACTGTGTGTCTAGGCTTGCGCGACAGCCCCGATAAAGGAGATTCTGCTCCATATTATAAACGGCGCGATCGTTTCTCTGTGTCCCATCGATAAAATCAAATCCGCGGTAATTCGAAGCAGCGCGCGGCCATTACAAAACCAATTTACTCCGTTTCACGGGCAATCGCGTCGAAAATGGCGTGGCCCGTGTAAAAATTTTAATTCCCCGGTTATGGCCTCGTAAAAGTCGCGATCCCGCTTGTAACTCGGCCTGTCTGTGTACGGGATTTACATGTATATATTCATGGCCCCGGCAACGAGCTCTTGCGAAGCCCACGTACAAGCGTGCACGTGCGCGTGTGTGTATTCTCTCGATAATTTCATGCCGGTGTTTTTTTTTTTCGTCGACGGCGGATGCATATTAATTGCATTTCCGGGGTAGGTGTTTCCGCGAGCAGAGCGCAACGAAGGGTTCATGCCGGAAAATCGAGAGGCGTTATCAAGCTGTGTATTTAACGGGTCTGTCGATTGTTATTCGCGTCTGGTCGTGTCAATTGGTGGCGGGAATCGTGGAAACGCGACTTCGCGAGTTCATTTGTTTACGTGGAAAAGCTACTTCTATGTTACACTGATCGACCATACTGTTTTCTGTGCAGTGTCATCCGAAAATTTTGCATACTGTCGCTGGGAATTTCAATTGTCTTGGTTAATAGTATATCCCGTGCGGATGGTGACGTTATTCTACTTCGAAATTATCAGACTTCGTTATGCTAAGCTGAACATTGATAAAGTTAACAAAAATATGACGATATTTTAATTAAAACTATATATTCTACCGTACTGATAATACTATCGTCAATTGGACACGTTTTTCTATGCATGTAGATAGTCGAAAGTATTGATAAAGGCACTGTCAACAGATAACGAGCCCTTCATGTCCTTTCGGAAAATGTTCTACTCAATCATACCACCGATCTTTATATTTATCTTTATATTGTTTTGAACCTAGTTTTTCAAATTTATCGACAGACTTTCATCTTCTAAATAGATTCTACCCTAGAAAGATAAAGGCCATTATTTTCCATTTGTCCATTTGTCAATCACGAGGTTTTTGATTCACAATAAATACAAGGTTTACCAATAGGAACTACAGTAAAGTCGCGATCTAGCTCCCATTGAAATTATTTTTTTATGATCGTCTTGAACGCGCCGAAGGTACAAACAGTGTTGAACGTGGAAAAGCACGGTGCTCCGAGAGTTGATGATGTAGAATCTAGCTAGCTCCACTATCGTGCTCCTATACCCCATGCAAAATTTGAAATTTGAAATCTAAAATTTGAAATTTCAAGTTTGAAAATTTGAAATCTAAAATTTGAAATTTCAAGTTTGAAAATTTGAAATTTCGAGTTTGAAAATGCTGTGTTTTTTGTGATTTAAAAATTCAAAATTTTCAAGTTTGATGCACGTCGGGTTCCCACGATCCATTCAATTTTCAACGGATTCTACGTCACCGACTCTCGGAGCACTGGTTGCCCATGCCAGAATTGAACCACTAAATACAGCTGAAATTATATCGTGTTTAGTATCATTTTAATCAGAAAAATGCGAGGAATAAGTTGGTGAAAGTCTCCTAAAAAAATAATTACAGGTAGCATTTCAGTCTCGAAGTTTTGCGCAATATTTTTGTGCTTTAATTTTCGCAACTGTCCGATGCTGTTTTTGCGGAACAAAGTCCCCTGTTCATCGGTTGTTGTTGTTATTGGACTAATCTCCGTGGCGAGCGTTAATCCATCGACCGAGGGAAATCAGAACACGAGACGAGCAGTTCCGTGATTACGCTCGTAATTGCATCGAATTTTACCGGGAGTCCTCGCTTTCGCAAACTCGTCCGTCGCGGTGTGCTGTGTGCTGTGCGCGGAAACCGGTGCGGAGCGGCGCGTCGCGTCGCTTTCGTATTGTGCTCGCTTATGGGACTGTTCGAGGCGCGTTTGTAAGGCTCTCCGTGCACTTTATTAACGCTCGTCGGCTGTACGGTTCGTGCCGTCGACAATCCGGCAACCATAACACGTTGGTCCGCGATTACAACGGGCTCGGTTCATTATTATCGCGAAACCGCTCCTCGATGTGCGCCGAAAGCTTTCATCGGCGTTGTCCTCCTGCTCTCGCACGGCTCTCTGAATTCACCGTAAAGACTGCCCTCGTTCGCGTTGTGTGCAAACCTCTCGTCAAAGCTTCATTCAATTCCGAGTTCTAGACTATTACACCTATCTTCGGATGGAGAAAACACGCTCCGCGAAACGTTTAACCCTTCCCAAGACTCGCCCGTATCCTCCCTGTATCTCACCCTCATTTTTCACCGGAATTTTTCTCCCTCGAAATCGGCTAACGCGCGTTGCCTGCCACGCTGATGCTCGCAAACTTCAGACAGCATATTTCGCAATATGTTGGGCTAAACGGATTGTTCGTGCGTTTTCATTCTAAATAAATTCTACTGTCTTTTTTTGTTTTTTGTAAGAAGTAATTAATCTACTTTTGACGAGAAATATTCTTGGAAGACGGTTTAGATATTTCGGGGAATTTATGTACCATCGAAAGGAACAAAACCTCGAAAAAAAATCATGCAACGAGCATCGACCATGTAAGAGCGAACACGTAAAACCGATTTTTTTTTCTGATCCCCGGCGACTTCGGGCGCGTCGAATTACAGCTCCTCCCACGAGCAAGTATTTCACAGGATTATGCCGCCTTAATTATGGAAAGAATAATTCAGCGAGTCCAAGTTTCCGCCTTGTCTTTGAGGGATTATGCAAATCCTTCCGACTCGATTTAAATCTTAGGATTACTGCTTGAGATATTTCGATCGTGATAATCGTTTGCTAACTGCTGCCCGCTACTTCTAATTACTCGTGGTCCAACTTTTTTTTTTTCCTTTTCCTCGAACGCGGTGGTTCACGCGAGCACGCCTGAAAATCGTGTAAAAATTCCGTCGCTCGACCAACGATACGTTCTTGTCTGTTATTTCGTGATCCATAACGGGCTTAGGCGATTGCTGCTCCTACGGACTGATTACATGACGCAGCAGAGGCATAAGCCCGGGAAAATGCGCGACGACCCGGTATAAAAATTTTTATAGAGAATTTCTGATTGAACGACTGTTTTACGACATTTAATACGCTCTCGCAGCACCTCGACGAGAGTCCTACTCGATACGTGACTGATGGGAAACGTGTCGTCGATAAAACAATACACGGAATGTCGATAATGTTTGTACCTTAGAAGTCGAAACTTAGGAGGCATTAACACTTGGAAATCATTCTATTTGTCTTCTACCATAAGCAACGTTCGACGCATTGGTTATTTTAGTTTACTTCTTAATTCTTTATTTCCATTTTTCGTTGGATGTGTCCACCTTCTTTCCGCGTCTTGCAACAATTTGACTTTTTCACTAGTCTTTGTAAAACAATTCAATTTTCTCTTTAGTAGTTTCATTAATAGGGAATATACACCCAGCAGGGTCAAAAAAATCGATTTTTCAATTTTCACATTTTCTGAAAGTTTGATATGTTGAGAATATCTGGTGGAGTTCAAGTAGAAATACCAGAAATTGACGAAGTTATAGCTGAAAGAGTACACGTGTTTGTCGGACTCTATGTAAGTTGAATAAATTTCAAATGCGTTTATCTCGAAACAACGTTTTTAAAATCGGTGACCAAAATATCTCGAAAAGTAAATCGATTAACTTGAAATTTATTGTGGTTATTGTAATGCATAATTATCTAGTCTTTGTCATAGGATTTTTCCCCTACGATTCTTAGTTTGTTTTTTGGACAAAATACGAACGAATTTTTGGCTGAAAATCGCTATTGCAAGTTAAGACACTCGCTATTTTGTCAAAAATACATATTTTTGAAATCGGCTATGACAAAGACAAGATTGTACTATCTATTTTACAATCCTCTGTGTTTTTTTGTAACAGATCATTTTTTACGAAATGCCACTGGTCACCGATTTTGGTTTTTTTCTTGCGGTACTGTAGTAACGACGTGACTACTACGGGAATTTTCGATATTTTTAAATAAAAAAAATACTAAGACATTCTCGAAAGTGTATATTCTAAACCACAAAAAAACCGATCCGATAATTTCAATAGTTTCCCCACAAAAAATTTCCGAAAATCAGCATTTTTTCTCCTTTCTAGGTGTATATTCCCCCTTAAGTTGTAAGAAATGTATTGATACTCTTATAAATTCTTGTAATCTTTTTATCGGCTGAAATTACACCCGCCCATTTTTGCCTAACAAGTCCAGAACTAATACGATTTTCCGAGAAATTCCAAGTACCGAAATTACGGGAAAATTTCGCTTGGCTATGGGTTAAACAGGCGGAACCTGTCAGCAGTAGAGCAGCCGCTGAGCCGAGGATTAATAACAAGCCAGTTTTTCTCCCATTAGCGATTTCGCTTAGCCGTGCTCGTTAATCCGCAAAAACAATTACCGCGTAAACAGGATCAAGCCAGCGGAGCAGGTCCGTTCGATTGAGTTGTTCAACTGGTTGACCGCGAGGTACCATTAGCGGCTACTTAAGTATATAGTTATTAGGAAGTTTCCCGCCTTGTTGCCGATCTCTCGACACAAGAGCGTCGCTCGAGTAATTACTCGGACACGAGGGTTTCCGAGAATCGTTCGTGTCGCACGACCGGAGACGACGACGCAGTCTGGAAACACGAGAGTAATCGTTTCCTCGATATCGATGTGCAAAAACTCTTTTGCAAAAAGTTTCGCCTATGCTTACCTCGTTAAACCTGTTCGACGAAAAAAAATCTGTCCTATCATCCTAACCCTTTCGACCCAAATTTTTTCTTATAGATCTTGCTCGTTCTAGAAAAGTGGTCAGTGAATATCAAATCTGAAACTTGTATGTTAATTTCGGAAAGTGGGACGTACGTGATCAAGTTATTAGAGGCGAAGCAGAAAAATTTTTTACGTTGAGTACAATGCTGTTTAACCCTTTAGCTACTGGTATACAATATTCACAATTGTATCTGTATACACGCAAACAAATAGAAAAGTTGTACAAATGATACACTCATTCGTTATCTATTGTACAGTGGTCGCAATTTCCGTAGGTCCACTAAAAATTTCCACTTATCGTTATAGTCTGAGTTTTTCATTGATACTAACTGACAATGCGTGATTACTTCTTCGATTATAATTGATTTGATTGTTATTTCTGATTGTTGCATATAGCTCCGATCATTACAGTGATATTTGATGTTTTATTGAGATGTCCAGCAAAATGACCATAGTTTCAGCTGATATATTCTTTGATCTTTAACAGTGTATAAAAATATACTTGCTTACTTGATTTACTCTTATTTTTATAAAATAGGATACATTTTTACGTAATATCGATTTTTCTTACCGTGTCACGGGGTAGCATGTCAAGAAATAGGTATGGAACTAAGGAAATTTCGATCACTGTATATATGCTGATTTATGTACACAAGAATACGAAATATAAACACTTTACGCGCTTGTTTCACCGATGCAATCTCGATGAAATAAATAAAAGTCAATAGGCAGCCCCCGTTTCCGGCACAATTCATTAAATCTCTTTTTGATGACGGCCGTATCTCATTAATGTGCATTCGTCTCTAGGAAGATCCAACAATTTTCGACCAGCCTCCTCGGATTAAAGGATTCGATGAAAAAGGGATCTTTGTAGTTCGCAGCTGCGATTCGGAAGTAGGTTTTTTGTTGGCGTACGTAGGGAAAGGCATTACAGGGCCGATTTCGGTCGAAATAGAGCTGGCCAGTGTCGGAACGAGGACGAAATTGCCCGGAGACGTGTTCGATCGGGCAATCTTTGCGCGAAGAGATTTCCCATTACGTAGCTCCTCGAGCGACGATTCCCTTTCGTCGATATAATTTCAACTGGGCGCGACGCGGAAATTTCTTCGGGGGCCAATCCGCGATCCCCGGGCCGTTGTTCGGCAGCGAGCCAACAGGGAACTTCCGAAGAGATTAATTACCGGCCGCTTTGATTCATTATCTTGAATATCTTGTTCCGTCGAACCTCTCCACGGAGCGTCTCTCGCGGAACGAAACTTTCCCTGACCCGAGATGGCTGATTTTAGACTGCATCCAGACCGATTCTTCTGCGAGCTCTTCCGGTCTGATTCGTCGATCTTGTATTCGTTAATAATTAAGCTACGCTATCCGAATACGCAATGATTTATTCACAGTCCTCTTCAATTCTCGCCCTCTTCTCAATTTTCCGATTTAATTTGCCAACGACTAGTAATTTGATCGGGGCTTCGAATAACCGGAAAATTATTTTAAAGCAGGCTCCGAGTTCCGGGTTGCTGTCGGTTGGTAGTTTTGAGATCACGATTTCCGGTGTAAAATCGGGCGCGCCTGTAATTGCGCTCATCGTTCCCGATTCTTTTAGAGAGGAGCCGAACGGGGATCGAAGTTGGCCGAACTCTTGTGAAACAAAGTTCTCTCGGACAGTCAAATCGACCGCCTTCTCGCCGTAACAACCATCGGCGTTCAGAAGTCCTGGTGAAACGGTGCTCGTTAAAAATTTCACGCGTTTCCGCGCGAACTTGTACCGTAAAACAAACAAACGTGTGCAGTAGACCGATCAGGGAGCGACAGTTGTAACGACCGTGAACACGAGCACGCCCGTTCCGGAAAGTAAAACGGAGAAAAAGAACGGGAGGGAATCGTTCAATTAGCCGGGGCAAAAGAAGGCGGGTCGCGAAATCCTTAATTAGTTAAACGTTTCGTTTCGGGGCTTATTAGCGACTGCGCCCCGCCGCAATTCCCTCCTTCGGAATCCCCGAGACGAGTCGAATTTCGCGGTCGATCCTCTTCGTTCGGCCGACCTTAATTACCTTTACGCAAATGACTTCGCATTGGCGCAGCGCGCAACTGCAGCCCCCCTCTCTGGACTATCGATGACTGTTCGATCGCCGGGTACTGAACCGTCGCTTCTGCCGTCTCTTATCTCGCTCTGTGCCTTCGAGAATTATCGCCCGGTCGGCCGGAGAGGACCCGGCGATTTTTAAACAAAAGTATTATAATATTTTCAGCCGTGACGCACAGTGGCGCGTTGCAGCCGGCGAGACAGTTTCTTTTCTCTTTCGGATCGGAGCGTTTCGAGCTTAACTTTCAAATAATTATGAATTACCAATTTGCTAGCAGATCAACGACACGTTGATAAAGTTTGCGAAACAGTTTCACGGTGGATTCCTCCCAGCTCGCGATTGTATATTTTTATTCGAGTTCGACAATGGCTCTGCCTTGTTCTTGTTTCGCTTTAGTGCCCCGTAAAGATGAGCAGATATAAAGTTTACGCTCGGGGATTCGGCGTTATTGGACTGTAAACGCTTCACCTAAATATTCACCGATTATGCTGCAAAGGCTGCGGACCGGCCCGTTTAAGATACGTTTAACCCTTTGCACTCCAAGTGTTGATTAGGTTGGCTTTGAGCGCTCTCGGCGTTCCTGTTTGAAGCGACAAGGCGTTGGGCTCTACGTCGTCGCTGGGATCGCACAATCGCCTTATTTACATACCCGCAAAGCTTTTCATATCCTAGAATAGCTTTTGAACCCGGCAAACCGATAGAAAATATCTCGAGCCCCGAGAGGATTTTCGAAATTGTTGAAACACGAACCGAATCCACCTCGTACCGTAATAGTCGAACCTTATTGTCCTAGATGAAGGATTTCATGCAATCGTTTCGCCGAAAACAGCGTTTGTTATTTGCGTTTGATCACCGCTTGCGTCTCTTCCATTTGAATTTGACTCGTTCAATTTATATCGGGACGTCCTAAAAGTTCTTCATGCAATGTTCACACTTGATATTACTAGGCTCGTTGTTTTCATTGTATAATAGATATTCTTTTTCGTAAATTTTTGGGACTACCTAATATATGTGATGATTCCTTCACAATTACTTAACTGTTAGGTTGTCCTAAAAGTTTATTTCACAGTGTGTATATTCAATATTGTTAGTAACATCAACAATCTCCTGTCCGTTAATGTTTTATTATTCCTTAAGATTCCCCTTTCTCAACCATGCCATTGATTTTCTTAAAAAGTACGTAATTTGCGTAGTGCACATTAATCGAATTACATAACTATACCAGCTTGACTAACTATTTTTAGAGTGGCACTCGCACCGTCCAACTGACGGTTAACCCGATGGCATGAAACCTGACCAAGTATGTCGGGAAATATTTTTGGCGAACTGTACCGTATATGACACGCGAAATCTAAATAGATTGACATATGTAATTTGTCCCGGTGCATTCGCTGCATTTTTAAAATTTTTTAGATGCACCACAACTAACTGTTATAAGGAACCCGAACGATTATAATAACATATCTGCGACATTGGAGATGGTGGAGTTTTACGGAGAGAATATATTAGTGACATTTCTGGTTCAACTAGTTTTATTCGTGCACCGAGAATTAATGCTTCGGCTAATTATAGTGCAGTTCTGAATACAGCAGATCACCGCGACAGTCCCAGAAAATGGACAGACCGGTGTCCGCTCCAAATAATTCGAATTGCAAGATCGATCGGCAGCTCGCCGTGACGTTTACAATCATTTTGGGGGCATTTGGCATTCCGCGTGGCACGCAACTTTTGACAATATGAAGTAACAAGTTTTCCACGGTTCACATATTTTATCGGGTAACAGCCGAAAATGGTCTGGCACCGACCCCCCTTCCTCCCGGGGCGGGGAGAAATAACTGAGACTCGGGGTGAAACGTTGGTGTGCAGCCTCGTGAAGTTGCGCAAAGTAATGCGCTAAGTTCCCGTCGCCGACGTAGCGAGGGCAACGTCGGGAGGGGCAAAAAAAGTGAAAGAGGGGGAAAGACTTGCGAGAGCTTCTCGTCAATTTGTCAAGCGTACCGAAACGTATCCGGGCTCTCTCTCTCCCAGGTTCCGTTCGAACTATCCCGGAATCGTCGTTTTCACGCGGCCAACTGCGAAGACGAGTCGAAAGTCTGACCACCCCCGTCTCCGCGCTGCTTCGTTCGTCTATTTACCGCCGCTTCCGAGCAGAATCGAGCTTCTCCTCGATACTATTATTCGAAACTCGAGCTACATTCAATAACGTTTATCCATTCGACGCTTTCGAGCAAGAACCGCGAAAATATTTGCCTGACCGGCGTTCGCCGGGAGTTCGTTGTTTCGCCGGAAGTTGCGCGCGGAAAACTTGAACGGTGGAAGAAATTAAAAAGCCCCGTGACGATCGGCGATACTCTGGAATTGTCTCCGTTTTCATTGCGGCCCCGTCGCGGAAAATCTTCTACGATTGTTTTGTGTCTCGACGTTGGATTGTCGGATGTTTCGATACTCTAAATTATAGTCAGAAAAATGTTGTACTTAAACAGATTCCTGAGATCAACACAAATAATTTTTCCCTTGCGAAAACGTTCTACGCGGCTTTGTTATTAACGAGAAACGCGGACCAATCAGGACGCGACTACGGTAGACGTGTGCGATAGATCTCGCTGAGGCGTTAGCATTCGCCGAGACGGAATCTGTCCACTGTAGCCGCGTTCTGATTGGTCCGTGTTTTCCGTTGGTAACTTCTCAACAAAACCGCGGAGAAGATTTTCGCAAAGCTAAAAATTTCTTCGAATGACTTTGGGAATCGCTCTTTTCAAGGAGGTGCAAGGTTTTTGGGACAGCCTGAAAACTTCGAAGTACACTAATTGGGGGTTAACACTGAAGTAATAAAGATTATTAATAATGCGAAAATGTTTGAATACTGAAAATCTAACGTCGGCGACTCGAGTTCACCGAAGCCAAGGAGTCAATAAACCGGATGAACGACGAGAAAGGCTCGAAACGCCGAGCACGGCTATTTATCACACAGCGTAATGCCAAGAAAAATGAAATGTTCGCATGCGGACCTAACCCGACGGCTAGCGGCCATAAATAATCGACTACTTCGGAATAATTGCTAAATAGGTCTGTCCCGAATCGGGTACAAAGTGTCAAGCGTCGACAAATCGCGTTTCTCGCGGCTAATGAGCCGATAAACTGGATAAAGTATGATTCGCGAAGAAAAGCACAGGTACGCGGCAAGGAACACACCGGGCAACGCGCTCTGCGGGAGGGAGAGGCCGTGTCGCGTGACTGGGAGGCACGCGAGTTCCGAATAAACGCGGATTAATAATTTCGCGGAGCGCATAGGCCTGCGGCTGTTTGCCCCGTGGTACCCGTGTAATTCAAGATGCCGTAAGTCCAAGGCTGCGTAACGTTATTCGCGCGAAATTCAACGAACGAACCGAACAGTTTCTACCCCTGGTGTTCGCGAACCCCTGCCGCGTCAGAATGTTCGAGCTTGTACGAGCCGGCCATTAAACGCGCGCTTTCTCCTTCTCTCTGTATGTATACGAGGGATCTCTGTTTCTTTCCGACTTGCCGGCTACAGAGAGGAACAGCGCGTAGTAAGTTAAGGCGGAGTTTAGAACGAAACTGGGTAGCCGAGCAAGAATATTCGCGCACGCAAAAGTGGTTCCCTCCAGGAAAATACACATCCCGCAGTAAAATAACGCGGCGACGCGGAACCACGTTAAATTTCTCCGTTGCTTCCCCGGAAACCACGACGAAAGACGCTCTGCCTCCGCAGGGAAGCTTACGTGTTCCTTGTATACTTATCTTGTGGAATCCGTTAGTCGAAATGTTTTCGCGCTTTCAAGTATACGGGCTGCGCCGACAAGAATCGCTGGGTTAGATACCAGGTTGCTCCGTAAGTAATGAGTAGACAGAGTTTTTATGATTTTATGAAGAAATTTACTAGATGAAATATAAGACAGTGAAAAATTAGAAAAATTTAAGAATGGCGTTATGTTGTTTTCAATTAAAAAAAAATTATTAGGGGATGAAATGAATTTAACTCCTGCTTCACACAAATTGATTTAGTTTAAGAGCGTTTCTATCGAAAACGACCCCATCTCTGAAGCCCGTGGACACCGACATCGTCGCGCCGTGTGTACCGGCTCCACGAGAACCCAGATGATCAGCTCCAAGATCAGCAAATGTCGCGGATAATCAGAACTGCAACCTTTCGAATCCAAATCCCTCTACATATTCCGTCGGCGCAGAAATTTCAAGTCCAGCTCTACGGCTTCTTTCGTAGGGAATCATTTTCTGAAGCCTCGCCGACGTTTCCATTGCCGCACAGGCGCTGGCTATTTAGACGTCTGAAATTCGGTTTCGCTCTATCGGACCGCTTCCGACGAAGTTTGACAAGTATCGAACGCGCGCCAGCTCTAATACTATTTCCCGCCGCGCCGCGCGGAGGGTGGAAACCCTCTGAAAGAGACCCGTTCCACCGCGTAAATTCTATTTAGCCGGAGACGACAGCCGAACGCGCCCATGATTTACGCCGCTCGCGAATTGCCTGCGCGAAATACATACTCGCCGCAATGGGCGAAACCCGGGGAAAAAAGGGACGCGTCTCCGGGTGTCTCGTATCTCACGAATCTCATTAAGAGCCGGCTGCACGCTTCGCGAGAGGAATTTGCGACGTCAGCATCGGGGCATGCACGTTTCCCTTTCTTGGCAGCCGTTGCGAAAATTCCCCAATAACTAAAAAGAGCCGCCGTAGTATTTCTGTTAAGTTAATTCCTTGGCAAATTCATTGAAGAAAGTACAGAAAACATTAATGTCTCTTACCTTTAATGCGGTTGTAACAAAAATGAGTACCGGGTAAAACAAATTTTTTTCTGACGTTTTTATTCGACATAAAGATAAGTACTAGCATGTTCTTCACCGGAAAGTGCTCAAGACAACAAAAAATGCTCGATCACAGAACAGAACAGACAATATCCCAATTTTTATTGCAAGTGTTTAAGTCGTTAACGGTGCAATTGAATCCACACGCACACGCTTGCATAGAGGATGCGCTATCGATTGCTGGAGTCGCCATCGTTTCTCGGAAGGCGAGAAACAGCAAAACGTTTCGGTTCGGCGAGTTAGCTCCGCCAGGTGAAACATTGAAAAACGTCGAACCATCAATTGAGTGCTATAGCGGCAGCTCCTTCGTGTTGCATGACGCGTTTCATTTTTCGCGAAGAAGTGTCGATAGCAACGCGCACGATACCAAACGGTTCATTCCCGGCAGCTTATCCCGTGCAGCCAGTTTTCTCGCTGCATCATGCAAACCGTTGTTGCAACGGGTTGCAACGGGGGTAGAGCAAGTCCATCAATCTTCGCCGCCTACCGAAAATCCTTGCTCCCAGTGGTCGGACCGTTGTTTGCCGTTGTTTCTCATCCCGAAATCGTCGAGGATCGGCCATAATTTCACGATAGAACACCACGGAACGGACCCACGCCACGCCACGTTCTCTCCTCTCCAGCGAGATCTCAGATTGCCTCATCCGATAAATTGTCCCCACGTTTATATGGAGGCGAGGCCAGGAGAGGTGGATGACGCCGGGGAAATGCAAATGCAATTTCATTCATTGATTGGCGTCGTCATGGCGACCAAGATGCAGACGAACTGACGTTACTTTGATGTCTTTTTGCTTCTCCAATGGGGAGGGGGGAGCGCGGACAGGTCCGCGGATTAGAAAATAGTCAGCGAGATCCGCAATCGCACAGCCTGAATAGAGATTGCGCCGGAATTACGTGATGTCTCGAGATTCCCCGCTTGTCCGAGATCCTGCGGAGCTGAACCGTTGATTCCGGGAACGTTCTTGGCACGCAGCCTCTTTCTCCAGTGCAATTCTACTGGCGATCGAATTGTTATATGCCGAAATTTCAGATTTTTTATCTTCATTTCCATTCAAATTTCACCTACTCATGAAGTTCGCAGTCCGATAATGAGACGTTACGCGACGAATACGGACTGCGAAAAGCAGCCTGCAACGATCTGACTAATCCAGCTCGTTTTCCCGAATCCTGCCATCGATTTGCCGTATAGTCTGCCGCGGCTATCGGAACCGTTCGTAAATCAAGAATACGATACGGTCGGATTAAGCTCGAGGAGCAGGCTGGCGCGTCGAAACTGTTCGTCGTTCGCGCTCGAAAGGAATATTCTCCGTAGCGGTCGGTCCACGGAACGAATGTTGATCGATTCAATTGACTAGAGTTACCTCGACGAGCTCGGTGCCCCGGCATGCCGTCTGTCCGGGAAATCAACGAAACTGCATAGTTTGCTGCTCGTTCTCTCGTCACGTTGTTTCCGCGGCTCGATCGGTTTTCCCATAACGCCTCGCCGCCGCGTCTCGCCGTCGAATATTTTCCAGGACAGGGTTCGTTTTCCAGGGAAGTTTCCTGGACCGCGTATCCCTGGGGGGAACGTCCATGGACAGCGAGAAAGAGAGAGAGAGAGAGGCATAGAGAGAAAAAAAACGACAAGGAACGAGGAATAAAAATGAATGACATCTTTCGTCGGGATGACCAGGCCGGATTTCATTTCAATGTTTTCCCGGGGGGCCGGTCTGTCTCGTTTAAAAGGCTCTCCGCGGAGTCCGCTGCTGGCCCGATTCTTCCGCCCTCCAATTTTTCCTGAGGTTCCTTTTCTGTGTTTCTCTACCACGCTTTTCCACCAGCAACCCTCCCCCTTTCGCCCCCTGTTTAATCGGCGTCTCTCTGTCTACGCTTTCCTCCATTTGTTTGCCGTTCCCGGACCGGCAGCCCTCATCCCATATTCCGGCGGTGTCCACGATTTCGGGTTTGGCGCGGAACAATGCAAGCAAACTGAATGCGCCGCGCACGGCCCTCTGAATCATGCTTCTAACGCGAAAAAATTGTTAACGATTCTCCCGGCCCGTCTTATCGGCTAAGCATAGCACTCGAATATTCGGTGCAGCGACCGATCGGATTGATCGTTTGCTGGCGTTGTTCTTTCAGTTTTTCGGCTCTTTCAGAACCTTCTCGGCGTTACACGGGGTTGTTCTTTCAGATCTTGCTTCGATGCTGAATTATTTATTAGGTTTCTCCGTATGAAACGTTCTTCTATGTAAAACTATATCTCGTATGGATATTAGATCGTTGAATAGATTTTAAAGGGTGTTTGAAAATGACGTGACATTTTAATTTATTAATAAAACGTATTATTTATTTGGAAAGTACGAATGTTTTTATTTTAATGTAAAGGACAAACATGGATGTTATGAGTGGAACAATATTCGATAAATGGCCGCCTCGTCCCTATTTGCAAAGTGTCGCTCTTTTGACAAAATTTTATGTATATGTATATTAATGAAATTTTATTATCTCGCTATGTTTCTATTTACCATTCCGATATGAATATTAAATATAACTTTATTATATGACGAGGTTGAATTTCAGACAATTAAACCACGGTCTAGTATTTTACAAGATTGCTAATATTTGTCTAATAATAATCCAACAGCAAATGTTTCCGCCTACTCTATCCGAGGCTCGCGTATCACGTCTTCTAAGCGAGTCGTTTCACTTCGGCGTGGAGAGTTTCCCTTTCGCCCTGCGATCTCCATTTTTAATCAATGAAACGATGAGACGAGAGTTCCTTCCTCTTGCTTTTTTGCCGTTTTATTCCGGCGCGAACGGTACCGTTGACGCTTCCGTTTCACTCGGCGAGGTGATATCTCCTTTATATTCGAGCACGTTGCGCCCCCCGCGCGGCGCCCGTTTAGTAGGGGATGGAAAGTTGCAATAAAACGCCGCCGCGGATCCGTCTTTTATTTGCAATTTCTCCCCAGTCGCCGCGCCTCGCCGCGCCGACCCTGTTTACCCGGGAGAACTTCTCGAAATCGCTTCCACCTACACGAATAGAAATACCAATGCATAACTCGAGCAAACCCGCCAGAGAATTTGTTCGGGGTCGCGTGAACCACGTGAAAACAGTCCGCTACCAACCGTTCCTTCAGCATTTTTATGTCAATGTATGCTTGTCGTTATAAATGCGTCGCGCGAACTCCGCTTCCTCGACCAGCAATACCTACTGGAAACGGTCGACTATCCATTGCGTTTGCTCGAACGCAAATATATTTAAAACGCGATCTAAGCGCGTCGCCTACCCATTGAGCATATCCCGCGAGGGACCGCGAAGCTCGAGCTGCCTCGGTCGTCGAGCAGTGTCATCCGATACCGGGTCTTTATTTTTTTAAACTTCTTCATTTTTCATTATTTTTTTACGGGACTTTCTTATTTCTGGCATTTTTCTGATTAAAATCACACAAAACACGGTATAATTTGCACTTTCGGCGCGATCGACGCAGTCACGCAAACGTAGTGTCGGTGCACGATCTAAGCGCGCGCACAGAACCGAGCAGACTTATTTTACATTGGTTGCAGCACTGAAACGTACAGCAAGCGATATTTTCTCGCGTACGCGTCTCCGACGCGACGCTTCGTGGACAGAGGGACTTAGATCGCGCCATTACTGTGTTTCAGAACCGAGCGGTGGATTCGATACGTTCACCGCAGGTGCAGATGAAGCGAAACATAACTTCGATCCCTGACTTGTAGTGCTACGTTAATCCGCGAACTTTTCGGAACGCATTGCACCAAGACGATCGCCGAAATGACCGCGTCGCAACGAGTTCTCGCGCGGCGTCGTTCCCGGGGACACTGATTGCGTGTCAAAGGGGGAGAAGTCGAGTCGCGACGAGCGTAGAGATTGTCCACCCACGCCCAAACTCAATTCCCATTCCCATATTTCTGTCCCGTGCCGAACTAGAAGATACATCTAGATAAATGCGGCGAAACGTGCTCCGGGAGTCGCCGCGCCGCTCCGCGACCGGCAAACTTTTGTCCGACTGCGACGCCGGGACGTCCCTCGACCGGGACAGGACTTTTTTCGGGGGAGATTTACCGTCGCGACGGGCGTCGTTGTCGCAGAATCCCTGTTGGGAACGAACCGTCCTCCTGGCAGTCGATTTTTTCACGATCTTGGGAAATCCTTGGAAACTACCCCCGTTAATTCCCGCGGATATCCAGAATCCGGAGATTCCCTGGAACTGGGCGTAGGTGACAGATCACTAGCCGCCGAGGGCAGTGCATTTGATTTCATATATTCTTTTAACAAGTAAAATTGATCGATTCTATTCCGTGCCAAAATAAACTCGAATCTCGCCGTTGGAGGGTTGAAAAATTGCACGGCATGCTAGAGAAATATTTTTCACATACAATTCTTCTAACGTCGCCGCAGGTTTGTATTCGGCCGATTAATTTTCGCGACGAACGCATAAAATTGACAGTGAAAAGAGCGCAGAAGGTTATGTATTTACTGTAACGCGAAACTCGGCGCAGTCTGCAACTAGATTACAGTTCGTTGGGAGGCTATTGCACGGTCCTGACGGTATTGATAAAGATTAACAGTCTGCCGAGAAGCTTCGAGCCCCTGTAAGGGAAAGATTAATCATACTTTAAGACCGGGGCTCGGTCTAAGGACTTTTCTGGGCTGGAAATAATCCAGAAAAGAATCTTCAAGGACTTCTTCCCCGGGGGCTCGTATGAAAGGAGGTATCGAAAGCAGCTTTCTTCGTGCGCACTCGATGCATAAGCGATATCAGATTAGCGGGGCTCGTTACCGTCCAGGGAGATTAATTATCGGCCGGGCAATCTTAATCGGGGCTAATTCGAACGGTAACACAACACTTGCTGACACCGCGAACGATTTATCTATCGCGACGAGGCGGACATTTTTCCGTGAGGGGCCGAGGGAAGAAAACCGCTCGACGGAGAAGCGAGACGGGAGACGAGAGGCGAGAGACGACGATATGACCTCGACTACCGCGGAACACTTTCTACCGACCCCGAGGCTTGCTTAAGCGAGTAGAAAACAAGGCCAGGTGGCCAGGGATGCGAGGCTAATTTTTTATCGGGGTGAAATCGATTCTACAGCCTCCGTTTTTCCTTTCGGATGGATGCGCGACAGCTCGCTGAACGAAGGAACTTAAAACGGTAGGAAAGAGTCTAATAAAATGAAGAACCATCCAATCGATCGTAACCTACGAGGTTAATATGTTACCAACCTCCCTCTAATTTCTGTATCTAGTGGAGACTGTGGACAATTAACACTGCGACAGAACCGATTCCCCCCTTCCCCCGAAATGATCGATTTCCGATTCTTTATTTTACAATTGTTTTTGTCTGTTTCACAAGATCTGCTCGCTTCCGCAGTTAAAAACAAACCTTTCCGCGTAAATTAAATCAACACAAACTGGAACGTATCGAATACTTCTTGACATACTTACACGTGACCACATTCGCGTGTAGATCCACGGTTTCGAATATTTAATTCGATTTATATTTGATTGAATATCGGGTAACGGAAACAGAAAAAGTTACACGCTTTTATAGCACCGTGTTCGTCAATTATTTATAAACACCGAGGAATGTCTCTCTGATTTCTGACCTTGCGTGACCTGAAAGTCAATGTATCGTATACAAACAAAGTCCTGACAAACGCATATGAAAAAATATATAGCATTCTATTCGTAAAATCGAAGGTCGCCTTCGGTTCTATAACAATAATACAAACACGAAAAAATTACATACGCCATCACGCGTTTCCTCTATCATTTTTTTTTTCTAATGTTTGTTATCTGCAAGAAAAACGCCGGTCAGTATAGCGTGAACACCGTAATTGAACGTGTACAGGAAATCAAAGATTCGCACAGAAGGGACGAATGGTGAGAATACGAGGATTCACAGAAAGTTGGGACGCGTTAGACAGTGTGTGGACGAGTTGGGTCGCGAAAACCGGGACGTTTTCGGAGGCGCAGTTTACCCACGGGAAAGTTCTTGAGCGCAATTCGCAAGCGCATTTTGAGCTTGTCTTCTAGAGCCGCGTCGAGGACACGGGTCGGCCGCGGATCAAGAGCAGTCTGGATGCTAAACCGCGTCGAATTTATCGATGTTGACGGAGCACTCACCTGCTCGTGTCACGTTCTTAGGTGTGCGAGGCACCTTGGGGGAGAAGCGGTGTCCCGATGTCAGCCGGCTCTCGGGCTCCCTCCTGGAACGCTCTGTCGAATGCGTTCCGAACTCGTGTTGCAAATACGCGCGAATGCAGTTTACAACGGAGTCGTTTCACTATACTCTGCCCGAGTTGCTTCTTGCCAGCACGCCCGACGAGCGGGCGGGGATTAACGCCCCAGACATGGGACTTCCGTTTCACCCGCGACGCGACGAGCGTAAGCTCTTTTGTCTCGGTTAACGAGTCGCTGGGAACGTTCCTCGCGAAACTGTTATTGCACGGTGTTAGAGACACCTTCGTGTCCAAAGAAATTGATGAAATAATTAACTCTTGACGGTGGGTGCCGTTTCTTCGCGAGCCACGTTTGCACGCCCTGCGCTCTATACATTTCTGATAAGAAAATGTAGCGTGCCAGGCACAATTTTCGCCAAACGGCAACAAACACGTTACAAGAGGACTGCGGATTTCCCTTGTCAAAATAAACATTTTCCAAGTCGATCGCCAGAAATAAGCTCGCGATAGAAAAATTTTGTAAGTTCATTGGCGGATCTAAAATTACCGCGCGATATTTAAATCGATACAATTATGCATATTCCCCAGTAAATACGTTTATCTAATTTCCCATTGTTTAAACGTGACTACCAGAATCGATTATAATATTGATAGGACACGATAGATTGAAATTATCGGCTATCGCAGGACGACGCAGTGCGCGTTGATTTGACGAGGCACGTTCCCGTCGCGTCGCATCGGGGGTTCCTTATTTTTCGGTTCGGGGCCGCCCGGCATGCATTTCGTATTTGCGTTTGATACGTATACAGAGAAGCGGGCGGGCGACCGTGCATCTCCGGAGTAGTTTGGACAGGGGAAGTTGTAATTTCAGTGGAACTGGTTCCCGGAGACTATCAAATTGCCGGGAGTTTGACAAAAGTTGGAAAATACGGGGCTTCCCGTAGCGAGCGCGCGCGGTTCGTCGCGGAATGACTCATGCAGCGCGGAACGCAATCGCATTGCAACGAAAGATCGTTCGAGCGGAATCGATCTCATTTGTAGCGGAGCGCGCAGCAGCGGCGGCGGCGGCGCTCGATGGAAACGCGCCGCCTCTTTTCCGACGGGAATCGGGCAACTTCCCGGTGCGCTCATCTTCGGGAAACTCTGATTGGTTCGTTCGACGTATCCTGCTCCCCCCCTACCCTCCTACCATCCGGTTCGGTAATCATCACTCATTTTCCTAAGGATTTTCCTTGCGTAGGATCCGACTCCATCACAACCGGCGGGGAAGTACGTAGTTCCTCCGCGAACCGATACCATCGATCGTAGGACACAGAAATTGGCTGAAGAGAAAAGTATCGACGTAGGATCAACATTTTCGTAAATCACGATGCTCAAACTCGTAAACTCGTTTGTGAGTGGTCCTCGCAGTTACCTTCTTGTTTTCCTGGAAAATATTGTTCTTGATGGCGACGTACTCTGGGAAAAGTTTCTGTTTTTTTTAAGCAAGCTTGTGCCTCTTTTAATCACGATGGATTTGAAGAATAAAGTTTACAACGAACCGTTGAATTTCGATATACGATTTTTTATAATCGATTTAGAAAACTTTGAAAGAATAGTCGTGCTATCAGCTTTGGAATAACTTGAGGTGCATCGCAAGCCTGTTGCTTACGTTAGTCAAGATTGTGCCTCGTTTTTAATCACTATGAACTGTTACCATTTTATTAAACTTCGAATAAAATGCGCGCTACCAGCGATATAGAATAAATTGAAGTACATCACGAGAAGATTGCCTCGATGAAATACAATTTCGTGTGCGTGGATTTTTTAATCGTTATAGATTCGAGTAGCGAAGTCGTGTAACAACCCTCTTAAACTCGACGTCTTCAACATCGGGTAAAATATGTGCTTCCAGCACGATAGAGTAAATTGAACTATATCACGTGAAGATTTCCCCGACGAACTAATATTTTGTGAATATGGATTTTTTTCGTTTTACTATAGATTTGAGGAAATGAAATTACCATTTTATTGAACAGCAAATGACACAAGAATTTCGCGAAGAGAAAAGTATTGACATACGATAAACATTTTGGTAAATTACACTAGAGTTTTGGCAAATGACGTGGGGCACCTTGTTTTCTGTGAAAACGTTGTTCTTGCGACATATTCTGGGGAAGCTCCTCGTGTTTTCTTGACGGCCGCGGTCCAAACAAAACACTGTAAGGAAAAATAGAAATTTGGGTGACCATAAACTTATATCTGATAAATTGTTTTTATATATATTTTCTTATATATTTTATAAATTTTTGCCGGATGTTGCGATCGATACGCGATCGATTCCCCCTCCTTTGCTGCATTCGTACGCTGCCAGCGCACTTTCGTGCGAACAATCTATGAGTGTACATCTTTGTAATCTAATGTTGTACAAATACATAAATGTATACGAGTTAATTTCGAAAATAAGTTTTAAACATGAGTCCAAGCCAAACTTTCATTGATATTTAATGAAGAGCGTGTTTGGGTTTGCAAGTAAATGATTACAGATTTTTCTCGATAGATTCTTATTTAAAATCCGCAATCACTTAGTCGTCAACCCAATACAATGACACGAGATCTAATTAGGAAACTCGGTAAGTGGTCAACTATGGTCGACGAATTGAATAATTTGGAGGAACATGAACAGGATGTGGTCAACGGTAGCCGATGAATTAAATAGTCTGGAGAAACATCAATAGAAAATGGTCAACAATAGCGAGCGATTGAAGTTACTTATTCAGAGAAATATCAACAGAATGTGGTCAGCGATAACCAGAGAATTAAATTATTTCAGGCGAATGAATACGAACTATTCATTATTAACCAACCGATTGTTTAATCCTGAATGGTCGGTCGGCGGACAGGAAAAAAATTTTGCGGCGATAATATGTCTGTTTTCGATGGTTTTCTGCTCTAGAATGAGATTTTCGGTTCTCGATGCGCGTCCAGGTTTCGCAAGGAACCAGCGGAGCTTTTCAAACGGCGAAGCCCCGATCATTGTTTCGCGGAGCAGGACGATAAAACAGCCGGAGGAGGGGAACAAGGAGAATTTATACACGGTCTCGACCCCCGTGGAACAACGCAAGCTCTCGCTCCCAGGAAGGTAAATCGCTGCCGATTAGGCTGACATCTGGGGCGATTCTTTCTCGATTCCGGCGAATTTGCTTCTCGAGGAGGACGCGAGCTCCCCGGGACCGACGATTACCATTGTTGATCGAACGTGCTCGATGTTCCACCAAGGACCGCACGATTTTCCTTTCTTGTAATTTTTCAATCCCGCTGACACGAGTCCCGCTGATTTCGAGCAGTATATTCGATTGTCAGAGAAATTGCAAAGCTTCCACCAACCCCGGTGCAAGTCGCATGAACCTGGCTGCGCTCCTCGATTTGATTTATGTAGATCCTCCGGATAAAAATGTCCTGCCCATGCGCATATAAAACTTCAATTTTTTACAAGACTGGTCTACCGGAACAACCGTCTGGCCTCATCTAAATAAGAATAACTATGCCGTTGTACAGTACAAAGTTCGGTCAATATTCGACCGACTCTCGTACAAAGGAATCGAAAAGGTTCGACAGCGAGCGAGATCAGAGCTCGCAGATATGATAAAATCAATTGGAATGTTTATTTTGGTGCGGGCGCCGCACCGCTCCGGTGCGATTGCTCTTTTTTTCCTCTCGGCCAGGGAAATTTTGTCGGCGAAACCAACCCACGCGATTGGTGATGGCCGCCACGTAGTTATTTAACGGGCGCAGCCACTTCCGTCGGGGAAATAAAAAAAAAGAAATTCTTTACTGCCGCACGGCATTAATACCGGGCCGACGTTTTTCGATACGACGAATCGGTGAAATCAATGTTGTGAGAGCAAATAAAATCAAAAAACGTGGTAAAAAGAGATAGAGAGAGAGTGGTGGGAGGTGGGCGGGAAAAAAAAAGAAAAGCGAGCAACGAGCTGACGGCCTGAATTAAAAACTGACGTGACGGTCCTGCTGAAGCGGTCGCAGAGAAATGCAACTGCACTCGGACACAATGGAAATCTTTCGCGTGGAAGATTAAACCTATTAATTCCTTCCGATCGGAAAATCTGTTCCTCGCGAATCGATTTTACACCGGAAAGAATCGTAACGTTCAGGAAAACGTTCGTGGATTTTTTTTCGGATTTCTTTGGAGAACCGGCTCCGGCAATGTGCTTCAGCCGAATTTTTATTAAGGCGTGAGACGATTGTGGATTGAGAGCATTATAAATATTTCGAACTGTAGAGGAAGTATCGTGGATAAAAGTTTCAGTTTCCGTGACAGATAAACAGCGATTGTGAAATTGATTTCGACCGTATTCCCACGGGAACTGACAGTAAGCGGTTGAAATGGAGAACGTTTCAATAATACTCCTCGTGCAGCGAAAAAATTGGCATTTCCAATTAAATGAAATGTAGCATGAAAAAAGCACGAAATAATGCCAGCTTAAAAGTAATTAAGCACACGGGCGCGGTTAACAGGTTAATCTAGAGTGATCGTTGTCACGAGTGTCTTTAGGAAATTTTACGTCTCGCGTTCTTGAAACGCGACGCAACCAGAAACTGGGAAAAGGAAAATCGCTTTGTATAAGATTAATATAAAATAAATTTCTCACCAGCCTATGGATGTTTCATTATTGACAGCCAAGCCTAATATCGAGCCTTTATATGCTGTAATTTTTTAGGAGCTGCGGTCTTAGTGTATACTGTTACTACACCAGCCTTAATGTTGTTATATGTATAAAAATTTTCATTGTTTGATAATCCCACATTGAATTATGTCTTGTAATAAATCTCTTATGAGATTTTTCCATAATAAAAAAAGAGAAGATCGGTTTTCGGAAGCCATATCGAAGTAGTAAGACCCCTCAAGTTCACCGATCACACGACCGACCGGGAAGGTTCACAGTCGCTGAATCGATCAGAAGAGAGCTCGCCGGTGCGGTGCGGTGCGGTGGAGCGCGCGGTCGCATTTGTCGCGGGCAAACTGTCGTAATAAGAGAAGTAATTGTGAAACAGCGTAATAAAGCCAGTTAAACAAACTCTGTCGCCCGGTAATAACCAGAATCGAATCAGGAAACCCTTTTGTTACCCTGTCTCCGGAGGGGATTGGCGACTCAATGAGCATAAGATCTTCCAGGTCTCCTCCTCGGGCCGATTCGGGCCGGGTCGGGACATCGAGAGACCCTCGGAGAAATATCGTCCACTAACTGTTTTCCCGACGGTTTAAGAACCTCCCCCGAATTGGCCCCTATTGATTTTCCCCGAGTATGATTACGCGACTAGCCGGCTAGAACCACGATTCGCTCCTCGAATCGATTTTCACGATACCACCCCCTTTCTTGCAAAACTCGAAAAATTTCTTCGGCACCCTTGCCACGCTCCAAAATTATTATTATTATTCACGCGAAAGCTAGTGTGGCTAAACTGCCATAACTTCGAATACCGTATGAACGCCCTAATTCACAAAAATTCCTGTATTACCCTCCAAGCATCGGAGGAGCAGAGAAGTCCAGAACGGTGATCCTCGTGAAATGCTGTCTTATTGATCGCAGAATTTTATTGTTAGAAGCACGTCTATGACGTGGAAGTTATTTTTTCTGAATATCGTGGAACGGTATCTGGTTAATACAAGAGTTTGTTCTGCATGTATCTCGGTTATTCATCGGCCAGGCTTTCTCGGATGCCCGTAAAACTGCCGAACAAACGAGGAACGTTAATTTTATCGCGGGCCAATCCCGCCCCGAATTCCATAACTCGGATCCGCCTTCCTCGAGCCTAACCTTTTTTTTTTGTTTTTCTTTCTCTTTCTCCCTTCATCTCCTTGATCGATAACTGATTTACGGGGCCCGGCCAAGTTGATTGGAAGAAACGGAACGGGGCTGATCGAATTAACCGCCTAACCGCTCTGAAATTCGTCGTGACAACCCGTAAAAGGGAAACATAAAGGTGTACAGTTGGGAAGTGCGCTTTTCTCCCGGTCGACAATGCAGCCGGCCGATTTAGCCGACATTTATTCGAAAGATTCTCTCTCTCTCTTCCTCCTTTGTCTCGCTTAAAGACATTCGCGAAGCTTTTCGCAATTACGTTAAAGTAGTCCGAAGAATAGTTCGGGAAAAAAGAACGGGGACGGGAGAAGCTCCGATACACTGCGAATTACAATTTCGCTGTCTTAAGCCCGTTATTCGGTCGTTCCCGATTACACGGGGAATCCGAACGGAACGGGATAATGGGATGGAGTGGTCGATCCATAGGATTTTCGAGATTTAATTACCGTGAAAAGTTTTGTTGGGTAATTGCCGGCGTTCACGCGGACTAATTCGATTTGGTCAATATGCTCTCGAAGAATCGATCGAACGTTTCTTGGATGTTCCGAAGCGTGGGCAGACGGAATTATTAGTTATGTCCGATCTAGAGCTAGAGGAAACATTATGATTTTTATGCGATTCATGGAACGTCCCCTAGACGCTGAGAAGATCGGCAAATAAATCGTTAGTTGTGCGTCGATTGTGTGGCGGGACGAATAATGTTTTTCATGCAATTTATGGAATTACGTGTTCGCTCGTATTGCTGCCGATGTAACGTACCAAAGAATAATTTATTTATTTATTCATGCATTGAAATGCAAACTCCACGGCCGAGAGAGAAACGGGAGAACTTTTTAGCCAATTTAATGTGATTTCCGAATTTTAAATTGAAATGAGGTGGCGGCGTTTCAACGTGATCTCTTACGAATTAGGCGAAAAATTGAGAAAAATCTTCGGTGACAGTTTGTCGGTACTTAAACCGTTATAACTTCGCGATAGAAAATCGTACGTTAATGTTTTCTCGATTAATGGCAACCGCGTAGAACATTTGATAACAAACTGATAAATTTTGATCGTTTTATTCTCGTTTTTCTCATCGAAAACTGATTTAGATTCTCTTGGATTCTACCGTACGCCAGCGACCTTATCGTGCCATAATTTAGGCATGGAAACGAACGTCTGGAAAATGGTCGCAAAGTGGCCAGAGTTTGCGCCAAGGAAATGTTGACTCGAGAATGGATAAAAATAACCTGGGGACATCTTAAGCCGTGGCGAGCGACGGGGAATATTCCATCGAGAGGCCGGCGAAACAATACCGGAATTAATAAAATCGATGCCTGATGAACAGCGCCCCGCAACATCGATGCTCGCGACCGAACCTGATTTGCATTTCCCGGTGAATTTTAATTAACGCCCCTTAATTAATCCTCGGCTCGACACGGGGCAAGGAAGCCCGCGCATAAATCTCGCTACAATCCAATTCCGTAAAAACTCGAGCTGTCCCGGGCGCTCCGGGTTGCCCGGGAGGGCAGCGCAACGGTTCCGTAAATCTTCTTTAACCTGCCGAGATGTCGGCGATCCGATCCGATTCGCGGTGGAAAGCTAATCATTGACGCGATCATACCACCTAAGGCCGTTTAAAATTTCCACTCTTAGCTTGCTGGAACATTCATCGCGACGATCGATTGCATCGACGTGCACCGGAGATGCATTCACAGAGTTGTTATCGGATCGGTGCATAAGTTATATGAAACAGTTAACACGTTCCCATTCCCCCGTTCTTTATTTAAATCTTTACAATAATTACTGGATTGGAGATTTTATGCATTCACGGCGAAAAGGGACGAGTGAAAAACGAAACTTTAAAGACACGATAGTAGAATTCAAACATTTTAACAAATGATTCTGTTATTGTTATAAGGGAATATACAGGGCGCGGCCGAATAACATGTACTAGCGGACAGGGGGTGATTCTACAAGTGAATATTAATCGAAAAAAAGGAATAACATTTTTTCGTATGACGCATGGTTTTCGGAAAAATCGCGGTTAAAGACCTCTCCGGTTCGCGTGTTCTAGTATACGTAGGAAGTAGAATAGGTCCGTCATGATCAGACGCGTCAGACGATTCCTATCTAATACAGTAATTCATCGATAATTGTCTAAAATATCTAAACGATAATTGTCTAGTCGCCTACCCATTCCACTGAGGGGCATACCTCGTGAGGTGCCATGAAACTCAGTAGGCCTCGGACACCGAGCAATGTAACCCGATACCGGATCGAGTATCCGAGAATCCAATGACAAAACTTCTTTATTTTCTATTATTTTTTATGGAACTTTCACCAATATATCCATGGCATTCTTCTAATGAAAATGATACCAAATATGAAATAATTCCGATGATATTTACCCGTGTAATGGACGATGAAAGTTTCGGATGCAAGGAAGGACAGCGTATGGGAAAGAAAGAGACGCGGATAGTAGCAGTCGGTGGCATAGTTCAAAGGGCCGCGTGTCCTCACAAAGTAATGCCAATAAAAAAACTTTTTTATTATTACTTATTTTTTACGAGACTTGCACCAATATATTTGTGGCATTTTTCTGATTAAAATGATACCAAACTTCGGATGAGAAAATTTTATTCTATATTTCTCTCTTATTTCCTCATAAGGAATCACCTCGTGCCCCGTACCCTGTATTTATACCAGGGCTCGAGAGTTCTAGCGTCGAACTAGAGCCGGAATGACACGTGAGCATTTTAATAATCGTGTTATGGGACGAAACGTAGCAAAAACCAAAATGTTCCGGCAGTTTACATTACCGATTCCGAGGCAGGCCAAAACGGTCGTTGTTTGCGTTCTGATTGGGCCATTGTGCCAAGGCAAATTCACGTCTGCGTACGTACTCCCATCCATTCGCTTTTGTCGCTCGGAACGCACCGCTGCATCGACGCGTTTGCGTCCACGAGCCCCGTCCTCCCGTGGACAAGAAAAATCGAGGTTCACAGACGAAAAGAGGGAGAGAGAGAGAAAGCGCTTCACAAAAATGTCCGAGAGCTTCCGATGTCGTGTGTCGACCATCGTCCGCCATCATCCCGCGGCAAACAGAATCCCAGGTTGTACAGAGTCTGATCACGAAGCGACTCTTTGACCACTGTCGCCGTATATTCTGGTAAATCCGCTCGTGACTGCTGGACAGACCATATCTACTTACCCCTCTGCTTTCTGGATCGCCGCGGCGATCTTCAAATCCGAGATCCCGAAACTGATTTCCTATCCAGGTGTTCCGTAGGAATTATTGTCCGGCGCTTTCAATTTTACCAGAGATTTTTTCATTTAGGATGATTTCGCGAGTTCTTTTTCTTTGTGAAAACGGTCACAGTGTTTGAAATGCTATTTAGTACATATTATTTAATGTTTCAGATTCGAAATAACCATTTTTTTTTTTTTAAATTCATCATTGAAGATTGTAGAAACGCGCAGAGTCGTTCGAGCAGAAGTTTCATTATCGGATTGCTCGTTACGTAAAGAAAAGGATTTGGACAATGGAAGGATCCGAAAGAGAAAAATATGGTCTGTCGATATCCTGTACGTCACAAGAATCCCTTCTAAATTAAAATTACAAAACTCGATATCCCGTTCGCAGGAGGACAGCACACCTGAGACCGCACGCGCCTCTTTTAAAGACCCTTTTAAAATGCAAACAGGTTTTGCAATCGCTTCAACTGTCATTAAACTATCATTTTTACTGTACGTACGCGGCGTATACGTTCAGGATCACGTGGACCTCTCGAGGACCTCTCCCCATCCTTCTGTAGAGAAAAAAAAGAAGCTAAATCGCGCGCAACCAGAGAGGGGAACAGAGAAAACCAACGACTTCCAGGAGCTTTCGATTTTCAAGTCAATCACCCGCCATTGAATCGCAAAATACTACACTCGACTGCTCTGTTCCCGAGACTCGGATAAACGCTCGCTTATTCGAATGTGAAATCGACAATGCCGATTCTTATCGTTCACCCATTTGTTTTTCGTCTCTGACGTTATCTACTGTGTTCTTCTATTATTCCGTCGGGTTTTTCTTGCTGTGCATAACGAAGGGAAAACCAATTTCTGGGCACCGGCATCGACCTCGGAGAGGGCTGCGCACAGCCTCGGAAGAAGCTTTGGATTACAAAGCCGCGGGATTTTTACCTTTTTATTAAAGCAATTTAAATAATCTTGATAAGGAGACCTGTTATAAAGCGCGCGGCGTATTTACGTTGCAGCGAACGGAGTGCTCAAAGGACATTAAACCTGCTCTTTTGCCGAGCGTATATAGAAATTTTCCAGACATTTTCAATTCCCGCGACATGTCGATGCTGTACATTCATTGTGTGCCGGGTGTGTCGCCCGAGAACAGGCCAGTCAATAATTTCATCTGACAAGGGGAGTCTGAGAAATATTTTTTATACATAAATTATACGAATAAAATTATTCTGTTGTACGGAATCGATCAACGAACATAAATAAAAAATTAAATTTTAAATAATAACTATTTCATTTTCAGTTTTTGACCCCTCAACTCATATTTATTTATCTTTAAATAGATTTTCTATTGTATTAGGCGAGGAAAAACGGTGGATTCGTGAAATTGCGAAAAAAGCAAAGGATTTCGATGCGAAAAATCCTGTGACAATTGCGCAAATGAAATAATGAAATTTGACGAATAATACTTTAATCAGATCCTCGTTCATGTAGCATGGAGTTGGTCCGACCCTCCCTCCACCTTGTTCCCTTGATGCAGATTCCTCGTCGAGTCCTGCGCGTGTTGCATTGCGGCTGCGACCGGCGGTGCAGCAAGGTGCAGCTCTGATCGCAGCTCTGCGACCGAATCGGCACCGTCCTTGGCTTGATGTGCGGCGAAACTTCTCTGTCGACGATCCTCAAGGCTGTTTCTATCGCCTATCACGCACGACAATTCCCCGTTAATTGCGGTTCGACTCGCGACGTTAGCGATCATTGCGATCAGCTGTCTCGAGAACCATAGCGGTGATAGAACCAGACTGTTTCGTTCGATGGAAAATTTATAGACCGACGGTTGGTTCTTGTATCGTGGCCTAGGGATCGTTCGAGTAATCGATTCAGAATTTGGTAGTTACGCGCGGGAGACATCGGTTCCGCTCGTAGAGGATCTCCGAACTTTGATAATAGAGGTCCAAGGGAATTCCGAGTAATCTCCGGTCGCCACACGTTCGAAGCGCTTTATTAGAACATTTTACGAGCGAATGCAGTCTGTACTGCACCGGGGCGCGTTATTGTTTCAACGGGTTTCATTGGATCATGCTAACCCTGCTCCTGCTACGAGCATTTTATGTCCGTGCGTCTTCTTTATGGCTGTTTTGCATATCGACCGTATTAGCAATTTCTAGAGATAGTAATGCGTGCATATAATAAGTGGTTATTGATGCATTTCGTAGATTTTCATGCACTTTATAAAACCTGCTATTGGAGGAAAATCCGCTCTCTCTCCAAGGCGGAGGTTCTATTATATTAGAATATAAAAGTTTTACGAACCACTTTCAACGTTCTTAACAATTTTATTTATTTTTATACTCGTATTTTATTGTTTCAACGTAGAGCTTCCTAGAATTATGTCTAGAATAATGTTTTGTACAAATTAGTCCACAACTAAGTCTTGATATTTGCATAAAAAATTACTGATGTGAAATATCGATCGTAACTGTGTAACACTTTAAGTGTTAACATTTAAAAAGAATGTCAGTAAGATAAAAAATTTGTTGAAAAGTACAATCAAAATTATTGGTGGAAAGGAACTGCGTAAAAGTAGTAATGATTCTTCTTGAACTTTCTTCTTATAATTCCAATCGCAACAAAGACTTACAACTTACAATTAAAAATCATAATTTGTAAATTAAATTTCTGTACTGTTAATTTAAAGGTTTTGGGAACATATTATGTAGTTCGATCTGAAGATGATCTGAATGTAGATCGAAACGTAAATCGATATCATTTTCGCAAATAGGCTTCTCAGTGTATTTTCTGATCGAACCCAGCGCCGATATAATTTTCATTAAAGTATACAAAATTACGATCTAAATAATTATAAACTGCGGGTCTTTCTGTGTCGATTGCAAGCCACTAAACCCAAGTAAAAATAGCTTAATTCGTTTAATAATGTTAATAAGTTTGTAATATTATAACGACAATTTTTAATTCTTTTAATCATTTACCACGTATGCATAAAATATGCAGTATAATTATAACTAAGAGAATCGGTAAAACCTTTTCCGAGTACCTCACACGTCCGAAATATAAAATTCTGTGTTCACTGAAATGTTGAAGACCAAATCGTATCATCGCTAGAGAATGGTTACAATTGTTTTTAAATGCTATAAACACTTCGAAAATAACATAATATACGGTACAAATGTCTTGAATATCGAGGGCAGATCAACGTAAATTGTACCAGAAGTCCAGGTGAATACAGTGTCCGGCGGAACGTATTAATGAACGAGTGCTCGTTATCAACGTTATTAGCCACTGAAGTTATCGACTGAACCCGTACAGAGTTTCGGGAACCGCAAGATCGACCGACACCCGAATTTCGATCATAAATACTTCTCGCCCGGAATTGCCCGGCAAATGGATCCTCGCGCGAATTTCGACAATTGAATCTTGTAATATGCGTCGATGTCGTTCGCTCGGGATCTCGCAAAATTAAGGGAAGTTCACAGGGGATAGGAGAAGAGAAAGAGAGAGAGGGAGAGAGGGAGAGAGAGAGAGAGTGGGGGCAGGTTCCGTGGAAATTCCGAATAATCGTCGTTTAGCACGAACTTCCTAATAGAACCTCGGCTGCGGTTCTTCGCGAGCCAACGGAGTTTGTATTTTACGAGCCTCGCATTAAAGTATTGTTCCAATAAAGTTAACAAGGTAACCGGGACGTTAGTTTCAACGAGAATCGCGCCCATCGACCGGCCGTCTACGTTCCTGGTCGCGCGCGAATCCCTTCTACTAATATATCGATTTTTAATGGAACCCCGGGAAAATGGTATTTTCAGTCGTACATTAGAGAAGTTCAACAAAAATTTACCGACGGAACGTTCCGTTGAACGAAATATTGAGAAACGCCTACACAAGCTACGATGTACTGTTTTCAGTTTATTATTACTAGACCGCGGATCTTTATGCAAAATAAAAATGTTCTGCAAACCAATTGCGAACAGCGAGAGTTAAATAAAAATTCATTTCAGCCCTTAATAGTTTTTTCCCACAGATAACATCGGAACAATACTCTTTCATTTTTCGAATCTCTTACTGTTTTATATTTTAACCCGCCAATTTCGTCATAAAGATCCGCAGTCTGATTCTTGTCTGTGTGGAAAAGGTGAGCGGAGGGACTTAGATCGTGGAGATCTTCAGGGAGCTAGATCGCGACTTTACTGTATTTTCTATTAGTGAACTGCAGCATACCCTATTACCACTTGATGTTATCGATAACATTTAATACAACGAGTTCTTTTTCTTTAATTCTTTCTTTATACTTGTACAATATAATAATCGTCAAGCTTAATGTCAATCCCTCTTTTACACAATTTTAAAACCAAGGTTAAACATTTTCTGGAGCAGCACCCCCACTAATTATAGCTGCGAGCGGATAGCGATTTTTACCTATTCGGCGAACATTTTCAATTATCACGAATCCCAGCATTACGTTTTCACGGATCCACGACCATTCGAAGCAAGCTGATCTCATAATGTGTGTAGAACAATATGTTACAACACAAATTCGATGGGGTAACTGCCCAAGTGAACTGTAGAACAGAAAATAATCGAGACAAGCGTCAAGCGACGACGTTGAAAATTCATTATCATTCGGTAGGTATGCAAAAGAGGTTCAGCGCGGCCCGAAGAAAGAAAGAGAAAGGCAAAAGGAGACTGTCAGCTCGGCTAACTGAATTATCCGGCAAACAGAATATCCAAGTACGAAGCTCGAATGACTGTGCTTCTCCCACAAAGGAGCCCTCGAATAATCAATATGCAGTCGGGCAGAA
This sequence comes from Lasioglossum leucozonium, assembly GCA_028454225.1. Taxonomy (NCBI): domain Eukaryota; kingdom Metazoa; phylum Arthropoda; class Insecta; order Hymenoptera; family Halictidae; genus Lasioglossum; species Lasioglossum leucozonium. The sequence goes on along the minus strand of CM052215.1, from coordinate 14,384,761 downwards.
GTTTCGCGATGCATTTCCGCTCTCGCAGAATTTCGGTGAACTCGTCGAGGCGATTGGATCCGCAACAAAAGAAGAGTAGTTTTTATTTCACGATGGGCGGTTACATCAGCAGCCTTCCCCCGAATACACCGTCGCGTTCTCATGGGGAGTAGGAGTGCCGGGCCACTTTGTCCCAGCCCGTGAGTTCCTCGGTATAATTTATCCTTATCTTTTAGTATCTTTCAAGCGGACGCAATTAAATTTCGCGACGCGCGAAGAAAAACGGGGCTTGCGGCGTTGAAATTATTGTTACGCCGGCCTGGAAACATTTAATTATACTCGGAAGCAGGGACCACGGGTCGGGGAGCCGGCGCGCTTTTTAACTCGTGGAACGTTAATAAAACCGTGCACCTTCGCTCTTTCGCGTCCTTCTTTTCCCCGTGTCTCCCTTCGCTCCTAGAATCCTCCCCGACGTTTCATCCGGCATCTCTCCGTTCTCCCACGGGATGGACCACCATCATAACAGCGTTTTCTCGCGCGCACACGGAATACAAAGTATACCGGGCTATACGAGTCCCAGGAGCTGCCGTTGTACATCCAGCGCGAGACTGTATGTATACGCGCAACGCTGTTCGGATCGAAAGTTACTGTAAAATGAAGAACCCGACTCGCTCCTGGAACGGCACAGGCCGCGATAGTTTGACGAAACGTCTGCTCCAGAGCAGCCCCGTTGTTCGATCTTGTTTCCGGTTTGAAACGGAATTGGCTCGGAGGCCGGGTTGCGCTGATGCTGGCTGTTGATTGATTAAAGGCGAGCCTGGCGATGGGAGTCCGAAATATTGATTTTTGCTTTCGCGTAAATCGATGCTGTAATGGGACACGAAGCGGTTTCGGTGGTTCAACATACAGACACTACCGTTAAATAATTTCCTGGAGCTGTTTCATCGGACAAACAATTCATTTCCCGAGTCGGACAACTGCTTAAAGAATCATTCAACTTTAAAGTCGCACGGTTACCTTGCATACGGTGTGTACTCACGAAAAACACCGCGCACAACCGAGTTAAAAGAACAAAAAAAAAAAAGAGCGAAGAAGCGGACCACTCCGCAATTGTAACTCGTAAAAATTTAAATTGGTCGACAGGGGCGAATTCGAGAGCAAATATTTCGCGCAGTATTTTTCAGTTTCACAGGGAAATGGAGAGGCCATAGCGACGCGCGGCAGTATCTACGAAATTGTAATTTGAATTTTTTATCCGGCCGGCCAGTGATACACGGATAGTATCTAAATCATGATTGAACGGCCCGTTTCGGAATATAATGGGTTCGTCGCGGGGAAATTTATATTCCGTTTTATCGAGCAGTTTTTCGATGCTACTCGTGCTCGATGGGGCCACGCTCCGAACATGAATAAATTTGCGTGTCGGATACACAGCCAGTTTTTAGGGGCGCCATGGGGAAAAGGGAGCCGAAGAAATTTCTCTTGCCGCCACCGCGCCGCGCCGCGCCGCGCTGGGTCTCGACCAATTGAAAACGATGGAACGCGCACTAGACGGACGTAAGAAATTCGTGGGGAGTTTAAAAAACCGTTCGACACAGGTCCATAAAGTTCCCCTCGGAACAGATATTTTGCATCTGATTCTGCTGAAAAATTCACCGTGCACGCGCTACCATGAATGAACGCTACGCCCATAAATGATGCCCGGATGCGATACGGCTGTACCGACATTACTCGGTGTAAACGAGCCTTTTATAGCCATGCAGGACAGAGATTTCTAAAAGGTGATGAAATTTTCATCACTGGCTTTCCATTACTGTTTAAGACGATTAGCCTAAATCTGGAGCCACAGAATTATGAATCGGAAGAACTTTTTCATAATTTAAGAGAGCTTTACGCTATACCTATCCAGCACTAAAAGCGATAAAAATGTTTCAGCTTGAAAAAAATGACAAGGCTCTATTTACTTAGATTTTGTACATTTTTTTCGAAGCAATACGTGCTTTGTCCAATCAATTTCCACGTAAGCAACTTCATACTTTTTATAACTGTAAAATGAAAAATACAAAAACTCGTGGTAGGTTTAGCGTTAAGAGAATTTAAGAGAACATTTTTCATAAAAAATAATTAACTATTATTTCGTTTTTATCCTCTTTACGAGGACATTTCGATATGTGCTTGTTAACACGAAGACTACAACTCCGTAACCACGCGCAACAATCGAAATGGATCAAGTAAATATTATGCAGTTCGATAATAGCTAGCAGAATAGCAAAAGTTACTAACCTCTCGTTTAAACAAATGTTGGACGCTCCACTTTCACTTTAATCTACAAGTGGATGTCTTCATTATTCTGAAAAAGAAAACAGCTTGTAACAATTTATTTAGTAATGTTCGAATGACCAATTGCGAGTGCTACGAATTAATTGATATACCTGATACGAACGGGCGGTGGTCTCGGAGAACGTTGTTTTTTTTTAACTGTTAAACAAATGAAAACGGTGCCTAAGACCGAAAGATTAGCCGGCAGGAACGAGGATTCAATGGTTCCAAGCGAACCGAGAGCCGATCCGTAGTAATGTCCATTATTTAGACTGTCGTTCGACGATCATTTATTTGCGCGTTTGCACGGGGCAGATTTGCACAGCAGAATTGCTCCCGTTTGACGCGTTATCTCCGTACAAATATGTGGAATCGCTCGTCGGACGCACGTTCGGCCTTGTCTCATTATCGAAAAACACGCAACAGCGTAATCGACGCGGGCCGAGAGCAAACATCAAATGGAAACAACTGCAACGATCACCACCCGAGGGGCAGACCGGTGTGACGCGTCGTTTCCGTTGCCACTTTCCTCTCTCACCTGTGTATACTCCTGTGATCCTCGCGGACAGGTATCTGTGCGTGCGCGTGTGTGCGTGTTTTTTTTTTGCGGTGAAAAATCGGTCGATCTTGTTGCCGCGACGATGTCATCGATCACGAGGCACTGATTGATTCTCGCGAACGCGTGGGTAAACGAGGCCTTTGTGTCAGTCTGCGCACGGCACGTTCTATTATCGATAATGTTCGACTCGATGGCGCACCGGAGGCCTTTGTCTGACTACTGCGATAGCCTCTAGTCTCCTTGTTCGTTTTAATTGAAAATTTTCGACGTCGAACTCTAAAAGGATCGGTCTCCTAAATGCGCGACGGATCCTACTCGTTCGTTAAACCCACGGCTTACCAAAAATCGTTATAAGTACCCGACATGCTCGACGCGTATTGTCAATCGATGCTCGTTTCATTTCATAACTATTGAAGCGTGCGTGTTGCATTCGTCAAGAGTCTGCTGCCATAAGAAGGCAGCTCCAGTTTTTCATTTCAGCGACTAAACGAGAAGTAATTTTAAACATTCACTGTACGCTTACCACAGGCCCGGGCAATTTCTTCCACGCTGTCGCCTCGCGACTCCCACTATCGGTGCACCGGTTCCCCCACCGGTTCCTGAAGTTTAGCGGAGAGGACTCGGGAGTGGGGAGAGGAATCGACCAGGCCTGGTTTAACATCCACCCAATAATTAACAAACTTTTATACCGAAACTTACACCCTTTTTAATACTTTGTAATAATTATGGATTAATACGAGCGCCTTATTGTTAGTGGAAAAAATGATTTTTCTTGCGTTCGAAAGTAATGGGAAGACAATAATAATGATAATAATTTTTATGCATTTCTGTCGTACGGTTTATGGTACTCATATTTTCTAACGTTTTAACTTCATCGAAAAAGAAAATACATTTTTATTCAACTTCGGATTCCGACGATCGACTTGAACAATTTTTATTTCGCAGAAAGATCCACAGTCGTCGCTATGTTTGTTAACTCTTTCAGCTCTCGTGTTTTAATATTTGAGAAAGGCTGCGGATGCCTTGGAATTTTCGGGAGCTTCTAAGTTTCCCGGAAGCTCGTGAACCGATGCTCCCGTGAAACCTTGAATTAAGCGTGTCCCGCAGCCCTCGCGGAGTCCAGACAGATTGATGTTTGTTAATACGTGTCAACCGCTGGTCGTCATTAAAAGTTGCTAACAGGAATGGAAGTGTCGTTCATTAACACGCCCATTCACCGTGCACTCGCCGACGACGACGGCGGCGACGGCGACGGCGACGGCGTCGGGGCCAGGCTTTTTCAAAAAACACCGAACTCTATTAACCCACTTCTGTCTGTGTACACTGCGGCGCGTAGTCTCGGCCAGAAATATCAAACTAATTTAAAAGTTCCCTTCGTTACGTAGCCGCGGCGCTAGAAGAATGCTCCTGGCAGTTTAATCGGGACGAAAAACCGAGCAAAAGTACTTTTAATCGAAACACAATTATCAAGTAGTTCGGGGCTTTAAGCACGACGAACTGGGGCGGGATCCCGGCCAATATAATAGGATCCCCTGGAACCAGTGAAAGTTTTTTCGGTATTCGATGCTTCGTTCCGACCGGCGAGTTTATAAACGGTTAATCTCTCTGCTTCGATTAACGATAAATCACTGGTCGAATCATCGGTTTCAGATCTTTTTTCTTTAGCAAAACACATTCCAACGGAAAATTGCACAAACCAATTTGCATCCGGGAATTTTTTAATTCAGAAATCATAATTAAAAATATTTTCGATAAAATTCGCTATTCCAATTACAGTAATTCATCGATAATTGTCTATACCACGGGTCTGGCCAAAGACAATTTTCGGCCACAAATATATTAGTAAAAGTTCCACAAAAAAATAATAAAAAATAAAGAAGTTTCGCAATTGGATTAGTAGTGGTCTCCTGGTCTCACACCGATATACCCGATCCGGTATCGGGTTACACTGCTCGACGGCCGAGGCCTACTGAGTTTCATGGTCCCTCACGGGGTATGGCCCTCAGTGGAATGGGTAGGCGACTAGACAATTATCGTTTAAATATTTTAGACAATTATGGATGAATTACTGTAGTTTTACAGATGCAATCCAGGTGTCGCGCATACTAAAATCTTGCTAACATTATGCGTTTACATATACATATAGTGATTCCGAAATGTTTCGGAAAACGTTCGAGAGTCCCAGAACCTTAAATGCAAGCCAAAAAATCGTGGGGTAAAGAACATTTGCTTTCGTCTTGAGGCTTACGGAATCGGTCAACAAGAAACTGCTGTCGGTTCCCGTGCTAATCACAGGTGACCCAGATTCGCGCGAGTCCCGCGTCGTTTAAAAGAGCAATCGTTCGGCAATGGTCGGTGCAACGGTGCATCAGTTTCGTTGACCAAAGACTCCGGGCCATTTAAATCGCCCGGAGAGGGAGAGTGTAAGAGAGAGAGAGAAAGAGAGAGAGAGAGAGAGAGAGAGAGAGAGAGCTTCGCCAAGGGAGCAGTGACTCGCACCGCGAGGAATCGTTTCGGTAAACGTTCAATTCGAAGCCGAGGTTGAAATGCTGATCGCGTTCCGTGCCGGTGTCTTCATCAGCCTCCACCCCCGCAGAGGGTTCCGTTCCTCATTCTTTTTTTTCTTTACACCGGCGCAATCTGTATGGGGTTCGCTCTCGCTGGCTGCTCAAGATGTAGGCGTGATAACGAACTAATACGGGTTACGGTGTAATCTGCATAATAATACGCGGGCGTTATTGGCCCGTGGATTCCTCTTCAGCTGCATACAGATTCAAAATTACCGAGGAGCCCGGGTTTCTCTTTGCGGCGATGCACGTGCACCCGCACAGAAGGCAAATCGGCCGGCACCGAAATCTCGCCCGTGTCTTTTCCCGCCGTCAAAAAACCGTTTATTCACTGTATCGTGCGAGAGTTGGTCAAAAATTATCCGTGACTGTAGAATTTGTTTGAAGTTCGAGAAGATGTAGATGCACTCAACTCTTTCTTTTTTTTTGCACGAGCGATGACAAAAAATACGTGTAAAGTGTGAGCCGGTAAGAGTTTTAATCGAAATTGAAACATATTGTTATAAGGAGATCTTTATGCAAAATAAAAATTGTCTGTGTCGATTGCAAGGAATAGAAACGAAATAGAATGTTATTTCTTCCCTTAATAATTTTAATAGATCAGAAATCATATATTGACATCTTCAATTTTCAAAATTTTCCTATAATTTTTTATTTCATCTACTCAATTTTTCTATAAATGCATAAACATCCGTAGTGTAGTTATAAGATAATTTTACTGGCGTTTTGAGGATAATTCCATTGAAATGATTTTAAATTGCCTCCGGATTTCTTTAAGAAACGGAACGGGCAAAACTAATTTTTCGCTATTTTTTTTCAAGTTATTTTAATTCAAGTTACATTTTAATTGAATTTATTATTTTATTCAAGTTATCTTTTCTAGTACAGAATGTATTCATCGAAAAGTTTCCGCGGATCATTATCCATTGTTAATAACAACAACCCTTAAGATGGCCAACCATGCGAGCAATTATCCAGTCCGCAGATGTTTAGAAGAGAAACTTCTCTCACGCAATGCTGGAAACTAAAAAACGAAGAAGCGTGTATTGCATTCGCGTGTCGATTTCGCAACCCGATTGGTCAGTTTATTCAAGAAGGTTTTCACCCGGCGCGCAATAACGCTCCCTAATTAGCATTCTCGGAACTAATTAAAGTTTCACGAGAGCGAGCGGAGGGGGAGGGGCGGAGTTTAATGCGCGCGGCCCGTATTTATTATTGCGATCGGCAAGTTTAATAAATGTTTAATTCACGATGACCGGACGGCCGGGAATAAGGAGTGAGCGGATGGAGAGAGAGAAAGAGAGAAAGAGAGAGGGAGAGAGAGAGAGGGTGAGAGCACCCTGTTGGTGAACGTCAACATTGTAAATTCCGATGCGAAGTAATTATTGAAGTTGAACGTCAGACGTCGGGGGCCAGCGGAGTTATCAGGGTAGGCAAGAACACTCACAGCGCCTTTAAGATTGAGTTTAATATCGTCCGGATATCACCGTGGACTCGGAATCTACGAAGTGTGCACCGACGCCAGTAAACTTCCTCGAAAAGTTATTCGCGCTCTCTTGAAATTCGTGTCAGCGAGCTCAATTATTCGGTGAAGATCATCGGAGCTACCTCGCGATAATTCACCGCAAGCGAGTCTCTCTTTCGATGTTAATGAAAACCCTCGACAACATCAATTCTTCCTGTTTCTATCATCAGTTTACACCACGCTCGCCATCTGTCCTCTGTTAATTTTTCTCTAATACTCGCCATCCCTCGTAAAAGTAATTGGAATCGTGAATTTGATAAAAAAAAAAAAAATCTTCAATCGTCGTTTCTCGAGATATCCGTCGGAAGTTCATTTCGTGTTTATTAGTTCGAGCAATTTATTTGGAATTTCTTCTACGCTCGCATTATCAAATAACTAGCTCGCCAAACATTAAAGTTTTTTGCTGCCTCGAGAGTATATTATTCCGTTAAGAATTATCAAACTAGTTAAGCAACTTACTTACCAAAAATTAAAGTTTCGGAAGTTCTTCGGTGTTGCGGTAGAAGAGGATTAGTTTGATAAGAATTCGTTGGTGTATAATATACTTTGTGGGGGAGCGAAAATCGTGTGAAAATGGCCACGTGTCGGCTCTTTTTTTTCAAATAATATTCAACTAATTAAAAAGAATTTCAACGGTTTGCTTTTAATATTTTCTACTGATTTAAATCGTGCAAGTATTTGTTTTCAGTACAGAGGGATACGATCTTTTGTTTACACTCATGTTATACGTGCATGTTCCTTTATCTCATCAAAATAATTAAAGTAGAAGCAACAAATTATTCAAGCAATGTAGGAATTTAAGAAGAAGAGATGAAACGAGAACAGCAAACTAACAAGTTTCTTTATGGAATCTACGACCCGGTACTGTAGGTGGCTAAATCTTATTAGACATTCTTTCCACTTTCTCTTTATGTTTTCTTTATTCTTTCTCTTTTATTTTCGGACGCCTTTTATTATTCCATTTTCATTATATCGGCTACCGCGGTCTCGGCATTTTTGTTAATAAATCAGTTTTGCATCTATCAAAGAGCTACTTCTGGGTTAACTCTTTCAGTAAATCTCCTTTGTATACAAAAGAGGACTTTGAATCGTTTAATCAACATGATGCACTTGATACCATAGAGAAAATCGTAAAAGGAATTTCAAATGTCCAAACATTGTTTAAAACGTTTCAGGCACACTTTTATCGCTCACTTAAGTAATACTAATATTTAAACATATGGTTTTGACAATAAATTTCCAGTGTTATTGGCGCTACGGTTCGATCAATTAAAAAATCAATAAACAATTTTGCAGATTATCAAATAATCATCGAACCGTAGCGCCAATAACACTGGAAATTTATTATTAACATTTTACGAACGATATAACGAAACATATTTAATATGCTTTTGACAATTAAACATTTTAATGGTTAAAGAATCAGTATTAATTTACTATCGTATCTAATTCGCAAGTTCCACGGCGGATGGATAAAGTGTCGATCCCAAATTTTCCGGTGAAAAAGCAATTAAACTGCGTGAAACAGAATGGAACGGTGTTGTTTTCACGAGCGTCGAAATGTCGCGCGAAACAACGCCGAAACAATGGGGTGGGGTGAGAAGTTTGCGGAGGGAAAAATTAGTCGGCATCAAGAGATTAAACATAAATTAACTGTGGCACGAGGAGTTGGTCCGGCCGGGTCGCTTCGCAACATAGTGTTATCGGCCAAGTTCCAAACGACCAAGCGGAAGCGGGAGCCTGCAGCGTCGAGTTTCCGGCGTTGCTACGTATCAGACATTCAAAGTGGTATTAGCGGCCGTATCGTAAATCTGAAATGAGCTTAACCTCGTTGAAAAAAAAAACCCGGAGAATTGGTAATGTATGGGCAGGACCGGATCGGGCGAACGTCGACGCACAAAAACCGTTTAATAATGCCGCGGGGAGATTAAAATACAATTAAGTCGAGGGCGACGCGTGATTATTCAACGCAGATTTGATCGCTGACTGGAAACCGAGGATCAACTCGACAATAGAACTTCACTTCCGTTCGGTTGTTTTGTCGAATAATATCGACAGAGTCATTGTAAATCGTTGAATGAAAAAAATTTATATTCTCCGTTTTTATTCATTTTGCAATTGCGAACGCAATTGCATCCTATCGCTGTATCATATTTTATCCGTTTAAGTCGTCGGATCGTACAAGTTGGACAGAATTTCCGTGACAGTCCCGCGATAGAGCGTTTACTCTCGTAGACACGTCTCATTGCCATTATTTACGTCATCACGCAATTAACATGGTCTGTCTGATTACTGTCGAATATATGCAGCTCGATTTTCGGCGCAAATATTTGCCGTCAAATGTTCTAGTGAGCCGTGTCCGTCGACTGGCAGCGTCTCCCGTCGTCGCTTCGACCCGTCCGCTTCGAAACCTCGTTATTTAATAAAGTGCAGTTGTCATTAGCGCGAGCCTGATTACTCGGTGATCACCAGTCGCCGATGTACTTGAATAAACTGAGGCGTGTAATTGCGCAATGAGCTCAATGGTCAGCGAAAATCGGCCCTGGAACGGGGAAACCGCCTTTCCGATGTTCAAATTTTCATCCCCTAATTTCCAAGGGTTTAACCCGGCTTTCTCGTTAACCTAATTTCTAAACACGACCCGGCACAGCAGAATATTTTCCTGATTTACACGATTGTAATATCTATACAGATTTGATGCACAGTGAATATTCGATCTAAGAAATCGGGTACTGTGCGATCTAAAAAAAATAACTTGATCGAACATACATAAAGAGTTTAAAACATTTTTTCGATAAAAATTTAATGATACCAAAATTAAATGGATTGTATTATTGAAATGTTAATAGTGTTCGTAAACGAAAGAAATGTTAATAGTGTTATTTTATAGTTTTTCTTGTGTCAGGGATCGAACAAGATAGAATCGTGTGTGTTATAATTTGCGGAGTGTTGTGATAAGGATGGTGATGGTTAATTGTTCTTACAAATACATCGATTCAGGTAGTTGAATCGGAACTCTGCATATTATGTTCCGTTCGCTATTAGTTCAGAACCACGTACACGCTGTCGCCATGTTTGCCCATCTCTAATTCCCGAAACTTCCCCGGCCTGCGTATTCGTGCGTGTTTAAGGGAGGATCTATACGATGCAGCGTACTAATTAAGCGGCGCCACATATATGTCAAAAAGGGTCAAGAGGCAACGAGTACATGTATCAAGTTTCTGGTACGTTCGCCGCGATACACCGGGTTCACAAATTTTACGTAGCTACCGTTAATGAAGCATACTTCCGATATTAATTTTCAGTTGTAAATTCAATTTAACATGTTTGTATCCCAGTTGTTCCGAACATAACATTATAATTACCACGAAATTTAAACCAGAATATAAAACTTAAAATTTGATACTCAAAAATTCTATTCACTCATTCGTTCATTTAAATCAACTAAAATTAATATAACATGTGGAAAATATTTGTCGAACAAAAATATAAAACTTAAAATTGTGTACTCAAAAATTCTATTCACTCATTCGTCCATTTAAATCAACTAAAATTAATATAACATGTGGAAAATATTATAAATAATTTTAATCAGTCACATGCGAAATTCAAAAAGGCCGCATCAATTTTCGATAGGAAATGTAGTTTCTGTAACTTCAATTTAGATGAGTGAAGGAAATGTCCGTTGAACATTTTTTAATTCAACTATTTCGAAGGAGTGTACGGGAAGTTAGTAAATACTTGCAAACATCACTGTTTCGCTTTATCAATTCGTAAATCCTGACGGAGACTACCACGTGGATTGAATTGAAAATAAACAAAAAATATTTTAAAGAGAGGAGGAGCGGTTTCTTTTCGCGATTCGACAAAACCGCAGACTTACGAGCCAAACCGATAAATAATCCGTCGAGGCAGATTGTCCTTGGTGATCCGCGAATTCGCTATTGAATGGTTCCGAATGAACGCGGGGCTCAGGAGACTCGAACGCGGTCAACCGCAACAAATATAAACGTATCCACGCCCAGATGTTCCTCGGGCTTTTTAACGGTGGCACGCGCGCAACAAGTTATTTTTTTTTTCCACCCGGCGCGGCGTTTCCAACGGAGTGACGGTAATCGGGCATCGGCGGGTTCAAACAGCTATAAGATTTATCTGCTTCGGGCCTCGGCTCTCGGATCCTATTCGCATCCCCTAGCCCTCGCTTTTCTCTGTGTACGTGCGTTGACGCGAGCCCGTTCGCAGTAAATAAAATCGATCGACGCGGACTCTGCACGGTGATTGCGCCACGGCCAGGTGTGTACACGACTCGCATTTGCGAGTGTACATATCATAATTAAACTCGCGATTGTAACGCGCGGCGATCGCGCGCCTCGAATTACTCGCGGAGAATCACCCGGATCAACTATGACCCGCAGAGTTTCAGCGAAATTGCTAATTAAGGCGCGAGCAGAATGCTTCCGACTTTTATCCCGTATTTGACGCATTGGTTAGTTGTTCAACACTGACTTCCCATGACGATCCTACGCGATCGTGCACAGTTAAATGCCACTATACTGTGCTCGATTTAATTTGCGAATGTCTAAAAATGATTTCACTTGATTAAATTCCAAAATAAATTTAGTCGATCGCATTTCAAAATGAATTTATTCGCCGAGATTTTCAATTGAATTTGGTCGCACAGATTTAAAAATGAATTGCGTTCCCGCGGGCTTAAAAATGAATCCATTTATACAGATCGAAAAATTAATTTATTTGCACAGAGTTGAAATTGAACACGGTTGTTCAGATTTATTAATGAATTTGGCTGCTCCCAAAAATTAATTTGGTAATCAGTGTAAGTAAACGTAGCATAACCTATTTCAATTATTTGAAACGAATATTGAACTAGTATCGAAGATCAATTTATTCGTCCATATTTGAAAGTAGATTAGATTGTTCAAATTTTCGCCTTAGTGAAATAATGAAAATCCGTTTTACGTTTACGAAAGGACGGACCGGTTATCAACAGCGATCAACAGTGCGAACGTTTCGTAGCTCGGGACAGCATAATCCGAGTGGACGTGTAACTGTAACCTGAATTGTTTCCGCGAGGGCAAGAGAAATTTATAACAAGCGTTTCTCGCGAGCTTGCCGCTAAAGAAAAATTGGACGATACCGTCCGAGTACGATTTCTTTTGAGCTTGTATTTCGCATCGCCGCTCAAACGTAGCATGACCATCCAGCGGGTTATGAGGTCGTATCGCTGCAAGTAGGTGTTTCCGGTACACAACACTGTTTCTTTGATTTCGACCATTTCATCCGCGGCAATTGAAGTCGATCGTTAGACACCGCGCTACAGAAGGGTACCGCGTCATAAAATATTTCCAAGCTGAACAATAAAAATCTTTATGGCCGGCACGTCAGCGGCGCGGCGCGACGATTGAAAACGCGGACGCGGACCGATTCTACAATGTTTACTCCGGTTGGTCGCATTGTGTCCTCCGACTGCGAGTAAACCTCCGCGAAATAAGTGAGTTCGCTATGTTCTTCGCAAAAAAAATTCGTTCTCTATCTAGAACAATGCTTTAGTGAAAAATACTAAAGGACAAAAATGTATAAAACGGATAAAACGTGACGTAGATTCTTGCATTATTCGTTCAACCCTTAATCGATCCTGCGGTTCACATTTTAATATCTTTCTTTAGATAGTAGTGACAATGAAAAAAAAAAAATTAAATATTCAAACGTTTTTTAACGTATCCAGTCGAACAAGTAATGCAATCGTTCAAAAACTGTATTCATTGGCTGCCAAAGACACTCTGTTAAATTGCTGAATTTCAATTTTATGTTTACATATTCTAATTAAACACACATCTTTGAGATCAACTCTGATTATTTTTGTGTACCTGAGATACAACTCGCTGTACTTCCGATTAATGCGTCACGAAAATTCGATACTTAATACGAATTTAATATGCAAATCAACGTCAATTATCTAAACCGACGATGTTTGGTTTTAGATGTTCGATAATTAATGTTGCAAAAGTTAGTCACTATTGAATTCCCGAATGCCGTCAGATAATCTATTCCCAGAGCATCTCAGTATATCAATCTATCAAAGTCAGTTATTCAATGTCCAGTTGCCGCTTGTGAATCTGTCAGAATAGAAATCTTGTAAATCTTTAAAGTAGCATGCTAAGCTGTAAGTCGTGTCTCACCGACATGATCAGCAGAAAAAGCGAAGAGAAGAGGCAGCTAATGAAAAGTCATGCGAACGTAAATAAAATATGTTAAGAGAATCGTGAAAAGGTCGATCGCGTCGAAAAAAACTTATACACGTAAATGAAATATGCTACGCTGGGAGAAAATCGTGTTAAAATAAATAAAGCGTGACAAGAAAACAATACAAAATTAAACTTGTTGAGGTCGTGGTAAAAATAAATAGAGCGTGTAGTGAAAACAACGTGAATTTTAAAAACACGTATATTAAAACGTGAGCAATCTCGAATGAAACTTGTCAAGAGCAGCGCAGAGAACGCGTTGGAAATCCACAAGAAAAATAGTCGTATAAAAGAATATCTCATTAAAGGAGAGCCGAGTTATTTTAAGTTACCACGCAGCAGAATGAAATCCCTAAAAAAAGGAAACGCCGCGCCGTTAAGGACGTATGAAAGCTGGCCGTAAAAATATAGAGTAATATTCTCGGTCCAGTTGTCGGCTAGTAAAAGATGCAAGGGCGTCGAGTGTATAAATAAAGGTGACAGCTATTATTCTTCTGGAGATCTTGCCTGTTTCGGCCTATATAGACCACCATGAGTGAGTAATCCAGCAGCCGGGGGTTATTTACGCTGTTGGAACGTCCTTCCAGTTCCAGCAAGGATCGCCTTGGATCCGCGCCCCTGGACCCGGGTCGCGAACTATAGCGACTATAGTCGATTCGTCCTTGCTCCCCTGGCCACAAAGGGGTGAGCCGCGCAAACAAGCGGATCCAGGGTAAACGTCGATGCTAAAATAAAACCGTGACGCGTTCCTCTCCGGGTAACCTTTGAAGGATTCGCCTGGAATGGAAACTGGGCTTAAGCCCTTCTCTTCTCCGACGTCTTCTCGTTCGCCTGCCGGGCAAATATTTATTTACAAAAGCGGGACCGGCCGCGATTACCTTGGCCTTCGCGTGTGCACAAGGTCAATATTCCGAAGAAATTTTCGCTTCACGCGCGTCCGCCTTTATTGACTTGGCCTTAGTCGTCCGACATATTCGCGAATGACCTTTACCCTTTTAAATTGCATAAAACTTTTTTTAAAACACTTCTTTTGTTCATTTAAATTGCACAAAATACTACAATATGTAAACGAGTTTATTCGTAGAAACAATTACTATTTAGTGAAAAACCTCGCTATTAAATGAACCTTATATTTTTATTCCAAAGGTTCAGCTATGCAGAGACCACAGTGCATAAAAATTTCAAACAAATGTTATCAATATTCTCTTATCAATATTGAATCTTTGCAATAAAATTTCCTTTTCAACGCGTTTTTCATGGAAAATGGATTAACGTTTGGATTAATCAACAGAAAGGCACAGTATTTTAACATACTATTTAAACAAATGAGTTCTGTTAAAATCGTACAAATGAATTTCTAATCACCAGAATTAGTGGCTAAAATACTAAACTGTGAATTACATTACACATTTTTATTCGCAATTTATTAAAATTACTAAAAGAAGAAATAGATCACCTTTATTCCGCATAAAGATCCGCAGGCTACTTATCGCGAAGTGTACAATTTCGCTATACAAAACATCCTTGAAGAAATAGTTTTCACGCGAATCAAAGAATTTCGTGCCCCGCTCTTAGCGTCAAGGGGATGAATGAATATTTTGTCCGAAAATCGTCGATTATAACTCCGGCACGCTAGCTTGTAAGACATTCTTGTTCCTTTCTTCACGGTTTGTACCCGCAACTTCCAAGGAGTCTCTATGAACCTGAAGTTTCGTCGGAGTTTGTACGGTGATTATTTCTTCTTCTACTTCGTCCTGTTCCCCGGCGCGGCGCAGGAAATGTAAGTTAACTTTGAGGGTGAATTTATGCGACGAAGTGTAATCAAGTTTGGTCGTTCGCAGAGGCACGTTGATTGTTCACTTTTCTGCGGGACTCTGTGTCTTCTTTTCGTCCGCGAGTTCGCCGCCGAAAGATCTCCTCTTAGGTGCCCGGGGACAAGGGATCCAGCGTTGTTTCTCTCCCTTTAAACCTCGAAAGTCTACCATCGCGTGACACGCCTTTGGCATAACTTCAAGCGCGAAGTCAGTTGCGAGACAGTTGGGATCTACGGTCAGAGTAGAATAACGTGCTTCGTCATCTTGAATTGTTTATATCGACGATCTATGGACACGAAGAAATCGCCGGGAAAAACAAGAGCGAGGTCGAGAAGAATGTAACGCGATGCATTACTTCAGTATCATTTGTCAGAGTTTCAGAAGTATCAACGCGCTGGGACATCGCACAACGTGGTAACGTACGCGCGTAGTACAGTAGTCCCGGTCGCAGTAGAAATGGTTCGTATGTGGTCAGACACAGTACGTAAAACCCCTTAACGACTGCAATACCTTCGTTTCCTTAACCACACCATACTAATTCAACAATTCGATCAAGTTTCCCGTACAGAGACAAAATTTTATCTCACTTAACCAACTTTAAGTTAATTAAAAAAAAAAAATAATTATTGAATTCGTATGCGTGTCGAACCATGTGATCGAATATCCAGAAAAAAGTAATCCAACAAATTCTCAGACTAAATTTCTTCGCTGTCAATTTTCCTCATCGTCAGACAAATTTTCCAAGAAATTTCCAATCGGTGTCGCTCTATCTCGCGACAGCATCGAAGAACTCGAAGAGGCTGGATCGTGTACGAATCCCCCGACTGGGGGTGTTGTTTAGCGAGTATCGATCGTAGGTGTGATAAGAGACAGTTGTTCGGGGTCTGCAGGGTGCTCGCGCTTTATTTAATGGAAACAACGGCGTTCCCATGGAACCATGTTCGAAATCAAGTCGGCCGTGAGCACCGTGGGGACCATTCCGCGAAACTGTTTCCGCGAATCGTCACGATGACGAATCCCGATCCCCTTCCCTATTGGGGGACGACGTGTGCTCGTTTGGGACGGCCATCAGCCTTATCTGACTTCTACGAGAAAGAAGTCGAAAGAACGCGGCGGGGGAGGATGATGTCGTTTAGTCAACGGTTTAAACCGCGCGCTGCTTCTCCGCTCGGCCGGATTTTCATCTGATCGAGCATGGAAATCCGGGAAACGCGAAAATATCCCACCAGAAATTTAATATGCTCCGGGCGCGGGCTTGGGGAATTGCGCGGGCGCTGGCGGCGCAGCATCTAGGTTTCCGGGTCAGGGAGGGTTGCAGAGCGAGGGAAACGGATAAGACAAAGTAAAGCCGGCTCGTTGCGATTCCGATCTGACTGGGGAAAATGGAAAAGCGCTATATCTGTGGTCCCGTCACGGGATGATTTTCATAGCGTGCCCCTTTTGTCGAGATACCCCGCATTTATTTTGGTTGTTTAAGCGGCGATCGGTTAAACCCAGCGAATCGATAGAGCCTATGAACAATGGAAAATCCGCGATTCAAGGGAGATAATGGTACGCGTAATAATTCCAGCCGTTTAAAATAGAAATACAAAATTGTTATGCGTTGCGCGCGATAAAATAAATTCATTTCAATGCGAACAAATGAAACCGATCAATTGAACGATCGACGAAGCAGCTTGTCGGAATTTCCTAAATTACTGACTCACGCGGATGATCTCTAACCACTGTCGCCGTCCTCGCGCGGAGGAATCACGATTAATACACGCGGATCCTACGTAGAAGGCGGACAACAACCTATCCAGTCGAGTTGTGAAATTTTGAAACTCGGATTGCCGACCGTGTTTCTGTTTTCCTTGTGTCAAGCAAATTTACCTGCGCTCCGGCACGGATTAGCCTACCGTGAACACTCCGGGCTGGCCCCGGAGTTAATTCTCCCCTGGCTGTCGGTCGTCGTTACTCGCCAGCGAGCCGAGATCTCCGCGATCCGCCGTGAACGTCGCTCCCATGTTTTTACCCGTTGCACGGCGCAGCGGCGCGGTCCCCTGTAAAGTTCCATTTGTCTTGGCGCGGGAAACTTGCTGTCCCCGTCGCAAGATCTGGATTACGACGCAGGGACGGCTAGAAAATTTCTCTTTCAATCCAGCCCGCACCCGCGTCAAACCGGTGACAACGCACGCCAAGGCCTCCTGCATTTTACATTCCCGCGGCCACCGCTCTCTGCAACTCGGAAACATTTCGCGGTTTCTTTGAGATGATTCGTTTTACGTTCCATTGCGCGCGCCCCTCCCCCCTCCGCTGTGGCGTTTCTCCGTGAATATACGGTAATCCGATTTTCCGTGGATTTTTCATTTATGGACCTTAAACTGATTTTACAGAGAGGCGGCTCTTGCGGCGCGCGCGAATTGTTTTCCGGTTTTCCCCACTTGCTTCGGAATACCTGTGTAACACGTTCTGCGGCTAGATTATCTCTCGAGTACTGTCGGATCATCCCCCGTAATGTGCAGTTTATTTTATATTTCTCGAAGGTGAATATGCTAGTAGTTTGTTTTTTCGTTTTTGCTTAGGAATTTCTGTGACACCTTCGCGTAAATGTATGGCCAAAGTGTGGCAGACGTTGTCCCATAAAACGTCAGGAACAGTACCAGTACGTGCACGTCCTATTAGAGTCGGTTAGGGGTTAAGCGAATAAAAGGATTGCGCGGTAAAATCGCAGATTTCGGGGCGAACAGTAGAAAAGCCGATTCTATCTGCGCGTCAATAAACGCGCGGCCGGGGGACACGGTTTTTCGCGTCGAATTTGCAAACAGCGTCGGTCGGCGGCGCGGCGCGGTGCGGCGGTGTGTCTAATTGAATCCTAATGTTGACCATGCCTGCGCAAAATCAATTAGAATTCGGGGAAACGCGGTCAGTCCGCGCGACGAACAGCTCGGCCTGGGTCGGTCCGTGTCGGGCCGGGCCGGCGTTAATGAAATTAAACGACGCCTGAGGTAATTGCAGGTTGCGCCCGAGGCCAGCGTGCTTCGGGCGCGTTGCACCTCGCGCTTGTTTAGAGATCGATCCGTTTGCGTCAGACGTCAACTCTCGTTCTCGCTCTCTTTCTCCCACCGTCTCCCCACCTATATCACTCTTTCGCTCTGTCCCGCTCTCACTCGATAATCGACGCGGCTTTTGATTCGACCACTCGAATCCGTTGGAGCGGCACTTCGATGCCTCGTTGGACCGCACGCTTCTCGCCTTGAATCGCCGAGGAGGAACACCGGAGTGGCCGAAGAATGGCCGCATAAAAGGGAGAGACGATGAAAGATTTCGCGGAGTCTCGCTTCTCCGCCTCTGCGACTATCTACGACCCGTTGCACTCTCAGCCTCCCGACCGTTTAAAAAAGAGGACTCGCCGCTGCCGGCTGAGATTAGCGCAATTCCTTTCGACGAGCCGATTACTTTTTGAAAAGCGAACCAGACACTTTGAGTCTTCTGCCTTTTCACCGTCGTCAACGCTACTTCTGCTGTTGCTTCTTTTTTTCCTTTCTTCCCTTCTCCCTCCCACGTTGTCGACGACGTCGTCTTCTTCTTCTGTTGCTGCTGATGTTGCCGCTACGTCTAGCGCGCGTTTCAAAAGTGTGCCAACCACCCCCTGGAAATTGAACGACGCGACGCGACGCCAGCCTCCGGTAAAGAATCGCGACGTAATCTCACTTCGCGAGGGTTCTGCTGCTCGACATGTAAATACGCAGGAAATGTTTCGAACTCTGCGACGTAAATAAACCGTACGACTCCGGACAGACTCGTGCACCGGCTCCTCGAGTGGAAAATGTCGAAGAAACGGAAATAAAATTATTTATTAGCGCCCGTGCATTCGAGATCGTTGCTGAATTACCGATTTCGTACGAATTGTGATTTATGTAAAACAGTGAAAACATTTCAAGAATTGTTAAGAGACGAAATAAATGTCTATATTATCTTATAAAATATGAGGAGAATATCGGACCGAGTCGAATGTCCCGTATATTTAATAACTTCGATAAGTAATAATTCATCTATTTTAAACTGTACCCTTTCATCTTTTAAAAGCAATGAAAATGTTTGTCGATTCTACGACTTTTTTATTCCAACAAGATAAATTTCTACGCACATTTTTGCCCATATTTCTCCGGAGAAAATAATCACTGTGGAATGCGTTTTTGCACCGGAACCATTTGCCGCGCGCCGTTAACAACGATGCAGCGCTTTATAATTTGTAAAAGGGCTGCGAAAGTACGTGAACGATGTTTTCAATTTACGTAACATGTGTGTAACAACGTGTAACGACGTTGCTGAGCGTTAAGTTTAATTACGTTTGTTTAATTCCAATAGATATTTGCGACCCAGACCAATTTACAACATCTAAATTCGAGAAACATTTCTTCTATTGTTTGGGCATTGTTACTGAAATTTGAGACTACTAGCTCTCGTTACATTCTAATATTTATACATACATTCTAATATAATATACTATACTAATATACTATACATTCTAATATAATATTCTAAAGAATATAAAGATCACATTGAACGCCTCTGAATGTTTCGCTGCTGGGAGTTTCAAGAAATCAAAAGTGCGATAACCGATGCAATAACATTGATACCGATCATAAAGCATAGCGAACCGAGAGCAGACAACAAAGGCTCCGAAGTTAAGGATATTGCTGGAGAACGATGAAAAAGTTCGCGGGAATAGTGGGATTCCACTTACGCAAACGGAATTTAATTGAATGCTCAATGAACCAAAGTTACCTCGAGAGGCTCGGGTTATCGGCGCTGCTGGAACACAGTATTAAATAAACATAATTCCCAAAGGTTGCAGAGCGCGGGAGTGCCCGGGCGCACCCCGCCGAACCAAGACTAACACCTTTAGCTCGCATAATCTATGCGCGAAAGGGTCCGCATGCTGCGCAAATAAGAGAGGCAAGAAGCACAAGAGCAAGATGTCGGCTGTGCATCAAAGGGAAAGGAACGAGGAGGCGGGTAAAACGCCCTGGTGGAGGTCTTTCATCGGTGAAAGATCGCCAAAGAAAACAAGAAAACGAGGAACGAGGAGGAGAAGAGGCGAAAATATTGTACCTTTCAAAAATTTACCATCTGCGATATTCAAACGAAAAATATCTTACCTTTCCGGGGAACTCAATCTACATCGTTTCGCATATTATCACCCAACCCGATGTTCTTCGCATTAAAATTCTAAATTCGATAAGCTGGGAGTATTTCGATGCAAATATTGAGCACTCATTTAGAGACTTTCTTAGATAATTGTATTAAAGACAAACCCGGAAATTAATAGTATAGAATAATAAATTTAACTGAAACTTCTAACTAACAAAATTACTTAGCCATTAATCTTTAAACAGACTTTCAGTAACGCGTGTTTAAATAAACATTCATTATCTGACTTCGTTGACGATGCTGCTAATTAAAATTGATTTCCATTTATCAACTTAATCTAGTTTCATAATAAATTTAATTAAATACGTTATTTCATTTATTACATTCTGAATGTCCATTTTGGGTCCACTTAACGTTTGAACAGTTTTCAGTTGATGGTATATTAGTAAAACATATGTTTTTGGTAACAGTTATTGAGGATTTTATATTTTGACGATATTCAAGTTATTGGACATAAGATATTAATTAGAGACCGGGAAGTTTAAAAGTTAAAGTGTCGATCGAGGCGAAATATCCTAACCTGACCCTTCTGACGCGATATCGACGGACAACCTGTGGCCTAAAACCCTTTTCAGAAAAGGGTATCTTTTTTCTTCCCCTCTCTTTTCTTTTGGCTCATCATTTCTTTATTGACCACTTCCGCGTGATCCTTTGTCCTCTTCAGCCCCACTCAAAGTCTCAAATTACACAGTCTTCCGTGCAATTATCCTTCGGGCACTTTACCGGTTAAACGGCTCCCGAGAAACCGTAGAGAACAGGGGGAAACGCTAGGAGTGTTGATCCACACGTGGAAAACCATACTTTGCTTAGACTTTTCTCAAGTACTGTAGAATCCCTTACTTTCGATAGAAATTGACTTTGTTCTCCCTTTTAGGAGCTATCTATATTTTAGCTTCAACATTATTCAAACACCATGTTGTTTGATCATTTCAGTCGAAAAAGATAAATTGTTTTTTAAATCCTGATTCTTGTAAAATTATTCATGAAAATTAATGATTTCACAATTTTATGATTTCAAATTGTTTTTAAGACAATACGTCGTTTAGTGAATATTTAAAAGTACAACCAAACTTTCTTGTGGTAGTTCAAGGACACCTCTTCACATTTTAACGAAATTAATTCCCATATTATCAAAAATTTTTCTCAGATCGAATCTATAAAAGTCACTTGCTTTTACAAACTCGCTGTTATAACTGGAAAATTATAAAGATTTAACCCTCTCCACCCGGAGCTATATTTTAACTTGAAAATTAAACATTACTTCCAAGCTAGGATAATTCCATTCGATATTATTTTTCTTCATTTTACGGACATGAAATTGATATAATACCTCATGAAAAACTTCAATGTTTAGTAATTGATTAAATACCAACTTATTTAATAAAGTAAACAATATTTTAAATAATGATACAACTATTTTTAGTGGTGACTCGAGTGCCAAGGGTTAAAACAAAATCTCGGACCGGATGTCTGTTGAAATGAAAACAGGCTCGGGAAAATGTTGGTTTGCGCGCGACCGGTTAGTATAATAAACTAGTCGGTAACCAGTGGACGCTAAATACTCTGCCCAATTAGGCAGAGACTCGCGTATGGAAAACATGTAAATTACCATGCGACGGTAGACCGTGGCGCGTGCACAGCGCCAGCAAACGTTCGAAGCTAGCATTACGATAATGCACACTCTATTTGCTGCGTCTTGTCGTCGGGACAGTTGAATAAAGATCGATAATATCGGTTACGAAAGAATAAGATCGTCAGACCGATGGAAATCAGATCGTCTTAACGTCAATCATCGGCGAAGACCACGCGCGTTCCCTGTTCGAGTTCCACTTCAGGTAACGGAAACCGATGCGGATATAATTGCTCCTCTCGAAGAATTTCAATGCACTCCACGGTTGCACTCGTTTCTCTTTTAACGAAATTACGCAGATGTGCATACGTATGAGACGGTTGTCTGGTACAGGTGAAACTGTAATTGACTATTGAGCCATGGGCTGCCATTTAGGATGTTAATAAACGTGTCTCCGGTTCTTAAATATACAGGGTGAGTCTCCTAACATGACGACTTAAAATAACTCGTTATATCTCATTAACTATTAGGTTTAGGACATACGAAGGTCAACACTTTTATACGCAAAATTTAATATTCTATCGATCTATGTTATAAAAACTAGGACATTCTATTTAAAAAACAGAAGGTGACCCTACTATCTCGCTAAAAAAGTAAGGTAATAAAAAACAGATTAGAGCGCTGTATGTCCCCCTAGATACCATGCAATCTTTTGTTCAAACATTTTTTCGTAAAACGAATAACCTACGAGTTATTTTAAGTCGTCGTGTTAAGAGACACCCTGTATACAATTACGAACTATTTGTATTTTGGAAAAATAACAAGTTGATGGACGGTGGGAAAACAGAATCTGTCGTATCATCTGTTCTTCCAATTAACAAAATCCCCGATTAACACTTAACAGATCGGTTATTTTTTCTCGATTTCCGAGCATTTTTAAAGAGAATTAAACGAACATGTATGTACAGTTTAAAGTTAATTTATTTACATGTCTAGCAAAAACGTGAATCCACGCGACCCGTCCGTTAAGTGTTAAGATAAAAATTAAGATAATAATAAAAAACCAGCTGTTTGCAAGCTGCGGGATCGCCGTTTGTTGTCCCGAGGGGATAAAAAGGAGGGATACTGTTTGTCCGGAACGACTAGTTACCCGGTCCCGGAGAATCCTGGGAAGAACAAAAAAGAAAAGGAAACTTCTGATTTTCTTCTATGGAGTTTAGCCGCCTGGTCTCCGGGCCCTCTGCGAGAAGGACGTCAAACGAAATATGTCGGGCGTCCTTGCCCTTCAGGATCAACGATCCTCACGGAAAGCCGACGCGTTTTCCCTCGGTTTTCTTTCTCGTCCTCTTTTCCTCGTCGACCGTTCGTTCTGCTCGTATAATTGAGCGGGCGATCTTAACGCTCGAACGAGCTCGAATGGGCCGCCGCCGCCGCTCTGGAACCGTGCCGCAGCTCGTGGAGTGTGTTTCATGAGCCTCGGAGGGCCAACGACTCGTATTTTCTACCCTCCGCGAGGATTCCAACGAGAATCTAGTCTATCGCGGTCCTTTCGCGGCCTTGTTCCCCGCTATGAAGATTTAAGGGAACGGATTCGCGAGCGGAACCAACCTTAACCCACCGGAAATCGATTTTTTATTGCGTTCTCCTGACCCCGTTCAAGCCCGTTCAGTGAAAAAGGAAAGCAGACATAAATGAAATACCGAGTGAGATAATTAAAGAAAGTCGAACAGAAATCTCGACGGTTTCCATTCGAAGAAGACCCACCTATTTTCGTCGCGACTCGGAAAATTCGCAGTCAGCCGGAAGCCGAACAACGCGCCGGATTAAACAGATTAGACGTCGAAATACTTAATGGCGGAGGTGTGTAACCGGAGAAACAAATTCCTGTTTCGCAGCGCGACGACTAATTGATAATTACCGGTAGGCAGCCTTCCCACCAAAAACATTGTTTCTTCGGGGATCTCCGAGAGCCCGGAACGAAGGGTTAATTATCCGCGAGCTAACTAACCAACTAAATTGCAAGTCAACCGAATCCTCTTCTTGAAGCACAGCTCCCCCTAATCCACGGATCGAACTTTTCCGGTGCGAGGGTGAGATCGCCCTCGAAGAAAAACTGCAGTTCGCCTAAGTGTATGCTTACCGAATCCGAACGGGCATTCGCCAATGAAAACGGTGGTTAACCGTGTCGAAGGTCTTCTACAAGTTCGGAAAGATAGAGGGGATCGCAGAGAGAGAGAGAGAGAGAAAGAGAGAGGAGAGAAGAGGAACTTGTCTACTGGGTACATGGGTTCTCTGAAGTTTCCTTGAAGGGAGGAGGAGAGTTCCGGTTGCTCGCGCAACCTCGAATCTATCGTTTCTTGGACCCCGTTGTCCCCAACGTGAGAAGAAAGGAGAGCGAGCGAGAGAGAGAGATAGAGAGAGAGAGTGCGGGGGAGGGACAGGACGTTGAACCGTTAAAAGAGTTTGGCTCGGTTACAAAATTTGTACGGCCCTCAGACTCCACGGTCTGCATCCCTCGTCCCCTCTGGCCTGGTCGGCTTATTGAAAGGCTTTCGTTGGCTGACTAAAGGACGATTCTACTGGAAATTGTGCAACCCCTGCACTCGTCTCCTAAATAAGAACGACGGGCTCTTAACACATTTCCTGCCAGCTATTATTTCATACTTTTTGAACGTCCAGAATCCATAAGCCCAGGATTTTTCAAGCCCTTCGTTGTTGGACCCGTTCACAATTTTCCACTGATATTTTAAATGCACGGAGGATTCGTTTGCGAAAACAGAGAAAGTAACATCAAATTCGAATATAACCCGACGCTATCGACCACAAAGCAACAAAATCCTACGATAAAATAAATTCTGCAATCAAGCGGGGACAACAAGGAGCAAAGCGGAGTCCGCAGACTTTTTTCTCGCTGTGTAAACGCGAAATCGAGTTTGAAAAAGTGCCATGCAACTCGCCGCCGCTCCATATACCTCGGACCAAACAAAAACACAAAAATCAAAATTGAAACGGTCTCTTGGAAACGAAACGAAAAAAAGAAAAAATTCTCGTTTTTCTCAAAGTTGATGAAAAGTCACGGTGCCAAATGTTTGACAGAACATTTTTACAATTTCAGAGTTGTCGAGCGGAATGAATTTTCATGGAGGATGGTAGCCGGGTAACTCGATTTTTGCGGGCGAAAACAAGTCGATAGCGAATCGATGTGGCGAACGCTGCGGGTTCTTCCGGTTGGCCCGTAGCGAAAGTTCGTTAAAGCGGAACGTTAATTGCATTCAGAACGCTTCCGCTCGCAGATTGTCACCGCGGCGTCGTTTAATTACAACTTGCCGAAGAATACGGCGCACGGCAGCCTCCTTGGTACGTGACGGAAGTTATAATTATGGAAGTCAGTCGCTAAAGCGGACTCCTTAAAAATTCACTGGCCGATCTTGCTCCGATCCGCGCCGTGAAGCCAATTGCTAATGAGCCACCGGATAATCCCCATTCCGTGGTTTTCGGTGGGAATCCTGCGAATTCCATCCTCAAACAGAATCCTTTTACCTTTTACCCTCTCTACTCCGCTGAAACCCTCGTACGAACTTCATCCTGTTTCGTATTAGCAATAATTTCTCCTGTAAAGAATGATACCATCTCTCCACAAATAATATAGCAATTTAGTAAAAAAGAAGAAATAGTTGTATCAGCTTAATAGTATTAAAGAAATAAAAATGTGAACGTAGAAAAAGCTGCAGGGTCAATACCACTACAAATTTTTCAAAAAAGCAAATTTCGTGGTTATGTGAAACGAAGGTGTTATTGAAAAATATTAAATATACACATTGCGAAGGAAAAATTCTGATCAACGCTTTCGATTAAACATTGCCTACGATTTGTGTTCGATAATTTCGACCTGCAGAGCGAACGAATAAGGATCTGAAAATCGTGAAACGTCGGTAAACGAATAAATTATAGCGAGATCCGAGACGAACGTTCAGCGTAAAGGCTGTCGATTCTTTCGTTGGCCGAAGTAAGTACCCTGGAACCTATAATTACCATCGAGATCAGACTTTGATCGTAAGGCGTCGCGGCACGATCGCCTCGTCGCGTCGCGTCGCGTCGTCGTCTACGGGGGGAAAGATGGTGCGCCAGTAAAGGAAGCCAATTTGCAAGCAATCAGCGTTGGGACATAGTTAAAAGCAGAGAGATCCGTTCTGGGATTTGCTCGCTAACCTGCGAGTCAGTCGACGGAGTCCAAGTAGGACAGGATCTCTCCTGAGAGACACCGATGCCACTCTTCTCCGTGTTCCGAACTTTCTCCCGGCTCCCTTCGATCCGTCTTCCTGCTTTTTCCAGCCCCGGGGCTCTCCGTCTCTATATTCATTGCCCTGTTTGTCTCGAACTTGAACCCTCCATTTCCTCGGCGTCGTACAATATCTCGCGAACCACCTTGCGCGATCCGCGACTCCGTAGAATTTTCGCAAAACCCGCCGTGTCTCGAGGTGCTTGCTAGAATGTACAATGTCCTACGAAACACGTAGGAACAAATACTCTGCAAGATGGTCTCCGTCGCTTTCTGAAACAGAGGGTGATTCAAGTCATCATTTTGGTGATTTCGAGTTGCTCGGTGAAACGCGGAACTTTGACTCTTCGAAATCCCGCAGATCACCCCAACGCCGCAGCATCCCCTAAATTCTGACAAGCGCAGGGCCCCGGATATGATCGTTGCGGTGCCTACAAAACACAGGGTCGACTTACAGGGATCTGTAACTTCGCGAGCACTTACCATCTCATTACACGGACCTCCGGCCACCGCTAATTCGGAGGAGTCGTCGGAACGTGGGCGTTCCAGGACGAGTTTAGCCGACGATTCACAAGTGTGTCATCCGACGCGTATGAATATGGAGATTGGTTTTCCTCGTGCAGGTGTGGATCGATATCGCGGACCGGTTCCTCGACCGTTAACCAAGTTTCCGGACACTTCGGCCAGCCTGTCCTCCGCCCACCGCGCACCCCCTCATTGGCCCATTGGCCGAGGATGAGTTAATTTAATCCCGAGTTCCGCGAGGTGCTCCACGGTGCCTGGCAGCCACCTAAATCATTCGTTTAGCAAGCTTAATTCAGCGCCGCTTTAAAACTGCTGGTCACATCCCATTGCCTATTTTCAAGTTAACCGCCGCAGCCGTCGCTTTTCTTCTTACGTCGCTTCCGCCGCGGAAGAGTATTTGGCACTTCCGTCACAGTACGGCCGCCTGCAGGTACTCGCGAAGTCCGATCGTCCCACGGAATACTAAACACCATTTGGCAAGCCGACCGTCCGGTGGTCCAACTTTTCTCTCGTTCTTCCTTTCTTTTTTATCCACCCTCCACCTTCCCCTTCTCTTTCTCTCTCGTTCTCCCTTCCAATATCGAGTTCTTTACACACCTTGCATCCTGTCTTGGCACGAGTTTTCCATGTTTGTAGTCCCGAGAAAAAAGATTGACTCTGCCGCAGCTGATGCCGAAACCTTCTTTTCGAAATTTCACGCTGCCGCTACACACAGTGGTCTAAATGAGCTATCTACCTGGACAAAACTATTTTCATACAAGGTCAATAAAATAACTTAGTTATTTTTTTATAATGTTATAGTTAATTATAGAGTTATAATGTTTTACTAGACGACGCGTGACAGAAATTTGTGAAAAATTTGCGATTTTCTTAAATCGTGAAGAAAGTGGTGACGTCTGCTTTTTACAGCCTGTTTGTCCGGACTTGCGCGGAGGTACACGGCCGGTCTTCACGACGCGACGGACAGTTTAAGCGTTAAAACAAAGATAGACGCGCGAAGAGGGACGTGTCCAGAAGCGCCGCGTCGGATCATCGAGCCGCGCAGCGAGCGGATTGCCGGAGTTCCTAACACGGGGAAAGAAAACACGAGAACGTTCGTGTCGCTCGGCTTAAAACAATTCAAACACAATTTTACGAGCGTGCCGTGACTTTTCACGGGCGTGGGTATAGTCAGCCGCGCGGTCTCGAACGCACGATCGCCTTCGTGTCGATCCGTTTCCTTCTAAAAACAGCGTTTTCCACTCTCGAAACGGCCGCTAAACGGTCCGAAACGGTTTTTATCTCGTAACCTGGCGAAGCTTCTCGCCGGTAACGTGATTTCGCTGCAACGGACCGACCGACGGGAACGATCGATAATTCCGGAAAGGAAAAATAGAGGATATCGAGCGTGGTCGACTATGCCGCGGTAGTCTGACGACTTCGTCTCTTTTCGTTCTCTCCCGTTTGCTCGCCCTCTTTCATCCCTCTCACGGTTACTTTACCGATATTATTCTTTGGGATTTCTTCGCCGTAAAGTCTTTATTAAAAGCCGGGCTGTGCCCTCCTGTCCCGCCAGCTTTTGCAAACTTTTAACTCGATTTTTTCGATACCTTTACCCTCGCTCGTTATCAAGCCATCCTCTCTACTGCAACCTTTCGTCGCATCCTGTGTCGAACATTCATTGCCACCGAGTCACGCCAACTAAACCGTTCTGTTGGAAACGATCCTCCACCGAGGCGAAACTTGTTTGTCTAAAATAGATTTACCTTCTACTTTCGCCGCTTTTCACTCTTTTACGGGGACCTTAAAAATGTACTAGTATGTAAAGTATATATCTACGATGTTAAATTTTCTAGTGAAACAATGCAATTCTCGTAGCAACAAATTTACTTCACAACATAATTTCTAATTCTAATAAAAGTGGGGACATTCCTCAAGTTTCTTAACCTTTTCTCGTCACTCAAAGGTCGATCTAATATTACAGCCGATGACTACCGAACCAGAGTGACTATAATCGTTTCCCAAAGTTTATGGCGACCCATTCCAAAAGCTCTCGGTCCACAGGTGAAAGTAGCCCTTCGCCAGACGACTAGTACCAAAGTACCCTCATCCTCGAATTATTTATCGCCTGCTTTTAGATGCGTCATTCTCGAGATTCTTTCGAAATGGTTCACTGAACAGAACTCGTTTCGGTAACTCGAAGCGAATGAATGCGCGGTAGCAGATATGCATTGTACGTCACGCGTAATTAGTCTCGGATAAAAGTGTCGCACGCGGTAATTGCGTCGGGAGAGCGTGTCTAGCGTGCCCCGATACTCGCGCGACCTTCTGCGCGTCAATTAGAACCGCTAATGAAATGAATTCGTTTCGTGCAGATTAGCACTCGACTAATCCCACGTGCGTTCTCGTTGACGTCGGCTTTTCTCTGAATGGGAGGTGGCTGGGACTGCGAGTTCCTGGGAAGGAGGCATAACACGCCTCAAAAACTAGCGGATGCGACATAATTTTAGAATTTTTAAATTTTTGAATTTCGAAATTTTGAAATATTGAAATATTCAAATCTTGAAATTTTGAAATTTTTAAATATTGAAATTTTGAAATTTTACAATTTTGTAATTTTTCAATTTTACAATTTTGTAATTTTTCAATTTTACAATTTTGTAATTTTCCAATTTTTCAATTTTATAATTCTATAGTGAATTTATTTGTTTTAATTCTTTCAATCATTGACCTAATTTTCAATTTTTCAATTCTTCATAATATCGTGATAGATATACTATTTAGACGCCTCCTAAATGCTTAAAAATGCTTCAGAATGAATGAAACATCTATTTTTGGCATATCTGCGCAGATATATTGTAGATGTGTATAGATCTGTATAGATCAAAGAACAGAACGCGTTCAGCACAGACGCAGAGCATTCGGCGCGGAGCGTTCGTCGCAGGGAAAGCTAAGTGAATCGGTATAATTAAATTGGCAATATTGGCAATGGCAGGGACAGGGAAGTCGTTACGAGAGGGGACCAGAAATCTTGTCGGTTTGTCCGCCGCTAAATCCGCTCGTCATTCAATTACATTTTCCCCGAGGCTCGGCTTCTCCGCCGACATTAAAATAATTCATCGACATTGTACGCCGTCGCAACAGGATTAGACGTCGCGAAACATCATTCATATTTCGGAACAACTCTAATTCGACAAACGCCGTTGCCGCGTGACTAAAGGGAATCCAATTGAACGGTCGCGGGTATTACCGGTAATCATCGGCTAGCCTCGCTCCACCGATACTACCAGGCGTACTTGTAATTACGCTCGCGCCGCTGGAAAACATTTAGCGTGGCGTTTCTTGTAACCCATTCATCAGCCGATGGACGCACGACTTTCAATTACCTGGATCATTACGGACACGGACCCGTGTGTCGATTACACGCGATCGATCCGCGACCTTCTAGTCGCGATACTGTCTAATCTCGGTCCTCCAAGTTCGCGATTCAATTTTCGACGAAACGTGACTGCAGCTATTGAGCAGACGAGGCTCAACTACATCACTATTACTAAATAATATACTGGTTGTGCTTTCACTAAATTTTATTGCTAGAACTGCTTGTTTTTACTGAATTTTATTACTAAGGTTGTTCCGTCAGTAAATTCTATTATTTAATCGCTCTCGAAAAAGAACAGTTCCGTTTTCTCGATAAAATTAATGCTTAACATATTTGGCATTGCTTTATCGCGGCACGCTCTAATTTTCATAAAGAAAACCTTTGATGTCTTATTTCTTATTTCGCAGAATTTTCGAAGTAAATCATCCTGTTAATTACTTTCTGAAGGGATTACTTCTATGTTCCAGGGGAATTCCTTATTATTGTTAGGCGAGTAGCACGTGAACCGCGTGCACGCGAATCGATTCTACAGGACGCACGCGCGGTCCCGCTCGCGTGCGCGTCTCTTGCAACGAGTAATTAATAACACGCTATTGATAAATCACGTTTTTCAACAAATTCGCACTTTCCTCCGACTATCGCCGAGCAGCTTGTCGACGCGAGTCAATTAGGCGCTGTGTCGCCCGTCCGCCCGGTAATTAATCAGCCGGAATATCATCGATGTTCGGCAAACATGGAAATTAATAAACGAGGTGGTGATGTTCCATTGCACGGGAACTGTCAATTTACCAGACTTCAATGAAAGCATTTAAATGCATGCAACCGCGCCGCTGCTTCGAAGTAATGTCCTTCATTTATTTTCGTGAAATCATTTATTTCGAGGCGGTAATTTTTCAGTCTTCGAAATTGATGCATTGATATGAATATTATTTAACGTACGATTGACAAACGTACATTTGTCTTGCATTTAGTACTTCTTAAAAAATAGTTAATTAACTGTTGACCTTATCCATAAGGATCGCTCGTGGGTTTCAAAAATGTTGACTAGTAGAGTAAAGTATTTTTTATGTCCTCAACAAATGATCTAAAATTTTGAAAAAAAATAGATGTGGTACAATTAACAAGCTCTTAATCATTGGTATTAGGTTCACACAAATATTTTGAATGGAGAATAAAAAGACAGTGTAGTATGGTTTTCACGCTCGCCTCTTTTTCACAAAGAACGATAAAGATGATTAGAAAAATTTTTTTCGATGCTTAACAAACGATGGAAAACTTGTTTAATGAAAACTGCTGCTGACGTTGAAGGTTTTCTCGGAACTTGCAAGAAACCGCGATGATGCATAACAGTTCGGACGAGCCATTTTTCTCTTGTTTAAAAATGCATTTTTCCAATGAACGTAAATCGCGGAAAAGCTCCGGTGCCGTTCGTCAAAAACTGTGCACGTACGATTCGCTGTAAAAAACGCAGTTAATCTGCCAATAAATCTCGTTCACCGATGTTTTTGTTAGTTTTATATTTAGTAACGATAAAATCCGTACACGACTGCGATTGATTTTAAACGAATTCGTTAGCGGACGGGATGATTACATATAAATTGCTGGACCAGTTAGCGGGGCAAGGTAAGCTTCGAAATTCAGTGAACGCGCGACGCGACTCGGCGAAAAAAAGTTTAATGGAACAGAATTTACAGAATGAATTCAATTCCGAGTAATCGGGCAAACCGTGTGAAATGGGGGCGAAAAACGGCTACCATCTTCGCGGCCGCTCGTACGTGTATTACCCGCGTGGCCACGCGAGCTTTGTTCCACGTCCGAGTATGCATCGGCGATTGAATTAGTTCCAAAATTTTGATAGGAAATCCATTAACGGTCACGTTGCAGAACCGTGGCCCATTTTCCCTTCGCCGAGAGGGAAAATACCGGCGGAATATTTGCCAGTCGATGTTTTCGTTCGCTTTATTATTGGCTCGCTGCTCGTGAAACGTCGTTGAGCTTGAAGCCTTGTAATTCTTCGACGAAAAAAGAAATCAGATGGCATACCACCGGACCCCGGGTCCATCGGTCATTAAGAAAAAAAACGAAAATAGTTCGTCCCTGACAAATTTGATAGGTTCAAACATCTTTGGAGAAATGGACCAATATTTTTGCAATGCAAATTGCTGTGCAAATTCGAAGATTACAGATATTAATATTTAACCGTGAAATTTTCAGTATTAACTCCAATATTAACGTGCAGAATAAATAGTGAACGAAGAGTCCATATTTCTACAAAAATACCCTCCCTTCCGACGAGTTTCTATTTAATATTAATCGTTTTATTTGTTCCCGGAATATTCGTATTTCACAGTCTCGATTTTCATCGGGAGTACTCGTATCAATGAAGTTTCCGCGAACACTATGCTTCGAATCGACTTTGCTCCTCTTGTTTCCCCGGATGGATCTCTCTCCTTCGCGAAAGATTTCGGGCACAATATCGAATAAGATCGCGTTTGGAATTCTTCGGGAACGTAATTGAGTCGCATGTAAATATCCCGTCGGGCGGAATTCCTCCCTCGGCGAAGAACTTCAAATATTTTGTAATATCATATCCAGCCGGTGTATTTTCCTTTGAACAAATTCTTTAAATAACTGATGGACAATATTCTGCGGGAGCTTACTTCGATCCCGTCATAGTTTGCTCCCGTTTCGCCGCATCAGGAGTTCGAAGCCGGGGGAAATGATCTTTGTCCAAGTTTCTCTCTCTCTCTCTCTCTCTCTCTCTCTCATTCTCCGTACTCTTTTTAGCTGGCTATCGAGAGAAAAAAAACGCAATAAATCCGACTGTTCGGTCTCTCGTGAAAGACGCTGGTTTAATCCAGTGCCTACCTGAATTAAACTGTAAATCACGGCTCACTTGCTCGGTCGTACATCCTTGAACTCGGGACAGGAGATAAGCTGTGGCGCGCATTAAGCATTTCTGTAATTTAGAGCCCTCCTTGAAACGCATTCTTCAGCATCGCTTATTCCTCGTGGTAATCAAAGAGAGCCAGGGAAGTCTGGCAGAGCAATTATTTTTCACGTTATCAGAGGATTCAACATTTTCAAGACAGAGCAAATCGCTCGGCCTTCTACTGTAGCCGGTTACTCACAATCGATGCGGAACATTTTTATTTTCCACAAATATCCGTTGATCACGCATGCGAATAGTTAACGCATCTGTTAATCTGTTTTTCTGGATTTTAGTCGCTCCTCTACATTCTAGTTAGCGGCAATGCCATATTCGGGATGTGTTTTAAATAACAAACGCGCATCTCGCAGGGAAACTGCAATCAAGAGTGTTATACGCGTGTTCCGCAACGCGCGCGACGCACATCAACGACGCCGCGCGTGGAACGCAAAAACAATGAAACAAAAATTCATATAAATACAGTGTCCCGCTGGACATTGATACAGAGTTATGGTCGTTTTTATGCTCTAGTTGCGCGCACGGCCGCATTTCGAGTGGAGAACAACAACCCTCGGGGTCGCGGTGCTTGCAAATCTCGAAAAATGTCCTTACGAAACAAAAAAAAAATGAATCGTCAAATGTTTCGCTAGGACGAAAATAGAAATAAATGGAAATCTAGAGTCCTCTTTCCCCGGTATCTCGCGATTAACGCAGACAACTTTTCGCGACGATCGTGATCGAGCATTCTGTAACAACGCACCTCCGACAATTCGAAAACAGTCGTCGTCCGTACACTCGGCTACAAAGTCTCCAAAAAAAAAAGGAAAGAAGAGCATTCGGGAGACTCCCGGCAGAAAGGGAACTAGGCCAAAACTTGGTCCAGCTGGAGAACAGTATTTCTCGCGTCGACCGAGTAATTCGGCGAGAAGTCAGCGAGCAAAAAGATAGCTGGCTCCTCGGCGGCGTCAAATTTCGGGCCCTTCGCTGACAATAAACCAACGGCGGTTGTCCTCGACGCGGCGCGGCGTCGAAACTTTCGGAACAGCACCCTCACGGCCGGAACTCCAGCTCGAGGCAACAATCCCGATGGCTATCGTGGGGATCCACGAATGATCGCCGGCTCCCGGGAGCAAAAACTATGGCCCATTAATCGATTCCGGTGCAGGTCTGCAGCGGGCAATGTGCATTCACCGTCGGCCGACCCACTTTCGCCGAGTAATAGCGTCCGACCGGCGTGGCGAGAGTACGCAAAACTGGGCTTTTCAGCTGGTCGCCGGATGAACGGGTCCGCGTAATTTAGCAAGATACAGTGGACGATACGGTGGTAGTGCTCGATTAAATTTGACTCAAACTGCGACGCTCGAATTCGCCTGATCAACATTGTTTTTCTCCCCCCTCAAAGTGAATAACACTGCTAGAGCAAAAGCGGCAGACGCGAAAGCTAATCGTGAAATAAAATATTGAATTCGCTGATTTTTGTCGTCCTACCTTCTCCGACGAGTCAAGAGTTTCGCTTCCGGATCGAAAACTTTGGAAATTTTACGCGAGCACTGCCGCATCCCGGCAGTGAGACGCATGGTTATCGACCCACGTGGAGGACGCTGGCTGACTCTAGCGAAGGGTAGCCGTTGTGGCGCCTAAAAGACCGCTCGGACGCAGAGACGCGTGGGCGGGGGGTGGTTTGCTGGAAGCTGGCTCGGTTACATCATCTGATAGGCGTCGGAGCTCGGGCAAAGTCGATGATGCCGGCCGCGAGCGTGTTCTTTAAAGGAGCCATCGTCGGGAAGGCTCTATTATATGCCGACGAGACGGCGTGGCCTGTGAAGAACCATCCGGTCAGTCTTTATGAAAACCATGAATACAGGCTTCCTCTCTCTCTCTCTCTCTCTCGCTAGACAAATGTAGGTGTGAGTTTTTTAATGGATAGGTTTGCGCGCATATTTATGGGGAGAGAGGATTAGACTGCTACACGAGGACGATGTTCCAGTGAAACTTGAAAGTTGAACACTTTTCACGTCCCGGCATTGTTCCAACCAGAAATATATTTGTGTTAATTAATTATCGAACATGGAATCCTGAATGTAAATTACGATTCTGCGTTCATGGCAAGCTAATGCACAGCTCGGTTAGTCAACTGTTTACAGACTACAGCTTCTATGCCTATTAATAAAGTGCTTCCTGACCGGAACATCATTTTCTGCTAGACAGTTGACGTGAATGTGCCTCGATGATCGCGGTTAGAGCGCAGCGACAGTTGATTACTGTTAATTAATAAAATATCATTCGACGGACAGGGTTGACTACAATGTTTGCGATACGCGCATCTGCGATTCTAATTACCTGTACACGACGCGGGTACAGCTAATGTTTTCTCCCTTGTAGATATGTCCACCGTATCGCAACATGTTCCCGTTCCCATTTGCATCGATTCGATTCAATACTGCAACATTGTTTGGGATACTTTGGTTATCTAGATCGGTGACTATCGTTAACAAACCCGGCATTGAATTGCGGTAACTGATACATACGGAAACGTAACGCGTCGATAAATAATCGGACTGTTTCATAGGTCTTGCTCAAATGATTCGTAAAAGCCTGCTAGCGGAATAGTGGATTGTACGCGTTTGCAGCCAAGAATTTGTGCATCTCCTAGAAATCGTTAAAGAGCGAAGAATAATTCTGTATGTCCGTATGTTATGCAATTGGTGGGGATAATTTTTATTTCGCATAAAGAGCCGCACATTAAAGTCTGCTAATTAAGCACGTGAAATCAATGTTTAAAATCTCCGCGCTCGGTCTCATCAGCGATAAGAGTGTCCGTCCGCGGAGGAGTCATAAATGTCTTAAATCTGGGTATCAAATATTTCCAGGATATTTATGAAAGTTCCACGGAGTAGTATATCAATCTTCTCCGAGGGCTTCGCGGGCCCGTCCTCCCCGGCTAGTTTGCATTCCGGTGCATCGCGCAATACCATTTATCTTCCATTAACATAGGAATCCACGTGAGGCAGACAAATTTTCGTGCAACGATTCACCGTGGGGGCCCCCGTCGGATCCCCTTTTTACGTTCCGCCGGGAGCATGATAGATACGTTGCGATACCGGGACGCGGACTATTCATGCGACCGGCATTACTCGCGCGCTTTTCGTGCCGTCGAGTGGCACTCGTCGCGCATTCGAAACCCAGGAACACGTTCCCGTGCTCGCGACGATGAAAAGATACGCCCGAAAGACGTGATACAACCACTCGCAATCAAGGCCAATCAGAACCGACCGAATCTGTCACGCTCCGCATGAAGAATCGGGTAATTATGCACGCCGAGTAACAACCCTCTCGAGCTGCTGGTAAAGCCACGTTAGAAATTCATTTTCTTTAGACAAAGACTTCGGTGGGCTACTGTATCGTGTATCCTACACGAATGGAAATTTGACATTTTTTTTCGAGGAATTCCCAGTCGAATTTCTTGGCTTCAAAAAGTGGATCAATCGAATCTCGAAGATCAAATTACAAATTCGGTTTCCTTATTATTCAGCTAATGGAAATTTTATTTTTTAATCATTTCCTAGGATAAGAGATAATCCTGCAACACATTCCACGGGTGCGGTTATAGTGGAGCCGGTGAGCATCGATGATAGCGACGCGGTGAGCAGCGCGGCGACCAGCGCGGCAAAAACAAACCACTGTAATTAAATGCGACTGTATTCATATAGTGGAATACAATATAAGCTTTCGAAGTCTTCGTGACATTTCGATACATACTAAAGAAAAAGTAGTTTGTTTATTCCCCGTTACTATCCGCTTTTGTTCACCGCACAGCTCACGTCGCCGCTCCACTATAAACACGCACCGCACCGCTACGCTCACCGCACAGCTCTCATCGATGCTACGCTCTCCTCGCTGCTCCACTATAACCGCATACTAAGAAAATGACATGCGGAGCAGTTTTCGAAGCGGTATAAAATGAAAATTCCTCTGAACGGCTAACTGCAAAGAAAACCGTTTCAGTCCTGAAATCTGCGGCAACTTTAACAGGGGATGCTCCACCCCTAATGGCACGGCAGTTCGGGCAATGTTCGAATTGTCCGCGGCGGACAAAAATGTTCACGTAGCGTCGCAATTAGTATCGCACGGTGGCATCGGAGTCGCGTGGGCGTCGGAGTCAGCGAGGCGGGCGGTAGCAGACCGCGCCAAAAGTGCACGAGTAATGTCCGGCGATTTGTCAGAGGGACAATTTGTAATCGTTTGTCAGCCGCTGTACACCGTAAACACAACTAACTGCCGTCTTATTCAAATGAGGGCGGGGGCGCAGAGCTCTCCTTAGGCCGCGATGCCTATCCGCGCAGCCTCGCCTTTTCCAAACCTCTCCTCTCTCCTCCCGGCTCAAAATTCCCTCGGCCATGGTGCGGCGCCATGTCCTCCGTCATTAATCTTCAAGAATTTTCCCGCCCTCTGCCCTCCGGAGGGCTGCGAGGACGCCCCTTTCTCGCCCCGATGTTTGCTGCTTCAGCGTGTTTATCGGGTTTTCGGAAAAATTGGTTGCTGACCGTAAAATGGAGAATTTAAGAGTTCTGCGATTTTCGTGTTACTGCGACCCAGTTACCCGTGACCCAAAGAAAACCGTGGGGTCCGGATGTTTGTTCGCGGAAAAGGAAAAATGTTAACACGATGATCATTGCCGTGCCCCGTATTCGGATTTCGTCGATTCGAAGTTATTATGTTAACTGTTAAAGTTTTTGTTGATCGTAAATTGTTTTAATAAACATGGAATAAGGTTATCGGCGCTAAGGTTAGCGGATTCAAACCCGAATCGTTAACAATAAATTTCCAGTGTTATTGGCGCTACGGTTCGATCAATTAAAAAATCAATAAACAATTTTGCATATTATCAAATAATCATCGACGTTTCGATTCACTTTTGAATCATTTTCATTTTTACACAGTGTAGTGACAGCAAGCTGTGTCAACACACGCATGTGCGCGATGTCACGATGCTCCTATTCAAATATTAGTTCACATCAAATACAAACGCAAACAAATACATCTTGAAAATGATTCAAAAGTGAATCGAAATGTCGATGATTATTTGATAATCTGCAAAATTGTTTATTGATTTTTTAATTGATCGAACCGTAGCGCCAATCACGCTGGAAATTTATTATTAACATTATACGATCGATAAAACGAAACATATTTACGAATCGTTAACGTTTGAGAATTCATAAAATAGCTATTATATTGTAGTAATTGATCGAACCCATAGCGCCGATAACCTTATTCCATGTTTATTATGTTAACATTATTCAAACAAATCGAAGCTGCACAACTAGTTATTCACGATAGAATTGTTTGTTTCAGGAAAGCTGCAGGGGAGCTCCCGCAATATTTTTTATTGGGGTAACTATTTATTTTTTTACTAAGCGATTATTTATGAACTTTAACCCCTTTCCCTATCATTGATGTTACTGTAATTTCCTAAAATAGGAGAAAAATTATAATCTATATTGTATATATATTCTCCAATAGCTGTACCATCAGTGAAACCAAAGCAGAATTTTAATTAGATTCTGTTGAAAATCTTTATCACGAGTCTGATACGATATTATAGGGCAAGGGATTAGATAAAGTACAGTGTCAATGCTTTCGGAAAGTCTTGTACTATTTTATATCAAAGAATCAGTTTACATATTCCTACCGTGGGACATAGGTAACCTAAGTGGCCGCATAATGTATTCCAGCAGCCACTTTTTGTCCAAAGATAAAAGGAAAGAGCTAGACATAACGAAGGATAAAACTGAAGTGGCTGAATGAACTTCAAGTAGCCAATTTAGAATTAAGTCAAGATGTGTTCGGAACCTAGTTTTCTATTCCAGAAGATTATCCGAATTCTTTATTATACAATGAACAAGTTTCACCACAAGCAACGAAGTGACAATAATATTTTAGATTAATTTACAAATTGGTATCGGCGCAAAGGTTCGATCATGAAAAACCAAAATAGGAAAGCCTTTATGCAAAAATTTTACAGTGTATTGACGTTTCGTTCTAAATTTAGATTATCTTCAGAATACTATAACTTGTGGGAAAAGTGAATTAATAAAAAAAATATAAAAATATTTTAGATTCTTAACAAATTATAAAAATAACGGTATTGTACGTATTTAGATTTAAAAGGAAATTTATTGAATCATTTCGCATGGATAGAGCTTTACTAATTGAATAATTCCGGATTGAAATACGAATAAGCCCGTCATTTGTCCGATGGTGGTAGGTTCGGGGTTAAAAGGGCGTGATCCTTTTGCGGCGGCCGAACTAAGCTCGATCGATCAAATTCAAAATTCTGGTCAATTAATGCCCCACTCATCCGATGACTGGCGTCTCTGTCTGACGGAATAATACCATCAGAGAGTAGACGCCGTGGCGCCAGGACTCGTCTGTATTGTCTATCTGGTTGCGGGGGCGGATTCCATAAACGCGGCAGCGCCGACAGGAGGAATCGTCCTCGAGATACACGCGCGCCACTCGACGCCCGACGATTCACAATAATCTCGTCGATACCCACGACCGAACCATCCATCCACCCTCCCCGACCCCTTCCCACCCTTTGCGAGACCTCGAAGTGCTGACTAGAAGACCGTGTCCCCTTCGCTGGGCGGGGCATAATTTTCGAAAATCGATGCCCGGTTTACGGAGTGGACACCGCCTCGTAAATATCAACGAATTTACAGCGATCCTACGCGCGACAATGCGGAAATAAAACGGAGGAGGGGGAGGAAGGGCGGGGGATATACGAGTTCTACTGACAAATTCGAACTTAAGACCCACCCCCTAGAAATTTATCTCGCGTCATTTTTAACGCTCCTACGGGCGGAATTGTTTGTTCACGGAAAGTTTACACGTTTGCGGGACGAGCTAT
This sequence comes from Lasioglossum leucozonium, assembly GCA_028454225.1. NCBI lineage: Eukaryota > Metazoa > Arthropoda > Insecta > Hymenoptera > Halictidae > Lasioglossum > Lasioglossum leucozonium. Next base: position 14,344,968 of record CM052215.1, on the reverse strand, counting down.
AACTGGTTAGATGAGCGACCTTTTGTGTAGATCATTGTTTACCGTCGTGAAACCTGGTTTATTTTTCGGTTGACGTTCTTTAAGTGAATTCTTGTATTCGACAAATTATGAATTTCGGATTTTTATGATTCAAGTTAGATCATAGTTTAAAAGATTAGTAGATTACGCCATTGTTACGCCGTATTTTAACGAGTCAGACTCGTGGTGAAGATTTTAAACAAAGTCTAACAAATACGAATGTTGCGCCTTTCTTTTTAGATGAAATAAAATTTGATTTGCTCGTAATCAATATTTCAGCATTAAAATCAATGTAGCAATACAAAAGATGTATGTATTCTTTTCTCTTCTACGACATTTTTGGGGATGAAGACGTTTTAATCACTGTAACCGTAAAAGAAAAAGGTACGGCAAGGGGTTAACGATACAAAGCTTGCAAATTTTCATAAGAATGAACAGTGGTAGAATAGCATTTCCCGTGTATTCGCGACAACAAAGCCCCATTAAAATTCTCTTTTGTCTATTGAATTATCAACGAATACCAGACCCCCAGAAACGTCTTTGCGTTTGCCAATTTGCTTCCTGCTAATTAGATTCATGAGAGCGGGGAAGATTCGATGAGAAATTGGAAAATGCAGCGTCACCTGCTTCTCCTGCCAGGATTAATGAGCACAATTGGCGCAGCGAGGTGTTGGCTCGCGTTCGAACACCCTCGGAAAATTTGCCGGGTGCACACACATACATACACACACGCGCGCCCGCACACAAAGAGAGAAAGAGAGAACGGACGAACCGTGAACTTTCTATCCGACGAATAAATTCGTCACCTCTCGTGTAAATTATTGAGGATGTTTCCGAAACTTTCTGTGTACGCCGCCGCTCGAAAGTTCCGGCCTCGTTTATTCGACGAGGAGAATTCTTTTTTGGAGTTTCGGCGAAGTTAAACGATGCATGAGCTCGTCGAGTGCATAACCCGTGCACCTTTACGATGCACGACTCTCACATAAATCAAAAACATTTCTTTCGTTTTATGCTCGGTTACAATCATCTAATATCGTATAATTTTTTTCTGAGAAATAGTTTTTCGCGTTCCATCCGACGATCTATCGATTTCTTTCGCAAACCTACATGGATCTATTATAATCCCACGATCTTCCAATTTCCATAAATTATAACGTTGGGAGATTTTAAAATCGATTTTCCCGAGGTATCGGTTTGGATAGTCTATTTATTAGGATAATTTGCTTAGCGAATTTATTTTGCTAATCCGTTTACCGATGGAAATAATGTCGGGGCTTAAAAGAAGCATTATTGCAGAAGTATTTAACGTAAAAACCGTGGAGACCGTTATGAACGGTGTTTGGCGAATTCTTTTTTTCCGGAGCGTGTTATCGCGATTTGAGCGACGCTAGAAAAATAGGAATTAAAAACACGCGATAGCGAACCGTGAAAGCTAGGAATTTCTGGCACGCGCAGGAAGTTAGAGCGAGGACGAAATTAATTTCACCGGCAATGCGTGTCGGGCGGGATAGGCAGGAGGCTCGCGTGCACTTCGTTTACAGAATATTATACTTCGCAGAATAAACTACGTAGAACGATAATGGGAGTGCATCTTTTTGCCGGGTGGCACGATCAAAGAGCATCGTTGATAACTGATGTAGTCACTTCGTTACGATTACATCGACGTACTTACGCAACGCATGTGCAACGGACGATCGCTGAAGATGGGGTGCTTGATAAAATTTTCACGAGGCAAAGTAGTCGAGCAGCTATTTATGGAGAACGGATCTTTTCAAACCAATATTTTTGCCGAGACGTTTTCCGGAAACTATTACCGAATCAATTTATTACCGAATAAAATAACAGAAACGTTGCTGAATCTAATAGTTGAACGTCGTTACTGGACGAACCATTTTTTTTTTACCATGATTCAAGAGAATCAGAATTTCCTCGTTTACCTACAGGTTCTTTGTAACTTGTTAATGCCACGCTATTGTACACGACACTTACATTACGAGTGTTTTAGAACTTTGCTTTAAGCAAACTCTTAACTCAAATTGTGAGTCCCTACTTAATTCAATCATAACCTCGGTTTTCAAAATTCCTTAAGTTTTGCTCGTAAAAGGCACTGGAATGAATTTTGTCGAATCAACTAATTTTTAGTGAGACCGTTGGACACGTTGCTTGGAATTCTCGTGAACTGGGAATACAACAATTTTTATTGATGATCTCAAATAACTCGTGTTATTTGTTGTATGAAAAAATTCTTGGAACATAAGTTGCATGGTTTAATTTGTTTTTTATTACTTCGCTTTTATTCTTAATCATTTTTAGGATATATAATTCTAATTATTTTTAAAATTACTCATTTGAAGTTCCACTTTCTATAATACTTTTTTTACGTAGACTTTCATAATTTATCCGAATTTGAGAAAAAATGATACATATTGCGTTTAAGAAACTAAAGCTGACACTCATATCTCGATAAAAATGCACAGTAATAAAAAACAAATTGCAACTTTTGTTCGAAACATTTTTTCGCACAACAGATAACTTACGAGTTATTTGAGATCAGTATATTTGAATATGCGCCCGGTATATTTGAATATGCATTACTTGGCAATTATTTTACTGGTGTGATATAACGTCTTACTATTTTACCACTGATTTCTGCTTCTTGTATCCTCTAATTGATTGTCGCCGATAGCGAGCGCTGTAAAAATAGCGTGAAATTAATCCGTGTTTTAGAGGAACGATGAGGAACGGATTAATGGGAGTTTCTTAGTATCGGGAAAGATTATTCGCCGACGCTAATGCTTCGTAGTATATAATCTTGGCCTGAGCGACGCTATATAAACGTTGAGCATCGTCACAGACGGAATAACTTTATGCAAACCGACGATCATACGGAACGCGCACGATCCAATTAACAGAAGATGACAGCTGCCAAGCACACAGAGGAGCTCCCAAGCCGATGCCGTGGAATGCGTATCAAGAGCGATCGATGAATCATTAACGTGCGACGCGTGCTCGATTGTCGCGGACAAGACCTTTGTTCGTTGTTTAATTGATAATCCTCACTCGATGCCAGGCCAAGTCGGACGAAATGAGCCACCTGCGCGATAGTGCGGTCTGACAGGTCCTCGCTATACGACTAGTATCCGACCAACTAAATGAGAATCAACCGTCACGGTGTGTAATCTTTCGTGGGAGATTATATTGTACGATATCTTCTGCCCCTCCCGTAACGCTGGCTAATTCGAACGCTATGAATCCTACCGACGCGACGCGACGCGACGCGACGGCCCTCGGTTCCTACCACTCACTGTAAGTGCTCGTGTCGCTGGCGGCTTTTGGACTCGCGCATTAGGTTGTTGCCATACGAAACATACGATCTTTAACGCGTTCACGACAGGATGTACCACGGGTAGTACAAATACGACTGTAAAAGTACGGCCCCGTGTCTTGAGCGTGTTCAACTGTAATATTAACGCGTTCATTGTCTCATGTCCCATATACAGGGTGGCCCACCTTCTAAATGAAGCCACCTAAATATCTCCTTCATTTAATAATAAATGGCATCACAAGATGAATTCTTTGCAAATGTTATTTCTTTCCCGAGGTTATTTTTCCCGGAGTGTTCACTTTAATTTTTAAAGATCGAAGTCACTTGAAGGTCATGTTATTATGCATATCTGAATGTATTTTCCGTTCAGCTACGCGATGCAATAAAAAAAAAACGTAGTTATGTATCAAAAACACCGGTGACCTTGATAACTCTGAAAAAAGTTAGTTTGAGGGAAAAAATGCTCTTCGCATCACGTAAGAAACAGTTTTTGCATCACAATAACCTGTAGAGATATTTAGGTGGGCCACTCTGTGTATCTGACAAGTGGGACAAAATATATTTCAAAAAGATACTTAACGAGCCATACATAATTGAACTTCGTAGAATAATACAGCGTAATCTACTGAGGTTCTAATATTTTTAATGCACGATTTATATTATTTATTATGATATTTTTGATGCAACGAAAATTTGAATTCTTGCTATTCCTATAACACTAAAATAGTCACTTAACCTACTGTAAATTAAATCGTAGCGCAAGTGGTCAAAGGTAAAAGTCTTCTGGCGAAGTCTGTGAGAGCACGGTAGTAGCTCCGAAGATGTCAAGGAGCTCCGAGGGCGAACAGGTCCGAGGAGGAAAGACGCGTATCAAAATTCCATAATTGGGGTAGGTAGGGCACCCTCCGGTGTCTGACGGGTAACGTTCACGTCACTGTTAACAGTGACGTCGATGGGAACAAGCACGTACACGGTAACCGACGTCTTCTGTCAATTCGGCTTTCCGGATTATTACAGCAGGATTGCGTAGAACCCGTTTACCCGGAACGTGTTGCGCAAGCGATTGCCGTCGGCAGGACTGCGAGAGGGGGCGGGAGGGGGACGATAGGGGAGGTGTGCAGGACGAGGGACGATGCGGGGGGGTTGGGAAGGTTGAGGGTGGTTCGACGGGGAGCCGCACGACGTCTGCCGGAAATTGTAAACGTCCTCGAATCGCGTGCAGCCGGAAGGTGCGACTGACAGTGCTCGGACCCCATAATGCGCTCCCGGAGCCTGCTACTGCTGCTGGTTCTGGTTACCCGCTCGCCGGGCTTCCGTGCCGCGGCGGAAACTTGCGCGCTATACAAAACCACGCGTTCCTCGAGGATGATGGGACTGGATGGATATCCCAGTCGAACTTCCAAGATTGCACGTAATTATCTTGCCCGGCAAGTTTCGCGCCGGTTAGGTTCCCGTTGCGTGAAACGCCGTACCAACCCTGCGCGCACAGTGACAACGATACCCCGAACTTTGATCACTGCGGACCCACACGATACCGTGTCTATGGAACGTGTCGGGTTTTTAACCCTTTCCGCGAATCATTCGATCATTAATTCGAACGCGGACCTGTTTTCATCTCACTTACCGGGAGCCTATCGAGCTGAGCTTTATAGTAAGCTTTTTATACTCTATGCCTCGACGGTAGCCAATAGAAAGACGCCCTGCGATTTGGCGATTCAGTTGTTTAATCTCGACCGATGTCTCTTTCAGTTCCGACCGAGCAATCGACGTGACACCACGTGTTAGTTCTTTTCTTATATAAGCGTTTTGTTAATTGTTCCAATAAACTTATTATAATAATATACGCGACGCGTAATTATTTGCGAACGAAGTTTCAGGAGTTAACAAACAAAAGTTTAACACCGTCCCCCGAGCTTTTTATACCTGTTACACGTGGGTCAATACGAATATTCGTTTCTCGCGGAAATTACAAGTTCCCGAGATATACGCAGAAAACTTTCTCACCAGTCGGTGAATTTTACAAGTGTGCGTCCGTGACACAGGCACAGCTGACAGGAGCGACATGGTTCTTAAACGAAATTCCAGTTTGATTTGGGTTAGGTTTGCGGGGAAGGAGCCGAAGCCACTTGTCTGTTTGCAACAGATGCGGCCGGCTATGCCTGCGATTGTGTCACTGACGCACACCTATAGGCCGGATTTCTATGCGCTGGTAAGAAAGTTTTTTTGCGAATACCTCGGTAACCGACGGTACAACAATATTTTAGAGTCCTTCGATTGTTCTTGCTGCTTTAAATCGCGCCTACTAATTTTTGTCGGAAATACAGAGAATCTACTCGCGAGCGATTTTGCAGCTAGGAATCGTAAAAGTTTGAAATATAATAGCGAATCGAAATCAGAAATTCGGGACGATCTGACACGTGACGATTACGTGACATCGTGAGCGGATTAAAGAGAACAGGAGTTACAGAGATGGAGAATGGGAAACTGGATCATTTTAAGCTTCGCAAATATTACAATACGAGGGATAGTGGTTACCGTTCAGTCAGCTAGCATGTTCAACACGGAGTGATAGGTTATTATGATACTCGGTGCCGTCGAACCTGCGAGGTACATATTTCTGTCCCCAGGGGCACGCCCGTTTCCGTTTGGACCGTAAGTAAACGTCCCTCGAGTACCATAGATCCGGACGGATCTACCTCTGACCTCCATAAGGTTAACAACACGCTGCATTACGGTCCAGGTGCAGCAGTTCAGACACCGAGTGTTATTTCATGAAATGGAAATACGACTGAATTAAGTGGATGTGATTGCTGCTCCCGAATTGCACCGCGCTTTGTCCGTTTGTTGCTAACGCTACTCAACATCGTATTGTACTTTGCGACGCGCGCATTTTGCCTTCAAAACGATCGTTCCTCCACACAATTATCTTTGTACATAATCATTTTAATTACTTGTTACAATTTATTCGGAAATGTCCATGAGTCACCGCACAATATGTACCAAACAATCAAGCATGTCCTCGAAGAACGAATAAAATTACGAACATGTAAAATCCTCGGTCCGCTTGTAGTCGCGTTCATCCGTTAATAGCAATCGAGTTGAACGAATAATTTTCTCCGCAAAACACGCGAACACCCGAAGATCAGCGTCGATGAATTAACGGTGACAAATTACGCGAGTCCGGCGGCCGAAGCAGGGAAAGTCTTGTTGCTAATGGGGTGACCCATTAAATCCCTCGGTGAAATTGAATTCTGTTCGCGGTCGAATCGTCGCGTCGCGTCGGTCGAACGCGACAGAGGAGAAAAATTCTCGCAGCCGGGGCCGATATACGTATCCGATATCGTATCGAGCACTCTGAGTTACGAACGCCTATCAAGAACGATGGAAATCACCCTGTCCGTCCACCCCTCCGCGCCCCTCCGCAGCAATATACGATCACGTGACAGGACCTTCTGGTGTCTGGCACCGAAACGATCAGGAATCGATGTTCACGCGTGCCTTGACTCGGTCCGACATACCCGGCGAATGTTCGTGCCGTCGAGTACGCGGGTATCCGTGGTATCCCGACACGAGTACCTCGCCCACTCTCCCCGGCAGACATTACACATCGCGTGGGACTCCCACAAAGACGTTCGGCGACCAGTGAATCGGCACACTCTCTCGTAAATACAAAGTTACAAAGCGGACGATGAAGAGGGAACGATCCCGTGGTCAGAACGCAAAGCCCTACCGAGCACCGAAATGCGTGTAGCATTTTTTCGATTATCGCCATTCTTTTATGATACTCGATTCTTTTGTGATTCCTGAACTCGACTCCACTATCAAGAAATCATGACAGAACAAAATCTCTGCAAACAGAAGTGCTGTAAACCTAAAATATATAGCCGAAAAGCAGCCCATGGGACGAGTCACACCCCAGTCTTGCGAACCCTCGTCCCGAGTCCTCGCGTCGATTAACGAACCAGCACGCCAAATTCGAGATTCGCCGATGAAAAACCAACGACCCGTTTAATCGGATGGGTCAGTGGTCCTCTAAGACTCCGGTGAGGGGGGCGGTGGAGAGGGGGAAGGTGGTTGGACGGGAGAATTGCTCGTCGTGTCGTATCGGAGAAACGATCGCCGAGGGGGTAAGATCGTTCTGCCAGCGAGTAGAAGCGGCTGCAGGGTCACAGCCCCCCAGAAGACCCGCTAGTCTGATGGTGTGCTGCGGGGGGTGGGCGTTGGTACAGCGACTCGTTGTCGTCTTTACACGACGAAGAGGGTGGTAACGCTGCCGCGGGTACGGTTGCCAAAGTTTAATGCACCTTTGGTTTTCGGTCGCCGGGTTTCGCCGACGGCGCACGAGGACGCGGCCGCCGTTCTGGCGCCGGTTTCCTTCTTCCTTCTTCCTTCGTCCACCCTCCGCCGACAGGATCTATCCTTGTCTCTTCGTCCACCTCTCCGTCCTCCTCTTCGTCCCTCTCGTACTCTTTTATGCCACGACTCCTGGCTCGGAATTCTTTCTCCTCGTCCCGCGCAGACTCTTCCTCTCTCGACGTTTCTTACGACCGACGGCCTCTGCAACATCTGAAGAGATATCTTTCTATCGTTACACTTTATTGCCGAGCTCTTTCCTCGTTATTGAGCCTCCCCTCTCCCCCCTCCCTCACCCCGACCTCGCGGCTCATCTCGTTGTCACTTTATTGAGCTTTAATGCTTCACTTGCTTCGCTGGCCCTTCGAGATGAGCAGCGAATACGAGACCGGGATGATTTCCGCTTCGGCTTTAAGCAATGGAGGAGGCCCGGACGATCCGCTTCCCATTGGCTGGGAGAAAGAGGCCAATCGAGGTTTCCGCTGTACCTAGCTAAACGTGACTGGTTCGTGAGCGTGATGTTTTATTTCGATTTTAGGCGATTTTTGGTGGGGCAGGCACGTGTTGACCATTTTCTTCGAAGAATTTCGAAATATTGTTACTTGATTTTCTACTCACCAAGATTACTCAAAGAAGACGTCCATTTTTTTGCGATCAAGAGATTTTGCTTAACTTTCGATATCCATGAAAATACAATTATAAGTTACACCAAAAAGAAACGAGAGAAGTGAAACGAACGGACTGAACGCAGCTTCTCCGTGGAAACTAGTCTACTGTATATCGCGCAATGGTCGTAAAACTGAAGCTCAATGTTAAAAACTGTGCGCCAAAGATAATCTCGGAAGCGCCAGTACTTAACTCTTTCTTTGGCCGGACGTACAGTTTTTCAAACGATTTTCAAACAGAAGAAAAAGGGTTTTGCTACGTCAGGAGGAATTCTACCTATTCATCGTACCCCGCGCGAAAAGATAATGATGAGATCTCGACGAAGATCTCGTGATGACGCCAGCAGAAAGTACCTGCCCGGCGATCATTATCGTTTTCGTCCGCGACGGTGTAGCCGCGCGCGGGTCCCTCCTTGGTCCGTGCTCGCATAAAATACGCATTATGCAAAACGCCACGCAGAACACGCGACGATTCGAGCGATCGAGCGATCGTGTGCCGGTTTCGAGGATCATTTTTTTCCGGTTCGCTGCGAGCGCGTGTTTGCGCGGGAGAAGGTCGATTTGCATAGAAAACGGCTAATTTGTCACAATCGTTAGAGAACAGGAACGAGTTCCCACCTCAATTAGGCGAAATTCTTTTCCGAAAACTAATTAACCAGTTATGTGCGGAATTTAGTTTTAAAAATACCCCAAGAGTGTGCATTATGAATATCCACCAATGACGAGCATGCACGTCGAACCCGGGAGAGATGGTTCTATTATAAATTTTACGAAAAACGAAGAAGGTTTACATTTTCATTTGATAAAATATTAACGATTCACTCTTGAAAAAGTATCCGCAAAGAACCGCAATAGAGATTTTGTCCGACGTGTATACACGTCAAACGTGCTTAAATGGTTAAACGACTCGAACATGTTGCGGCCTCAAGAACCAGCAGTTTTATTGTGTTACGAGCCGAGGGCTGGCATGTAGGGCGTGACCGAGGTTCGGTTTTAAATGATCGAGATGGGATGATGCCGTGGACTCCCCGAGTGTATCAATTGACACTGGATTGCCACTAGGATAGAATATCGTGGACTCCCCGAGTGTATTAACACTGGATTGCCACTAGGTATAATATCGTGGACTCCCCGAGTGTATTAATTAACACTGGATTGCCATTGGGATAGGTAGGGTATTGGTAAATATCAGCTCTCGTAACTTCTATGTCGATGGATAAGCCTCGAGCGGCAAAGGCTTATCCTTGTGGGATATTTTACTAGGGAACCGGAGAATCTCTAATTTTATATAATTACAACGTATTTATTATAAAAACGTGGGTTACAAATGTTTGAATGTCGCGAATACTGAATCCCGAATTTCTCGGTTTTGTCGCAAACGTGTTAAGCGGGGTTTTTCTGATAGTTACCTGCCTATTAGAACGAAGACGACAGTACTTAATTTTCTGATCAAAGGGGACTATAAACCCGATCTCACGACGTGCACCGTTTGACTTTCAGGCAACAACTAACCCGTCTATGGAAAAGTTCAACCCCTTTTTATAGAGGAAAATTCAGCCAGAGATAATGGTGGGGGTTTACGACATCTGGCAGTTTCCTAGAATTTTCCAAAATATAAATATAAACTTCCATAGGAGTTAGCTTGTTTATATGGAACACTTAGCCGGACCTCTCCGGTCAATCACGTGGTTGCCCGAAGTGATGACTCACGTAATACTGTTTATTTCAACCTACTTGGCCGGACCTCTTGTAAGAACACGTGGTTGCACGAAGAGCGAGATAGGTATGAAGGTGAAACCTCCATACGCAACAATTGTGAGACGTTTCAAGCGTGAATTTATATTGTTAGCATGTCAACCTGCCTTTTAAAATTGTTAGAATATTTTTCTTCCACTCGAGTCGGGATCTCTCTCAAATTGAACGGACACCTTACCTCGATATTCCGAGAACGCCGTCTAAGAATCTGGGTTTCCAGGATCCGCAGTCAATAAATCACTCGCATAAGCAGTACGAGCGACTGATTCATTAAAATTTGTACAACCCCGCTCCGCCGTTCTGTCGCCCGATTCTCAGCCGAATATTTCGGCTTACTTTCGCCAGATGCTGCACGAACACCGGCCGAAAAGCTTCACAAGCAGCTCGCAGCTAACACGACTTTGTAATTAGTTCGCCCGTAGACTAGCGTAACGCGTACGCACCTGATTTATTAATCTGCAGCGAAGCGAGTTTATTGTTAAGCGGCGGTGTTCTGGAATCTCTCGAAACATTCATGTCCGTTTTCCACGGGGAGCACCGCGTCAGCCGATCGTCATTGGCATTAGGCGCAGCAGAGGCAGCTATCCGTCGGGTATGCGACGCCCGAGAGCCAGTACGATTGGATTCATTAAAAAAATATCGAGCTATCGGGAATCTGTCATTCGATTAACGGCGGATTCATTTCGCTACCTGGCAAGACTCGCAGATTTAATTTCGCCACCCCTCCCGCCAGCGAGCATCGGGGAATAAAAGAGCAGTCGGTACCGAGGAAGCTGTTTCCGCACGTCCGCTTTAAAGGATTGACCGCGACGCTTTTCCGAAGGAAAACGTTAGCCTGCGATGTCCTCCGAGCCGTTCCCAGCCGGCAAACAAACGATCTTTTTACCGTTTCTCAAAGGGAACAATCTCGGGAACGGACACCATTTATTTCGAGCCGAACAGACTGCGCGCGAGGATTTCGAAGTTTCACGGAAACCCGGAATGGAATTTTTTGTTTAAATTCACGTGGTACTGGTAAAGCGGTATCTCGTTGAGGTGTCAGGAAATTGTTCAATGTCTTTTTCACATGTTCGAGAAATTGCTCGAACAAAAGGGGTAAAAAGCGCGTAATCGTTGTTGCACTTAATTTTTAACATCGAATAATTGCTCTTTCCCCGCGTACACGCTAACATAATTTTTACATGGTCCGCGCAATACTGTACGGAAAGCAATAATTTCAGAAGGGAGCAGCCGTTATATTCACCGGTGAGTAATAATTTGATTACAGAGTTTAAACAACTCGAACACAAGCGAGATATTGTTCCCGTGATTACGGCGTTACGGAAAAAAAGAAAATAATAACGTTCATAAATGAACGTTCAACAGTCAAAGGTATTAGCAATTTATCAGGAAACAAATAAGCAAGTTCGCAACAGCGATCGCTGACAAACATTTCATATTCCGGAAGGCTTAATACAGCTATTCATGCAGCAACACGCGCATTCAATATAAACAAATAATAATATACGTAATTTCGCGAGCATATTCCCCCCAATTTCCCCCCGCCCCCAACATTAATGTAATAGAAAGTGTTGCGAGCAATTTTACAGATACGTGCGCCCCAAAGGGGTGTGTAATTTGAAACAATTGAAGAGCTGAAAGAAGGTGTCATATATATGTATAACGTCGTAATAAAAGAGCCCCAGGTTCATAATATTTAAAACAATATTAACTCGCGCGCCACTCTTTTATCGCAGAAATTTTCCAACAATTTTAAATATTACCGTACGAAATTCCCGGCTAATATAATTAGCGCGCTCGCATAATCTGTTAATTAATTACCCTCATTATGCATTGAAAACGTCAAAGGGGAAACGCCGCGCCGCGCACTTCGGAGTTAAAAGAAATTTATGGCGTGCTATAATTTCAAGATAAAAGCATATTGTAAATGCATTGTAACACATCTTCTAATTATAGTAAATGTAATTATCAAAATCCATAGGTGGAACGCAATGATTCTCCTGTAAATAATCCAATATTCAGAACACTTTTTCTTTTAATCTCGTGGCATACCCGTTTGTTGCATTATAATAATTAAATTGTAAAATGGCAACGCTGCGTATGGAAAACATAGAAATACGAAACAATCCCATATTCGTACAATTTGGGCGCAGTTTTGAGTGAAAAGTAACGTTACAAGGCCGTCCAAGTATCAAATAATTTAATTAACTAAACTCGTATTGCGTTTCGTGATATAAACGTATGTTGGAGGAACACGCAATTCAACCACCGATTGTTCCGCGAAGTATGCTATGAACACAGTGCGTATTATCGTGGACAATGGAGGTTGCGCGTTCCCCTAATTATTTTTAACAACATCTATTTTCAGCCGGACGCGCAGCACGGCCGAGAAGTAATTGTCTCGGATATCAATTATTTTAAAAGTTTGATAACGAGAGCCTCGCTTCAATTCCATTCCGGTTGTCCTAATACCCTCTATTCACGACTCGTTGGGACACATTTTCATTCCACCTTTCATTTCTTTGGACTCGTGACATTCACACGAGACTCGAGCGTAAACCGTGCGCTGTTATCGCCGTAGTCATTTATAAATGTTCTCCCCTACCCTCCCCCTCTCCCGCGAAAGGTTTCCCAGTGCGAAAGTTCATCGTGTATGCTCTGTGTGCACGTGGGAATGGCGTTGAAGCCACGTGGCCCGACCGAAAACGGCCGATTAAATTACATTTAATTAAAAGTGCTCGGCTGTTAAACTGCTCCCACTGCCCCAGCCACAATAGACTGTGTATTTTCTGCGAATGTTACGACAGCCGGTAACTCTTATGGAGAGTAAACAACACTGTTAACAGAAGATAACAATTTTTGTAATCGAACATGGATTTTTGTATGTTTAATCATCGACCAATGAGACTTTCGACAACTTATTCGTGGCATTTCTCTGATTAAAATGACACTAAATACGATAGAATTTAAACTGTAGTTTAATTCTGGCCTGGGCAAATAGTGTTCTCAGAGTCGATGACGCAGAATCTGCTACCCCCCACCCGCCCGGCCAGCGCGAGTCCTGTCCGCACAGGCCACCGGAGCACGATAGTGGAGCTGATCTACGTCATCGACTCTCGGAGCACAAGTGACCACGCCTGGTTTAACACGTTCACGACGGGATGTTTCAGGGGTGGTACAAATACGACTGTAAAAGTACGGCCCCGTCGTGAACACGTTAATCCACGGTATGGAGTTTGTGCTTACTAGGGTCGGTCCGTGTTTACTAGGGTGGACCTTGTTTTTTTTACCAAAAAATGTCATCCCCCAGAACTGAGAGAAGTGTTGCGAAAATGATATGGAAAAAAAGGGACTAATTGGATCGTGGGAACCCGACGTGCATCAAATTTGAAATTTGAAATTTGATTTGAAATTTTGAATGAATAACGAGAATCAATCGACGAACAGGCAAAAATCCAGAAAATATTAATATAAAAATGGATAAATTTTCTCCTTTAGAAAGCCAGCTCCATTCAAAGCAATTCCCCAGCTATGAATTATTGATTTCGAAAAAATATAGAACAATCGCCGGTAGAAAATTCGCTGAAAACTAGAAAAGCACGAGTCGATTTCCTGTCCAAACAGAATACTGACGGTCAGACGTTCCGTGCGTTCGCGATGCGGTTCGTAGTGAAACGCACGCCGACGTATCGGCGGATTTAATAAGAACGTGTCGGGGTCATCGTGGACAATCAATTTTTCTGTTTTTTCTTTTTTTTTGTTTTTTGTTCCCTTCTTTCGGCCTTTAACTTTAACGAGGCAGCGCACGGTCGCGCACAGACAGAAAATGAACGGTCGAGCATTTCGAGCGGAAAATTAACAGATTTGAAAATAGTTGAGCGTTCACGGCCGGTTAGCCGCGCGACGCATTATACATTGCCGGTTATATTCAAATCGACTTATCGATTCGAGCCACGGTCGACAGCCGCCGTTTCCCCGTACGAGCCATTCATGTAAGTACGGTGTTATGCTTGTATCGTAATTAGGGTCGAGCACCTACTACCCACGCGAAATTGTTTTCCTACAAGCTGGCTCGAAGATAAAGCTCCTTTTATTCTCGCCGCGCCGCGCTTTTTCCCTCCGCCTTCTCGCCTATTTTCATCTTTCCGTCGCGAGACACGCAAGGTGTGCGTTTCACCTGGGATTTTAGAACGGGAAATGCTCGAGCTATTTATTATGTAAGTCGCCGGATGATCGGTGAGAATATCCCGTGAATTTCGTCTAAGATAATACTCTTACGTTATTGGAATTCGTGAAATTTTAAGCATTCTCGTTTTTATAGAAATGCTATAAAATATTTGACAATTACCGAACACTACGGTAGTCCGCCATTTTGCTGATACTATCGCACCACATTTTGTTTAACATTTTATAAATACGATTACGACACCAGCAGATTGATAATTATGATAAAGAGATTACAATTATGTCTCTAACTTTTAATCATAATTAACTTCGGATTTGGTTGTTGCACCAGAACAACATTTACAATGAAACATCTACACACTTTCGGTGAACGAAACTTTTGAGTAACAATTTTTAACAGTAACAATGGTAGTAATATTTTTATTTTATTACGAACACTTTATTCTTTGATTTCTTTAAAGTCTGACATTTAAACATTTGCATACATTTCATGTATAGTATTAATAATGAAAGTTTAAATTAGCTGTTCCCGTTCCATTATACATTATTTCATTAATTTTAACGAGACTTCTGCACGGAACAAGACAGAATTTGAATTTACATCGTTTATGTTTAGAAGCAAGTTCTTTTTAACCGCATTAACGCATTGACCGACAAGAACGAAATATCAAAAAAATAGAGCGCTGTTGTTCCCAGTTTTGTTTATTATATATCGAATACGTTGTTACATTTACAAAACAGTGGGCAGGATTTAAAATAAAATCGCCGATTTTTAATGTTCGTTTCCAGGAAAAAATCATGGTACATTTATCATTGTAATAACTCATCATTCCCAAGCTACCTGACAAAATGGAAATAATGATGTATATACAATTGATTGATGTATAATTGTTGTTTGTTTCAGTGATAAATAAAATGGACACACCAGAAGGAAAATGATTTACGACTCGACTTGATAATTTACTATTTCAAATATTCGTTACTACCAATACCAGACTTGTAGGTAAGGTGTGCCTCATGGAATTTGAAAATTACGAAAAAGTCTAATTAATCAGCATGTTGCAGTAGTAACATTACACGAATGTCTTACAAGGAAAGAAATCGTTATATAAAAATATAAAGAAAAATGTGAAAACATTAAGAAAATCTTACACCGTAAATGTGGAACACCCGGTATCATTCTACCATGCAGAAAATATTGCAATTCACCGCGTCTAGGTCGTTGATATGACAAGATCGAACGCGCGAGACGTATAAGTTCCGGAAAACGAATCTCGGGGAGGATCTTCTTTCTCGCGTGAAGAAAAAATTGGTTTAAGAATCGGGGCCACGCGGAGACGGAAGCAATTTGCTTGCTCGCGATTGCGCGGGCCCGGGCTCTCCTTAATTCTAGCGTCGCTCGACGACATAAATTCGGGGATAGAAGTTTCCGGGGAGCGATCCGGGGCTGGGCCATCTCATGCAAGAAGTATCGAATCACTGATCAGCCGCGGTGCAACTTCCACGTCAATATTATCTGCCTGATGGATCGAAATTATATTATAATCCCCGGGCCGTGTGATGGATATCCTGATTGGACGGTAAATCGGTTCACTAATAGTCCGCAGTTTTCGAAGTAGATCGTGACCTAATCGCTGCGTGATCCCGTGTCGATCCCACTCGAACTTTTTCGAGGCTCGTACGAGCTGTAATCGTTCGATCCGCGGTATCGGCGATCTCGCGTGAACCTCTTCCAATGTTCCTTATAAGATGATTCTTACATGTTGACGTATGTTTATGTGTTTCAAAGCTCTGTAATTTACAAACAAGTACAAAGTCAGTAAAACTATCCTTCAAACCTCCCCTAATTCCCCTGTCTAGTATTAAAGTCTTGATCTAAGAAAAAACCCTCGGGTCCGTGCTGTTTCTTAGATCGTGTACTAGCTCCGGTGCCTGTCAGAACTTGTCCCCGACTACGGATTACGCGGCATCTTCACACTGCTCGACGACTGAGGCATCTTGAGCTTCCTGGCCTCGCAGTCGAGGAGAAATTCCTGTCTCTCAGATCCTACGGTTTCCCTTTTCCATGATCAAGACTTTACTGTACCCTTTGATTCGAAATCACTCCACTAAATATTCACGTCGCGCATTAAAATCAACTTTCTCGAAAACAATCCTATTATCGCACAATCGGCGAAGAGGTCATTCACCTTGAACATCCTCGGCAAGTTCCCGGAAACGTGCTGTGCACAGCCAGCTTCAGAATCGTGCGTAAGTGGCTCGTTGCGGTGCATCATCAGGCCGTGTTCCCAGCGAAAGTTTCGCGTCCGCGAAAAAAAATAAGAAAAAAAAAGAAAATCAACCCAGACCACGGTTCTTCTTTACAGCGGCGTGGCCTGTTTCGTGATAAAAGGAAGTATCGTTCCTCCGCATTACACGAGCAATCTTGATCCGCGATGGTATTTTCCTTTTCCCCGCGGGAAAGTGACTCTTCGGGCGATGTTTTTTTTTTTCCAGTGCTGTGCTTCGCGCTACCGCGACCGCTTTCGAAAACAGAAAACAGGAGAGAAGGAGCGGGTAGGAGAGAAAGAGAGAGAGAGAACGAAACCCGGGGAAACAGAGAAACGCCGAGGAAAAATATGATTGTCCATCTCGAGAGTTTCCGAGCATTTTCGCAAACGAGCGCTCGCGGCGGCCTTTCTCCGCCTATAACGAGCGCTCCGTGGCTTGCTCGCTCGCTTAACCCTGCTGCTTTCCCGGGTCTTTCTCGACCCAATCACGGTTTCGTCCCTTGTATGTATCCGCCGCTGTGCTTGTGTGGGATTTTTTGAACCGTCCCAATTTCGTCTACGATCGCATTTCGCGAAGACCGGACGAAAATGTAAACGTTTACCGTAAATTTAGTAGTTATTGATAGACCGAGGAGATTCAGGGTGTAGAGTATTTTTGATCTTAATTTGTTGTTTACTATCGCAAATTTATATTTGTACGTGCATCGTAACCGAAGTGCTGCAAATTGCTTAGTGTATTCATAGATTTTGTTAATTAAATATTTAGCGGAATATATACATCTTGATACAAAATGTCTCTCCAAACCTAAACACGGGCTACTTCTACATGTCGCAGTCGGCATACCCGAGCATGCTATGATTGGCGTGCGGCAAAAATGTCCTACGTTATTATCCTAAATGAGTTCCTGACCTCCATTCCAGTGCGGTACACATCTTCGCCGGGAATAGCGGATATGAAAGAAGAACTCGATCGATCTGGGAATAAAATTCGGTGAAAATTGCAGGACTTTGGATCAAAGTGGTTCCCCTTGCAGGAAAAGCTTCGTGAGAATGTTCAATATTCATCGAATGTCCCCTCGAAGGGCGAGTTCTGTATCCATTGATATTATGGTTCGCGTCTTCTTGTCGTTGGATTCGGAAATTTTCTATAAATTCATACGCTTTCACAATGTATTACCGTTTTAAACACTCAATAACACATTTTCCATGAAGCTATCGATTAAAATGGAAAACACATCGAGTTTTTGTCGAAGCAATTTTATTACCGTACAACTGTTATTTAATATTGAAAATAATACAGTACGCAAGTTTTAATAGTAAAAGAAAGGAGATGATATTCAGCTTTTCAGAGAGTTATTATTTTTGGCGAACTAACGTGCCATTTTTGAAGTTATTAATTTTTTCGATCTTAACTATTATTTATTAAATAAATTATTAATTTTACAGACGAACGTATCATTGCTAAAGAAAATGATTACTTTCGAAAGATAAAACTATTTGAATTATTGCTTCTGTGAGATTAAAGTATCATTTTTTATTACTTCCTCTGATAATACAATTCGAGGTCCCGTAAAGAAGCTTTAAAATTACATCACACTTCGAACTTTAACAAAAGATTGCGGTTTAATCGCTTTCACACAATCGTTTCGCGATTAAGTATCACGTACTGGGTTTTATCTGGTTTATCGACGAGGCGACGAGCGCTCGCGAAAGCATCGCTAAATGTCGTTTCTTTCTCAGGTAGCCAATTGGACGCACGCCAGGCCACTTATCCACTTTCTTCATCTATGTAATTATATTAACTTACGTAAGGTACACGTGCTCGTTGCGAGACGCTCGCCGTGACCAAGTGTTCCATGCAGAAATCTTCTTAACTTTTAAACGTGTTAACTTTCCAACTTCTTAACTTCGCACGCCGCAAGCATTACCGTACGGATACCTATACTAATTAAAAGATAAAAGATCAATCCAGATCGGGATTCGACGAATTTACACGTCGCTGCTAGAAATGCGCGTCGCACGACCCATTTTACGAAATCGCGGCAGTTTAAATATCGATACTTTTCGGAAATCGAAGATTTAGTGTGCCAATATTTTACCGAACCGCTGTACATTGTAAAAAGCTGTTTCCGGCGTGTTGCTTGCCGGGTAAATAAAGGGATCGTTTGAAATACGGAGCGTGGCGCAGCAGCTTCTCCCTCGAAAACAATATCGTAAATACGCCATTAAGACGTCGTCCTCGGAATCCATTTGTTTTACGTTCTTCGCGGTAGAGATTACAGCATCGTTTACCGATAACGGTGACTATTCGTTCGATTGCCTCGCTGTACGTACATACACCGGGCCCGAGTACAGTCACAGTGCTAGGGTTTTTAATAGCGCTGGCGCACGGCAATGACCGAAAGAGAGCGTCGGTTTTATGTGACGATGGAGAAAAAAGGAAAAGAGAGAAGAAGGAAGGGAAGGAGAGTGAGAGAGCTTTAAGTACAAGCTCCGCATAACCGAAACCGTGAGACCGTGCAACCTGTACTCTTTATTCTCGAGTGTCGTTTATCTAAATTCTCCGCGGGCCTCTCCATCGGCCGAAGTATCCTTGAATAAATTGTTACGCCCGGGTCACCATATTCTCACGACGACGATGGCAAATTCGATCATTTTTTCCATCAAGCAGCCGCCAAAAATTTCAATTCCTCGTGACAATGTTCTCCCCGACACGGCAGCCTTGTTTAGCGCTCCCTTGTTCGTTTTCGTTCAGTTCCGGACGGATTCGATTAGGCGATTCGACCAGACTGAATTTATTCACATCGGGAAAGGAGGCCCGAAATCTTTCGTCTTCGAAGACAGTGTGATTCATACGAATTCATACCTGCATACGATAAAAATTTCGTTCAGGATTTTGTAGACTCTTTACTTAGCGAGACTTGAGAGTTAGAATTTGATAAAAAATCTTGTCACAACGTGGATAAAATTTTGAAGAAGTCACAGTGTTTCGGAGTACGTTCAGCGATTAACGGTGAACCGCTGCACATTTAGAAAATCATCTCGCCTAATTCCGGCGAGCGGAATTAGCTCCGGAACTCTGTGTAACACCGGCTTAGAATCACGGTCGTACGACATCGAACGCTCGGCGCGACCGAAATCACG
Source organism: Lasioglossum leucozonium (assembly GCA_028454225.1). NCBI lineage: Eukaryota > Metazoa > Arthropoda > Insecta > Hymenoptera > Halictidae > Lasioglossum > Lasioglossum leucozonium. Next base: position 14,325,253 of record CM052215.1, on the reverse strand, counting down.
GTAACGGAGCAACCGCACGATACACCTGCAGCCGGCCGCAAAATTTCGTCGGCGTTGCTCGTGAGTCAGCTCATAAATATCCGCGGAAGACCCGGGACCAGCCTGAAACCGTGGAACAGCCGCAACCGGAGTGTCGGTGCCCGGTGAAATCGGGTCGGGAATCGGTCCGAAGGTGTTAAGAGCAGGGTCGTAACGCGTCCACGGCTCCCCGAGCGTGAATCTCGGCCTCGAGGAAAAAAGAACACGATGATAGCTCGTCGATGCCGACGGAGGTGGTTTCTGCGGCCTACGGGACGAATGCTGAAGCCAACGAACCGTCAAAGCCAGGGAACAGCCGAGGATTCTCCGGCACGCGTTCCCTACCATCACCGGGCTGCCATTGTCTAGACCTCGAGTTTCCCAGCGATAGGCGAGTTTCGAGACTTTCAATTGGCGCGGGTACTCTTCTCTACGATTTTCTTGGCCCCTCAAGTGCATTCGCATCATTGTAACAGTAAAGCAATGCTCCGCAATCTTTTATCTTCCACGGCACAGCAACGTTTTCGCGACAATTCCGCGGCATACCACAAGTAAAAGCTTTCAAATACATAAATTACAATAATACTTTTTAATAATATTTTTTATTGGATAAAAAACACAATAAAATAGCTCTGTGTATGCAGAAATTTACTTTTATTTAAATTTTATATAAAGCTATTTGAATTTTTAATAAATTTAATTATCCTCGAGAAAATCGCGGCACAGCCGTCTTCAATCGTGATAATGTGAAAAATATTTGTCGCGCAATCTGTGCATCACTCTTCGATGAATGTATTTTTCCAAGATTATTTATTGATGACGGTGATACGACCTTGACGTGACCATCGACTCTAAACATTGACTTACAGTTATCAACGTTATCTTTAATGGTGAAATGAAGAAATAAAGTTGAGTCACGTATTCCTTGAATTTTTTGACACACTTTATATAATATAAGCAGTTTTTTATGATGTTCATTCAAGTAAAAAGGGATATGTAACCGGGCAGATTGCAACGAATGCGTTAAACTATTTAGACGCAGCATGAGAGAGCAAGTTCCGAGTCGGTCGCGCAGTAAATAACAAAAGAAGCCGGTGGATGTAGCGAATGGTTGAAGCGGCGGTAGGATGAGGGGGGGAGCTAAAAGGAACGAGGAGCGAAGACTATATGGCGCGGCGAAGCCGTAGTCGAAAAATCACGAGCCGGTCCGGGCTCTCCGCTAGCTATTACCCGAAGTTAGCAATGAATCTCTGCGGCGTGGAGACCGCGAACGAGGACCGGCCCGGGCTAAAATCCATCCCACCTGGCCGCAAATAGTCCGAGGAGCCCGAGAAACAATAGAAGGCAGGATGGTTCGAACGGCGAGAGAAAGGAGGCGAAGTGTCGGCCGGTCATGCGTGAACCGACCACCCTCTTGCCAGATTTATTGCGGATTCCTCCTTCTTTTCGAATCCTAATACTGGCGGGCGGACTCCATTAACAGTGCAGGCTGGAGGTTCATAACGTGGTCCGGCTGATCTCAAAAGCTCCCGGAAAGACAAAGAAACTGATGGACAATATGATTCGCTCGGCGACGTATTTGAACACTCCGAAGCACAATAACTTGGAGCGCGCGGGTCGGATCGTTTCGAGAAGTTCAAGCCCTAATAACGGTGATGAGATTTCATTAACAATGTAGGATGCAGGAATAACGTGGCCCAACTGATTTCAAAAGCTCGCGAAGATAGAGAGAAAAACTAATAGGCTGCTACCAGCATTTGAGTAACAGTTTTCAGACATTGTCACGAATTTCTTGAACATCGTGCTGCGTGTTAAAAGTTTCGGCAGGTCATTGACCAAAAATAATCCGTATACCTCTAATCTGAAATTACGGTGGTGTGTACGACGCTTATCGCAATAATTATCGCGGTAACAATGCTGTGCGACCGGTAAAAAAAGATAGAAAACCGAGAATATCAGCGGGAGCAGCCAATCACCTGTAATTAACTCGGCGAAGTAATAAGATAGTACATGGGAGATTACTTCTGTAATCGAGTGAACAATTGGCCCGAGTGTTCCAGGAGCCTTTCGAGGAAACCTCCCTCTTCGAAGAGAGGACGAGAGAGAAAGAGAGAGAAGAAAGAGAACGGTGCAACTCCTTTCAACAAGTAGGACGGAATATCTTAATTGCTGGCTGGCAGTAGTAGCGCGAGTGGCCGGGAATCGCGAAACAACTGGTGGCGTTGGGAATTTGTTGGGAATTTGTTTGGCCCGCGGAGGCATTAATTTCCAGAACAGAAAGCCTCGGGCCTCGGGCTGCAGGTTTTCTTGTTCTGGTTCCGGGGCGTCGAGTCGTCTGGTTACGCACCATGTACGTCGCCGCGAGATAAGAACTTGGCGAATTATTCAAAGTTAATGCCAACGTAAACGCCACAACTTTCGGTTGTTATTGCGCAGATTGTGCAGACCGCGCAGCGCCGCGGAAAAGACTTCCCGACGAGGCTGACCCGCCGCCGACCAGAAGTCATCGGGAGAGTTATGAAATAGACCGCGAGAGCTCTTTAATAGGGGACGCCCGGTGTCTAATGGAAACTTCCCTCGTTCCGCCGCGGAATTAATTAAATATTATCGATCGCCGACCGACCGCTGATTCCCGAGATTTTTACTCGTCGGGCGCATTTTACGCAGTCCGATCGTAATACTTTGATTAAGACTTCTCACGGTGCTGGATGTTTCGCGATATCTCTTTCCGTGTCGTCTGATTTTATTGTACATACGTGTTTCATTCATTGTTCTAAAATAATAATCATTCTAGCTTAACGCTTGAATCACTTCGATAATGCCAGTCAGGCAGTTTGGATTTTTAAGCTCATCTTTTAATACCCTCGTTTCTACTGATATATTTAAATTCAAATGCTTTAAATATAAATTCAGCGTGCCCGGTGACCCAATTTCTTTTGTTCTATCGGACCGCTACAGGAACGTCCAAATTCCGTGTAAAATAATCGTGTATTTTTCATTCGCTTTATTGTTCGTTGCTTCGTGCATCACGGAACAATGATTTTCATTCAATTAATATATTCTGGAAATAATTGGGAAAAAATTCGATACGTAACCTAAAGGAATACAATAATTCGAAGATTGAAACTGTGTATAAAAATCCAGTTTTTATGTCGATATAGACAAACAGGTATCCTAATCAGCTGATCTTTCTGTAAATTCCTACCGTCATTTATTCATTTAACTATTGCGGTTCTTTTCGGTTACTTTTTCAAGAGTGAATTGTTAATATTTTATCAAATAAAAATGTAAACCTTCCTGGTTTTTCGTAAAATTTATAATATCGTCATTGCTTGTTTTTCTTAATTCGGCACACTGTGGGGGATTCTTGAAAACTAAATTCCGCACTTAACTGGTTAATTCCACGAATTTTCATGAATCTTCTGAACCGCAGTACAATAATAACGTAATAGTCTGTGCGTTTCGTCGTTATTTAAAAAGTACGGTGAGCTGACGCATGAATAGTAACGAATCGATGTAATGATCGAAAATTAAACACGTGTCGGCGCGGCGCGGCGTTACGAAACTATAATCCCAACTCCGCTGGAAAGTCAGGCAATTTATACGTTGGTACAAATGTTCTCGGATCACTCTGATTCGCCGACACTAATTAAAGGGATTGGTTACTTTCTATGCGTATTGCATAACAAAATTGCATCGATGTTGCCCCTTATTGGCCATTTACGTTACCGGACCGTATCATTAGATGCCATCCCCCTTAATGCTGCTCGATTCCTCTTCCGGCCGGTTCTCTCGCTGTTCTGTTTCTCCGTCGTATCCTTAACACTCGTTTCCACGAAGGAGAGGTTCGAATGTAAATTCGAACCGTTTCTCTTCCCCGGGATCTGGTCCGCGAACAACTACCCCGGCCGCCACTTAATTCCCGAGCAAAAAAAATCCTCTCGCCTGCGTGAGAACCTCCATAATAATCCAGGAGGATGATCCTATCGTTCGGAATTGAAGAAACGGGGACAATTGCCGGCCGATAGATATCGGGTTCGCGAAACCTTGGTGACGCAAATCGCTTCTCACGGTCCATGTCGAAAATATTTCTGTTGGAATTTTAGGTTGGCGAGGGTGGGTTAGTGCACGTTGGGTTAACCCGCTTTAAAAAAAAGGCACTTAATAAATTGTTTTGGGTCCATTTGGACCCATATCTATTTATTTAATGTTTAGCTATAACATGTTTTTAAATTTTTTATTTATCTGTTGTTATTAACGTAAATTCGTAGTAGATGGAGACACGAATCTCAGTGATTGACAACTTGAAATGTTCACGATTAGTATATTTACATTGAATATCCAACAATTTCGATGTAACTAATTCCAACATTTCATCATGAATGCCGTACAGTTTGATAAGAGCTGTCGCAATAGGATTAAAAAAAAAAAAGTGGATACATTTAAAACGATGGCATATTAAAAGTCCAGCCTCGTTGGTCCATTGAATCTGAAATGAAACGAAGTCTCTCCGATAGATTCTAAATAGTAGCGACAGTATATTCGTCACAGGTTGTATCGCCGCCGTCACGAACTGTCGCTCGGAACGCCAGTAACCGAATACATACACGTATAAAATTCCAAAAGAATGATTATCCCCGGTGGCCACACGACCGGCTCGAGCGGATTAAACTCGCTCGAAAATTTATATTTCGCCGTGCATTCATTTCGAACAATGCCTTCGGTAATCCAAGATTCCGCGGACGTCCAAATTTCCCCATTCATCGCGCACCTTTTTAATTTATACGTCAGCCTGTCCGGGCTAAATGGGCCAACGGGTCTTAGAGCTAAAGGAGATCGGATTCTTTGTTATTCATTAATTAGAGAAGAGCTTTATCGATCTTCCCCAGGCGGTCTTGTTCCCGCGATTCATAGCGTTTCTCGCGAGATGTTCTTTCTACCGCGTGTGCGCTCGCGCTCGCGGATCGGAGCGGAGGAATTCCGAGATTCATTTCAATTTATTTCCCTCACGTTCGAGAGCCGGGTAAGCCGAAAAAAGAGGGGAGACAGGACGGAAACGGTCTCTGCGAATCGAGAGAGACCGCATTAAATAAATCCTCGGAACAAGGTATCCCGCGGCACCGGGCTAGCTAGAACACGACTCCCTATAAAAAGAGATTCCGTCCGCTGCTTTAAAAACAACGCTGCCCCGAAATTTATTCGCCTTGCGCCCAACCCGACCCCGTCCCTCGCCTTAATCTAATCAGCCGTCCCGATCCGTGGCACGGCATCGATCCCCTAGATCCGATCCACGAAACACGCCCGTCGCGCCGCACCGCGCCGTCCTTCCTCTTCTATCCTTCCTCGCGAGCATAACTGGCCCGAGGATTTCAATCTATTCGAGAAGAGAGGGGAAAAAAACGAAAGTTACCCTCTCGCGTCGAACGGAAGCTCTGCTGGGACGAGAGCAACGGAGGAACGGAAGCGCTACCACCGTCGAGATGAAATACGAGCGCGATGCTAAGGAATTTATTAGAGGACATGATACGGGAATTAATTTCGAACGGCCTGGCGCTAGACAGCCGATTTTTTTACGCTCCTGGCGCTTCTGCGAATGTCGCCGGACAATTTCTACGCCAGGGTGGACCTGATTTTTTAGGAAATTTTGGGCACGCCGCCACCTAATGCTGCTCCATTGCATGAAAAAGTGATATATGCAGTCGGACGTCGGGAAGACGCGGCACATTGAGCGCGAAAATTCAAGTAAAATATTTATACCTTCAAAAATATCAAACTTCCTTGCAAGCGTTCACGCACAAGTTTACTGTGTACGAATTAAGATTATTTCACAGTAATACCGCTGAGGACAACGCGTTGCAATTGTAACCCTGACCCTTCCACCCCAAAGCAGATGGACGGCGAAGACTATATATTTCTTAAAAATATATTTATTTAGAGATCACTTTACATTATCGAAGGATGAAGAACCTTCGTTCGCAATTAATCCTGGATCTGTATTATATCTTTATGGTCTTTTTATGGTCTAATGACATAATTTTACGGGGGGGGTGTGAAAAAAATCTCGCAAAAAACATTTCAACAAGTATAGCTAAGGTCCACCATTGTGTACGCGTGCTCCTATCAAAAGTAGTTTTATTTTATTTTCAGCGATCTTTCCTTACCGCATCTTTTATTAAAATCTCCGGTCTGCGTACACGTGTATACAGGCTGTGCGACTAAGCGTGTCAAATATTGTAAGGATAATATTTTAGCAGGTAAACTGGTAATATTTTACCAGTCGTTTTTTATTGGAATAGCTAATACGAATCAGACTAATAGATTTATGGTAAATAATGTGTAAAGTGATAATATTACCGGTTTCATTTTCGCTCAAGAAATACAGACAGCGTTCCCTCAATCTCCATAAAACTTCAAAAGCGGTGCTTCAATGCTGCGAACGTTTTTCCACCATCCCATGTTTTTACAATCGAAACGACACAACAGCCGAAAGCTTCTTCATCTTCAATAACAAAAACCGTGGCCCAACCTCGTAGGGATACGGAAACTCACCCTCCCTAGCTCCGTATTAACTCACCTGAGGGTTGAACTCGGGGTAAAACAGCCGGAAAAAGCTCCGGGTCTAAATTCGACTGTTTCAATCTCTGCAAAACGACGTTTACATTTAGATCTCGGGGCGCTGAACAAGGGAGGAAAGCAGTGTTCGCAACCGATGGAGCATCCACCCGGAGATTCCTCGAAATCTTCTGAGATATAGAGGGACGGTTTTGCCGTAAAACTTTCGAGACAGGGGCTAAGAACTAATACACTTTTTCGTGCCCGTATATTCTTCGTTTATTCCCGCAGAACGGGTGAAGTGGGAGGGAGGGAGGGGAGGGTGGCTTGTGAAACAACCTCCTAAAGATAACGAGATAACCCGTTTTCGGGGTGGCATTCAAACGCCTTCATTTCCAAAAGTCTTTCTCCTGGTCCTGTCCTCTTTCTCTCGTTTTATATCCGGTCCGGATCCAAAGTTTTCCGCGTCTCTCCTCGATCGTCCCCATCTTCCTTCTCTCCTCCCTCTCGCTCGTCCGTCCGTGTACAGCCGAGGCGCCATTGTCGTTTCTCACTTTGCCCTCCATTCTCCGTTTCATCGTTCCGCCCGTTCCCGCTTCCGTCCGGAAAATGACTGCCGGCAATGCCGCCAGTCCAAGATTGCTGCCCCCCTTTCAAACGGGAACCCGAAACGCGCGACCATAGCGGCAGTGTAACACCGCCGCGCCGCACCGGAACCCGTGAACGCTCGCGATTATGGCGATTCGTTCGCGCCTTCGTCTCGCACCGCTCCGATTCCGCTAAACGCTCTGTCTCGCTCGATACCGGAGCCACTTGCGCCGCCGTACGTTCCGCGCCTGTTAACACATTATCTACCTGCGATTATTCCCTAATTTTTTAAAGCACATGGTTCATGACTAAGGATTTTTTAGTAGTTCTTTCAACAGCTACAGGAATTTTAATCGTGAACGAACAAATCAACCTCAGTAATGTAATCTAATAATTTTATTTGGGATTACGATATAAAAGAAGATTTCCAAGCTTTTTTTTCATACAGCATAATTATTGAAAAGCCTATTAATAGGCTTCTGGTAGATACAGTGTTAACTTCAACTGCTCCACGACGAAATATTTATGGTGTTTCTGCCAATGTTTATGGTGTTTCGCCATTTATAACAAAATTGAGTATACAAAAATCGAAGTTATTGAAAAATTTTTTAAATTGAAGTTGTCAATATAGAATGTCTCCTCTATTAAGATCATTACGGGAAAAAGTAAAATTCAATTCAGTTTCTATTTCTTGCAATCGGTGTAGAAAATTTTTATTTTGCATAAAGATCCGCAGTCTAGTTATGATAAATAAAGGAGATATTTAGGTGACTACATTTAGGTGGCCACATTTAGGTGGATCACCCTGTAGAAATTTTTCCGAGCCGAAACTCCGCGTGGCAGATTAAAAGTATGATAATACTTTAAGTATTTTATAAACAAAGCGAAGCGAGTGACTTAAACTCCCCTAATTCCACGTAAACTTTATTATACAGTCCTCGTTGAAATTGCTTATGCCAACAAAACCAGTAATATTAATTACTTCGTATTTGTTTATGAAATACTTAAAATGTTATCGTTTCACATAATATAGAACATCAACTGAGTCCAGATGCTGGATATATTCCGATGGTTTTTACCTTTTAGAAAGTTTTTGCCTGAATTGCATGCCACCTCTGACACAATTTAATTCACAGAATTTAAGCGTCACATAAGCTTCGCGACAACTATTGAAACTTTTCGAGACTTTCCTCGTATTTCGCTGGATACGGTTAAGTCGTATTTTCTGCATCGGCGGTTAATCGTGTTTATAAAACTTCGCCTTCGATAAAACGACGTTTGACTGTGTTCTTTCTCGTAACGGAACACACGGAGTTGACTTCGGCAACAAAATTGTCTCTGAAATAATGATCGCCCAATGAATTTACTAAACAAGCCGATTGGTTTCGCAAATGAGATTGCTGTCGCTCTCGATAATGCATTAAACGGTTATCATTTATTTACCGTGTATTTATAAAGAATAACGAAGTCGACCGATAACTAAATCGTTAAAAAGACAACGAAGCCTCCGATTACCCGTATGTCGCGTACAAATGGCTCGGGCTTGGTTCAATTTTTTATCGAAAAAATCGCTGGGCTCCATTAACGGTCCCATAATGCCACGTCAATTGCCGCGTTAATAATTCGATCGCCAACAAGCCCGGATGGAGTGAAACGGGTCGGACTGCGCACAATTATTTACAGATACGACTCATTTGGTATCGGCGACACCTCCCGATCGCTGGCTCTCGGTGAAATCGATAACATTTTAACAATAATGAGCGACAGTTATTTGGCCGGCGTCAATAGACCCACGAACCGAGCCGAAAATTATTGGCACGCACACGGGGCGCTGCGCAACGCGCGTTTTCCAGTATCCTGTCGGGGCTTGGAAATATTGATGACGAGAGCCGGGCATCACCATAGGCAACGATGGTCCTTTCGATAATGGTATTACGGTCGTGCGCGTCCTGGGACAATGCCAGTCTTCGTCCCGATGCTAGCTGTCGAAGTAGCCTCCGGCTTGAGTCGCTGCTGCGACAGACGGCGGAGGATAAATCGAGATTGCTATCCGCCTAATCACAACCAGCACTTACTACCGTTTCCCTTTCGGCGTTACTCGATAATCCCTTACCGATTACCTTCCTTGATCTACCTTGATTCCACGGTGCGCTACGTTCTCGAATTAACGAAACAATACAACAAAATATACAGTGGATTTGTATTTGAACACTACGGTGGAACCTCGATTAACCAGGGTCCGATTATCCGCGGTCTTGATCAACCGTGGTCCTGATTGTCTTGGTTATCCGGCGTAAAAGTCACGCGCAATATAAAATTGATTCGTCTCCTCCTGCACCAGCCAGAACACTGTTGGTAAATGTATGCAACAGTCTGTCTTTATGGAGAAGTCATCCGCACTGTTACAATAGAAAATAGAGAAATTCGTCGCCAAGAAGGTGCTTCCATTTCAAGCAATGTTCTTCAATATTTAGAGCAATGTGACGACACGCCAGAAGAAGTATTATCGACAATAAAACGTTGGAGCGACAATACACTTATTAATGCAAAATTAACAAAATTAAACAGATATGAAAATGTATACATTGTATAAAAAATTGTGTTTATTGTGAAATTAAATGTTTATTGACTATATAAATTACGTTTTTAGTTTTTTCCCCAGGATCCTTCGCTGTATCTATCTGGTTCTCGAAAAATTAACATTTTAAACGATTTTGCAGAAATTTTGTAACAAACTTGGACTGATTTTAAGATTTATTTCGCGACGTAGCAAGCCAGAAACTGAAGACGCGTTTTTCGTCGAGAGCGAGTATGATAAATCGGCAGCGATAATCGAGAATCGATTAACATATGGCGCGAGCGCGCGGGAACCTGTAAAATTGTGGAGACACGAGCCGGTACAGGCCCGGACCGATTACGGCCGTGAAAATTGTCATCCTCTTTCTGTTTCCGAGAGGCGCACACCGTTATTCCCCGTTTTCGAGCAATTTGCATCTGGCACGTGTCACGTTGCCGGTACACGAGCCTCGGATAATCGCGAAGGACGCTCGAATGAGTAGGTAGTTCTCCGCTCGTCGGCACCCGAAACGTTTTCGATTACAATCGATCTCGTTTTTTTTTGTTCGGGATGTCACGAGACCGTATTTCGATCTCCGCGCTATCGTTCCTACGGTATCGTCGGTGACGTTGAGTTGACGCGTTTCAAAAAGTGCAGCGATTCTTTCAGAAAATCGCGGTGCGCCGGAAAAAAAGACCGGTGCCCTCCGAGCCGAAAACTCGATTAGCTTTCTGCACTCGTTTCGGTTTAATGTTGCAGAGATTGCACAAATATTTGTGTACAGTGATTCCCGCTAATATTCGGACACTCTTAACCAGTTAAGTGCGGAATTTAGTTTTAAAAATTCCCCACAGAGTGCGGAATTAAAATCAAGCAATGACGAGTATCCTATTATAAATTTTATGATAAAACGAGGAAGGATTATATTTTTGAAAAGTTTAGATTGTTGAAAAGGTTAGGAACAAACATACCGCCAAATAATATTCTTATTACACTTTATTGAAATTTCGAGTTTTCATCGTCAATGGTAATTTTATATTTTACACGACGACTATACACGTCAAACGCATCGCAACAGAGATTTGGTCCGACGTGTATACACGTCAAACTCGCTTAACTGGTTAAAAAAATATAAATTTTTTAATATTGTATAGCACGACTTAGATTTTTTTTGAGAAGTTAGAACAATTGGTTTGTTACGCAACGTGAAAAGAATTTTTGAGAAAAATTGCAATTGGTCGGAATTGCAGAATCGACACAAAACGTACTTTTTAAATTTTCAATATACACCCACATAAAAAAAGTTGTGAAATGCAACTTTCAATATTTTCTCTAAAACTCCGATCAACTGCAATTTTTCTCAAACTTTTCACATTGTACAGTAAACTACTTGATCTAACATCTCAAAAGAAATCATATGGTACAATGTCAAAAAAAAGTTATCGTCTTTTCAAGAGCGTCCGGATATTAATGGGAGTTACCGAATGAAGTCACAAAATTTCAATTGTTCTACGAATGGCAGACATCATGATGTACGTGAAAAAAGTGTGTCGAGTTGGCACGAGGGACGAAGCCTCAGCCACTGTATGCGGGATTTGTATAAAAATTTGTATACAATATTGAATCGTATGTTCAGGAACAGAGCGCAAGGTAGAATATTGCTGAGAGAAAAAGACGTGGGGAAATCCGTGCGATCCTTTCGGCGTCTCGCGACTTCTCTCTTTAGCTGTCGTCTCGATTCCAATGTTGTTTACCCGCTGGTTTCGCTGGTGTACGGGCGCATTGTTGCACCTGCACCTGGGAGAAGCCCGGGCCACGCTTCTCGAATTTCCTCGGCCCGTGTCGCACGTACAGGCCGCATGAAAAGCGGAACGCGAGCCCTGCTCTTCAGCGTCAGCTCCCCGCCGCCCCTAATTCCGGGCTTCGTTTCATCCCCTCTCCCTCTTCCCTGTTGCAATTGAATTCGCACGGGTCCGATTTCCTGTCGTGATTCGCGACCTTTTCTCAGCCCGACAATGGGGCCAAGCAGATTCCCTCTTCTAACCGTTGCTACCGTTGACATCCTGATGGATCTCGTCTTGGACGTGCGCAAGAATATCGCTGGCGGAATTCACCGAGACACCGCGTCTGCGAGAGAATGATGGTCCTGATGATGGAATCCAGTTGGACCCCGGAGACGACAATTCATTCTTGTTAATCCAGGTTTCTGGATACTTGGCTGATTCGTGTAGGCTGCAATTTCGCGGGAGCAATTGTTGCTCGAAGCAGGGTTATTCTTTCTACTTACAAGGGGAGGCCGCGACCTTCGGGTCACCGATTGTGTTGAAACTTTGAATACTTATAGATCTCGTTCTCCTGTTCACGAATATACAGGGTGGTCCGTTTAAATAAGAATGAATGTCATGTTATTATACATATCTGAATGTATTTTTCCATCAGTTACACGATGCAATAAAAAAAAAATGTAGTTATGTACCAAAAAACATCAATATGTGCCAAATATTTGGTCCATTGACACCATGCACATTACGTAACAAATAATTTTTGCATCACAATAACCTGAAGAGATATTTAGGTGTTCTTATTTAAACGGACCACCCTGTATACCATTATAGGGGCAGATACTCAATCGATGTCGAGATATTGACGATTAAAGTTTCATAGCTCTCGTATAAAACAGCATTTTGTCTGTTCGAGAGTGGAAATTGATTGACAATAGAAATATTTTTTTTGTACAGTTACTGTGAGCTAAAAATGGGATATTATAGTATAATCAACAGAATTCACTGATTAATAATCCAGGGTTCGGTCGCAATATGTTCGTAGAATATTTATACTCTAATTTGGAAAATGATTATTCGTAAGGTAATAAGTCCGTTCCGACGAGCCCTCGAAATAGTTGAATCTGTCAGAAATAATTTGGATATATCCATGTGCGTGTATGGATTAATTATATGATAAAACGCCGCAATCTACATCGGTCTACAATCTACAGTGTAAACGAGTTGAATGAACTTGATAATGTTAATTAGCTCATTATTCCACCAAATAGTCCGTGAACATCATCGAATAACAGCAGTTTACGTATGTCGACCGTTAAGCGAGGTTTCCCAACTCGGCCGATTCCGTTATCGTTTCGTAGAAACATGAATTAATTAGCTACTTAGGCTAAGCAGAGTTTACGTCGGTCAGTTCACCGATGTCTGAACATTATTTGTTTTTCGAGCGATTCGTCGGGACGGTTAAGACGAGCTCGGTCACTTATCGTGATCGCGGAAGCTCGCCGAAGGAGAACGGGTCGAACTCTAGTTCCCTCGATTCCACGAGAATCGATACCCCAACCTCCCCCGAAGCCCCGGTCCCGGCGAATTTCCCGTTTAAGGGTAATCGATCGACGCCAATTTACTCTCCGCGGCTCGATACTCCGTACCGTTTGTCGCGCGTTGTTTGCGTTCCGTTGATGGAGGAATCGCGCAGCTGTGTGTCGTCTCCCGGCGGAATTGTTTCGCTCTGTTAATTGATGTCGAGTGCTTTTTACGGCAGGAAGAATTTTTTCGACGGACGTACGATTAGTCGTTCGAGCCAAATTTTTTCTATCAAAACAGACGATTCATTCAACGAATCCCGACAATACGAATGACACCCTGATTGATACACCGCCAGCCTCGAATTCCGTGAAACTTGTACTCTCGACTTATAGATGAACAACCGAACGTTCTGAAAATTACACGAACTATATGAAAGACGGACGACAACCGTATGTTATACTGAAATGTACGCGAAACAGCAGTTGTTTACTCGCGTACGTAAAATTACGCGTTCCGAGGCACATACGTGGGAGGGTTGTGTTCACCTGTGCTTTTAATACACATTCGAAACCAGGGTCTCTAAGAGCTGCACCTTATAATAGCAGAAAGCTAGATCGATTGGCACGTGACAAAGAACGCGCGACAAACGTGCCCGAATGTCGGCTGAAGCGGATTGACGACGCCTCCGAACGTTTAACTTTCTAACTACGGCTGTCGTCGATAGACGACGGTGCGAAACTTTCGTGAGATACCGCCGTCGCTTATTGACTTTTATTTATTTCATCGAGATTGCGTCGATGGAACAAGTGCGTAGAGTGTGCAGATGTGTGTAGATACGCATAAATCATCACATACAGATGAGAAATGAACTTTTCTTTTTTTTGGGCTAGAATAGCTCCAAAGAAAACTTAATAGAAATTTATTCTCGCTAGTTACTGAAATGTCATCAATCAGTATATTAATAACTTTCTTCAAAAAGTCTTTCGACACGGTTGTGTCTAAGGCAGGGCCCGCTGGATAACCTTTCTGATGAGTCCTCCACCTCCTGTTCCTTCACAATTTTTAGCAAAACGTGGCCAAATAAACGTTGTACAGATTCACATCCGAATCGTAACGTTTTAAAGAACATAACATAGCTAATTGTTTCAACTCATCGAACCTTGCGCCGATAATTCTTCACATATATAATATAAAATTTCAATCGATAAAATCCTTAACATTATTTGCTTAATAGAAACTTTGGGGCTAGAATACAGTCTCCTTATATTTGTAATACACAGTTTCTCATTGATAACCGGTACGTGTGGCGCACCGATGTTCCATCCGTGTAGGGAGTATGTACATATGTGATGTACGCTATGTATGCGCGCGTGTCTGTGTGTGGAGAGGAGGGTAAAAGGGGGAATAATCGTGGGAGGACCACGTACATCATCCAAGAAAACTAGAATAGGAAGGCAATGCTCCCGGCGGTGGAGCGCCGCTGGCTGCCTACTCGACTCGAAAGCTAGATGTTCCATATTTTTATCGATTTCGTGTAAATCCAGCAAAACAATGGCCGGCTCCTCGTAAAAACCGCGAGCATCGTTGCTATGACATTTGTTGTACACGATGGGAGCGCGTGCTCTCCGCGATAGATCGTCCTCGTAAAAGCTGACCCGATGTTTCTTCCCGACTGCCCCGCGCCGTGACTTTTGTACCTTGGTATTTTTTTCTCTCGCAGGTGCATACGCGATCGGATCGCTTAGAACGAGGATCGAGGGTCTGCTCTGCGAGCCGTTCGTTGACGTTTGGACCATTGTTGTAGAAATTAACCGACGACGACGACTTGATCGATATTTACAGTGGGGAATGTGACGTCGATCGACGAGAATTGTTCGAGCGAATTGTACGTGCGATAATGTTTGAACCGACGGTGTTTCTTTTGTTTATCCTGCCGAATTAATTGGAGATTAACAATTCGCGTACCTCAATTCTCTCGGTAAGGGATACCGGCCGCTGTTTGGGAGCGTTAATTCTCGCCGCAGGACCTCAAACAAGGTACCGTCTCCGATTGCCGATATTCGAACGTTATTTGTCAGCCATAATCCCCCGACGACGATCATCATTCTCGAAGGACAGTCGATAAACGGCCGGTTATTACGCGCGTGTAATCCACTTTAACGCGTGTTCCACTTCACGCGCTGCGATATTAATCCCCTCCTATCGGAGATCCATAACGCATAAGTGAAGTCACGGTATGTCGGATCGCTCACAATACCTCATCATTTGTCTCTTCCCATTCGTCCGACCGTCGATAACAGCTTCGTATACAGGAAAGAAGGCATAAAAATGTTTTGTTCCATCCGTCTAGCTCGACGTTTCCGCTCTGGAAAATTTAATAACCCGCAGCGTAATGTGTACAAAATTGGTATTCAAGCCTTCGACGCGTTAGCTGGTAATCGAACGAATCATTGAAATAAACAGATAAATAACACCGAGTAATCTGATGTAATAATTTTCTTTAAGACCTCGAAGGAAATATTGAGGTCCCCTCTTCAAAATTACTTTAAAAATTCAGTTCAGTAGGTTTTCGGTTTAGAGAAGTTTCAACATGTTCGGGAAACGATGAAATTTCGTTAAAGACGCGCAAGATTAAAAAATCGTAAAAAAAGGGAAAAAGCCGGGCTTAATCTGACAGGGGATATATTAAAAAGTACTGGTAACTGTATCTCGCCCATTCCAGTCGCCCGAACCGCATAAAATTACATTTCGACCCCACGCTTGACTCGGCGAGCGCAACTTCAGCTCAATCCCGGCGAAATGAACTCGCCTAATTATCGCGTATTGAATACGCGGCTCCGGTAAATTCGGCCGACGCGCTCGAACGTATAAACCGAAATTAGGGCACCGTACTAAATTAAGGTAATTAAACGGTAATAACTATCGCGCGATAACTGTCATTCGATGTGTACACGGTTTGTCATCGAGCCGCCAATAATCGTGTGCCAACGATTGTTGGAAACGATAATAACGCAGTCTTTATCGGCGCCTCGTGTCGCCCACACATCTACATTCCTGCGTGCGACTACCCTTTGTACGGTAGTGTTGGCACAGGTGAACATTAAAATATAAAATTCACCATATTTCATGAAATATGTCGTCCATTGACATTCTACTAAAATATTGTCGATTAAATGCAATTGTTTTATCTCACGCACCAATATGTGTATATCTGATCAATGTCGACGATCTGCTGCTTATATCAACAATAGTATGTACGGTAATTAACTTTTTACTGTACAGTGTATGTACAAGTAACGTTAAAAATCGTTCTTCTAACTTCCAGCTGAAATAAATATACCATTTATGGCTGGGAAATTTGTATTAAATGTTTAAATATTTTTCCCTGAACAAATCTATATTTTCTTTTTTTATTTAGAAATCTCGGATGAGATTTATTATAACATATTGAACATTACAGATTATTACATATTATAGTATGCAACGAGAACATTAGTAGATAATATTAATTATAACATAATATTAATAGTTAGTACATAAGGAAAGGCCCTTAGACACATAGATTACTTGATCAAAATAAAAAAAACCATGTGGTATGAGATACGAACAGAGTGGAAATAAGTATTCTATGTGCGAAGATTATTTCAAGGTTTTGTACAAAGTGGAGAAACTGTAAAAAGTGTTTCTGGAAAATTTTAGACGAAATTTTTATGAAGGTTCACAGCAATTTTATGCTATACAATTTTAGCTGGAGAGCTAAATTGTGTCGGTATTCTATGCTTCTACCTTACACTGTTGCAAAAGAAACGAACGTGTCAACGCTTACGGTGATTCCCAATAAATCTTCAAAGCCCTGGCACTCGCGAAGCTATCAACTCTTTGTTACCCTCTCTCTCTCTCATCGACGATCAGACATCCGAGAAAACCGCAGAAACAATCGACAGTGTCTGGATTGATAGCGGATTCTGAAGTCCGTTAGTCCGCGGCACGTTCGCCATTATTTACATGCGTCCATCGTCCAGGTAAAAACGGTAGCAAAGCCACCGTGCACGCCGCGCGTTCATCAATTAACAGATACACAAGGGATTATCGACGAGCCGCGACGAACGACGTACCGCCGACCTTCTATTGACAAACTATTTCAATTTCGTCACTGCCGCCCACTGTCGAAGATAAACGGGACACCTGTCTAGGCGAAACGACAACAGAAAACCTCCGCGCATTCACCTGATTGCACGAATTGGGCTCGCGTTAGAGCCGCGGTGAATTCGGCATTACTTCTCTCGTCCCCGTAGCCATCGATTACCCGAAATATATCGATATCAGCGACGGATACGCGACGGGAATCTCCTATGTACTTTTCCCCGGATACCTTAAAAATGATATTCGGCCCAATTTCGCGGAATTGCCGTCGTTCCTGGACCAGCCAGATGGTACCCGCCGCGATTCCACGCTTTCTAGATGCAGCTCTATCTGTTCACCCCGTTTTCTCCCTGCAACCGACCCCGATTGGCTGATTCTCTACCGGTGTTGCTTCCCCTTGCACCCCCCTCACCACTACCCTGGGGGCTGGTAACACGTGAACGATTTTTGAAATGAACCGAGACGCGTTAATTCGCCGTCAGCCTCCTGCCGAATCTCGGATCCCGTTTCGGAAAATCGGTGAGAACAGAGTCGAAAAGTAAATCGCGATAACGTTAAGAAGATAGAACGGTTACGAAGAATCTTTCCTTTCTGAACCTTCCCGAAGGTCCTTCGTTCTCAAAACTGGCGAAATACAGACCAAACGGTCCTCCGATACGGAAGATGCAACTTCAGCGGACACGGAAGCCGAGATTACCCAATTCCCAGTCTCTTCGTAGTCAAGAGGTCCAACTTCTACGAGTTCTGAGTGCAGGAAGACGCAACTCCGAATTCGAGAGCATAACTTCCGCGACCTGTATCGACGAGTTTCTACGTTAACGTCGCTCGAAACAAATAATTTTTTCCGATGTACCCACAATACCTTTCGCATTTAAATCGGGAGAAACTTGGCTCAGATCCGCAAATTCCATTCCTCCGCGATCAGAATCAAATTGTGTTTCCGTAGGATTCGAAGTCTGGAGTACGTCGTAGCGTCGAACTTCGAGGAAGCCCAAATTAATAGTTATTCTAATCTCTGATGAGATTTGGATCCACTGGAGTCGAGTTCTGCTTGGCCAGACCGAGGGACGTTCGATTTTGTAGAGGTCCAGATCGAATGCGATTCAATTTCGAAGTGGTTCGAATCGAATTGTATTCAATTTCGATGGCATCCTGTTTCAGCGTAGTCTGGGGTATATTCGATTTCTGAATGCGATGATTTTCGAAATTAGAATTATCCTTCTGCCGACCGTAGGTCGTTGATTGCTTAGGTCCATTTCGAGCCGTATTTATCGATTTCTTGAATTATCGATTGAATTTTTTTCCGTACGAATTCAGTAATTAGTGGACGAGTTTATACTCGAAATCCAATATTTCAAATAGAAAAAGTCGAGTTTGATCACTACCAGAATGTGAGGCTGATAATTTCAATGATTTTCGGAGGCGGAAAAATCGGTGATTTGTTAATTTGCTGTTTCTGTTTGCCGTCTACGATATGATTGAATTGGGGTCTCTTTTAATGGCGAAATCTATTAAATCGGCTTCACTTCGCTAATTTAATTAGAGATCCCTTGGCGCTGTTACGGTTAAACCTTCGCCGGTGAGCAAAACTGTAGTGCATTAACGTCTCCTCTGGGAACCGGTAAATATACAAGAACGTGAGAACGGTGTCGAGTGGCGTACAAGAATATTATTCGAGGATACACAATGCGATAAGCTACCTGTGGAGAGCAATTCAATTTGCCACCTGTGTATCATGGTTCGTTCCTTAAGGCTTGACAAAGTCGGTGTCGTTTCGATGAACAACCTCGAGCGTTTCTTGTACTCGTTGTTTGTCATCGACGAGATTCGAACCCAGTACATTCGCTCCGTAGTCAGATGCCTTAACCGACTTTGCAACCGACGATGTTTTTACTCGTTGTATCTAAATGCATTTTATTGCACCTTAACTGCGATGCGCGATGGAATTTGTCGCACAAGAATTTTGATACCAGAATTTTGATTTCCAATTTTTTAGACTCATTCTTCTCCTTTCAATTTTTGTTCTGATCAGTTCACCCTTTGTTTGAACTGTTGCAATTGTCAACATTTTCCAATCTAATTGTATGTGTAACTTTTAGATTTAATTTGTCTTAAAAATTTTTACCGTCTCCACTTTACATATTTCAATATGTTTTTGTAGTGAGATGTCAAAGTTTAATGTAGCTACTGTTTTATTTGGTTTTACTTTATTTTACGATATTAATTAATAATTTCGGATAAGAGGCATTTCAAATTGATCGATTTCTCACCGTATAAAATTTTCTTGGCCCTCGTTAAGCCAATGTATCAACGATGAAGAAAAAAAAACGAAATTGACAAATGACAGCATTAGCAGGGAAAATGAAAAATTAATGCAGTCATTTTCTGGCAGGATTACGTGCGCGATAAATTATCCTTTCGGCTCCACCATCGTCCCCGTATAATCGTGCCCGTACGAGATATCGATAGCTTTGTACCGACCAGCCGCAATATCAAAACTAACGAGCGTTTTAATTGCGTATCGTCCACGGAGTTCTTCGAGGGCATTTCGAAAAAGCAAATAGGCGAACCGCTTTCCACCGTTAAAAACTCGATAACGATCTAACGAGTTGTGTGTCGCTGATATGTTCTCATCAATGCTGAAATGGTTTTTTTTCTCCGTTTCGTTAGCGACAGAGCAATGTTTTTTTTTTTTTTATGGAATCGACGAATTTGTCTTTGACCGGGTTCGCACGTTTCGCGACTTCCTTTCATGCGAAAACGAACGCATTCGTGTGTCGAGTGCGGCCCGGTTTCATCAATTTTCGCGTTCTGTCCGCGATCACAGTGTTTTTTTTGGATTGCAAAAAATTGAAGCAACACTTTTCAAGAAATTTTTCGTTTTAAATACAATCGCATCCCTCTCCACCGTGCACGATTACTCCGTTCAATACTTCATTAGGATCGAAGCGTATTTGCGAACTCGATGATTCTAAAATAAACAACCTGATCGCATCAAAATTTTTCAAAAATCACCCTTGATCTTTCTCAACCTCTCTTTTTCTAATTTCCTTAAACAGTTAAGAATAATCCGTTTCGTACTTGATCCACACCTTTTTTGCATAAAATTCGCCACTGAATTTTCAGTTGCCGCTCTGAACTAGATAATATTTACAATTTAGTTGAAGATAAATAATGCCAAAATTCCCCTGTCTTTCGCATTGAATTACTCATCAGTAAATTGTTTCAAAAAATCCTAAACATCAGAATCTAACGCTACATCTAGCACATTCGAAACTCGAATGAAGCGAAAGAACATTAGACACAAATATTGTGTCGTTCCAGCTCGCGGCGATCGTGAAGTAAACAAAGGAAAGAGCGGTAGGAAAGTAGAAGTACGAACACGGCACTTCTCCAGTTTCGTTCTGAGCCTCGGTGAGGGTCCAGGGGTCCGTGGATCCCAGGATCTTGGGGGATCGTTAAGACTTTCGACGAGCCAGCATCGAATCCTGGTCCGCGGCTCTCTACGCGGAAACTTGGCCGGTGCGAATGAAAGGCAGGGGCGCCTAGGGGCGGACGGAAAAAAAGGAGAACGGCCGGCTGCAGCTGCGAAACTTCTCGAATCTTTTCTGCTGTCAAGTAGTCATTGTTACGTACGCGCGACAATGCGTCTTCCTCTTCTCGATTTGCCGGCGACCCGCGCCGCGACCGAGCCCCTTTGACGGTGAAACGAACGTCCTGGCAAAAGTGACGGCCTTTGACGAACTTCCTTCGTTCTCAAGTCCACCCATCTCGGACACCCGCGAGTCTTCGACCGCTGGCAATTCGCTTGTTCTTCAACAACGGCCAATTTTTGTAACCTCCAAGACACTGTTGAATTAATTTACTGTACCTGAAAACTATTTGTGTGGTAGGTTCAGGGCCGGGGTGACCTTTTGCGGGGCCCGGTTCAAAAACTTTGCGGGGTCAGAATACACATTCAAATCCTACACTTAAATTTCACAATAAGGAATTATTTATTATAAGTAAATATTTTTTGCAAGATGAATATTACATAATTGTTCTCGCTTTTTTCGCCGCAAAATCTTTGATTGTGTCACCAAAATTGATTGAGTTCGCTACTTCGGGTCCTGCAAAATGTCTGATCAAAACGCGAAGCCGGGTCCCGGCGAACGCGCTGAACCTGCCTCGCGCCGGCCCTGGGTAGATTAACGATTCTTCCTCGACATGAAAAATTTTCCAAATCTCTTTCTTAGTCCAATAATTCGCGCGTCTGATGTTTCGTCGGAAGAACAACACATTATCGGACGATCAGCATACACGTCAGGGTTGTGTGCGGTGGCTTGTCGATCCTCTTCAGACCGTAGACACCGAACAGTGTTTATCAGTTAGCCGGTCAGCGGAGGAGCTGTATCAACAGAGCACCGAGCAGGCACCTGTACGCGCGTGCACTGTATATTTGAAGATAATCCAATCGATATGGAAGGACTATTCAGTTTCAAAACCTCTTCAGCCGATGGTTCATATTATTGGATTGTTGCCTGGCGAAATTTCGTCAGCTGTCAGACACATGGATGTTACAGGCGTCCTAATTACCTGCTATACTAGTCGACTGGAAAGGGAGAGACACTACGTTGATAGATCTCGCTTATACTTAATCAAGATGGCGTATTGCGTATACATTAGGTAGGTTGACATTTATATCCCCGTCGAGTCTCATTGAAAATGATCCGTGTTCAGGTCGATCTGGATCGAGTTTAAATTGGGACGATTACAACTATTTTCGGGTTAGTTCTAACTATAGACAAGAATGCTTACCTGGGTCAGAGTACTCTCCAATTTGTGCCAGGGTTAGCCCTAATACGTGTGCAGCCCACGCGTGGGATTATTAATCTAATAGGGTACAATCAATATTAATCTAAGTTTGGAACATTTCTGGGTCAAGTTAGGGTACATTCGGTATCGAAGATTTCGTGTATACCTGAAAGTGAAGTACGAAGCAATAGGAGCTTCGGAAGAATTTCTTTGCACTGTTGCCTCTTGCGATTATTTCGGAAAATTTTGATTTTGCATCGAGCGTTCCCAGCAACTTCTAATAAGTAGATGTTTGCGCAGATAATCCAGTATCATCGTTATCTAGTATCAATATAAATGTTCCCCAATTTCACCACGGATTATCTTCCCATTTCAATGATACCTGAGGTTAGTTTTGCTTGTACATAATCTCCGTTACACCAAGACTTAGTCAGGTTACATCGAAGTTGAATCTTGTTAGACACGAGCTTGTTAGGTCTCTTGCCTCTGGCACGTTACATCTTTGATCCTTCGCGAACTCGTGCTCGCATTCTCATGTTTCGGGACCCACAAATCGGTCATTTGCATAGTAATTTTCTGGGGCTCTTCCCGAAAACCTCTTCGAAAACAAATATTCACCAATTTTAACAATCTCGAGGGTTGCAAAGGGTCAGGCTACGTCGCTGTTTGACGAAGTTTCTTCAGAAATAATATGAAAATAGAAAAATAATATTCGTTCTCGACTGAAAAAGATGCTGCACAATCGAGAAAGAAAATTTCCGGCTAAAGCGGCGGAGCTAATAAAAAGTTTTTTCCTTTTCCCCGTCATCGAATTCGTTTATTCTTCACGAGCCAGCCGAGCGAGGATCCGGGAATCGCTGAAATTTCCCGGCAAAAGTTGTCCATCGCGTCGTCCCGAGCTCTTCGAGGTGTGAAAGCGCCCGCTAATTGCATTCGGTTTTATGCTGGCCGGTGGTTTACGCGTCGGGGACACGCGTACTCGCATTATCGCTCGACGGATTGCGTCGCGGGAGCGGTGAACTTATTAAAATGCCGTGCGCGCGTCGCTCAACGCCGCGTCGTCGACCACAATAACATTTGTTCGTTACCTACCGAAGAAAACAAATTGAAGCCGCTTCCCGGCCGGCCGTTTTTAACTTTTAATTGGATCACACCGACCCCGAGTTCACCCAACAATTCCGGCCCGGGGACCCATCTAATTAATTCTCGATCCCGTCCGATGCTACCTTGAAACCTGCTGATAAAAGCACGATGCTCCTCGCGCGTGATCGTGTACACTTTTATTTACGTCATGTACACCGAATTATAATTTTATATTACGCGGTTCTCAAAGAAACTATCGATATTAATTACCCTAATCGTCTACCACGTTCAGCTTAGAAAAATTATGCTTATTCTACGTAGCGAATCGGACAATATTATGATTTAACACTGAACCTATCGAGGACTAAAAATGTTTTAGCTTATGAAAATGACAAGGCACTTTGTTGAACTTTTTGTTAAAACTCCAACGACTCCATTTACAAATAATTACGCGTCGTGTATATTATTAATAATAAGTTTAATAAAGATTAACAAAAATGAATATAAAAGAAAAAGCTAACACGTGGTGTCACGTCAATTGAATCGTCAAATTGAATCGAAAAACAATCGAATCGCGTCTTCCTATTGGCTACCGTCGAGGCATAGAGTATAAAAAACTTACATTTCAACACTCTTCTTATTTAGATTTTGTGCAATTTTTGCTCGCGTGCATGTATAAAAAAAATTGACCGAATCAATCTGCACGTAAACGTTCAGCATTTCAATAATTGTAAAATATAATAAATAAAATATAAAAATATAAATCCGGTGGTGGTAGGATCAGTGTTAAACTCTGATTTCGCATTCGCCGCGGCGATTCACCATTCGAATCGAGTTCTCGTCGCGGAGCGGAAGAATCGATCGATTCAACTTGACCAAGAAAGAGACTTCCCCCCCTCCGAGCCTCCAAAGGGCACGTGGCCCCTTAATAATTTCCAGCGAGTACACGGACTTCCGGTCGAGGCCGAGGTATGGCCGCGTAAATCACCGCGAAGGAGGGCATGTGGCCGTCGAGCTAGAAAATTCGCAGTGATAGCCCACTTTCAACGGTGTAACACTTTACCTGGTGAGTGATTGCGAACGAGCCGGGGGTAGATCGAGGAGATCGATCTGCCGGCTAATCGACCGGCGCGATGAACCGAATCACAGCACGAACTCCAAAAAAGGAAGCCCGCCGATCGTCGGCGCGGTGAGGGGGGTGGGGGAAGGGGGGATGAGAGGACAGGTGGAGGCGGCGGCAGAGGTGGATGGAAGAAAAACGGATGAGACTCTAATAACGTGAGGTCGAGTAGATGAATAGACGCGAGTGTAGCGGAGGCGTAGGTCGGCGCTATCGTACGCTCGAATCGGAAACCAATTTGAAAGCAATACCGCGCTCATCGTTCTCCCTTATCTGATCTCCGGCTCGAACAAAACGTTCTTGGATTTGGCTCTGATCGCTCGACGAAAGCCTGACGACTTAAGCGCCTTAACACCTCTCGGTATTTAAGTCGACTCCACAATGGCTCGCAGCCTATTCTGATGGGATTTCTTCGTTGCACAAGCATGATTCCCGGTGTTTGTTCCCGCGCCCGTTCCCGAAAACACACGACAATCCAGCCTGGAGCTGGCGTCTTCAATCCTGGGACAAATCGTTGAAATGTTTTGTTACGTTACTCAGATACCACGATTACGAAGTTCTCGCTAGTTACTGAAATGTCATCAATCAGTATATTAATAACTTTCTTTGAAATTAGGCGATAATTGAGGATTGGTAAAGGGAGAGGTGGTGGAATGGATTTTGAAACACTGAGGGGACCAAATATCATTGCATACATACATACGTGTTATTCTTTTCTAGAGATCCCAAGAACACCTAAATTTTTTAAACGGCACCACCCCTTTTGAATACTCTGACTGTGACCTTGAATGAGCTTGAGTAATTATAGTCACTGAATTCCTAACGAAAGAGACTATCATCGCAGGTGATTAAAAAAATGTAGATGACCTTCGGATTTCTAAAAGAACAAATAATTCAAGTTAGATGGGGTCGAAAATAATAGCTATGTAATTGACAAAAATTAGCCACGTTAACAATTAGCGAACAAGCCCCGGCTCTCCGGTGGCAGTCCACGAATATTTTCGATGAGCCAAACGTTAATTTCCGCGGATCCGCACGGCTCGAGGAACGCAAATTGCGTCTGGCGCTCGCTTTGGCAAATTTTTCGAATTCCTTGCCAATGCCGGCCGGTGAAATGGAGTTTCTATTTTTCGGTCGTGTCATCGATAGTTTCCGTTTCTCGATTGAACGCGGAACCGGGGAACCGGAACGAGCCGAAAACTCGATGGAATCGCGAGAAGTCATCGCGATTCGGCCACCGTGGTAAATCTTATTATCGTTGGCACCGCATCAAACGCCGCCGCCTCGAACGGTGTGGGCCGTAGCCGCGCCGGAACGAGAGACGCGTCCAATGAAATTCCGAGCGTTGCCTTTTTTTTCCGAGGTCTTCCGTCGACATTCCTCGCGACGATGCTCCCTCTGACAAGTGTCGAAATTTCGCCCGGCCGATTTCATCCGAAATTTCCGACGCCCCTCGCCGCCGGAGTTTCGACAATTTAGCTGGGCAAAATTGATTTTCGATGATATCCCAAATACAGAAAATCACGTCAACAGAACACGTTTCATTCGCGTCGTCGGAACATTTTTTGACGGGTGAGATTTCACGAAAATTAAACCAAAAAAGCTCAACATATTCAGGATCTTTTCCGACAGAATTTCGTTTTTTTTTCTGTCGGTAAAGACGGTCGCGCGAGCACCACTTATCAAATAACGACATCAGTGGACCGCTTAAATCATTATCATTTCGAGGGTCTTGTCCCCGGTAGTTCGTTCGTCCAATTAGCTCGAACGCTGTCCGGCAAATTTATCATCGAGCGGGATTCGTGCCACGACAGGTAGCAACGCAAATAATGGCCGTGGCCAGGTAATTACATCGAGCAGTCAGCCAACATATCCAGGTTGAATCGAGCCGCGATCGAAGGTTTAAAGACGCATTGCAACACGGGATGCAGTGGGGGTAGAGAGAGAGAGAGAGAGCAGAGCAGAATCCCTGCGCCTTCCAGCGTCCACGTCGAATCGTATGCGAAAGGCTTAAGGTTACATTATCGCGCGGCCCCCGACGGATCCGCGCTGATATATCGAGCATGTATCCCGGACAGATCGTCGACGTCGATGCTCCTCGGCGCACCGCGTGCTTGATTAACGCGAGATCAAGCCTGTCGTCCGCAAGCTTCCATCTCGGATTAATATCGAATTCCGCCAGTGGAACCGCGCGCCCGGCCACCGGCGGCGAATCGATCGCAGCCAGCACGATGTCTCGCGAGCACGTTTAACCCTTATACATATACATCCCCTCGCAGAAATATCCACTGTCTCGCAAATTCATACACGTACACCCCAGAAGTCACTGGACCCTTCAATCTTTCCTAAAACCTTCGATAGTCGCTCCACGATTTATTTTAGCTGCTCTGTTAAACATTGAAAATTTGTAGGATGTCGCACTGAGACGTACTAAGTTCAATACGGAATTTATTTACGATTCGATCTCCCAAAAATCGATGAATTATTTCTATTCATCGTGAATGTTTCAAACGTTCTAATCTACTCGATCCGACTCCTTTCGATCCCCGTAGATATCCTCTCCGCGGAGCAGAAAAAGTATTCTCGTCTACAATTCAATCGTCAGGATGAACATTTCAGGTTCCCTCGGCGCTGACTTAATAAGACACGCGAATATAACTAAATCATAAACATTGCCAAATTAACGTCGGAGGATTTCTTGTCAGAAGTGATAAATGTCGAAGATAGTGAACGTATTTTTAGACGACGACACGCGTATCGTTCGTCGCGCCAGGTGAGGGAGTGAGAGACAGGGTGCGAGAGAGAGAGAGAGTCAGACGTGATATTACTGGCAAGTTTGACAGCGATAAGACAGCGATCCCGCGCGATGTATTATTCAAGATGAACGAGTTCGATTCGATAGAAAATTTACGGGCTGCTTTAATTTAAGATGAATGCAAAGCCTGGGACTAAGTAATTCTGAGTAACTTGGATCATTATGTTCCTTCGGATGCGAGAGTTAATGAAGCTTGCGGAGATTATTGGAATCGAGCGTGTTCGCTGTGAATGAAATTAAAACGGACCGTTAGTGACTGTAAATAATGGAAATGATGGGGGATTGAAACTCTTCAAATTGTATATCTACGTTCACTTTGTTTAAATGATTAAAATAACGTTTCTGTAAGATTCTTTAGAGATTATCTGAAACTCCGTTTTCAAAGAAATTGTAAATTTCTACTTTATATCAAAAACTTAGTGTTTGCTAATTTTAGGTTACATAAGTTTATTATAGATCTAAACAAAAGATCGTTTTCATGTAACGTCTACAACGTGAAAGGGCTTCTATAAATCAAGAAGGGTTATTTTGTGAAAAATGCGCCGAAATATGAAGATTCTATTTAAAAGTGCAAGCTAGGGAGAAACGTTCCTCGCTTGAAATTCCGAGATCGCGTCCGATGGTGCACCGACGCCACGAAAATTCCCTATAAAGTCTCCCCAAGCGTCCGACTCGTCTCCGCAGCATCGTAATTGCCGATTCAAAGTCAAGATTCAATTTGGGACCGTTTAAACATCAATTCTAGCACGCCTAACGGGGTCGTAAATTTGATGGGGTTCGGAGTTGGGTCTCATTGGTGGTCCAAATCGTAAATTTTTCGAGCGGGGGCACCTTTTTAGGGTAGCCGTGAGAATGAAGGCGAATCTTGCTGGCCAATTAGCCGGTTATCCGAATCCACGGGACGTTCTGGTTCGTTTTCCTTCGTCTTATGGTGTTTAGTGGGTCGCTCGCCCCCGGACGGTTCGGATCTCCCACTTGGATTAGAAATTTATTAGAGGGCATCGATGCGGGGGCTCGACCATGGGGTCTTTCACAATTTTTCATGGGGGAAAATGGAAGGCGTGGCACCTAGCCTCTTTTACAGTGGTTGTACCGATGGGAGAGAACACCATCGAATTTATTACCTGCCCTTTTGTCACTCTCCCCTGTAATGGGGTCGACCCGGAAGATTCATCGCGCGTGCACCATATTGTATTCTCTATCTCTATAAAGCTATAGTTAGGTACTTTTATTCGATACGCAGTCGGTGCTACGAACGAAGCGATTATTATTATTATTAGGTGCAATTCGAAATGATGTCCGCTTCCAGTTTTCAGATTCATGGTACACATGTACAAACGGGGTTATTCTTATAAAATATGAAGTTGCTAAGGGGTGAAAATTGCAATTTTACGGTACGCTACCCACGGCAGAAAGTATTTTACCAATCAGACAATTTAAGCACCTCTCTCATTATAATTATTCGTCTATTTGACGATGTGAAAATACTTTCATTAAAGCTGATAGCAAATATTAAGATAAAATTCGTAATACATGTAAAACGATATTAAAAATATCAAAATCTCTACATTTTTCAATTGAAAACGCAACGATGCACGAGTAAACAAATCGAACGGGCATAGAAATCGTCTGTTGTAGAAGAACAGTGTTCAAAGTAAAAATGTGTCACGTTGCGACCAAGAACGTCAGAAGACTGACAATAGTTCGCAAATGAGAAAAGACTGTAACAAATTGAAACCATGTCGGCGTCTATGGATCACCATCTACTAGATCCTCTCGTACCAGAATCACATAAAAGATACGCATGAAAGGCTGAAATGAGACTGGGAATCGAAGATTTGAAGGGTTACAAAACACCGAAAACTTAAGGGACTCAAGAGTTAGTGAATAAAATGGAAGAACCGAGGGGAATTGGAGAGGCTATCCGTAGTAGATGTAGATGCTATCTGGTAGGATCATCCTGTGAAATGACCGCGATAAGATTGTATCTGAGAGCAAAGTGCTACGCCATTTTGTCTTCTTCCGGGGGACACGTCGAAAGATAATTTATCAAGGGTTCCCTTGTCTGAGACCGTTTGCTCGGAACTGTGATACCAGCTAATAAAACATTACGCTCGTTACTTGCCTATTGCAGCTTTTATGGGGCCATTATAAACCGGAGAAAAACCCTCAGGTCCGCGGTGTTTCTTAGATCCTGTAGTTCTACTGTATTTCGTGACCTCGACGACGTAGAACATGCACGAAGACCTTCCGGCCGACTTAATACTTTGAAAATTGAATGTCGGCCAGTGTTCCGAGAAAACGCACCGCGATGTCCCTCTCGGGGGCAGTTCTAGTTGCGCAGGATCCCGTGGACGGGGGACATTGCACGCTCGCGATAAAGTTTTTCGCGCGAAGTCCAAGCTCGGGGGGGGGGGGGGGCACATAATGAAAACCGATACGCGGCGCGCGCATAGCCGTATCATAAATTAAGCCAGTTTTCTTATCCCCGGCACGTCTTCTTTTCAATCTCTCCCACGCGGTCGCGAGCCACCGGCTTCCCTTCCGACTGCTTGATTTCGCATCCCTCTGAATAAAGATTCTATCTCGGCTGGAATTTTCCTTGCCGCTTAGACCGCCTTATCCGCTATGCAGAATTCGTCTAGATAACCGAAGGCTGAGAGAGCGAGAGAAAAAGCGAAACGCGGTGAGAGAAAGAGGCACAGAGAGGGGGGGGAGGAAGGTAGGGTTGGGGTGGAAACGGTCGGCTTTTATTCCATTCCACTGCTGAAAGGCTGCGCGGGAACTTTCTTCTTTTTCTTTTGCCTCATTCTCGCGTCCTTCACCGGCGATTCCTCGTTGAGCGTTTCGCGGATTCGGAAAACTATAGCTGGCCATACTTTGTTTAGAATCTACCGGCAGATTGAAGAACAGCCTGGGAATATTATAGATATTGTAATATCTGTAAGTTAGTTATCATTTACGATACATTGGATACGCGATGAATAGATTTTTTAAATACGATGATGTAATTTTACTGTCGCGCTCCGGTCGCCCGTCCACACAGGTGCGGACAGGACTCGCGCTGGCCGACCGCGAGTCGATGACGTAGATTCTCGGCTACCCCCACGCAGCCAACCAAAGCGGGTCAGCCTGTGCGGACCTGTTTCAGCAGATTTTACGTCATCGACTCTCGGAGCACTAGTTGCTCAGGCCTTGTTTAATTGACGGTACGCAGTAAGTTGGAACTACAGGACCCGAGAGATTTTCTGATCTGAAGGCTTTAACGTAGAAAGTTTTGAAAATTAAACTTGGACCAAGTGATTCGAATTATCGTGAGATACGAGATGAACCGATTCTCTGGATAATGTGTCGAAGAAGAAAAGAAAGAATGGAATGGTAGGAACTATCTATTAGTGACCTAACCAAAAACCGAAGTGATCTGTTGTCGCGGCCAGGTCTACCTTACGCGTACAATCCGTTTGCCAGATCTTTTATTTATCAATCCGAGTTCCCTCTCGGCTGTCACTTCCGTTCGACGTCGCTCGTCGCCTTCCCAGCTCCGTTTCCTTCTTCATCTATTTTTCCCTCGGTTTCCGCTCGTCGTTTCGCAGCTTCGGTTGCATTTTTCATCGCTTAAACCTGGCAGCCGGTTATTTCCCCGCTCGCCGCGAGTCCGTCTTTCTTCATCCCGCGTTCCCGTCCACCCCGTTCATCCCTTACACAGCTGACGGTCGTGGAGGGTGGAAAAAAACGCGGAAGAAAACCGTTCCGTTTAATCACGCTAGCACCGGTAAATTGAATTATCCCGAGAAGCGGTCGGTCCAACAGGGGTGAGCCGAGAAAAAATGCTCGAGGATCGTCCGGGTGGACCGGATCCGCTAATGATAGCTTATAATGGAGCTGCCTGCGCCACTGGTTGACCTCGAAACCCAACGCCGTCGAATTTAAGTGGAGCACAGACCGGCGCATGGAATTATTTCTCCCCGGTAATCGGAAGTCAATCCCGATGCCTGCCGTAATGTGATCCTTAAAACGCGGGGCCGGTTCTCCGATTCACTACACCTCCGATCTCTGATCCCGAGATGCTCCGGGCTCGTTTGGAACGGGGAACCGCGTTGTTTGAAATAATTAGGCGAATTTACTGGAATACTGGGTCACCGTGAAAATAATTCCAGGATTCCTCCTTTTAACTTTAGGATGAATTGTTGTTTGAACAGACGTATTTTATTATTACAGTGTTCATGTGAAACATGAAATATGACACAGAAAATTTTACATATGCTCGTTCTGATAATCACATATTTGTCCGTAGAAAAACGCTACTCTTATCTGTTAACACGTTGACTGCCATGTCACTCATATGTGGGTGACGGAACTATTTGTCCAAGTTTTAAAATGAATTTTTACGCTAATATATTAATCGTACCAAATTTTATTAGGATCTGTAAAATGCCAGATAGTTGGAGGACTACTCCATGTCATACATATAATTTTTTTCAATTTTTATTTCATTAAATAACCTACATTGATTTGATGGAATTTTTTATGTTTCTAGTTTGGCAGTCAAAGTGTTAAATACGAAACAGCAACTTTTACGTTAAAACGAATAGTAATAATTTTTACGTTGAAGCTTTTGTTTAACAAGTACGGGAACAAACGCGTGCCAGTTTGACGGGTTCGCGGAAGGTAGCAAGGAAACGGGAACCGCAGAAAAAAGTCGTATTGGATAAAGGGGCCAGTTAGAGAGCCAGTTAGGGTCGGTCCAATCTTATTTTATGGGGGTCCGGAACGGTAGGTGTTTGGGTTTATAGATGACGGCAGATAGGTGAGCGAGTTTAACCCCATTTAACCGGGAGAAAAAACACCTTCGGCCCTGGGAGGTCTACGTCCACCGAGATTTTATCGCGTAACTATTGGGCGGTTACGGTGCACAAACATCGACGGAGTTTAGCATAAACGTCTAATGCTCGCCGGCGCGACGTTTCTGACCGCCGCGCCCCGCCATAACGCCCGGCAAACAGCGTCGTTTCTTTTACGACTGTTCGGAAAAGGGAAAAATTTTTGGGACAAATTCTTTCAGGAGATTCCTTCTAATAGACCCTCTAATAGACCCAAAGATTTTTAAGTAACGTGTCTTCCGCTTGACCGTCCACCGAGGTGCATCTGGAATGTTTCTTTTCAACAATCTTCTTCCATCTAAAGGAGGTTAAAATATTTTTGACAATTCAACGGTATCGCGTTGCTATCGTTAATTTATTTTCTAAATGTTTTATGATGCCGGTACTCATTTAAATGTATAACAATTCCTTAGCAGATATTCGTTTTTAAGCAATTTGCGTTCCACTGCATCGAAACTCGCTCCAAATAACGAAAAATCGTGCTCCATTTTCACTTTTCGAAAAACCAAACATTCACTTCTCCGTCGAAAATTGGTTTTTCACGTATAGTACGTTCGCGTTTCCCTTGGTTGTTCGTTACAAATATCCGATACCATTTTTTTTTCTTCGGGAGTGTATAAAGTGCAGGCAACGGTTGCTTCGCGATCGTTGCGCCAGTTTCGCCGGAGCCACTGAATAATAAACGATTCGACAGTCTCCGAAAGTTCGGTCCCGTCGACGGCGTCCCTTTAAGAGGACAATCTTCCCGCGAAAGTCGATCCTTCGGAGAGAGAGAGAGAGAGAGAGACCGGGCGGCGACGTAACAATTTGCGACGTAGTTTCCGTCGTCGTCGTCGACGGACTTCCGGTGACGTTAAAACTTCAACGAACTCATGGAGGGGAAGTAGAGAGGGGTGGGAGCAAGCGTCGATCTGCTTCATCGTCGTCCCCTGTAACTGATTGCGGACAATCTCGTTGAGAACGAAACAAAATTCTATAACGAGGTTCGCGCACCTCTTTCTCGCCGGAGAGCACTCGATTATACTTATTTCTTCTCTTTTTCTCTCTCCATCCTCCCCTCCCCACCCCCTCCACTTCCCTTCTCACCACTCCCCCCACCACAGCCGCACGTTGTTGCTGCTGCCCCGAACGGCGACCGTAAAATCTGAAAAGTCATAAAAGTATAATAGCGTTCGACCACGAGGTCGAGGCAAATCTGTTATTATTGAGAATAATGCTCGAACGTCCATAGAATAACAATATTGACTGGAGACCACGTTCCGGCAACATTGAATAAACCTTTGGAATGTGTTCTCCGGTTTTGTTCGGAAATAATGTGGAAAGAGGATTTCTCTATGGGCACAATTCGTTGGAGAACATTTTGCGGAAGGTCTTGCCGAATCGATCGGCCGGTTTGACGGGAAGTTAAAGAGGAATACAATATTTGTCCGTGGTTTAATGCGATGCCATTGTGACCGGAAACGATTTCGTCCATAAATACCGTGATCGATTTATCGTGTAGGAACTCGTTAATTGCAGTTATACATAGAAACTTTCTTTGCAACACGAAACATATTTTTTAAATAATATTTCGATTCATTGCGATACCGGCTCGGTAGTTGTATTGTTTTCATGCATTTCATCAGATTAATTCATCAGCTATATCTTGGATCGCATCCTTAGATTACTATAATCGGTAGATTTTGCTTTCTGTTTTCATACTACACGTTCCACAATATACTTTTATTTGAAAGATGTTTTTCTTAAATTTCAAACAGTCAAATGATTAAGAAACTTGAGCACATGGGTATACAGGAAAGCCTTGAGCCAAGAAAATCCCTCGAGTCCGTGCTGTTTCTTAGATCGTGTGCGATAAAACTAAAATTTATTACCCGAATTTATTATAATTTATTATCCGAAATTTTCATGCGACATAGTGGAATAAGCTTACAGGGGATACCACTGACCAAAAAGAAACGCATTGAAAATAGTACCTCCTGATATGGAAACCCTAATCGCCTAATCGCCACGCGCTGTTTATACGACACGGGCCTGCGGTGGCTCGAGAACTTGGGCCGCCACTGACTCAGATCAAGGCTTTACTGTATTAACCCCTCGCACTACTATTTATTTTGTGATTGTAGCGATTAGAAATTCTTTATCGTTCAGAGTTTCAAAGAAAATTTATGTTTACCGTATGCCTATTTTTTCCTCAAAGCCTATATATCGGCTGCAACCAAGATAGAATTCTATCTTGTTTTAAGTCCTCTGTGCAGAATCTTTGTCACGAGTCCGACTCGTTACCGTAAGGCAAGGGGTCAACATTCTTAAATTGTTTTATTCCTTTTACAGTTTGAAATTGCACACGTTTCACGTTCCTCACAAATGCGTAAAGATCCAGAGGCCGATCATCGGAATTTGAGACATTTGGCTCCCAATCGAAACAGTCAATTTTTATAACGCGCATACATAAATTGCGCAACCCTCGGCATAGTCGGGCAGACAAGTGAAGCTCTTTAAAGTTTGATATCCCCATAAGCGTACGGCCGCCAGAGGCGCGACTACCTCAGCTACGCGAAGCCCCGTGGTCATCGTAAATAAAAAAGTTATCTTAAGTGATACAACGTGTATATCGGCTTTCTCGGATGCATTGTCCAGGCTCCTCCCATGAGGAAGATTAGGTCGGTCGCTGGAGAAGGATCTCTAATCTGTTTACACGGGGCGCCTTTTAGCGGGGCTCTGCCCTCGGTGGACGCGTGCACACGCCTTCGATATTAATTCCACCGCGGCGGGAAAATTAATTTTATTCACACTTAGCCGTAAAGTACAGTCCCGTGTTCTCCCCGGGTCCCTTTGTTTCCCGACTGCCGGTACCGGTACCGGTTTCCGGTGTGTTAAATGCCTCCCGGCGAGAAGTACCACGGCCGAGAAACCGTATAATCGAATATCAATTTTTCTCCGGGTGATAAAGCGACTCCCAGAAAGATATATCGTCGCTCCGGCCCCTCTGAAAAATCATTCTGTCCCACGGAACGTTCTCTGCGGTTACGATGATCCAAGAGGAATTTTGAATGCAAGCGATCCTTTGGCGCCGGTTACGCCGATCCCGGGATCCGCATGGAAATTCTTCTCGGGGATCGACGACCCTTCTGTCATCGTTCCTTTCTGAATTTTCGGTGGAGAGTCGCCGACAAGATTTTATTTCCTGAAAGTACATCCTCGCCATATTTCGTTCAACAGTTCCGTATGTTATTTTCCGAATATCACGAAATCCATGTCGCAAAATAGAAGACGCCGAAGCTTGAAAATTACTCAGACGTTTTGGTTCACTACACGAGAGAACAGATGTTTCTTCATCTTGTTTGCAACGTTCTCTCTTGAAAAATAAATCTATAGATGAAAATGTTGTTGACATTTTTTTTCCGACATGTATACAACATGGTTACCTGTGTGTTTGCTTCCGTTGAATTTCGTTCGAATATTCTCTAGTGCATTTATATTCAATCGTCGCTGCGGTTTTGTTTTTCTTTTTTCTTGAAAAACGATGCAAATGCAGATGAAAATGTCGCTTTAAAACATTTTTCGAAAAACGTATTTTCTGGAACTCGTACATTCAAAAGGTGCTAAAGGTACAAACCGTTGCCTGCGTGTTTGTTTCGGTCAAATTTTGATGTAATATTCGTTAACGATGCATCTATATTCATTTCAATGTGTTCATCTTTGTCGTTTTTGGACTTGGCAATCTTTTGTTATGCAACAGCCTGGTTAAAAAAGCTTTTTCCGAGCATGCGCGAGTCGCTGCAGCTTAATAGGTGTTTTAATGTCACGTGAAAACATTTTTCAAAG
Source organism: Lasioglossum leucozonium (assembly GCA_028454225.1). Classification (NCBI taxonomy): domain Eukaryota; kingdom Metazoa; phylum Arthropoda; class Insecta; order Hymenoptera; family Halictidae; genus Lasioglossum; species Lasioglossum leucozonium. The sequence goes on along the minus strand of CM052215.1, from coordinate 14,289,570 downwards.
GAAGTTGGTATGCTGCGGAGGAGAATATGTTATACCGAGCTTTGAATTTGAAAAAATTTGTTCCTTTGATTTTTTATGGAGATGTAAGGGTCTGAATGAAGATATGGAGATTTTTTATAAATAATAATACTTTTTTCTCAAGGTTCAGAGGATCATAAAAATTACAATGAGGAACTCTTAAAGTACATAGGTTTGTTTCGTCAAAGATCATTTTTTATATCGCAGTCAGAAATCATTAGAACGCAAATCAGCGTATAACGAATACCACGATCCAGACCGAAAATAACCACGAGATTGATAGAAGAGGTCGCGACCAAAAAAAATTCCGATCGATAAATCGCGTACGGTGGCGGGGATCGGATCGATCGATCGGGACAGGTGTTTTTGAGTGGACGAAGTTGCCGAGCCGTGTCGGAACGGCGATCCAGGGCCGTGTCGAGGCGGGACTAAGTTAATTACCAGAATTAATGTGGACCGACGGCGTTAATCCAGGCGTGGCACGCGAGCCAATCAAGGGGGCCAGATAAGAATTAAATGGTATCGAACAGACGCCTCGTTAGTCGGTGCCGTGTCGGACATAAATTTCCGCGCTAAGCCGGTCCGTTCGAGCGCGTTCACGCCGATGTACGATGGAATTCCAGTATCGGCAGACACCTACCTACCGAGCCGCGCGTATTTCAATCGAAATCTGGGTTATTCATCGATATTATTGACCGGCGGCCAAGCTCGCGCGCCGTGACAAGCATACGTTGCGCTTTTGTGTCCCGTTCTGCCATCGTACAAACTCGATATTTTTTACCGCCGATTATTCGATTAAGTACGCCCACACGTAGCTCGAAAAACTGAATTTTTTATCATATTTTTTTTTTAACTACAACGCCTGCACAATATCCCCCTCAAATATGGCGCTCGCGTTCGTCGAAACACAAACTGTGCTCAAACACTTCGTGCATAGTACCGCAGCTCTTTACGGAAAATTATTTTCTGCCTGAATTGCAACGAACACTCAATACGCTTGACATGTTGAACGTAATACAACAGGATTTTGAAATTCTTCTCAGGTCTTCGCTGTTTTAAATTACATCTATTCATTTTTGTCACAGACACATCGAATCCGCAGTCTATTCGTGAAAATTGTTGAATTCCGCAACGTCCTAATGGAATTCGCGATTGGTAACGTGATTCTAATGCATTCTAATGCAATTTAAATCAGGGCAGTGCATTTCGAAAAATTGGAATCAACGTGATTTTATACTCGATCTATTTTTGTCGTAAGTGCATGAGAGTAGTCTAATCATAATTATGTATTAGGTTCCCAGAGAAGATCGTCTTGTACAAAAACGTTTAAAAATGCATTTTTAAATTGCATGTTTTATATTTACACCTTTTTTCGCCATGAAAATTACAAGTATTATAGCTCACAGTAATTGGCAAACACTTTTCTAAGCGCCTTCGTACGTAGTGTCCGAAGGTATCGAATTTCGAAAAATTTCGCTGCGATCCACAACGGAACCATAAATCCCGCAGAACGATCAAATTATCAAGTTATTTGCTATTAAGTTTTTGATTACTTTGTCGAACGGGCGACAAAGATCGTCTCACGGCTACTAAACGGTATCGAGGTGCACGAATCACGGCCGAGATAATAACCGTGATCAACTAATCGATCCCCGTGTCCGATCACTGTAATTTTCTACTTTTTCAATGGCCGTGTGTACCGTGTGTGGGCACGTCGGCGGACGCCCTAGGTGGTCGATTGGCCAATCATAATGATCGTACTAGAGGATGAATAATGACTTTCCAGTTTCAATGGGATGCCTCCGCCAAGTATTACGATTCGATAAATTCTCGTCGGGATTACGAATCGGAATATTTTGAAAGTTCGCTGTGTAATGGGACCGATCGACGGCGATCCATCCAGGCGATTGCTTGGAACGTTATGGATCCTTTGCGCAACTTTAATCGCTCGAATCAAAGGTAAAGTAATTACTCCGGGGATGATTTACATCGGAGAACAGCCCCAGGAGAACACTATGATTTCGTATTCGACAAGAATTTCCAAAATAATGGAAGATCCATTTAACAATGTTGCTTCGCATTTTTAACGATTTTTAATCGTGTGCCACTTTAATCCGAGACTATCATTTTCAATAAATAATGCATGTTGTCGGCGCTACAGGTTCGATCCACTGTTAAAATTTAGCAATTTTGCAATTAATTGTTTCTCAACATTTCGATCCCATTGTGGATCGTTATCAAGAGAAAATTTTGCGTCTGTAAAGTGTTGTATGATTTAATGTATATTTAATAATCCGAATAGTACCAATTTCAGTTTAACTTACTTGCATTGTTTAAACTATTCTACATATTCATTGTTGGCAAGTTAATCTTTAATCATTTTCGCCATCGGAAAAATAATATCGAGGTTTATTGTACGCTTATTTCATATATTTTCAGGGTTAATGCTTTGAACGATCGTAGGAATGATCTCTACAATCTTCAGAATCCAATCGCAGCAGCTAATAAGTCGTGAAGTCCACGAGGTATCTCCGCCATACTAATCCCGATCCGTACGAGTTCATTTTCTCGGCGCCCCGGGCGTTTATCGTTAACCTTTAATTACAGGGCGGGCCGAGCCTCTTAATTTATCGCTAATAACGTGTAGATTTCGTCCTGGTTGTCGCAACAAGTCGACGAAGCCCGTATTCCTTCCTTGAAATATATTCTACCAAGAAAATCGTAAATCTTTAATACGGATATCATCATTCTCCTTATTCAATATTACGAATTCCTTCGGTCAAAATGAATCCGGCATATTTCATTCGGCTCTCCGGTACTATAGGATGTGGCAACATTTGTAGGATTATATTTTGTACGAGAGTTGTAGGGCTCAATTCGATTTGAATTTAATATAGCCGTAGCACTGGAGATAGTACATCACTCGAATAATAAGCATGTTACCACTTATACCTCTCGTATCATTAGCATACTAAAATTAATTAAAACAGATATTCGTTGTTTAAATTACGCAGCACACTATTTCGCTCAAAATAATATCCATCGTTTTATGGATATTCGTCGTTTTATTAATAAATACCGTTGCGAGAATTACGTGCGATAAATATAACATTTCCGATGTTGCATTTGCTATTTTAATCGTGTACAGTGTATAATTTCAAATTATGGTTTTGCCGTATCAGAGAAGATCGAATTTTACGAATGGCGTGCAGTTGGAATCGTTTCATCATTTTTGTTTCAATATTGTACAGGTTATAATGTTAATGGCGATTGAATACTGGTGAAAGAGGATAGTGACGAGAACCTTTTTGCAATTCTTCCAGATATGCCTGCTGGGCCTCGCCCTAAGCGACAACAGCACCATCGGCGATTCGATCATCGAAGACGTTTCGGAGGTCACGAATTCCGGCAACAATCTTGACACAGACGCAGGGGAACAGGTAAGAGAATTTGATACAGTCCACCCTTCTACACGCGTCTTGAAACCTTTCGCCGAGGGTGGAAGCCCCGCAAACTTCCTCGTCAAACTTTATCCCGTCCACGTGGCTCGGGATACTTCTCGTATACCTACGTCAAACTTTCATGGACCTTGTCGACATTCCGTGCATCAGACATTCTCTAATTAACCCATCGAATTACATCTGCGATCGAATTGGACGGACCGAAATATTCTATTCCTCGATTCCTCGAACTTATTCTAATCGTTAGGAAAAACAAAATTTCTTCCGAAAAAGAAAGAGTCAGCCTCGAGTCCGACTTATTAAACAATTTATGAAAACGTTGGTACCGTCCGAACGCGTACAGTTTTCACATTGGTATACAATCTAACCAGGAAGTGTCGGTTTAAAAAATCCTCGCGAACGACAATACCGAAAATCGTCGCGTACCGTTAATAAAGGAGCCAGAAACAGTATCAGCTAGAAGGTAGACCGGAAATGAGAAGCGACACTTCGCGGGTGACGGAAGGAATGGAAGCGGGTCGCGATAGAATCTATACGGGGTGGTCCGTTAAAAATTTACCACTCGAACATCTCCGTTATTTGTGGAGAGGTATGAAAAAAACTTTATGTTCCAATCTTGTTCAGTTTAAGGAGGGGGGAACTGTAATGTGGCCGTAAAAGACTTTTGTGGATAGAGGAGTATCAGTGTATTTCAAGTGCGGGCCCACTCTCTTAAATAGAATTCCATACTTGTTTAATGCAGCTTTTTTTAATGCTGCGGATATTTATACATATACGGTTCCTGAAAATGTTCAAAAAAATGCTATAATATAAAATTCCGTAGAATTCAGTACGACTTTTACTTATCTCAGGACCGCAAAAACTACCAGCACCGAAAATAAGATTCCACGTGTCTCGCTTTTCTCGAAATTTACCTAGAAGAAAAAAGTAAAATTGGATATTGTTCACCGAAAATCGTTCAACGCGAAAAATATCGGGAATTTTGAGCACCCAGTAGAGGGAGAATTTAAGGCGGAATTATGGAAAGCAGGTAGGTTGGGTGGGGGATGGCAAGTGACGTCGGGGTGAACGTCCACGAACGTCGAGAGGAGGCCGCGTGCCTCGGCACTCGTTTCGCGGCTGCATCCCGGGAAAAGGGGCGGCCGAGAGTGCGTCCGTGACGTCGTCTCGAGATTATTGGAGGCGGCTCGGATGCTGGCCAAGACGCCGGAAGTCCCGTTGACGAACTACCAGCGAAACAGAGCACGAAAGGCCAACGATGTGGCGTCTCGCGAGGCGTGAAAAACTTCACACGAGCCTGTGCACGCGCAACGGTGGGAAAACCTGAAAACGGAGAGGGAGAGAGAGAGAGAGAATACGCTAAAAGACAGAAACAACAAGGAGGGGAAAGAGAAAAAAATCAAATGCTAAAACGGGGAAAAGACAGAGCCTTTGCCGGGTTCAGTTCGGGTGTAACGGTTTCTCTGCGACCTATTTCCGGCTGGCTGGCACGAATAAAGGTGTTTATTTTTCCGTGCAGCCAGTCCCCCGCATCTCCGCGGGTCCCGTTCTTTTTGAAATCCACAGGTACACAGGGAACACAAGGGGTAGAACGTGCGCGAGACGTTCGCGCCTGGATGGGATTGATGCTTCAATTTGCCTCGGCTTTGCCGGCAAAGAGGGAATTATATTGGGAGTCGAGGGGCTCGAGCGATCTCTTGTCGTTCAGCTTATAGAGCGACGATGGGGCGGTTTTGTTCCACCATGCGCCGAGAACTCTGCTAAGCGCCCGAAACTGGCTGGAACGCTCCTTATTTTCCGATAGCAGCTGCTTCAACCGTTACTGTATTCGCGATCGTGTTTCTCCTCGATTTCAGTCAACTGGTTGTATTTTACATGAGAGGCTTGTACTATCAAAATTGGCTATGTCCTGTCCAATCCAGTTTCAGATATTTAAGAGGCTTCTGATAACATTTTTCATCTGCATGGAAAGGAAAGATGGAAAATAAGGTCGTCGTCAATTTCTTTTATTACGTTTAAATAGAAGAAAAGGATTTCACGTTTCGGTCATTTGTACGTATGTATTTGTTGTACAGATGATCACGTACATACTCACTACTGACATTAACACCGAAAACTTGCTGTATACCGGCGATTAAACCAGGCGACCCTCAACTCAACCGGCCAACGCGACCGCAGCGAGATAGATTTTGATTTTGAGACATTTCTCAACCTCTCGCGGAGTATACTCTAGGGTGAATCATAATTTTCCACTATGAATCGTTCCATTTCATGAAAAAATCATATATCCAAAGTTTCAGATCAATCGGACGTCGGGAAGAGTACACTAAAAATTCAAGTGAAATCTTTTATACCTCCAAAAATATAATTTCTTACATGTATTCAACCACAAGTAGTATGCCTTGTCGTGGAAGGGATATTCATTTTTCTTAGATCGAATCTTTACTGTATGTACAATTATTTCCAGTGGAATTCCGTAATTGTACAATGAAAAATCTGAAACCGGTCGTTCGTCTAGCGATAGTATTTTCAGCGTTACCACTTTTCTCATTCGTTCAATTTATTCTGTAAATTAAGAGTCTGGAAGAAGATCCGACTGCACTGCATTGCAGAACGAACGTTCTCCTCATTTTCGTAGCATTTAATACGGAAATCGCAGTTTCCGGAGCACAATCGACCGGCTAATTTTCTCCGTGGCGAGGGTTCAATGGCTACTAACCGGTAAATATTTCCCTCGAATTATCCGGCACGCTGGAAGAAATTGATCCATCCCTGTTTTCCCGGCTAAACAAAACAGGTGCACAACCGTTCCGGAAGCTGCCTCGACGTCTATAATACCGGTTGGAGAGGGAGTTGAAGTGCTAAAAGCAAGAGGAAGACCATCGATCCAAGCGAGTTCAGGCACGATATTCAAAACGCGTTCCGCGCCTAAGAGGAAACACGAAGAAGCGTTACACGTGTATATCGAGTGTGTGGTGCATCGCGGCACGGTGCATCGTGGCGGTGCATTCGTGTCTTCCCTCGCCGCGAATAAAAGTAGGCCACCGGGTGCGCTTCCTAGTCTGCTTCGTTCTCGAACCTCTCAACGAAAGTGGAAATTCTTCGAGGGAGGCGAGGGGGTGGCAACCCCCGGACCCGTAAAAAGATGTCGGCCGTTGCCATGAAGCGTTTCTCGGAGATCTGTCGGTGACTTTCCCCCCGGAAAAGCAAAAATTACCGGCTGGAAATGGGATTCGCGCTCGAACAATGTCGAGAAATTGGAAATCGCTTGTCAACCCTCGGATTTCAAACAATTTTCACCCTTAACTGGTACGCTGAGGTCTGTTATAAGCACAATAAAAATTCTGTACACCGTACCACGTTAGGGTTGACCCACGGTTACGGTCGACTCACCTAAATTCTGATTTCTAAGCGGAAAATTAAAATTTAATTTGTTTAATGAAAAATTCGTCCCAGAGAAGGTTGGAGAATATCTAATAAGTTTATATATAAGTATTTTAATAATTTTAATAAGCGTTTCCGTGCGACCTCATTCGAATCGATCTATTTTCGTGAATTAATTCGGCTGGAACAATTCTTGATAACTCGGCCAGCTTTGTCCAAGATGCAGGGATTCGGTATAATACTGTCAACGGTGGTCATTCAATGTGTTATCTGATATTTTGACAAGGTCTCGCTGAGTTTAGTTAACATATTGCTGGGAGCAACCGCATCGGACTGATATGATATGTTATTACAGTATTTAAATTCTCAAAATATTTTTATACTATTCAAACGAACAGTTTATTCTTGCAAATTTTTTCTTTCAGAAAATCGATCTTAAAAATTCGAACGACGATCGTGCTATTGAATATTAAAATCGTGTCTGAAATAACTCGAGTGCAGAATATTATATGAATTTTTAATGGCCATACTTTCTGCTCAACAATTCGGACACGATTTATAATATAATTGCCGCACTGCGGACTTATATTTTGTGTTACCTTTTCACCGATTGAAAGATTAGGTACAGTTTAATAACAGATGTTACGCGTATCGGTTTATCGGTGTAGCGTAAAACAGAGGCAAATCGGATCGGAGCCCGATGATACACGTCGAACGTATTGACGAAAGTTGAACGAGCCTACGCTCAATTTCCCATTGAATGCGGGCAAATTGCGAGAAGAACATCCCTTTTCACCCTTCGTGCCACTTTTTTTACGCTGGAGTTCACACCCGCGTAAAATTCTGCAAATGTTTTCGCGCGACGTGCGAGAACAGGAAAAATTATAGCGTTCAACGTGGACGCTTCGGACACGTAAAACCTGGACGCGCTTATTTCCGGCACTGTCGCCGACAGATTTTCCAGTGGAAGTCGATCGCAACTCTGAATTCGTGTTACTTGTTTAATCAACCGCGTTGAAGCGACGCGAACGGTCTTGGAAGATCGCCGATTCTCTGGAAAACACTGGAAAGACAGCAAAAAAAAATTGGCTTAAAACTGAGAAGTAATATTCTTCGTAGAACAGTCCGTTTCCGAGATGATCGACTTCTCAAAATTTTCATTGGACCGCATCAAATTTTAATCAGCTCCACGTTTCACATGAACGCACAAACGTTCGCGGTTTGGTTCTAATTACCGCTGTCAACATCGATCTACTGTTTCGCGGGAAGTTTGACAGTGAAAAGTTGGGGATTCGAATGGGAGAATTGAGGATACTAGAAGAGTTTGGGGTTCCTTGTACCATACCTAAGATCGCTCTCCGTCGACCGTGTCGTTTCGTAGAAATAATATTTGTAATATTGGGGTGTGCAGCCCCTTTCGAATCGATTCGCACACATTAGTCGACGTACTTTGAAAGCAATTTCGTGTAGGTTTTCCAGAGTATTGGAAAAGTGTGCACTGTCGTCATTGCGTAATGTTCCATTATCGTCGCGGCAGATGGCAGAGCGTATCCTTTCTATTTCAGCGGCAGTTTTCGATAGAACGGAACGAGGAGGGGACCGATGCAGCCAGTGAAATACGCATGTCTGCGAGTCGCCAAATAAATAAATCTTTTTTCGTTCCGCTGGAATTATCTTTCTGCTCGGCTGCGATACGGTAATGCGATTTCTTTTTCGATTTTGCATTGATTTGTGACAAAAATAGGTGTGATTTAAAACAACGAAGTCGTTGGACGAATTTTGAAAATACATTGCGTTATTTCCAGCCTGTTAAATGCATTTAAAAAGAAAATAACATTCTAGTTCAGGTAGGAAATTTTTATATTTCCAACGATAATCAAAAATTTGCGGATACACAGCGGATTAGAGCTCCGGTGATAATAATAAAGTTTGGAACACCTAAGTTGACTTGTGCGTTGTTTCAGACTCATTTTTCACGTAGAAACATCTGTCTCCGAATTGTACAACGCCTGTTACACGACACTCTGTATACGATGCAACTTCGTCTCGCGAAACGAAGTGTACACTTCAATTTAGCACAGAGGGTAAAACATTTTAAACAGCGTTGTCCTCGCGCTGTTAATTACCGTGCATCCTACAGAAGGGTGGGTGGGGAACGTTTCGTTAATTAAACGCATTTGTCCAAAAATGAAAAGGAAACAATTGCGTGGGGAATAAAATTATACGGGGGCGAAAACAGAGAACACTCGTCATTCGTATGTAGGTCAGTTTCGACCGTCCGTCCACGCGAGCCCGTTTCCCCGGTGAAACTTTCGCCCTCTTAGCAGCCGGCCGTTTAACCAATTTTCAATAAGTCAGAAAAATGAATTAAAACTTTCCCAACCCCCTTACCCTCGCTCTCCGCTGCGTTGAAAATGAAAAGGCGGCTTTCTAGAAAATGTATAATCCGCTGCAGATTTTTTAACGCAATATTGTGGCACTGAGGCGAAAGAGAATTTCATTCATCGCATTAACGGCGCAGAAATATAACGATAATAAGGAAAAACGTAACCCCAGTTGAAATCATTAGCGTCTAATCCCCGGATTATTTGTGAAAATATTGCGAGACAAAATTAGAAAGTAATTTCAAATTTGGTATTAATATTATAGTTTGAACGGTATAAGAATATTAAGGAAATATGTGAAATGTAGTTAATGGTTAACTCACTAGTATAAAATTCACTAAAAATGTTTGATAAAATAATTATAAAAAATATGAAGAGGAAATAATTAAAAATATTATACAGAAAAATGCATGTCCATTAAAGCGTCATACCATTTTCAGAAAATCTTTATTTACAGAAATACAATTAAAAATGTGTATTTTATATGGAGAATTTTGTTTGGTTTAAAACAAGACCAAAAGATTATAAAACTCGATTACCATTTCTCCATTTCCACACAACATTATAATTCATCGCGATAAAAAAACACTTGAATTTACTAAATATACTTATGGTGAATTACACGCGACGAGTCGCATCATTTTAAGCGGAACAAAAACGGATTAGCCGAAAAATGTAAACAAACACGCGACGATTTGCAACGAAATATTTAAACAAACGCTGCACGAGTAAAATCCGCATGAAAATCGGAATTGTTATTTTTTAACGAGGCGCTGTCGTGTACGCTTGTGTTTTCGGATACCTCGTTAAAAAGTTAAATTGCAGCTATCCTAATAATTTCACGGGAACAATTAGAGCAATTAAGTCCATGGTTGCAGGGAAAACCACGTTACTTGCGGCTTTCTTCAGCCCCGTTCCGTGCAACTACCAAGGTTCTGCTGCCTCGGAAAAATAGTACAAAAACCGAGCTTACAAATATTCGCAGCAATTGTCAAAAATGGAAGCTGCTTTCACGATTACCTTCTCCGTCGACCCGAAAGAGATCGGGCTATCTGATAGTTCATTGTAGACTCGATAAAAGGCGACTAGCAGACCGGACCGTAAAGAATAAATCGCCGTAAAAATTCGCGCGCGAAAGGAGCGACATATGTACGCCAGCGGTTCTCAGGCAATTTTCGTCGATCATGAAAACAGGGGCGTGGAGACGGGGGGCGGCAGTTTCGGGAGTTTTACGCGCGACGCGGAGGACTTCCGGTCTGGCTGGGGGGGGGGGGGGGCGCGAATAAAATCGCAGTGGGTACGCGTCGGGGGCGTACCGATCCACGGCCCCACGGTTGCCGCAGTCGTAAAAACCGGTCGCAGATTTTTCGGGCGTTTCGCGAGCGGCGACGCAGTTTTACGAACGCGGCTCTCTCGGAGGCTTCCGGTCTCGAGTTTAATCGCGTCGACGCGCCCGGCGAACAGTGTTGTAAAGTTTACGCGAACCGGATCCACCAGAGACGCGGCCCGGTATGATTTTTCGGGGACCTTTCGCTGAATTAGGATGGATGAACTCGCGCGAGAGAGATTTTTCATTGTTCCGCGCGGTTGTCCCTTTTTTCCTGTCCGCAAGCTTTCCAACCCCTCTTCCGACGGGGTCTACGGCTATTCGTCACCGCGAAAGAAATGGTTTTATCGACCAACGCGGAGGATTCTTCGTTATGTGAACTAATCGAAGGACAATTCGACGAATCTTTGCGTAGATTCGGATTATGTACAGGTTGTAAAGAAATTGTACGTCGCGGCTACCGTAGGATGATTCTACACCCACGATTTGGTTGAAATTGAACTTAGGAAGTGCCTTGACCTTGAATTTTAAGATCAAAAGGTCAGTAATTTTCTGTTCAGTTGCGACCCATGGTAAAAAAAAAAATTGATTTGCGACCCATTGTTCCTTTTGCACTTGTAACCCTCGCGACGAGTAAGATAAGATACAATTAAAAAAAAAAGTTGTTGACCTTAAAATTCAAGGTCAAGGTGAATTTCGCGGCACCTTCCTTAATTCAATTTCAACCAAATCGAGGGTGTAGAATCATCCTACGGTAGCCGCGACAGTTAATTTCTTTACACCCGGTACTGGGTTGAGTCACCTAACGTTTTGTTTATTTTTTTTTTAGAATGAGATTTCCATCTCAAAGTCACCTTCACATTTTAAAATGGTACCACCCCTTTTTCAACAATGATGGTATTTTCTTTAGGTGTTCAGTGACCGTAATTACTCAAGGTCATTCCAGATATCAGAACATTTAACCTTTCATCGGCAATACGAGTGATTTAGTTCCAGGAATATTCCCGTAACTTCATAATTTTTCGAAAAAACGAGAGTCATATTCGCATTCAGCACAAATTACCTTATAGCAGACACCGAAGGGTAGAGGAGAGGACAATTCGAAAGTCTTGGGCAGATTTGAATCGGATAGGAGGTATAACCGCAGCGTCAGTCGTCCGTGTATCAGAGAAATCGAGTTGCCAAATATTCCGGGGCTTCCTAAAGTTCGATGCCGGTGCTGATTCGGTATTCGCGGCGCGGCAAAAGGAATTCCTGAAAATACGCGCGCCCCGGAGACAAACGTTATTTCGATACTGCCGCGACATCCTAATTCGCTTGCGAAATCCGCGGCGCGCAGCCAGCTAGCTACGCTGGTAGAGATATATAGAAAGGTAAGAGAGAGAGAGAGAGAGAGAGCGAGAGAGCGAGAGAGAGAGGAAGAGGGTGGATATTCGCGAAGTTAGTTTTATGCTCGAAGCCGGGCGCAATGCAATCACCGTGGAACAGTGAAACATCCGAAAAGGAAATGTACACGGCCGAAGGGATGTACGTCGAGCACGATTTCCTATACGGGATATGAGCCTGTTCGCCTTATCGGGTCGCGTTCGTATCAGAGGCGCGTTTCTATATGCGCATGCGAGTAGAGAACCTGGCGTCGCGACGCCCCGCGTCCTCGCGATTCACCGAGATACGGTTGTCTGAACCGGGTCGCCGCGCCGGCTTATTGCGCGCCGAATTTTGTTACCCGGTCCCTCCACTCGACGGACTTCCATCGGCGGATTATGCTGAAATCTGATCGTGCCGAGCACGTATTTCGCGTGTCTGCAGACGACGACGGAGTTTTAGTTTGACCCTTTGAGGCTGCAGCGCCACCAACTCTTTCGTGGTCTTACGAGAAATAAATGCTCGTGGACGTTTTGTTGGTCACCGCCGGGGCTGCGACTCCGAACTATCCTCTTGTTCCGAAAGAATTTATTATTTTATTCCCATCGCTGCGCAGTATCTTCTTGTAAACAATTTTATACGTTCGCTACGGGCCAGTCTCGCATCTACAAGGTGTATACATACATGCATAATGCGACAGCATCGGAATACCATAGTCGTCTTCGGGGATAGCATCGATGCTCACGGAAAGCACCGTACTCGCGGTACCTGTCCAATTCCGTAAATTCCGATTTGCGTATTCCGAATACGATAACGCTAACTGCGCGTGCGATGATACATGTCCGTCGAATAGACCGCTCGGGATTTTTCGTAATCTTTTTTCGCGATCTATCGCTGGGATCGGTTTTATTGATCATTTGGCCAACAGTGTACCTTGTCACTTGCGGTCGCAAGCACATAAACCTCGATTTTATGTTACGATTGACGACGGGAAAATTAGCGCGCGACAATCTCGCAGCAATAATTTTCTATTGAAAGAAAATCAACAAGTATCTATTCGGTAATATAAATGTTATCAGTATTTTACTAATTTAAATAATTTTACGAAATGACTATTTTGTAAATTTAGTGAAATGAAGCGGATAGAAGTAAATGAAAGTTTACGAAGGATATTCTGCGGGTTCGAATAAGAGAGGGAAAGAAGGAGAGTCGCTCAGTGCTCAGATTCGCCTTATTTCTCTTATTTATTTATCATATTCTTGCGGGGATCAGAATTTTCATGACGAGCCATGGTCTAGCTTGCTAAACTTCGAGGGAAGTTCAAAGGATAGAAGAGATAAGAAGAGAAAACAGTCGTTGAAGGTACTCCCGCGTTACCTGTTACAACGTTATCCCTACCAGCTCTCGGAAATCAGTCTCCTCTGTGGCATAGTTACGAACGAACGAGCTGGAGGAGGATAATTGCTGTCTGTTTCCCGGAGACGTCTACCACTCGCGATAATTATTACCGTGCGAGCTTGCATTCGCCGCGAGCAAAGAAGCGACACTATGATAAAAAATCTATGCACAATTTATCTTCACATTTGTTCGTCTGTGAAAATCCGAACACGATCCGGTGTTCGGGAAAATTGAGAAAACAGACTGGTTAATCGAGAAAACGATGTAAAGAAAATTCGCGATACTGTTTTCTAATATTTCTTTTAAAGTAAACATTCAAGCAATTATAGCTTGTATATTGTTCGCATATTATTTTGTAGAAATATTCTTTGTCGTACAAATAAAATAGAAAAACAGTTAATTTGCGGCCATCAAGCTGGCTTTGAATAAATATGTATTTCCCCTCGTAATAATTTTAACAAGATGAAAATGACATAACAATACTCGTTATTCTTTCTGATATTTCACTGTTCTGTGCATCATTTGTTCGTTGTTATAATACGCGCGTTAAATCCGCAGTGTAATGATCACGCGCATTTTTGTATTTCAACAAAATGGTGGTTGCTCGCTGATAAAGAGCGTGGATCCCGGACGGCATTCCCGCGTAAGCGAAATCGCAGCGCCGGCAGGTGTGACAGGAGCGTCGAAGAAGCGAGGTACAATTGGAATTGCGGCGATTCATTGTTTAATTGACCGAAATTTCTCTGGTCAAGTGGCCGAGGAGGAAGCCCTCGGTCTCGGGAAGTCCGAGCGAACACGAACAGACGGTCGCCGAGCCGCGCCCGGCTGGAAAAACGAGGAAAAACGTAATTGGAATTGTGATAGTTCGCTGTTCGATCGGGCTCGAACTTTATTCCGAACCCCCGCCCTGCCCGGCCGGAACTTCGAACTTCGCCGAAAGTCTTGATGAGCGTCCACGTTAACACGAATTATTTGGATAATTGCCAGAATAGTTATTAGCGAGAATGGTTATCTGCGGCTGGCAATTGTTTCGGTAAAAGTGCTCGTGGAATCTGTTCGGCGAACTTCTAATTGCTTTATTATCGAGCTACGTGACCGTCGTCGTTAACATTGTTGCCGTGAAACGTGATATTCAACTTTTCGATACTGGGTGCCACTATTTTTCCGCATTTTTTTCCATTTTTTTTTTTTTCGAGAATTGTTGAATACTGCCGGAGCGAAACTGTATTGCTCAGAAATGATATCCACAACGGTTTTCAGTATCGCCAATAGCGGTTTACTTATTTATTTCTTGTATCATATTAATTTTCCTTGTTTCTTCGATATTTCCACATCGAACTTTTTCTTCTAATTTTACGCGAACGTTCCCCAGGCTTCGATAAATTGGCCAATCGATTTCTTATCCAGCGGCCCGCTATCTGTATTCAGTCTAAATAATATCTACAACGCGTTTAGGTCTCATGCATAGCAATTCATATCGCGTCGCTCCAAAAACGAGCCTTTGTCCGTCGAAGCGAGGGGGCTTCGTTATCCGTGATCTAGAAAATGGCGGCGGCGGCGGCGGTGGGTGAAGACCCATTTCCTGTCCGACCAATTTCCCGTCTATTCCGTTTAATGAAAAGCGAAAATGATTTTCCGCGCGTGTCCCTCTGCGAAAATTCGCGCGGCGAAACGAATCGCCCGCCTTAGCCTCTCGAAGAAGATGCCGCGGGACAAAGGGATCGTTTTAATTGCGAGAAATATTTGTTGTACGCTCGCGACGCAATTTCGATCGTCGCCGAACGGAAAAAGGATTTACCGCGGAACGATAATGGGGCAGCGACCTCGTTAAAACGATATAGAGAGGCTGCTGGTATGAAACGATCGTTCGTGTCGAAGATGATAATTGCGTGGGCGTTCGCGATTAAAGTCTCCGCGGCGTGTAAATAATTTCCGCGGTTCCGTTCCGTTCGTCGCCAACACCGAGCCATCCTATAATTTTCTCAGTCCGTGAATTATCGTTAGCGTTGTCCCGTCGGCCGATTGTCCGTTTCTTCGCAACCCCGTCGGGGCTTAAATCGAACGCGCTCGAATAGAACCTGGATATCGGTGATCAAAATCCAGCCTCGAGAGCTGTCCATTCAACGCGTCATTCCTGCTGCCGGAATTTTTATTGTACGAAGATTCGACGGCGTGCATTTAAACGCGCTCTGACAGACAATGGCGCGGCGCATTCTTGATTAACAAGTTTTTCGGAATTGAAAAACCGCGGTAGACAGAGGCTCCGATTTTTTCGAGTAATCTTCTCGTGCTCCTTTAGCACTTTAACCGTAAAGAAATTCTCCTTTGACCATTTTCCAATTAACCGGTTAACTGTGGCGATCTCTTTTCAGAGCGCGCACCTATACGTGTCGCGAAAATCAAGCGATGACAAGTATACTCGTCAAACACAGAGTGTCACTGTTAAAATATTGGAAATATTGGAAATGTCAAAAAGACGGTTTTATTTCATAAATAAACGATTTTATTACTGATATTTACTAACGTAACTATTACTGAAATGTAACTAGATTTTACGCGTGACGAGTATACTCGTCAAACACTGTCATTTCTCCATGACGAGTATACTTGTTAAACACTGTCATTTCTCCCTGACGAGTATACTCGTCAAAAGCTAACTGGTCAACAGCTGTTTTATGCTATTAGCTTATGTAAAGATAAATTTTCAGGATCAACCAATATCGATAGTTTCTGTTCACACATGCGAAATCCAAATTGCAATTGGGTCCATACGATGTAGTATACATAAGGAGGGTAGGTTTAAGTAATCATTTAACTGTTATCGAATTTGTTTATAAAATACAGGCCTTCGAATCTGCTAACTATTCCAAGTTTTTTCTGGAGCTGGGAGAGCAGCTTGATGCAATTTTCTGCACCTTATCAGAGAATGTTTGGAGCACATGCAGGTATTTTTAGATCCCATCTTAGGCAACCGGTGTCCCTAATAAGCTTATTACTCGGAGACAGTAATTCAATGACAAGGCGCGTCGAACGACCGCCATTAGGCATGAACTATCGCCGTTTCCGAGGTAGATTGGCTTTCACCTATGACCGGGGCCATTGGCAGCCACCTTTGAAATCGAACACCCGTTAAATGCAATTAGACAATTAGCCCGGTGGCAAGATAGACCGGCGAGTGCTTCGTCAACGCTTTTCACCCTTCTGTTCCTCGAGAGAGAGCCACTAGAGCGACGTTCCGCGTCGCGCCGCCACTGTTGTGAGATACGAATGTTCATTGTCACGGCACGCACGGTCTTTTCTCGGAGACGTTCCAAGCCTTGTCACACCCCTACACCCTCTCACCCTTTCAACTTCGAACCCTTGTAATTTTCTTATTCTCTTTCGTTCGCGCGGTGGCTCTGCACCAAAACGACCGCAGCGCAAGCTTCCCGAAAATACACGTGGTTCGTACGAACTGCTGCCATATACTATTATTCGAATATTTTATTGCTACGCAAATTGCAATAAAAATTTGACGAAGTCCGAACTACTCCCGCTGCTCCAGAAAAATTCCAGGAGTAAGTACTGAACATGAAAAATTGCATTATTTTCAACTTGTCAAAGTAATTAAGAAAATGAATTAATTTATACTCAGCTCGTGTATCACGGAATGGATGCAGTAAATTATTATTTTGCATAAAACCCGGCAGTCCAACAATAACAATCTCGACGGAAGAATCTCGAGGAAAATATCCGAAGTGTCAGATTAATCAGCCTCACTTATATCCGCGTGAAAAAAAAATCAATATTTCATATGAAAAAGGAAATGAAATTCCCCGTTCAATCCTTGCCGACCTACATACGCGGCGTGGCAAATCGCAACATTGCTGTCCAAAATGATTCAGCCACGGCAGGGACGAGGGGGGCCCCGAAGTCCAATTATATTTCCTGCTTCGCTTTTCAAGATAACAATAACAGCGTGCCCGTATTACACAGGATGAGCCACGCGCAAATTAGAACAGTGAATAATCGGGAATTCAGCGCATGAGCCTGGTCGGCTGTTGAGCCCAGCCGGAATAACGATCTTCGTTAGCTCATACGTTCATCTCTGGACCATTCAGCGGATCTACTTTTCAGTCGGACTGTCGCTTTGTGTATCGGGATTGTACGCGTGGGTTTCCCGTCTCCGCATCGCGGAAAATCAGCCGGTGGATCCCCTAACAAGTGGCACTCCGCGTCTTCCTCCTCCTTTCCCCCTCCCCCTGCCCCTCTGCCGTGTTCGCGTTCGCCAAAAATGCGGCGAAAATCGATATTCCCTCGTCGGGCCGCTCCCACGGTCGTCCTGTTCGTCTCCGAGGCAAATAAACCGATGGGGAAACACCGAAAACCCGCCGCGGGAGACGGGCGCGCTCCGTTTAACGACGTCGTCTTCCCGCGGACACGTTCTTCGGCATGCGTTGCATACGTTTCCGCCGTTGCCGGAACGATTATTTCTGGCCGTAAACGTTGCCTGCCACTGTCGAGCATTAACCGGTGCAACGCGCTGCAACGCGGTGCAACGCGCCGAGAACTCCGGTTTATTTCCTCGGCGAAAACACCTTCATCCTTCGGCGAGCAAATTAGGGGAACGCCACGGCGTATTCTACTTGGCTAAACTATGCTCCCAGCAATCAACGAAACTGGATAACACCCGATCGGTTGACGGCTGCGTTCTGCTCCAAACCGGCCCGGTAATAACAGTTAATAACTTGTTTATAACTGTTGCGTACTCGGCCCTTTGCCCACGTTCTGCGCACACTAGGGTGGATTTTTCGACTATGAAATCGTGGGCACGCCGCCCCCTAATATTGTTCAATTTCATGGAAAAAATGATATTTCCAAAGTTTTAGAACAATCGGACGAAGCGCGAAGTTTTCAAATAGAAATAACTGCGCGCGAAGAGTATAATGAAAATTCAAGTGAAATATTTTGCACCTCTAAAAATATCATAATTCATGTATTCAAGCACAAGTTTACTTTGTACGAATTAAGATTATTTCGCATTAACTGCTAGTTTTCGCGTAATACCGGTGAGAACAACGTGTTACAATTGAAGTAATAACTCTGATTCGCCATCCCAAATCAGACAGATGGCGAAGACTATACAGGGTGAATTCGATAAAGCAGGACATCTAAATTTCTCCGTTGCTTTTCGTTGTACAAAAAAACTTCG
Source organism: Lasioglossum leucozonium (assembly GCA_028454225.1). Lineage (NCBI taxonomy): Eukaryota > Metazoa > Arthropoda > Insecta > Hymenoptera > Halictidae > Lasioglossum > Lasioglossum leucozonium. The sequence continues at coordinate 14,271,042 of CM052215.1, read as the reverse complement.
TAGGACAAAGTTACACTGTTTGAAGGGCCACATATAACGGTGTAAGGGAAAAAAAAATTTCAAGGTCATTTTTATGAGATTTCGAGGTTATCGATGTTTTTTTAAATGGAATGATATTTTTTCGTTAACGTAATGTTGTAGCTGACAAAATAACGAATTCATCCATGTAACACAATATGACCTTCAAATGACCTCCAACCCAGAAAAATGGTATAAATAAAATTCAACGTGTAAGATTCATACAAGATATTGTCCTGGTTTATCGAATTCACCCTGTATATTTTTTAAAAATGTTCGTATTTATAGAGATCAATTTACATTATCGAAGGATGAAGAACCTGTGGCCTGGTCCTCCGTCCGCAAGGTTTGTAAATCCTTGATACTGTGGGATCAGGATCTCCCAGAACAAATACCGTATGTGGCACACATTTCGGGGGCGGCGTGAAAAAAGCTCGCAAAAAAGGTTTCAACAGATATAGCTGAGGTCCGCCCTAGCGTACACAGATTCGACGTAACGCCGTGCATGTAACAGTTATTTATAATCCCTGCGGATTTTCTCGCAGAATGAAAATTGTCTGAATCGATTGCACGAAATAGGTTAGGAAAAAGCTAAAGCAAATGAGCGGTTACATTGAAATGTTAATGGAAATCGAAGAACAATGAATGGCACGAACTTATGGGAGCTTATGGGACCTAATGTGGGCGGGTACGAAGCTTAATGGGAAGCTCTCGTCACGGTCGTTTCCTCTCCACTTAGCGATTGCATTGTTGAAACCACGAAGAAATCACGATACAGCAGCCAGATACCGCGCGTTCGTCCACCGCGAGGCGGCCCAAGAAACATTAAAGAAGATAAACGGCCGGGGAACTCGGTCTCATTCATAATTCATGCCGCTAATTTCTCACGACGTTGCGCGGGCTACGTTATTGCATTATCTGGAAAATCCTTGAATAATTCGCAACCGGCCGGGGCTACCAGCCGCGAAACTTGCCGCCGCGCCGCGCCGAGCCGAGCAGATCCGCGTCGAGCCGCGTCGGTTTCGCATCGTCGCTGTCGGTCTTCCCAATCGGGATCGGGCCCGCCACCGCTTCTCAAATTTTCAATAACCGCGCCCGACCGGTTAATTATATTTCACGGCGCGGCGACCGATAGAAGCAGTTTACCGGCTGGCGGTTACATTCGGGATCTAATAATTCCGCGAGACCCTCGGCTCGATGGAATAATTGGAATTTGTCCGTGGATATCGCTGCCCCGCTATACACGTACACGTTCGTTGGATTAATGGCAGGCCGGATCGTCACCAAAATTTCCACGTGACGATATTTTTATTAATAAGTTGCACGCTGTTCGACTTTATTCGAATATTTTAGTCGAAATCAATACGCGCGCGCGGCAGAAACATTTTGATTTGAAAAACAGTCGGCCGTCCGTCAATCTTCCTCGCATCGGCTGTCTACGCAATTTAATATTCGCCTGCAATAATTGTCATTTTTCATTAATCAGTCAGCAAGGTTTATGATATTCGATATTTTATGCGTGGCATTCTAATGCTGTGCGCGCCTTCGAAAATGTGGATTGAGAATCCGAAACCTAATGATGAATCGCACTGCGGATACGAGCTCTAATTACTTTCCGACGGTTCCAATCAGTTTTCCAATCGATGCGGAGAAATTTATTTATTGATATGTCTATTCATCTTCCGATTACATAGTAATACCTTGTGCAACGTAAATGATGGATTCGTAATACAGCACCGACGGAAATTGACGTTTCAGATGTTGGCACAATTTATTATTCGATCCTATTAAAATTATAAAGAAAGACACATATAAGATCGAAAGGGGAAACTGATTCCTCTTATTTCATTAAAACTGAATAAACGTCGCGAGAAGACTGTATACCTCGTGGGCAAAAAACGCTTCTACTCCGGGAACGTTACAGATTATCCCCAGGAGCAATACTTCAGTACAAATGATATCAAAGAAACAAGAATCTATTTATTTTACTTTCTTCGTGTTAATTAAATTGTTTTTCCTAGTGGATGTAGTTTTGTTCTCTTGGCATCGATGAAGCCGGAGCTCTGATGCCCCTAAACTTTTGCTTCTCGCTTAAACAATCGAATTTAAGATTATCGCTTTTATGCTTCCAGCGCGTAGATTTGTCCGAGTGGGCGTGGCTTCGTTGCTCCCGACTTCCTATGACCACGCCCATGACCTAGATTCTGTGTCCCCTAAAAATCTGTAAACCAAGACAATTATTCTGAATTTTTCTGTATCTTTTAAAGCAATCGATTGAATTTTACCAGTAATTCTCAGTACATAGATTTATCTAAGTAGGCGTGGCCTCACTGTCCCTGACTTCCTATGGCCACGCCCGTGATCTAGATTCTGTATCTGCTAAAAATTTCTCCCGAAACTTTACAACGATTACTCTGACCTTCTCTCTTTTTCCTGAAAATATTTTTCTTCCTAATTTACAAATTGCCCTCGGCAACCCCATTAGTAACCCCAGAAAATATTAGAAAAGGAGTTTATCATACTATAATACAATTAATTCCCTCTCAAGAAACATCAATCTTTTTCTAATTTTCAACATTACGAAAATCGATTTGTGATCGCTGTCAGATCGTTTCGTCTCATTGTGCGACGCTCCGGGGCCAAAGCAATCGCCCCAAAGGGCAATCTATAGCTCGTGTTAGCGCAGGGCCCCATTTTCAATGATTTTCAGTCACTCGCGGCAAATCTCGAAGAATTGCTAGGACGCCCAAAACAAATGACCAGGAGGGGGACGCCCGTAACGGCGTTAGGGGGAATTGATGATGTAAAAATAAAAGAAAATAAATAACATCAGACGAAAGTCGGCTGGCAATCGAAAAATAATCAGCTGGAATTGATTCGACCTGTCAGAGTCTTCAATTGATTACCAAATATTTTTTTTATCTTAATTTCTATCACACGCGTCACGCATCCACTTGAAGTTCCAGCGAGAGGAAACGGGCGCCGAGAGCAATTTGTTTTTCGCGGGTTATATTGGCGCCGGGGTAGTGCGCGCAATAATAAAGCCGCGGTCATAAGTCGCGGAGGAGGGGGAAGGGGGGCGTAATCGTTGGGTAGAGGATCGTTGTGTCTTATAAAACTTTAGCAATTTTGAGGGAGGTGTGACTGACGTCTAATAACAGCAGTGGCATCGGACTTGTCGTGTTTCCGAGACGATTTCCAGGCCGCCACGGTTTTTCAGCTATCCGCGGATTCATGCTCGAGCATCGATTCCCTTCTACCCGAAGCACCCGCTTACAAATTAACTCGGCTCGCGCGGCCATTTTTTCTCCCTAGCCACCACCCTCTCTCTCTCTCTCTCTCTCTCTCTCTCTCGTTCACTCTTTTTCTCTCTCACCCCCTGTTCCTCGGAGGCAGCGAGCACGCCTCGATGGGGGAACAAGTTAAATTAACCCGCGGGGGCCTCTGTCTCTTTCCGACTCTTTATCCGCTGCTTTTCACGGGTAAAACATCGGAAACCATTATTTAAAAGCGCGCCGGTATAATATCTGCACTCCCCCGTGTTCCATTAAAATGTGGAGGCCGGTCTTTTAATCATGCAATCTGAAACGGGTCGAGCGCCACCGGCTCGCGAGCCAGTGATATTCCATAGGAATTATGTTTTGAATACGACCCCGTGAGATACACGCCTATCCATCCGGCTATTTAGTAAACGATGGATCACCGAATTTCGGCGAACGAATTGTTTCCAGTGGAAGTTATACGTCGCGCTACACATCGCTGCCGCCGCCGCCACAGCTGCGTGGAATTTCAAACGGGGCCGCGCATTAATGTGCTTAATTATTGCCGAATCATATTCGATACGGGCAAATTTATTTCGAGGGCTCTTGGGAACGTAGCACTTCGGTCACGTGACTTTTTGTCGACGATCGAACGTTTTGCAACGGTAGAAATGCACAGTTATGGGTTGGGACTAGTCGATTTTTCGTTGCACGATGTACAGGGTGTACATCTTCGGATCGATAAAGATCTGTAAAAAACAGTTGTCGCAAGACTGTCCTTAACCTCGAATTTCAAGGTCAAACTACTTTTATTGCATTGTGTTTTACGCATTGTACAATAACGAAAATGTTTGGCCTTGAAACTGAAGGTCAAAGAAAATTTCGCGACAAATTCTTTTTACAGATCGATCCGAATATGAATAATACGCTTATGGCACCCAAGATCAAATATTTCGTTACACCCTGTACAACGAAATTTCTGTCGAAAATTTCCTACAAATAAATGTACAGCAACCTCACGCTCCAGTTTAAAAAGTGACCTTCATAAGTCCTCTACCCCTCCACCCACAAACAAAATAATTCTACTCAAACAAAAATACCATTAACATACGTCCCCCACGAAACCATATAACTGCGGTTTCAAGCATTTTCCGATATAATTGTTAATAACCTCAGGCTCAGTTGAAATGGACACCCCGTGATTTTTTTCCAATTTCTTCCTCTGTTTCTTTTATCGGCATCGTAAAGTAATAATTTCGCATAAATCCGATGTCCGCTCGTCACGCAGCCGAAACGAATCCGAAAGACGCGATAAACCATACTTTTACCAGCGGATCGCAAAAAGTTCATTAGGCGGCGCAACAGCAGCACCACGGCATCGACACATTAGCGAGAAGAAGTTCGACTGCGAGCGTAATTTCCGTACGGTCGGGGCCAGTCAATGCGCCCATTCCGTGACTAATGGTTTTCGTAACGAGCTACGAAGGCGGAACGAGACGTGTACGAGGGCGAAACACGAATTTTCATCAGGTGGGACGGGATGGCTGCAAGACGACGCGGCGCGTCGGGAGAATGGGTCAAGTCCGCGTTAAATACGGAATCGTACTTCAACGCGTTTATGGGCCGATAAAACAGCCGGCAGCCGGCCGGAGCTTCTGATAGCGAGGGATTACGTCCTTTATATTTATGATTATACCAGGTAGCTGCCACCTGCGAAAGCGGTCGGACCTTCATTAACCTTCTCCCCCGAACCGCGTTGCCCATCGATTAAAGAATCCGGAGTGCGGACTCGTAGGAACCGCAGATTATGCTGCTATCAGTCGCTGTCCTCGGGGATTCATTGTCGTTTAGGGCTGTACGACGACTGCTAACGCTTCTTCGGCAAGCTTTACGACGCGGACCTTCAGCGGACCATTATCTTCACCAACACTACTGCTCCATTTCTCCTGCAAACAGTTGTCTGTAAGGCTGCGTTCCATGCGGATCAAAAACATTGTCCTCCAGGAGATATTGTAATTTTCCATTTTCAAAAATGATTTGCAAATGAAAACCAATTAACTTGAAATTTTGTGATCTTCGGCACAATTTCCTGTCGTCGCATGTTGTTGGGAAATGGGTGTCTAAATAATTGAGACGCTAACGTATCAACAGTATAACGATTTATTAAAAGCGCGGAAGGACGTCTTCAATCTACGAAAAACGGACTCGAAGTGAAGGAATAACAGAACGTTGCAAGGCAATAGAGAAATCTGTTGCCCACTTGAAAATACGGAAAAACTCCAAAGGCTGCATCGTTTATTACCCTGATCCTTGGGTACGAAAAATATTAGGCCTACGGGCCCGATGACATCTGGGGGTTCTGTTGTTTTACAACAGTAAATTTATTTTAAAGTAAATTTATTTTAAAGTAAATTTATTATAAAGTAAATTATTTATTTTAAAGTAAATTTATTTTTGCACATAAGCAGTTGCACTAATATTGCAATAATAATCCAACATCGCATGAACTAAAATGTCTTAAATCCGACAATTTTGTCTTATTTTCTTTTGTCGTGCCGAAGGCCGAAAAATATTTTAGAAAATGGTAATTTCACTTGAAATTGCCACGTTACTATTTGCTTCATGTTTCGATCGATCATTCCAACCAGCTCGATTCATAACCGTGTCACCGAACCACGGAACTTGATCCAATGGGTTCCTTCGAGGATCAGGGATTGAAAGGTAGCGGACCACGGCGTCCAACATTTTCACTGACAGCTACAATGCGATTACCAGAATCGGCCACAAAAATACTTGAAAGATGTATATCTGGGTTCGGTCGCGCCGTCTCCATTAGCGATGGACCATCCCAGATGGAATCGCTAAGATGACGGCGGGACAAGCGTGCTTAAAGGAGAGAAGAGAGAGAGAGAGAGAGCAAGAATGAGAGGATCCCTCGTCGTCCTGCTGTTGCTTTCAATAATTTGGGAGTCTAATGTGCCACCCCGCTGTCGGCGGAAAGCATTTCGAGCGCGCACCGAACGAAATCGTGGAACGAGAGATCGGAGATCGAAGTCGCAGAGACACTTCCGAGCGAAGAACTCCGACTGAAGAAACCGAGGCTGGCCCGCGGAGAGAGGAGGATAGAGACAAATTGACACCTGCACGTAAGAACGGAGCATCGGATGCGGCCGGGACGAAAGCGTCGCGCGTCGCGTCGCGTCGCCGAGGAAAAGGAGCCTGAATAATGCAGGCTGCAGGACCTCGCTTAAAAGTTCGATCATCCGTTTTATTCCGAGCGTCTTCCAGACCCGCTTGTCGGAGATCTCGCAAAAGAAAACACTCGGTACATTATCGGAACGATTGCACGATGCCGGGACTTCGATTGGGAGATCGCCGTGGATGTCGGTGACGTTTCGTATCTTCTTCTAGATCGATCTTATTTACGATGTGTTCTCTCGGATACATACATACGCGGTTGGTCAAAGTAATATTCGAACGCTTTTAAAAGTACGATAATTCAGATTGGACAAATAAATTTTATGAAAAAATTGAAAGACTTTCTACTGGAACAAAAAAAAGAATGAAGATTTAATCGATTATATACGAAATGGTGAAATTTCGACGTCAAATTGCCAATTTTTTCAATATTTTCGGTCTCTGGATTCTCTGAAAGGTTCAAATCAGTTAGTCGATTAGAACTCGATATATCGTGGCAGCTATTTCGAAAAAAAGCGGTTTCGAGAAAACCAAGGTTAAAGATTCCACTAATATCTCGTTAGTTTCACGAACTCGAGCAAATCCTGTTGCACGCATATTCTACGCAACGCATAAAGAAAGTTGTAAAAAATCGATTTTTCGGAAATGAAACACCGGAATACCTGCCTTAGATCGCTCACATCGCCTCGATCGCCGCGTGTGTCCAAAGAAATTCATTTTATAAGACATTCGGCCGTTGTTTGGAACCGTTTAGCTCGCGGGGATTATGCTGGGACCGTGTAGAAGAATGAGTCATTACCTGGCACGGGGAAAATTTATGGTTCCTCCTCGCGCTTCAATATCCACGGCTCCTATTGTTATTATAATCGTGCCATTATCATCTTAACTCGCACCAATTTCGAGCCACCCGTCAGTTATCTTTAATCGGCCGTTTTATTTTCGGACACCGGAGGACTATATGCGCTTTCGAACATCATTACGCCGGTTCCCCGGTCTCATGGGTCCCGGCCGCCATGGTACCCCGTGAGATTTATTTCCGCGGCTTACTTCTTATCCCGCTTAAGACATCAGTCTTTCTAAGCCTATTACGCACCCTTTTTAACCTGACACCGGCCGAGAACGATGCTCGAGCCGACTCCACTGTTTCACCTCCTCCGCTTATGGTGAACCCACGTTATTCCGAGACTTCTATGAACCCTTGTTGTTCTCGACACGGCTCGCGGGAACACCCCGGGTGATTTATCGACGCCTATTGCCACTTTCTACAACTTTTATCGGAGCTGGACCCACGATCTCGATAACGAATACTAATTTTATGCGTTAGTCGTAGATCTACGGACGCGGTATCTGAGGCTCGAGCCTTGTTTCCTTGGTGCGAAGACTTTCTAAATCATTTTACTCGTGGGATAGATTTTAAGTGGACGATTAGTGTAGCGATCGATGGGATTCAGGCGTGGAAGGAAGGCGAATCACTGCACTAAACTTTGATTTATTTAACAATAAACAAAACGCAAACTTAACAACAGAGATAACAAAATAACAGAAAATAACAAAAGGTAACAGAGGGAGAACGATGGAGACGGTGTTCTCGCGGCCGCAGCTATTGGATCACTGAGCGTGATCATCGATCGTTAGATCGCCGGTTAGCGCGCCGTACGAATTTGAACGCGCTATTCCGGAACAACTAGTAAAAATTATTGGTATCTTTGTTTTTGTTCTCAAATTTCTTGGACATTTGCGATAAATGTAGGCGTTAGCGACTGATTCAACATTTCCACGTTTACGTTGCGTGTCTACACGCTGCCTGATTTTGTATTATCTCCTAGATCAGTTTAGTCGCAGACAGAATGTCCTAATTTATTCTCCTGCAGAGACAGACGCGAACTGTGCGTCGTATCTCGTCGTTTTAGTACATGTTTATGGTTGTATAGTGGCTGCCACGGAAATTGCTAGGGTGTTGCAAGTGTAATTGACTGGCTCGGTTATCTGGGGCATCTTATGCGCTGACAAAAAGCGCAATTTCGAGAATGCACCCTCAAAAGTTAATTCAACGAATTTCTAGCCGTGCCAACCCGTTTTCCTCATAAATCTATAAAATCCGCAGTCTAATAACATACCAGGACATATAATATACGAGAATAATATGCTAGAACATAATACAATAATAAAATATAATGTTGTAGAATATAAATTCGAGTAGAATTTAATTTCTTCATACCTAAAGCATACTGAAGCATTTATTTTTGGCTATTCGAATACAGTATCGATCTTCGATAGAAGAGAAATATCACAGTCGACTTGACCAGCTCGAGGGAATTTTCCGATCGCTGTTCATTCGGTATCCTCAAAGATCGCGTAGCTCGGTCTTGCTTTATCGTTTGATTCGACTGAGGGAATTCCTAGCGCGACTACTCATTTAACCGTGTTCAATTATTCACCGGCTCGGCTGCATGATGCAAGGATCGCTCGGAAACACACCCTGTGTCCCGAAACAACGCGTCGCACCGAGCGTCACCCTCCGAGTGTTTCCCGGGCAATGAGTCGATGCATCGAGCAACGCGACGCGACGCGATGCAACGGTACAAGCGTGCAGCGCGCGCGTTATTGGAAATCCAATCCAATATTGGATTGTATCTCGCTGTAGAGAGCAAGAGAGAGAGAGAGGTTTGTATTAAGAATGAAATAACAGTTTACGAAAGTTCGTGTGCAATTAAACTACACCTGCTATACTATTATGCAAAAGTGTTTTCTTTTCGAATACGGAATTGTTATTCACACATCAGGACATAATTTTGTCAAAGAATACTTCGAAGTTTCGTATAGAATTGAAAAGAATCGTACATTCGGTGGCTGGAAATTTAGTGAAACGGTTCAGGAACGAAAAAGCCGCGAGATCGAGAAATCAAAGCGGAGGGGACGAACGAGATCGGCTGGGTTCACGAGAGTCGCAATTGTGGAATGTTTATATTAGCCCGTAAACGCTCGTTTGTTCCCCAGCGACGATAATCTGATGACGGCGTGCACCGGGAATTTCTAGGCTGCCGAGTGGCTGGCGCACGAGGGCAAATATTTGAGTCGCAACGCGCTTTAACTCGTTATTTGTACGGTTGCTTTTTTTCGTGAACGGACTGCTACGGGGATGAAAACGCTCGGCAGGAGGCAGTGCCCGCGAACACCGTCGAACCGGAGTTCGTCTCTTCTAACTGGGTCCTATAGCTCTCACTACACTGACGATCTTCATGCAAATTTCTATTTTCATATCCGGTTTTACAGAAACCAAAATAATCGTGCAATTTCGTTCTTCGGTTAAAACATCCCTTCTAGGAAAGGTAAAATAGAAATATTATTGATTTTTATTGATACACACGTTTTCTTGTGATTCAGAAATTTACCATAATATTGTCTATTCCTTTTTCAGCGGGTACAGCTAAAGTCCACCCTAGTGCACACGCTAGTTACAACTTCGTGAAACAGAATCGTTCAGCAACCAATTTGAGCTCGTTTTGAAGCTTATATTTTTCGAAAAAAGTTTGTGTCACAAAGCGGGGTAGAAAAGTGACGATAATACTCGATGAGAGAAATGCTCATTGTTCGCGTAAACAACCGCAGGGTCGTCGGAGCCTCTCCGAGACGAAAATACTGGATGATAAGTACCCGAAGAAAAGCGTAGGAGCGCAGATGAGAATACAATTAGAAATCCAATCTAGTGCATTACCGGGACGAAAATGGATGAAGTGTGAGATGGTCTAGGTGGGTGGTTCGAGGGTGAGAAAGGGCTCGTAGAAAGACACAGGAGGTTGCCGGGGTGGTTCCTTAGAGGGTGCCGTTGGAAGTCTAGTTTGGTTGGCGGTGGAGTTTGAATAATGCAGACTTGCAAGCCTGCTTAAAAGTGATCGGTCGACCCCTCCCGCCCCGCTCCCCCTTGCCGCTCACCGTGGAGTCCGTCGCTTTCTCGCACCCTTCACGGTTTCCCTTTAGAATCCTACTTCCAGTTCGTCTAAGAGCACGAACTAAGATTGATTTTAGATTGGGTGGGAATTGGGAATAGCTGGCCCGTTACTCTCTTGCAACACACTTTCCAAACCCCCACCCCCTCCCCGCCCCCGGTTGCTACCCCCTTAGCCGCGCTTGCACACCCCCTCAACCTGACCCTCTTTCTCTCAACCCCTTCTTTCCGCGAGGCTTTTATCTCCCCGCCAGCTGCTTGATTTTATTAAAGTTCCCCGGTTGCAGCCCGGCATGAGCTTGTATGCATGTAAATTGGCGGAATGCTTTGAAAGCGGCCCGCGAATGCGTGAAAATCATTTCGCCGGATCGGCACCCGCAAGGGCGGAAAGGGCTGAAAGCTTTTCGGCGGTTCGGTGATGTCGCCACGCCACGGTTCGGACGAGTTTGAATTATTTTTGACGCGCGTCGACGGAATTTTAGCGTTAATCGCGCCGCAGAGAACGCGGTTAAAGAGATTAATATTAAAGCGGCGAGACGGGTCACGAAATCCGACTCCTCTTCCCGCGAAATTGGAAATTAAAATATAGATAAGCCTCGCAGGGGGGGCGGACGGTTATTGCGGGATTGCGTTTAGAAACGACGCGTTTGATGAACGCGACGGATGAACCACGCTTCGGACACGCGCCGGAATTTTTGCTGGAGCTACCTGTTGTTTTGTCGTTGCGTTTTTGTTGTTAGACTATTCTAGCTGATGTGCTTCCGTGTCGTAAATTTGTAAAATACAATGAAACCACTGTGTCGTCTCTGTTTTATTACTATTAGAATTATAATTGCAGTATTTATTATGATAACTATTAGAAACAACTTATTAATTTACACGCGATTTTGGAAAGTGTATTCGGTAACCGCCAAGGTAAAATAGGCAAACTGCCGAGACTTCGTTTAATCGGAGTAAGCTGCACGGCGATTAGCCGTAAAAGCACGAAGATCGAATGATAGAGCAGAGGCGAAAGATAAGCGAGTCGGTGCGCCACATAAATATTGCTCATACCGCTGACAATATTTAACATGACACGATTACGCATGCATATGCAACGGTCGTTACATCGTCGGTTCCACGGGCGACGCGGCGCGCAGGTAAGCGGGCACGGTTGCACGCGACCGCGAAGATTCGCATGCATAAACGCGCGGGATCGGCCCCGCGCGCAAGAGATGCAGAACTGCGGCCGCGACTGGATTCACAAGCAATATGCAAAGAAGAACGATGTTTGCGCTCGCTCCGGGCAACTTCTTCCGGCCGGGGGAAGTTACGAATTAATTACGGAATTACCAGGCATCGCCCTCGGACGCGACGCCCTACGACGCCTTTTAATGTTGCTATTCAACAATTCGCCACCCTCTGTACGCATCACTGGGATTCGTATTCATGCCGGTCGAAAACGCGGACGACGGTCTTGTAAATAAAGTAGCTACGAAATGTTTGTTGCACGTTTACGAAAAAAAAAAAAAGAAAAAAATTGGATATCTGGTAGGCGACGATTTGACAGAATTTTCGGGTCCGTTCTACGCGATTTCGGCGACGCGTGGTTTCCCAAAAAAAAAAGCGGCATGTTGTTCCGCGCCTCGTTTATCTTCGACCGTGATTATTTCGCGAGCGCTCGCGTCACCGGACCCCGAAACTTTTGCCACGACGCGGCGCGGCGGCAGTGGAACGAGGTAACGCGGTGACATCGGGCCGCGGATACGCGACGCGTTAACATCCGCCGAGTTGGTTCATTAAAAAAGCACGGGAACAAGCTCCGCGGCGCGCTCATTTGTTAAAAGTTTCCGGACTCCGGCGCTGTTTGAATCGTTGATTAAAAAAGTGGCTGGGTACCGGACGGACTCGTTTTCCCTACCCGGTTCTTTTTGTGTTTGCCGAGCTGGCGTCACGCGCCACTGCTTCTTAGACGATCTTAGACAATCCCCTGGAATCGCTAGGACCTCGTACTCCCCGGGAAAAATTAGTTCCGCCACGGCCATAGCGTTTCCTCCATGCGAGCTACCGTCGCTCAGGGTTATTTCTAACAGCAGTTTCCCAACGGCAGCGATGATAAATTATCACCCAGAACTCCTAGGTTGTTTGAGCGCCGATTCATATTTTTTTAGTTTGCTACCGACACTCGTGACAATGAAATACGATCTACAGTGTATGCATTGTGACAAATAGTTAATTAAAGTTGTTCCGTACCTTTTAGAAACGACGATAAACTATCCCCTATTTTGTCTCCTCTCTCTTGAATGGGTTTTGAACGATTTATGGATATTAAGTCGCTCATTTAAGATTAAATAGTTCTTCTAAAAATGCAAAATTTTCGTATGTAGTAGTTTGCAGATAGATACATACGAGTAAAGTGAAGACAGATTACTCTCACATAGAATGTAGAAAATATTTATTTTTCGTGTGACATTTTTGTCATGAATGAATAAAATCCGCAGTCTGGTAACGACGTTTCTAATTTATCGTTTAAAGAATCCTACAGAGGAACAGCATGGAAACGAGACTGACCGCGCCGCGCCGATCGTGCAGAATCCAGCGAAAGTCACGGGGACAGGAGCGGGCGAGAGAAAAATGGAAAAATAGGGAAATCCGCTTATCGAGCTCGTCGCGAGAGGTCCCACGGAAAATACGTAACATTTCCCCCCCTGAAAACCGCTAAATCTTTCGGCGTCGAATGTCGGTCCGATGGTCGATTTATGCGATCGGCCGGTCATGAGTCCTCGGAACGAAAGCGATTCTTATCGGACACGCACAGCACTGTCACACCTGGAGCTGCGAATCTCTCGCAAATTGCCAATGAAAGAGGATCGTGGGAAAGGGGTTCGGACGAAGATAGACGTACGAGGAGATAGATAGCGTTGTAGCGAGAGCGAGAGCGAGGGAGAAGCGTGGAAATAGACGAGCGAAGAGGACAAGCCAATAGGCCGATAGGCGATCTCTCATTCCGCAATGCGGGCTTTCGCGCCGCCCTATATAGGTACGGCACTGTGCTAGTTACTTTGCCTCCCTCGCAGGCCCGTACCCATAGGACCCGGCTGATCGTTCGGACAAATCTCATCGAACCTTTCTACTTTCTATCGGCGCGACGCTACGCGACGCGAAGCGGCGGACCGTCTACGCTCGCTGCGGACCACTTTCCGATCGTACTGCGCGACGACGCTGTTACCGTTCAGCACCGGTCCGGGACCAGTTACATCTCGCGCGGAAATCAATGCGCGTCGTCCCGCAAACCCCTACGACCCACTCCCACAACGCGATCGTAATGGCAAATCGGGATCCAAGCGAAACTCTTAATCCCTCAACGCTCGTACCCGTGTCCGACACGGAGTCTGGCTTCTCGGCAGGTTGCCCCTGGCCAACCTTTATAGCTGCTTTCCGGTCAAATCGCCCGAAAACGCATTGTTTAAGGCTTCACAGATTTCTACTATTTTTCAACCAGGGTGCCCTACGACCTCTTGCGCCAATTAGAACCTCCTTGTTGCTGACAGCTCCCTCGCAGGAAAATTTGATTGATCGCATCAATGTGCGTAATGTAATTATCTCACTGAGCCAAACCGTTCGATCGTTCGCTTGGTCATCAATTCGAAAATCTCGAAAAACGACGGGCCAAAGTTAATCACCGCCGCCCCGTCGACGAGCGCATTTTCTCAGGCCGACAGGCCTAATTACCACTCGAATTCAATCACCCGCGAACAGGGAAAACAAACAGAGGACAGCAGAAAATAGATTCCGCCGAAGGAGTTCCTAAAAAACAGCAACGGCCATTAACGTTCCACGTCCATCCCTCTTCTAATCACTTCTGCCTCCGTATCCGTCCCCCTTCCAGCTTCATTTCCCTCGACCCGCCTCTCTCTCTGTGTATTTTTTTTCTGGATTTTCGGTCTGTCCTTTCGCCCATTTCGCCTGTTTCTCTCTCCCTTTCTCTCCGCGTTCGAGTGACTCTTTCACCCTTCCGGAGGGTCGCTGGTCGGATAAAAAGGATTAATTGTCGACCCTCTGGTTTTTCTTTCGTCGCAAAGCCGATACAACAGCTCATTATCGGCGAGCCAGGTTAAAGGGAACGATCCAGCTAAGACGCGCTGAGATATTCCATATTTTATCTCCCGCGGCCGGGGGGAGGGGGGTTGCGACCCATCGCACGGCTTACCGGGAGTTTTAACGATTCCGCGTGGATTTAGTAGATTGTAAATTTTAATAGTCGCGCCGCGCGGCGGATAGCGCGGTGTTCGTTAATTGGAGGTAGCCCGGGTTTCTTTGTTCGGGGCCGGCTAACATAATTTGCCCGGGAAACTGTTCGCCGCCGCGAGTTTTGAAACGTTTAACTTCCTACCGCGGCGCGAGCTAATCGAATTGCCGGCGATAATGCGGGGAACCATCACTGGCCGAAGATGTTACCGCGGTGACTGGTGATCGGACCCAGCTGTCCACAATGTTTCTTGACTTGCGGTTCGATGGAGAACAAACCATTTTTCTCAATGAGACTGTCATCGAAGTAGTATTACGTATACGTGTGAAAAAATCGCTATCGTATTCTTATATAAATTAGCCAATTATAAAAATTCAATTTTTTCAGAATTACCGATGGTGTTTTTTCCAGAAATAATAAGACAGAATATTGCAGAGACGTAGCTCGAATATTTAAATGGTTCAAGCTGCAGTCCGAAGTCGAGCATTATCATGCAAGAGCATGATCCCACTAGACAGCAACCCATGTCTTTTGTTTTGAATGGTACATTTAATTTTCATCGCAGAGTTGCTTGGAATTTCTCTGCAGCTGCCTTATTTTTCGCGAACAAATGCGTACTCCTATCAATGAGAAATAAAAGATACATACAATACATGCATATTATATTATACCGTGCAGAATTGCGTATTATAATTAACAACACGAACGTGCATTACAATGTACTGAAAAGTTCTGTAAAATTCAAAGAGAAAACATTGCTTTGAATAATATACACGCCTTAGGTAAAATAATGATCGAGATGTGGAACAAGATGCCGATAAAAATAAAATGTTATTGCGTACACAGGGTGGATCAGAATAAAGTGTCTGCACAAATTGCAAGAGGCACGAGTCAAATATCAATGTGTTTGCTTCTTTAAAATTGTCAAGGCGCGGAGGATAATTTCAATTTTATCATAAATGCATAAAATCCACAGTCTACTTATTCATAAATAAATGTTTTTGGAAGGTGATGCACAACTAGAATAAAGGTAAATTAAAATTAAAAAAATGGTTCGCAAATATTCTTCTCAATACACAGTAAATCCGCATGCATTTATAAGCTATGAAGCTCTCAAAAAATCGGCAAAATAGAAATTTCATCAAAGTACTATACGATTCAATTCCACTGTCTGTTCGCATAAAGCGGAAACAGAGGAAAAAAAATTTTTTTGGCGGTCTGCTTATTAATTCGGCGTATTCGGGCTCCGTTCCGTGGGGATTCGCAAAAAGGGTTCGGACCCGGAAGAATAATATCGAGCGACGAGTCCATGGAGGATCCATCAAGCGTCGTATTAACCCGTGAAACCGCCCCATCAATCTTCCACGGTTTATTTCTATGGGTTTCTATGGGACGATGAGCCGTCATCGGCGACCACCCCCGCGAAATACCTGCCAAGGAATTCGGTGGGACACGACGGGGACTCGAGCAGGCTGGCAAAAGTGAATTTTCGAAATCCGCTCGGTTCGGTTGCGTACGTGCCGAGCATTTCGCAATTCGCAAGCGGTCCGCTGGTTACCGGTGCCGAAATTTTTATCACGTCGCCCGACGAACTTATTGCCCGGAGAGGGATATCGATGTGCGAGCCAGAACCCCATGTCCGCCCCCATCGACGAGATTTTTCTGTTTCTAAGCCCCGCCACCCACGCTAAATACAATACTTTGATATGGCGCATGTTCCGTCGTCATCGACCAACCCCCACTCTATGTGGTCCAAGACGAGTCAATTATATACCATGTGTATGTATTAAATATATGCAAAAGTTTTAGTCTCTCTTTCAGTTGATAATAACCATTATAATAATAAGCCATCACGCATCTAATAAAAAAATAGTTAAGCCAGCGATTGAAATAGAAGCACAATTGCCGCAGGTTAAGCAACGTTTCTTCATTAATTCCGGTCCGCGTCGGCAAACCGATCGGCAAACGAAGCCGTGGGATAAACACGAACTTTCTCGTTACACAGACAAATTGGCCAACAATTTCATGAGGGCCAGGTTCAATTACCATTCGGATATTTCTCTGCCGGCCGCGGCGGTTTTAACAAATTTATCCGGCCCGGCACGGATTCACCAATTTCGTTAAAAGTAGCATCGAACCGACCGCCGCGCCGCGCCGCACCGCACCGCGTCCCGCAAATACGGTTCCCTGATTAATTCAGCAACGCGGATATAATTGAATGTCGAATTTTTTCGCCGCGCGTGATAAACACGTTAATAATTGCACGGGCAATTTAATCACCTGGCGAATTGCTTTCTGATTTCAGAGCGTCGCATGGGGAGAATGGTCGCCGTGGTCCAAATGGTCCGGTTGCTCCAGGTGAGTGTCACTGGCTCCTAATTAACACCTGACGATCCTACCTCCTCTATTCCGTCGTTTACAGATTCGACGATTCGTTTGGAACGTGCATACGGTGTCTCGTTTGTCACTGTTTCATACACCGATCGCGAGAATGCATAATCGTTTCGATTTCTGGCGGTGCTGTTCGATTCCGGAGATTTTCCCAGAACCGATCGATCAGCCGATTTCTCGCCGGGTTTTCGTCTAATATCGGGTCGCGAGACTCCTGGTCTCGGGTCCGGCACACCGGCGGAATGTTAAACGTTTCAGAACTCATTTCGGTAGCGGCGAGTTTCCGGCAGCTCGTTTTTCAGCTCGACCAGAAACGGCGCAGACTGCGCCGGCAAGTAATTTATGACGCTTACTACTGGTGAACTGCGCTCGCCCCCTGCCGGACGAGCTTATTGTATGATGAACGGGGCCGTACATTCGACGGTTCCAACCCGACGACCGGTAAATCTTCGTTCGCCAGGCCCGATACAATTATTAAAAATTTTTTTTTCCGCGACCGGCGCGACCGCGGGGATCAATTTACCGCCGACGCGACGCGACGCGACGCCGCCGTTTCGAACTTTACCGCGGTACGCGCCGCGGGAAATATGGATCGTGCTACGCTGCTGGTCAAATTATTAGTCTCGGTTATTCGAGCCGTCGATTCGTCATGTTAAACTCATTGCAGATCCATTTTGTTATTTTATTACATTTTTTTTGTACCGCTTACGAGTTCATTAATCACTTCCTCAACAGACTTACTTTATGAGAAGTCTAGTTCCAAATAAGACTGGAAGCGTTTCCTGTCCCGAAAACCTCGAAGTGTCACTGAGGAGGAGACGTCGTAATAGTTAGGAAGAGTATTTCGGAAATAATGATCGCAGGCAAAAGGCGAACAGGAAATTAGAAAGTGACCTAACTGGAAAATTCAAGACGCCGTGCGACGTCGCACTAGCGTCTCTAAATATGGCGGACGACTCGGTGTAAGAGTTTAACTGGCACTCTTGCTTCCGATGCACCGCTGCTCGGCAGTTCGCGAACGTGACGTCACTACTTAAAATGTGTTTCATACCCGGCACGGTTTAAAATTTAAAAGCGATGGAATGTAGAAGGAACACGCGCAACTAGCAGGAGAGAATCCTCCAGTCTGCACGACAACGCAGCCAACTGCTCTCAAAGGGACCTCGTTCTCAAAAACTTCCGTCGGTGAATTGGGAATTCCGCCTCGCCTTCTCCTCAATTTCGATATTAGATATCGCCGTAGCAAATTTGACGATTCGGCGAATTTGTTACGAGCCAGCAATTAATTTCAGTAAAAATATCAACGTGTCTTTAACACTATTATTGCATTTTAATAATGAGAGAATTGCGTCCATTCGGACTTTGTGCAATTTTTATTGCAACATGTGCTTCGACGAAGCTCTGATAGAAAATTTCATTCGCTAATGGAAAGATTTTTATAATTTCGTTAATTGTGCGAGAAGAAATTAGGAGCCAGTCCATTAATTAACAGAAACTCGAGATAAGCCTATTCCACTTTAAGAATTGAGTCTAATTCGACATTAACGTCGCAACATATTGCCGAGAAAGCTAGGGCCGATGTTAATGTGAGATACGTGCAATGGATGCTTAAAAAATTAGAGCTCGCTTAGGAGATAGCCGCCATTAACCTTGCAACGTATGCATGTATGCAGCTAATCGCATAATTTATACTCTCGCTATCTTGAATACACAGGGGCTACGAAACGTTTGCAGCATTTAGAAATCTTTAGAAATCAACAAATTTCTAATTTTAACGATACAGTTGCGCGGTCCTTACATATTCACAATTCCTTGCGTATTTATGTTCATAACAATTTGATCACTGTCTATGCATCAAACCTGCAGGCTGCAGCTAGACTTTTAAGAAAATGCAGAATCAGCAAATGAAAATATAAAATATTTATTACATCGCCAATTCGCTGCACCATAAAAAAAAAGAAAACATTTCGACGGTGCAGCGTGTACAATACGGTGGACCTTAGCTATATTGGCTGAAAATTTTTTTGCGAGATTCTTTTTACGCCGCCTCCTAAAAGTGTGCCATTGGATATGAAAATAATTCCTGCGAAAGATGAAGTTAGTTGGATAAGGGAAGTGACGTTGAAGTTGCGAAAAATATGAAGTTTTATAGAAATGGGAATATTCGAAGGAAAGACTAAATTGTAATAGTACCAAAATGTAATATTTTTAATTTACCAATTAACTAATAATCATATTTTTGTAAATAAGTACGTTGCATTTTACGTATTTTATTGAAAGTATCAATTCTTTTAGTTCTATTCTTACCTAATTTAAAAAGCAGAGTATCAGAGTATTATATATTTTTAACTGGATGTCCGCGGACGATCCACGATTAGTTTGTGAACGAAAGTTTTCATACGAAGAATTCTCAAACTTTCTGGACGGAACGCGTGCGAGCGCGGAACCGAATTTCGTCGAGCATCGTGAAATATCGCAATTTAACACGGGAAAGATACTACTGTGTTTATGCCACCTACGTCACGATTAGTTGCAAACGAAAATTTTTCAGAAAAATGAGGGGGACTTCGGCCGGCCGCCGCTACCGGGAATCGAACCCGGGACTGTCCCTTTCCCACGGAACGTTTCTGGTTTTGCCGATCTAAATACGGTATTTGTTCGATTCACCTAAAATTTTAGATACATCATGTTTTCATGAAATGGAACAATATTAGGAGGCTGAAATTTTGGGCACGCTGCAGCGAAAAGTAAGGTCCACCCTAGTGTGCGATTAAGAGGATCGGACAGTCGTAGTCAAGCCCACGATTGGAGGTTTTATTGGATTTTTATTTATACTTGGTGTGCATCGCAGGAGCTGCGGGGGTGGAATTTCGCGGCAGCAGCGCCGCTGCAGAAGGAAGCCGTGCAAGGGTCGTCCGTGGAGTACGAAATACAAGGTCTGCAATCCAGAGGTGAGTCACAAAGCGTGTTGTCACGTTCTCACTACCTTTCGAACCAACATCGCTTAGAATCCCTCGGGAGTCGAACCGTTCGTTTCATCTTCGTCCCATCATCATCGTTCGACTCCGATTTTTCCGTGCGCGTCGTCGCTGCGAGCGTATTTATCCGTTACAGCACGTTTCGCATCGAGGGAGCAAAGGAGACAACACGCTCGCGCCAACATTCTCTCTCTCTCTCGCTCTCCCCAAGACAAGATTTAATTATTCCACTCGACTAGGCCCCCACCCAAGCGCCGCTATCAATTTCTTTCCAGTTTCGTTTCACTTCCATCCAAGGCTAGCCTAGCAAGCTCAAAGTACATTGTATCGCCGTAAAATTAACATCCGCGAGTGCTCCCGAGCATCAGCGTCCCGTTTGGCGGCCCACCAACCGGCAACTCGGCCATATTCCGCCTGACGGAAATGTAAAAATGCTCGGAGCGTTTTGCATAATCGATAAATTCGCTCCAGTTTATCGGGGAACGACTCCACAGGAAAGGTTAGGGGTAGCGACCTCCGGATCCGACGCGGAGCTAGCACAAAACACGCTGTCATTGCTGGGGAAAACGGAACCACGTTACCTACTCCGACAACTGTTACATGTGATGCTTGGAGAAATTTCGTTAGGTTCAACACTGTTTAAAAAGCGATTTTTATCAATTTCTTCGGATTCGTGGAAGGCAAATTGGAAAATTACCTTCTCAGAATGTACGATGGTAGTAGTACTTTTTTGGCTGTATCTGCTTCAATTTTTCACGAAAGGAACACAAAACACATTTATTTATTCGCACAAAATAATATTTTATAATACGTGGCTTTCGATTATTGGAAGAACGCAATGAGGAACTCTACAAGTCATAGCGAGTGATACAAAAGGATCCCGTGGAAAGAATTACCTAACACGACCAAAAATATTTCAGTTAGAATAATTTCAAAGTCCAAAACTATTTCGGTCAGAATAATTTCAAGGACTTAAAATATTTCGGTCAGAATAATTTCAAGGACTTAAAATATTTCGGTCAGAATAATTTCAAGAACCAAAACTATTTCAGTCAGAATAATTTCAAGGACTTAAAATATTTCGGTTAGAATAATTTCAAAGTTCGCAAAGTACGCTGAAAAATAGCATCGTAGAAGGAAGAAGAAGAAGAAGAAGAAGGCATCGCGAGGAACGTGACGGATTTTTTAGACACGTTGACATTTCGAGATAAATTGCCGCATGAATTCTATCGGTTATTTGCGAGCATTTTTCAGGGAGGTCTCTCTGGCGGAAAGGTTATAGGGTAGCAAGCCCCTCGGGGTCCCGACGACTGAATCTACGCGGCACCGTGGCAGACGAAGCGAATCGGGGACGGCCATCGCGGTGGAACACAGCTTCAAAAGTTGCCAGTTAAACGTCGGAGTTTAACTTCGTTTCGTTGTTTGTCGCGAGCCGCAAATTTCCTCCAGTTACTCAAACCCCGATGCCCCGTTATAATCATGCGGATGTACGTGTTGCCAGTTTATCCGGGCAGATAGACAGACAGACAGACAGACAGAGACAGAGATAGGGGAAGAGAGAAGCCGAAGCGAGCGGTGGGAGGCTCGTTCGACTAGTAGTCCTGTTTCTCTTCGTGCGACAACTTGCAGGCGGTACGCATCATTCGTGATAAAGGATAGTGAGAAACACGAAGCAACTGCACACCGCACAGTTGCTTCTATCTCTCATCCCCGGGTCCTATAGACCGCTGTCTCCTTCCAGCCGCAGAGGAGAATAGAATTATATTGATAAGGGCGATGCTTTCGCTGGAATAATTGAATTTAGGCCAGCCGACGAGTTTGCTGGCTGCTTCGTCGCGTCTCGGGACGAAGAGCACGCTGTTTCTTTCTGATGGAAAAGATTGGCAAATAGGAAAAAAATGGGATCTTTCTGTCGCGATAGCACGAAGTCAATCTTCGATGTTGATCTCAACGAATAGCAACAAAATAATTTTACATTCGTATCTGGATTCGACATTTTTGCATCGTTGGTACCTTGACGCCATCGCGGGAAAACGATGAAAAATGAAAACGCGAAGATATCTCACATTTATCTGTCCCGTAAGGGAAACGAAAACAGGGTATCCATCAGCGTCGCGCACCTGCCACGATCAAAGAACACCGCGGCCTATCTGTGCAATTAATTATTCCTGCGTTATCACCGTGCCGGCAGGCGGACGGCTAGAAATTACGTGTATTATCAATTCAAATTCGACGCGTGACGGTCAGCTGCGGTTGTCACATATGACGGTGGGGGGGCTGTTGGCTGCTGCGAAGTGCATCGAATACGTATGCACCCCTGCAGCACACACCCGGACATAGCCCGGGGGATGCACCGATGCAGGTGACCCGACCCATATTCCGAATCTGGGCCATTTCAGTTTCGTCCCCATCCTCCGTCCCCCGCCCCGCCGTCCCGCCTTCCCGCGCTCTCTCGCAGACGGACACGTGGTCGGGGCCACCCTCCATTGATACCTGCCAACTCGATATTCCTCGGCGAATTTACCCTCAGCAGTTTTGAAAGGCTCCGAACGGAATGGAGCCAGCCCCGGCAGCCATTGTCTTCGCGCTATCACTGTCCACGGCGTGCAGCTCGATTTCCTAAGGAACAAAAAAAATATATATAGAGAGAGAGTAAGAGAGAGGGAGAGAGAATCCGGCAGAGAACACCGACCAGGACCGCAGAAAAGTTGCGCGCCGCTCTCTGCGGATCGTGAATCCCCCGCTGCAAAATCGATGCACCCGCGCGCGTCCTTTTGTACCGCTTAGCATGCCGGCCAGGTATACACACGCCGTTTTCTGCATCCGCGATGTGTTCCGCCTTTTACGTAACCGATCTCGCCACACGAGAACACCCCGCCGCCTGGCCGCTGATTAGTTTTACGCCGAAGCGTTTAGCGCTCTCTCTCTCTCTCTCTCTCACTCTCTCTCGTATCAATGTACGTACAAGGCGGGCTGAAAAAGTTTCACAGTGACTTTTGAAATTTTAATTCATAAACATCTGATGACATTTGAGCAAAGTGATTTCACATGTAAAATGCATTAGCTGTTTCGAAAAAAGGTACACCGAATATTTAAAAAGATCTGTAACAACCTTTACGGAAAAAGTAACAAAAATAACTAGTATGCAGAACGTCAGCTAAATGGATGAAATGCCTGAGATATTCTCACCGCCGTTCTTAATTCAGTGACGTGTAATGGCATTTTTCGTACTATCGTCCGTGGTACTGACATTCCATTTCGAATTTGCCAATGAAATTTTTATGGAGTCCTGCTTGACGGACATAGATTTACTAAAAGAGTGATTTAAATCATGATTTAAATCAAATCGACAGAACAGGAAAATATCTTTCAATGACTAAGAGACTTTTTACAACATGAAAGAAGTATATAAATTATTTGTCGACCACTTACTAGAAGATTTCATTTCGCCTGTCTCGCGAATATTGCGGCACGAGTAAAGGCACTTTTCACTGTGCAATATTGCGCAACGAATATTATCACTGCCGATGGTTAATCAGTTACTTGCGATGCATGTCACGACTCGATATTCGCTTCCAATCCTTGAAAGTATTCTCTGTATTCCCAATCAGTGACGCAACCATTTATTCCTCGAGTTCTCCGATCCTGCTATCAGCAGGCTCAGACATGAAAATTCAAGACGCTCATTTCGAATGGAAGAGCACACAATAACTGTATAATTTTCTGTCGAGATACTATACACAATATACGAACTCATTTCTATTAGTTCCTTTGGGATGAATGACCAACATTTCAGAATTTGTTAACATTTCAAAATTATATCAACGAATATAACAATTTCGTCTGAAATTATTTATAAGAAAATTAAAAAGTTAACTACTGTCGATTCTCCTCTACAACTGTAGGCTTTTGGTGGATATCGTGTTAAAATTGATGGCATCTCACATCTCACTTTTAAAAATCTTTCTGTATTGCAGCCCGTTAGAGGAAACAGTCTCTACCACCAACCAAAAATAACGTCCAATATCCAAACGTCGCTGTCTAAATGTTTCAGCCAAGTATTACCACTGTGCAGACCACTGCGTCCCACCAAACCGGTCTGCACTATACCAACCGTTTCCACTTATTCCAGTCACGAATGCACACGCTTTCGAATCAATTTTCGAGGTTCATTCTTTCGGAAACGGAGCGACTATCGAAAAATATTCGAAGGACTCTATTTTTTCCAGGTCTAAATCCACATTTACTCCCTCGACATTGTTGACCTTATCTTTCAGAAGCCAGCTCAAGTCAAATATTAATGTTTCCCTTATTAATAAAGATGCTTACCATTAACAGACGCAACCAGACTTCATCTAAAATCGTAAAAGGGGCACTGCCAAACATAGAAAAGGACAGCGCATGTAAACACTAGGTTGGACCTCAGCTATACTCGATGAAAATCATTTTGCAAGGTTCTTTTAGTCTTACCTCCTAGAATTGTGATGTGTTGAAAAAATGGTATGGACAAAATTTGGGGCCAATTGGATTATGGGAACCCGACGTACATTAAATTTCAAATTTCAAATTTCAATTTCATATTTTAAAATTTTTAATTTCAAATTTTCAAATTTCAAATTTCATATTTCAAATTTCAATTTCATATTTTAAAATTTTTAATTTCAAATTTTCAAATTTCAAATGTGATGCGCGTCGGGTTTCCACGATCCAATCGGCCCCTTTTTTCCAGATCATGTTCCCAACACTTCTCACAATCCTGGGGAGTTTAACTAAAACAATTTTTTGGTTAAAAAAACAAGCTTCACCCTAGTAAACACGGACCGCGCGGCCGAAAACCTAGTCCATACCGAAAGTTCCATAAAAAAATTATGAGAAATAAAGAAGTTTTGGCGGAGTAGGCGAAGGAACTTAGATCGTGGAGCTCTGAAGAAGGTAGATCGTAACTTTACTGTATATATATTTTAACAGAAACTGGTCACTGGCAGGTGGCCATTAGTTTTAACATCATCACTTACCTTTGCAACGGATATCTAGGAACACTTCAATATAGGTATCGAATACCAATCTGAAAGTTAATATTTTTATTTTTGTCGATTGTCAACGCACTGTGCGGCGCGGCGCGACCAGCGAGGCTTAAAATCGTTTACGGATCGTATCTGGCCGATTTTCCGCAACAATCTCTTCCATCTCCTACAGAGCGAAAGAGAGGTGGTGCAAGAGGAGGCAATGCACGGTATAAAATTGCATCCGGAATTTCCGCAGGGTCGTGTAAGAACGGTCTCTTTGGTCCCAGGTGAGAACGGTTCCGTCGTCGACGTGACATTTCGCCTGGGGTGTCGAGCGTCGCGACACGACGCGGCGCGGCGTCGCGAGGCTCTCCTCCGTGGAGGGCTGACTGCGCCAGACGTTCGTAAATGCGCCGGCAACAAAGCTGTCGATAGGTTCCGTTCACAAAGGCGACGTCGATCTCTTGCAACCCGGCCTTTTTCCCGAGTACGGGTACGGGTACGAGTACGACGGCCGCATACGTAACGGCCGCGTAATATCTTTCACTTAACCGACTCCGGAGCCGGCTTTATTGGGACTTTGTTGCTACGGGCCGGTTCGCTTTCCACACGCTTACCGCTCGACGGCCGCGTCCTGCAAACGTGCTGTCCATTACGCCGAATCCGAGCCTGAGAGAAATAAATCGGACTCTTCGGGAATTCCGCGCGCGGAATTCACTTCCTTCCTCTTCTTCGACCGAGGAACAACCGAACGATGCGGATCGATCGGCAGCCGTGCTATCAAAATTGCAGGCTCGGTGCAAGGTGCTCCGCTTTCTCGTCACTGGCCGATAATCTACGTTAGATGCTCCGAATAGGCGAGACGCCGGATTTCGGTGTGGTCTCGATGCGACGCGCGATGATTGCGACGAGGGAACAGCCAGATTTGAGCCTTTGTGCGCCGAAAATGTGCCAGACGAGATAGCTATGGTTTTTGTGTACGGCAACGTTCCGCGACCCTAAAATTCAGCGTACAGGCGAACCATCGTTACGTGAACGTCCGTTTGTAAACGTTTTACTGTACAGAGCGGACGTCGTAACATGACTTCGAATAACTCCTATGCTATTCGTTGTACGAACTTCGAACAAATGTTGCATGATTTCCAGCGGGAAATGCAACGCAATGCTTTTTGTTACTTTGATTTTTTTATCGAGATACGAGGGTCGCCTACAATTTTATAAATGGAATGCGCAATATTCTGTCTTTCTCGAATTCGGATGAACCACCAAATACTGCGTAATGGAGTCGCATAAAAATACGTTTGTTTCTTTGATAATAGATCAAACAATAATACATCGATGTTCTAAAATTCTATCAATCTTTTTGTTGAATTTGATCAACTCACTATTATCATGATTGCATCACGCAGTCTATTTACGACTAATGTGAAACTGACGTTTTAGAATGAAAGTGAAGTATTTTAAAATAAAAGGGATGCGGGTATCGATGATGAGAATAGAGTCGACTGGATAGGATCTGAATAGTGGATAGAATTACAAGTCCTCGGATTAGGTGTCCTCTAGGACAGTCTCGGTTGATCCTGAAGAAATTGCAGTAGAATTCCAGTAACTCGATAGCCAATCATTCGACGCACTCGATAGTCCGTGTAATCCCTAGCATGAGCGAAGCGTAAAATTGGTCCCCCGAAGGTCGACACCACCAATGAACGAAACGTAAGTTAGGCTTCGCATCGAACACGGGTAGAGCTCGCAATTAGTATCATACGGTGGACTGTTTTAGGGAAATCGAATTCACATGGGTGAGTTGAAACGCGTTTTACCGGAAGATCGAATTTCAGAGCTAAATTAAAAATCTGGAAAGGTAGGTACGGAAGCAGCGCGTTTTTTTTGTTCGTGCGGATTTATTCTCAAAAAAAATTCGTTTCCTTTATTCCCTATCAAGATAATCAAGATGAATATCCGCAGTCTATCTATGGCGTACAACCGCTCGTAAAACGTATAGTTATCCAAAGAGAACTATGCTGGAACATCGGGAACGAGAACGCAGGAACGTATGCCGATGGAAAAGTAAATACGTAGTCGCGCGTTCACTCAAAAACGAAGTCGGACCACAGTCGATTTCGATAAAATCCTCGGTTGCTAATGCAACTTTTATACCGTACGGCACAGTTTTACATTCTCGTATGGAAAGGCGAACCGTGAAGCGCCAAAGGAACCAATAAAAAATGAACCAGTTTCCCGCGACAAAGAAAAAGAGTTCCACGACGTTATAAAACATTTTGATATTCTGAACGCCAAGAATTTAATGGATTCCCGATGTTAACCACTTGCTCGTACAGCCTCACCCCCCACTCGGCTATCTAACAAATTCATTTACTGCAGGGCACCGTTGATTGCGCCCTAAATTAGGTTCCCTCGCCATTTACACTCTCTCGGGCACAAGCACCGATGCAAATGCGGCGTCACGGCCTTTGAAAAATCGTCGCTTGATAATTGCTCGAGCCAGCGCCTTTGCTTTTGTTAAGGAAAACTGCGCGAAATGAGAGGTAAACTAAAATGGAGGCTACAAACGTTAGATGATTTTCTTTGTAAGTTAGCCATCCATTTGTAGTATTTAACCCTTCGAAATATGGCATAGTTCAGATTTAACCAACCTATTCGACACTTTTTAACACTTTTAACATTTTTTAAAAATACTAACAACATTTTCCACAGAGAACTAAATTCATCGTCTTAATTGCACGGAATATCCCCAGCGTTTTGCAGCTCTCCGTGAACAATCGGGTCCAAACAGCAATTTCCTTTACCGCCCGCAAGGCTACTCGTAACGTTTTCCCAGTTTCGGTATGTCATCGCAGTATCCATCGATAACAGGCGAACGCTTTTCGTTTATTCGTCGTTCCATCTTCTCGGAGCCGTGAAAATCGCACATGAGGAATGGGACGAGCCCGTTTTCCGAAAGCCGTCGTAAAAAGTCTGCTTTCTGTTATTCCTCTTGTGTGTACAGATAGAAAATCATGGTTGGCAGTCGTTTGGCCGTCGAGGTCGGGAATCGATGGGACGTAAGCTCGTTGTCGCCTGATTTGTCGGACTCATGATCATCCCGTTTACACGACGCGACGGGGAACACTCGCGCCCGCCAGATTGGATGTGGCGTCGTAAAAAGCTCGGCGAACCCGTCGACCGCTTGCGGCCTACGAATTATTGTCCATCAAACCGAATGAAAGACGTACCAAACGAATCTGTGTGTCGTTTCGATTTCGGCAAAACGTGGCGAAACTTCCGATCGGATCCTTTTCCTGTCCATGAGCTGTTTCCCTGAACCCTTTAGGGTAGAACCATGGAGTAGATTATTTAAAAGATCGCGAATTTTAGGAATTTTTTGTAAAACAAGTATTTCATAGTCACTTTCGATACTTCGGGGATTTTATTGACTAATTAAACGGTGTAAAAATATTTTTTTAGTAGAAAAAAATAGTATAATAATCATCTGAAACGATAATCGTTGTGAATCAGTTTGTCGATGAACCTCAAAAAAAAAATTGAAAAATGTTATAAATCGACGAAATAGCGGCACTTTGACGAAAAATGGGAATTGACAAAAATTAATGTAACATGACATGTTTAAATTCGTTTAACGTCTTCACAGTTTTGCATTTCTCTTAAACATTTTCGTCGCATATGCATCAGATCCACGTTCCAGTGATAATTACTCAATTATTTAATTAAAAACATTAACATTTCGATTTGACATTTCGCTTGGGCCAGGCATATTGTACTAGAGCTAATCTTCATAAATCAAGCTAATGTCTGACATGCGCATCCTCGAACGCATTCTATTATGCAATTCGATATAGCAGTGCACAAACTGATCGATGGCAATTCAGTGGTCATTTCATGTTTATTTGCAGCGATTAATTTCCTGAATGATCTTCTATCTATATTTAATTGTGTATCATTATGCGAATAAAGACGAAGACTTTAGACGCAAGGAGCGTTCGTCTGTTTCATTAAAGTGCAGGGTGGAAACCGTCAAAGCGGCGCATAAATTATATAGAATTAAATCTACCCTTATAAATTCTTAATAAAGTTAATTAGAAGAGATGCTCGCGCGAGAAGAGCTACGTTCACCATAATCACGGGCAGAAATCAGACCGAACGGAAGATGTGACGCAGCGCGGCGTGAGTCAGTGTTCCGAGGTAGAATGTCAATGGCGGACAAAACCAGAAAAAAAATCGAAATATCGCATAATCATTCGAAAAATCTCGGGCTTGTTCGAGATCTCGGTTAAAGCCGGAGATCAAAGCGACGCATGGATAAATTTATCGCCCCTCGCGGTCCGGAATGAAACGCGAGATTACGCGGGGATATCGTCGACTGGAAAGATTTACGTAGCTCGTTCGTAAAAAAGTAAAACAGCAAAATCACCAGTGAGAGAGAGAAGGAGAGAGAGAGAGAAGGAGTAAGAAAGTACAGAGTGACTTAAACAGGTCACCTGATATCTCGATTATTATTAGTAAATGGCAAAAACTGTATTGCATTCGAAGTTGCACGAGTATACAGAAAATACTTTTATAAAAATGTAACTTCCTTCATGTTGCACACGTCCGAATACGCTGTAGTAGATAACACGGTTCACCTATTAAAAATTTGTTTCCATGACCAGCATCAACCGAGACATTCGGACGACCGGTTTCAAGTGTCCCACCGTGTATATTTAATGCGTGGAACACGATCCAGCGATACGTTTCAGCGGACTCATCAGTCCTCGAATGTAAATTCGGCACGCGGAGCGTCGCGCCGCGCAGCGCCGGCCCGCCGCGGTTAATACTAAACCAAGGATTATGCTGAAAGGAGGGATTACGTGAGCCGGTAGCTGCCGCGAAATTGGAAAATTTATGAAAACCTTCCGAATGGTTGGCGCCGGGTATTTATAAAGCAATCGAAGACACGTTAGCTCCGGCGAAATATTAATAGGGTTGCAGAGGTTCGATCGCAGGTTCTCTCTCTCCCTCTCTCTCTCTCTCTCTTTTGCCGAGCCAGACCCCGACCTCTAGGAACCCGTGACGGACAATAATTTACCAGCACGACGATAAATTCCACGTTAAAATCCAGCCGGAAGGGATTTACGTTCGCGGGTTACCCGGGGACCCTTCTATTCGCGCCTCCGCCCTCTATATCTATATCTTCCTCTCTCGTTTCACGATTTCCTGTCTCCGCAGCGTGCTCAGGTTGCCCGTTACCCTCTTCGTATTTTCGTTTCCTTCCGATCCCTCTTCGACGGCCTCCGTAGGCCCGCCAAAGTAATCTTGTCGTTCGTTATATTGAAATTCTAATCTTTTACGTGTGTTTGTCTTTTTTTTCTGTAGAATCGCTACATTTTTTCGATTTTATTTAATTTATACAAATAATTCCTGCCAAATGCGTCTTGGCGGTCTGAATAATTACAAAATCACGTCATTTTGTCGGATCCTATAATTTTAGAGTTAAAAATCGTCGACACCTGGGTCGAAGATCTTTTCGATTCACATCCGGACAGAAGGAGAAATAGGGAGAGGACAGCGGTCGAGAATATTGATAGGATCATTTCATTTCAGTGAGTAATACGCGGCGCGATAATCACGGCGAATAAAAACAGCCGGGCAGAATTTTGATTAGTCGACGAACGTTATTTACAGGGGACGGGGTTGCAGTTCGAGCCGTGCAATTCTGCGGTTTCCGGTCCGCCGGCGGAATCACCGTCGTTCAATCTCGTTTAATGCGGAAGACAGCGGAGCCTGTTTCTTGCGCGACGCTTCGCGATTCCGGAAGCGCTTGACAAAGCGCGGAATATCTCGGTTCGCGGGCCGATCATGAAACAAGAGAAAAGAATACGAACGTGGGCCACAAACTGTCCTCCATTTTCCACCGTTCCGCCAACTAGCCGCAGATTGCTCGAAATTCTTTATACCGAGGAGTGGGAGTGGTCTATCGACCATTACTTTTCTCCTTCTTCATCGACGCGTGAGCAGAAGCGAAGACAATATAAGACTGTCCTCTCTGTGTCCTACATACCTTGGAATCTCCTAACACGTACAGTAAAGTCAAGATCTAGCTCCCTCAGAGCTCCGCGATCTAAGTCCCAAAAAGCTCGAGCTGCTTCGGTCGCCGAGTAATCCGATACCGTAGTGTTAACCACTACTAATCCAATTACAAAACTCCTTTATTTTTCATTATTTTTTTATGGAATTTTAACCAACTTATTTGTGGCATTTTTCCGAGTAAGTCGATCTACGTCATCGACTCTCGGAGCACGAATGCCCCAGGCCTGATTTAATCCACGGTATGGAGTAAGCTTTCGACCGCGTGGTTCGTGTTTACTAAAGTGGACCTTATTTTTTTACCAAAAAATTTGTTGGTCTCACCTCCCAGAGTTGTGAGAAGTGTTGGAAAAATGGTCTGGAAAAATTTGGGGGCGATTGGATTGTGAAAATCCTACGCGCATCAAATTTAAAAGTTGAAAATTTGAATATTTGAAAATTTGAGTATTTGAAAATTTGAAAATTTGAAAATTTGAATATTTGAATATTTGAATATTTGAAAATTTGAATATTTGAATATTTGAAAATTCGAAAATTTGAATATTCGAAAATGAGGGGAAAAACGTTACCCTCCCTCTATCAGTACCGGATTAGTCCACGTGACATTGTGATACATGTACGACAGAGACGGAACGCTTGACGCGACCAGGCCGTGGCGGAAGCGTGGGGGTATATCGTCGTAGAAAGGGAAGGTAGAGTGAGGACACAAATCTTAATCTGGCGACTCTGTATGCAACGTACATAACTAACTAAGAACTGAATCCTACAGAAAATACCTTCATCGACGCAATCAGAATAGAAGTATACGTCACGGCGAGAAATTAAGTATGCGTACGTAATATTCACGAAGCGCAGAATTCAGAGGAGAGGGCTAGGCTGCAGCCAGCCACGCAGGAAATAATTCCGGAGATAAATCGGTCGGTATAGACGAAAGTGATATCGTTATGACTTTTATTAGAGTATCTCGAACTTTATGGGAACATTAATGTCGCGTTTAGTGCTTGCATCGTAACGATGAGTTCTGTTACATCGTTGGCTCGTAAAATCGGAGCAAACTCTTCTCCCTCGGTGGTGCATTATCTGTTTTATGCATCTATTAATATTATTTCCGGGCTCTACACAATAAACTCACGCGCGGAAAATGAAAATTGATCTGTTCGGAGGAGTAATGGCTAATTTCATTGTAAATCCCGGATGATTCGTCCGAAATGATTGTCCAAAGTGATTAGTAGACTACTGGGTTTTACGTATCTATCGCAAAACTGAGTCGATGCGGAGCGGTTAAAAAATTGGAAGAATGCAACGATACATTTTTCTCCATAATTATTAAGAAAAACAAATTCGTTCCTGTTTGCGTCCTGTTTCTCGTATTTTTATTTACGCGTAAAAATCCGCGATCTAGTGATCGGTGAACAAACTATATCGGTTTATACTTTTGACGAATCGATTGGATGATTCAGCCACAATGAAACAGTGAAACGCCAGTGACTAAACCTGTCCAAACGATCGAACGGTGTTTGTTTTCATCGTTCAGCTTCAGTGCTCCGCTTTGCTGTACAATACATATGTACATCTATACACATTTGTGCCAGTGAAATGAATTGAATTCAATCGTTGAAGAGAAGCATAAATACTCCGATTTTCATCTTTCACCGTTCATTGTGAATGAATTCATCTGCGATGTCCATCCAAAGTGAAGATGTGTAAATTCAAATTATCGAAGAAAGAACGAAGTGTCTATCCGATTTCTGTCTCGCGTGAATCATGCAAAGAGTTTTCATTTTGCATGAAGACCCGCGGCTAAAGATTAAAGTGCATAATTCGGGAATATCGTTTGAAGCGATCGTTCACTTATTAACGAAAGCAGGTGCATCCAGATGCCAGGCGAGAGAAAGAGAGAGAGAGAGAGAGAGCGAGATATTAATATCGTATTCGGTGGAGCCGCGTTGGCCCCGGTCGCACCGCAGCAATTATAAATAATAGAACTTCCTTCACCTAGCGGAGTGCATTTAACCCATGTGTAATGCATTTCTTCCGTTTCCGCAGTATTCGGATAATCACCGGGCGTTGTATTTGTCGTCGTGTGTTTGCGTGGTCGTTGCCCATGGAAATTAATAGGAAAAATTAACGAATCTCTCGGTTGCGTAGTCGTGAATTCGGGATCATATATTCCAACCGTTTATAGTAAGGTATTTTAGATCGAGAGATCTAAAAGGATCACGTACAAGCGTAATTCCATGGCGGAAAGGAATTTTGCTGATGGAAGAAATACGGGGATGGAAGAAGCACGAAAAGGGACGCTACACCATTAGCATAACGAAACGGAGAGGCGTGTAGTGAATTCAGATTCATAGACCCTCGATCTCCCTCTATCTACCCTGCTGTACTTACCGGGGACCGGCGATCTACATTCGGACGGATTTTTGCAAAATTTGATGACCCGATGTGGAACAGAAAAAAATATCGAATCGTACCGCTGCTCGGAAAAAACCAACGCACGATGTTCCAAAGTGAAGATACGTTCTCAGAAGCGCTGGTTTGAAGATAGTTGTTTTTTAATTGACATTTTATACTCGAATATTGCGTGAAAGCATCAAACTCGGTAACAGAGAACGTAAATTTTCGATCGGTAACATTGAATTACTCGAATCGTGTAAAATTTAAGAACGACGGAATAAAATCCGACAAAAACTCGGAAAATGTCCCATAAAAACGTTACACTCCAAAAGTAATAACGCCAAGCAGTAAAATTAACTGGCACAGGTCACATCCCTCAGAATTGGCGTCGGAGAACGCAACGCATGAATTTCCGAGGAAAATTGTGTCCGTTTCCAGCTCGCCGTGCCGTATGAATGGAATTTTTGCGTGCGCTCCGCGAAGTCTATTTACATGATTGCTCGGGGGAAACAAAGGTCGCGAGGTCGAAGGGTCGAACGAGAGGGAAAAAAAATCTGCGACACGGTAACGCAGCCAGGTCTCGAATATTCCATAACGGTGCGGTGTAGAGGGGAGGTATATTCGATGGATAGAAATTAATTAAACGCGACGCACGATTAACGAGAGGCGCGCGGTTTTTCGTCCGGGCGTTGAAATCACCGGGCGGAGCGCGATTTCAAGTGCGCACGAGGGAACAAATGCGTTTAACGAGAGTATTATGCAAATGCTGCAACGAGGCGCCCTCCAAAAGTCTGTCCCCGTCTCTTTCTGCACACAACTATGTTCGAGCTGGTCCATAAAATTATATTCGAAAGGATGGAATTGCGGCCGGGACGAAAAAACGAAACAGTCGTTGTTGCCGGCCACCGAATATTTTTCTTGTTTCCACGAGCGCCATCTGAAACTCCATCGGTCATGTTTCCTACATTTACGATTTATTAAATCGTTTTATAAATCGTGTAGATGAAACTAGATTTTAGTACTCTCTTTGCATGCTAAAAATTCGACTCTATATTCCTGGAGAGATTTTTCATGAAATTTTTTCCCTTTCAAATAAACTAAAATCGTTTGATATCGACGAATTAGAACTGCTAATTGAGACAAAACTTTTTTCATTCGGACCCCCAAATAGTATATGGAAACAACTTTGTTAGAATGAAACAGTTGATTGATGGATTTTGATGAACGTCGCACGATGCGATAGTCGATACATCAATGATTGAAACTGAACGTAGGCTTTATTGTTTTGTATTTGAAGTTAGCGTTAAAAGAAAAGAACAACTTGCGGGAACGAGGTAATAGATATTGCACATTATGGTTAGCAAAAAATTCGAAATAAGCCGCGGGAGCATGAAAGCGCGGTCATTAATTAATTTGGCGCATGCGACACCCACGGAATCGGGCATTATCGCGTCAGTAATTCGGTTAGTAGTAATTTTACGGCGGCAACGTTTGTACGGCTTTGCAATAATGAGCCGCGACCGACTCGGCCCCCCTTGATAATAATAAATCGAGATATCGATTTCCGCGAGACCGAGTTCGAGCGGACACCGCCACAAACGCGCGTCGTCGATGTTCCGTCGAACATTAGAATGTTCATTGTCCCTGCGGCTGTGCAACAATGATTAATTATCACTTGGAACCCGTACCCCACTCTAATTATTCGATTTACATGAAGGTTCCATCGAACTCCAAAAATTATATCCAACAGCAAATGCATTTATCATGATTGTATGATTTCATTTTCTCTTTTAATACAAACTATTTCGAAAAATGTGTATACACGTAAATAAATTTCTTTGGCAACACTGGAAGTTACAAATTCAACGAATTAAGACTACTATTGCTACTCGTACACCTATTAGAAGCGAACACGTTTGCCGTGCACCATTGTCCATAAATTTATCCCAGGTCTAATGGCCCGCGTTAGATTTCTTTGAGCAAGAACTCGACTGCGAATGCTCGAAATTTTCGGTCTGGTGCGAGCTCGAAACAATCGATCCGGCTTAAAATCGTGTCGCGAAACGCGTCCGTCGTCGGGGCTTTGAACGGTGCAACAACCCCGCTAATGCACCGACGCGTCGCGCATAACCCCGTCCACTAGGACAGGCTACGACCGACATGTGTGCGCACACTTCCGCTTTCCGGGCGATTAATTTTTTACGATCCGGTTTGATCTGTCTAGAGGCTACGGCCGAAGAACTTTCGACCCGTTTACATAGAACCGGCGTTCCCACCCCCTGTTACATCACCGATCGGTGAATCATGAATGATGCAAAGTCATTCGGTTGCGTGAACGTTAATGTTAACACATTACGCTAAAGCAGGGATCATCAAGATAGTCGATATCGACCGCTATGGGTGGATATAATGTAATTAGAGGTCGATTAGGTGTCGATGAATACCAGTGCTATTCGATCGCAAATTTATTGACAGCAACGCAGTTATACGATTTTCGTTTGGAATGACATTTGTAATCACAATATAGTAAGTAAAGTTTAGCTGACGCGACGTCATTTTTATGCGCATTACACATAACCTATGTCCCCACCAATGCGATTTCGTATTCCTCTTTCGATTCAACATATACAATGGCTGCGTGCAACTCGATGACTCTGGTCACGCCCCTTGCGATCTGACGCATATTTGTGTAAAAATTTGATTTTGTCAAAATAAAATAAATCATTTAAAAAACACATGAGTTTTTTTTATAGATAGGGTCGATAGGAGAATTAGCAAATTCTTAGGGGTGGATGATCGAAAAAGTTTGGCGGCCCCTGCGCCAAAGGAAAAATTGTTCTGACACCAAGAAAATCGAGATTCGTCGCAGAGAACGATTTGTTACATATATATTTATTCTACCAGGAATTTTACGTTGATTTTGAGAAATTCGAACGAATGTGCAAAACAGAACCGGGCGGAATGTCATCCGGGAAGCTTGCGCGTCTCGTTTGAAAAAATATGTGCACGTCGAGAGGACATTTGGCGTCGATTGCGAAAGAAGATTTCCACGCTGGTGAGGGATCGCGAGAAATCCGGCGATCGCAACAGACACGTTTCAGCGACTTGGCGACTCCTAAATCCCGTTGAAGCATGGCCGGCGCGCATCGACGGGACGTTGAAGCATCGTCGACGTCGGGACCGTTGCCCGATCGTATTTTTCATCGATGGCTCGATAATCGACCGCCTTTGTCTTTCCTAACGTGTACACACGGGTCCGCTACGCCGCGAGGAATGGGTTCGGAGCGGTCGCATGCATGCCGCGAAACCGCAATCTCGGTCACGACAGAAGGCTGCGGTTCGGCTCGATTAGATCAGATTTCAAGGGTAATGCGGTGTCATGATGGTCGCCGGGGATCATCGCGTGATAACCGGAGAACGTTAACAACGAGACATTCGTTTCTGTTATGGTTTCGGAGCCCTCGATCACTTCTGTTTCGGTGCATCGAAGAGTCTATTCTGTAATTATAGTTTATTTTTATAATTTCTTCGCGGGTATTTAGCGATTGCAGGATTGCAACTGTCTTAGAGGATGTAAAGTGATCTTTCAGTTTTAGGTTACAATTTTTGGAAAGTAAATATTGTTCGAAATGGCAAATTTTGTGAACTTTTTTCACAGATAAATATCGAATGAAAAATTTGGATTATTTTCGAGAATATAGGCGTGAACTTTCACTTTTGTACTCCAATTGTTTCAAATTTAAAATGGTATCGAATGATGATGTTACAGATTAAGGAATTTGTGGATTTTGTTCAAATCCTTTTAGTAAATTAATTGCAACAGATATTATCGATATTCTCGAATTGTTTTAGGGATTGTAAATGGAACAACTTCAGTTTTAAATTAAAATTTTTTAAATGTAGAATGTCGGTGGTTCGCTCGCTAGTCCATCGTTGCGAAAGACTGGATCATCCAATATCGCAAATTCTTTTTGCATCACAAACAGAAATGTATTATCTAACAATCAGCGAACGGATTTTAAAAAGTTTTAAAGTTTTCTCCCTGAAAGGGAGAACCTTTTATGTCGCTATAAAAGATCCTTTTCGGAATTTCAAAAAGTTATCTGACCGTAATAACGCGTTCGCTCGGACTTTTACGAAAGTGAGATAAAATCAGCTGCAACAAATTACAAAATAAAATACAAATTATCAGAAATCGCCATTAAAATCGCATACTTTTAAACGATAACAATTGCTCGGTAAAATATAATTGTATGCGCGAGATAAATTCTTAAACTGCTTTTATCGTATCTGGACGTATTTAATCCTTTAAATTGCTCATTATATTCCCATTAAATTTGTAGAGCAAGTTCCGCAAAAATTCCGCGGCAACGTAACGCGAGACATGGGACCAGTGGCACGCCCTCATTACATCGAAATAACGTCCAATATTGTTTCGTAAATTCACAGGGGTTTGTGATCGTACGCCGTCCAAAATATGTATTATGCATATCGAAGGAAAATATTCCAGGATGCGCTCGTATTTTGACCCCGCGCCGCTCCCCTCCTCGCGTCAAAAATAAATATTTTACCGGCGCCACGGTCCTCTGCACAAACAACGAATATTGTTTTCCTACGGGAACGTGCTGTCCCGACAACCATTTCCGCCCACACGAATCGATAAACAAACATTTTTCATCTGCACCGCTAAATCAAGGCTTCGAGGATTCACTTGCGCTTCTCGTGAACGCTGCATCTCCACTTCCAACCTGTCAGTCTATTATTTTTAACAAACACGAAGACAACGAATCGAAAGTGATCCGAATTCACACATACATATGAACGCGCAGGTGTTTTTACGAAGCGAAAAATCGGATGGCGCTGAACCATTAGATATTAGACATTGATTCTAATATTCTAATATAATAACGCATTAGAATAAAATAAGATTCTAATATTAAAAGAAATTTATAATTTACAGGCCAGCAATCATGACATATCTTTTTGCGTGGCTAGAAGAGTTAAGGCACGAAATCGCAGAAATGAGCATGTTAATGGGGGTCGAAGTGACGAGAGAAGGGTCGGTGCGCAAACTTGATGGTGCGATCCGCAAGCATAGTGTTCCTCGGGGTCCCGTATCAGGCCCGTATGGCTTTGAAACGGTATCAATTTGGCTTGGCAGGTGGTCTCGGTTTCTTTCAGATCCCGATTAATTCGTGTCCGCGGTCCTTTGCCAACCGCTGATGATGTGGGCTGCGACTGTGCAGCCCGGTGCAGCCCGGTGCAGCCACGGTGCATACGACGCGCATAGAACCTTCCGCTCGCGTTCTCTCTCCCTCTCTCTGTCCCGCGCAATAGGCCCGCGTAGCACGCGTGCACTCACAAAGGGATATTCACGTGGCAGAACGCGGACGTCTGGTCCACGGAAATGCACCACTCCGCACGGTCCGCTGAATGCATTTCTGTGATTGCCATCAGACGCGAGACCGCTGCTCGTCAGAATGGAACGTCGATTCGGGCCCTGACCGAGCTTATGTCGCTCGCCCTCTTCCGTTTCAAAGAGACGTCGCGCCGTCGCCAGCTTTTCCATACTTCCTTTTGGCTATAGTGATCGCGAGCAGACTGTTCGGGATCCAACCATCGCCGATTTAAATCGGCGTTGGAAGCTCAATTTCAGCCGGTAGAGACCGATCGAGTTATTCTTGCACCCCTTCTCAACTCTATCTTTGTCCGCGTCTACTGGTCGTAGACGCAAACTCCTTCCGGTTTCTTTGGGCAAAAACTTCCCTTAAATAGAATTATTTGAAATATTGGCTGTTATTATTAGACAGCGGATCTTTATGAAAAATGAAATATTTTCACGTGAATTACGACAAGTTGGAATGAGGTAGAAATTCATTTCCTTTCTTAATGTGTTTCTCAGGTTGAAAATAATATAACAGTATCCTAAAATTTTTCCATTATTTTTACTGTTTTAAATTACGCCTACCAATTGTTGTTATAAATGCATAAAATCCGCTGTCCAGTTATTATTAACCACTTCGCTACCATGGACGAGATATATCGCTTCAAGGATGTCGATAAAACTCGACTGCACTGTAAAGTGGTCAGTGGTCGAGTATAGTTAGTGGTCAAGTGGTCAATGTTTTATGGTCAAGTGGATTTCGTCCATAACATTGTTTCATCCAAAACGTGGAAACGAGATATCTGGTCGTCGGTAGCTAAGTGGTTAATGTCTATGCTGTGGATCTTTGAGGAAAACAGAAATTGTCTGCATCAATTGTAAGAAACAGGAGTCAAATGAAATAGTCATTCTTTCTTTAGTCATTATATCACAAGATGCAAATAATACACCTCATCTTAAATTCTTCTGATCCTTTTACTGTTTTAAATTTCATCTACTCATCTCTCGTTTTCGAAAAAATTGTATATCAAATTTTAGGATATGAATCTTCAAGTCTATAGTAGAATCAGTACTAAAAAATATTTTTAACATACTTACTCAAGCGTATATTATCATGAAAATTGTACGAGATTTGAATAAATTCAATTTTCTTATTACTATAGAGGAATGCGTATCAGTCGCGGTGCTTGGTTAGTTTTAAAGTATTTTTTAGAATGTTTACTATGTTCATTTAAAACTATTAGTAGAACCCATAAAGAATCTATCAGGAAGACTTGGCAAACGCACGGGAAAGATAGGAGATCGCAGTGACTAGTTCCAAAATTCTCATGAATCACTTCTTTTCGAGCCCGGTTTACGGTTTCGTGATTTATTAATGGGATTAAGGATACGTCGGTGCAACAAGTTCAGTTCCAATTTTAGACTCCGATGTAATTCATCGAAGTCAACCCAATTCGACCGGCTTAATACTCTCCGTTAGCCATTCTCGTGAAATGATACATCACGTTCCAATCGTGTCAATTACGCTCGTAACGATCGAGAAATCACTCGCGCTCGCACACCCTCCGCCCAACACTGCGGTTGCATAAAATACACATACAAGAGAATTTCCGGATAATCTCGATCTTCCACTAGCGCATATTCGTAACGAGTTCTTATAATTTCGTTCCAACCTTCCAGGGTTGAAACAATTTCAAATTATGATCGATATCCTTTAGCCCAAAAACGTTTAAAATTTCTGTTTCTCTGGAAAGTAAAAATTTTCTTTCGTTTCCTATTCGTCGATCACCGATGCATAACACTTTATACGATTTGCGAAGCTCGCAAATTTTCATTGTACCAATTTTTTGGATACTCGTGCACATCGGTACATTAATAGATAAAATACAAAATTGTACAATTCATGTATTTATAATACACAGAATTTAATGAAGGCACAGCTGGACTTGAACATATTTTCCAAATCGTGCTCTCAATAAAACCGGCTTAAGTTGCCCGTGAAGTACCAAAGAGACGATTAAACGACGTGTTAATTGTACAAGCTGACGTCACCGATACGTAAAGTATTCTCCGCGAAAACCAGGTCGCAGCGATGAATTTAGTTCAGTATCAAAACCAAACGTGTCCGCTGAAACTGAGGCTCGAACATGAATCCACAGCGATACACTTTGGGTGAAAAGTTCGAAAAAAAGTTAGGCTGGCCCGCAAAGTCACGTGCGGCGCCGATGGAATTTTCATTAATTAAATCGCAAGGACCCGGCCCGGGTGCATCGATCCAGGGGATGTTATTTATGCAGTTGCGGCCTATAAACATACTATTAAAGCATCCGCACGGGCGCACATGAAAGGTCAGCTGACGTCAATAGCTGACGAGAAACGGGATGGAAAATCAGGTCAGTTTCCATGGAACCAAGGGCACGCGGTTACCAGTCAATAACAAAGTTGCATTCGCCCCGTAATGTGTGTACTTTTGAATCAGTGTCCCCGTGCTTTAATTAGAGGTCGGCTCGATCGGGCCGCGTGGCCGCCATTAAACGGCATGCAACCCTTATCCGGACATTCTACACGCGAACCGGAAGCTTCCGTGCCCGCATACCAAATGAAAAATCTGATAGCGAACATGTTGTAGCCGATCATGTTAGATCGATGCGTATGCTCGAAATTTTCAACGAACATTTCAACGACTGGATCTTTATTAAATAAACAATGACTGCAAACATTGTCAGCACGTTCCGAGTTTCTATAAATTGCCGATATTTAAACTGTTACAATTAGACAACGGATCTTTATGCAAAATAACAATTTTTTATGCGAATTACAAGAAATTGTAATGAAATAAAAATTCGTTTGATAGGTTGAAAATAATGTGTGTACTTTTTAAAATATTATTACCGTTTGGAATCATCTGATTTTTTCCAGAAACTCATAAAATCCGCTTTCTAGTTATAATTACTTTTCGTATGCCGTATTTCACTGAAGATCACAGAATAAATTCACGCAGATATGCTTTTTCCTCGATGGTTATCAGTTTGATATTTTTCTCTGAACGCGATCAATGAAAATTCCGAGATGGATTATTTTAGGAGATGGTTTCACTGTTAAAGAGACTGAAAGAGATTGAAAAGGATTGAATATCAGCAAAAATGAACTCGGTATCACCGTCCCGGGTGATGCTAGTCCGCGGCGTCCATTTGACTGCATTGACGATTCGTCCTGTGTAGTTCGCCGAGGTGAGTTGGAGCCTGGCGAAACTTTCGACGAGTAATCCGTTACGAAAGTTATCGAGTGTAACGTGCACGGAATTTCCGTAAATACGGATAATCGAGAAACGTGCCGGCTTTCTCCGTTGCCTTTTCTTCGCTGCGCCAGTGTACTGTCATTCCTCTCTATCTACGGATTCCGTCGACGGACAATCGGGATTTCGCAATAAAATCAGCACCGGCGCAACAACTTTCCAAACTTCAACGTTTACCATTCCAATCTATCGCAATTTTGATGTCATCCAGCGAAAATCATTTCAAAAGAATGTTCGAAATAACGTCTGTACCTTCTCTCGTTATGGACAAGCATCGTACCACTTACATTGTTATTCTTTTGGGGCAACCTCTCGAGTAACCGACGTCGAAAGTATCGCGTGCGCCGGCGAAATAATGATTAAAAGAAATCGCGGGGTCCCGGGCCGAGTTCCGTGTTCCCCAGCTTTCAGGAACTCGTTTGAAGGTATCCGTTTCCGGGACGGTTGGGGTTCGCAAGGGTGGGTAGCTCAATGGCGACGTAAATTACCCGAGTGGCGTCGCTTCAAAGCGCGGAAACGTGAGAATCACGGGGAGCATCGTGTATGGGGCGAGCACAGCACGTACATAGGTTGATGGTAGAAGGGGCTGGAAGAGAAGCGGAAGAATCTGTTTCACCTTCGACCATGATGTCAAAGTCAGTATCCGAGGGAAACAGCTTGTGAATAGCCGTTCATTCAACCCCGCAGAAAATAAAGGGTAAATGGTCTCTCTGGGGCAAGCTTGCTCGCTAGATAGCCCGTGCGGGCAGCCGTCGGTGTTTGGTTTTGTGTTGGCTACTCTCTACTTTAATCTGAACCGTAACAAAATTCTAGCAATATTATTTTGATAATTTATACAGAATTTTTAGAAACCACCTGGTACGATACTTCACAATCTGGGTGAAACACTTAAGGGTTGGAAAATCCTTGAAAATCGCAGGAAGCGAGGCTCGCATCGAAAAGCCTTATCGCGAGAACTGGGGGTATTTTTGCGAACGATTCTGCTCGCGATAAGATCGATCAGTGTTTCATTAATCATCCTCGAAGCGAGAGAAGAGCCGACGCGAGACAAGTTGGCTCGGGCAAGGCGGGACAGCAAACGTTATTACCGAGGATTTTATCGGTCCCCGAACCTAATCAACGGCGATAATCGAAACATCGTTCTGGAGACGGGGTAAGAGGCTCCGAAGAACACGGAGAGCAGAATCGGGTCAGGATGGCCGGGGGTGAGAGACACCGTTACAACGCAGCTCCGGGAAAACCGGGTTGAATCTGTTTGCGCTGAGGGTAGCGGTCTATGCCTTTGGGAATTGGCGGATCAAGTCGTATCCAGGCCTTGCAGGATTAAAATCGCAGAAACCTCTGACCGCCGGGAAGAACGGCCAACCGGTGTTACCATCGACGATTCTTGTTATCCCAGGTATCTGTCCTAGGAATTAGCAGGACCGTTTCGCAGTGCAAACTCGGCGACCCTGCCGCGGATGCATCGTCCGCCTGTTTTCTGTTTGGAGAGCGGTTATGGTCCGATCCCGAATTTGCAAAACACGATCGGATATTGTAGCTCGACCGCATTTTATATTTGCGGACACTGCTGGCTAGATTGCGGATTTTCGTGCAAACAATCAACTGACCACGTGTATTGTGAAACATAAAATATGTACAGAAAGTTTTTAGATTCAAAACCAACCGAATTTTCGATAGTTTCGTTCTCTGCGCTAATACTTTTCGTGGCCATTGCAGCCTACCTTCCGAAACGTTAAAGGGTGAACACGCTTTCGTTAGATTATAATCGACACACTTTCAATTCCCAAGTCGACGCAACACCTACCGAAGACGGAATTCGAACAAATTCTCAGCTCGAAGAGCCGGCCACGAAATTTCTTCGGGTTCGACCGGTCCATTCACCGTCGTTCGTCTCTCCTTCGCGAAATTCTTACATTCACCTTGTCCTCCTCCTTCGCGGCGCATTAAAACGAAGGAGGGAGAGAGAGAGAGAGAGAGAGGGAGCAAAAGTCACCGGACAAGATTGAAAAACTTCTGGGGCTCGCAGCTGTTTGACTTATTCCGTAAAAACAGCTAGCCAGGGTCGTTACAAGAGCGAAATGCTGTTAATAAAGTTGCGCGTCGGGCCGAGGTGGAAACATGTTCCTCCGTTCTCCAATATTTTCCGCGACTGTAACTGCCACCTATCGACCTATTCCGCTGGAAAGGTTGCCGAGCATATTATGGCAGTCGAGACGCGAGGCGAA
Source organism: Lasioglossum leucozonium (assembly GCA_028454225.1). Taxonomy (NCBI): domain Eukaryota; kingdom Metazoa; phylum Arthropoda; class Insecta; order Hymenoptera; family Halictidae; genus Lasioglossum; species Lasioglossum leucozonium. The sequence goes on along the minus strand of CM052215.1, from coordinate 14,226,633 downwards.
GGAGCAAGCTTCCCTCTCGAAAGGAAGAGGGGAAAAAAAATATGCCCGCGCGGAGAACGTACAAACGATACTAAACAGAGGAACGGGGGCGAGTTTATGCAATTACGTAGAGAACGCAATTCCGTTATCGTCGATCTCGATCCCGATCCCGATCGACCGACCTTTCACGTTTCGGTTGTTACGTATCGAAAAGTTCCACGGTGTCGCTGCAATATCCGAAAACGACGCTTATTGCCGAGGATTCAAGATCGGGACGTGCGAACTCGCTCCTCGCTATTAAACGCCCGGGAAAGAATGAACGCGAGCGAAACTGATTCCACAAACAACAAGCGACAAAATGAAACGGCGAATTTCTCTATTCAGTCCGGATTATTCGAATTCACAATTTCTCACGGACTGTTCCTTTTGCTTCCTGAATGCTGTACAAAAGCTGTCTCGACGTTAGACGCTGAAATGTTTCCGAAATGATCAGGTCATTCCACAGATAATGCACTTTGCTAGCATATTTCTAGATGTTTAAATATATACACTGCTGGGGAAAAATTTGTGACAGAAATGTTTCAAATACTACTTCAAATAAACGTCATTCTGCAGTTTGAAAAAGGTGGAAGTTCTAAATATGGTATGCAATCTCAGCAAATAATTTATTTAGACATTCTAAGGTGCAAGATTAAACATTTTAACCCCTTATATTATTTTTGTTTTTCATTGCTACAACGATTAGAACTTGTTCGTGCCTAAACGCCGTCAACGCTATACGTAGAATCGGCTACCGGCCGGCCGGCGCGAGACAGGTCCGAACCTGTTTCAGCCGATTCTTGCGTCATCGACTCTCGGAGCCCTAGTTACACTGGTGTAATTGACGGTGTGCAGTAAGTTTTCTACTTTCGGCGTTGTCGGCGAGATTACAAAAAATAATAGAACTACACACGGTTATGCTAGTTGAGGCTTTCGGGTGTAAATCGTGTCCTGAAGGAAGAAATTTCCCAAAGTTTCGCAAGCATTGCAACTAGCTTCATCAGGGGATCAGAAGACAAACTGATACTGGTGTGTGTCGGTTTTGTGTTCCACTTTTATAGTGGGGTTTGCTCATGTTCTGGTTCGGTGAGCACCAATCAGAATAGACTTTTAATTGGACGGCCGAACAATTAAAAAACTGGGAAGAGCGTGTGCCATACTGGACTCAGATTGTGACCTGTGTCTCTGTTGATGTTATTAGGGTGTTTCTTAATTTACAATGATTCCCGGTGTTTTCTGGGAAAATATCCTTTTGTTCTGGCTAGAACTTTCGTTTCATTGAAAAGGATGGTATGTCCTGTGGTTAACTGGTGTTCAGCCACGGCTGATTGGTGCTCACCGAACCGGAACATGAGCAAACTCCACTATAAAATTGGAGCACAAAACCGACACACACCAGTATCAGTGTGTCCTCTGATCCCCTGATGAAGCTAGCTGCAATGCTTCCGAAACTTTGGGAAATTTCTTCCTTCAGGACACGGCTTACACCCGAAAGCCTCAACAGACGTAACTGTATGATGCCGGCCCGTGAAAGCCTCGAATCTCTGAATAGAACTACACGATCTAAGAAACAGCGCGGACCCAAGGATTTTTCTTATTGCATTCAACGATAATGTAAACGAAAGTTTTGTGCAGCTAGTCAACTAATGTCTTATAATGCACGCCAGAGTATATTTAAGCATTTCTAGTGACCATCGGCTCTTTTCTCGTCGAATCGGAACGGTATCTTCTGAAGATGATGGAAACGTAGCTTGGTCGCGGGGAATTTTCCCCGTTGGGCGATGGTATAAAGGAAAACACATGGCGGCGGTCCTCTTATTCGAAGGATAACACACAGCTCTCCTTTTCTACGGAAACTTCCTAGCCCATGGAAGGAGAGACAGAGAGAGAGCAACCGAGTCTAGCAACCAAGGGCTTCTGGAAATGCTCGCGAAAATAACGTTTTCGAAACGCGCGGTCGGGACAAGTGGCTCGAGCAATCCTGTTACGTGGCGGGATGATTCGGGGAATTTGTGAAAATACGTTCGCCTCTGAGGATCTCCGATTCATTTTCTGCTCTCGATCCCTGAAACCTTCGCCTCGGAACCACGGGGAACGTGTCTGAGGTGATTTATTTTTCTCGCCGGTGATCAATTAACGACCTTACGGAAACCACACAACGTAAACTGTTCACTGAAATTGTGGGAATTTATCCAAACTGGTCCCTATAAATTTTTTTTCGTTCGCTGAACTGATGATTAATCAGTACTTCATCCATCCAATTCGCGAAGACTCGGTTTACCCGGTGATCCAGGATATGTAAAAGCGATCAAAAGGTTTCCAACAAACATGATAATGACGCCCACACCTCTCCGATCCACCGTTCCCAACGGTGTTGATGCGATGGGTTAGAATGTCGACCCGATGCCCGCTGGGGGTCGCCGGAAACGATAGACGTAGAAACGTTCCAGTGTCATGAGTAGTTGAGATTCCTTGTTAAGAAGCGCCTGAACTCTGCACTGCGGCTTTCGCGGTTCCTAACCGGTTTCAGCGTTTCGCATAGTTTCTTCCCAACCCCCCTCCCCCTTTCCACTTTAGCCGTGAATTGCCGCACCATCTCCCGAATCCAAACTCGCCGGATACATCCGCTCCGACAAAGATCCGCCCCGATACATCATGTTTCGGACATACGTCGCCGGGAACTTTCCAATAACCACGAACAATTGAAAATTCAAAGGGCTGTCTAATACTGCCCATATTACCTGTGGATGCACGCTCGGCCTCCAAGTAATAAACCTAGTCGGCAGAATTTTGATATTAGGTGAACTTGTTGGCTGGAAATAGGGAAATCGCGATTTTCCAGATTTTTTTTCTGTATCTTGCAAATTATTATTCTAGAGAAAAATGATTAACTTCCCCGGACTAATTGCTGAAGGTAACGTTAGCGTTCGGTAATAATTCCGACGGCGGCGTTAATGTGTGTTAACACGGAGTAACGGCGGTGGGATCCCATTGTCATAATTGTGATGTAATCCTGGGGGATTAAGAATTTAAAGCGCGCTCGCGTCTCGGTCGCGATGAAACTGCGGGGGTGTGTCTGCGTAAACGCCGGGCGAAGTGAACGACCGGAAGGTGGCGACTGTCACCCTCTTTTAGCCCGTGAAAAGTACTTTCACTGACGCGGGCTAAATAACAACGCTCCGCGAGCGGAAATTCTTTGAAATAACAGACGAAAGATAGCGGATGTAGCGACCTCGAGTACGTTTAATCCATGGATGTGCCCGCGTGTTATACCGACAAAAAAACTTCTCCCTGTTACAGCGAGGTCCTTCTTGTCTCCTAGATACCATTCCCCTCCGAGAACACTAATCTCTGAGTAAAATAATCTTTGGAATAATGAACTAACACAGCAAACCGTCCACTCTTTTATTTCGTTGCTTCTTACTTAACGAAATGTTTTTTGTTACGTTTTTTAAAGAATGAATCACTAAAAAGATCACGTGTCTTACTAGAATTATTAAATTGTGCTACTCGTTGCTGTACATTTTTTTTAGTTAATTTTTAATTTAAAGCTCGGTTTAGTTAGTTTTTTTTGTTCATGTCCCCTTTCTACAGATAGTAGTTGATGCATAGTTTGCGTTTCGCTTTTTCGTAAATAAATAATTATTGTATCTCCGGAATAGAGCTGGTTTTAAGAATATTTATGAATAAATGGTTTTCCAGTTATTATTTATAAAGAGTACTGCCAGAGTGTGTAATAAATGTATTGTGTAAAATTTGAATCCTATATATATCCGAGGTTTCACCGTATTTACTTTTACTTTGAGAATCTGGTTGTCAGAGTTCTCAGTCTCGCTCGGTATCTTCCAGAAATTACAGTGCTATCACTGACTATAGCTGTTGAACAGGTATCGTGCTTTTCGAGTTTGCACGGGCAAACGAGACAGTATTAGCGACTTTTCGACGGTGCGTCGAATTTTTTATCGGTTTCAGTAACAGGTGTCCCGTAAGTAGCGTTTTACATTCCGGGCGCGGGAAATGATAGATCGCCGGGTAATTCGACGCCAGTGTCCCATGGAAAACTGTGTAGGTGGAAGAACGGCGAAGCGGGGCTGGTTAGAGAGTGGGCAGATGTAGAGGGTGGGTATAAAACCGGGCGGGATTTCCGTGGAAAAACGGACCGGCGGGAAAAAATTGCGAAACCCGGTTCGCCAACTACGCGCGGGTTATGTATTCTGCTGCGAATCAAAGGGAGAAAGGATTTCTTTCCGCTGACGAAGTCAATTTTATCCGGGAATGGCCGCTTTGATGGCTAGATAAGTTTTATTCAACTCCATACCCAATAGGCAACTATAACCACCGTGCTCGACCTCCAGTGCACGGGATTAATATTTATTCGACTGCAACGCGGCGGGCTAACATACCCCAACTTGTGAATTGTCCGCCATGCTTCGAATCCTGTCTGAAACTTTGAAAATAATTCCGAGAAAAGCGCGATTTTGTCTTTCTACCAGGATGAGGCGAAGGAACTTAGATCGTGAAGCACTGAGAGAGCTAGATCGCGACTTTACTGCGCAATGTCCTTGAATACTGCCAACTAGTTTTATTATTTGGTTTTTTCACTAATTTTTTGTGAACGCATAAAGATAAGTAAATGCAATCAGAATATCTATTAACATAGTTCGGAATGCTTTGCTATATTAAGTGGAAGCTATGATCATCCTGAAAAAATTATTAAATTTTGTCGCTCAAGCTAATTTGAAGATCCACGCTTGTAATTTGAAAATTTGCCAAGGTAAATCCTCCACTGTGCATTTAATGTTCTCAGAAAGATATAATGAATACTGCAAATAATTCTCTTCAGTGGTGACGTGGAAAGTAAAATCGCACGCTTCGCGAAATAAATGGTAGAACATTCATTTTTGCAGTGATTCCGAAGCTTGCAAAAAGGGTAGTAATTCCCGAGTTTGATTTCTTATTTGGCGACAGGCGGTGGCATTAAACTCGAATTATTCGAGGCGCGTTAATTCCGCATGGCCGACGCGACGCGACGCGACGCGACGCGACTCCACGCGACGGAAATCGAAACTGTGATGTTTTTAATTTATGCAACAGCGCCCCGCGCGCGAATTAGACGGTTCGTTGGCCGCGGATTGGCGCAAATTAAATAAAACCGTGCACACAAACACGAGAGGCTGTATTCCGTCTGGGGGAAGAGAGGGGAGTGCGCGCGATCGTGCAGCGAATGAGAAAAAAAAGTCCGCCGCCTGGGGCAATCTCTCTCTCCGTCCCTCGTTTCCGACGGAAACGTTATAAGCCATCGATTTCATAAACATGTTCCCCTCTGTCGCGTACGCGCCACATCGACGCCGCGTATAACGCGAAAAACACACCTCGATATTCATAATCTGCACGCCTCGTCGTTCGACCGCTTCCACGTCCATTTGAAAAAATTTTCCGCTCTGTTAGACAGTGTCCGAAATGCTGGCTGTTCGATCGTTAATTCTAAGTGAAAATAATTTAACACATTACACCGATGGTGGTTCGACATTGATAACTAATTTTTTAGATTCTTAATCCATAAGGCAACGTCTATTTGACTCTTATGTCTTACAATTGACGAAAATTTATGTAAATTTATTTTTTCAAGTGTTTTTTTTAACATTCAATATTCGTTAGTCAGTTCAGTTCAAACTGCTCTTATAATAATTCGTCTAAATTAAGTACAACTTGGTCTCGTCTTTTCTTCTTTGTTTTCCAACTGGGGATTTGTCGAACTCCATTGAGTAAAGCCTATTTCACCGCAGTGCTTAACGGATGAATTCGCTTTATTTTCGGCCACGAGTATACTCACGATTAAAACTATTTTCAAACACTCTTTCAACGGATATGTATTTCCAGGGAATGGAGAATAATCGTCGTCGACTGTTTAACAGAATAAAAAATAGTTCATGAGCTCTTGTGGATTAAAATACCAAAAAACATTCGTCAGAAACAGACTACGCTGAGAAACGCGTTTTATCGCGGTAAGTTAAAGCGGCAGGCGTTCAATAAGAACGAGAAAATCTGGATTAAAAGTTCTGCGAAATTAAATTAGACGGTGGGCTGCATCTCATATCAAAGTCTACATTTCAGTTCCCGTGTGTAAATCTGCAGTGGAGAAAAAAGCACGGTAGAATACGGATATATGCATAAATCGCATCGTGAAGCAATTGCTGGAGTAGATAAGAATTTAATTTTTGTGCCGAGTGCTTGAATATGTTGAAAAATAAAATATTAATTAAACTATTAATGTTCGAATTGAACTGATTATTCGAATTAATGTTATATTTATTCTGCAGCTGCTATCGCCAATAAATAGGCCCGATTAAGTAAATTTAACCTAAAATAACGAAATAAAAGAATAATTAGTAGAAATACCGAATCCGTTTCGTTAAGCAAGTTCTACTAATTAGCACCCTCGCTCTCTGAATTCCCGAAACCGATCTCCCCTAAAACGCATCGTTTTAGTCCATCCGGCGTTAATGCACGGCTAATGCAGGAATAATAACAATACGGGGGAAAGTTTTAATGGAACCGTTGATCATCTCCTCATTCATAATCCCGCGTAGGACTTAACATTATTTCGCGTCTCGCGGTCGCAATTGCAGAGCGCGCGAAGAAAGAAACGCAACCCGTTGTGTAATTGCCACGGGGAACGGCGCCGGTGTTGATCTAACTAAATTACAGTCGGCGCACCGTGTTAATTAATTACCATTGGCACCGTTGCTAATCAGCTTCGTTAGAGCACCGTAAAGTGGCGGGGAACTTTGACGTTCCCGTTGTTGAAAATCGACCGGCTTTCGGCAGCCAACATATTTTTTACGCGAAGCTTCTTCACTGGATCAGGGTTAAATTTGAAAAGTGGGATTCGGATGAATTCGTATTAAAGAAACAACAATTGAACAATCGAGTGCAAGAATCGCGAGAACCTGTGTTATTATTCAAAAGAATAGACATGATTTTATAAAAATTTCATTGAAGGATGAATTCGCTTTAGAAGGCCAATAATCGAACAGTGGGTAGGAATAATTCACAGAATCGGATTTGTTTGTAATCCTCGCGTGTACGTTGAATGGAATAACAATAGTTCGTGCGAAACAGCTCGTCCCCGATTTCTATTTACATCAATCGGAGAAGTTTTAACCTCGTCTATGGGGCGAAGTTCGACGCGACCGAGTAGCAGCATAGTTCTCCCCCACGAATCCGAAACTTCTCATCCTGTTAGGATCTATCGGTGGATAATTTGATTGAATCTTGAGAGAATTCGATAGTCCGTTAATGGGATTAAAACTGCAGATTTGTCCGATCCGTCTTCCAACTTCGAGCACGATATTCTCCGCTCTCCGATGAAATTGACTCGAAATCTGACATGGTCTCGACGAAATCCATCCTTTCTCCGTCACGTTTCTCCCTCCTTCCCCCCTGCCCCTCTAATGTCCGAAAACTCCGAGAATTTATTATATTAGGTCATTTAGGCGGGAGGGCTCTGCGGAATAAACTTAAAACTAATGGCCGGAAACTGGTCTTTTAATACCGGAAATCATTGGCGGAATCCTCTTCTTCGATCGATGTAATACCTTAAGTAGCCGGAAGACAATTTTATGGGATATGGGGACGGGGGGGGGGGAGGGCTCGAGAAAGTCGCTCGAGAAATTTCCGGAGATGAGTAAATTGAATAAATAAAGTTCCGAGTGAAAATCCCCGGAAAAATCGTATTAGCTCAACGCGTATGAAGACGTTTCACTGAATTCTTTAATAATAATTACATCAGTAATACCGGTAGTATTTTTATCGTATGTTACTATGTACTTAATGCTATGTTGAACTTCGCGCATTTGGCAAGACTCGTTGAACATTCCATCAGCTGTTATTAAAAACACAAATAATTACGATGAATTCTCTGTTCAACAATGACTACGAATTCGACGGTTCCTTTTAAACCGAAGCACGTGGAAAAATGACAAGATCCGGGAACCGAGACCCTCGATTTTCCTCAGCTTTGGTCAATTTACATTCTAGAACGTGCACTCGATGGAAAACGAGGCACAGTCTGAATGCTGGCAAAAACGTACAATCGATTTGCCCCCGAGTCATACCCGATCTGATTACGAAGCCGTTAATTACATCGATAATTAGCGGGCATCGATTCGGTTCAGTTTGTTGATTCGTCTGCGTCGGGATACCGGTAATCAAATACCTAAAGACGTAAACGGGAGACAAATCGATTCGGGTATTGCCTGAATAAAAATACCTGCCCTCAATTATCATAATTAATATTATAACATAGAATATCACTGACGATTACTAGTGAGATCACAGCGGTCGAAAATTTACTACATACCGTCAATTAAACCACGCCTGGGTAACTCCGAGAGTCGATGACGTAGAATCGGCTCCGGTGCGTGTGCGAACCTGTCCCCGTGTCGAGGATATTAGGTTTTCTTAGATCGTGCAGTTCCTATTTTCTCGGATCGAATATTTACCGTAGTATTTCTTGACCGGATCGGTTCATAACATTCGCCGAGTCCGGCGAAAAGCTCGGAAGTCAATTCGCCGAGTGGCTCGAGCGTTAATCGTTCGTGCAACGTCGCAGGAAGGAAAGCCAGTGTGCACCATCGCCGTTGAACTTTCCCGGCGTTCTCGATTCTTCGTTTTTCATACGGCTGATTAAATTCGAATAACGAAATTATCGAGTGGAGAATGATCAAGCGCTGCGGAAACGGAACGATGCTTTTGAAACGTAATGGAGCCAGCGCGCGAGCCGCGCAAGTAACGCCGCGGGAGCACGTATCGTTCCAATTAAATAATTCCCGGGGAAATTACAGGCAATCCGCAAATTACACGTGAAAACAAAGACCACCCATCCCGCTCTCTTGTGTTCAATACAACCGCTGCGAACGTGCCACGGTTGTTCCGTTCCACGGGGTTGGAAACCCAGGCGACATTAATAAACGCGATTGTGCGGCGCGGCGGCCCGGCGAAAGAGAGATAGAGAGAGAGAGAACGGACATCTTAAAATATCAATAACGATTCGACCTAATTGGCTAATGATCTGCCACGGCGAAATCTGCGCCTTTGCTTTCTACCCGTCCCTTGTGGAAGTCCGTTTGCGTTTTCCGCGGCGAGGCGCGGCGAGGCATGCCTCGTTTAACAGCTTACGGATAACTAAAACGGAAATAATGGGCGAAACACTCGAGGCCGTTACCAGCAACCCGTCGAACGATATAATCCTGACAATATTGCGACCGTGTTTCATTATCGTAATGGTAAATCGACTCTGAATATATATTCTGTCGCGTATAACTGTAATATATCTATTGTTTAACGCAAACGGAACGCGCCGAATCAAATGAACCGGAAAGGAGAACGCGAATTAACCGTCGTCGTTTCCCTTTACCTGGACTTCTCATCCCACCTGTTTATTACGACAAAGAGCTCTTGATCATTCGCCCCGCGGCGGCGACTGTGCAAATTTTTATTCGCGAGTTTCGAGTACAGCTGCTTCTTCATATTAGTTATTTGCCAGTTTAATTCGCCAGAAACGGTAATTTCTTTCCGCTTTGGCGACGTTCGACGCGTTCGTGCCTGTCTTCATTGTCAAAATGTTATTTGCTAGTTCTCTGAGTTAAAACTTTCTCGGTACATTGACCGCTCCCTGCCTTTCCACGATCGTAAATCTCCCGAAATCCGACTAATAGGCGGCCTACGTAGTCGAACGGACCGTTTCATAAGATAATCCTCGCCTTTGATTGCAGCCCTGCGAGAAGCCCAGCGATATCCGTGCGGAACAGTGTGCGGCGTACGACGATGTACCTTATAGCGGTCAACTGCTCAAATGGTATCCGCATTATGACCCGACGAGACCGTGCGCTTTGATCTGCCGTGGCGAGCAGTCCTTGGAGAACACCGGGAGCCGGATGAAACAGGAAACGTCCGCCGAGAAGATGCTTCCGCGAGACGCCACCGAGGCTTTGCAGCTCGACAGTGACGAGACTATCGTCGTCCAGCTCGCTGACAAAGTGGAGGACGGCACCAAGTGCTACACCGACGGCACCGACGTGTGCATCGCCGGCCAATGCATGGTGAGCAACTTTCACTTTTCATTCGACTCCGAAGGGTACGACCCTTCCGAGCTTTCTGTGTACGGGATCTGCCAAACATGTTGGACCACCTTGAAAGGGATGATTCTCAAGGTCATTTCAGGTAATTTTTTTTCCTTTGCGACAATGTTCTCCACGATTAACGAAAAACCCAGACCAATCGGAGCGTAGCGTTGGCCGGTTTTTCGTTCATAACTCCTCAACCCTTTGCACTCGGAACTATTTTAACTTGAAAATTTCTTCCAACCTACAATAATTCGATTCTATATTATTTTTCTTCATTTTATGGATGTGAAATTGATACTTAAATGTTTATTTATTAGACACCAACTTATTTAATAATGTAAACAATATTTTGAATAATGGTACAGCAATTTTTAGTGGTGACTCTCAGTCGCCACTAGAGTGCTAAGGGCTAATATAGCTAGCTCAGGAATCGCCCCTTTCAAAGAAATACCACATTTTTGGAAAGTTCAAACTTCTTACTTTTTCTTTTTGATATTATACATGTATTTGGGGGGTGAGTGTACGTCGAATCTGGAATTTGTGTGTTAGTACAGCTGTCGGATTTCGTAAAATATAATTTACTACTACAGGAGAAATATAGTCGACATTGATCGTTTCACAATCTGTGAAATACCGGCGCTTAATATCCATCTGGGGCGTTGGTAATAACTAGACAGCGGATTTTATGCATTTATGACAAAAAGGAATGCATGAAATTTAAAACAGTAAAAACATTGGAAGAATTTAGAACTATTTCTCTATTATTTTCGACCTATTAAGTGGATTTAGAAAGAAAATTAATTTCTATGTCATTCCAGTTTGTTGTAATTCAGGTTGAAAATTTTTATTTTGCATAAAGATCCGCTGTCTAGTAATAAGCGTACATCGTTTAACATCTATCGGATGCCTTGATAACAGTTGTACATACATTGTTTAACATCCATCGGACACCTTGTTAGCTATCGTACGTTGGTTAACGCGTTAACTGGCGGGTGAATTTCGTGTTTCACACGTTTTCTTATTGCATCCATATAAACAATCGGAGCAATTAATAATTATTATCAGTTACCAGTCGATGAATGATTACATTACAATTTCCAGATATTCAGCGCAACTAATTTGATAACAATCGCTTTCAAGCAACTCAATAGCTTTAATGCCAATCCTACGTTGTTCGAAATTCATTGAATGCCTTGATAACGAAACATTTTTATCCTGCTCGAATATCGACCGATTCCTGGAACGACCGGACAGATATGTTTGTAGTTAACGAACGCGACAAAAAGTCGGCGTCATTTGTTTACGAAAGCTCAGCTGTCTGAAAACGAACGGATGTCACTGTGTTCGTTCGTTTCCACATGCCGGGTCGTTACAAAATTATTTTGTAGAAATTGTTAATTTAATCAAGCATAATAAGCGTGACCATCGGGGTTGTTCGTTATTGTTAATCAATCTGAAGATTACAGCGCGCTTCAATTAATACAAAACGAAATTTCATTTGGTCAAAGTAAATTGCGTCGTGTTTTAATGGAGAAACGAGCGGGATCGATGCGAATATTCATTCACCGCGTTGCGTCGTCGTCGGGAAATGTTTGCGATTCGCTTTGTACATTGCGGAACGACAAAAGTGGGACTTTCACGTCGGTGAGAAAATTAAGTTTTTTCTCGTTCAGTAATTTCTCATTGCTGCCCGATGATTTTAATAGGAATTATTGGGAACTTGTTGATGCGTAGTGAAATTATAGTTCATTGAAAAATCGATTTGTTTACTTTATTTATCCGTCTCGATATCCCATCGCAATCGCAGAAATCGACTTGGTAACAACCTTGCGGAAATATTTGTTTAAACAAAATGAATCAACGTCGTATACGAAACCGGTGGAATAAATATTTCATCAAACAACGCGGTCCGTCACGAAACATTTGCAAAGTACAGTTAGGTCCACTTTTCCTTTTTCAATCTCGAGCCACAGTTGTCTCTATTTCCTTTTCACGCGGTGTCTCGGTTAATTTGTGTAATCGACAGTGCTCGAAGCAACATGGTCGATTAAATGCGATCCGGCAATCGGCCGCGCTGCTTGTAAAACACAAGATTGGATTGGTGGAGGTTTGGCAGGCCGAAACCCCGCGAACTTTCGCGCGAGCTTACAAATTATGGCGTATCGCAAGCGATACTGACGCGGCGCAAAAATTACACTCTCCCCAGAGATGAACGTTCCAGGGGCTCGTCGGCGCCGCGCCGCACCGCGCCGGTTTCCTTCGGATCGGGTGAACTATGATTCACTTAACAAATTAGTTTCCCGGATGGATCGAATTTTTAAATCCACCAATCGCAGATCACACCACTCTTCACGGTCGACTGTTGATTGTGCTCGGTTTTGGCATTGAATTCATAAATCTGAATCGCTGATACCATGTTTTCACTGAAACCATATCGTAGCTTGATATCAATATTCGACCACTGGGGCACCCATTTTTAATAATTTCTCTTCAAAGCTTTGCGTATGTTTTTGTTGACAAATGGCAAAATCGATACGGATTTCTACTTTCTTCCAATAAAAAAAAAATACACCTGTACACAAACAAAAGACTTGCTAACCTTATTTGTACTGAAAATGTTTCAATAAAATCTATTAAGGACACGTGAAAATACTTTCTAACATTATACGACTTACAAAATTAAAATTACTTTCAGTTTTCGCGCGGAAACCCGTGTGCGCTGTAATTAGTGATATAGGTCGTCCGTTGATCAGACATATAAAGTGATCATTGCGCGCGGCGTGTCAGCCAATTCCAGGAACAACCGGGTCAATTACCGGACCAATTTCGACGCGTTAATTCCGGAGACACAGTCGAATCGTGACAACGCGGCCGACGGACGAACTTATAAAAAATACCGGCAACGAGAAACTGTCGGAAAAAATATTTTCATCGGGCTCTCCATCTCTCTCTCTCTCTCTCTCTCTCTCTCTCTCTCTCTCTCTCTCTCTTTTCCGTGGTATTTCCGCCTGAGTTCTCCCCTTGCAAGTTTCATCGCGCCGTTAATATGCGATTAGCGCGCGAAACGGACGCGTGATTCGACTGTTTTTTTTGGAACGAGACTGTGTTTGCTCTCCGCCGTGTGTCCGCGGAATTTATATCAAACGAACCCCGAACCGTTGCGAATGAAACGGAACCGGCGAAACTGGTTCTTCGCCGGGGAAAAATCTGCTTTTTGAAGCCTGTTTTCCATACTTCATTCAAAACGTGCCGTATGATTTATAACGAACGAAGCTTGTATAGAAGCTCGAAAGAATTGTTAACATCTGTATGGTTTCCCGCGACGTGATAAAACAATATTCTCGGAATCTCTTTCGGTTTCCTTTTCGTCGTACGATGCTTTCGACCGGGTAAACAATCGTCTCATGGTTTTTTTGATAGAGTCCATGTTATTATTTTGAAGATCTCGTTATTGGTCAACCTTAATTCAATTCAATATTCGCGTTAGTGTAATCTATCAACTCATGTGTGTATGTGACGATTTTTTAGCAACAGAGGAGAATACAAAATGAAAAACATTAATATTAAACATTAAACTGCAGTCGAATTATTATATAAATTAAAATCGTGTAGCTATTACAGTGAAAGACACGTAAAAATAAAGTTCTTTGCGCATCATCGAAAGCTTCACGTCGCATCTCCGAATTAATAAACTAATTAGGTTAAACATTTTCCATATAGAATGTATTTCGATTTCCAAAGGAATTCGCTAGAGTCGATTCCTCGGCAGTTTCTGATTACATTGAAGAGGAATTTCAGGAGCGATCGCAGCAGGCTAATTAATTAAAAGCGGGGAGAAGACCTTTAAATATGCGATCGTGCCCGAGCCGCCCGATCCAGTTAAGAATTAAAACGCAATCGCTGCATCTCTTGTCGAAACTTGGCCAGAAGAAACTTCCGGGGCCGGAAACTCGAGATTTGCTCAGGTGGGACACACAGTATCCCGTCTTCCATCTCTCTCTCTCTTTCTCTCTCTCTCTCTCTCTCTTCCTCTGTCCACTCGTCCAAACTTATTTATAACTTTTGGTTTCCGCCGCGATTGTGCGCGACCGCGTTTTTCCTCGGCCAGAGAAAATGCGAGCTAACGAGGCGTCGTCCGGTCGTCTTCCGCCAATATTTGCACTGGGTGCGTCGAGACGCTCGCACTTCTTCTCCATTAAGTTAATTCGATCTTACAGGCGACTTCGAGATGACCTTCATATAAAAAAAGATTGTTCACTTTGGTCGTTTAATATTAATTATTTCGTAACGTACAACAAATGCATAGCCATTCATGGGTTCGTTGTAGAGAGTAGAACGTATTTCAGTTGTTTGTAAATAAAGTCGTGACCTGTACCTCGGTGCTCCACGATCTAAGTAAACTCGCCTACCCCTTCCATTGAGTGGCATACCCCGCGTAATCCGATACCGTAGTGTGAATCCAATTACAAAACTTCTATGTTTTTCATTATTTTTTTATAGGACGTTCACCAACTCTCGCATTTTTCTTATTAAAGAATACTAATACAATTCATCTTAATCGTTCGATCGTCCATTGTATTTTGCATGATGAATAGTGTCTCCTCCTCGACCGATTAATTATTCCATTCTAGAATTGAAGTATCTTCCCGAAGGGAAGGAATTCTGGAAGAAAACGCGTTCCCCCAGTGATAAAAGGATTACATAATGGGAAAGATTGTATAATTCAGGTGTCCACTGATTACTTTGCCGGGGCGAGCAAACAAATATACCGGAAGACGCCAGAGCGCCGAGCGATTCGCGTTACATCCGGCGAAACAAACGACGGGGAGGGCACCTCGCTAAGCGAAACAATTGGAGGAATTTCACGGAGGGGAAGACAAACTCTAACGAGTTGTGATGGCACAAAAGCGTCGCGCACTTATCGAGCGTGTCCAAAGCAAAAGGAGAGAGCTCGCCCGCGCCGTGCCGCGCCCGCCGCGCTTTAATAATGCAAAACCAGTTTGCGTTCACCGGAGCCCCGGTTAGTGCTTAATTACGTGGACTCGTCCTGCTGATTAGATATTGTCCCTCCAACTTCGTCGCCACTGTCGCCGCTATTAAATCTCGTTAATTATTTCTTGACACCCCTCGCGCGCGCTGTCCCCGAATTTGTCCCCATATTTGTCCCGTTTTCTATTCTCCGCCGCGCCGCTTCGTCCCTGCCCGGCAACGTCTTGCGACCGAAACTCTTTGAATTTCGTCATACGTTATAATTGGATTCCAATTTTGTAAATTATGTGTGCGATGTGGATACTCGGCCCCGGGGAATTCGATCGATCTGAAGCCGTTTGTCGAGCGATTAAGGCTAATGGATTTTTATCCATTATTTATCAATTTAGCTCATTGCGCTCTCCCCTCTAAGAGGACGTAAAGCTAACAATTACGGTACTTACGAGGCTCTCGTTACATGAAATCTGTGCGAACGAAATTTCACGCCCAAGAGAATATAATTATATTTGTAAATAGTGAATAAATAAACGCGCCCGAGTTGCTGACAATTGACCCGAGAAAAATCCGCGAGTGCGAAGTGCGAACAGTTTAGATTCGTATACGAACGACGGACCTTTCGTCGATCAATAAAAAGGGGGTTGCTCGGAAAAATCGGCGTTATCTGCCGCAAACTATTTCGCACGGTTTGAAAAATTCATCGAGATTTCCTGGAGAAGGAGGATCTCAGCGGGCCGCAGAATTTTCAGATCGTGTCGGTGGACAAATGGAGAAAGGGACATACTGTGACACACGTACACACGAGCGCGCGCGGGCGCCACACGGGTTACCCTCTGTCCATAGCGTGTGCGCGCGCGCGCTTACACTCGCGCTAGCAAACAAAACGGGAGAGAGACACAATACGGGCGCTCGGGATTAGGTTTACTTTGCCCCGAGAAGTGGAAACCTGCAGCGGGAGCCCCGTAATTGAAGGATAGAACCATCGAAGCAACCGGTTATTTCTCTAGGTAAACAGGCGAAGAGAAACGGGCAGCCGGTCGGGCGTGCAAAATGAAATATCGCGGAACTTAACGGCGCCGATCCCCTGTTCTTGCAATCCCGGCTGTCCTCGGCTCGATCCGTACAAATAATACCTTTACATCCAGAGAATGCGGACGTTCCCCGTGCGCCGGAGAAACCGTACCCGGAAATCGTTCGTCTGGAAACCGGACGATGGGGAATCCGCGAGGAAATTATCATCGTGGACGCCGTTAATCCTTTCGACCGCGAAATCTCACTTTTAAACCGCCGTGAAAAAGAGCGGGTTGCATCCCGGTACGATTCTCGAGTGCATTGCCAACAACATTGATGATTGGATAAAACGG
The DNA here is from genome assembly GCA_028454225.1 of Lasioglossum leucozonium. Lineage (NCBI taxonomy): Eukaryota > Metazoa > Arthropoda > Insecta > Hymenoptera > Halictidae > Lasioglossum > Lasioglossum leucozonium. The sequence continues at coordinate 14,210,138 of CM052215.1, read as the reverse complement.
AATTGTAGAAGAATCGTTTATCTGGGATCCATTTATTGCCACACAATGTTACTCGTTGCTCTATTTAGTAAACATTAGCTCCTATCAGTACTGAGCTTCGCTCCAATTATAATAAACATCTATCTTGAGGGCGCAATACACAACTTAAACGATGATAAAATAATGTCGAGAGCAGCGCAAAAGTGAGGAAACAACAGAAGAGGAGACGCAAATACAGAAGAGGAAAGACACAGAAATGGAAACAAGACAGACAGCGTATAGAACAGATAGAAGATACTAATGATGCCAGTCATACTGACGTCCTTATAAATATTATTCGGAGAACAGATTTAAGGAAACTATTTTACAAAATCTATGTCGATACCGAAGTTGCGGAAAACCAAACTTGCAAAATTTTTTTTTCGTCAAGATCGCTGAACCGAATAGACTTTTATAGACTCTAACCCGAAGCTTTCTAATCCGTCGCCATTTCTCGGCGGAGTGTTCCATCAGCGGCCGATCGCTGTAAAGATTTGTTCGAATCGACGTCGGTCCACGAAATCTTGGATTATCTCGCGACAGCCGATGGTTGTAGGGATCTCGTTAGGCTCGTGTCTCTCCTTTTTACAGCCCTCGACAGGGCCCCATTTGACTGGCGTCGCGTCTCCCGTTCAGCTGGCGCCTTCTCTGCCAGTTCGGTTCGCTCTTCTTGCCCGGATAAGGGATGAATAATGTACTCCCCGACCTCGGAGCAAACCTCCATGCAGCCTGAATGACAAATCAGTTTGCCGTCCGAGCCAGGTCACGAATCGACGTCAGCTTCTCCATCGCCTTTTTCCGTCCCCCCCTCCGGCCCTAACCGAGGAACCTGAATTTGTACCGTCGATGCTGGAACAGCCTACATCCGGATTCTGCGCCAGCTAGGTCGAGTGCTACCTTTCCCTCCTTTTTTCGGCGGGATTCATTGATTAATGTTTGATAGTGCGACGCTTTGTGAGCCGCCCCGCAGTCGATCCGGGAATCCTTCGACGACAGTAAAGTTGCAACGATCTTGTGCATGTTTTGTGTTTTACTGGTCAGCTACATCCGCTCCTGGGACGCTAGAAGCAACCATAGAGCCAAGACATATTGACGTTGGAGTTGTCCACGTCTGCGGGATTCGTCATTTTCTCTTTCGTGTTCATAATTTTAATAAGCTGAATCCGATGGATTCGCATTCTGAAATTCTTTTGGCCTGTCTATTGCTTCAAATTGCATTTGCTGATTTTTGTCATGAATGCATCAAATCTACTTACTCATCAGTAAAGTCATGATATCGCGAGAAGCGTTCGAGACAAGCGGGCCCCGACGTCTCTAATTTCTGCGTCTGAAGATCGCTCGCATTATTTCTATGCATCCAGGCACCGCCCACGAGCATAATACCCGTAGGACATAATCGTTTCACGGAAGGAATCCGCGAGCATCCTTGGAGAGGTCGATAGAGGTTCCCCAAGCCCCGGTCCTCCCGCCTTTCAGTTAGCCGTCCGTAATACAAAGCTCATAATATCCGGCTGTGTTCGCCGGAGAGCCGAGCTGCTCGGATACGGATAAAAAGTACGCAAGAAATTGGGGATATATGTATATATATACAAAATATACGTATATACATACTATTGTATATATATATACATATACAGGCGGCACGGTGGTCTATAGGAATGAATTCCGTCGTTTTCAGTGAAAACGGACGAAATAAGGCGGACAAAGTGATCGGCAGGGAAAAAACGCTGGCTCTCCTGTACAGCCGGAAAATCCCATTCTACGGGAAACTATGTTAAAAGGCAGAAACGAGTGTAGAGAAAAGAACGTCTGAGGAGAGAGAACGAAAGAGAGAGAGAGAGAGAAAGAGTGCAAGTAAAATGGGGGGAGGGAGAGAAGAGGAACCGTTGCAGCAACCGTCGGAAGGGTGTATTGAGCGTAATGGGCTAACTCCGGTGGGTGGCAAAGGCTGCGGAAAGTGTACCGACTGCCGAATGGAATCATGAAAGCCAGTCTGAATAATTGAACGCCAGTCAAATTTACGTAACGAAATAGCGGAGAGATGGAAAGTCGCGGAAATCGCCGATTTACTTTCCACTGAGATCTTGTTATCTAACGGGACGGGGGGGTGGGTGGTGGCGAGCACCTAAAGAGAGGAATTATATCTATTGCTCGGCCGTTGTTGCGTCAGACGATACTGCGGATTATCGAATTATTTTTGAAGTTTGTTCAAGAAAAATAGAATAAGATGACCGGCTGCGCGGATCTTTATGCAAGGTAAAAATTGTCGGTATTCATTGCAAGTGCAATTTTCGCAGACATTTAGATAACTTATTAATTATTTTAATCAGTTTTTATTATCGTCATTTCTTACAATTCGATACCTTTTTGCATTTGATCTGCTCGTGTTTATCACAAGTTTATAAAATTCACAGTCTGTAAGTTGTACGAGAATTTGTACCGAAGAGTTTCGAATAGCCAAAGTGTTGACGCTTTCAAGGACTGATTAGAATATTGGTTATACACATATATTGTGGTTTAATGGTTAGAAAGATTTATTTCGATTTATTTCTAGTAATTAATATTTCTCTATCCAAGCTTCGTCGCTGGAAAATGTTTAATTCGCCACTTCACGAATGTTTCGCAAAATGTACTTAAAGAGGCAAGCCGTGGGAAAAGAGCGGTAAACGCGCCGCACAAAAATCGTGTGTTCCAGATTTAAATTTCATTCGAATTCCCAGGTGCGCACTTGAAACCGACCTCGCGCGCAACTGCGGGCTTGCAGGCTTGCATCGAAGCATGCAATTCCTAAAGATCGCGAAACGGATCAAGCCTCGTGTAAAATGAATTTTCGATTCATTCTTTCAGCGTCCTCCTGCCTTTACCTCTTCTTATCCGAGGAATTATTATGTTAGACAAAGAAATTAGAATAGAAGTCGCCTGAGAAGAGAAATGAAGGGAAAGTTAGTTCCAGTGGCCGAATAAATAAAAATATATATATATAATTAATAATTTAAAATTGCATGGTGTCCTAAAGTACACTTACGAGTTATATCACGCGTTAAACTTTTTCTCGCCTTTCTTTCCACCCCTTTCTTCCATCGTCTCTCCCGTTTCTCCGCACCTTTTCCTACGATCGTCGAGTAGGTGGCATGATTCACCGCAGTTATACCCGCCGCGTAAATTTCGCGGTCTGCGCGATTCGAACTGTCGAAGAATTTCCGGTCGAAGTATAAACGTAGTTTCTAAACGCTCGCGAGGAACAGGGGAACGTGTTCTCGATATAAAGGCGGCCTTTGCCGAACACACGGGACGAGACGGAGGCGTGAGACTGACAGAATTTTTCGAAAAAATTCTACCGCGAACCCGTGAAATTGAATATTAACCGGGAATACGCGGCGGAGTATGCGCGCGTTATGTGCACGTCGACGTGAACGTCGAAAGACGTAGCCCGGGAAACGTGCGGCCGCGGACGTTTTTATAAAATATTTTAAACCTACGTGGCCGGGAAATCGTCATGAAGAATGGAAAACCGACGAATGCAGTCATCCGAAGTATAGGATCGAAAATGACGAGACCTAAGAAAATCAATCTGGATCCAATACAAAACCGCCCGGCTGATTTTTCACAGAAGCGAAGTACAGTAAACTCGCGATCTAGCTCCCATCGCCTGATCCGAGCAGAGACAGAGATCGCGAAAGGAAACTATTTTTTTTATGACTGCGTCGTTACACTGCTCGGCGACCTGAAGAGACTTAGATCGCGGAGCTCGAGGAGAGCTAGATCGCGACTTAACTGTAACACTCTTCTGGTCGACGTTGAAGAATTTTAAGTCCTGCGAGCTGGACAATAAAAAGCCGGACGGAGAAAGGAGTTGGTTCTATAGGTCAATTTTTCTTCGCTAATTCTCTGCGGCGTGAGTAATTGCGACTCATGGTCGAAGGAGCCATTTATACGGAAGTGCGGCAGAGTGAGGGGTGGTGGGGGAGGAGGATGAAGGGAGAAGAAGCGGAAAACGTTTTATTAATCGAAACGGTCGGAATTTCTGTTTCAGAAAGTCGGCTGCGACTTGCGAGTCGGCAGCAACAAGAACACGGACGCGTGCGGTGTGTGCGGCGGAAATGGATCGAGCTGCCAATCGCGGTACTCTTGGAGTTTGGAATCGATATACGCCTGCTCGAAATCATGCGGCGGAGGTTAGTAGTGGTTACCAAGTTCATTTACTTGAGCCGGCACGGCTCCCGCGCGCACGCCAGTCCATTTACATCGGCATCGGGAGCAATGAATTCTAATGAACTTTGCGCCCGAGAAATCGTTGAGCGTTCCAACCCCCTGCCACCTCCTCTCCCGCACTGTCCAAATTAATAACGGCTACTCGAAGTTAGACCGGCCACATATTCAATTGTTGCGCCTTCGACAGAGATTGCCGCCTCGGAGTCCTGAAGAATTTGCTTACGAATCAATCTTGCTCGAGGACGCCCGGGAACTTCGTGTCCGTCTTTCAGAATTTTTTTGTGGGAACCAACTGTAGTATACCGAGTCTCTTCTAATGTTCCAAGCAATTCAAAACGACAGAGTTAGGTGTCTATTTGTCGCATGATTCTTTGGCGCAAGAAGTCCTTCGAACCGGTGCAGCGACGGAATCGTGCGCGAAACAGCGAAGAACATTTCAAAGAATGAGCGATTTGTATCGTGTAGTGAACGCAGTCGTCTTTCCGGCAGGTTTGAAGCTGGCAATGGCGGTGTGTAAGAGCATGCCAGACGAGACCGTGGTGGACGACAGCTATTGCGATCCGGACAGCCGACCGGAGACGACCCGGATGCCGTGCAACACGCACCTCTGCACTGCAAAGTGAGTACTTTCTGACAAACGGAGGCCCGATCTCGGTTTAGGTCTGCGTGCACACTATCCGGACGTCAAAGAACGTTAAACTATCAGCGTCCGCGGCGCGAGTTCTCGCGTCGAACTCGAGCGGACGTGTGGCGTATATGGAGCTGGGAATAGAGGCCCGCCGCGCCGTACAAAAGCGGCGCCGTTTGACGGATTGCTCGCGGATTTTTGCACGCATCATCGCGTGACAAAAACCGGATTCCATCGGGGACGACACTCGTGCCCGAGATATCGCGATTGCTCTTCGTTCCGATCGAACACCGTCTGGAACGGACTTCCGTGCCCTTCTCCCGGCTGTGTCAGCAGACTTTGTTACCCGGGGAGACTGGCTGGAGCAGCTATTAGATCGTCCAATAACTCGTGACTTTTCTCACGGCTAGGATTTGATCTACGTCAAAAAAGAAGGAGAAGGGATCACGAAAAAACCGCAAAACAATAAAAACATTCGAAGAATTTTTTAATATGCAGGGTGTCCCACAAAGTCGAAACACGATATATTTAACACATTCGCGCCGAAGGACACATTATACGTCTTTCTTATTATAAATGAATAAAACGTTCTAAATGGTTCCATTTCCTTTCAGACAGATTGGAATAAATGGTTTAGGAGTCAGACGTATTAATTTGTTAAGAAATTATAGCGGTCTCGTTCGGACGCAAGGTAAAGCGAATTCGCTGGACACCTGTGTCTGACGCAGAACAAACAGACTCTGTTAATATCTCTTTCTTTTTTTAAATTACCGAACGCAGCACAATTTCGAAGAAACAAGCGAACACCCTAAACGTCACCGTATTCGCTCGAAAATCTACCAAGGAAACGGGGAGCAGACGCGTTGAAAACCTACGTAGCTCGTTTCATTCTGTAAAGGAGCATCCGCGCAGCATTCGAACGACCGTGGAACAGCGTCATTAGCGCTTTTTCTAATCGAACGATCCAATTCGGACCGACCGTGCCGGAGCAATGCGCCGCACGGGTCCTGCTGGATTTCCCGGGGCAGGACATTGGGAATCGGAATTTCCACTTTTGGGATTAACGCCGGCCAATCTTCTCTGACCAATTTCCTCGCGCGGCCGCGAACAAAGCAAGAACTCCCGATTATTGTTGGACAAGGCGCGCAGCCCGGCGCTTTTGCACACTGGCAAACAGGCAAACAGACGGAAAAGGCAGAGACAGAGACACGGTATGGCATGGGCATGGCATGGCGGCGGGCACAATGTTGGTGGTACGGGTATGCATGCGGGCGGGTTTCACTGCTCTGTGCAGAAATGGATACGGTGGCCGTGTGGACTCGCAATATTCGCCCGAGAACGATGGGCCGGAGCTTTCAAGCGGACTGAACGGCCATTAGTCGGGAGAACGAGAGGGAAAGAGCAAAAGCCCGGCGGGCCTCTTTCTGAAAGAGACCTGGAAAAACAAGCCCCGGTCCTTTCCGCAGAGATACACCCACCCCACCCCACGTTCCGTTCACCACCCCCGGCGCGCCACCCCCGTTGCGGAAAGCACCGATTGCGAACACTTTGCACGCGCGAATTGCTCTGCGAATACCGAAACGGTCGAGGAAGTTAGTTTACCGAAATTACTACGATCTATCGCTGATGCTGTCTTCCTCTGGTCCCCGTTGGCTTCTTCGATTGCTCCGCGATTTTTAGGGGATGCTGCACTACATACTTGCCATTAATGCTAATAATTCATCGATCTCGGTGTTAGAACGCGAACTCATCGTCTGTAGAATTTTTACTGTACGTCGATCACGACACGAGCGATTGAAATTCGCAATTTTAGAAAAGTTTCAGCGGAAAATTATTGTTCTGTGCAACAAAGAATAATGTATCTAGAAAAAGTTGTCAAATAACGTTGTAAATAATCTTGAGGATTATCGACTAACTCTGAAAATGGTCTGCCATTCGATAAAATTGTAATATTATGAATAACACACAAATGGAAAGCAGAATTGATTGTGTAATAATTCAGAGGAGTGTCTGAGGTTTCAGTAGAGAGAACAGTAAAGCTCAATAACAAAGTGAACAGTGTTTTGCACTATAATACATTGTTAGTTGAACTCGGACCGTAACGATAGTTCGATATCTGATCAAATAATAATGGACTTTTCCCAATAATTGAGGAACGGAAGTCCAGGAACTAGTCGCAAGTGTTGCGGAATAATTAATAAATGTTGAAAAAGACATTCCTGAATTGCTCGGCGCGAGTTATGGGGATTCTGGCAGCTTGTCGATCGATATTCTTATCGGCCGCTAATTACAACCGTATATTTTTATCGAAATTCTCCATCCCCGCGTCTCTCCTCGTTATATCGTGTAAAAAGCACGGGAAAGGTAATGCATCCATGCTCTCGCTCATCACGGCCTCCCTCACGCGTACATCAGCGCTTTATACCGCTGCGAGTATTTTTTACTTTTTATCATAACGTCGATTCGCGTGCAGCCAAAAAAATGAGACCGGGGAAAAAGGAGGCGCGCTGCCACGGTATCAGTTTCGTCCGGCGATGAAACGCCAGCTCGCTTCTTCTCTGAGATCTAAATCGTTCTAAGAATCTCTGAAACTTCTGATTAGGTCGCGAATTTTTGGCCATCTTTAAAGTATCTTTAAGTCCATTCGTCATTAAGCAAGTGGTAATTTCGAAATGTTTACAATAATTGGATCGTCAGCTGTAAAATAAAATTGATTCCCATCTACCAATACTACAAATCTGATTAAGTTTACGTTTGAAGTCTAAATTGAAATCCCGCTGAAGCATTAAACGATAAATCGACTATTTTAACCACATTGTGAACTGTGCGGAATTAATATGTCTATTTGAACGTCATCATTTTGGGGGTAGGCCAAGCTGATACGTGGAAATTATCAACCGCAGCACGCAATATTTAAAAACCCCATTAACCGCCGGCCAAATCCGTGGAATCCCAATTGTTCGGTAAAAAATAGAGCATCGTTACCATTTCCTACGATCGTCGCTGTACATTTTCGGCCTCGTCAACGCGGCGCAAACATTATTTTAAAAATCCATTCCGTTATGTATATACAAAGCGTTTCGCTGTTCCGTGTCACGTGAAAATATTTTTATGATGAACCCGCGCTTCTTTTTTTATGATAACGCCCGTTGAAAGCGCCTCCATTCTGCGCGCGGGCATCGGCAGTCAGAGTTTTTCGCTTGATATTGAAATATTCGATATAATAGAGCGCCTTCTAAGGGAAAAATTTAGCTGACGGCTCCACCCCATTGTACGCTAACTTGCTATGCTGTACAGAGTGGACTAGGTAGATGGGAGCATCTAAATATTTCCATTATTTTGTTGTATGAAAGCTGTTGTAAGGCCCTTTTCTACGAAATTACGCCAGTTTAACTATAGACGTTATTTGCCGAAAATCAGAAGTTTAGTCTGCCAGTATTAGGTTTCGATGCTACTGTCGATTAAAACGACTCGAATGTTTCTCGGTCGCCTGAGACAGCGATTCGGTTGGTTTCCCGCGGCGCAGAAGGAAAAATTATGAACGTCTCTGGGCCGCGGAACGACGTGCTAGCCGTAAAGTCGAGTCACAGATGGGAGAAAAGAGAAAAGAAGAGGATCAGCGAAGGTATCGCCGGATCTTCCCGGCCTTGTGCTCCTGAAAAAGTTATTTAACGGAATTCCCGGACTTTTACGTTTGCCAGGAATGCGAATTCACGGCTGCGGAACGACTCCCTGTTTCACTCGATGATGCTTGTTGTACCACGCCGGTCGAAATTACGAGCGGCGCGCGAGTAGGGACCAAGACAGTTTATTCACCGCGCCCACGGAATATGCTTTTGTTCTTGCCTCGCGGCTCACATAACACAGAAATTCGCGGCAATTTATGACGGACTGGATTCTCCGACCGAAGATCCAGAAGAAAAAAGAGAGAAACCACGGCGAAGAACCGCGAGCTCGTGGAGGTCGCCTGGTTCAGCGATAATTTATCTTTCTGCTGGCGCGACGGGGAAACACCGTGCTGCGATCTTACCGGCGTTCGGTTGTAACATTTAAATGTTGATGTCCCCGTGTAAAATCACAAAGTAACCGAGATCGGTTTCGTTCGGAAGATCATCGATGCTTGTTCGATTCTAACGATACTAATTCTCAATTCCTCGCAGATCGTTAGGAGTTTCGAAATTTCGGTGCTTCGTTCACTCCCTTCGCTGTCTAGGCAATGTTTTCAATAGAAAGTGATCAGAGTTTGCGAAACTGCAAGATGTTATGCTGAATTCTGGAAAAAGCATGCTCAGAGAGCTCAAGTAACGCGAACACTGAAAATCACTTCTACACGGTGCAGTTGTAACCGGAGCCCGTACAACTGCCTTAAGGAAATCCAAGAGAAAGCTAATTCAAGAAGTCAAACAAACGTTTATATTCTGCGTTCCCGCGATTCGAAACGCGAAAGTTCACGCGGTGCAACCGTTCCCGATAAAACGTAACGATCGGTCGGAATAACGAGAAGCGTAGAACGAGGAAGACAGAGAGAAAGAAAGAAAGAAAGAGGGGGAGAGAAAAAGAACGTCCCGAGGATATTTTTTCGCAGAAACAATCTTAGCTCCCAGGAACGATACAGCCTGTTCTTTGTCCGGATAAAGGAGAACCCATTCTCCCATCCTCGGGGGGATAAAAAGCGTAGCTTTAAAGCTCGCTCCCGATGAGAATCGTTCGCCGACCGAGCAGACACTACGCCGGCGACGCAGATCGTGCAAAAAAATACCAGCCACCAAACCATTCTCGGATGTACAGCTGAATATACAGCCGTGTTCGAAACGTAGCACGTCGTTCGGACGTTGTACTACACAGGACCTGTCCCCCTTTGTGATCGAAATTATGGTTCGACGTCCACGAATGGCTCGATGATCCGACGCGACAACAGCTCCGCTCGCGTTTATCTCTTCTCAGACATCTTCGAGAATCGGTCGACGCTAGTTATCGATCGGCTTGGTGGCGGAGAGTGCCAGCGCGCGTAAATATTAGGCTGTAAACCTTCCGTTTATAGCACTCTAGGAAAATCTGTAGGCCATGCTGCGTCAATGGTTTCTTACGCGGCCGTTTGCTTTTTGCTGAGAAAGCGGTGGTTCGCTGATGTTTAGTACATCTATAGGGGATGCTGAGTGCTGGTACAAGAGGATGATTCTGCGCAAAAGGGTGGAGGAAAATGTAGAATAAAGTTTTCTATTGAAACTTCAAGTTACAAGACATCCTAAGTTTAAGATATGAAAATAATATTTTAACCACTATGAGATACAAGTATCAAGATTGTATACAGGGAGGGCCACCTAAATGTAGCCACCTAAGTGTCTCTTTTATTTGTGATGACATAGCAAATGTTTTCAATGCAATATAAATAATATAACAAGGCGAATTCTTTGCAAATTTTATTTTTCTCATTGTCATTTCAAGGTCATAAAAAATGCAGTTATGTGTAAAAAAACGCCGATGACCTTGATAACTCCGAAAAAAATATCCTTGTCAGATATTTGGTATAACCTGAAGAGATATTTAGTTGGCCTTAGTTAAAATGACCACCTTGTATATTAAATTTATTATTCTTAGGTATTATTAAATAATTCCTATTCTGATAAAATATTTAGGGTGACAGTATCGTAAAGTATCGCCGAAAATAATTTTTCTAGAATAAAATCGAACATCTGCAACGAGCCTTTTCGCAACAGCCGACAAAGATGGCCGCTCGCGCGACGAGTGCAGCGCAGACGCAGAAACGCGTCTAGATTAAATCGGGGACGCTCGTTTCGGTTCGTTTGCCGACAAACAAAGACCGTTTCCCGGGGATAATTTATGCGAATTCCGTGAAGTACGCGTCCCCCATTGTCCCGGGGTCGGCCTTCAGCGTTATTATATGCGCCCGGAGCGCGAAAACTTCGCTACTTCGATGATGCACGTAACCAGGAACTCGCGGGGCCGCCAACCAGAACTTCGAGTGGCTCGGGTTACTCGAACTCTCGTTTAACTTTCCGCAAGAGGCGAGTCACGCGACTGATTCCAGGCACATTTTCCTCTTTACACCCTGGCAGACCCACTCCCCCCCGCGGGGGATGCTACCCCGAAACCGGATCCCCCTCCAAAACGCAAATACAGCCTCCGGTAATCAACAAGATCCTCATAGTTGCCAGAGATACAAGACCGTGCACTTAGCTGACCAGTTACAATGAGTTCTCTGCACACTGACGCGGCCGTATTGATTCACTCGAATCCCACTAGTGCTCAAATGAAATTGTTAGACTCATCCTGCGATTACTTCACGGTGACATTCGTTAGAAGTACGCGAAGATTTAACGAAAATTTTGGACACAGACGGTACTTCTCTGCTATTTTGAAAATTTCCTGCATCGCCTTACAGTGTTCGTTACTTCATTGTGCTAAGAAAAACAACTTTATCCTAATACGTCCATAGTAATGTTCAGACTGAGGATTTTTATGCAAAATAAAAATGGTCTGTGTCAATGTCAAGATACGGTACAATTATTTTCTATCTATCAAATTGGTATCGTATACTAATAATGAAGTTCGAATTTTCGTACGGTTCCAACACGAACGCAATTATTTCTGGCATCGTTTCGATCAGCGTACAGACGATCAATTAGCGATTTGACAGTGCAGCCAGGATTTTGTCGAGAACATGTCGCTCGAGTGGCTGCTAGTGATACAGTCTGTTTCGTGTCTTTGAAGCGCGAGACATTAGCCCTTGCATGATTTAGTAGAAGATGGATCGGGGGACTAATCGCTGGGTTTGTTGGACAGGTGTTTAGCCTGGACCATCACGTGCAAGTAATTGAAACGATCAACCAGAAATACAGTGACGTGCAAGTTAATCTATCCAGTGGTAACTTCTTGTTCCTCGACGATGTAGCTCTAGTGGATTGTTTTCGACGGTAGGACGTATCTGGATTGTTCGTAAATAATCAACAAATCGAAGAGGAAAGGGCTACGAATTAATTTGTACACCTAATTGTACCATTTGATCAAGTCAGATGCGAGAGTCTAAGTATCTCGAAGAAAGAAGACACTATTCGGTTCGCCGAAGCGAAATGGAGGAAGCACTTCGGAGCGTGAAGGGTTCGGGCCACTTTAGCGTGTTTCGACAGGCGTTTTGTCAGGTCGAGTCTAATTGTCCTTCTCCGTTAATCCGGAGGCTCTGCCGGCGGTCCATTGAACAGTTTACCATCAATTACAAGAATAATGTAACCGACGTTGACGCGTTACACGAGCCCCATTGTGATCGGCACGCGACAAACCGGTCGATCGATGCAGCGAGCCTGTCCACGATCGCAAGATTAACCGTCAAATCTGCCGGAAGGCGGATAATAGAATTTAATTGGGGGTGTATCCCTGGTGCGACATGGAATAATGGCCGCTGAAGTATTTAGTGGCTTAATACACAGTTGCGGGTGGGCGGCGGTTTAGGAATCCCGTCCCTCTTGGGGGAAACGGCTGAAACGTCGACCACTTGCACAGCCCGGCCGAACCAAATTAAACTAAATTCTCCGGCCGTGGCAATTAGCACCAATTTAACGTTGACGAGGCCTCGCTCCACCGGTGATTTATTAAACGGCGGCGCGGAACGAATCGGCTCCGACAACGTCGCGGCGCGACGTCTCGATTTTTGAGCCTCCCCGCAGGCCGATCGATCCGGGCCCTTCGGTTTGCAACACGAGTACACGTAATTAACGAGCCACCGACTGTTCAATTATTCATAATCCAATTACCACCATTGTCGCGGAGTAATCTTATTTCTATCGGCGGTTTGCTCCTGGCCAACCTTTTCGCTACTCCCGCTGCGAATTCTCGTTAGTTTCTGCTCTACCGGACGATATTATGCGAACTGCTCGAGAGGCGTATACTTTTCACGATTATGCAGCAGTCGCGTCTAGATCCATCAAAATTCTAAAAGAATTCTCTGTTTCCAGCTTCGGCGAACAAGATTTATTTAGGAAAAAATGATCGGAAGACGAAGAAAATTTTGGCGTTCAATTGCGTTTCCAGCGATTCGGAACAGCTAAATGTATCCATCGCGCAGGACACCATCGGCGCAAGAATGGATTCAGATCCATTCACAGCACGATCCTCCCTCGCTTCATATGTCCTACTTTTCAAAAGCGTAACAATCCATCCTAATTATCCGCGGAGACAAATGATTGTCGAGAACAACGGGGACAGGTTCATCGAATGGGACATGTTCATTGAGCTTCTGCATTCCGGCCATTATGACGGTTTCCATGACGATACAGGATCGAGGAGAATGATCGGGGCGGGCTCGGTGATGACACACGCGGGGACACCTCTGCACGGTGAAGGGACGCACACGCGTGTTACACTTTTACAGAAAACAGGGGCAGAAAGTTGCCAAGCCGAGCTGTTACGCGATCGATGGATCCGTCTGGTGGCTCGGGAACACTTTCGCCTGGCGAACCCGCGATAGTAAACGGAAATTGAAAAAGTCCGTCTCGATTAGTCCAATTGGTCCGAAGACTTTTTTTCCTGTCCCTGGCTTCTCCCCCTTCTGTCAATGCCATGACCGATGGAAATTCTCTAATTAGAGTAAACTACTCACCGGGAAGTCGAAAGATCGTGAACGCTTGCGCGGATTTTACAGAAAATTTTGGTAATTTTTTTGTATGCAGAAATCGATGCTGCTTCTTACGAATCAAAACGATGTAATTTTTACAATTCCAAAATTAGTTTGTAAGTTTTTGAACTAACTTATTCTGGATCAGAATTATGGCTAAAGTGGAGACGTTAATTAAAAATTTGTAATGTAGAAACTACACCGTTGTAACGAGTAGAGGGAACAACACTCGATTTTTGGGTTTCTATTCCGAACAATGTTTCGAAAATATAGAGGAAGTCGTTCGACGTGAATCTCCTGTAAAAACCATAGTATTCCGGGGATATTAAAAATCAGCACGGTGGACGATTACGACGTCTGGGGAGTTCGCACCCCTTCTTCCCAGCTCCAGCGACGAAAGCGTTCATTTTTTCACAAAAGGACATGCAAATATTAGGATTACCGTAGGCATATATGAATTTTAAACGCTCTCGGCGACCTCTTGGACTCCCAGGCTTCCGCGGGGTCGTTAAGTTAATAACTTTTTATCGAATCATGTGATTTCATGTCCGAAGAACTTGCGGGGATTTCGTGCGGTCTCTTAAACTCACAGCAACTCGCTGAAACTATCTTTTTATGGTAAATTAGGCGAATATTTAACCAACGTAAAAGAACGAATATATTAAAGAAACTGCTGTGGTTGTTCTGTTTGTTTCAATCTAATTGCGTTCTTAAATATTTTCTTTTGTAACCAGAGAAATCACTTATATAGTTCCCTGAAAAATACAGTACATGATTTGTAAAGAACGTTCCCATTATTTTGTCCAACCCCTGTACATTTCTAGCTATAATAAATTATACAACAAATTTTTTACTTTGAGCATAACCGTGCGAAACAGATGCGAAAAGAAAGGTACGAATTTAGAAAGCAACAAAATTATTATGATAAACTTCTAACAAAATTATTGTAATATGGTCCAAATACTAAATCAAACGATTAAGAAACCGGCAACGATTAATATTCAATTTTCGAAATATCGTTGAAACGCCGTCTGCAGGTAATGTGCTAAGAGATAACAAACGATGTCGAAGAAAAACGAGATTACGAAGGAGAGGCAGAAATGTGTGCACAATGCAATTTAATACGTAAGATACAACTGTAGACGATTTCCACGGCGATCGTCGTTATTTCTGCAGCTTATGAAAGCCAGGGCACACGCCATCGTCATTACGTAACATGATGGCGAGCTGCCACCAAACGAAAACGCTGTTATCGCGCGCGGAGTCTCCATTGATTCTTTTTACCTTTCCAGATGGGTAGCCGGCGAATGGAGTATATGCAGCGCAAGCTGCGGGGGAGGATCCCGGACCAGAGCCATTTTCTGCACCGAGGAGAACGGCAATGAGACTACAAAGGTAAATAAGGGGCGGAATGGAGATAATTTAAATACGCGAAATCCCTTTATATTAAATTCCGGGATTTCGGCTCGGGGGATACGACCCCGTTCCGTTCCGTTCCCGTGAAAAACACGGCGCACCAGTGTTTTCCAGCCTCGTGGCCACGGAACCGGCTCGAAACCCGGAATATCCTCTTATAAATCGCGTCCGCGTCTTATTCTATCGTCCCCGTAAGAAGATTCGATGCGATTTCCCCGGAACCTTACTTTTATTCGACACGTCTTTGCGATTTATCGACACGATCACCGATCGCCAGAATAAAAATGTCCTACGTTCGTTGTTTTATCAACCGGTTTTGAACGACAGAATTATTTCCTCCTTTTTTTCGTCTGTTCATTCAATGTGTCATTTAACTTACTTAAATCATTTTCAAAACGATCGTTTTAATCGTGAATTAACGAGTCGCGTGAGTGGTGACAACGGTGAATGTGGCAATCGGAACTCATTCCGCATTATACAACGGTGTATCGCCAGTTCCGGTTATGGTCTTTTACGGTTCGTAATCCTTCGCGAATATAAATCCCGGTGGAGGTCACCGGCGTCATTCGCGAGCATAAATAGATTAATAATTTCCTTCATCTTTGAAGATTCACGAGGTGCTCAGCCCTCTAGAACCGCCGAGAAAATACACGTCCGTCCATCCATCCATCCATCCATTCGATGTCTACGACAGCCCCGCAAAATCCCACGAACCCTAACCTAGTTCGGTTCGTTTAAACTGGAAGGGCCGCCCGCGGTTCTGTGTCAACCACCGTAAAATCCTCTCATCCGAGACTCGACGAGCGCCTGGAATACGCGCACACGTTCCCCAACGTACAGGGCACCTAAAATCTATGGGACACCCTGGAACATGCGTCGGAAACGTTCCTCGAACGTTAAACGCTCGACGCGTCGAACGCCACGTGAATTTTTACGTTTAGCGCAAGTTTCGCTCTTAATTTAGTTTTTCAAATGAATCAAATTGCTTAGTCCAGTAAGAATAAGAAATAACAAAATATTAAGGAACAGATGATTTTTTAATGGATACATCGGGTTATTATATTGTGCGATATATCGTGTTATTTATCGACATTAAACATACACATTACGAACGAAATTTTTGGGACGACCTAATAATATTTCCGAGATTGAAGTCTCCGTTTGAAGTATGTCAAAGAATCTGACGTCTCCCGCGTCAAGGATTCGCATGTTACGAGTGTCCCTCATTTTTGGGGTACCCTGTACGTATGGTTAGACGTACGGTACACCGCCGAGGATTTTCCTTCCACCCCCGTCGTCCACCCCCGCAGGTCTACCTGCGAAAAACGGCTAGACGGCTCTCTGGTTGGTAATAGAGGGTGTAATACGTGTAGTAATGTCTCGTCGACCGTACGATTATTCAGTGATTACGAGCTAAATTACATTTGTTCTGAACTGCAAGGGCTGTGATAATTGTTGATACTTGATCTTGAAAATTTTCCCTCTAAAAGATCTCGTTGTGAGAGCATACACTGCGATCACTGGAATATGTTTCGAATGGAATCCTGTTTAGGGTGGATCGCCTGATATTCTCGTTTTTATTTACATCGAAGGAACAACCCGTGAGGATTGCACGGGTACCAAATAAATTTTCAAAAATCGTTCTAATCGGAATCAATTTTCTGAGTGAAATATATTCAAAAGTAGAATTTCGACATAGCATTCCCCCAAAACTGATAATTCGAATAACTCGTCGAAGGGATGGACCGGTCGAAACGAATGAATACATTCGAGACCTAATGTACGCCCCACGAAATCACTCGTCGCCCAAGATGAATGGTGTTAGAACCTTAAATCCTTCTCGTTACAGCTGCCCGACCACAAGTGCAGCGGTATGCACAAGCCCCGTAACCAGGAGACCTGCAACACCATCTCCTGCCCCATGTGGGAGACCAATAAATGGAGCGAGGTGAGTACAAGAGAAACCTTGGATACCGAAACTGCGACCCTCGCGCGAGCCATGAACATGCAAAACGGGACGAGCGGTTGCTCGGTACAGATAGACGAGAGTCATTCGCTTGATGCCGGAATTTAGGGCTTTAGACGCCATGGGGAAGGAGTATTTATTGCCCACCGACTTCCCCTTAGCCATGGCTAAGGAGCGTCGTATTTATTATCGTTTCAGCCCGGAATCAGGGAATCATGAACTCCTTACTCTTGTCCATCTCGAGAACCTCTCAGACTCTACGACCAATAAATGAACAAAAATCAATATAAAAGTTGACTTCTATCAAAAACTCTATCAACCCCAGGAAAGAATCTTTTCTACCCTTATAATCTTGTGCGGATTGAAGAAAGTGCTTCGAGCAGGCAGATCGATCATTTTTACAGTCCCGATAAAATTGCTTGTTGGATAAACACGAAACGTTAATTCCAATCCGAACGGGGTTAAGGGTGTTACACGAGTTCTATGGACCTTTTGTCTCTTCATAGAACGTTAACGGGTCGACGCAGATGAACGTGTAACGTTTCTCCATTCAGTTATATCTGTCTATTCGTATCAGGAAATCCGATTTCCTCCGGGAACAGTAAACAGGTCGGGCTTGCTGATTGTTGCAAAGGGAAATGAAACTCGTTCAACAATTTGCTTTGCGCGAGCTGGTTGTTTTGCTATCGTGCCGCGCCGAGGCTAATATCAAGTTGCGGCGCTTCTTCCGTAATCGTCCCACTATTTTTTTCACGTGGGACCGTCAGTTTAAGTGAAACTTCTCTTTTGAAGCATGATAGAACCGCCGAAGTAACAACATGCGTGATTTCAGGCGTTTAAAGCCTTGATCTCTCAAAGTTAATACAGTGAAGTCCCGATCCAGCTACCTCAGAGCTCCACGATCTAAGTCCCTTCGCCTAAATCCCTTCCCTTCGAGTTAGATCGCGATTTTACTGTATGATGAAACGTCTAAACAATTTAATCAAATTTTCCATATACTTTTCTAATAATTCATTAAGTTTACCTAGTTCCTTCTCAACTTTTTAAAGAAATTGACGCTTCCTCGATTTTTCTTTAAGTAATTTTTTACGACCAGAGTTCGCAGCCAAAGAATCGGCAAAAATTTTTCTCCAAATTATATAATTGAAACCGTGTTTTTTAATTTTTCTTGTAACTAATACCCTGACAGTAAAGATATCCGGCTGAATTTTTTGCAGACAGTGTGTTTTTCGTTTTGCAATGAATATTAAGATACGATTGCACTTCTGTAAGAATTTGTGCAATAGTCTTGTTTTTGTGATAATGGTATCTCTGTAATTTGTATAATAATATCGAGTTCCGTCACGTCGATCGGTGATTCTAGTGTTGAGAAGATTTTCAGCGAGAAGAAAGACGGAGATGGTATTTGCAAGGTTCGAGGAATGAATTATAAAATAATGGAACGCGTCGCACCGCGCCCTGCCGTTTCGTTTCCTCGGAGTTTGGTAGAAAGGTTCTGCTCGGCTATGCTCGCGGAGAACGGCCTGATATCCAGCAAGAACGGAGATATTGGCGTTGAGGAAAATTTAAACTGACGTGCCGGAAACGACCGACGAGGAATCGAACATCGGTACGCATACAGAAGTTCTGCCGAGGCAAACTTTAAGAATCAAGTAATTCCGAGCGCGCTTCTCCGGTGTCCTGTAAAAAGGATCAACTTGCGAAGTAGAAGTATCCGAACGGAAGAAACTTCTTCTTGCTACTTTCAATATCTGGCGGAGACTGAAACTGGTACACAATAGTCGTCCACCACTGTCTGCGAGTATTTGCCCACTTGTGACTGCCGATAGTCGTGTCGATACTAAATTTTACGGTTCCGTTCAGGGAAAAATAAAACGCGCAAAAATTAATTCTGTTTATTAAATTGCCATCGTCGCATACCTCGGGAAACATCAAGCAACGCGAAGCCTCTTTCCGCAAGGCCAGTCAAAACGCGTCTAATTCTCGCTCTAAACCGTTTAGCGGCAGCGTGTGCTAGCAAATTGTGCTAAATAATTCAAAACTCCTTCCCAGCCTCTTATTTCATGCATGCCCTCTTCCGCCATGTTTTCTGAACCCGGAAGCGTCGCTCGAGGACTAGACATTTTTTCGTCCTTTCAACAAGGACGTTGACGAAGTGGCAGCGCAGCTGGAAGAGGCGTGTCTCTATCCTATTTATTTTTTGTGGAAGGAACGTCCAAGAAGCGACGATGAGCGCGAACGCACGTGGCCGTAGAGAGGAGGGGTTTGTTTGACGAGAAAATCGTCCTGTTTGATGTCGGCGGCCCGTTACGTCCTCAAAGAGGACGACAGAGGGACGACCAAAGGGAGAGATTTCGCGTGCAGCCACTCTGACGAAGGGGGATGAAACAGGTGTAACCGCGCTGCATTTATCGCAAAGACTGGAAAACTCACCCCATCCTCCTGTACGAGACAGTTTTACGCGGGCGCGAACGCGTCGCGTCGCCTTTTCCGCGTTGGTTATTGACGGGATCCGGAGAGCGGCGATCATGCTTGGTTGGCCACCTCGGTTTCGAGAAGATCTGATTTCGACGAATTTCTGAAGAGCCGACGATTCCGTGAGGCGCGAACGCAGTCTGGGAACGTTTGAGCAAATTAACAGCTCGCCGAAATAGCGGTAAATTGCTCGTAAATTAATCGCGGACCTCCTTGCACGGGCGTAAGCTGTTATTTGATAGGTCTTCCGGTGTTCAACCTGTAATTCCTATTCAGTGGACCGGCTCTAGGGAATCCACTTTCATATTGTAATACGTCGTTG
Source organism: Lasioglossum leucozonium (assembly GCA_028454225.1). Lineage (NCBI taxonomy): Eukaryota > Metazoa > Arthropoda > Insecta > Hymenoptera > Halictidae > Lasioglossum > Lasioglossum leucozonium. Next base: position 14,190,472 of record CM052215.1, on the reverse strand, counting down.
CTTATTTTCTGGAATACGAAGATAGTTATGAAAAATATCGAGAATATCTGAATTGCAGACAGACGACGGTAACATCCGCAACATTATACAACTTCGATCGTGCGCGGAAAGAAAGAACGGACGATCGGGCGTCGTCCCCGAAGGGTTAAATCGATTGTCAGATCGAGAGACCCGCCGCCAAAGTGCGTCGCCGTTGCACATTTGCGCTGTCGCTTGTCGTCCGCGTTTCCCCTGACATTTCCGCGTAACAAATGCGATTCAGATACAGAGGAAGCGCATTGTAGAGGGTTTCGGACGACTCCGCGGCGCCTGTGGGAGCCGCGGGGGCTCGTTTTGGCACGATCCTCGATGACCGACTCTCTCCGCCGTGCCATTTCTTCCCCGGGTCCGACAACTGTGTCCTGAAAAGCGCGATATCTGCTGGAACCGTTCCAGACATTCGGTCGCGGCCACGTCCGATTTCGTGCGTTTATGGAAATTTAAATCCACTCGAGGCCCCCGGACGTTCTGCTCTCGGCCTTCGACCGACCCGATAAATAGAATGCAAAGCACACCGTATCGCCTCGAATCCTATCATCCTTCGCGCCGTCAATTACTCATCCTCTGTCCCAACGCTTGACCCTTTCGGCCCAATTTGCCGACATATTCGTCGCATTTTTCTGATTAAAATCACTCCAAACAAGACATCGTTTGCATCGCGTTTAGCTGTTCGATCCACGATACAGCATCGATAGTCCGAAAACAGTTACCCAGCTACAGTCTTAGATTGAATAATGCCTACGTCGATTTGCGAACCAATACCCAGAAAAATTCCTTAGAATACGCTGTAACAGGAAAAAAATCTGTGGAAACGTTAAACAAATATTCTCTCGTCGGTCAAGATATCGCCGTCGGAACTTGCGTCGCGTCGGTGATTTCAACGGTGGCCCCTTTTCGGATGCACGGTGCGAGCTTGAGCAACGCTCATTGAACGAGGTGCACGTGCGCGGCGCTGCGTCTCGAATGCAATCGGCAACGGTGAATTCGCTGTCGAGTGGCGACACGGGGCATTTTCCGCGAGAATGCACTCTCTCGTCCTCTTCTTCGCGCCGTTCCTCTCGAACAGCTCTTATCGCGTATTTTTTTTTCTCCTTCGCCTTCCCGACCGACCGTTTGTCTTCCACATACTCGTTGCTCGCGCGAAATGCCCCTTGAACGCTATGGAATTGCCTCTTTCGCTCGGCGATCCTCGCGATCCCTTTTCTCCGCGCGCATTCCACGCGGTTCCGCGTGTTTCCGTTCTGTTTGACTCCTTGTTCGCCGATCGTAGCAATCGAATCGGATCAATAGCATCGAGAAAGATCTTACTTTCAACCCTTTTCATCCTGAGGCCACTATACAGGGTGAATTCGATAAAGCAGGACACCTAAATATCTCCGTTACTTTTCGTTGCACAAAAAAACTTCGTAGGACAAAGTTACACTGTAAGGGAAAAAAAATTTCAAGGTCATTTTTATGAGATTTCAAGGTTATCGATGTTTTTTTTTAATGAAAATTCAACGTGTAAGATTCATTTGATGTAAAAAAAATCTTTTTGATCTTTCTTCCCCAGGATTGTGATAAGTGTTGAGAGAAGTGTGGGAACACGATGTGCGTCAAATTTGAAATTTGAAAATTTGAAAATTTGAAAATTTGAAAATGTGATTATTTAAAATGTTGATATCAAGACTCTACAGTATAAACTATAGTATTCTGCATACTGAATAGTACAACGAGAATCCACGAAATTCATATAAAACCTTCACAATTTTGTTTTTAACAAACTCGTTTTAGAAATGCACAAAATCGGCAAGATGCTTAGAAAACCAACAACATTCGGAGGACTATGATAAGAGACAATAATAAAAGCTTCGCCAGCGTATGCCAGTGCCGGAAGCAGCTCGACGAGCGAGAAAATATCGAGCCAGTTCATTTTCCCTCGAAAAGACGCGCTCAGAGGCAAACGTTGTTATTAATGGGCGCACGTACAAGTATAAGGACATCGCGTCGTCGTCTCTCCTCGAACGGCAACGTCACGTAACAGCACACTGTTTACGCGTGTTTTCGCGAACAGAGGCTGCACCCAGCAGAGACACACGATCGGTTAGGGGAACGTTGTCGGGTCGTTTCGACGCAGGAAATTAAAGTAACTCGCTCGCAGCGAGTCCGCGACACGCCGTTCCGTTTCTACGTTTTCAGAGACAAACTGGAAACGCAAAGAAACTTTGCCGCTGTGGGGGAGAGAAAAATAAAATTTTACGGCGTCGTATCTCAGGCGGTGGAGCTCGGTGGGAGTCTACCGAATGCAACGAGCTGCGGAAAACCGTGGCTGCGGGATGCAACTCGCGGCGATGCAACCTCGAGAGGCGCAAACAGACGCAACAATGAGGGACAAGTTGTACGAGGAAGGTCGAACGCGGACTTTCAGGCTGCAAAAGTCTGCCTGGAGGATTCTCCAGCCCCGGGAATCCAGTTGGTTATGCTTTATTCATGAGGACCTGCTAAATGCGACCGCGGATATCGCGTTTCAGCCACGCCGGATGCCAAACTGATCGGCTCCGGGAAACCAAAAACTAGTAGTAAGCGATGTTACCGAACTATACTTCGACAATTCATCTGAGAAATTATAAAGGCTAAATGTTAATATTTCGTGCATATCAATCGTGTATATTCAACCAATGTATACAGTTACATATGGGACATATTTAAATGATTGCACGCATGTCAATCGCGTGAGATGACTTCTTCTCTTCCGTTCATTGGATAGTTTATTTATTACTATTGCCTCGCGACACATAAAATGACGGTATTTCGCGGTCTCGTAACGAGGACACGTCCCCCGACACGGAATATTTTAAGGTTCTGTCTGCTCTCGACCCTGGGCAAGATCCTGGGAAAAGGGAGACGGGAGGCCGAGGTCGCAAATTGAAAGTTAAATTTTATTTTCTTTCCTCACCCGCTGGGAGATTACCCGGCACGCTTGTACCATTTCTGTTTCTGCTGTTGCCCGGAATTTTGTTCGTTTAATCCGGTCGAGTCTCAAGGTTTGTTTGAATTTGTCGGGTCGGCGGGAAAGGAGCTGCTTATATTCGATGTTTATGCGTCGAGATAAATGTTCATGAATATTCGGACACTTTGGACTAGACTGTGAATCTTTATGTCATTTGGTAGAAACCAAAGGAGCACGTTAGAAAAATCCTGGGACGAATAGTAAAGTGTTCGATCGTAAATCATTTATGTTTCAGTGGAACGAAACTTTCGCGGACAGGTTGAAGAAAAATGTATCAGCCAGTGAGTCGAACATTTTTTTCTGAAAATCCGTGGTTCGATATAAAAAAAAAAGAAATAGTCGCACACAACGAGTCGATGACCAGAAGACCCGACAGCCACCCCCGCGGCAGTTTCTTATCTGTTCCGATAACAATGGACGGCGAACAGGGTGGCATCGAAGGCGGCACGAAAATATCCCCAGTCACGTGTAAACGAAAGTGTACGTGGTGTGATTTACGGCTCATCTCATGCTTGATCGATACACAATGGCGGTGCTCGTCTCCGCGCTGTCGAAGGAAACGATGCAACGCTGGCAGGGGCAGCGTGGAAATGGCGTCGGTATCCTTTTGCCAGCGATACATAAAGGCCAGCCTCTTATGCCCGTCAGCACGGTAATGATTTCATCCGAGGTTGGTGCCCGGGCGAGCGAGAAAGAGGGGCGAATCGCCTCCTCTCCCCCTCCCTCCAGCTTCCCCGGAAGACAGGAATTGATAGATTTCTCTCTTTTGTGAGCTCGGGAGCCATGCAAATATTGGACTGAAAGCACAGGGCTCCTTAAAGCACTCCCATGATATCGGACCTCCTCGTGGAAGGGGTTGAATTCCGGAGAAAGACGCTGCGGGGTGGAAAAAGCAGGCGGGAGGGACGAGGGGAGAAACGGAGAGTGAGATTGGGTTGGTGGGAAGTTGGAAAACAGGGGAAACTGAGGGGAAGAAGTACAAAAACAGAACAAAAACGCGAATGTATAAAAGTTAACGCTGGAGAGGGGGAGTCGTTTGGCAAGTACTGGTAGTATCCAATCCATTAATTGCCGATAGATGTTCTACCCGAAAGACGCAAACAGAATAATGCTTCAACCTTCTTCTGCATTTTCATGTACTTCTGAATCTTTAACATGGATTTTTACAGTATTTCGACGAAGTTCTTAAATTGCCAAATGTACCACGATGTTTCCCGAAATTTGATCCAAACGGGGTCGTAGAGAAGTTCTCGCTGGAAAAGGAGTTATTAATTGATGCGACTGAGGAATGTGCTCTATAGTTAATCTGCAGGATCGAATTTCAAGTGGCCCTGCAATTGTTAACTATTCGGCGATGCATCGAAAAAGGATAGAAACAGAAATTTGGGAAATGCGATGGGTTTGGCAAGGCGGAACGGGTGCAGGGTGAGAAAGGTAAAAGAAGGTGATCGAACCGAGAAGTGAAACGGGGACAGAAGCAAACAGCGCTGATGGGCGGGGGCATCGGCGGGAGGGCGGAGGCGGAAGAAAAGGCCAGAGTGCCTAAGTCGAGCGGGTTTCCGCTTTTCCGTCCGTGTCACCTTTCCACCTTCGACGTCTTGAACGATAGCTCCGGCATCGGGGGCTTTTTGTTCATCGTTTTTCTCACGTTTCATCGTGCTCGCCCCTAAACCGCTCAACCCGCTCTGGGCTCTTACCTTTCCCGATCAAGCGGACTTTATTCTGGCTGAGAGAAGTTTGAGGCCGAGCTCGAACGAGACGCCTGGCTTCCCGTGAACTGGAAACGGTACCCGCCACTTCGGATTCGGCTGCGATTCGGTATGACGTAGAAGCGAATCTGATCAGCACCGTTCGAAACAGAAACATTCACCAATCCTCTATCTTGCTAGTCAATCAATTTGAGCGAAACGCTCCTGAAACCGTGCATGCAGGAATTTTATAACCTCTAGACCTGGGATAACGGATACGAACTTGGATAAGTGGTCGCAGTGGTCGGCGGAACGCGTAAAACCTCTTACCCTACGGTTTTAGCCTGTATGAAGGGCGGCTGCTCTAGAGCTTTGCCTTTGAAAGATTTTGGGATCGTTTTGAGGACACGGATGCGTTAATTAGGAGACAGATCGTTTGTTCTGATACTAGGAAACATGGACAATCTTAGTCAGAAGTGATCAACAGAAGCAATTACTCGGCGTCTTCCGTGACAGGAAGCAAAGAGGTCAGCCGACGAGCTTTGTTTCCGGATTTACAGACCTCGCCGAGAGAATTCGTTCGATGTTTCTGCATGTCACGCCCAGTGTTCGCGAGCCGCAGACACTCGGACGAATAATGAAGCCCTGAACCCGCGGAAGTTAAAAAACGTTCCTACCTTTCGAAGCTTATACTCATTTCCGCCGGCGAAATCATTCTCGAAGGATGCTCGCGCCCGGTGTAATTGAATGCAGACCTCGATTTTCTGGAGCGGACTACGCGTGGTTCACCCAATCTTATTCCAGAAAATGTTTCCTGCAATTAAAAGTTCGAAAAATGTACGAAGTTCTCTTACTTTCAGAAGAATTAGAACAGAATAAGTAAAGATTTATGACCATATATTCCATACCACGATTGAAATCCTCGAGCGTTGAGAACACTTTGCTGATTTAAATTTTTATTCTTATTCCTTTACTTTACACGAATTTTCTGGACTGAGTGCAGACTGGTCTGATGCAACCTGAAAAATTATGGCAAACATTCTTAGAACAATGGACGCATAAGAAAAGAATTGATCGACCACTGTCCAACCTTGAAGAAAGTAGAAGTCCTCTTTTTGAATTAGCTTAAAGTCCAAGGTTTCCATCCCAGCTTTCAAATCCTGTACGTCCAAACCTTTTCTCCTTTTCATAGCGTTTATTTCGTTCCTTTTCAACTTCCCCGGCGCACTTCGTTCCGATAACGATCTCCGAGGTCTCGCGCAGCCCTCGTTAGATCTTTTAAGTCTTCTGAACGTTAGAATAGAACCTAGCAAATACCACTTAGTATACTGAAATTAGATTCCACTGTTGCGACACGAGAGTTTACTGTTACCAAGGTTCCCCGCCTTTTCTTTGCATCACCCTACCCATTTTACCCTATTTCTATGGACTTTATCCCGCCGGGAAAGTATTACCTTGACCCACACGGTTTTCCGTTTTCTCTTACTGCGCCCGTTTCGCGAGAGATACGCCCCGGGTTAAACTGTCGAACAGAAATTTCGAAAAATCCTAGATTTCGCAAGATACTGCAACGATTCAGCGGAAAAAGGAAACATCGTTGCTTATCGCCGGACTGTTCAATTTTCTTACACAAAAGATGCGAGACTTGGAAATTTATTTCCTTTGTTGGTGGACCCGTTGCAGGGAATGTGAAATAAAAGCGTAGTCGAAGATTCTTGTAGAACATAAATACGCAAGAATCGACGGTCTACTCTTTGTTCTTCGCGAGTCCTCTTCATACATTTTTTAAATGTACATAACATTAATCATCCGCGGTATAGCAATTCCTTTCCCTACGAATTAATTAATCAGTGCTCCGCTCAAGTTACACGATTTATCAAAACTTGTTTCAAGGAAACACGAAGACGAAGTTATCAGTTGGAAGTTCCGAGTAACTGCGCGGAGGCCGTCGTTACAAAATTTAGTAGAATCTTGGATCCTTTTCACCTTTACATACATATCATGTTCAATGGAGATCTCTTGTAGTGATAGAGGAAGACATCAAAATTATTTCTTTGCGGAATCCGCCTTCTGTAATCAAAAATTCTTTCCACTTTTACACGTGATGGTCAATGAAAATCTGTGGACAAAACTTCTTAGAATGAAGTGATATGTGAAGGAATTCGTGTAACGATAGAGGGAGAGCATTCCTCGAGGTCAGACGAGATTGCAAAGTCACTGATATTTTTACTGGTTGTGTTTCGCGAAAAAAGGCGGTTGGAACGAAAGGAATTCGACAGTCTCAAGATAGCCCGTTAATTATTTCGCCCACGTTCCGGTTTCTTTCGCTGCATCACGCTCCCATCGGTCCCGTTTGAAAGCAATTTGCGCCAGCAGCATGAAATTTACCTTTCCCCCTGTGATCGATAGTGTTCTGTGACCTGTGGCACTGGCATCAAGACGAGGACGGTCGAGTGCAGGGACGCTGTTGGTTCCATCTCGACGGACTGCGATCCTGTTGAACGTCCGTACACCGAGCAGGAGTGCAAAACAAACATCGTCTGTCCGATATGTAAGTTTTATAAGTTACATTGCTATGCGGCTGCGTCCAATGCCATTCCCGTGATGATCAGTTCGAGTTTATACAGGGTGTCTGTCGATTGAGAGCTCATTTGCGTTCTCCAGCCCTAAAAGCTGTAGACTTGTCCTCATTTTACAAACGACTTCTCGTGTAAGTACCACGCGTAATTATTTAAAGAAGTTTTACAGATTAAAAATCTGTGAATTTTTATGCAAATATGTAGAGTTCGTTCGACAAATTTCAAGGGACTAAAACGTATTCAATTTTTGAGTATGTATTGCGTAGAGAATGATAGAAAATGATATGTAAATAGTCGATAACAATACGACACCCTGTATGCAACCGAGAACAGCGATTTCTCGCGTGAACGACTTAAGCCGTGGTTACAGTGTTATCATTGCCATTGACACTCCCACATCTATCGAGAAACAATTTTCCACAGCATTACTGGCTTTCATGTACAAAGATGCTCGTTTTACCCATCGGTGCTCGACGATCATTGCAAGTGTTTTTTAAAGTAACCATCTTACGCTAACGAAAAATGTATTTCAATGTCATCTTTCATAAATTATCCACCGAGATTGCAGAAATCCTTTCCACTTTCGCCCTTGAATTCCGGGACAAGATAGGAAACGATCATTTTTCAGACGCCGATGAGATGACTCAACCCCTTATGCAGCCGTACCCGCCCCCGCCAGTGTCGGAGAAACTAATCGATCAACCGATCCCGTCAGAATCCACGTGAGTACTATCCAAAATCACTGCTGTAATAGTGATACATACTGAAACGCGTGTATACGTGTCGTCCAGGTGTCCTAAAACGTGTGTAGAAGGTTGATAGAACCACTCGTCGCTTGCCCGAGAGAGAAACTTATCGTATAACAGCTAGATAGAAAATCTCTTCGTGTTGAAAGCATTCATTTCTTGACGTGAATTGATCTGTCCCGACAGATATACGATCTACTTTGCCTGTGGCTGGTTGTATCTGAGGTATCCCATTACTGTGTCTCTTTCTTCTATCACTTTAACTCTTCTTCTCTGTCTTTTGTTTCTTCTTGTTCTCTACTTCCACCCCCACCCCCAACCCCGCCAGTTTCACTCGCACCCCCGTTGTCTGTCTCTATTTCTCTTCTTCTTCCACTTTCTTTATCTTCTGCCCTGTTCCCCGGCTTTCACCGACCTCCAGACGTCGCGACGCAGCACCCCCCTATCCTCCACCACCTTTGAATTTTCCTCTGTTTTTCTTTGTTACCAAACCACCGAACCACCACTCCTATCCAAACCGCACAGCCCCGACGACGCTTGCGTAGAAATTCCCCGCACGCTTTTGTAACTCACCGCAGAGCTACGAAGTCCGACGATGCTTCACGTTTTAGGGCTAAATCAGGGCTAAGTTTTAGAAGCATCCATCCCCAACGCCAACCCCCGCGACAGCTTCCACGATGAGTTTAAGCTGAAACGCTTTACCCCCAACTCTCACCCCGTTCGTTTATCGATCCTTTTTACCACAGAAGAATCGGGAAGGCGCGTTTTTAAGCGAGGTCCTTTTCAACGGGATCGAGAAGCTTTTGTGCTTGCAAACAAAGTCTGTAAGGGTGTTCCACCTAATTAGCTTCTCCAACTTCGCTACTTTCGCAGCTTGTGTAACTTATCAGTGGCTTCACGCCGTGTATAATGTTATCGTAATGAGATTAGTTAATCGTGTGGAGTAATGTATGCCGATTGAATCGTTGCAGATTTCAAGTAAATAGATTTAAGGGTTCAACTGCAATTGATAAGCAAATCTCTGGCGCTCTTGAAAGAACTCCTTCAGGAGCGGCGCGGCGCGTCAGCAAGAAATTCCGTGAGGGAAGGCGATTAGTAGTTTCGTTTAATGATAATGTTTATTTCGTTAGTCTCGTAAGAGAATAGAAATTTTTCGGCGAGCCGAGGAGAATAGTTTCGCGGCGGTCTCCATTTTCTGCTGACGCGCAACAGTTTTCCAACTAGAATCTCTCTCCAACCCCGCCGCTGAAATTCAACGCAGCTTAATCTCCCTAGTCTCCATTTTCTTCCTCTCTCTCTCGCTCTCTCGCTCTCTGCTAGGACTTCCTTTTTCTTTCTTTCGCTTAACGTTTTCCTGCCTCTTGCTCCTAATGCATTTATGAGATTACGAGATTTACCGTGATTTAATTAGCGCATAACGCGAATGCCGTAGAACAAGCATTAGCATAGACTTACGGTGATAATGTTACGTCGACTATTATCGTACACCGTTTCTTCCCCAATGTTTTCCCCCCCCCCCCCCCCCCCCCCCCCCCCTTGCCCCTTTTTCTGGCTTGCGTATTCCACGGTAACCCCGTAGGCTTAGCATGCATAATTTATAGCGTAGAACTGTCTACATGTGCTCGCCTGTTGGATTTTACGCAGGTTCCTGCCTCCAGATTTCGCCGAGACCTATCAGTTGACTTGTCTGACTAAATCGAATAGGTGTGAATATTAATCGACTACCTGCGATATACGAAGCACGTTTCCGATGCTTTATGATTTATTTTTGAAGTTTCGCTCTTCATCCCATGATTTCTTTCACACCTGTGGTAATTACAAAATTTCTCCTTCAATTTAATGATCTTAACAAATTGGAAATAATACATCAACGTTCTTGGATTCTTTTAATCTCTTCATTGTTCTAAATTGCACCACATCACTGTTTCACAAATGCATAGAATCCGCAGTCTACCGATGCCGGCAGGTTTAGCGTTAATTTTGGATGAAATCTCTCACGAGACATTGTCCGCGCATTAAGGAAGCAGAATCGATTCCCAGTCAGTCGAATCGTGAAAGAGTTAAAAAGATTATTGACGACAAGGATCATCGATTCGCGGCCGAAAATAGACACTCGGGAACTTCGAAACGCGTTCTCTCTCGGATCGTGTCGACGGAACGAGGACCGAGAGGAACGACTCCATCGTTCTCTGAAAAGCCGACTCGCAGAGTAACCGAGCATTATTTATTCAGTTTAATCGATGACGCGAGAGACGTGCACGCGTCGCTTTAGGAACTACACGAATAGCTGCAGAGGGCCAATAAATTCCTCGCGCTCTGCGAGCGTCGCGACGTTTGTCCAACGAATAAAAAGAGACGAATGCGCTCGCGTAGAATCAGCTCCTTTCATGTTCGTTGATTTATCGCATTTTCCCAACCCGAACCCGGGGCCAATGAATAACTGTTCGCTTCAAGCCACCGTTCCAAATACTGTCGTATTATATCGCGGTGATTGTTCAATTATTTCTATCGGCTCTATTCTAGCCATTAAGAACACATCTTCCTGCTCAAATATTTACTTCGCTTCTAGCAAAAAGGTATTGGTCGTTCAACGCTGGACAGAGATGGTAGATGAGAATGTAAAATTCCTGGATTAGTAAAGCTTCTGTTATTCGAAGTAATAGCAAGACACAAGCTTCTTCTACCAACTATCGAATGTTTTAGGATAATATTTAAAAGGAGGGGTAACGGATAAAATTTTAATGGAATAGAGTGGATCTTCACGATAAGTCTTATGGAATAATTTTTAGAAAATAGAAATTCGAACAAAACATTTTCACTACATCAGAGGCTCTATCTTGGTCCAATGAAGATCAAATTGAAATTAAACATTTTTCTATATCAACTTCTAAAAGTCAACTTTGAAAGCCCAACCCTTTGCTCTGCTATTCTCTCCAAATTAAGATCACATCATATTGGCATACGTTCGGAACACTCGCAAACGAAAATATCTGACCCGGATCGCTCCCAGGGGCAACGTTCAATGACCTCCAAGTGCCAGAATATGAGCCGCTCATTTGCCACGCCTTCTAATACAGTTTATCGTACGTAGATCCTAATAAAGTTTAATTCACTTAATAGATTATAGTAGAAATTAATTCAATCGATTGCCTTGCCAGCAAAATATCAATTCGAAATTAATTAGCCTGTGAGCGACTCATACCTCTAGCTCCGCCCAGAGCAGCTCCAGTGGGCGTGGTCTCGCTCTCGTCGGAGACAGGGCAGTGCCACAGAGAGTCACTCTCGCGATATTCCACGGTGAACCGGTCAGAAACCTGGAACAGACTCCGCTGTAACTCGAAATGCAGAAGCCGAAATCTCGGACGGTGTCTCGAACGCGAATCATCATCATACTAATCGACCCTCTAGGTTCATCGCCGACGATTGGTCGCCGTGCAGCGTCACCTGCGGCGAAGGTATCCGGCATCGCGACGTCAAGTGCAAGATATTCCTCGAATTCAGCCGGACCATCGCCAATCTGCCGGATCGACAATGCTCGGGCCCGAAGCCGATCCAGACCGAGAAATGCGTGATGGAACCCTGCGGAAGTATAGTGAACAGTCTGTCCTATGGTATCGACCCTATCCGCGACAGCGGATACGCCGAACCCAGCCTGACCGACGAAAGCTATAGATCGTCAGCAGGTAGTTCCGGCGGAAGTGGATACGATTCTGGGATCAAGGTTGCGCCAGGAAGCGATGTTCAGACCACCTACTCCTGGAAGGAAGCTGGCTACACTCCTTGCAGCGCTACGTGCTTAGGAGGTGAGTCGGATTTTGATTTTAACCTTGAACGACGTATCTTTTAAAGAATTCACGTAACGCGATGAAAAATCATTGGACCGTTTCTAAACAGCAAAAATGTGGAGCGTTAAATCGATGACGGTAATGCTGATCGCGAGGGTGAAGAATATCCACCAGCGATCGGAAACAAGAAATTGACTATTAATTCGACAAAAGTTCATGAAAATTGCCATTTAACAAGGACCGTTATCGAGGCTCGTTGGGCCTTTCAGTGGAATTATCTACTTCCGGCCGTGATCATTAGTGATCCATAAATACTGTACTCCAGTCGACGATAATCAGTCGGGAACATAAGTCAGGGTATTATCGAAAATCAGATCCAAAAGGATTAACAGAACGTATCTAGGGTTCGTTTCGCAGGAAGCGTTTAATTATTCTGGATAATTTGATGAGATTGTGCTATTAAAGGCGCTTAACAACGGTCGAATATCGAGTCGATATACATATGTATAAAAGCCGCCGCGATTTGTATTAATGTATTCGGCGTAACAGCAAAAATCCTTGAACGATAACATCAATCAGACGTTTCGATTTTTTAGGTGTGCAGGACCTGATAATAAACTGCGTGAGGGATGACACGGGGAAAACCGTGATGCCTCTGCTGTGCCCTGTGGAAACTAAGCCGGAAGCGAGAATAAGAGTTTGCAATGACCATCCTTGTCCTCCGAGGTACAGTGTTATACAAAACAGTGTAAATATTTACAAAAATGTAGGAACACGTACACGTTATGAATTTGATCTTTGTAATTGATTGTCGTTCGCAGGTGGAATTTAAGCGCATTTTCGCCGTGCATGAGCCCATGCGGACTCGGTATACAAACACGGGACGTTACCTGCATACACGAGGTAACAAGAGGATCTACAGGTAAGACAGTAGCGGTGCCGAACAAGATGTGCCCGCAACCACCGCCGGCAGACAGACAATACTGCAACGTGTGGGACTGTCCCGTGAAATGGAGTACCGGCAAATGGGGCAAAGTACGTTCCTCTTATTCCTTCACGATCTTGTACTGATTCTCCAATGACTGAATTCTCACCGTCATTTGCTACCACTATTTATTTCGTAACTCTTGGTAGAGGCTAGATAATAATATTTTTTTTTCAAGTGAAGCAACTATTATTTCATTCATAACAAATATATGTGCGTTATCGTTTGCTATTAACCCTTTGCGGACGAATGTCGGCAGATAACCGACAAAACATTTTTTTAATACAAATTTTTTTGAATTTGAATGAAAGTTATAACGCAAATAAAATAAGTTTTAGTTATTATAACGCAAACGTTCAACGTTCAAATTTTCTCAACTGCGCGCACCAATACTGACTCCGTCCGCAAAGGGTTAAGGTTCAGAAATAATCGGAATCGTTCTGCAGTGTTCCAGAACTTGCGGAGGGGGCGTGATGAAACGCAAAGTGACGTGCGACCAAATAATGGCCCAGGGACGTCAGCAAAGTCGGGAAGATCGCGAATGTCCGTCGCAGAAACCCGCTTCCGAAAGACCCTGCAACAGCAGACCCTGCCACGACATGGATGCTGGTTCCTTACCGATTATCTCCAGTCAAAACACCACGTACAACCAGACCGATTTGAATGCGAAAGTGGATCTGAAAATCGGTGGTACTGCGAAGATATTCCAAGGCACGCCGTTCATCAAGATTCGGTGTCCCGTTAGGAAGTTCGACAAGTAAGTCTATAATTCGAACAGCCGGCCTAATTCAATCACATATTTAATTCCATTGCATCATATTGTAATTGAATTACATAGTTGAACTTTTTGGTGAATTCAACCGCTAGATGCTTACTGTAATCATCGGTGTTTAAACATAAGACAATTGAAATGTTAGAATTCTCATACGTATCATTGATAATAATTTTTTTTTTGGTTCGGAAACTGGGTCCATATTTTGATAAAAACGAAAATCTTATCAGGTCGCAGATCGTGTGGACCAAAGACAACAAGGAGCTAAGGAAATCGAGGAAGCACAAGATCAGCAAGAAAGGAGCATTGAAGATAAACGATATCACAGCCTCCGATTCCGGAACTTACGCGTGTATAGGTAAATATTTTTACAAATTTTAAATCGTTTCATCTCGAAGTCGATTAATGTAAAAATTCAAAAAACTATCGTAATTATATTAATTTTTGTACGAAACTTCTAAAAAAATCGATGCATTCAACGAAAGAACAGATAACAGTGCAAACTATAGAGATCTTCGCTGTATAAGATTTTTCAGATCTTATACTTCGAGTCTTTGATTTTTCTGGCACTGATAAGATTTAATCGTAGAGGAATTAATGCTGATTAATTTTTGTTAAAGCGGGACATTCGCACGCAGAGACGCAGCTTATCGTAAAATTTCGTTCGAAGGAGCAGATTAGCAGCGAGGAGTATTTGCGATTAAGTAATTCCGTCTATCTTCAACCCAACGCGAATTTAGACTCTGCGCCTGCAAATTCAGGTGAAAGTTTGTACACCGATCGAGCAGGTAAATTATTCTAACGTTACCGATGTTGAATCTATCCCCATTCGAAACTTATTACCATTTAGCAATCAGAATACAATTCTGTGAGCTGGCTTCCCAGATTTTTCATTTTACAATTATTACGAACGAATTTATCCAGTGAAAATGTTTTCGCATTGTTGCAATTTTTATGAGGTAATCAATTTCAGCTATATGTATAAATTCCCTAAATTGTAGGAAGTGTATTTTCGCTAATTGTATGTATCTTTCGTAAAGACTATAAATTTCTAAGATTATTCATTTCTTGCAGCCGCCTACGCGAATCCTGCCATTTTCATAAACGAGGATCTCAGCCACGAAGCATTTCCCAGCAACCCTACGAAGAAACCACAGAGAAAGCAGAAGACAAGTCCTACACTGCCAGATTCAACCGACTTGCATAAAGAGCAGACAGTGACTTCGCAGAATCAGGTAAAACCGCACGGCGATGAATAATTTTTCCTCTCGAAAAAAAAGAGATCGGGCTCGAACACGATTTCTCTGATGTAATTGAGGATCACTGCTCATTGCCTTTATACATCATTCTGCGAAATTTCATCGAGCTACGAGCAGTTTAACAGAAATTTGATCGTGTAATTCTGCTATTTGATACGCTTCTATTAAATTATTCATAGCGGTTCATGAATCGGCTCGATGAAATTATATACAGAAATGATCAGCAAAGTCGTTGAATCTCATTCGATACAGACGCAGAGAAATTGACAGAGTTCAATTTCGTTTTGACGACGCTTCGCATTAACGAAAGACACGGTAAACTAATTTTCTTCCGATGATTTTTTACTTTCCTGCTTGCTATATTTCTGGATCTTTGACGGCCATTTAATATGTCAGCCTGGATACCAGGAATCCGTGAAACCGTCTACGTCAAGTGCCTCTACCCTTGTACCGCACTTAACTTATTTTATATCGAGCCTGAAGGTGAGACTATCTAGAGCCCGAGGGACTTTCTATTTTTCAAGTTAGACGCCGACTGTCTTGGCAAAATAAAGGGACGCTTTACTTGTTGCTAGCGTTAAACACGTTCTTAAACAGTTCCGTTTAATCGTGTCGTCCGGAGCACTGTTTTCCGTGACAATGTCTTATAATTTAGTCCAAATGAAATTCAATTGTTTCCGATTACGTCTTACAATAATATCCAAGGTGTTGTCGGACGTTGTCTGTTGATGTAAAAAAACACCATCTGGTCTGTTCCTTAATTGTCGATTACCCAACAGGAATACTGGCCGTTCCAAAGCGAATCATCGGCGGGCAGATCGCATAGGACAGCTCCGGTAGCATTCATCGACAACACTCGAAAAGAAGGTGGGCCAACGAAGCGCACCATGGCCGACAGGACTTCCGGTTTGCGGTACCAGAACGTGGAAGAGAACCTGGACACTCTGTACCGCAACACCGCCATTCCAGACGAAACGTTCGGTCCCGACGAGGAGAGGATCTTCATCGACGTGGATCCCTACGATCTAGACGACTCCATGTTCGGATTACAGCACAGCGACCCCGTGAAGATCACGCCTGTCGCCAGCAAACAGACTCCGGTGACATCCGCCATCTTTGACAAAGACTACGTGGAAGAGTCCTTGAAGAATGTGAAGAGACAATGGCAGGACAAAGGCCACGAGAACACGACGTCGAAAGAACAGGCCAAGGACCTGATCTCGTCTACCACCTCGGATGGCATTGGATTGGAGGTGTTTTACATTCCAAACTCGAGCACCGGACACGTAGATTCTCAAAGGAAAGAAGCCGAAAGACATCACGATAGCACCGAGACGGAGCACGTTTACTCGACGATGTCGCTGAAGGAGCTAGAAGAGTCTCAGAGGAAACCCGATAGCAGGGAGAAAGGGATCTCGAATAGGACGGAGAACGACGCGGAGGAACTTGAAGAGGGGATGAAGAAACGGAAGACTTACGTGGAGAATGATACGGTCGATGATTCTCTCACCTGGAGCAGCACTAGGGACCCTGAGGAAGACCCCAGCGAGTTGATCTTGTCCGGGGATCGAGGGTCTGCCGAGAAGGAACAGGAGGAGAAGAGTGGATCTGTTGAAATTCGAAATGGTTCAGGTGAAGAAACAAATTTAGAAGACAGCGAAGAGAAGAAGAATAAGTCATTAAGTATTGCTGGTGCACCTGGGCGTAACGCTACTACAGATTCTCTCCTTGCATCTCTGAGCATTTTAGGTAAGTTTAATTTGTGGTAATATTAATTCTGTGTGTTACCTGCTGGTGCTGTTTTCTACAACTTTACCATTGTTGTAGATATGTCAGAGGATCTGGTATTCGAGTGGATAACGACAGAGTGGACCAAGTGCACTCAAACTTGCGGGGGAAGTGGATTTCAGGTAATCAACAGTTAAAATTATTATTAGTCGTGCCCAACAGTGTCTTGCGCGCTTGTATCGTCATAATTTCAATAATGGTGAAAGAAGAGATCAAGTAGAGATCATATCAAGTCGTCCAGTAGTTGAAGCGTTAAAATCGTTAAATAAATAAAACGTTTCGCCAATTTGACAAATTCATTTGCTTACACAAAGATACGCGGAGCTCAGTGCACAGTGCGATCAACAAAGCCGCCGGGAAATTCAACGCGCATACAGTCCAGAATGGTGATAGCAGCTAAATTCTGCGAAGAGGCGGGACATCCAATGGTGCAGAAGGTGCGATCATGCGGTTTTGGCAAGTGTACACAGTGGCACGCGACTGAATGGACACCGTGCGAGACGTCCAGGTGCTTCAACTGGAAAACAGCGATGCAGAAACGCGACCTTACTTGTCGTTTAGCAGAAGAAGACGAGAATGGTCAACAAAACGTCACTTTGCTGGACCTTGGCAAGTGCGACGAGGCCACCAGACCTCTGCAGAGGCAAGAGTGCTACAACGACGCTTGCAAAGGCGTTTGGAGGGTCGGCGAGTGGACGGAAGTACGTTAGTTAAAGCTTTTAATTAGAGATTCTGTAAGAAAGCTTCGCGAGACGTCTCAGATTTCAACAAATAAATAGAGAAAATAAGGAAACGTTTTACGCATAGGACCACAGTTCAGTTTCTTTTTTTTTTTTTGTAATTTGGTTTTCTGCGAGCTTGACATGTTCGAAATTGTCTGCAGTGCATGGCACCGTGTGAAAGGGACGGAATGAAGTACAGAATCCTGCAGTGTGTCTGGTTCGGGACGAAGAAACCAGCTGGCAACGCGTGCAGAGACATTCCACGACCTCCTGTGATGAAGACCTGCAAAAGTCCGCAGTGTCCCGATACACCTGGTAAGATGATCGTTAGCAACCGCTTTGATCCAGCAAGTAAAATAGATTTGATGCAGCAACCATAGTTCAAATGTTCTACAATCGAATAAAAATATTTTAGAAAATCGATTTGTTTTATTCACCAAGGTGATACAGCCCCTTAAGAATATGGTACTATTCCATGTTCGATCATTACCCTCTATTGTACAACTGCTCTTGAATATGAAACATTTTCAGACGGCTGCAAGGACCACTCGAGGCTGTGCAGCAGAGTGAAGTCGATGAACATGTGCAGCGTGCGGCTTTACCAGCACCAGTGCTGCGAAACGTGTAAGCTGGAGAAGAGCTCGGAGCCGGACAAGCCCGAGAAGAGTCGCTAGGAAATTGTTGTAATACGAAAAAAGAATAAGATTAGGTCGAAATTAACTGCGGTGTGAGGCGTGCACGGGGAGCATGATTAAACGGGTCCGAGGATTGGTGTTCGAAAGTTCGCGGCTCGAGGGTTTGAAACCGAGTCGAACCAGCCGCAGGGCTGGTTCCAATCTTCGAACACGTTCGTCGGACACTTCCACGATACGCGAGAGTTATTCGAGGGTTTTCGACCAAATTACTCCCGCTACTAATTGTCCCCACTCTCACCCTCCCCTGCCCAACCCCCCGAGAAAAACGCCCAGCAAACCCCCTCGCACTCGAAACTCGAGCACCGGATTCTTTCCCGGGGCCCCAATAAGAATCCGACTCCTAATTGTGTGCTAATTGAAGCTGTAATTTCCCGAACGCGTGTAACGCGTTAATCTGGCACCGATCCTAATTGCGCACGCTCACGCCGCCCCTCGAGGCGGGGGAGGGACCAGAGGGAGTCCTGGCATTCGTCCAAAAAGAAATGAGAGAGAGAGGGAGAGAGAGAGAGAGAAATACAAAGATGAGAAATTATATTGTTGAAGTTCGATAAGAACGGATATAGTAGAGAATGTAATTGTACGGTGAAAAGACGAGCTTCTGAAGGCTATTCAAGTGTTAGAGACGAGACTATTGACGGGGTGCTGGGGCGAACGGAACATACACACATACACAGATAGGGTAAATCTGGGTAATATGAAACATTATATTGTAAACTCTAGATTAAAAATGCAAAGTTTGTGGTAAGCGAATCAAATTAACACGTTGATACGAACATTGTGCATTTTGCACAAGTCTCGTCTATCTCGTTCGTATAAGCGATCAGAGGTATTAATAATTTTTGTTAGTCACTTGATAATGAAGTTTGCACCTTACATAATAATTCAGTTCATTTCCGAACGAATAAATTGATATTCAGTGCCACTAATTTCATGACAATCGTTTTAAGCAAATCAATAGTACCGGTCACCGGTGACCACCGTGGCAGTGTTAATAAATATTGTACGTCATACAATAATAATATTGTAATACGTTCGTCACCTCGTGAAGGTATCATTCGAGAAAATGAATTCCCCTCTAATTTTGGCAAGCTTTCGAAATAGTTTCATATTACCGACGTTTGCTCTGCACTTTCTCTGAACACATATGTCGCGGTAAACGGTCAGCACAAACGAAAAAATTCCATTCTTTGAGGCTTTATTTTTTTACATGTACTCTCTTCGACAACGCACCGATCGTCGTCGATCGCTCGGTTCGGTTCCGGGAACGTGTGCTGGAATCATTTTTAATTGAAGACTGAGACCGCTTCAGCGGCGAACTTGTCGGGGTTCAACGCTCACATCGGGCATTACCGAGTGTCGGCAAAGATAGGCAACGTTCTCAGCGAAACGTTTCGAATCACCTTTCGAAGCTGAGAATACCTGTTATACTATTAGTCGTCGAATTATCGTAAGATGCTTTCATTGAAACACTCGTTGGGTCGTCCGATCGATTCGTGTCATTTCAGCCGTTTTGAAGCATTTGCATCTTATAGCAACATCATTAATTTTTACATGATTCTCTTTCATGCTTTTGTGAAGGGACATCTAAAAACATATTCAAAATCGTTAGTTCTCTATTGTGTATGCAATGCTCAGTATATTTTTGTAATATGATCCTTCGCTCATGATGCACTTCGTGACTTGCTCCTCCTTCTTGAGCCATCTTTCTTCTAAAACAAGATTACGTTTCATAGAATTTACCAGGGAAAATGTATTCAATGTTGCAGAAAGATACAGTTAATCTTTTACTAGAAGATGCAGTTAACTAACAGTGGAAGCGAGAACTGTCTTTGGTCAATACCATACGTCTCCTTAATTAACAGTTTAAGTGCGTATAATACGCTCGAGGGTTAATAATGTCGGTGTAAGTATTTGCAAAAATTGACACGAGTTTTCAGGACGACCTAACGATACTGGAATTATCGGTATGCAAGTAAAATGCGATCGGGACGAAACACTCGACCAAAATTGTACCCATCTCTGATACCAAGAGCCATTTTTCCGTTCCCTCTCCCAAAAAGAGTCTTCGCACATTCCGCGTGTACCGTACAGGTTTGTTACTTTGTTACGTTTCCTCGAAGTATAAAGTAATTTACTTATTACGATCTATGTAATCTGTATTTATTGCGACGTTACCTCTGAGTTTCAACGATCCATAGAAATTCGAATCAGCCGAACGACGGACGTTGAGTTGAACAAAAGGAAAAAGAAGAAAGCGATAAGTGTTATCGAAGTTACTAACGATATACAGTAAAGTCGCGATCTAGCTTCCTCAGAGCTCCACGATCTAAGTCCCTTCGCCTACCCCTTCCACCGAGGGGCATACCCCGCGAGGGGCAAAGAAGCTCGAGCTGCCTCGGTCGCCGAGCAGTGTGAACATGCCGCATAATCCGATACCGTAGTGTGAACCACTACTAATCCAATTCCAAAACTTCGTTATTTTTCATTATTTTTTTGTGAGACCTCCGCCAACTTATTTCTGGCATTTTTCTGATCAAAATGGCAATAAACGAGATATAATTTCAACTGTATTCGAGAGTCGATGGCTCTCGAGGAGTCGAGGAGTCGAGGGCTTCCCCCAAAATTTGAAAATTTGAAATTTGAAATTTGAATACATGAAATTTGAAATTTGAATACTTGAAATTTGAAATTTGATATTTGAATACTTGAAATTTTTAATTTGAAATTTGAATACTTGAAATTTGAAATTTGAATACTTGAAATTTGAAATTTTAATACTTGAAATTTGAAATTTGAATACTTGAAATTTTAAATTTGAATACTTGAAATTTGAAATTTGAAATTTGAATACTTGAAATTTGAAATTTGAATACATGAAATTTGAAATCTTCAAATTTGATGCGCGTCGGATTCCCATCATGGAATCGGACCCAAATTTTTTCCAGATAATTTTCTCAACACTTGTCACATGGAGGGTGAGACTAAAAGAATCTTGCAAAATAATTTTCATCGAGTATAGCTAACGTCATCCCTAGTCTTCCCTTTGTACTTTCGGCGCTGTCGACGCAGTCATAAATAAATAGTTCCCCTTCACGATCCCTGTCCCTGCTCGGACCAGGTGATGAGAGCTAGATCAGGACTTTACTGTAAGTTATGGGGAAAAAAAAGTGAATTATTACGCGTCTACAAGCGCCTCGTCGGGCGCGTGTAAGCCGATAGAGTCTAAGCAATAAAATATATAGGTACTGTAATATACTATTTTGTTAATAACCTCTGGCGAAAATTCGTTAACATGACGTTCCATTGTTAATCGAGTACCGCTGAAAAGGGTTTGCGTGCCTCTGATTAAAAATTGACGATGATCGTTTGGAAGCTTGCCGTCTTCAACGATTTCAATGACCTTCAATTAAATTGTCAAAGTCATCATTCTAAACACCTTTCTGTTATACATGTTATCACCGGTCGGTATTAGTTCTCAACAATTACAAAAATATTTTGTTAAACCTATAGTTATAATTGATATTCTGATGAAATTATGATCGAATTCTTCTTCTTACAGCAGATGGATTATTACTTATGTTAAGGTATTTAATATGTAATCTATAGCAATCTATATCTTACGGTAAATATGTATACCATAAACATGATAATATACATATATATGTGTATGATATTAAATACATATGGTGCTGAACATACATACTTTCCTGTATGTCTCGAAACACAAGTGGTCGTAACATGTATAGGAAGGAATCGATCGAAATGACGACCTTGACAACATACTTCGAGGTCATTGAACTCGGGGCGGAGGGAAAACTTTTAAATAATTATCGAATCGACTGTCCAGCGCAGTCGCGTTTCTTTCTACGGGGATCTGATTCTTGTTAAACATTTCTTTGGCGACCGATAAGAATATTTGATGAACATACACTACGCGCTATCATTTCTCTGGATGATAACGTCTCTGTTACTTTTATCCTCGGTTCCACGATATTGTGAACAGATTTTCGCTATCAACGAATTTGCCTCAACACAGCTAGACAGTTTGCCAAAACGAGCTGATATAAATGAAATGAGATATAAATAAATTAGTATATTATTGAAATCGAGATAAAGAACAAAAAAATATATATATATTAAAAGCTACGTAAAAATAAGATGAAAGCGCACGCGGATAAGAAACAAAAGTAAAAAAACAACTTCGACACCCTTAAAGCGCAGGTATGTGTGTAATTATACAGGATCGAAATATATTGTCCTAACAATATATCCACAAGCAAATTCTGTACATTATCGATCTACCTTTCGACGGAAGTTTTTAGTCGGGTATTGAATAAATATAATTGTTATTCGATCCAGCTGGGTCGCGAAAAAGTGTTTATTTCGTGTCGTCTGCCAGCAACACACGCGTTCCCCCGCGAAATAATTTCCGATACCTGCATTTTTGTATATACCACGACCTAGTTATGTAAAGTGACTCCACACTATTATACGAAGAGCATTATTGTTCATTATATCTATGTAAATATGTAACTGCCTAAATACGAATAAAACCAGAGGATATATCACTGCACAGTACTTTAATTAATCAATGGGATCTGTGTTTATTGCTCTCGATTAATTGACAATCGTAATAAAATTGCACCGACGATGTCTGAGGTTCCTGTAACTGGTTAATGATTCTTGTATTTTAAGAATTTTTTCAGCGTCAATCGTAAGAGCTATAACAATATTTCGAGCATCAAACAATCCTCTAATCTGTCCCGAATGTATTTTGTTAATTTCCATAATAAATTAAAAAATGTTCAATAAAATTGATGCAGTAAAGGCACTTCGCTTACTTTAAACATATTCAAATATTTAAAGCAGTGAAATTTCTCTCGCTTTTACGCTTCGAGCAGAAAAAATTCTCAAGACTAAACCTATTGCCATCGATTTTTCAATTCATGTTCATCGCATCAAAGTCTACAGGAACCACCTCTTAATAATCGAAATGTAAAAATCAAAATTCGTTGAACAGTCTAATTGACAATGTTGAGTGCTCTAATCTAATTAACTGGTACTAACAGTATAAAACATTATAAAATATCAATCCCTCAATCCACCAGGCCCCATCTTCGAAGCACCTCCTCCTGACTAACTGGCCATAGATTCTTCAGCAAAGCCCACCCAGATTTCTGCGTGATCAGCAGATAATCATTCTGAGGATCATGTAAATAGGAATACGCTCCCATGACCAGACTCTGGCATATCCTCGCGCAAACAGTGACCTTTAAAATCTTTTTCTCTAGCTCGGTCAGCTTCCTGAAGTCTTGATAGCCTTCGATAACATATTTTCCCATCTCCATATTCCTAGCTTGCAGCATCATGTAACAGAGCGCAATAGCCAGCTCGAAGATCAAACAAGTCTTATGCGAGTCCCCAAAATCGATCACCGCTGTGATGTCTGCGCCGTTCGGACTCAGCACGATGTTCTGCTCATTCAAGTCACCGTGAATAACCCCTTGCTCGAGTTCAGAAGTCACTGTTAGGACATCTTTCTCGAATGCCTCGATCACCTGGTGCACCAGGTCCCTTTCAAAAGCGTCGTTCACAGCGTGGGTGAACTGCCGTAACTTCGGCACCGAGGTCAACATCCACAGGGTCTTATGGTCGTTGTAAGCGGGGTGAGAAAACCCCTTAAGTATATTATCCAATTTCCCTGTAAAACGACCCACATTTCGAAGCAGGTTGCTAGTAATTGGAACGTGATGCAACAATGCACCTGGACGATAAACGAGCAGTCTAACCGCAAAGCTCTCCCCGGTACCTTCCGCAGATAACGATTCCAAAGAGTAATACTCTCCGTTAACATTTTTTACTGGTAGAGGACAAGTGATGCGTCGTTCATTCAAGAAGATCAAAATTTCGTTTTGCGCGTCGATCACATGGCTCTTTTTTGAGTCTAGCGAGTTTACGATCTTCAATACGTAGCCATGTTTGCTGACGCTGTCTATGTGAGGATTGTTATGAAGGTTCTCGCAAATTATGTAGTAATTCCTATCGTCATAGGCGTTCAGCTCGGTTATCTTCGTCACCTTCAGACCGTAGAGCTTCTCCAGCAGAACTGAGACTATATGTTCGCTTCCTGGAGGTCGTATCTGCTGGCCTGGTGTTAGAACGTCCTCCTTGATCTCCATTTTGATAATTCTGGAAACAGCTCAAATTATAAGTAGGAATTCTTTGCTTCAGTTCGCTCTGCTAATGAAAGATCTAAATTATTTTCGAGATACCAGTCCCAACAAAAATTATTACAGATAAAATTACACTAAATCAGAAAATACAGTTTAAATTTGTTGAAAGGATCGACGTACAACCACTTCCGGTTTCTTTTCCGTTTCTCTTTCGTAAAAAATTAACCCTCTTAGTACCCAAGAACTGATATATCAGCTTTTTTGAACGATATATCGACTCTCGGGTACGAAAGAGTGTTAATGCTGTTCGAACAACAGAATGTATAAATAAATATAAATATTTTTCTGATTCACTAAATTCATATAAGCTTTTCGAAAGACCGTTCATATAGTTACTTCCGATTTATTAAAATATCGACCAAAATCAACAATTCTCTTTCAGCATGTCTGTTAGACGTTTAAAAACTGGATAATTTTTTACAAAGAAGTACTCCTCTCCGAATTTAAATAAAATTTAAATGTTATGCAGCTACACATTTTGAACAACTTTTTAAGGGTTCTCTCTTGATTTTCGAGAGATTCGGAAAGAACCGTTGCTACTACTGGATTGAATTTTCCGTATTCGTGCACGCTCCGTGATATCGTCTGTCTGTTTACTGTTTTCGCAAACACGTTGCGTTTTGAAACTACACTTACTCAACTATCTAGACCTAATCAGACCTAACTAAGACCCAATCAGACCTAGATTCATATAAAGTGTAATCTAAATCTAAGCCGCATTCATTCGAATTATTGCAAATGCATAGATTTTTGAGAACAGATTTTAAAATGCTTTTAACGTTATAAAAAGGGAGAGACTATGCAAATGGAGTGATTAGGTCGCGGAGGGGGCGTAGAGAGCTGGCCGTTATATATATATCATTATATTTAAATTTCATCAAAATCTGAGAGGATTATCACTTTGTAAACAATTACCAAAAATTGTATTTTCCGTTTAAAATGTTATTTGTATGTTTGAAAATAAACTTGTAATTACTTTTATCTATCACCTGATAAAATTCTTTGCTGCAGAACATAAACACTGCAACGGGCTGTCAGGACTCTAGCTCCGCAATATAATACTTTTTACACACTAAAACTATACTGTACTTGCAAGTTAAACTTTCGAAGATTCCGAAAAGCAAATGCCATTAGCCTGAAAGTAACCGAAACAGTTAAGACGGTGTTGTATTATATACACAGTTAACACAAGTATGCGAAACGATCGCTGAATGAAGTTCGAGGAGTATAGTATAGTATCGTGTAGGTAATAAATGTAGTTAACACACAATGAGTTCAAGTGGTAGAACGTAAATGCGCGATGATTGATGCTTATCATGACTGCTGACCAGTAAGCTGAAAAGATTAAGCTTTCGTGCTATCTATCGTCGAAGATCAAACAATGTTTTATCGCAATGACAACAATGCAAAACCGTTGAAAATTACGTTGTTACTATCCGAAATAACATGTAAAAACTGTTTTAATATTTTTTACTATTTTTTACTACGTTTTAATTTATCACTGTTTTAACGTCTTCGTTCTATGTGTTTAATGATTATTTTAATTCACTTAACCCACTTTCTAAACTATGATACAAGTCCATTGCTAATGTACTGATCTTTAATTTTTTCTAATATTGCCTAAATTAACTGTGCGACTTTAGAACGTATTTCTGTATATATGAAAATTATTTTTAACAATAACATGTCGAAAATATTTAATAAATGCTAAAGAATTTTACAGAATGTTACATACATTGAATCATGAATCCTTATTGTTACACTTATCGACGGGAATTCGAATTATTTGAAATTGTCGATACAAATGTTTCGATATATATATATATCGATTTTATTTGTTTACATTTGTACGTTAATGTTGCACAGTGCTGCATTATTCATTCTATGTTCACAGAAATAGTGAGTATTACAGTTTTTAATTATTAAGCAAGATGAGTGTTTTTCGCACATTATACAATATACACTTTGTTTAGTGTACATAAATCTAAATAACGAAATGAACATCACAAATAGTTTGTTTTGTTGAATGATAAATGTAACTACTCTCTCTAGAATTAACACAGTATTAAAATTACAACTAAATATCTATGAGTATTTAACACAGTTTTAGAATTTTTAAACGAAGAGTACGATCTAAGAGAAGCTATCACTAAGAAGGCTCACCTCCGTGTTTTTTGTGATTCCGGTATAATGCTGCAACAAACCACAGACGAGATATAAGGATAGACCTACCATCCAATGCATTTTATTGTCACACGTTTTAGGGGTCACATAACCCCATTACCATTTTAGTGTCACATCCTGTATTACCAACTGGAACTGAAATACACTGACAGCGTTCTTAGCGGTATAGCATGCTAAATATGGGTATAGGTTCTGTTCCATGCTAAATCTGAGTTTGCTCCGTCTCTGTCTATACTGACAAAAGTGATGCCAGAAAAGATCCCAAGCGTGAGCACTCTCGTTTCCTCTCTATAATCAACTTGAAAAGCTCCCTTACCCTGATATAAATAGGTCGCTTGGTGCAGCACTATATACGTATACGTGTCGTGAATTGTGAATTTATAGAAGTGAAACACGATTGTAAAAGCACAACCATTTTAGATTGACCAATCAAATTAAAGAGCTCATGGGTTAGGTTGCACTGCTAATCTGTTACCTTCTAATTCTATGGTGTAATTACTTTTTGCGGGAACACATTGGAAGTTCCAATTTGGAACACATTGAATGTGCTCCTGTGATGAGTAATAAAGAACCCTCCTTTTACTACTTAGACTGAATTTATAGAATATCATTCATTGGTCTGTGATTTTTGTGTATCTTAGGTACAATTTAATTTGAGAATTGCTAAAATCATGGCGGTTCAACCAAATCAACAATTTCAAATGGGTGAGTAACATTAATTGAAAATTTTGTAACCAATTTTTTTATATCAACATTACTCATAAACCATATAATGTTTTAGATTCTTCTACTCAACAAGGTTTCGTAAGATTTTTTAAAAATTTACCTGAAGTAAGTAAACTTATTGATTATTATATATTTAAAAGACAGGAAAGGGAAATTAAAAATATCATTTATATAAATAACAATGGAATACATGGTAATTTTAACATAATAGTGTTCTATAATACTATGTCTTCTTGAATTAATTATACAATAACAGTATATTAAATAACATTTTCAAACATGTATACTAAATAGATTTAACATGTAGCTTTAAATATGTATCAATGGACAATATGTATTTAAAATCTATTTAACCAAAGATGCTCCTAGCTTTTTCTTTAGCCTTGTCAAAAGTATTCGTAAATTTGTTTCCAAGTCGTGACCAAAATGATGGTGGAGGTGTTGCTTCGTTTGTATCAGGTGATAAAGGTTCTACAGGCAATGGTGGAGGTGTTGCTTCATAAATAGGCACATTGGTTTCTGCTGGCTTTTCTCGAATGTCCCAAGAATCAGCTACATTAATCGGTGCTAGCGTAGCACTAGGGTTTACTGTTACTCCATCATATATATTTTCATTGTGCAATTCATCGTAAGGTCCACCTCCATAAGCTTCTAATATTCTTGGTTCCAAATGATGCTGAGGTTTATCTTCTGTTTTACCTAATGTCTGCTGGCCAAGTTCTAATTGATCTTTTTCTTGACCATTTTGGGATTGCTGATATAGTTCTGATTCTGTTTTTCCATGACTAGATGATTGTTGGTACAAATCTTCAAATATATATTTGTTTTTTGCTTGCTGTTGATCCAGATTATCTTGAGAATCACTGAAATCTGGTATAGTTGATTGTTGCTGCATTCCTCCTTTATCTTTTTTATCTGCCTGTTGCATCAATTGCCTTTGATCACTGGGATGATACGTGTAATGCCACTGTAAACCTACAGTTGCATCGTTAGATTTGTGTAACCAATTTCCCTGATCCATGCTTCCATCAATACTAAATACATTACCTTCAGTTTTTTTGAGTAGAAGGCTTATCATTATTTGTAGATGATCCAACACCCTGATCTCCTCTAATATCTTGACTTCTGGTACCATCTGCTTCAGTTCCTGGAACAACTACTGGAGGTAACTTGGAAACCCTATCTGCAGATTTGTCGGATGAATGATTAAGAACTTCTATCAAGAGTTTATCTTCATTAGTGGGATGGAAAGATTGTATATTATTAGAATTCTGAACACTGTTACTTCCAGGTGGTAAACTAACTACAGGTCCAACTTTTGAATACCTAGGCCTAGGCCTTGGCTTGCCAGCAGGTTTAGGAAACGGCCCATGAGATGCTTGATCTACAGAGATGTTATCGTTAATATCTGATACTGGCAAAACATGTTCATTTTGTTGGGTCATGTCTTGTACATGTTGGTTTTCATTTCCTGGTCTCCGAGGTTGTTGGGACTGCTGACCAAACTCAAACTTTCCAGACGTCTCTTGAGTAAAACCACCGAAATCGCCAGTTTGTTGAGTCAAGTCTTCTGAATGTTGGCTAGCACTTTCTGGCCCCCAAGGTTGACGAGATTCCTGGCCAAATTGAAGCTTTCCTGATGTCTGTTGTGACAAGTCATCAAAATCGCCAGGCTGTTGACTGCCACTTGCAGGCCTCCAAGGTTGATAAGATTGCTGTCCTAATTGCAGCTTTCCTGATGTTTGTTGTGTCAGGTCATCAAAATCCCCAGTCTGTTGTGTAAAGTCTTCGGACTGCTGCCTGTCACTTGCTGGCCCCCAAGGGTCATAAGATTGTGGTCCAAATTGAAGCTTTCCTGACGTTTGTTGCGTCAGGTCATCAAAATTGCCAGTTTGTTGTGTAAAGTCATCAAAATTACCAGTTTGTTGTGTAAAGTCTTCGGAATGTTGACTGCCACTTGCTGGCCTCCTTGGTTGATGAGATTGCTGTCCAAATTGAAGATTTCCTGACGTTTGTTGCGTCAGGTCATCAAAATTGCCAGTTTGTTGCGTAAAATCATCAAAATTACCAGTTTGTTGAGTCAAGTCTTCAGTATGTTGACTGCCACTTGCTGGCCTCCTTGGTTGATGAGGTTGCTGTCCAAAGTGAAGTTTTCCTGATGTCTGTTGCGTCAGGTCATCAAAATTGCCAGTTTGTTGTGTAAAGTCATCAAAATTACCAGTTTGTTGTGTAAAGTCTTCGGAATGTAGACTGCCACTTGCTGGCCCCCAAGGTTGATGAGATTGCTGTCCAACTTGAAGCTTTCCTGACGTTTGTTGCATCAGGTCATCAAACTTGCCAGTTTGTTGTGTAAAGTCGTCAAAATTACCAGTTTGTTGTGTAAAGTCTTCGGAATGTTGACTGTCACTTGCTGGCCCCCAAGGTTGATGAGATTGCTGTCCAACTTGAAGCTTTCCTGACGTTTGTTGCATCAGGTCATCAAACTTGCCAGTTTGTTGTGTAAAGTCGCCAAAATTACCAGTTTGTTGTGTAAAGTCTTCGGAATGTTGACTGTCACTTGCTGGCCTCCTTGGTTGATGTGATTGCTGTCCAAAGTGAAGACTTCCTGATGCTTGTTGTGTGAGATCATCCAAATCCCCGGTTTGTTGAGTCAAGTCTTCTGAATGTTGACTGCCACTTGGTGTCCACGATGGTTCATAAGATTGTTCTGTTTGCTGTCCAAATTGAAGCTTTCCCGATGTTTGTTGCGTCAGGTCATCAAAATTGCCAGTTTGTTGAGTGAAGTCGTCTGAATGTTGACTGCCACTTGGTGTCCACGATGGTTCATAAGATTGTTCTGTTTGCTGTCCAAATTGAAGCTTTCCCGATGTTTGTTGCGTCAGGTCATCAAAATGACCAGTTTGTTGAGTCAAGTCTTCTGTTTCTTGGCTATCACTACCGGGTTTCCAGGATGGATAAGTTTGCTGTAATTGTTGTCCAGATCGAAGCTTTCCTGATGTCTGTTGTATGATGTCATCAAAGCTATCAGTTTGTTGAGTTAAGTCTTCTATCTGTTGAGTGGTGTCATCAGATTGTTCTGTTTGTTGTTGTTCCTTACTTATTTGATCATCTTTTGTACTTCTTTTGTACATTCTTCTATATTGAGAGTGGTCATGATTGTGTTCAACTGTTCCTTGGGTACAGTCATCACTAGTTCCTACTGGGTTTAAGTCCACTGCTCCAACCATTAATTTTCCTAATTTTGTTTGATGTGCAGAATTGAAACTGTTTTCTCTATGCTGGCTGTTGTATTGTGCATTCTGTTCACTGATTTGTGAAATATCTGATGAATAGACGGGAAGAGATGTTTCTTGTCTGTGACTAGAACTCCATTGTTCTTGGTAATGGGAAACTCTGCCAGGTGGAATTGGTTTCATTACATTATGTTGATTATATATGTTCTGTCTTAAATTTTCGATGTCCATCTGATTTTGAGTAATTGTTGACTGGTGTTCATCCAAATGTCCTGCTTTATGCAAACTGTCTGTCTGTTGTTGTAGGTTTTCTTCATTGTACATGTTCCTGTTGTATCCATTACTTCCTGTGCTAAGCACATTGGTATATCCTGATGTAGGATTTATGTATTGTGAAGTTGGTAGCGTGTTCACATGCCCTTCGCGTCTGCCATATGTTCTATAACTACTTACACCATAAGTGCTTTGAGAAGGATTTTGTTGAGGTTCGTATTCACTTGCAATGCTCGTGTGGTGCTGTTGTTCATTACGATGCATCGAGGATAAATTGTTTCTGTAATCTGGTCTACGTTTATAAGCATTGCTGTTTATACTGTGAAGACTATCGGTATTCAAATCACTGTATGAACCAACATTTGTTTGTGCAGTGTTGCTAGATATTACACCCTCTGCAGTAGATATATGATTATAAGATTTGCCTCTTTCTCTGGGAATGTTTCCGTACACAATTTTGCTCCAATTTCCAGATTGCATATTAGTATAAGAAGGCTGTTGTGAAACCTGTGTGTTTAAACCAGATGCACTTTGTTGTGTCACTTCTGAGTTTCCACTATGTTCTCCAAAGTCTTCGAGTCTTTCGCTTTGTGTGTTGGTTCTTCTAATCGATGATTGTGTATGTTGTTGACTCTGTATCTTGTTATAGTCATGCTGCTGCCCAATCGATTCCAAACTACCTGCTTGATTGTATATCCTCTGATTGTGAGAATTGAAAACATCTTCCGATCGGGGTAAATAAATGCCCTGTCTGTAATTGTTGCTTAACTGTTCAACTTCTGATATTCCTGAGCCACTTGGATACCTTGTACCAAAAGAAGACGAATAATTTTTCTTAAAATATCTTACAGTTTTATGGCCATCGACAATTTGTCCTTTTTCTTCATGTACTTTTCCATGATTCACATTGTAGTCATTGTGTTCGGTCCAAGTTCCGGGTCTAGAATAGTCAAGCCCTTGTAATTGAGCTGTGCCTTGTATAAGATCCCCATAATTTGAAATGTCAGATAATTGAGTATGAAACTGATTAGTATAAGAATTACAGGATTCTATACATCCAGTTGGTGCACATAATGCTTGTGTTATTAGCAATGACAAAATAACAATGCCTTGAATCACCATATTATTGGCCTGGTCTCTGCAACATAAAATGGACATTTAAATTATTTGTTTCAACAAAATTCGAGCAATATTATTTTCTATGCGAAGATAGTTTGTATTTTGTTTGCAAATTTAAAATTATAAAAAATTTAAATGAAATATACGATTACCTTCTGTCAGAAGACCAAGTTCACAAATTCCACCAACTTGATACTTGAGATGTTCTCAGTGGCAGTGTATGTTGATATCTACTACACATAGGTTGCAGCAATTCCATTTATGTTGGCTTCCCCTTCTTTTTACCTCATTTCTTAAAACATTCTCTTTCATTCTTACACAGTGATAATGTGGGCTCTGCGTTAATTTCATATCCATTCTTATCACTGTCTATAATTCGCAGTAATACATTAATCTCTTGAAAGTGCACGAGGAAAAGATCCTTTTCTCTTTCTTTTAGTTTTCCTTTAATCTATTAGAAATTTCAAATTAAATAATCATAAATCATTGAATACTGTGATCAATATATTTAGTAGAAATCATTAAGAACATAAAATTGTAAGATAGAAAAACATCTCTGTCAATACTTGATCATTTTGTATATCGTTCTCTAAAATTAATGGGTATTAACTTAGATTTTTTTACTGTACCTTGTAATCTACTCTCTGAAATTTTTTGAAATAAGACATAAAAAACTCATTTATAATTTTTATATTAACAATTTTGTATTCGTAACAAAATAGCTCTTTTGTATTCTTTGAATGTGTAGATGTAATTCCTTTAACTTCCTGGTAATACTTATAAATAGTTCTCCATATTTGAAATGGTGTGTCATCAATGAAGTCATTCTGAATGTGTAACATCCATCTTGTAATGTTTTAATACATCCTTATTTCATAATAGGTAGAATTTCAAGGTGATTACTACAAGGATACAGTAATGAGTTCAAGAATTGATACAATTTTATGTAAGAATTAAAAATAAGTTGTTAATAGAATATACGCTATTCACTTTTTGTTACTCCTTTAAACGTGATCGAGAAACAAGCAATTATAGATCTGAACGAAGTATTTGAGCAGATGATGTTTTTGTCATGGCCTATTTGAAGCATATACATATACTCCTGACCTTCCTGGAAAATGAACTGTGATCTTTTATCATAATAAGAATGAATAATAAGAATCTGTTGACAGCACATATCTTATTAAAATTATTTTATTTAATACATAATGGCTACTACTTTCCATCAACGATAAATGACCAATTATTAATATTTATATTCGGTAATTCGCTAATTTTATTAATTAGTTAAATCATGATTTTTTATGATTAATTCTTTTTAATTGTAAGCATTAATCAATCAATCAAATTAAAAGTGTCAATCGATTAATACGAACTCTGCTATTAATTCAAAGTCAATAATTGTTCTTCACAAAATAACAGATTTTCCTTGAAGTCACACATTACGTTAATATCAGCATGATGCTTTGACCTGAGATAGACATTGACCTACAGATATAAAACAAGATTCTTCGCTTTCTTGGAAGTATGAAATGTAATAATTATGACTTAGGACCAATTATCACAGTTCTCATGTTCATAGCATCGAATGTGCACATGTTTTTTTCTAATATTTTATACAACATTAGTACAATAAAAATTACAAATCAAAAGTTTGAGAAAAAATCTTATAAAATTATAGTTTGGTAATTGATAAACTTCAATTATTGAAACGTCTGTTGAATTATTATACAGACACTACGCATGAAATAAATTTAAAAATGTAATTATGAAACAACGTTTCAATATTACCAGAATGCTCATGTCAAACATGCATGGACCTTGCAACTTACAGAAATAGGTCAAGGCTATACAGAAAAACAGCTTCGTACCACACAGAACTTGATAGAATGATTTATTATCATGCTGCGCTGAAATTAATTCCAATTATTTATTTCAGAAACTCAATACTACCATACGATTTTTTAATAGATCAGATTATTACACATTACATGGAAGCGATGCTCTCTTTGCTGCTCAAGAAGTCTTCAAAACTACATCCGTTTGCAAAATGATAGGTTCAGGTATGTATTTACTCGCAACATCTAGTTTCAATTTATATGATAAAATAAATACTTGATACAGATCCATACAAAACCGAGGGAGTTATTCTAAATAAAAATCACTTTGAGGCTTTCATACGTGATTTATTATTAGTTAAACAATACAGAGTAGAAGTGTATGTCAATCAAGGATCAGTCAAAAATCAAAACTGGGTATTAGAGTATAAAGGCTCTCCTGGAAATTTAGCTCAGTTCGAGGATGTGCTGTTTGGCAATAATGATGTGGCAGAAACAGTGCGTGTAATAGCTGTTAAACTAGGAATGGATGGAAAGTCCAGAGTGAGTCATAATGAGCAACAGTGATGAAAATATTTCAGATGAAAGAGTGATCTTTGAGAAGTATGTTAATTATTGCAATACTTTTCAGATGGTTGGTTTAAGCTGCGTAGACACTACTGCAACTTTATTTTCCGTTTGCGAATTTCAAGACAATGAATCATTTTCTAATCTGGAATCTCTGGTTGTTACATTAGCCCCAAAAGAATGCTTATTGATTCAAGGCGAAGGCAGCTACGAATTTCAAACTCTGAAACAAGTAAATATTACTTATACATGCATTGAGTTAGACCATAAGAAGCTAATCTAATCTAATTGGTAGAAAGAATATAGTTGGATAAGGGCATAAAAACGCCCTTGAACTGAAACGTAGCAGATCCATGTTTTGAATTTGATTCAAGAGCATTTTTGGAATGTGTCGAGTTTTCGAATATTCTGGCACACATCTGGTTTCGATTACCAATAAGTGATTATTATCAGTGTTATCAATCGACTGCGGATCTTTAAGTAAAATAAAAAAATTGTTCAAGTCAATTGTAAAAAACAAACATTGAACGAAATTATATTTTCTTCTTTAATAATTTGAACATTTCGGAAATAATGCAATAGTATCCTTAAATTCTTCTAATGTCTTTACAGTTTTGTATTTGATCTGTTCATTTTTATTCAATATTAATATATTTATTGTTGTAGGTAATGGAACGAAATAATGTAATGGTTAGCTTAAGAAAAAAAAAATGACTTTTCTAGTGAGTCGATCATACAAGACTTAAATACTTTAATCAAATTCAAGAAGGGGCAACAGCAAAATGTACAATCCTTGCCCGAAGTAAATTTAAACCTTGCCATGTCTGCTACATCTGCTCTCATTAATTACTTGGATGTAAGTTTCATATCATTAAATTGTAAAAATAGATAATAATTTCTTAAATTACAATCTAATTTAATGTTTTTCGAATAGTTAACATCGGATGAGGGGAATTTGAATCAGTTCGGCATAGACCAAATAGAACATTCACGTTATTTGAAATTAGATGCGGCTGCTGTAAAAGCACTTAACATCGAATCACGTAACGACACACCTTCTGGATTAAGTGGAAATGCGCCGTCAAGTATTTTAGCGCTTTTGGATAAATGTAGAACACCACAAGGCCATAGGCTGTTGGCACAATGGGTGAGGCAGCCCCTTAAAGATTTATCTCTTATTAAAGAAAGACACGACATTGTAGAAGCATTGGTGAATGATAATGACTTACGATCTGCACTGAGTGACGACCATTTAAGGCGTATACCGGATTTACAAATACTCTCAAAGAAATTGTCCAGGAAAAAAGCAAATTTGCAAGATTGTTACAAGTACGTATACCTATGTTCTTCTTCAACGTTATTTATCGAGGTGTGCGAAAATTAGAAAATGTCAGGTACGCGATGGTGCAACTGGTCCAGAACCCCTCCCAATCCCGAATAAAATTCTCGACCCGCCCTGACCATCTGGTTCTCGCACATCTTTAATTATTTAAGTTTCAGAATTGACTTTTTTTTTATTTCAGAATTTATACGAGTGTCTCGCAGCTACCAAGATTGCTAGAACAATTATCTAGCGTAAATGTAGTAGCTTTAAAAACAATGTTCAACGATCCACTATCAGAACTAATTAGCGATATGGATAAGTACCAACAGATGGTTGAACAAACTATTGATTTGGAAGCTGCTGAGAAAGGAGACTTCTTAGTGCGACCAGAATTTGATGACGAATTAAAAGGTACTTAAATAAATTATATTTAACCCCATACAAATTTATACTAACTTATTTGTATGTATTACCAGAGTTAAAGGATACTATGAATGAATTGGAGGAGAAAATTCAAGCTCAATTAGGCAAAGTTGCTGCAGATCTCTCAATTGATGCTGGCAAAACGTTAAAACTAGAATCCAATCAGCAATTGGGCTATTACTTCCGTATCACGCTAAAGGAAGAAAAAATATTAAGAAATAAAAAGCATTATACTATTTTGGATTCAAACAAAAGTGGTGTACGATTCCGAAGCAGTAAACTCAGTGATTTAAACGATGATTACATTGCTTCTAGAGATAAATATACGGTAGAACAAAAAAAGGTCGTGACTGAAATAATTGAAATCGCAGGTATTATTACATCGCCCATTGTAAAAAAAATTATCGATCATAACTGAAATTGAATCATTGATATTTTTAGCTGGATACAGTGGACCCGTAAAAGTTATTGGTACTGTGTTGGCTTCTCTTGATGTACTTACTGCTTTTGCTTCTGCTGCTGTGAATGCAAATAAACCTTATATTCGCCCCGATATGCTGCCTAGCGCAACAGGTGAATTGAGTCTTGTTCAAGTTCGACATCCTTGTTTAGAAATTCAGGAAGGAGTGGATTATATAGCTAATGATGTCAATTTTAAAAGAGGTAATATTTTTCTTCTCTACTACATGTGTACGAGAACCCGATGGTCAGAACGGGTCAAGACGAATCAAATTCCGGAATATATCGGGATTCCCGAAGATATTCAAGAATCCCGATATATTCAAAAACCCTAATATGCTCGGGAATCCCGAATATTCTTAAGAGTCCCGATACATTCGAGAACCTGAATATGCTCGGGAATCTCGAAATTTTTGAGGACCCGTGCCAATCCTGAAAATAATTCTCGAACGGCTCGACCCGACATTTTTGGATTCTCGCATACTTCTATCATTTACCGTTGACGTCCCGTCATAATTAAGATAAAGAAGAATTCTATTTTTTATTATTGTAGGAGAATATCATTTTTGTATCATAACGGGTCCAAACATGGGAGGCAAAAGCACATATATAAGATCTGTTGGTGTCGCTGCACTAATGGCTCATATTGGAAGTTTTGTTCCCTGTGACCAAGCAAAGATATCATTATTGGATTGTATATTAGCCCGAGTAGGCGCTGACGACTCACAATTAAAAGGACTTTCCACGTTCATGATGGAAATGATAGAAACTGCTGCCATATTGAAGGTATGTTTAAATAACTAACATTTTGTTTTATGTAGAAAATGATCATATTTAAATTTGTTAATAGACAGCTACGTGTAATTCTCTCGTACTGATTGATGAGTTAGGAAGAGGTACATCAACTTATGAAGGTTGTGGTATAGCATGGTCAATTGCTGAGTAAGTTTTAAACATTGTGTTAATATCCTTCCCTCTTAATCGAGATATGTAATTAGTGGTTTTGTAGGTACTTGGCGAGAGATGTTAAAAGCTACTGTCTTTTCGCAACACATTTTCATGAGATTACAAAATTGGAAGAGGAGATATCTGCAGTTCAAAACCAGCATGTTACAGCCCTTGTTAATGACAATAAATTGACTTTATTGTACAAAGTAAAAAAAAGGCGTCTGTGATCAGAGTTTTGGAATACATGTCGCTAAAATGGCCAATTTCCCACAGGAAGTGATAGAGGTAAACATTTGGCACATGAATTTTTACATATTTTAATTACAAAGAATAATCTATTTTCTAGTTCGCTAAGTGCAAGCAAGCGGAACTCGAAGATTACAAAGGCTCTGTTTTCGAAGGATCTGATAATCCACAGAAGAGACAAAAAATTATTAAGGTAACATTATTATGTAGCTTTTTAATGTTAATGGGATATCCAACAAATTTATTTAGTACTATTTTTTAGACATTACTATCTAAATAGTCATGTAGATAATTGATATTAATTTATTATAGGAAGCTGAGGGACTTATAACGGAATTCGTTAATAAATGTAAAAGATTAGATAAATCTTCATCTGATGAGGAGTTGAAGAGAAAAATCTCAATGTACAAAGATGAAGTTCTATCTCATAAAAATCCTTACATAGACGCACTTCTCGTTAGTTCGTGAATGCAATTAATTTAAATATTGAAGATAACAGCCAGTATTAAATGTACAAACATTATTTTTTGAATATGAAACATGCTACTGTTATTTTATAAATATCATATTAAATTTTTATTTTTGCAGAAACGTGTATTATATTTTTCCAGACCATATTTCTCAAATAAATATAGATTTGCAATCATATTTCAAATTTCCCCTAACAAAATGCGTAATTTCTATAATAGTTTATAGTCTCAAAAGTAACATCTACAATGTCGTTTCCATATTTACTACGTAACATTTGCTTTCACCATGGAATATTGTGTGTTACTAATTACATAATAACCGTCATAGTAATTCTTCCTGAGGTATCGCCCGTTGATAATATATTGATTCACTATTTTCACCATTGTAACCTTGAACTTGACTAGCGTATTCACCGTTTCTGGGGAGTGTCTGCAATCTTGTATTAGTAACTGTTAATTGTACCTTTTGTATCGTTTATATTAATAATTATGGATCCAGCAGTCTTCCCTGAAGAAATTTGGATAAAAATTTTGTTATATTGTGACGTACCTGATATTATTGCTTTCGGTAGCACATGCAAATACTTAAGGAAAACGTCGGATACGGATTACCTATGGTAAGGTTGAGGTTAAGTTTATGTCAATCTTGCGTTAAAGTTCAATAACTTAATTGATAAATAAATGCTACCTTGTGACATTTCAAGTTTTCGTAATTGTTATTGTAATCATAATTGTAATTGTAATTGTCAGTATCTCTAAATGTCATATTTATTTGGTGGTAAAAAATGGTCAAAAGCTGGACAGTTTTGACACCCAAAATAAATTAATAAAGTGCCATTCTATAGATCCCAAGGAATTGTAGATGTGCAATTATTCACTCGGTACATAAAGGAAAAACATTCAAACGCTATTTTGTAACTGAAAGTCAATACCATCTAGATTTTGACCATTTTTTATCATCTTCATTTATCAATCTAGAATGTATTATTAAAGTGTACTGTTTTAACCTTTTGGCTACTAATTATCTCATCTTTTGTAGGAAAATGAAATGGCAAGAATTGATTTCAAAAGTACACTTTAGGTTTCCAGACATAAAGTGTTTGCAACTACTTAGCGTTAGTTTTAAAGCAATGTGTTACAGACTACATATGGTACTCACGTTAGGAGAAAATGTACCATTTCCAAAATGTTACCACTGCAGTGGTTACACATGTCAGAGAAACTGTGTTGAAGGTACCAGTGCTAAAGTAGTAATCGAAATTGGAAACAAATATACATGGGTTATTACACCGAATTTTGGCTTAAGAAGACATTTGTCAATGTTTGGCATACCTAAATATAATAACGAAACACACATGGAACAAACTCAGACACAAAATGTTCCAAGTAGTAGTACACGCCCAAAGTGCGATGGAAAGTCATTAGCAAAGAAATTGAAATTATTGAAGTTGTCTGAGTTGGAAACCAAAGTTCCAAGGCCCAGTGGTCCATTTTGTATTTTCTGTAACCCGGTAAAATTATATAGAGAAAAGAAAAGATTAACCACGCATCAGAGTGATCCGACATGTTATACAAGGCCAAATCCAACTTACGAGAAACTTATAAATGGGTATTGCACTGATACTGTTGAAGTTCTTGGAATTCCAAATGTCGATGTTGTTAGTCCGGCAGAAGCATTGAGTGATGGATCTTTCACGGTTCTCAAAACATTTGTCGATCACTTGTTTCAGCAAATGCATTTAACTTCAACGCTAAGAAAACCTAATGCAGTGCTTATGTTCTGTGAACCATTAGCAATGCATCCAACACTCAGAAAACAGTTGCTGCACTATTTGTTCCAAGAAGTTAAAGTAGCAAGGTATAATCACAAGGAAATGAAATTTTAAAGAATGACACTGTCCTAAAAACTGTCCATACTGTAAAGATATTATTATGAACTTTGCAGAGTGTGTTTGGTACCCAAACCTTTAGCAGCGTGTGCAATGTTGGGTGTGGAAACTTGCGTCATTGTTGATAGTGGAGCTCTTAGTACAACGGTAGCTGTTGTGATTGGTGGTCGTGTTGTACCAGAACGTTGGAGATTGTTGCCTGTAGGTGGTTGG
This sequence comes from Lasioglossum leucozonium, assembly GCA_028454225.1. NCBI lineage: Eukaryota > Metazoa > Arthropoda > Insecta > Hymenoptera > Halictidae > Lasioglossum > Lasioglossum leucozonium. The sequence continues at coordinate 14,150,280 of CM052215.1, read as the reverse complement.
CATGTAGCTTATCACTTGAAACAAGCTATGCATTGGCAACCAAAGGAGTATCATCAAATTCCTATATCATATTTGGATACCCTAACTGTTAAAGAAAAATGTAGACTAAGCTATAATATCAAAAATGAAGAAAAACGAGTAGGACAAAAATCCAAGGAACATATTAATCTTAGGGTTGATAGCTATGCTGCTGCTTATAAGCAACACTGGGTATGTAAATTCTAGAGATATACGAGAATCCGGAAATCTCGGAATATCTCGAATATTACCGACAATAAAACCGAAAATTTTCGAGAACCTAACGTACCTACCTACCCAACATTTTCGGATTCTCGCACACCTCTAGTAAATTTTGCTATTACATTATATTTGCAAATTTTTAAAAGCATTTAAAAAGAGTAATATTTTACTGTTTTACTATGTAATTATCGTTATATCTTCCAGAGAGTTTCCTTCGACTCAGAATTATATATTGCTCCTGAAATGATGTATATTAATCTTGGCTTACCACAAGTAATAAAAGATGTTACATCTGGTTTATCAGAGGATCTAATGTACGATTGCCTCTCAAACATTTTGCTTACCGGAGGCAACACTGATCTTTCAGGTTTCGAATTAAGATTAACTAAAGATTTACAAGAATTGTTGTCTGAACATAGTAAAATTCTAGAAGTTAGGAATTGTCCTGGTACACATAGTTGGCATGTTGCTATGGGTTCCACTTATGTGCCTTTAGCTGTACATCCTGGTAAGCACATACGATAATGTTCAATGAATTTATGAAATGTTCAATTTTCTATACACATATAATTATTTAGGTAAAACTCCTCCTGAATACCTAGAAGGTAATCCATTTTGGTTATCAAGAGAAGAATACGTTTTGTTTGGATGCGAGTCGCTGGAGCAGTAAAACAATAATAAGTGATTCTATGAAATGTTAGTACCTCACTTATTACGTAAATGCAAAATCCTCGCATGTGCAACAAATCTTATGAAAGTAAAAATTACCATCAAGGAACAAGTCTTTTCTTCAGTTGCCTTTAAATAAGACAGATCTTGTATTCATAGATCATTGAGAAGACATTCCAAGATGAGACACTTCAGAAAAATTCTATATTGGTTGGTATCTATCATATACAAAAATCTTTCGGATTTGTCTTTATGTGTTTTGTTATGCATTGTGTTGCAGACACATCGGAATTCAACTTAATACGAGGGAACGGGAGATTTAAACTCCGCCAGCATGTACGCAGTGAACAATAGGGTAGACTGAATTTTAGGTATTTAAGGTAGACATATCTCCGTGCCTATGTTGCTATTCATAAATCTAACGTTATCCTTCCTTCATGTATCCACCTAAGCTACGAAAACTTGATCTACAATAACAATGAATCTCTACAAATTCTTTCTCAAATCACTAAGTAATACTATGGTTGATTTCTCAAAAGATAACGTTTGAAATACGTTTATAATCATAAAACTGTCCACCCCATTCCGACTATTATAGACCTGCAACGTAGGAGTGAAGTGGATAACTGTTATAACTATGAACATATTTCAAATGTCTTCATCCAAAAAACAGATTACGATTTCTGTACTGTCTAACCCAATTCTGTGTTTTAGTAACCAATAAGGGATTCTTATAAACTTTAATGCGATGTATATTATTTCGAAAATAGTTTTTTCCCATCCACCTCAGGTTTTGAAAAGTTTAATTCTCTAAAGGAAAACAAATATTCAAATTTAAGAAATTTTTTCTACTTTTACTATAAAAGCAATGCAGTTATTGGTTATCGAAATGCAAAAGAAATGTTTAAATAGTGTTACTATACCTTATACAAAATATGTTACTCATTTACGAAACCTTTCATTCCTATTTAACATTACATTAACTCTCAAATATCCTACTCCAAAAATTTTATGTACTAAAATTTTAATAGACCTTCTTTAGCATAAAATGGTCTTGAACTTTAAAATCTTATCATCTTATCATGTCTGTCATTTGTTAACTTTGTGACTCACTTTACTGAAGTCAGTGCCCTGTTATTTCATATCAATTTCCTGTTTTTTGCAATGCTACAAGCTTAATTCCTTCTTTCCTTTTAAAACTATCCTGTATGTATATAATTTAGACACTGAATTGTTTTGTAAATATAAAATATCTAAGCTAAGTTGATTAAATAATACTGTACAGTTAGATAATTTTAAAAAGTATTATTGAGAAAGAAGTATTACTTATATAAATATATATATATATATATATACAAATAATGAATAAATAATATATAAATATAGTGTTTCTAAGAAGCTGTCCACAATTTCGTACATTTACATCACATTATTCTTGCCAAAATAAGAAATATTATACTGACAGCAAGAGAAAAAAATAGTAACGTTTCTAGTCACTTTAAATACAGTTAAACTACTTAGATTTTCCTTCCAAAATAGTGAGCTAAAACTATTAAAATTAAGAAAATATATCATTTGCGAAATATAGAGATATTATTACTATAATTTTTTTCCTTAAATTTAAACCTACCTTTGTGAATAGTTCATTGAATTATAATTGTATATACAGTAAAGATATTTTATTGATTTGTAAATTGAAATTCTAATAGTAATTAAAAGAATTGATAAACACATTTTTATGTTACTTCAAATGAAACTTGAATGAATAGTAAACAAATGAATTGAAAAAGTATTTGTAAGTATCACATTACAAATAATTTTTATCAACGAGGATCCATGTGAATTATTAAATTACTGTAATAATCTTTAGTTCATATAATATTGTATCTAATACTAAATAGACGATTATAGAACGTTTACCATCTTTATAACGTAAACTTGTATATAATTTAACAATTCAAAACTATAAAACAATACAAATATTTATAGTATCAATTACACAAATTAAATACCGTTTATATAAATTTACATATTTTTTATCTTTCAATAATTCTTTTAAAAAATTCTACTATATTTATTATTTTTTTAACTGCCAATATTAATATTTTGCAATTTTTCAGTTCTTTCAAGTCAAGCTACGAGACGCGAATACCTGCCGAAACATTCTGTGTAGTTCGAGTTAAATTTGCCATTTGTACAATTTGTGAATAAATAATTTTCACTTACTATATATTCAATATAAATTTTGATATCTTATTATGATTTTAATTACTCTGATGTTCACAATTTTATGGAACACAAAATAATGTAATACATAGAACACAATACTTAATATGTTGGTAAAGTAATTAATAATAAATTAAACATGTTGATGTAAAAGTACAGAATTACGACGAATTATTTGTGTTATATCGCAAAAAATAATATCAATAAAGCCATACAGTAAATTATAGAAAAATAATATAAAGTTCTATGATATATTGTTTATTTTCCAACATTATCATATATAAATGTGTAGTGCACGAAAATATATGTACCTTCAAGTTCGTCAAATTTTACATTTCAAAAGAACACAGTTACAAAGTATATATTGTATGTAGACGGTATATGTATGTACGTGTATATGTATTTGTATGCGTGTGTTGTACGTGTGTGTTTAAATAATATAACTCGAAAATTTGTAATAATTCACATTTTCAACGTAAACCTGACGATTTCTATTTACAGAAGAATAGTTAAAAACGCAAAGGAACTTATTACAACTTTGGACAATACTAACATAACACATTTACAATCTCTTGTAGCTACAAAATTCATTTTTATTAATCTGTATTTTCAAAACACTGCACACGTATCCTATATTTCTATTTATCGACTAAAAGACTAATGATGTGTATAGAGAACTATACAAATTTGATGCCGTGTATATGTATATTATCATAGTTGGCAATTCATGAAAAATATCTACAGATTTTTGCTTTATGCCACAGTTAATGAGTATAAAACTTCATAAATGAACACTATTCATGCATTTGTTCTATTTATACAAAACGATAATTCGCTGCACCCTTCGTCATCAAAAGTATTATACACTGTGTATAATAATGTTACTGTATTGTAAATAAATATTTTCCTAGTCAATTAAACTCGCAATAAGTTATGCAAGTCCTATAGATAATATTTATATCCCGATTTACCCTCATCAACTTGTTTTCACCTTAAAAGTATGCAAAGGTTCGTGTTCTTAAATTATCTTTTTAAGGACAGATAAATCTGATGTTTTGCTTGTTTTAAAGATAGTTATGAAAAAGTGTAAAACATACAACCCGGTAAAAAATGGTCATATTAAAAATATTATACTACATATTTTTTATATAAAATCTGCTTTTGCCTTGTACACAACATGGCACTTACATGTATACATCTTATGATAAAAATATAATAAAGCAGTTTATTCGTCTGTAGTAACTAATGTAAATTAAGGTGCGCTAACTAATATGGTATCCCATAACAAGGTTCTTCAACAAGATTCTCACATAAACATGTGATGTAGTATATACAGAATAAATCTCTCGTTTTTTCTTTTTAAGCCAAAACGCAAACATCATTGTTCATTTCATAGTATTTTTGTAACCGGAAAAGTTACAATAAACAATATTTTGTTATTCTGTTAACTTTTAATTGAATACGAACAGTAGCAAAGTATATATATATATGTAAATTTGGCTTCTTGTGTGTGTGAGTATAATATTATTACTAGACTGCAGACGTTTATGCAAATATGAATTTTTTAGAACAATTTCAGATACTATTGGATTTCCAAGTAAAATAAAAAGTTAATTCATTAAACATTTCATGATAATAAATATTAGATATTCTAACCCATGCATAAAACCCCACAGTCTAATTATCACAAACTGTGGCATTAAAAACAAAAAATAACTATTAAAGTTACACAAATCGACCAGCATATCTAATACAAGCATTTCGTTCCTAATTTATGTATGTACAATATATAATCACCAATGAATTTCATTTGTTTGTTCACAGCATTTCTAAAGGTTTAACTCATTATTACTTAACATTTTGTATTATCAAGATATTCTGTAACAAATTCGCAGTAGAAAAACGATCTTGACAAGGAGCGTAGGCAGTTACATTCTTTATTCAAAAGAACAGTTAATTTGGGTGAGAAAATACACAAAAACAGTATATTAAATTTATATTTAGAACATGAACTCTTTTCATGCTTATATATTTTATTTTTTAAATGAGATAAAAAACATTCCTAGCTCAATGCCTAAGTGATCCAATTCTCTGTGTATATAATATATATATATATATGTATATATAGATTTGTTTATACAAGCTATGTACAAGTATGATTACTAAAAACTTATACACAGTTTATATTTATCATTAGTCTTTTCTCTAGAACAAGAATGCAGTGGTTCAATCATTAATTAAATATAAGTATATACACAGAATTTAATTGATCGAGACAAATTGAAACCTATAAAATAATATACAAAATTGCAATCAAATTTTTATACAACAGAAAAATTTAATATTATGACTGCACTCCAAAGATTCGTATTCTTTTGAGTAAAGTTAACGTTAATTAACAACAAGAACTTCTTGCTGGTTCTGCTTCGACTAAGTTAAAATCTAAACCACCAGGTCTGGCAAATCCTGTTTTAATACCATCCCAACCATCTTCTACCTTGTACTCTCCACTCTGTATTCTGTCATAAACTTCCTGTGTGACTGTTTGAAATGCTTCTTCGACATTAACTCCAGTCTTTGCACTGGTTTCGATGTGATGCACACCATACTCGTCGGCAAAGGCTCTAGCTTCTTCCCTCGAAACCTCTCGCTTACCTCCATTGGTAATCAAGTCTAACTTGCAGCCAACCAATGCAAACACAGGACGGTGTGGTTCTATGTGCGTTTCAGCTTCCACCATCCATTCAGGAATATGTTCAAAACTAACTCTGTTGCAAACATCGTACACAAGCAATGCTCCAACAGAATTTCTATAGTAAGATTTTGTGATTGCCCTGAGATAAGGGAAGTATTTTTTTTTATTATTATAGGAAGAAATTACATTAGGAAGAAAGGGTATATGGTAAACAAGTAAAACAAGTTGTGTATAATAGTATAGAATAAGTTACATACCTAAATCTTTCTTGGCCACCTGTATCCCATAACTGTAATTTTATTCTCGTTCCATCTTTAACCTTGATCAACCTGGCGAAAAAATCAACCCCGACCGTTGGGTCTGAAAGCTGAAATATAATACATTATAAAGACAAAGTATTTACATCAATTCTGTTACTTACTCATGAGTGTATGTTTCATTTTTATGCAAATTCAAATTCTTGCAAACTCATCCATATTCCAAATATATTACATTTATAAGAATTGGTCAAATAGAAAAATCTTTAGAGCTTCAAAGGATTTCGATTCCCTTTTAAATTCAGATTTAAATTCTCTTCCAAAAGAATACCTAATCGATTAAAGCATAATGGCACGTTTAATTGTTTACTAACCTAACATCAGTTTATATAACAAATACAAACAATAAAGAAAATCGATTTATTCAGATTTCGCATAAGCTGTAAAAATGTTGTGTTGTATTTCTATTTCTCCTAACAATAACAGTCTATTATTAGGCTAAGAAATTGGAAATACTCCAATTATGTTACTGGATTAGAGAAATAAAATCTTTATGATATAGAAAAAGCCAGCTGTAATTAGGGTGTAACTAATTGAGGAAAGGAAAATCATCATGATGACGAAACGCGACAAGTTGCCTATTTATTCAGAAAACAATTTTTCCATGTTGTTGAGATGGTTAGGGTCGCTGCATACCTCCGCAAACTTTCCATCGGTGAAATACTTCAGCAACGAACTTTTCCCGACTGTACTGTCGCCGATGAGTATCAAACGAAACTGATAGTCAAAAATTGGTTCCACCATTTTGACGTTCGTTACGATAAAACTTCTTCACGAGCGACGTTCTCGCGTTGTCACTTTAGAGGATCATGATTTTCCTGTGTATTCTTGTCAAGAGTGAGAACCTCGCTGACCGTGACATTAATCATCAGCTTCCTACCTTTGCCCGAGACTGTACTGTACTTATTGCGCACGACACTGTCCGAATAAACATGCAGACCTCGCGAGAATCATCGAAATCGTATGCATCATGATTTACGGAAGACCTAGCCTCTTGTCGATCATGTCAGCTCTCTCTCTCTCTGCTTTCTTCGCTTTTAATAGTTTTTTGACCACTCGCCGAAATTACGCGATGGCACAATCAGTCCAAAACGGATGGAATTACATCCACCGATCTCGGCTAGTCACGATAGCTTCGTATCAATTCCTTTTGTTACTTTTTCATAAGCGTATTTTCAACACATGGTCAATGTGAAAAGAATTCGTAAATATTTAGAGTAATTAATTTCAATAATAACTATACGCACGCTTATTACATGCGGTCAGTGCAAAAAATATTCCTACAATATTATAGTCGTAAAGTTTCATTTAGTATAAATAAATAGATATGTATTGTTAGAAGTATCAAGTATAATTACTGTAAGAAAAAAGAATATCAGATATCAAATGTTCAAAACTGGCAAAAACACATGCGTAATGACTATAAACATAATTATTGCTTTATGACATATATACGTTAGCTATATTGATAACAAATGTAAACAATACCGATGGGGTTAGGTGATCTTAAATTTTTTTGTTTTCAAAATTTGAAATACAAACTTCATTATATAAGTTGTCAAGAATATTTTTCTTTTACAAAATGGTTGAATATTTTGTTACATTCTATATGTTTTTCTTTGTTTCATGGATATGTTTCATCATTTTTAAATAATCGATAAAATATTCAAAAATCTAGATTGTATTTAGTGATATGTTGTTTTTTAAAGTTTACATTGTTGCAAAGCATCGAGTACGAATACTTTTTTGACTCACTGTACATACTACGACGACATAATGAAAACTTATCAATGACGATTTAATTGACAATTTATACGCGCACTAACATAGAATGCGATTAGTGTTATCCATGCTTTATACGTGAGACCACTTCAACCACTGAGTCCATTTTAATCCAGTGGAGGTTATGAAACAATTCTACTTGCTTTGCTCATTGGAACATTAATCGAGCAGGCTTATCGCATCACGCCTCCTATAATAATTAATCTCATGATTGCGACATTTTAACGGTGCTGTTTCATCCTCCAAATAGATGTCGATATAACCTAACCGAATTTTCAGTTTCGCTTTAGTCGAACATTTCGAAAACGATACACCTATCAAATATCCAAAAGGTGGATTAATAGTTGATTTGAAAAAATTCACTCAAAAAATATGAATGAAGAGGAATTAATCGATGAAATTATGGAACTTCGTAAAATGTTACGTGCAAAAGAAGCTCAACTGACCACCCTAAGGCGGGAAAAACAAATCTTGCAAGACTATGGTTTAAGTAATGATGAAATATCGAGATACAGCAGACAAATTTTTTTAACAGAGATAGGCATCGAAGGTGTACTAAATATTAGAAGCTTTTATTACAATAAATTTTGAAAATGAAATACTAATTTCATCATGAAATTCCAGGCCAAATCAAATTGAAAAATAGTTCCATACTGATTGTCGGAGCAGGTGGTCTTGGATGCCCTGCTGCTTTATATTTGGCATCGGCTGGTATAGGACACATTGGTATTCTTGACTATGATGATGTTGAGATTAACAATCTTCATAGACAGCTGTTATATACGGAAGCAAGTATAGGGACACCCAAAGTAGATGCTGCTGCAGAACACCTGAATCGGTACTTACAAATTAATAGGAAGCAATGTATACAGGGTATCCCATACAATTGGCACAAGTTGTATCTTTAAATTGAAAAAAGAAAGTCATAGGACAAAATGGTGTAGCATATTGAATTTGAAAAAATGCAGTTGCACAATTTTTGTATCATGTCCGCACCATGGTTGGTACACTTTTTTTACTCTCTACAAAGAACACCGAGGTACTTTGTCCTATGGCACTTCTTTTGTACCTTGAACATTGTATTATACATATAATCAATGTATGCATTCACTATTCTTTACTTATGTATTCCCTGCAGTATGAACAGTAACATTAAAGTTACTCCATACAAGGTCCAATTAGATAGTAACAATGCAATGGAAATAATAGAAAACTATGATGTAGTGTTAGATGCAACAGACAACGTTGCTACACGTTATTTACTAAACGATGCATGCGTCTTGAGTAAGAAGCCCTTAGTTTCTGGATCAGCATTAAGATTTGAAGGACACTTATCAGTGTTCAATTACAAAGGTCCTTGCTACAGATGCATATTCCCTAAACCACCTCCACCAGAAACTGTAACAAATTGTGGAGATGGCGGAGTCTTTGGTCCAGGTATACATTTTACATATCTATCGTTTTTTTTTTTTATTTTTAGAATGTTTATTCATTGTTTTATTTTACTACAGCTGTTGGAACCATTGGCGTTCTCCAAGCGTTAGAGGCACTAAAGATTGTACTTAAACTGCCTTGCGTTTTATCTGGCCAGCTACTTCTGTTTGATGGTCTAGAAATGAAGTTTCGCAATATTAATTTGCGTCCAAAAAATGCAAATTGTCTCGTGTGTGGAGAATGCCCGTCCGTTCAGATATTAATCGATTACGAACAGTTTTGTGGCGCGAAAGCGAATGACAAGGATCCAAACTTGAATATTTTACAAAAGGATGAAAGAATTAGCGTGGAGGAGTATAATACAGCATTGGAGTTAGGAACAAAGCCTCACATGTTAATCGATGTGCGTTCACCCGAGGAATTTGAAATTTGTCATTTAAAGAATTCTGTAAATGTACCACTGCATAAAATTGGAAGCACTGAAACGATATCGTTGATAAAAAATAAAATGGAAGAGATAAAAGAAGAGCATAATAAACTTGGAGGTAAGAATTTGAACGTCATTTGAATTTTTTTAAGGTGATGCAGCTCATAGTTTAATATTGTTTTAGTATACGTGATGTGCAGAAGAGGTAATGATTCACAAAAAGCAGTGAAGCATCTACAGAAAATATTCGATGAAACTGATTTCGAGATAAAAGACATCATTGGAGGAATTCATGCTTGGAGCAAAAAAAATCGATCGGACGTTTCCCGTATACTGAGCACGTGAAATTCAAAATATGTTTATGTGTGTTTATTATGCTTTTTATTCGTAAAGATCGTGTGTGCATAATTCAGCAGTATGCGGTTTTGTAAATAATGTATATATAAGGAACATATACATCTACAAAAATGTATTATCGTATATAAATTAAATTAATTCAATTGGTATATTTTTCTATCTCGCAACTATTTAAACTTGTTTCTGGATATTTATAATGGATATCGGGTAAACTTCTTAATTTCTCCGCCGCCTGCTCTGGTGTTAAGTCTCTTTGTGCCTGTGCGAAAAGTTCATAACCGACCATGTGTTTCTTTATAGTTGCAGATCGTAATAAAGGAGGTAAGTAGATTCCATGAAACGTCCAGTAAGGATAGTCTTGTCTCACGTACGGACCGGTCGGTGCACCTTTAAACAAAACAGATTTATAATAATTTGCAAGTTTCTTTTATTAATGATTAGATATATCGAATAAATATTCTATTGTACCATGCCAGCCCATAGAGTAAGGAAAAGAACAATTGAACAAATTATCATATTTTGTACATAATCTTTTCATAATAACTGCCAGTGTTTCTTGCTGGCATTCTGTTAAATCCTGCATCCTGGAAATCTGCTTTTTGGGTAGTACCATCGTTTCGTACGGCCATATTGCCCAAAACGGTACTAAAACTACCCAATCTCGATTTTCCAGTACAATTCGCTCCTGAAACGTGAGTTATCAATCATATACCTATCTACAGTTTATTCTATTACATAATACATGTATGTAATCTTGCCTTACCTTTTTAAGGAGCTCCTTCTGCACATAATCAATGAGGAGTGGTTTCCTATTGCGATTATAATAATCAGTAAGATATTTATCTTTTATTTTAGCTTCGTTTGGTAAAAAAGTACTGGCCCAAATTTGGCAATGAGGATGCGCATTGCTGCATCCCATCAGAGCACCACGGTTCTCAAATATTTGTACCCAAGTCCATTTCTCTCCCAGTTCAAGCATTTCAAAAATCCACCTGGTATAGAATAGTACTTGTTGACCAAGAACTGAGATTACAAGGAAATACGTTTGCAACGAACGTACCGTTTGATCACTTCTTTGATTTCAAACACTTGCATAAGAGCTATTGTTACATTTGATTTTGGATGAAAGCACATTACTTTGCACGTGCCCCTGGCAGAATCCATTTGGAACAATTCATCCTCCGATTTTGTTGGACTAGGAACTGTTTCTAGTAGTGCAGGAAAATCATTGACAAACGAATATGTGTTCTCGTAAACTGGAGTTACCTAGAACAAACAGAGATTCGTTTTGAATATGTTAATAAAATTACAGAATTCAGGAAAATTTTACAAAAATATCACCTTTCCACTGGCTCTGATATTCCCTGGACAAAGAGGATTATTAGGGTCATAATCTGGGAGGTCTTCCTCTGTATCTAACTCGAGTTGGCCTCCCCATGGTCTCTTCATACGGTGCGGCGACACAAGTACCCATTCTCCCTTCAAAGGGTTATATCGAATATGTTGGTGTTCTATAAAATATTGATCTAATAGTTGAAACATAGAACGATAATCTGAAAGAACTTTTTTGCAAAAACATAGAAGAATTCTAACCAGAGGGATCGAATTCTTCCTTTAATGGAACTGTGCCATTTTGTGGGACAGCTTCTTTTTTATCACCTGTAAAATAATTTTATACATTAATCCTATGAATTATAATAAATAACAGCACAAAACTTTTAATCACTAATTTACATTCACGATATTACGAAAATTTTTATAGTTAATTATGTTAAAATAGATAGTCACGGAACAATAAACAAATCTGGTGTAAAGTATTGCGAAAAAAAACTGATTTTCTGAATGTGAAACATTTATGCAAATATTACTTACGATAGCGGAATGGTATAAATCGCAACGTGAGCTTTAGTGATAGTCACGTGGATTTCGCATTAATTTTAGCTACGTAATATTTACACGAGATGTGGTTGAATTCCACTTTTGTTTCAATCATAGATGATTTTTAGTGATTTATCGAATTGTCATCCCATTACAACAGTGAATTTACGATACAGAAAATAAAAAAGACGCGACATATCATATGACCGACGTGTACGTTCGTCGCAGATTTACTTATTCGAAAAACATAATTCGATCAATAATGGCACGCGTTAGGTGAACAAAAATTTAATTATTTGTATCCGGTGCGGACGCATATCCCGCAAAATAATTTGCTCCGTTAAAATCGTGACTGTTTAAATATTTTACCTGTAGATGTAAACATTTGTATGGAACGGCGGAAAGAGCGCAATAGCTTGTATGGTCGAATCGTGGATACTGGAAATTTTCTAATACCAGCGGCAATTTATAAACTTCTACTGGTCGTAAGAATCTTAGGGAATGTAATTGGCGATAACGCGTACTTATATAGATTACGAAACATGGTATTACTCGAGTATACTGTGCCTATTATGTGTCGTATATTCATGTATTTATAATCGATTCAATCAGAATAGATCTCGATCGGAATGATAAGATGTGCGAAAAAATTCAGCCATAAAAATCTACGAAAATTACATTGTCCCCTTTTATTTTTCAGGAAGATGAAAGATTCTGTATGAGTTAATCTTTAAATATTTTTTAGTTAGGATTGCTAAAAATATTTTCTGATTAATTGAACCGTTTATAATGTGCATACAAAATTAAAGTCACACATCATAGTTAGTCTTTGCTATATCGAAAGCTACCAATCAAAATCAGAATTCCCTTTTAGACCATAATATTCAACACATGTTCATGTATTTTGATTGATGATAGTTTTACTGGTGTGACAAATAAAAAGGAAAATAAGGTCTATTATTTTTATATATAAGTTCTCTATGTCTGTTTGTCTATTAAATGACTTTATCGTTATTGTGCATTAATAATATTATCCGTTCAAGTGTTGTTAGGTAAGAACAAGTTAGAATTGCCATTCTAGCTGTACTATCACGTACGAGAGATTTTACCATAGACGAGGTATAGGAATAGACCTATCACCATAAGGGGTTTCGTGTCTCACGATCTAAAATACCGACATCGTTAAAAATGTTGAAGAATGATAAATCACAGACACTAAGTCTGTGGATAAATGCTGGAACCAGATCCACGACTATACATAGAATATTCAGTTCTTGCTAATACCACCTAATACCATAGACGAGGTATACCTCGTCTGTGCTAATACATCAGCGTACTATCGGTAACAAATTACCATTTTCGTGTCGCACCCAACGTTACCGACAACTCATGAATCTGCGCATATTAGAAAGAATCTAGTATCTTGTTTCACAGACGAAGTATATGTAGGAGCAGAGACTTTGTGTCACATGTTCTAAAATACCGACTGTTCAAAAAATCAGATGCACAGACTTAGGACACAGACTTAGGATCAGTACAGACATTGCAAGCAATTAGGCCTGCAGACAAGCTCGCATATGCGAGCCGAGTTCGAGTCGAGTCGAGTCGGGACTCGCATTTCGAGTCGAGTCGAGTACTCGCACGAAGCGAGCTACTCGCATCGATGCGAGCTACTCGCACCGATGCAAGCTACTCGCACCAATGCGAGCCGCTCGCACAGAAGTGAACGGCTCGCACGAAACAAACAGTTCGCATGAAGGGATTGACTCGAAATAAATTCAAGCGTAATATGACGTCGTGCGAGGAAATACCGGGATGATCGGCACATTAATATTATCAAACATTTTAATATATTGAGAATGCAAAATGTTTGGGACGTTTTATTATATATTTTGATTGTAAAATGAATATATGATGCATGCGGCTGTTCATGATTTAGAAGTGATTCTGTATCTAGAGTCCTATTAAAAATTTTTACCAAAAAATTAGATGGCAAGGTGGTCAAGGGAGTGTTTGTCGGCATCGTTGACAGAAGGAATTATTATAAATGTTAGTCAATTCGAAATAATAAATGTATTAGTGTATTGTGTTCAATAAATTAATTCGTGAAAATATTCATGGTTTAAAAGTTATTCTGTACCTCGGGTTCTACTACCTATCATCACTAAAAAATTAGATGACCAGGTGGTCAAGGGAGTGTTTGTCGGCATCGTTGGTAAAAGGAATTGTTATAAACATTAAACAGCCATAGATAATAAATTTATCAATAATTACAATCACGGCGATCGAAATCGAGCGATGTTAGATGGAGTGGGGAGAGTTCCGCGTCGCTGCGCAGCTGCGCCTGAACTCGGCGAGCGTTCCGCGTCGCTGCGCAGCTGCGCCTGAACTCGTCGAGCGTTCTCAGTCAGTCAGTCAGTTGGGCCGCGGACTCCGGCCCGGGCGGTCCGACGGGTCCGACTGAGTGATCGCGAGTGAACGCGAGTGGTAGTGAGTGACCAGTGGCTGTCCAGTGGCTATCCAGTGGCTGTCCAGTAGCAGTCCAGTGGCTGTCCAGTAGCAGTCCAGTAGCTGTGCAGTTTGGTGAGTTTGGCCAATTTTTTTTTTTATTTGTGATGGTTTACTTTGCGACAGTTTATTTGTTGCTTTACAGCACAGGGTGGGCCAAGGGTTTTACAATGCTTATGTTGATTACCCTTGGCCCACCTCCAACGATTCTGCCCGCAACTACTAATTCAACGAACACCGTCGTTTATCATCAAATTGTTTGTTTCTTATTTAAAATTGGAATTCCTTCGATCGGAGGTCCCTCAGGGGCTCACTCACGGGTGGGGCCGTGAGTGGGTACGGGGTGTCGCGTCCCCGGGGCACCCGAAGCGCCTATAGGCCGCACTCGTGTGCGGGGTTAGTTTGGCTCTCGTGAG